>OU744724.1:41176119-42601119 GCA_916613615.1 Steromphala cineraria | reverse complement strand
CTCAGTCAGAGTTATGCTCCGGAAACGAAATGGTTATCTGATTGATTTAGGTTTAACTCCTAGGGATATATTTTATTAAATGTGTTCAGCATGCAGTCTTTACAAATTGTCAACGTTGGATATAGTTGAAACATACATAATCATAAAATACATAATCAAAAGGTTATAACATAATTGTTAACAAAATGTGTCAATTGTTGCTGTAAAGAATGAATTACCCGATTTACAACTGCGACTTTTACTTTTTCAGAAAAATGTAGTTTGATTTGGACATAAACATGTGAATATCCAAAATTTTGAAACGGTATCTAAATGAAAGTCTCTCCTATTATGCGCTAAAAATTATGGTTCTATCAAGTCCTGCGAGCGATTATTTATATCGATTTAATTCTTTTTATCAGGCAACTTTTTCTACTGAAGGAAACGTTGGGATGCTTAACTTATTTCCATATGTATATGAAAGGAAACTTAATTTCCGGAGATTAAAACAAGTGAATAAGTGCAACAATATAGATAGGATTGTCTTGGATGATTAAATCAAGAATTTATTCAACAACAGTGGAAAATATCTTTGAAAATAATTGAAGATGAAGATGAAACCTAACCTATTCATTAATGAACATCGAGTGAGAGAAAATTGCCTCTGTCAGAATTGTAATATCAATATCACGGCATAGAAAATCAACTGGATAACGGTAATTTCAATAAATCAGTAAGAGCTGTACATTTACATCTTATTGAGATCAAAGCGAATCTGACATTTATGTAAATAAAGCTTATTATTTTCTCATTAAGTGCTCAAATATCTATGAACCTGTCAAGAGATTGTCTGTCAAAGCCTTTATTAGTATCATATTTCAAACAAAAATAATGGCTAAACTACGGTATGTAATATACACTCAATATAAAAGAGACCATAAGGGTTACTTTAAGGATTTTAGAGTACTGTAATTGTGGTAAAATAATGCAAAATATATAATGTCCAAAACATTATTATTGAATGAATGTTACTAGCTCCACCACAATAAATCGGTAAAATCTTAAACATTTGTTTTTGTCTTGTTCTTTCCCTTTACAAACATTTGAAGTTAGTATTAACCAATCTTTGAAAACGTGTAAATTAAGACTTCTTGGAGTAAGCCTTCAAGAAATCGGTACCATTAACCAAAACAGACAAAGTTTCTTATGATCTTTTAATCAAATAAGTTGTATTAGTCAACGAAGTAAAGCATGAAGTTAGCAGTCCTATCTGCCGTTATGGGACATTCATCAGAGCAACAGAGCAAAACAACAAATCTTTCCTTTGGAATAGGAACCTGGGAACTCTACTAAGGACAGTTTCACTTTCAGAAACTTTATCACAGGCCCAGAGACTATCGTTTTTATTAAACAATCTTGGAAGTATTTGCAGATATCAATTAGATATTGACTTACGGATGAATTTATGAATTACTGCTACTGAATAATCGTTGGGGCTGATGTTCAATCAAGCACCTGAGTCTTAAAAACTAAGTGAATAGTCAAGATTTTTGTAAAATCAAGATGAAACGCTATGTGGAAAATGTTATTGACAAACGGAAGAAATACATCTAGCAAAATAGATTCATATGCAGAATGTTCCTGGACCTTGCAATTATATCATCAAAACCTTTCTGAAAATAAGATCTGAAACCTATAGAACACTGATGTACAAAAAAGAACTCAATCTATCTCAACACGAAAAGAACTCAATCTGTCAAAAACTTGTCTCATACGTTGCTATTGCATTATACATAAATATACACTATACAGCCTAAATATTTATTCAAGCATTCAAGGTTTAAAGCAAAACGTTGTGCTTATGGAAGTCATACAAGTAACTTATAACAACACTTAAAAATAAAACTATCAAGTTTTTAAAACAGTTTCTCTGTAATATAAACGTTATACCATTGGTATGGATGGAATTTCATCTTTTGACATATTTCTGTTCCACTTGATTGATGAAATAAGTCTCTATTTCCGATAACAATATATATAACTGTATATCCCCTACTGCGAAGTTCATCGCACATACATACATGCATACATCTTATCTACACCACGGGAAACTACATTTCTGAAAATATGAATAATAAACTGACTCGTGCTTTTGCAAGTTCTTTGCTATAATAGTGAATCTTCTTTTTATAGCATTGCTGAAGCGATGAGCAAAAAAAGTGCTTTATCTGTTTATATATGAGAGTAAGAATATAATGTGTGTGATATGATGAGCGGTGTGTGAGCTTTCTTAGTTCTGACCTAAATTGAACATCGCCATTGCAAATTGTCGTGTTCACGAGTAAAGAACTTGTGGACGTAAACCACCACATTGTTGACCATAAAGTAAACAGAATTTGTTATATGATTGGCGGTGAAATACCGAGACCTATCAATGAAAGTAAAATGTGTTATCAGTCACTAGTGATAATAACAATGGAGTGAGTTGGGTTTCAACGTGTTGTTAGCAATTTGCAGCTATTTAACACGTGAACAATAACAATTGCACGTGTTATCAGTCACTAGTGACTCATAACAACAATGAACTGAGGACTTCGAACAATGCTCTGACGAGATGATACGCTCATGACATCGTGTTGTTGCTAAGGCGACGCTCGTGAAAATACAAACATTCTTCCTCACTCGATGATATAAATATGGTAGTTGTCAAGGAAAGACAAATATCTTCTAAATCTTTTGTTTTTAGTTTGACAGGATAATACCTACCCGTGAAAATACCGGCTTCATTCTGTCAGTCGATGAGATGAAAGTGGTATATATGGAATTGTAGGTGAAAGTGCGTGGCACATAATTTACTCAAAATCTGCGTCAATAGTAAGTAGTTTGACGCTTTTAGAATATTAATGATATCGAACTTTGAATATGACGTTTTATAAAATTGAGTAATAATTTGTAAACTGCAAAACTGCAAAACTGCAAAAAGCTTATATGTGCGTTTTGCAAGTGAAGTGCTCCTCTGAATGAATGAAAATGAAAAGAGGGATATAGAGTCCATTTAAAAAATCTCCTGTCTCATCCTTTGTTATATATAGTAGCGAGCAGTTCCGAAGCACACTCAGTGATGGGATGAAACAATGTTTATAATTGCAATTGTTGTAATATTTATTGTTTATACACAAGAACATATTTGCAATCAATCTGTAGGAAACAACTCTTGCTCATCAAATTTGATATTAATGAAATATGATGCAGGATTGTGGCTTTATGTTTTAACTTTCCAAAGAATATTTGATAACTTGATTTTCATTTTATGTTTTTCGAAAAATGAGAGCTGAAACCTTGAGAGTTGAAATGACAGAGCCAAGAACAATGTTACGAACAAAGGATTATATTTTTTCGCCTGAGTCCTTTACTCACAAAGAGGCAACACATGATATTAAAGGATTTGAATTAGTTGTTAATAATTGTTTATTGTAAAATCCTTTAAGGTTTCCAGATTGGTTAGAATTCCATAAATTTGTATCAATGTCACAATCCTACTGGATGAAATGTTGTGCAGGAAAGTTTAGACAAAAGCAACTTCATACCGAAAGTTTGTTCACTTACGGGAAACGCAGAACAAACCCCAATTATATGTATGTGAAATAGATAGAAAGGAAAGAGTATATTGAACAAACTAAATGGATAATCATGAAACTCATTTCATATCGATCCCTTTATTCTCCTGGTAATCCTATATATCATAAAATCTGACTTAGATACTTCCTTGAGACATTATTATTAATATAAACTGCAAATGAAGCAAATCACAATTAAGTGCCTTGGTATCGATTGTTAAGCATAAAGCTAAGTCTTATTTCGACTAATGCCTTAGCGAGGTCAGGCAATGCAATAAAGGTTCCAATAATAATTTTGTTATGTCTCTTGGCTGAAATCAAATCTGACTTGTAAAACTACATTTGTATGGAAAAATAACCAACATATGGATTCGCTTTTCTATTAAACAATGTTGAAACCAACTTGTTACTCAATCCAAAATATGTTTTAGTTTGTATATTGTACACTCTGTCGGATAACAAACAAGTTATTTTACATTTCACCTGTATATCAGAACAAAATCACCGGAACATCTTTTACAATTTTGTTTGATCAAATTTGAACATTAAAAAAGATTTACTTTTTAATAAGCAATGAACACTAAATTTCATAATCAAAATGGTTACTATTGTTAAAACGAAACTGCTGAAAAGTAATCAAATATCTTAGAGATAAATGCCATTTAGATAGTGAACAAATGTAACAATGTTATATTTGGGATAACACTATCTTGAATAGTACAGTTTCCTGTACTTTTTCGGGCCGAGTCCATTGTTACAATCAAATATCTATCAAACATTCTGAAAATTTGAAGATAATACAAAAGAAAAATAAAGAACGAATTGCATACGAATGACTGTTTCAAAACTCAAACTGATTCATGCATATCTTCACAAAACTTTCGTTTTGTAGGACGACAATTTATATTTAAATTCGGCAGATTTATATTGAAGTAATATTTGGCGAAGATGGATAAGAGAGAAACAATAATTCTAATTTCTTCTCATGACACATGATTCGGTAAATAATTGTCAAATGTGAGTTCTGACATGATCATCTGAAATCTTTCTACATGTATTTACAAATCCTAATTTGTGACTGATAACGTGTCACGCCACTTAAATATGTCTAAAAGGAATATTTAATATATATATCCTGCTTATGGAATTCGAGGGACAGTGCTTTCCTGGTTTCGTTCCTATATCAGTGGTCGCAGTCAGTCAGTTGTAGTAGGAAGTGTCAGATCATCTTCTCATCCTCTCGTATATGGAGTACCACAGGGCTCTGTCCTGGGCCCTGTGTTGTTCACACTCTACTCCCAGCCACTTTCTGATGTAATTTCTACCAGATTAAACGATTTCCACAAGTATGCAGACGACACTGAACTATCTGACGGAGCACCAGCTTGTGATTTTCACTCTGTAAGGACAAACATACAGCTCACCATCGAGGACACACTGAAATGGATGACAAGCAACAAATTGAAGCTCAACACCGACAAGACTGAACTCATGGCAGTAGGCGCACCATGCCGTCTCAAGCTTCTTGACGTCGACTCCGCCATCATCAGTGATACTATTGTCTCATTTACATCTTGTGTGAAGTACCTCGGAGTCCACATAGACCAGACTCTAAGTATGCAGGAGCAGGTCAAGAACATCTGCCGCTCATCCTATATTGACATCAAGAGGATTGCTTCCATCAGGAGGTACCTGACAAAAGACGCCACAGCCAGACTAGTAAATGCCTTCATAACATCTAAAATAGACTATTGTAATTCAGTACTAGTCGGGCTTCCAGCAGACCAAATAGGGCGTCTCCAACGAGTCCAAAACAGCGCTGCACGTCTTGTCATGAAAAAGAAGAAATATGACCATGTAACACCTCTACTGAGAGAGCTTCACTGGCTCCCACTGTCCTACCGCTGTCAGTATAAGCTTGCTGTCATGGCATATCGTCATTTCGATGGAACCCTTCCAGCGTATCTTACCGACAAACTGACCAAATACGAGACCACCCGTGTCCTACGATCCTCTGGTGAAAATTTGCTCCGGATCCCAAAGTACAACCTGAAAGCAGCTGGAGGACGATCCTTCAGCTATGTTGCCCCAACTCTGTGGAACTCTCTTCCCTGCTCTCTGAGGAGCACACCAAGACTTGAGCAATTTAAAAGGGATCTTAAATCCTATCTCTTTAAGCAAGCCTTTCCATGAACTTTCACGTCCATTTCCCAATTGTGAGGCTCTTTTCCATAGCGCATTGAGTCTGTATCATGGAGTAATGCGCTCTATAAATACTATTTATTATTATTATTATTATAGTAATAGGTATGTTGGAAATACAAATGATATTATCGTAAATGTTTCAAAGCGTCATTTCCCGAATATGTACATGTATGCATTCTGTATATATACCAGTTTATTTGAGGTTCATAAATATAAATACCATTGGCATCATACACATATTTGTTGCCCTCTTAACAGTTTTCCCCCATGAACGCCTACACGATATGCACGACACATAAATGCTTGTTGTGCCATTGTAGACAAAACTCTCATCTCAAAGATATTTCGGTACATGTGTTCAATTTCCACAGAGGATATGATATGTTTCTTCATATCTCATCTTACAAAATGGCAGTATTTCATAAGGTCACGCTTGGAAATGTTCTGTGCATGCTAAGAATAGAATATGAATTTTACTTTTCAAATCTGAAACAGTAAACGATGAGTGTAAAATATGATATGTACAATGCCATTTCTCTCATATCATCGGGATAATTACAAATGAATATTTGAAGAGACGAGAAGATAAATCGTTTTATATAAACCTTTTGTCTAAGATCATCCAAATGTACTTGAATTTGTCGTTAAATATAAATGATTTATGTTTTATATTAATCAGTTAGTATGATATTGTAACATTTCATACATATTCCATCAGTCGAACACTTGAAGGATATTACAGTGTCCTTTTCCAAGGGCTGCATTTGCTCATGACTCGAGGTTTACCTTGAATAAGCAATATGCTTTGTGTTCAAAGAAATTGAACTAAATCACAGACGTGAACTATCACTGCTTATATTTCGATCTATTTATTGTGTAGACAACAATAATTTATAGAGTTGGTTTATCCAATGATATGAGAACTGTTAAATTTAATTTTTTTTATTTGTATTCAAGTTCTTGCTAACGAATATCACATAACAAAGGCATCCATGTTTGAACATAATAATTATTTCATTCATTATATTTTATTATTGTAAGCAACCACAGGACTTAAAATAAATATAATTAGTAATACCTTAGGTTGAAAAAGTGACATACGATTCGACTGTTCACCATTACAGTATGTCCTTAATTCTACAAAACTAAGCAATTCGAGCAATTCAACCTCGAGCAATTCATTGCTTCTATGTAAAATATACACATTGGCAACTGCAATAATATTTTGCCATTAATCATTTAACTTAACATTATTTTGGTAAATGTGCTTACTCTTGCTAAACAATATGATAACTTATCAATTCGGCCTGCATTTTAAAATTATAGATTGAAAATCTTTTTCAAGACGAAAGTGATCCACCATTGGCCAATATCAATGCCGGTAAGAGAAAATATTTCTATTTGAATATAATACATACGTGTCACTAAGATTAATAGAAATTATACAAACTGATGTGTGAACTTTTGCTTGCCTGGCGTTTTGATTTACGATATAGGCCAACAACATCTTAAAATTTATTTTTTCTTTTATACATTTATTCAACCAATGTTACGTGTTTGAAATTTTTCGGGAACAGAAATCAAGCCCCGTTAAGGCAGATGTGTATCCAGCCCTGTAAATCTGTAACCGTCACAAACAAAAAACGTCTTAAAATTTACTTTATCTTTTATACATTTATTCATACTATGTAACATGCTTGAAAAGTCTCAGGAACAGAAATAAAGCCCCGTTATGCAGATGTGTATCCAGGCCTGTAAATCTGTAACCTTCACCATCAATAAACTATGAATGCATTGCTTATCCTGTTTCCTCTCTGTTGGAGGTAACTCAGCTGGCTACTTGGTAAGTCTGAGAATGTTTCATGTAAATAAAGACGCACATCTGGATACTTGAGTCTGAGGGAGACATTTCTTTCTTCACCCTGCACCCTGATAGGGTATGCATTCCAGTTAGGTCACATACAAGATAAGTTTCAAGTGGAACAAAGTGGCGACATCCTGTACCCCCGGAAAACATAAAAAGAGAATATTTCATACTGAAAGTCCCACGTTTTCTGATTGAACTATCCCTTTAGACAGTAATTGATGTACAAAAAATACATAAAGAGGATTTATTTTTCTCATATTTCTTAAGTTTGTTTTATGTCATAAGGTATGTTTTGGATCATACATACGTTGTTTTTTTACTTTGTTGTACTTTTCATACATACGTACATATATGTAGTCTGTCTCACAGCCTCTGAAACAAAATATCTTTAAAGACCCCCACAAGTCTATATTATTGTAGCAAGTCTAGCTCGCTGCAGATTCTGAAAATGAATAACTTCAGTGGGCTCCTTTCAATTTTAATAGTAGAAAGCTGCATTTAATATTATTTTCATTTCAGAGATTGAAATTTAGTCTAATACATATTATTGATATTGTATTTTTGGATTTCATGTTCACAAACGTATCACAATTATTGATTAAATAATCTGAGTGCGTCAATTTGTCAATAATTTGTGTAAGATGTTGGTGCTGGTTTTGGTGTTATAGTGACAACTCAAGTTGCCTGTGATAAATCGTTTGTTAGAAGTCCTGTTGAACAAGGATAGTTGGAACATCAGTTTGTGAAATTGGTCCAATATGCCGTATTGCATTACAAAGCCCTTCAATGATGACAAAAATGGGTCATTCTGTTGTCACAATTCTTCTCCAAACCATCACGCTGCTTTGTCAATAAAGCTTCATTTGTAAAAGGTTACGCATAATGATGAATGGCAATCAAAATGATATGATGAACAATCGTACCTTATTGTGTTAGTAATAAAAGGACAATCAAACAAACCTTTCATAAGGCAAAGGATGGCATTTAATCATACAAATCAACATATAATTCATTGGAATTTTATGCACGGGATACAATTATCCTAAATCGGCTATATAACCCCTGATTTACTTGTATAATCAGCGACTATAATAAAAGGGGCAGCATGGCTTAGTAAAATGCGAAAATTGATTATCAATATTATTAATCCTTTGCTACTCGCACCCAGGATGAATTAAAACGATCGTTTGCTTTTAAAGTTCAGGGGAAAGCCTTTTATTCATGTAATCTTCGAAGGAAGTGGGAGAGAAATCATTTACACAAGAATGAGAGACCGAGCAGTATCCTTTTGGAAAACATACTTTGAAAAGAAACCCAAAGATTTATCATGTCATTTGATTTATGTTTATGTTAAAAAGTAATTTATAAACCAATAACAAGATCATCAATTAACAAGCTTAATTAATCAATAGGAGAAATTATGTCAATAGAATTTTGCTAAATGATTAAGTCAACGTTTATGGGAACAATATTCTTGGATAATCTCTGAAAGGTGAAGATGAAACCAAATCTATGCATCAAAAGACTTTGACATTGAGAAGAGAAAGTGTATTGATCCTAATCTAATACAAAATGTCAATATCAAGGAATGGAAAGTCAACTGAGAAGGGTAATTTCAATCAATCGACAAAAGCTGTACACTGTATTTTTCTGAGATCAAAGGAAATCTGTCTTTTTGTACGGAATGCCAATTGTATTTTAATAAGTTGGTCAAATATCCATTGCAACCGTCGAGAGTTCTTCTGTGAATTTTTTTAATATACTATACAAAAGAAGAAACGCATAGCTGGATATTTCTAGGTGTGGTTACAGTCAATTTTGAATTGACACTGTCTTTTAGTAAATGCGTATAAGAAACTGAAATTTCTCATGGAGATAACAGGATCATTGCTCTTTATGAAATCATACACGCAATAAGACTTTAACTTCCTTTAGCTAATCAGAGGTCACAATGTCATTGTCTTTTTTTACCACCACGTGAACGCCTAACAATTTTCAAACGCCTTGGCATAGACTGTATAAGTCGCTATGTTGATGCTTGGATTATGGTCTCCAACTTGTCCTGCAAAAACTGAGCCAGGTTTGGAAGCATTTGACGTAAACGTTTACGCTACCAGAGAGGTCAATCCAGTTCATCTCAAAAGTGTTCAATCAGGTTAAGATCTTGATTACGTAAGTCATAGGGGATCCCATTGATGTTGTAACATGTCAGAAATGATCTTGTGACACCAACAGTATGTGCTCTTGCGATGTAGTGGACAACGTTACTACGCTACGTCATTTACTGGAAGCACGTGTCGTTTGATGATAGTGTGTTATGAACGTGTTCCCATTAGACTACCTTGAAAATGAATGAAACCAGAAAGAAATGTGTAGCCTACGGCCGCCCACATCATCAGGTTACCTTTTCCAAAATCTAACGACTTGACTTTGGCAGTTTGGAGCATAACTTTCATTTGTACACGTCTGTATACCCAATTCTTTTTCATCTCCTCTTTGCAAAAGAAATCCTGATGCATCGCTAAGACTTACACGGTTCCCATGTCTTATGCCCCAGTCACACTTACGTTTATAAACGTAGTGATGCCGAACGTAGCTTAACGTAGTTAACTGTACTTAAGCCTAGTTATCCGTACTTATTCTTGGTTATACTTATTCAAAACGTAGACATAGACTTGTGACAAACGTAGTTGGTGATTTAAGGTTTGAACATGTTCAAAGTTTAGCTTTTTTGAACTACGTTTTATGAAACGTAGTTGAATGTACTTTGACGTAGTGACATAAAAAATTGAACTTAGTTCATCGTAGTTGAACCTAGTTAAGAATGTACTTAAACGTAGTACAACTCGTCCCCGAATAACTACAGCTTACTAGGTATTGAAGTACGTTTTACTACGTTTAATTACGTTCTAGTACGTTATACTACGTTTCACTAAGTTAAACTACAGTCAACTACACTAGTAACATGTAAGTTGAAGAACGTTTTAGTACAGGAAACTAGGTGTAAGTACGTCTGCCTACGTTTTCAAAACTTCTAAACTACGTTTAAGTAGGTTTGTAACAAATGTATTGACGTTAAAGTAGGTTCCTATACGTCCAACTACACTTAAGTAAGTATTAATACGCTGAACTACGTTAAACCACGCTTAACTAGGTACAGTTTTTATGGGTACATGACGTCACACGCGACTGAGACACGTGAGCTAAAATAATATATTCTGTTCATTTGACAATTGACAAAGATGAGTGGAAGGAAGATGATACAGCACCTAAATGCTGTGAATATAGAAATGCTATGTTTTGCACAGTGTGTTATGAGAAGTGAGGAGGATGGTTCTTGTTATTAAGTTCTGGATGGGCCTCCACATATTCAAAAGCCTTTACTTCTTGGTCTTCGGTCAGTTTTAAAGCTGATCGTCTGGATTGTGACTTTTTAGATAGATCATTCATTGTATGTCCTGGGGGATTCTCGTCCTCTGTCAGATCAGGCAAAGTAGTTTCTTCGTCAGAATTTACAGAAACAACCGTTTTCTTAGGAATATTTCTTGCACCTAAATTTGATTTAGAAGCTGGAGGTCCAGTTTTTCTACCTCTCGTTTTCCCCATAGTTGATAGATTGCAAAAACACTCTTGTGAGCTCGACAATTGAGAGAAAGAATGAAAAACAAACACGTGGCTCTTTATATACCCTACCCCTTGGACGCGGAATAAACGTGGTTTACCCTATTTTAACGTACTTTGACGTACTTAAACGTACTTAAACGTACTTAAACGTACTAATAAACTTTCTTAAATGTAGATCAACGTGGTTTAACGTAGAAGGACGTAGTTTGTATTTAGTGCAATGACCGTAGTTATCCGTTGTTTAACGTAGTTCAACGTACTTAAATGTAGTTGAACGTACACACACGCAGTGAACCCTTTTGTAATGAAACGTTGTTTGACGTAGTTGCCTAAATTGCACAAATATACACCAAGTTAGAGGTTTTATGGCTACGTTCAACCAACTACGTTAAAGTACGTAAATTAACGTAAGTGTGAACCCCCCATAAGGTTCCAGACCTGAACGTTGTTACAGCACAGAACACGTTGCGCGCGATTATGACGTCATAACATATTGCCAAAGTAGCGTCTCCTGACTCTCAATCTGATCTGTTGCAAACGATTCCGTACTGTTTGTGGCGAAATTCTGTGTAGTATTGGCACCCCGGCAGCTGTGTACACAGCATTGACAATACGGTAACATGGGTGAAGGAACCAAATTTAGCGATCTTGACCCTCTGTGATGACCAAAGGTGTTCCAGAACGTGGACAATCATCGGTGGAACCAAATTGTTGGAAGCGTTCTAAAAGACAAGTGTTTGTGCTCTTTTAGACGTTATGACCCCTGGCATGGAATGTTTGCGACTCTCCAGTCTGAATTCTGCCAATGGCGGTGATTCGAGTTGCAGTGCCAAAACGTGGACTTTGCATTTACTCTTCATATTGTAAAACTCCTATTGCAATTCGTGATCGGTGAAAGCCCTTTGTGGAGAATGTGAATACACGCATGTTTCCAATAATTTCAACTTTCCAAGTGCTTGTGGTTCCGTTTTGGCCATGCTTTTTTCATTTTGGTCAAAACCGCTTTCAAATTCACAATTTTGAAATCAGTGACAGTTTCAAACATTCAAAATTGTCACAATCAAAATGTTTCTACAACCAAATGTGTTTCACATGTTTTATGGACATATTTCGTTTTGAAAACTCATTTATCAGGAAAAACATTCACCTATGCGTTTCTTTTTGTGCATAGTATATAATATTGAATCATATTTCAAACACTTTCGACATATTACTATCGTATATCGAAAATATATTTGAAAATTTTATTATTTTTATTTGTGAAAACAAACTTTGCAAATATATTATTCACGTTAAAGCAATGATTGGTAATGATTGTGACCAGCTAAACCTGATAATGGAATACTTTGCTAAAAGAATTGTTTCTTATTTTTGCACAGAAAATAGACAAGCTCAAAAACAAAGTTACTAAAGCATAAAAGACAGCGTTGGTCGAAAAGATAATTCTAGAAAATTGCCTGAGTTAATAATAGAACGTAATTCAGTGCACTAAAATCTTCTTGTGGGATTGTTCTGCGAACTGAAATTGCCAAAAAGCGTCCGAAAAAAATGCCTCTAAAAGTGTCATGGTGTCAAAAGCGATAGAGAGAATGTTTTTGTTCTTATTTTCAGCATGGCCATGGAAATACAAGTGTTAACGTGAAAACGTTAACCTAATTAAAGATATCAAACAAAACTGTGTTGTTTATATGCAGAATGAAGTACCAGGCAGTGCCAAAACACTTCCATAGTTAGTTGAAACCAACCAAACAATTAACAAAAGCAGTTGAATCACTTGTCCGTATACTTGATTAACCATTTGCTTAATTATTGTTGGGATATTTAAGAATTGACAGGTTATCTTTTTGTATACCTCTCCGTTAATATTTCATTGTTTTTACGCAAGCTGACGAGAAGCAACTATCACCCTAAGAATTATTTTATGATAACATGACACATAATGCATTAATCATAAGCATAACCCAATTACGTATTGGAATAAGTGGATTATTTAGAAAGTAATTATTTGACAAAAGTGTGCTTGCAATTGGTAATGCAAAGATAAGGAAATCTCTCGATTATGCTATAGGTGATTAATAAAATTTGACATTGTCTTGCGAACACAAATGCACATAATGCAAAGATAATGTGTATATCTCGATGATACTTTGTAACCAATCTCCTCACGAAATAAGGACGTTGATTTATGACTTAAATGATTTAAGTATTTTTTAAAAAGAAAGTGCATTTGTTCAAATTAACTCAGTTTGACACTACTTTTTTCAAATCATGTTGATCCGATTTCATTTCTTAACCGTAAGCTTGGTACCCATAAACGTAGAGATTTATCATGGAAAACACAATGCTACAATATCATGAAGGGATATATCATAATTGTATGAAAACGTGTTTAAGTATATATTATGCTGAAGTTCATATAGTAGACAATAATTGGCCATGGAACAGATTGGAAAATGTTAATCCATTTTATCTTTAATAAATCCAATCGAAGTATCTGACTTTGATACTTCCCATAGGCATAAGTTTTGCTACAATGTCATTTGTTGAAAAGAAGCACCAAGTGCCTAAGTATCGATTCTCATCCATTAATGCAAATCTTATTTAAAAGAACAATACTTTTCAGAGATTGTTCCGTCTAACGGAGGTTCTTAAAAACGTTTGTATTTGTTGCTGAAAACAAGATCTGCCGTTGCTATGGTAACATTAATAAGGGTCATGGATCATAATAACCTTATGGAATAAACAGAACAATCATAGTCAAAGTACGATTTGCATTTTATATCATATTGCTTAATATGAACTCCATTGAAGACTTCAAACTAAGATGAAAAACATGATTTGTTGATCTTGATGAATAACCCTTCAATATCTATTCAATCCAAATTCCTGAAATAAATATGTTCTTTGACGTATTGCAGACAAGTCATTTAAGAGATAAATGGTGAGTCTCTTAAACCTTTGAAGATTTTACTGACATTTTGTGCGGAGGAAAATTCGAAAATTCGAACTTCACAGACGGATAGATGAACGACCGGACAGACACATTGACAGATGAATAGACTCCAGGAAACCAAGCCCAATGCCATTTCTCCAACGAACCTTCAGGCAAGATAAGCTGAAAAGTCATTAATAATGATAATGAGGACATATGGCGCTACTTACATCATGACCCTTAAGTAATTGTACTTAACAGTCAACCATCAAGCACTAAGCGCGACCATGTTTGTCTGTAAGGCTTGTTTTCGGGTACCAATTTAACAGCTGGGTGAACTGAGTGCAATATGGATGTTGTGCCATGTACGGGCAATGTAAGATTAAACTTACATAAACATTTTCTGTTTACTAAAAAGAAATATAGGAACATTTGAAGATTGTCTTTAAATAATAATTCATCATATGAGCGCATGGTTAGAATATGTATGAAACGGAATCAACAATACAGGCATAACGTGATAATAAACAAAAGTTATGAAGCGTCCTTTTTTACCTCGGTTGTCAGTGGACATTCCTTTTCTTCAGTCATTTGGTCTCGTCAAGCGAGTAAATACGGTCCTACAGTTTATCTTTAAAGTGAGAAGCTATAGAATACATTGCCTGTCTATTTTACGGATAAAACAGTTATTTTTGAAAATATACTTAAGGTTGCAGTTGCAATGTTAGTAATATGTTTAACAACCAAACCAGAGTAAAGTTTTGGGCTTGTTTTCGTGATCATTGAATATATATACTCTTAAACTTATCTATGTCAAAATTAAGTTGCCAAAAAAAAACAATAGATACTTTGGATGTCATAAACATTAATTAGAGTAATTGTTGATTCAAAGGTTTCCAATATTTTAGCAGTTTTATTAACAATGAACATGATAAGAAGTTACCAACGGAAACATAAATTACTTAAATGAGGGCAGACAACATTGTATGTGTGGTCTTCATTTACTTTCATTTGTTTACTTTACGTTATATTTATATTACAGTATATTTACGCTTTGTTCATGCCCACATACATGCACATAAAAAACTACGAAAGTCGACTTAAACGCAGTAACGATTATTCTTTGACATTTGAAATCCACTGATTTGAAATTGTATAAAACAGATTTAATAAAAAAAAATCCACTGATCTCATTTAATGACATTCAGCTGAAAACAAATTAAGTTAGTGAGAATCAAGTAACTGAGATTGATACATCGTAACCCTGAAAAGACCTAATTTAAATTGATTGGATACAAAAAAAGATGTACCTGTCAAATCATTGACAAGGAGCCAATTTGTAATCCCCAATAAACCTCTGTTATAAAAAGCGATATTTCGGTTAGGTTTCCCGTTTCATTAATTTACTTTTGTCGAGATTCTCTTGTTTTGAATCGAGGTGTAATAGTTCACGAGTTTTTGGTTCGTCAAAGAACCTTCCTCAGGAATGTCAAAATAGTAAATAGAGAGTGTGATGAGGGATATTTCAATTATTTGGCGCCTTAAAGGGACAGTAGCACGTTTTTAGGGGGAATATAAGGCGATGTCAGGAAAATGAAATTAAATGGATCCAATTGAAAGACAATGTATTTAAACTAAATGAAGCACTAGTAAATCAAACATATACTGTAAAGTTCTGTCATGAGATTCTTTTTTCTTACACAAAATGAATTAAAGACGTTAACACAAAAATGACCGCTAATGGACTTCATGGGATTCTTTGTCATTTTTTCACTGACTATGAATGATTGGCTTGTGAAATGAGAGTTTTGACACCATCAACTTATTACACTTAGAATAAAACTTAGGAAACTTTAGGTGACTTTCCAGTAGATACATATACAATAACACAACCCAGTTGAAACATAATACTAAGGTTCAGTTAAGTATCAATATTTGACAACTCGACAACGAAGAACTCACGATCCTTCACATAAACAACACGATGAGAAGTGACGCAATTTACTGGCACTGTTGTTTCGTTGAAGCATTCTCAATAGAATAAAATGATGAAAGTTTCACCTGTTATTTTGACATTGCCCACAACTAACTAGAATGTATAATGCTGACCAAGCATTTCATTCAGGGCACAACTTCCTTTTCTCCTTCAATGTCACTTAAAAGAAATGTGTTGCTCAGTTTTTTTACATAAGACGTGTTGCCATAGATATATTGTAACATCCCGGAATATTGTTGTTTTTTCCATAACATTCATAAGGTGAAAATGTTGATGTGTACTAAAAAGTTCTCAATTCTTAATAATATTTCAAAATTTATTACAATTGTAAACTCTGTAGTGAAAAAAATGATGTAAAATCGTCATTCACATTGTATATATCTTATGTGCTTGTATGTATGTATGTATATGCTCTTGTACCACCGTTGGTGGTGAATTGAGAATAAAGAAGTGAACAGTCCTAACAGTACTGTTGACGTTCAAATATAACGTACATAAAATAAAAGCGTTGTGACTATGTGTCTCAGTTCACCCAGCTGTGAATGGGTACCCTGTGAGGCATAAAATGGTCCCTAACCTGAGCGCCACATATGGATGCCGGTTGCATACTCCCAAGGGAGTTGAATTGGAAAAAATGATTGGACGATGAAAGAATGCCATTGACCAGGGGAAACAATGTAAGCGCCTTGAGCAACCACGAGTTGATTGATATGTGCGCTATATATATGTTCATATATAATAATTAATAAAACAACTCTAACTTCACACACATATCTTTAATTGATATGAACATTAAGTGAACCCAACAATTAGAGGTTTTAGCAGTGTCATGTTCTTGACACCAACGACATACCAGTAAACACAGTGAACGTACTTCAAATACACATCTAACCCTATAACTTATTCCTTGAAAAAAGTCTTGATTGATAGACAATATTCCTGAGTTTTGACGTATCCTAATTAATGCGAATCCAACAGATATAGTTGTCAAAGTGTTGTGATTGAGCCAAGTACTGTTACCCAATAAAGCTCAGATTTCAATTGATGTCTCTTTCTTTACAGCAACTAATTTGTTTTTACTTAAAGGAACATTAGCTAGTTTTAGGAGAAACATAAGGTGGTGTCAGGAAAATGAAAATTATTGGTTCCAATTGAAAGACAATGTATTTAAACTAAATGAAGCAGTAATAATTCACATATATAACGTAAACTTTAGCCATGCGATTCCTTTTTCTTACTCAAAATGAATGAAAGGTGTTCACAAAAAATGGCCGTCAATGGATTTTATGTAAATCTTCATACTTTGTCGTCTGACTATGGATGATTGGCTCGTGTAATGAGATGTTTGACACTGTCAAAAAACTACACTTAGCATTAACTTTGAATTCTCAGTGAAATATTTAATATATAAAATTATCAAAAAACGTGCTACTGCCCCTTTAACACACTTCAGTAATGTTCTATGGTGTGTATAAATTTTATGTGAATTTGGCAAGTTAACTTACAAAATATGCTAAGATATTTGAAATTGTTGTATAAAATGTTAAAAAAATAGTTTCTCTTTCAAAGAAATTGGACAAATGAGATCAATTCAATTATTTTCCACATAATGGATATCAATTATAAACATCATATCTTTTATAATTATTAAGTATGGACTTTTATCAGTTATTAGATGTGATTCTATAATGAATGCTTTAGAAAGACAATAATGTTGTATATGATCCCAGAAGTATTGAAATATATTGGAATTTTACTTTTACTTCACAATTTAAAATAAAGATGTTTGAATTGACGAGAACTTTGGACAATGGTTGAGTTTTGCCTTTTTTAATTAATCATACATAATCACTGAAAATGTATATTGCAATATTGTATATAGTGTAATATTTTCACGATCTAAAACTTTGTACGTGTCAAAGGAGCACATTTGAATTAAAATGAACTTTATTGGAAAACCTAAAGTCTCTAAAACAGATTATTATAATTTTATTCAAAAACACATGCAAAGTTGTATAGACACAATAATAGTTAACAATATCATGAATGACATCATTGTATTTCCTTTCTACTTGAATATCAACAAATTATATGTATTCACTAGAGTAGTTTACAATATGATGAAGATATTATTTTCAGTGTTTAATGTTTCCTTTTAAATTGTTCAATTTTGAAATTGATAAATGGAAGTTATCTGAAAGCTAAAGCCTCAGAGAAAGCAGCCATTTAATCAAGTCCATTTATCGGGTCGGTAGTTCATGAGACAAATTAGTACTACGAGATCTTTTAGCGAAACTGTCTTTACAGGAACTACACAACGAAAAAGGTTTAAGATGACCTCGTGTGACCTATTTTTACCATTTTGTTTGACCTCATTGTTCAGGTCGTCTTGCCTCTCTGAATTATTGAGTGATGTTTATATTAGTTATGACTTCCTGGCTAAGCGATGACATGCTATTAATGAATTCAATTCAAAATCTTAACAAGACCGGCCTGAATTATGAGGTTCCCCTGTGACTCTATTCTATTACAGGGGCCATTAATTCACAACGAATTAGGGTCTTTTTATTGACCGCTGGTTATCGCTAAAATATGCGACTTTAAACAATAACACTCTCACTCTTTCTATTTACCCTTGAATATTAATGTCGTTAATAATTTACCAAGAATACATTAGGACAAAGATGTATATCATATTCATTCAAATAAGCATGTTTACTGCAATAAGAAGACCAAATAGATTTAATGCTTTGTAAAAGGGTGCCCCCACCATATGTATGTTCCCTGCCTTGTAACTACTACAGTTCGACGCTAAGTAAAGATTTCTTCAATATTTTCCAATATTGTTTATATTTGCATCAAGGTGGTTGAGTTGTGTTTTCTGTGCATCTGTAAAATAACCCAGCTTGATGCGACTGCTATTCAAATTGAAAGAATTATTTGCAAACAATTACAAAATGCAAGAATATGATTATATATGTATGAACTAGAACACAGCCATGACATTATATTTTAAGGTTTAAACAGAACTATGTCATATGATATTAGCAAATTTATGCTGGATGAAATATAGCTTGAACAATGAGAATAGCTACAAAATAAACACTGATACTCTCTGGAAGATGAAAATTTAACCAAATTTATACATAACAAACACTGACACTGAGAAGAGAAAATTGCCTTCGTTCCAATGAAATATCAATATAAAGGAATGGAAAGTCAACTGGATAACCGTAATTTCAATAAAACAGGAAGAACATACATCTTACTGAGATCAAAGCAAATCTGTTATTTATGTAAATAAAGCCAATTATTTTCCCATTTACTGCTCACATATCCAAGCAACTGTCAGGAGTTCTTCTGTTAAAGCCTTTATTAGCATCATAATTTTAACTTAATTATTTAAAGGTTGAGTTAAGGTATGTACTGAATTCATAATAAGGAGCACACAGGTGATTTTAAGACTATCATAATCAATAACTGCGATATATCATTGCATGCATATTGAAATCCTTCGCCAAACAAATTTTTGGGAACACGAATTTATTCGTGCTTAATGAGTTCTTTGATATAACATTTGATCTCATTTTTCATATACAAAAGTACA
Source organism: Steromphala cineraria (assembly GCA_916613615.1). Taxonomy (NCBI): domain Eukaryota; kingdom Metazoa; phylum Mollusca; class Gastropoda; order Trochida; family Trochidae; genus Steromphala; species Steromphala cineraria. The sequence goes on along the minus strand of OU744724.1, from coordinate 42,581,292 downwards.
GATTAATTTGAGATCATATGTTTTAACTATTGTGGCTCTTCCGGAGATTTTGTTTTCATACCGCCTAAACATTGACTTTTTGATTCAGCTACTATCGTTATCAATCAATAGGTTTACTACATCTTACAAAACTCGAACATAAGTCATAATCATACAATTCAATACAGCTACTTTTAAAATGAAATAGAATATTTGGTACATATGTTTAAGAAAGAATAAAAATGATTATGTTCTACGTATATTTTGCGAGAGTATAACAAACTTTTCTTAAGAGTCAAAACGACAGTGATAATTTGAGTCTAATATGATTGGTAGTATATGAATGATATTAGTCAAATGCATGCCATCTTTGTGCAATCGATGATTATAATAACTGATCGATTCATTGCGAAAGAAACCTGAGCATGACGAAATGATGCTTGAAAGACAATTTTCATGTTGGTCATAACTGATAAAATGACATCAGACATATGACTGTTTGTGTGTAACTTAATAAGTTGAAGATTAGCAAGCATATCATTCACTGATATCCACCTTTTGAATAACTAAATAAAGTTTTGGTTGCGAACCTTATACCTTGTCCAAGCATATCAGTGTAAATGAATATCAGTGTATAAATACAGATACCATTACATTTAAAACAAATACGATAACAATGAATAACAATGATATTAAACAAACTATAAAATCCTGGTTTATAGCTTACAATTCCATTTAAGGAACAATTCTAAGAGCATAATATCCTGATAAAATTGGACAACTGTTAAATGTTGACCATTTGTCGTTTTCTAGACTCATTAGGAGGAAAGAGAGTGATTTATTGCCCTTGATATTGTCTTGTTTTCATAATGCATACCGGTAGATAATACGTATCTCTCGGTATTAATATACATCAATCTCCGATACGTATCATATCCTCTACGATTGCGTATCTTAAGTTCTCTTTCCTGCATACCCTAGTGCAAATATCATGTAATTTTGAATGTCTCTGCACTAAAGATCTTACGATTTATTTTGCGTATATTCTTGCTTCATGCCTGTACATTTTGGCAGGCCATTTAAGTGACGAGGTGTCAAAAGTTCTTATTTGTATCATTCTATGCAAAATCCTTCATCATTGATCAACACTTTAAAATAACAAATCATGTTTGTTATTTTATCGAAAGTCGATGTGATTGTGCTGATAATTTTCTCAGAGAGTCGAAATTGAGTGTATTGTACTAAATTAAAGAAAAATATGATCCCTGCTGTCCATTTTCTTGGTGCAAAAATTCTAAATTTTGTTCGAGAGAAAAGACGACCCAAAACTAAGTTTAAACTTTGATTTCTTAACATTGACAAAGGGTGACGCTTTGTCAGTTCGGCTGATGTAATTCAATTGACTAACTAACTAACGCTAAAGTACAGTGCAGGTAATTAAGTTTGAGGTTAATCCCCGTTATGTTTTCCAGAGCTGAAGTGTAGATCTATTTGAACGAAAGCGTTGGAGTATCGAGGATGCGCTTTGATGTGACAGTCAAAATACATCTCAGTAAGTTGCCAATGTTCCCAAGAATTGATGACAGTTGCATGACAACAGTAAGAAACGTAAAACTTAACTTTTTCTAGGAGGGGAAACCCATATTCAACAAAACCAAAATGGATGCGTCTTAGGAGTAATAATGTTACGATGTTGATTGTGTTAATAGCACTGCTCAGCTGTCAAGCCATCATCAACCAGGCAAAAGACATGTGATCTAATTTCAGAGGTGATAAGTGTACGGAAATATATGAGAAACGTTTTTTAGCAAATGTTCGAAGACACATTCTCGCCTCTTAAAGAGTTGGACTAGTGAACTAATTTTTAAAGATGTCTTTCAACATTTCCCCAAATAAAACGATAAAGATGTACGTACTTTATTACTTGAGATAAAAGATCAGTTAAGGGAGGGGAAGAGATAGATAAAATACTGTCCGTGTCAATATATGTGTCTGCAAATGTCATGTTGTAAGATTGTAAGATTCTACAAAAATGAGTAGTGACAGCAATATAACTATAACGTTTAGTTTAAACGGTGTTCCTTTAAACAACTCAACACCAGTTCTGTGGTCCAGATCTCATTATGTAGCTTGAATCTATTACCAACACAAACATTAATGTAATGGTACATGTTTTAAAAAGGCAACTGGTATACGCGTACAGGATCTATATTAACCATATGTTATTATTATCTGGCTTTTAAAGTGCTGACTGGCGTCAACGGCATTGTATGAGTTAACGTCATTACCTTCAATGTATCACCTGCTAGTATTATTGCAGGGAGAAAGCCTGTAACATTATTGTGGCTATGCGAGCATCGACTGGAAGTAGCGAATTACTATTAGACTTATTTTCAGTTTCTGAAAAATAATAATTCTCAAAAACAATAATTTTTTAAGGAGAGAATGGAGAATTGGAAATTTCAGTTCCCTGCAGATCTAGTCTTGCTTTTATAGAGGTTTTGTTAGGTCAATATAATATTTACTTACTGCGGTCTGAGTGAAAGACTAGCGAACCATGGGTGGAATTCAGTGTAGCACCCAAACCTGACTGCGTGTAGAACAGTTCTCACTGCAGACAAAGTTGCCGAGCCCATGGCGGGATTCGAACCACCGACAAGAGACTCGATCAACATTTCACCTGATCTGCCTGTGTTAGAAAAGAATGCATAGGTTCCTATCTTGGAAATACCTGCTAGTTTAAATTGGGATAATTCATTTAAAAAATGTGTACACGAATAAAATCATTGATCCTTAAGTTGAGTTAGGTAAACATTGTTGTACTGGGTTGTTATCGAAAAGGATGTTTTGACTTTCTCTGTGTTTTGCAACAGTGATGCTCTTGAAATAAATATTTTCACTTTGTAAAACATGTATATATTATAAAAGAATAACTGAAACGTGTTTTATGAGAAAAGGGAATCAAATCAAACATGGCAAATCATATGGCTTGATTTCCAGAACTTCGTTCATGTTGTTAATACTCAATAATTAATGTTTGAGGGTGAATTTAAAAATCATGTTAGATATATTACAATACTAAAATAGTCCAATAGCCTTTAAAATTTTGAATGATTTCATTTGAATCTTTCTGTCCTTTTACATTGTGAAAGCAATGAGCATTTTCATGACGAAAGTGATCTAAATCTTGTTGTATGTTCTTTAGTCCAAAAGCCTTTCATATTCTGAATTATTTCATTTGAGTATTTCTGCACTTTAACATCATTTAGTAATGGTCTGAAAGGCTTAGTTACTAGACATTTTACTCAGGAATAACAGTCAGTGGGTTATACTCATTAATCGAGTCACTCGTTTCGAAGGCGTATTTGTTTTCCTCATCAAGATTTCCTTGTAAAATGTAAAAGGGGTCATTAATTTACAACGCAGAAAGGGCTTGGCTGACCTTGTATGACCTATTTTTACCATCTGATATGACCTCATTTTTCAGGTCGTTCTGCCTTTCTAAATAATTCAGTCATGTTTATAATGGTTTATTGTGGGCTGAAATGACCTCACGGCTCCGAGATGACATGCTTTTAATGAATTCTATTCATCAAAGCCCAATCTTCCCGAGACAGGAGTGGATTAAGAACTTCCTTTGGGACTGCTTCCTATTACAGGGGCCATCAATTCACACCGAATCAGGGTCTTTTCGTTAACCCTAAAATATCACTGTCTTTTATGATTCTCGGAGAATCCAGGCGCATGTGGACCGACCAGCGTGTGATATGCGAAAACAAATCTCTGAAATTATGGCCCTATTTGCATTCCTCCGTTATTGATTTTCCCCAATGAGAGATTAAGTCAAATCCCTAAAAAGCGAGGTCCTTCGAAATGTTACATTGAATTTCAAATACGGATCCATCCTCAGATATTTTACAACTGAACGTTGTTTCGATGAAATATCAAATATTATTATGTCTTATACCAACCTTGTTAACCCATGAAGAGTTAAAAAAACGAAAGTTTGTACATTGAATTTTCGAATGAAGTAGTAAGGGAATATTGAAATGGGCTCCGTCCGTCCGTCTGTTCGTTCGTCCTTACTACCGAATTTTCAGATATCGTTTCCGGAGCAAAACTCAAAAACTGTATGCCCTAGCTTAACGAAACTTGGTATATGGATCAATCATTATGCGTAGATGTGCATTTTCGAACCTTAATCGTCTTTGGATGTTCATATGGATTTTAAACATTGGGAATGTGATTTGGAGTTTAACGCCATTGTAAAGAGTATTTCACTGATATCGCGGCTGCTAGTATTATTGCAGAGAGTTAGCCTGCAACACTGTTGTGGGTATGTATTGCTGTGAAACCTTCGAGGATCGGCTGTCATTGGTTGCACTGCGCTGAAATTCAGTAAAGCATTGCACCCAATTCGTACTGCTTGTAGAACAGTTCTCTGCTGGAAAATCTTGCTGAACCGCTGGTGGGATTCGAACCACGGACCTCTTGATCCGAGAATTTTAACATGGAAAATTCGTCCCTTTGGAACTATAAACATAACTATAGGAACTGGCTCATCAAATGGACCATTACCCATATTTAGATATTTTTTTCGGATTTCAACTTCTTTATTTTAGCACTGTCTTTGAAAACCAAAGACATTTGCATCTCTATCTCCCATCCTCTAGAAACCATGTGCTTTCCATGTCAGAAGATTAAAATGATGCTTTGCAACATGACATTCACGAAGTCCGTGCATCTCGTGATGAAATAAACAACGTCCGTGCAGCCTCACGTAGATTTGTTTGATACAGACAGAACTATAACAATTTACAATACTCACTGTTGATATACCATCTTATGTAAGTATTCAATCACCATACTTTACCATATCATTATACTCTGGTACTTTGCTGCAAGAAACTAGCCCTTTGTTTTAGACAATCTAATCAATAATCTATAAAGAAATGATTTTCTAAAACTACCGTTCCATACGAAACTAAATTTTCTGCCATCTCTAAAGATATTGGATATTTTATTCACAGTCACATTTATGTCTCCTTCCCACATTTTTCTATTTGCCAAGAAAACGTGTTCTTTGGATATTTATCATTGGATATATGTAAATGTTTACGATAAAATTTGGATGTGTGGAGATATGGCATAATAACAGTTACAAGGCATGTCCTTTGTATAGACTAAGTTATTAAGACATGAAAATCCACTTACATTAAGTGGGTTGCCAAAAGTTTCAAGATATTATTACAACTGAATGGTATGGGTTTACCCAAATGGCAGATGCATAACAACAGGTCAAAATGAAACACTCAACTTTTTCAAAGAGAAGAAACCATAATCAACAAAAACACCCACAGTTGGTCCTTATGCTTTGATGTTGTCTATATCAACAACAAACGTATCTAAGGCAAGAACGTCAGGATACCATTGGTGTCGATTGCACTCATCACCTGTCAAGCTATCATCAACCAGTCAGAGGACATGTGATCTATTGCGTTACAGAAGTGATGGGTTGACAGCAATACACGTCATTGAAACTGAAGCTTGCTCAGACGGTTTTTTTCGAAGCTTTGGCAAACGTAGGTTTACGTTTTGACGTAAAAAGAAATTCGAGAAAATCCCAAGTCTGCATTGTCTGAACTTATTACTCCGTGTTGTCAATATCAACAACACACGTCTCTCGAGCAAGAGTGCTAGGATATTGGTGGTGTCGATTGCACTCATCAGCTGTCAAGCCATCATCAACCAGTCAGAGGACATGTGATCTATTGCGTTACAGAATATATGGGTTTACAGCCAAAACAGTCATTGAACTTCGATTTATCTCAGACTTTTTATTTTTATGTAGGTTGACTCATTCACGTAAAAGTACTTTTAGGAGTAAGTGTTGGTTAAACCCATTAAACTGAAAGTTTATATTCTCTGGTCTTAGTTCTATGTCTATGTTAACAAACGGCTCCAGAGCAAGAGTGCTAGGATATCGGTGATGTCGATTGCACTAATCAGCTGTTAAACCATTGAACTTGGAGCTGTCACAGAGTTTTGATTTTAAAAAATGAAGAAAAACTGTTTCAGTAAAAAACTATTTTTTGATGAGGAAAAGGAGGATAAAATAAATCATACTCAAAGTATGCATTGTCTGGTTTGTTGAACTTTGAGCTTGTCGGATTTTTTACCAAATGTAGGTAAACTCATTTATGTAACTTTCATATTTTTAGGAGTAGGAAATTGTAAAGCATATTAAAACTAAAAGCTTTTATTCTGTTCTTATTGCTTTGTCTATGTCAACAGACTTCTCTCGAGCAAGAGCGCTAGGATATCAGTGCTGTCAAGACAACCTCAACCTGACAGAAACCATGTGATATATTGGGTCAGAGAGGTAATGGATCTACAGGAATAAAGGTCAGTTAAACGTCGCGCTTGCTTATAAATACATTTTTATACGTTTTTACAAAAGAAGGTGAACCAGGTCACTTAAATGTTTTACTTTTCAGGAGTTTAAATTGGTAAAGTTTATATTTTCTGGTCTTGTTGCTTTGTCTATGTCAACAGACGAGCAAGAGTGCTAGGTTATCAGTGGTGTATATTGCACTCATCAGCTGTCAAGTCATCATCAACCTGGCAGAAAACATGTGATCTATTGCGTTACAGAGTTGATGGGTCTGCAGGAATAAAAGTCATTGAACTTGGAGCTAAAATTTGTGCAGATGTAAATAGACTTTCTCTCGTAGAGTTTCTTGTTGAGGATAAGGCGAATAGAATTTTTCAAAATCGAAGTCTCCACTGTCCTGCTTTATTGCTTCATGTTGTCAATTTCAACAACAAACAGCTCCAGAGCAAGAGAGCTAGGATGTTAATTTTGTCGTGTCGATTACACGCATAAGCTGTTAAACTAGCATCAACATGGAAGTGATATATTGCGTTATAGAGTTGATGGGTTGACAGGGATAATAGTCATTGAACTTGGAGCACCGAGTTTTTATTTTGATAATTTGTACAAATAAAGATAGACTTTCTCTCGTAAAAAGATTTTGTTGTTGAGGATAAGGCGAAGAGAATATTTCCAAATCGAAGTGTTTATTGCCTTGTCATGTCTCCATGTTGTCAATATCAACAACAAACGCGGACTCTGGAGCAAGAGTGCTAGGGTATCAGTGGTGTTGATTGCACTCATCAGATGTCAAGACATCGTCTACCTGGCAGAAAACCTGTGATCTTTTGCGTTATAGAAGTGATAGGTCTACATGATACAAGTCATTGGATCTAGAGTTTGAAATGTTGGTAAACTCAGGTTCAAACAGAAAGTTTTTACTTAGTGTTTGATCGACGACGGAGACACGAAAAAATAGAGAACAATAAAAAATATCTCTCTTCACAAGCGAAAGGATGCTTATAAAAAGACATGGTATTCTCTTGGTCTACTACTGAAAAGGGTGCTGACTTTTTCCAATTTGTTTTGCCACTATCAATTTAACGCAAGTCGAAACACATTTACTTTGATGTGACCGAAGCACCGCTTTGTTCTTAAGCTGTCTGATAAAAAAACTTTCCCTGTCAATTTTTACTACAGCAGATGGCTTTAAGCAAGATTATACTTAAACAGAGTAGTGATAAAATATCTATAAGTTATTGTTAAGATAAAGTTAAATCACTTTTGTATTGACAGCAGTTTGCTTCATGACCCTATGCTGTTATTAACAAGATTTATTAAATTCAAAAGGAAGTAATTTTCATCCAAATATCTTTTCCCTCATCATTTCGATCCCTTTCTCCCTGATCTGTCTACTCTCTTTTGGATGGCAACATCCACGTGTTAAATAACTGAAATAATGTTCAAAACGCGTAAAACATCCACTCTCTCACTCAATACTTGCTGACAATTCAAAGAATAAATTAAAACCATTTTGGAAGAAGAATTAAATTTTTGGATTTGATAAAAACAAACTCACAGTTACCGTATAGGAATGTAATTGGGGATAATTCCATGCTTCACACTTGAAGAATATATACCTCCAAGCAAAATAATGTTCACTACACAGTTTGTGTAAATTTACTGAAGGTAAAAGAGACATTTTATGTAATAAGTTACGACACGTTAACTATAACATATATCTGCAGTAGTTTGAAGTTTTTCTCGTTCTCGTTTGATATTTTGCTAAAATATCGTTGTTGAATGAAGGAGGGGTAACAAATATGTGAATATGTCAATATGTGAAGACATAGGTACGGTTGTTGATTTTCACATAAAATATGCCTTCCTTGTTTATTAACATTTGTGTCATATCAAAATAATTTGGAACAATCCATGAACATAATATTTCTATTGTTTTTTTTTCTGAAAATCAAAAAACATTTAAAATGTTTGTTGTTTTTAATGATGATTTGTACTCTTGATCTTATCAAATTAAAAATACACCATCAAAAACACGAGAGATTGTAATTGAAAATCTAACATAATGATTAATTCAACTGATGTGTGTACTTTCTTTTGCCTGTTAGTTTACTGTGATAAAATCATGACCGTTCCCTTCATGGTTCAAGGCACATCAAACCATGCTAGACTTTGTGAATTTTAGTGTTTTAAAGGGGCAGTAGCACGTTTTTAGGGGAAATATAAGGTGATGTCAGGAAAATGAAAATTAATAGTTCCTATTGAAGGAAAACACTTTTAAACTACTTGGAGCAGTAATAATTCACATAAATAATGTTAAGTTTAGCAATACGATTCCTTTTTCTTACCCAAAATGAATAAAAGGTGTTCACACAAAATGGTCGCCAATGGATTTTATGTGAATCTTCATACTTTGTCCACTGACAATGGATAATTGGTTTGTATAATGAGATTTTTGACACTATCAAAATAAAACATTTATCATTAACATACAAGTATCAGTGAAAATTTTAAAATAATTTTTTTTTCAAAAAACGTGCTACTGCCCCTTTAATGATTGATACATGTGAATATTGATTTTTCGAACTTTAACTAATTAAACAACGATATTACATTCTTTTCATCCAAAAAATACATTGAAAAAAAGTATAATACTGTGATTTTCTATATCTCTATATATAAAAAGCCTTCATCGTCGATAAATCCCGCTAGAAATATCGGCAAGTAATAGGATGTCGATCCCATTCACTCGCTTTATGATTCGATTATGACTTGATTTACCGACTATTCCATGTGGAAAATAACCCGCACCCTAGCTTCCCTTCAATAACGATGGCAATTGAGACGTAGTCAAATTGAGTCTCAACTTATTTCGTGCGGGTAATAGGTATCAGTTATTTCTCATTGTACAACGTTACAAGGCCTCTTTTATTATATGAACGGTATAGTCAAGCCTATATTGGAAAGTAAACTCCGAAGCGTGGTACGCTTGTGTTATATATTGGGATATTCAGAGGTAGTTATATGGTACTTCAACTTTTGTCAATGTCCTTTTTATTCTCTGTATGACTTCTGTTCGTGTCATGCTTTCATATTTACTGTACATATTAACTCATATTTACTCTTTTTTTACGATTTTCAAATAGCATATTTATATGAAAGCTGCATTTTCAATTTACAGACATATATTCAACTAGATATTTGCTTGTCTGGCAGCATAAATGTTGATAAATCTTTCTAACTAAAGTTTACTTCAAGTTTATGAAGTTATTTTCACTCAGTTCTCTTTACAACATGTCTATTAAATGTGAAATGGTACATCTTCATCAATGTCTGTCATTATACGAACGCTTCGGTCACCTTGACTGAATCAGCAGGGCGGGGCATTAGCAGGGCTAATTTGTCATGGATTTGCTGAACGTGAGGTATTTTTTTGACTTCAGTTGATATGTGACACATTCATTGTACTGAATTATATTAATTGTTGATAATAATATAAAAAAGGTGTAATGGAAACTAAAATAGTTGCAGTGGCAGGTAATTGAAGACGTATAAGTGAGAGTATCAGTTGAAGTGCCGACATCAGTAGGGGCGAAAATAGTAGTAGGCCTTGGTAGTGATGGCTAAACAAAATCCGCAATGAAATTGAAAACACTAGTTGTTTTGTTGTTCTTGGATCAATGTAGTTGAATTACTTTACGAAGTGTGCAATATTTAGAAAATTGTAATAGTATAAACACATAAACATAATGAAAAGAATTCACCAATGTATTTTTGTGATGTAGATAATGTATATAATTATAAATTCCTGACGATTACATTAGACTAATATCAAGTCTCTGGAAAATATTTCATAACAGGGATAATTAATTTATAATAAGAAAGGAGTATCATATGGTTATTTCAGATCGCTGCCGATCTAGACTTGCCTAGCGATAGATTGTGCTATGGAAAATATAATAATGTGGGTGTTAAAGTAAGATCGCATGTGTATCGCGTGAGATATACAATGTTAAATACAAAAGATCCAAATTCACACACACATTTGTTGTATAACCTTCTATTTTTATCATATACCCTCTAAGCTTGGAATGCGTACACAGGTCAATTAATAACAAACATTCATATTATCATAGATATGTTTATTTTCTATGTCCCCTCAACAAACATTGATTGTCGTGATCATGTGTTGATGTATGTACAGTGATATTTACAATGTGATGTACATTCACACGGCGTCCACAAACTTGACGATTACCTGGACCAAACTCTATAGTCAGCACAATAGTCATAGCATGTTCACATTCCCAACGCAAAGCCAAAAATGCCAGGTTCCGAACTGTCAGTTTTATGCCTTGCTGCTGACCCTTGAGGTTTCTGTGCTGGCGCTCTGGCCTGTAGGGGCGCTATAGCAGCACAGAAAAGTAAAGGGTCTGCAAGGCATAAAATGACAGTTCGGAAATTGGCGTTTTAGGCTATGCGTTGGAAGATGGTTCACATAGAGGCATGGGCGATGAGACATTTCACTGAATTGTACATATTTTCTCTTTAAGATGAATAGCAGTAAAAACGTTATTGATGAACATTTGTGATAATCATTCGATAAATAAAAGATATAAGAATGTGTAATTATTTTGTAAAGAGATTTCCATCAAATCGATTTATATCACTTTTTAATGTATTTTTTAAAGTTTACGAATTATTGTAATTCCTTCAAAAAGTTAACACTAAATGGTATGTATTGTCCCTTTGCAAAAACAATTTAGGTAAGTCATTGTCATGTTACTTATTTCATATCTAAACAATCTAATCTGAAACATTGTTTTATGAATAATTTGATGATTTCTGTTCCAAAAGACTGAAATAAAAAACGCAACGTTTTCTATTGCCTATCCTGACTAAAAGGACATCACATATTGTTGAAAGTCTTCAATGTATGTCCTAATTTAATAAAATTCATAAATATTGTTCATTATGCATTATTACATAAATAAATAGTAATTCATATATTTAAAATTAGGTATAGTAAATCTCCATTTTCCCATTAGTTTCCACCAAATACAACTCGGTACATTTCTGGTCCAATTTTGCCGCATACCTCACAAGCACTCTCTAATAGTTCACTAGCACGTGAATCTAAATAACATGGCAATACTAAAGAATATTTTCTCTATACAATCATCTTTGTATAATGTTCCAACAAATCTTCTCACATGTGTTTAGTCAACGATATCGTTGATGTAAACGTGCCATTTATAGAAAAACACAAACATTTTAAATCTCATAACCACATAGTTTGGATTTGGATCTGGAATAAATACTTCATAAAGCCAACAGTAACAATTCCTCCGAGGCAATGAAAACAGGTGTGTTAACCACACATGGTCCTTTAAGAATATGATAGATGGATAAATGTGTATCTTGTACACAACGGAGACAATGGTTTCCTTTTCAAACGTTCAACACGTATCCGGCAAGAAGAGCTCAAATGATAATACTTTTGTTGAGAAGGTCACGTGATGCCTTATTTTAACAATACACTGGTATAGCATTTTGACATACCATTGTCATTTCACACATTAATGTGTCCACGGTAAGTAGCACGTGCATTTCAATCATGCACAAACATGTCATTAAGTTACACGTGCAATGAGCTTGATACACATGCACACTTGTATAGCATTACATAGCACGTGTAATGAGCTTGATACACATACACATCACGTGTATAGCATTACGTAGCACGTGTAATGAGCTTGATACACATACACATCACGTGTATAGCATTACGTAGCACGTGTCATGCGGTTTGATACACTTGCACCAAACATACGCAGTACGCGTATGACAATGCGTAGCAGATGTAATGCGGTTTGATACACGTGCGGTCCACATACTAAGCACATGCATCACCAGCAGCTAAACATGTGCTGTCACAGAAAGACGAGGGTGTTTGGTGCTGATATTCGGCCAGTCCTTAAGCACAACAGAGACAAGCAAGCTATCTGTAGGTTAATTCTGGAGGACAGAAGTAATGCGGATGTAAGGCGGGGATCGGCCGTCGTTGTCCGCTATCCCTAAAGCTGTATCTGCTGTCCTGTGAGGACGTCCCAGAGCCAGGACGACGCCGAGACCGAGAACTCCGACCCTCCCTCCGCGACATGCTGGAATCGTCTATATCAAAGCTCTCCTGGGGACTACCATGGGGAACGTCTCTATCATGTCGACTGTCAGGCCGACTCTCATGGCCCTGGCGATGGAAATGTCGAATTGGGAGGGTGGTCTGTGTTCCTCGGTCACTGTACACTCCATCGGAACTGTAGCCCTGTGAGTTGTAGCCGTGGTAGATGCCGTGGTCCTGACACTCACAGTACGCGGACACATCCCTCGAATGTCTGGACAGACGGTCGTCCCGAATGGAATCAGAGTCTTCGATGTACTCGTATATAGGAGACTTGTCACTGTTGCTCTGGCTGGCAGTGGACGGGGTGTAGTCTCCCTCCAGTTTACGGTAGTTGGTGAAGGTGTTACTGACGGGGATTCCGAGTTCTGGACGCACCTGCCCATAAGGACGATCACCAGGTGGTAGAGGAGGGTAGGGCTGTTGGAATGGATCACTCGGTAACACTCGTGTCTCCATTCTAGTCCCTCGTAACGTCGTCTGAAATAACAAGAATATTGTCATCATTTAAGGAATTCGAAACGGTAATCACACTGTCATGATGATAAATTTCAGCCTTATTATTTAGTGGATATTGAAAGTCCGCGATTTTGAAATTCGATTCAAAAGTCAAGCCTCAGAAGTGTTTAAAATCTAAAGATACCATGATTTTGCACAATCTAAGCTGCAAAAGGCGTGAACTAGTTCAAATCAACTATATACTGATATGTAAACTGGGTATATAACATAGGATCAAAGACCTTGAGATGATTAATTTGCTATTATGGGTAAGACTTGTATTCAATCTCGTAACTATAATTTCTCAAAAGGCACCTTTTACCAAACATTTGTGAATGGTGACTCTACCTATCTCTTCCTCAAAGAACGTTTTTACGTTATTTATATCCTTATTCGAAAGAGAGGTTATGTTAGATCAAAATATTTTAATTTAGGCTTGCCTTTATTTGCTAGACTAGAATTTTATTATTTACCTACTAACAAAAACGATTTTAAAATTTCTTCTTCAGTTAAATCGCATAATGTAATTAGAAAGACGTAAATAAAAAAAAGACAATAACCTCGACTTGTCGACCCACGACTGGTGCGGAGGCGTAGTGACAGCTGGTGTAGTAGCGACTGTCTCCCGTGTTCAGGGCCGTCTGGTGACTCGGGCTCGACGGCGAGCGCGGCTTCTCTTTCTGCTTTCTGTAATCAACAACATACATTGTATATTGCAAGAATGACAGGTGAGTGATTGGTATAGTTAACAACATACATTGTTAATTGCAAAAAGGTGAGGGAGTGATTGGTGTCGTAAACAACAAACATGAGAAGTGATTGAGAAAGGCAGGGGTCATGGGTTTTCACCTTGAATGAAAAAATGGCCAATTAAAAATTGAAGTTTAATATTGATATAATGGCCCATTGTAAATAAGAATAATACAAACAATGGCTTCCTCAATCCCTGATAAGAATATTGCAAAAAAAACCAGGAAGATGATGGGTAAATCAAGCAACATAAGGTGTAATAAAATATAAACATGAGTAAGTTACAAAGAAGACAGGTAGTTAGGTAGTTAGTAAGGCGTAATAGATGAGTTTATTTCAATGCTAGGTGACTTGTACTACAAATACAGTATCCTTAAGGGAAACGATTCCCAATTCGACAGAACTGAATGGGGGTATTTTGGATTAAATAGGGGTTCGTGAAAAAAAAACATATTGTTTATTTAGGCCTCCGTGCATGTATCATGACACAGTTTCTTTAATTAAAGTGGTTGTTTATGTTTTTATTTCAAATCACTATTATCTTAAGTTATGTAGCTGAATATATGTAAGTGAATGTGGTGGTTAATTGAGTACATGTAAATGATGATTTTCTAAAATTCTGATTATTGAACACAACTTTATAAGATTTCTCGTGTATGCATTTAAACATTATATTCTGAAAAATCACGAACACGTATTATTAAACTTAACACGAGTCGATATAAGAAAAAAGAAGGTTAAAACAGCATTATACAAAGAGAGTATCATCATAAAATCTAGCATTTATGCATTATGCATGTTTTCTCGATTTACACATAAGAGTGAACTTCGATATTTCGAACATCATAGAATATAAATGAACTCTGTCACAACCAAGTCTACTCTCAGTGTAAGTCGCTACCTTCACTCAACTGACAGATGCGAGTCGCCTATTTTCGTCTCTTCACAAGAAGGAACCTTATAAGCTTACTGAAGTAGAAAACTGTCTCAGCGTTAGGAAAACCTGACAAATGCTATCCGTTATTTGAGAAGGGGGTTGACAATCTGGTGAGCGCTTACTCGACACCTCTGGCTGTTGGAAGCGCTTGAAAGTGATGCATTGACATTTTCTATACTATGTTAGTTGACATTCAAGTCAAGTTAGGGCTACAGGCTTTCTCACCCTGAGCTTCTCTTTGACTCTGTATTGACAATCGGCATTTGGAACATATTTAGATCGAGTTTCATAAATATATGATCTAGTATGGTAATTACGATTATGAAATAATAATAATGAAGATAATATACGAATAAGCATTTGCTTTGATAAGAGTTGCATATATCAATTGTTACATGATAAAGTGATGGTTATGACAGATAACGATGAGGGTATTAATTATGATTAGAAATTGATATCTTAAGTTCGATTAAAATTATTTCATGTTATTTTCTATTCACCTAAAATTACGTTTCTTCCTGATTAGACAAGGAAACTTATCAAGAACGTGATGTATTTTCTTTGCTTTAAAAGGTGACTTTTATGTAGATTTATGAATGTATAGTCTTTCTCCCACTTGGGTTCCCTTTGACTTTCTTTTGACTTACATATCAGCATTTTAGAACATACTTCGCTATGAGTTAAATCGACAAGTTCGGTGTTGGTATCAACGATAATGATAAGACTAAGATGATATTTCTAATAGATTTAACCTTGATTCTTAAACTATTCACAATAAGATTTTGTATTAACTGAACCCGTTGTCTCAATTGACGCAAGTGATAAACTAGAAACTGATGCGTTGATGCGTTTTGTTGTTTTTAAAATAACGTTGACATTCAAGGCAATATAAACTATACTTTCCAAACGTTGACAATGACCTAAATAACGTAAAATCAATTTTAGTCACAGCATGTTTATGTGAACAATCTCCATATATCACCTACATTCCTTAAATTTACAAATACTCGAAAATGTTTCTCCTTTGAAATATCCACAGAATGCCTTCGAACCAAGATCTATATAAGGCTTCTCATTGCTGCTGTACTGTCAAAGAGACAACTTAAGGCAATTCCAGATGAAACGACAGTATGAGTACACAAAGAGTTATTTGCGTCAAAGTCAACGTTGAGTCTAGACCAGTGAATACTCAAGCAAGTTCAGAGCTACTACAAAGACAACACAAATACTCTAGAAGTTGTATTCACGCTCCGAGCATCCGACAAAAACCTCTTTCACAGGAGATAGCCTCACTTCCGCGAGGCTGTTTTGCTACACACAATTTAACGCAATTCCCAGCGAAATGACAGTGATGTGGCCCAAGACCCTAGAAGCTCTTTATTCCGCATTTCCGAAGACTTTCCCTGTCAAAACAATTACTCGTCTTGCTCAACGCCTCCAGATAGCTTCCACTGATCGAGTAACTCTTACCACATAAACCGACGAGTAATTGAAAGGCGGTCTCCCAAACTCGCTTTGTGATCATTCGATTATAACCTGATTTACTGTGTATTCCATGTGGAAAATAGCTGCAACTTGTCCAGCGTGGAATAATTAAGTAATCTGAGATAGGAGCAATTTTGGTGTCAATCAATTCTCATAATCATATACTGGTCTCTCTCCCATGCTTTACGTGCTGAGGTAGACGCTATACTAGATAACTGGTGCCTTATTAGTGTTGTATTAAATTACACTAACATATACTCATGGAATAACGAGTGATGGGTGTTTGGGAATATGCTGAGAAGCGTCGTTCTTATACTTTGATGGAAGAAAATCCTCTAACAACAACTGTCTTATATCAAAAGTCAATTTCTTTTTATACGTTATTTTTAGTTTCTACAGTGTTTGTCTGGTATCATCGTTTTGACATAAAAACGGTTCGCCAGTTTTTTTTGTACCGAAGTAGCTTGGCCTTATTCTTGAAATAAGAATACATGTACTTTGCGAATGACATGATGTGCATAATAATAATTAAATCTTGTCATTGAGTAATAAAACACGGTACTGTAAAAGTGACATCATGACCCCTTATTTCGGTGAACTGTGGAATCATGACCTTTTATTTCACTGAATGGAATATCTTAACCTTTTATTTCATGGGAATTTAGGGTCATGCATATGACATTTTCTTTCAGTGAAAGAAGAGATTATGTTTTATACAATGACATGTGAAATCTTAACCATTTATGTCATAGAAATGAGAAATCATAACATTATATTTTAGTGAAATTTGAAATCATGCATATGATTTATGTCACTGAAATAGGAAATCATGACCTTTTATGTCATAGACATTTGAAATCATAGCAATTTATTTTAGTGAAATTTTTAATCATGCATATGACTTTATGTCAGTGAAATAGGAAATCATTACCTTTTATGTCATAGAAATGAGAAATCATAACAATTTATTTTAGTGAAATTTGAAATCATGCATATAACTTTATGTCAGTGAAATAGGAAATCGTGACTTTTTATGTCATAGAAACGAGAAATCATAACAAGTTGTTTAAGTAAAATTTGAAATCATGCATATTACTTTATGTCAGTGAAATGAGAAACCATAACCATTTATGTCAGTAAAATGAAAAATTATGTTTCATTTTAGTGAAATTTGAAATCATGCATATGACTTTATGTCAGTAAAATAGAAAATCATGACCTTTTATTTCAGTGTACACAGTGTGTCCCCTATGTGACTCGAACCATTCCGTCTCCAGATAATATTAGATTATGTCCCTGTACACACATCATTTAGCTCGCTCTAGATTATTGTCTCCGTTTTCATATCCTATCAATTTTCAATCTATCAATGTCCACAGTGCTTCTGTTTGCCTCATATCCCGGCTCCTAGATCAAACAGACAAATTGAGAGAACCAGACAATATTTCCTCTCAAATATTTCCCCAAAGCAAGGGTCCGAGTGGTGGTCAATGAATGTCCGACTCAAGAAACTGACTATCTCGTAGCACAATGGGCTCCACGAAAGGACAGCCCAGAATGGACACTGGTCACTTAATCTACAAATCTTAATGGGTTGGCTAGACGGTGATCAGACTTGAAAGAAAGGAATGGAAAGAAGAAAGACATCTGTTAGTAGCGATGATGGATGAATACTGACTGGCTACTATAGCTCTTCATTAGTGCTTGGTTCGATGCCAATTTACGAAACAATACATGTTGAGGGAACGTTGTCCTAAATCGTGAAGGATAAAAATAGGGCATTTAAAATATCTATTTTCATTGGTTATTATTCATAATTCACGATTTTTAATAAAGGTACCTTTCTATATCCCTATACAGTTGCGTGTGTTGAAGTGTTACATATTACGTTGGAGATCTCGTATTGCTTCATTTCGAATAAGGACAATATTAATGGAAAGGATGACAACTTCTTTATTCAAATAGTACAACGTTTCTATACAGATTATTGTATCGTTATCAACCATGGACAGGTGCTCGATAAACTAATATGTATCGAAACGTCGCACACTAATAATAAAGAAGTTGTCATCCATAAATATTTTTTTTATCTTACTTTCAACTTCTAAAATGCCACTCAAGGCAGCTTCATTTCAAGTTGAAGCATGATCAACACATTTGTAATGATGAACCATGACTGTTTTTTACGCTTTAAATCAAAATGAATACACTCAAAATATGCACTTCCGTGTATTGTTCGCGAACCACATTAAAAACAAAAGAGAAGGTGATAAAATGTCACCTTGCATGTTGTAATAGATATTGCATATTTCTGTTATACATTCTAAAAAGTATTATTACAAAGATAGGATGGATATCAGGGGATAGGTTGGGGCATAACGAGTAGATATAAACGATGATATAGCATGATGATATCGATAGTAAAAGGTATTCTCTGTCAAGAACATAACAAAACCTTAAAACGTTCAAACTCATGTTATTTCCTGAAGCATTAAGTCCATTGTTCGAAGTGAAAACATACCCGGCATACCAAAACATGACTCGACAACTTTGATAAGTTGCGAGTTACCGACAAACACTATGATTAATAGCCATGGATCTTAAACCACATATCAAAGTAAATATAATCTTTCAAAATCGCCAAGGGCCAATTTATCAGTTGACTTGGTATCATAAATTTTGGTAATTGATGCTCTTATGGACAGACACAGGACCAAATCAAAGACCAGGAGCTTAGCCACAGAACCCGCATAAAGATATCGACTGGATCTGGAATACTGCTAGACCGTGAAGTGTTGAGGGGAGGGTTTGATCAGCACTGCATGTCAACCAGATTAGGGGGTCATTAATCAAAATATATAAAGAGGGACAGGTCTGATTTTATCATATCCCGACACCCACATCTCCAGGGGTGACATCTGATATTGACAATCTGTGACCTGCCATCCGTGCACGTGGACAACCGGAAGTTGACACTGTCACGTGATAAACGTATTGTACGAATGTCATCACAGTCTTGATTGCAATCACCTTAACGGTTTCCAGGGCTAAGTGTAATATTTCTACGGCATCTGTCTTCATTAAGGGATGTTAATCTCGAATACTTTGATTAGGAATTTATAGGCAGTGAACACGGTTTATGTGGATTTGGAATACATATAAATGGTTGAAGTAGATTACGAGTTTATTGTCATTGTTGACAGTGCATGATTAATGACTTCCAATAATCCTCATTTTTACACATTCATCGAAAATGATCCTTTGAACTGAAATGGTTGTATATGAGAGAATAAAACCAAATATTTTGATAATCTGTATTTCATGTAAATGAATACCTTCTATAAAAACATTAAATGTTTTGCATATAATCCTCATTTTTGCACATTTATGAAAAATGACCCTTTACACTGAAATGGTTGTATATGAAATAAAACCAAATATCTTGATAATCTAAATTGTTGAATTTCATGTAAAATGAATACTTTCTATAAAAAAAGGTTTAGTGAAAAACTGTTCAACTTCTGAACCAAACTATTGAACTTACAATTCATCAATAATAAAGTCTAAAACAAAGGCAATCGAACTTAATGACGCAACATCTTCTTTTTGTGATGTTACAATACACTTTTTACAACCTATTTTTATCAACACTGATAAAATAATAAGCTTTAAAAAGCATGTTTCCACAAAAGATAATTTATACCTAGTAGTAAAAATAATGTTCTTATGAAAAGAACCTTTAAACAAAAAACTTGCTGGGGCTATATTTATGGTAATAGGCTGTATCTGGTTTATATCGGAGGTCGCCGCTATCAGCGCTGGGTGATCAATCATATGAGACCGTATCTAAACTCTAGATACGTGAAGTTGGGCAACACTATACGGTGTTTATCGATTAGGCCATATTCCTTACAATTTATATGACATTTACTGGCCGTCTTAATTAGACCAGCTGGATCAGTCAACCCTTAGACAAGAAGCTGATAGTAAATCACACGGCTGTTAGGCATTGCAGATTGCTCCAGTTTTTTTCTTTTAGCTTTTTCTAATCTGGTTCCTTACGTTATGCATTGTCATTGGTAGAGCATTTCGGTCGAGTCTGTGTGGACTTGGAACAATTTCTCTGAACTATGATGTTCATACGTATTTAAATCATTTTCTCTTAATGGTTAGTTATTTCAGGTCAATTGATAAAATTTTACCTTGCTAATGACATCCTAGACTTTATCAGACACCTAACAGTTAATGCTTTGTTATACCACTACGTTCCTTTAGTGGGGAATTCTTTCCTTATGAACCTTTTATCAAACGGTTTTGCTCGATATCTAGACCTAGAATTTCGTTTCACTTGTGAATAGTGTACGTCGAGTTTGACGTTTAGTCTCAGAAGTATTTGTTTGTGAAAAAATGACAATATTTTTAATGATTCATGTATCTTAACAAAATGGAGCCCAGATGCTGAGTGATCTAAACTTGCTATACTTTAGTAGACTTGGTTGGTCGTCAATTGGATATTTTTGATTTAGGGTCTGGATGACAGACTATGTGGACTTGTAGAACCGGAACAATTTCTCTGAACTATTATGTTCATACCTATGTTGATGTTTTTTAATGGTTAGTTGTTTCAGGTTTATAAGTAAAACCTAAACTTGCTAAGGAAATCATAGACTCTATCAGACACCCCTTTTACGCTTAGAAAAGTGAAAACAGTTTATACAATACCATTATTTTCCTCAAATCGGCAGTCCTCACTTCATGAACACTTTGAAAAACCGTTTTGCTAGAAACTTAGACCTAGAAATTCGTTTCACTTGAATATTGCACACTGTAATTTAATGTGTGCCTACAAGTAGTCTTTTTTAAATTCAAAAACTGATAGTTATCACACGATGTATTAATGATGTCATCTGACGTCCATTGAAGCAATTCAAGCGCTGAACTGATTACCTTTATCTTCTTTAATTGCACCAACTGACACTTAAGGTATTTTAAATTCTAGAGATCGAAACACAAATGTTGAATTTAGGAGACAAAACCTCAAAATGGAGTGTTTAAAGTCACTTGTGCAACATTGAAATAAAGCTTTTAAACTCAAAGTTTTAAATTTCGCATCAGCGAATAATGGAATCGTTCCAATTTATCCTGACAATGACTTCACATAATATTTGCACCTTAAACGAATTTTCAACTGAAATACAAATTTTACGTGTCATGGGTGTCGTTAAGTTTTACTGTTACCATATTTCATCACTATAAAATTGCATCACAACCAAAAAAACATTTATGTTTTATTTGAAATGACATTTATCCGTATTCTGCAGAAGATAACCAGTACAAAGATATAATGTTTTTTTCCAAATGTACACATAAATCACATCGTTAACTTGGTTCAACGAAGCCACTTTGCAGTAAGTGATATTCCGTTGCCAATCCATTTAGAGATACTCTCAGATTAAAGTGCCTTTATCAGAAACTATATAACTCAACGTGACAATTACGGTGCAGTAAAAGCCAAATGCATGCAGGTTTTTTGCATCTTTGCACAGAAAATCGTGATTTGAAATGCGTTACAATACACTGTAAATTTGGAAAATGATAATGACGGCAGCCTTGGCAAATTTGGTTTGCGTTGAAAAAAACGGACTATCACATTTCACTTATTTCTGTAACCTGTTCTCGTGTTTTAAATTATATTAAATGTTGTTTTGTAAGAGAATCTCGAAGCGGCGAAGAAACAAACATGGTTGTAATAAGAATCGGAATAGCCATGGGCGATCAACACGAAGATAATAGGAATTGATATAAAAAGTTTCTAACAAACTCATTTTAGTAAAGATTTTGAAAAGTATTTAGATTGACAAATGGCCTTGGATAAGAGAGTGTTCAGAGCTAAATAAAGGAGGGATGCAAATCGTTAAACAGAAATTGCAAGAATATAAGACAGTGTGGTTATATACCTACTTCATTTACAATTATACAACTCAACCTAACATTTCCTCAAATCACGAAACCTATCGGATTTCCATGCACATGCATGAATATTTGCTGTATCAATAATTGGAAGTAACGTTTAGTATGGTACGGTTACATGTAATTAGAAAAGAAATGTTATGATTACATCTTAAAATAGAAAACAGAAGAGGGTACAGTACCGAAAGCATTATTTTTGTTTGAATGTTTGCATTGTATCATTGTATCATAAAGTTTCGTCTTCTATTGACCCTTAATTTCTTTTATAGAGTTATTTGTCCCTTTTCATATCGAATACTGTTTGTTTGTCTTATTCTACTTCTGGTATCTGTAAATATCGTATGCTTAACAAATTCGGCCTATATCATTTCAACCTTTCTACATTTCGATATCTGAATATTGCATCAAAGACTACTTCCACCTGGATCAACTCTGAATAATTGTTTGTGTGATAAAATATTTCCATCCTTATCCTGTCTGAAAAATGTGCGACAAGTGAAAAACATTACTGTATTAGTTAGTTACCTTGGAGATTTTAGGAGCGCTTCAAGCGGACTGAGCTAATTTCGTTAAGTGGATTCCTATATGTTTTAGAAAGGGAATTTGGAAGCCATGGTCGATATAAGTGTAATTTAGAATTTTTGAATGACTTAAATGAGGAGCGGGAAGGGGAGAGGGTGTGCATGTATATAAAGTAACTTTTACATTTTGTAAATAAAGATAAGATAGTTTACTTACCGATGCAAGAAAAACACACTCCCTGCAATCACCATGACAACAACAAGAACACAGGCTAACACAATTATCACTTTACACGGGGTGGCACAAATCTCAGTGACCAGTCTCTCCCCCTCGTCCAGTAAGGGGGGTGGGGCGTCATCCATGTCCAGTCGACACTTATCCACCATGAATAGTTTGACCCGTTGACCAACATTCTCCCCCAAGCATCCTGTCCAGTTCACTTTATGTAGAAGTCCGGTATTCCAGGGAGGGGGGCAGGGGAAACCCTCCCAGAACCCCCTCAACAGGGGGTCAAGGTACACCTCCGCCATCAGTAGGTCAAAGAAGGGGAGGACACGTGAGGTCAGCATGAAGGACGCCGGAGATCCTTGACCATGCTGTGGACAGAAGGATGACCATTAGTTACATACATCTTTCGGTGAGAATTTGTTTTTTGAAATACAGGAAGACAAGGAGTTTTTGGATGTTCAACTGATCGAAATGGTCAAG
Organism: Steromphala cineraria; assembly: GCA_916613615.1. Taxonomy (NCBI): domain Eukaryota; kingdom Metazoa; phylum Mollusca; class Gastropoda; order Trochida; family Trochidae; genus Steromphala; species Steromphala cineraria. The sequence goes on along the minus strand of OU744724.1, from coordinate 42,557,868 downwards.
GAATCATTGGTAATATCATCAATAACGTTCAATGAGATTTAAGAATTTGGCTGTATGACTAGTCTAGGTAGAGAATCTGATGAGATCATTATTTATATTATCAACATCGTTCAATACAGAAGAATTTTAGAATTTGATTATATGACATGAATAGTTTTGATGTTGTTAAAATAGTAGAAATATGAGATCAGTTGTATCATTCAATGAGAGGAGAAATAAGTTATCATTTTGGGTATGATGGTATTTTATGGATGATCAACATTTTGAAGACGGTATAAGAATCTATACCGAGACCTTGCTACTGTCCAGTATGAAGAATTCGATCATCCATTAACTCCTTGTCTTTCTAAAATTATCTAACTTCTAGAATGCATCTAAACAAGCTCATTTAGGGATTTGACATGACAATTCTGCTCCATGACTTTGTAAATAATTATATCATTTAATATAATCTAGATCTTCAATTCAGATTTGACTGAAACTATATGACCTATATGACGAAATGAGGATTACAGAGGCTAGATGGTTGATATAAGGAAAATAATTATGAAAAATTATTCATTGCTGTGCAAGGGAATTCCTAACAGCGTCTGGTTACCTAATTGCGTTGTCTAACAATTGCATATGTGACCAGGGAAGGTAATCGACTTAAAGGCGTTACTGCAGAAGTGACCACACTGAACCGAAATAATATTCCATATGATAAACTAATTGAAAAGGTTAGTGTGGTATATATACACATTAACCTAATTGTCACTTTGGTATCCGTATATATTTTGGTTCATACAGTTACTAAAATATTTATGCATTAAACGGCAAGATGTAATTCACGTTATAACAGTCTTGCGTGACTGGCATATATAAACGTATACATGCATGTATGAAAATCTCATAAAATGTTTCAAAATCGTTTGTATGAATCCTTGTTCATGATTCTAAATGATAAGGTTTTATGGTTTAATGAACCAAAAATCATGGAAAATTCAGATTATATCAAAGAAATCCAACAGTTCACAAGACAACAGGCACAGATGGTATCAAAATCAATGAATGACTGTTGAAATGACAAATCGAGGTTTGAATACTTAGATTATACATACTAAACATACTCGCCATAGTCAGTATCAAACAGTTCATAAAACGCAAAATTCGTATTATCAACCATTCGTTGAATAGAATCCGACCATTTATCCTTTAATAACATTTATTGGAAGAATATCTCAAATATGTTTACCTCTTACAAACCCATCTATAGATCGCATTACAATTCAACCCAATAACCAATCATAAAGTTAAAGAATTGCACGAAAGGTCCTTACAAAACCCAAGCGTGAAATCCATATTTACCCTTAACAATATTTGGAAGAAATAGTCATAATTCATTATTAATTTCAACAAGCCAACTGCACATCAAGCCATATTCATATTTCAACAATCTAACTGCACATCAAGCCATATTCATATTTCAACAAGCCAACTGCATATCAAGCCATGTTCATGTTTCAACAAGCCAACTGCACATCAAGCCAAAGTCAATTCTCAAAAGGTGAAAAATATGAAACGCCAAAACCCCGAAAGCTCAACTAGTAAAGAACGCATCGAAGTACCTTACTAACCCCCTGGGTGTATATCATGTAGACAGCACATGACAGTTTATACGTTACTTTCAGTCAAACATAGGGCCTAGAGAGATAGTAAATAACATGATGGTGGATATCCTATCCATAATCCTGAGGCTACGGTCAGATTAAAATGACATCCGCATTGTCTTTCGGTCCAGGAAGCAGAATAATACATTAATATACCTGCAATGCCTGTATAGAATTTACGTTAAACCACGTGTGTTTATAATTAATCATTTGGCGTATGAGAAAAAGCATGCGATATTGGTATTCGTATTTCGCATTTATCATTTCAACATGTAGTCTCGGTTTCATCTCGTAATTAGAAGGGCGGGGATGCTATTCCATTCACGTGGACATTATCTCTGTAAGATATTGGCTTGTTAGCGTAGAAAACAATGAAACACAGTTTCGTTAGAGCCACTTTGGTTTTCATAGGAAAACTCCCTTCTTCGGAATCGATAGGTATTCTTCTATGGCTTGTAATAGGATACGTTAGATTTTCCCTGAAAATAATTAGCAAACTCGTAATTTCAAAGAAAAGGGATTGATCCCATTTTTCATCGCAGTTTAATGTTATTTTTGCATGACGGAGTCGAGATTTGTTGAAATCGACTCTTGTCATAGAAGATAGCGAGATTAGTTGGTTATTTGACATTCTTAAAACGTGGAATCGATATCATTATTTCGTGTATTTCGAAGTATGAGAGGCAACGAAATGGAATTTACTTGCACGTCTAAGCGATCGGCGTAACTTGGTAAAACGTGGAAATAAGCTCGTTTACTCGCCTCAACAAACCCCTCTCACCTAACTACACAAATAGTCCATATCGCGATTGCTTCTCCCGAAAATCCATCACAGACTCTTGGGGAGATAATCTAAGAGCATTGGCACTTACATTGGTGGAATCCATTTACAGAAAATCCATGTAGAACTCCGAAAAGCGAATAAACACCACTCCAATGACACAACTCACAGACCCGAGAGCTCCGCGCGACGCCAGGCTTGCAGCGCAACTAACTCTCTGTCTCTCAAGCAGCGGTTTTAGCTCTGTGTTGGCAGATGCCTCCGTCACTGCAAGGAGTTGAGTAACACCTCACATTCATGCGTTACATTCCCAATCGTTGCTGGTAAATACCCTCAATTAAGCAGAACCTCTGGTCTATTACTAATGTGTTCGTGGTAATGTTGCTGTGCAAATACTTGTCGTTTTCCCATCAATCACCACAGCCCTTGCTGTCAATCAACATACTGAAATACGTGTTTATTCAGCGGACTCTACAAGTCCGTGCTGCACGTGTGACTGATGGGTTTGTCGATTGCAGCACTCTTACATTGGATCGAGAATCTCGTGCAAGGGGCATCCTTCACCACAGCGGTTATTTAACATGCCGTGCGTATTATCGAGTGATTAAACCCATCACCAAAATCTGAGAATAAATATTTGGGTTGTTCTTTGACCCTTGACATCTCTCCTTTGAGGCTAGATCAATGTAATCTCCATAAGGAGAAGACACTACACTTTGATCACGAATCTACCTGACTCTATGTACCAACCGTTATCTTTGCCGTAGACACACAACTGTGATATGTACATTGTTGTATATTGCCGCGTCAAGGGATGTGATTGATGGCACAAGGCCGATTGACATTGACAACGGCGTGAATTTCGTGCTCCTTGCAAGTTTGCCGACTAAGCCGGTTGCCATGAGCCGCTGTGATAATGTTAGCATGTATCGAATTACCGAAAGCATCCAAGAGAAATATATTAAATATTTACGTAATATATGTAAGTCTATTTGACTGCTAACCACCTTTTCCTCATTTTAGAGTATTCTATAATGAAAAAAAGTTAGTTTAGTTCCGAAAAATTGAATGACATTTAATGATAGTGAAAACTACTTCACATTTTATCGTATCAAGTGACAGCAAAGTCGTTATTTCTTTAGCTAATGAGGTTTCACAGTTTTTGAAGTTGAAGTTAACAAGATGTTATTTTCACGTTGAAATGAGCAACACACGTTATCAACAACCTTTGAAACACGTAAATCACATGATAATCATGCCTGACGCCGCTATTAACAACTTATGTAACGAGCCTTACATTAAAAGCCGCTAAAAGCATGTTTGTCGCAACCGTTCTATAATGGATAACATACAGCGAAACTGTTACAAACAAATTGCCACTCGAAACAGAGTTTGTCAAATAAGAATACTAAATTATGTCTTGAGGTGCAATTAAGAAATGAATGAAAATTATGATTGATAATACATTTTTAAAGAGCATGCATTTTTTGAAAATTACCACCAAAAATAGTTTGTCAAACAATACTCAATAAGGTCTTGATGTACATTAAAGGAATGAATATACATTTTTAAAAAGTGTGCAATTTATAAAGTTGCCGATAACAATTATTCAAAATATTAAGAAGATAATATTTAAAATTTAAATTTAACGGTTGAATTATATATAGATATATATGTTCATTCCGGGTAAATTTCAATTACAGCTCAATTATCATGACAGATATTTCATTAAGGGGAATAAATTGTGTGTTATCTATTCCAGACCTGATAACGTAATATATATTGCTGTATATAAGTAATCGGATCTTAGTCGATAAATAACCTATGACTTTAATTAAATTATTCACAACAATAAGTATCATCTATAAAATATATGAAACAACCTGCAAGAAAAAAGATTTGATTTCAAAAGGGCGGCATTTGTTAACTCTGTGTGACTCAAAAATTGAGTCCATGAAATATTCATAATAATTACTGTAACTTTTTATGTTTGCTATTGTTTTAGGTTTTCATTTCAGTTAGTATTCAGTCAACTCTAAACGTACTGAATGCGGGACTAGACTGTATAAAGGGCTCCTTTCATAGACAATTTAGTGTGCGTACTAGAATAGTTAACACTCAGACTGTAGTTCATAATATTTTGACATCAAGATAATAACTCTTAAAAAGCAAGTCTAAATTTGAAGTCAGAAATGACAATTTCGCTAAGTTCAAATCTTACAACAAATGATATTTTGGAGACTCAATGTTAGTCTATCTTATCGAATAATTTTGTGAGAATGGATTCCATAAAATTAAACAAACATCGTTTTCGCTCTCAACATTTCAAGTTTGATATATAATAAGCATTGACATACATGTATGTCCAATTTAACTACGATCATTCTCGGGAGATTTGAGGGTCGCATAACAAGTTTATGAATTCTAAAATTATCGAAAAAGAAAAATTGAGAATGGATTTCATAATCTTAAACAAACATCGTTGTCGTTTCACACTTAAAAGCATTTCAAAATCGACATATAACCAGCATTGACATATGCCCAAGTTAACTACGATCATTCTCGGGAGATTTGAGGGTCTAATAACAAGTTTATGAATTATCCAGTGCAGAGTTTGATGGCTTATGACACCCACAGTGCAGATATTATGGATTGATCGTATCTTTAGTTCAAGGGTTCATATCAGTTGGTTCGCCCTGTCATATTACCCGAGCCTGTTAATACAGCTCCTGTATATTTCAGCTTTACACATGAAAAGCAGCTGTTGTGATGACGGGATATGATCTGAAAGTTCGCTTACCGTAATACATACATTTGTATATGAAAACTGACAGTTGACGGTTTTTTAAAACTTGTGTTACAAAATAGTTTACCCGTTTATGAGTGCATTTTGAAGGGATGTGATCTGAAAGTTCGCTTACCGTAATACATACATTTGTATATGAAAAGTGACAGTGGACAGTGTTTGTGATATTTGTTTTGCAAAATAAGTTACCTTGTTGTGAGTACATTTATCATACACTCGACAACCTTCTGCCATGAAGATACGTATCTTTATAACAATGAAATTAAATATTTTTCAAAAAAATTCTGCAAGATGGAGTAACATAAACTATCACATTAAATTGACGTAATTATGTCTATGCTAATTATTGTTATCTTTCTTAAATACAATACATGTAAATTATTTTCAAACATAGAAATATCATTTGACATGGGCACCACTTATCAACACGATGAAAAGTAAATTTCCTATGAAACCATACTTGACACAGATCTTATCATATATTTGATATATATTTCAGAATCACAGGTGGTGCATGAAACATACATGTGTCAATTCTGATATTGACACTCTAAGAAAAGCTATCAACAACGCCAGTTGGAAACAAGATCCAAGATGTATATCTCATTGACTATAAAATATGACATTTCTCATTAAGGGGATCAAAATTTGGGAAGGGGCGTTCAGTCATCTTTGAGTCACGCACCGACGTGAATATGTCTCACACCTTGATATAAGCAACGCTTGTCTATTTCAGGAAACATGTCTCTATCGCCATTCACGTCACGTTCTTACATAACTTTGAGTTTTACATGTGACATACCATAAATTGACAACGGAAGTGACTGAGTACATATTCAAGTTCACTGAAACTGACATTTCTTCTGAAATTGACAATTTTCTTTAAATCTTTAAGGAACTGTATCAGCGATAATAACGTTTGCAATATCTGATTACTCAAATTTGAATAGGTTTGAGTTACAGATAACTCCTCTTCTGTCATCCAGACCCTAAAGCAAAATTATTTACTTGACGACCAACCAAGTCTATTAAAGTAAAGCAAGTCTAGATCGCTCAGCTCTGAAGTCAGAGTTTCTGGGCTCCATTTAATTATAATACATGAATTTTTAAAACATTATTTTCAATATTAAAAAATACTTAATGTTAGTCTAGATAACTCTTTGTACCATATGAAATAAAACAGAAAATACAGAATTTAAAAATTTTAACATTTATTTCATATATTTTATCGAAGGAGCTGTTGATATGACATTACACATTACACAAAAACATTGCACTTGTTATATTTAAGGTGCTATATAAATCTCATTCAAATGTATTATATAAAGCAATATAGAATTAAAACATGATCATGTTCAGCTAAACGAAAATAAAGGAAAAAAATTATTTATAAAGGTTATGATTAACAGAAATAAATCTAGATTGGCATAAAAACAAATTGATAAGGAAATATGATTCCCTCAGCAGAAATACCAAATGTCATAGCCATGAGCCATGAAATCAATTCCTGACAGATTAATTGAGTTATGATATATGGCATCTACCTAATTTAATTAGTTCTGCTTGGCTGGCTATAGAATTCAAGCCACGTGAAATTGCATCCACAGACGTTCAAACTTCTCAGTATCAAAGTAAGACATTTCACAGTGGGATAGCAGTGTGTTTCAAGTTTGACTTTCATGCGGCATGAATTAACCTTCAGGCAACGAACCAAGCTGAACTATCTTAATCTAGTTCGCATGGCGACAAGTGCTTTAAAACAAACCTCACGGGATGATTACTACTTTACAAAGGTAATAAGATAAATAATGAATACGCTGGTTAACATTGGCCCTAGCACGAAACAAGTAATATTGAAGATTAATAATTTACTTGACAAAAATAGGCTCCTTAAATAATTATACTGAAATCTTACGTCTAAATATATGTACTAGTTATTTAAGTGCGAAACATCTTATATTGAAGATTAATAATTTACTTTGACAAAAATAGACTCCTAAAATAATTATACTGAAATCTTACGTCTAAATATATGTAGTAGTCAAGATGGTAGACATAGTGCGAAACATCTTATATTGAAGATTAATAATTTATTTTGACAAAAATAGGCTCCTAAAATAATTATACTGAAATCTTACGTCTAAATATATGTACTAGTTTAGATGGTAGATTAAGTGCGAAACATCTCATATTGAAGATTAATAATTTACTTTGACAAAAATAGACTCCTAAAATAATTATACTGAAATCTTACGTCTACATATATGTACTAGTTAAGATGGTAGATTAAGTGCGAAACATCTTATATTGAAGATTAATTATTAAACTTGACTGAAGTAAAATCCTATTAATATTTATTCTGAAATTTTACGCCTTAATATACCTGCTCGTTAACATATTCTGTATAGCGCGAAACATTTCATATTTGAGATACATAATTGAGTTTGATTAAACATGTCTCAAGAAAATATTTATACTGAAATCTTAAATCTTAAATCTAAAATGAGTTTCAAAATATATGATCAATGTCTTGTTTTGTAAAAACTATCAAATGTGTATGAGTATAGAAAATAATATTCATAACTATCGATAGTTGAGGTTATTATTTCTAGTAAGGTGACATAGTACTTATGATATTTTAAGGGGGAAACTTCACAATATGAAAGCCAATAAATGTTAATATCATATCAATATCATCATGTTACCTAAGCGTTGAATATTGTATGTAAGTACGCCTTTGATGAAATTAAACTGTCGAAACCTAGTTTAAAAATGAATGAAAAAATGACAAACATAGAAAGATCAAAGAAAGTAAACAGTTAAAAAAACAACAACAAAACAGAACCTGTACATTCAAATCATCCCATGTCCCCAAGGATCACTTAGTTACCATATATAATGAGTCTGACGTCAAAACGTCATCATCCAATATTAAACCAAAGGTCAGAAAAACGAAAGGTCATTAAGAGCAAATGAGAGAATTCCCTCGGGGTGAACTGTCAACAAGCAGCCCTATGATACTCCATATATTCAACAGCACGGAAGAGAGATTGTCAGAGATCCAACTGATAGCGAAAATCGTTAAATGAGTACTAGGATAACGTAACCAGGATCGGTAGGTGAAATGTACATTTGTTTGAAATTGACATCAATAATAAACATTAGATAAAGAAAGACATTAAACTGAAGTTGGTGTAAAGGTTACACATGAAGATAAGCAATAAATATATTATGAGTAGAGAATTTCTCTGGGAATTAGAAATACCTTAAGGAATTAAAAAATCAAATGAACCTTACCTTAAAGATACATTAAAACATGATTTAAGTGTGAGGGTCAAGCTCTCGTATATAAGTTTATACTAAAAACAAGTGCATTTGGTCATTACAGAAGACATGTACGTAGGTAAGACAAATGATAAGTGGGAACGTAATATTCAGGAATTTTATGATAAAACGTTAAAAATGGATATCTTAGATTATGGTCATATGTCAAGTGATATCTCCATTTGATAGTCAGTTTTATCACAAAGAAATTCCCTGATTATTGGAATATGGAGATTCAACATCTGTCCAGATAAATAATGAATAAACTTACTCGATCATACCGATCTGAGTCTATGGTATACAATGTTTCATTTTATATGCTACTCTTAAACGTAGTTGCAATTGTAAATTTTGAAATAACCAAAATCTGATATTGATTAACGGTAGAAATATTAATCACAAAAAATACAATACCTTATAACTTATTTTGTTCATTAATTTTCCTTCATGTTAATAAATATTTTGAATAGAAACGAGCTGTAATCGTTCACAGTTTTTAACAAACTTCAAAAATTTAAACTTACTTAAATCCCAATTCCTTACAGTATACATGTACAGAAAACGGTACCCAGAAAACTAACCTTGCGTTCTCGGGCTTGAACTCTTCAAAAGTATTCTGCAAGTTGTATTAATCCTTTGATTGAGTATCAAAACTCCTCCGCATTAATATGATGTATAAACGTTACGTACACAGATGAGAATTCCAACACTCCTTCCTTCTCAACACACCTGATGATTCTCAGGTGAAACAACGAGCAAATCAAGTCACGTGACCACGACCAGGAGTATAAATCAATCATCCCATGTCATATGTCATATTGCACGCCGTTGCGTTATCAACTAACCCAAGGGGACGTAGATAGCGCCCTTGTCATACACCATTTGTTTATCTCCCCTTTTAGTGCTTATCAGACCAATAAATATCTTAATTGACCTCCCTGACATCTCTAAATGAACTTTCAAATCGTCGTCCAGGTAATTAAATGAACACCTACCTAAGTGCTATAAAAGCTTCATCAAATAGATTTAGATGACACTATATACACTTTAAGTTAACCTAGCTGGAGTGGATCTAATCTAAAAGGCTTGCTTATCAATGGGAAGATTAGAACGGAACAATGGGGATTGCGTAAGTAATAATTGACCATTCTTTCCCCCTCCTGTATAATGTATAGCTGCTTCGGGTTTGATAAGGTAATTGAGTGTATATAGACACTAGATTAAACCCCTGACACGCAATCACTGCTATCTACATCCTTTGAAATAGACATGTGATGAACCCGTTTTGATTCATTCATTGGCTGTTTAATAACACTGGATATGGTAAATTAAAACAATATTGTGTACTTGAATCCAAAATTTTGTCGTTATGGTTTGTGAAGAATATAAGGTTTATGATGCAGACAAAATATGATATCATTACGTTTTTGATAAATTTTTGTTTAACAACATACATGTAGACGCAATATAAGTCATATCACAAAGAATTTTTCTAATTTGTATAATCAACACTGCAGTTATCTACACCCAAAATGACAATTAATTTACCGCAATTTACAATAATTTCAGTCGGCCTACAATATAATAGTTTGCCAAAAAAATTCCCCAAAAAGTAAGTTATCAACCAAAATATCAAAATGTATGTATAAAGACGCACTACGAAAAAACTCCGTGAAATTTATTTTATATTATTACATATTTAGTAATTAGGTTATCTTCATTTGACATATAAAAATTGATTTGAAATCATATACATGTACGACTTGAAAATACTCTAATAAAAAATATATGATATGCATTAGGATAATAATGAAACTACCTGACTATTCTAAACCTGAAGGTAACGAGTCAACAACTCTGATCTTGTTATATAACACTAGGTAGCTTTAATACCTTTATCTCAAGATTATTCTCTATCTCCAAGCTCACCCAAGCAGACAGATAAGGTTATCATTACCTAAAGCCGACTGATAAAAGTAATTACGCCTCACTGTTACGAACATGTTAGATCGGACTTGATGGAGTAATGAACAAACATAATGAGAAATTATATTTTGAAATGATATTTACAAAATTAGAATAAAATATTTTAAAAACATTTGACAGCTCAACTTGTTTAAACGATCTTTAACAAAATTATAATTTTTAATATAAATAATCAATTATCTAAAAATAGTATTGTTATTTACGTATCTAACAGATGTATTGAAGCCAGAAATCATAATTAGGAATTCGTGCCTCACTCAATCATTAAGAGTGAATCTTTTTAAAAATAAAACCTATCATTTACTCGCACGCAATTGTTCGTGTAAATGGGGCTTTTTAATTAAGAATTTATGACGTTTCCTGAGTACTAATTGCTTTCTACTTTACTGGAATAAATAAGAATAATAGGTGCTGTAATTGAAATAAAAACTCTCATTTTAAATTGAGCGTACTAATGCAATAGCTTTTACTTTAAGATGAAATTGAGTGTGGCGTATTGTTTCCTTCAAACGTTAACAACATTTCCTTTGAAACAACGTTTTGTTCCATCTTTTAGTTTCGAATTTCAGCCTGTAGATGGTGTAGATTCAATTATCCAAAATAGAAAAAGAAAACATACGTTTAAACATAAGAGTTATCTTAACGATTTAACTGAAATGTACATAAAAAGGAAATTACAAAGTTGCTTTTTCAGACATAAAAAGACCGATCGTTAAGAAAGAAGATGCCAAGGTTAGATAATGCCACTCATATGAAAAACGCATCTAAATGCAAATCCGAGTGCAACTTCAAATCAACAATCAGTTACTCAAAGGAGACATTAAAGACATTATTATCATGCTAATGACACGGCAGATTTGAAATTAACAACCAGTGTCCCTTTAAGTTAATTACATGACTGGCGCCTGTGATGTGATATTGAGTCGTTTTGGTGTGAATTTCACGTAGGCGTCTGAGGCACCGTGCATCCCCATTGTAATCTACCTAACGCAATGCGTTGAGCGGCAAGTGTTTTACGTCATCTTGTCGCTTTAGCTGTTGACACTTCAATTGTCGATGTCATTTACACTGTTGTGAATAGCTGTCAGTCATAACGATAGCCTGTCATGCTCTCAATAACCGATAATGTTGGATAGAGGGAAGACAGACAAATCCTCGTCAGCGCCTTAGTATTTGTTTGGATTCCAGTCCCATCACGGAATATCGACATTTGAGGATAAATGTAGATTGCTTGGCTGTCAATAGCAAAGCCCTCACTTTTCACAGAGAATGATATGAACAATAGGAGATTAATTTCATTGACATTGCAAAGGCCTTAGGGCTTATATAGAACATCTCTGTTTGTTTTATAGCAGCGATCTTCCATGAAATTGACAACGGCATCGATGTACATATCAGATGTTCATTTCGTCTATACAATGACAGCAGTGTACCAAAACAATCGAGATATTTTCAAACCTTAGGCTATATTCTTTACTCGTCCTATATCGTATCGTGTTCAGTCAGTTTCATTCGTACGAAATTTACATGCAAACAACAATATCGAGTCTTTTGTTACATACATGTGTATGATCAGAGTATCCAAAGGAATGTTGAATATTGGAAACAAGCTTCCTTATAGAAACATCACCAGCCCGGAAGCTGAATAACAAAGTCTCGGATAACGCTTGGTGCTACAGATGTGAGTTGACAACTTCCCAAGCCATATCATTTACAGATCAATAACTCAAAGAAAAAAACCCATATCGATACAGAGGCTCATTGAGTTCTGTACCCTTTGACCTCTCGAGTACCGGTATTCCGGTGTTGAAATATGAATATGGTATGGAAAGAATAATGTTGTAAAACACATGAAGCAATAAATAGTACGCCTGGTCAAATATAAAATTCCTTACTTTGAAATCAAAGTTCATTTAATACTTAATAAAAATAGATTTCTTTTTATCCTGAGTGACATTTAGTCGAATATGATTTATGATATATATCATGTAATGATAAAAGAGGATTTTTATCGACAATGTTACAGAATACCTTATACAATAACTTCTGATAAATAAACTTGAAATAAATTTTTCAAAGTCATATATTGGTATCTCAATCTTCACTATTATAGTGAAATCGAACTGTTCAGTAGCCTATGCCATGCCTTGAGCAGTAAGTTATACTCGCTAAACTTGAAGTTTCAAAATGAAACTTTGATCAATCATCCGTCCAGAGAGGGGTCTTGCTTTCACTGACCACTTAATTCGTATTTGCTTGATCTTTACATCCAATGATTGCTCAAATGTACTATGTTTACATTTTAAGAATACAACTTCTCTCATTCAGTATACCCTTTGGCATACACACGTCCTTACAAATAGGAACTGGTCAGTTATTTGACCACTAATATCACATAGCAAACTTTGCGCCCGGAACTACTAGATGTACCATTCATAAAAGCGCACACGATTCCATTAAGTTGCTGAAGTAACGTCAGAGCGGTCAATCAAGCTATGTATAAAACCACGTGCTCATAAAAAATCCTACCTACATGCATTATCGCCTGCATCCATAAACCACGTGTCCATAAGAAAGTCCTACCTACATGCATTATCCCCTGCATTCATGAACTCAGTCCTCATGTACATCCATTCATACAGGGACTCCTCAAAGATACCTCCTCAAACTCTGTGACCATTGGAGGATAGACGTGTTTGCTCGGACATACGATTCAGTGATGAATCACGTTCGTAAACAATGTATGAGTTGCTGTGTTAGCTCTAGCGAGACGCGTCGTTCATTGATACTTGTAAAGCAAGGGTTGGTTACTTGAGTCAACTGAGAAACATATTTGTAAGGTGTTTGGGGTTATGATCGTTGACATTAAGACTTATATCAAGAAAACTTGAGTTGATTGATACTTGTAAAGTAAGGTTGGTTAGTTGAGTCAACTGAGAAACATATTTGTTAGGTGTTTTGGGGTCATGATCGTCGTATTAAGAGACTTGAGTTGATTGATACTTGTAAAGCAAGGGTTGGTTACTTACGTCAACTGTGAAACATATTTGTAAGGTGTTTGGGGTTATTATCGTTGACATTAAGACTTCTATCAAGAACAATTTGTTGATTGATAGTTGTAAAGTAAGGGTTTGGTTACTTGAATCAACTGAGTAACATATCTGTAAGGTGTTTGGGGTTATAATCGTTGACATTAAGCCTTATATCAAGAAAACTTGAGTTGATTGATACTTGTGAAGTAAGGGTTTGGTAACTTGAGTTAACTGAGAAACATATTTGTAAGGTGTTGGGGGTTTTGATCGTTGACATTAAGACTTATATCAAGAACAATTTGTTGATTGATACTTGTAAAGTAAGGGTTTGGTTACTTGAATCAACTGAGTAACATATCTGTAAGGTGTTTGGGGTTATAATCGTTGACATTAAGCCTTATATCAAGAAAACTTGAGTTGATTGATACTTGTATAACACGGGTTGGTTACTTGAGTCAACTTTGAAACATATTTGTAAGGTGTTTGGGGTTATGATCGTTGACATTATGACTTATATCAAGAAAACTTGAGTGTGGGGTTATGATCGTTGACATTAGGACTTATATCAAGAAGACTTGAGTTGATTGATACTTGTAAAGCAAAAGGTTGATTACTTTAGTCAACTGAGTTACATTTACAGGAGTGTGGCGTTATGATCGTTGACGTTAAGAGTTGGATAAAAAACCTTGAGGTCATTGATACTTGAAAAGATGGAGACTGGCAACTTGAATCAACATTCATTGAGGTTTGAGTTGATCGTTGACATATGCATGAGGGTCTTTATCAAACAAATTCTAGTTGACTGAGTAACACATTTGGCTTTGTGTTTAAGTCATGCACATTGACATTAGCACTTACATCAAGAAAAGTTTAGGTGATTGAACCTTGCAATACATATGTGACTGGGTGTTTGAGTCATGACCGTTGACATTAAGACTTATATCAAGAAAATTTGAGGTGATTGATAGCGTAAAAGTTTGTACTCAACTGAAATGTATGATGTTTAAATTGATTGGGGATACGTGTACATAATGGATATGGATTGAGTCATCAGAGTTACAAATAAGGTAGAGCTTTAAGGTCCTCATCTTTGACTTCTATCAAGCAACGCTCCTTGATTGATGCCCGTAAAGCATCCTAACGGACACATATCAATGTCTAAAGTATAGGCTTAGGATTTCTTAGGAATAGAATAGGTCACTGGTGCCTACAACATGAAATATGTGTTACGTCATGATCATTGACATAGAAACAAGAATAATTTGCGTCGCTCCACACTTGTATAACGTCGGAATGGGTAAGGACACAATGAATAATATTTAAAGGCTTTTGGATTGATAGCGAGACTCGTTTAGGATACTTAATTATTCACCAGAGAAGGAGTGTAAATGTTCTGTAGTTGAAGGTTGTGACCTTTAACATAAGTTACTCTTACTTCTTTAAAACGTCAGAATGGCAAACAAAGTACCGAATATGTTCTTTTTGTGACATTAGTATAGTGAGTGGGTAATTGTTTTACTCCGCTTGGGCAATATTTAATAATAATAATAATAATAGACTATTCATATTGCGCATATATCCATGTCAAATGCCATGCTCAAAGCGCACAAGAAAAGTTCAAGAGTCACAATATTTCAACAATAAGGGGCGAGAATTTTAGTATAAGTAAAGTACTAACGATTCTGTTTAAACAAATATAACAATATATCATTAACTTTACAATAATGAAACTAATTTTCACATTGCAAAGTACAGCCAATTAAGACACTTACAAAATCCTCACAGAATTATTTCTCTCCATAAATAATTAAGTCATTTCCATATTTTCAAATCAATAAGTTCGCACTACATTTAACACAATAATAAAAGAACAGAGAACAAAGAATACACACTAAAGAGCTCCGCAGCGGTTCAATTGAATCATTATAACAAAAAGGCGTCAAATTGGATTGCTTATCCCAATACAATCTTCACATCTACGTGATTAAGTGTTAAAAAGCAAACCATTAACATATAACAAACAGGATTTAAAATAGCGGAACAAATTGCATAAGAAAATATTTTTCGCGGCAATTACCCTAGAGTTTTAGAACATTTCATCACAAAGACGTCAAAAGACCAATAAGCCATACATATAACCATCTTTCCGGTGCAAAGCAAGAGCGTTAAGTTATCCCCCTCAAAAGAAAGGGGTGAGGCATTTCACACCTCAGTAACATCAAAGACAGCCTTCTTACGAAAAGCGCTCGGCTTTATATGAGCAAGGGTTAAGTGGTAATCAGAGGTTAGATGTGAATTCAGTAGGCTAAGGGTTAAATACCCTCAGGCTAAACGATCACTTAGCATACATGGTATGAGATAGTTTTGATGCATTTGATGTTTAAGCATTTTGTAAGGATTTCAATTTGAAACGATGTGTTAAATGGCGTGGTATTTGTTTTCAATGCGTCATTCAAGCTCGGTGTTAAAGGTTATGGTTTAAAAGCTTTCAGTTTCAAAAGCAAGTTATATAGAACGACCTTTGTAATTTATTTTGAGAACTGATTGTATTTAAATTCTTAAGTTTTAGACATATCACGATATTGGAAACCGATGTTTTAAGATATGATCAATTTTGCTATTCAGGGCACAATCTTACAATGTGTAGATATGGAAGGTAAGTATATCAAAGGTACTGTGACATTTAAAATTGAACTCACTTATCTTATTTGATACATTGATCATCAGATTTGCTAAATGGCTTTTAACTTTGAAGGAAACTCTTTACTTGAATGAGCTTAACTGACTAAAAGCCACGACTTAAAAGGTTTTTTATGAGATTTAAGTAGAACAAGATACTGCATAACTTTTAAACACTCAAAAATGTATACACTTAACATTTATCGTCCAGACAATACTTTAAATAACGTTTTTCACATGACGAAACTGTAGCATTTCAAATATATAATATTTCTGTTGTAAATTTAAGCTACTTTTGACAATATATAGCCCTAAGACGCCCGATAAGACGAAATGAGACCAATCGATTTCTTTATGGTACATATATTGAATAATGATGCATGGTTATATCAAATGTTTATGGATTCATATAAAAATGACCAATAAAAAAGATAACGTGAAGGGATAAATCTTACATTTCAGTAGAGGAGAAAACACTTTCTGGCGAGTCAAGCATTAGGTAAGATTTATACCAAGTGTTGAGACTGATTCAATAATGCGGAGAGTTGGGACCAAGAGCCTGCATGCAGACCGAAACGAACATTTATCAGCGAGGCGACGTCACCAACGTGATTTAACGTTGCCATTAGGAAACCGTTGTAAGAAGACCGTCATAAAAACGCCGAGAAGACATTAAAGCAGAATTCAACAAGACTCACCTAAAGCAATGCTGTAATAAAGTCCTATTACAGGGCGCAGTAATGTATCGTGGCTTACTACCCTCAGCCAGAGAAGCAAGCAAACCTCTGGGACAATTGTCCGAATTTGTCATATTTACCTTGCCAATTATCGACGTAACTTCATCTGACGCCGAGTTTGCCGCTTGTTAACGAATTTCCACAAAACGCAATCACTGCCTTGGAATTGCGGATAGTGGAATCGATTCGACTGAAGATGCGCTGTTTGGCAAGGTTTATGCATGGACTTGCGGCTAGTTTGTTATGAGAGCGATGATGGGCGAAGGAAATAGTTAAACACCTGCTTTGAGCTTCGATTCAACCTGCCCACGACCTGTCTTGGTATGTTTACAATTTCAATCTAGCCCAAGTTGGGCGGAAACACATCCGAGATATTGGTTAGACGCTTATTGTTTGTTTGTCGAGAATTGGCAATGTTTGCACTCAAACATCAATAAATTCCATAATGACTGGATAATATTTCTCAAATTGTTTGTTTTCTCCTCTAAGATGTATGCATTTCCCACACTGGCAAAAATGAGGGATCTTCGAGAGACGGTTCGGAAAATAAATAGTAAAAAATTATATTTGACCTGCGGCGTTTTGCCCAACATGCACCTAAGTTTAGAAGCAGAGTCGATTATTGCATCGATTTTCTCGTTGATAAGGTATTCCGCTTACCATTGCGTGCTTTTAATCAATGACTGCATGGCCATCTGTCATTAAATGAAGCATAACCCGAGGCGATATCCACGAGCTACATCGACTCCACGAAATCCTCGTGCTAGTTGATGGTTGTATATAGCAGTGACCTCGTTCTGTCATTTACCAGTGATTCCCGTTGTCCATTTCAGTGCCCTATGTCCGTTGTTAGAGTTGAGGCAAAGTTCGTTTTCTCATACAGACACAGTTTTAGCGAACCCGATAACCAGACTTTACGAGGTAATCTTTCTGTGATAGCTTTTAGCCGTTGTCAATTTCAACTGTGACATTTAGACACAAATGTCATAACAATATTAGAGTGATACACGGAACGAAATAACACCAAGTAGGTCGTTAAATAAGCTTGTTACAATAGTTCATCTTAATATCAACCATGAGGTCATGTACATTCGGCAAGGGTCAAACGAGGTCACGAAATGTTTACCCCCATTGTTATATAACCAAATATTTACAAAGTTAATGACATGATAGGTCAGGAAAAGTGACAATGTGATATACAAGTCAAAATAATTGGGTTCCTAGGTATCTCTCTACTGAATAAACTTGCTCTAGCCAAACCTTGTATAATGCTTATCTAAAGAAAGAGTGATTAACTATAGTAGAAATATCAAACTTCCTCACAACCAAATCCCTTTAACTTTAAACTTTATACACTCCGAATATAGACTAACGGTAGGTTAGACTAATGTACCATTTGCTTAAACCACTCTAGATAATAGACAAGGCCTTATTACCTGTCATCATACATTAGGTAAATGAAAGTGGTATTGTTAACAAGCGTCACAATTTTCACCACCTACAGAACAATAACAACAATCAACATACATCAACTATATCTGTATCAAACTTAGCTCATTCACCTTCATTTAAAACAATACAACTTGAATTGATCTAATAAATTAAATGTTTTAAAATGTAATTCGTGTTCCATTCAATTTATGAACGATATACATTTAAGACCGCTTTTTTAATACTTATTTAGAAATAGTTAGAGATGAAAGTTACATTTATAAAACGTAAGGTTATTTAATAAACACAAACTCAACATTCTGCTACATACCAATAATGTCATGTCATGTCAACACATCGTCATTATCATAATGCCAAGTATGATAACGTGCTAATAACAACATCAGTAACTTTTATGATACTTTAATAATATAATCAATATTTTATAAGAAGAAACTTCATACGTATGACCAATGATAATTAGTCGTCAAATCACTTAATGACAATTGTCTGGGACAAACGTCCATAGCTAATAAGTTGATAAGCATTTGAGATAAACACGGCTCCTGTACGTCTTCACTTGTCGTTTGCAGCCTATCACACGCGATATGAACACCCATACATATCAGACAATTTGCTCTATTGCTGAACACGAGGAAATCCAACTCGTATTCATCAGGCGCAATTGATTCGTCCGTCTATCTAGCTGGACACTAGCCTGTAATGTCCAGATTTATTGGTCTCGTATTCGCCTCATGTAATCCCACACGATCGATTGTGGGGGAATTGGCGAGTCTGGAGTGCGAAAATGATACAAATGGAAATTGATACAATCTGAAAAGAAGACACTAGGGGGGATTGGGTTAATGTGATAGAGAGATAGAGAGATAGATAGATAGATAGATAGATAGATAGATAGATAGATAGATAGATAGATAGATGGAGACGTAGATAGGTTGATAGATGTAGATCAGAGAGAACAACCAGAGAGAGCGAGAGAGGGAGACAGATAACTAAGACATAGAAGGAAAGAGAAAGCGAGATAGATGGATAGATGAGAGGAAAGAATCAGAGATATAGCCAAACAAGTAAGCCACAGAAGATAGATAGATAGATAGATAGATAAAAGAGAGCATGAGAGAAATAGACAGACATAAGACATATGAGAGAGAGAGACAGACAGACAGAGAGGAAGCATTGCGTAGCGGAGTGGTACATGACATCAAATGAAAAACTTTTGATACATTCGAAAAGTAAAACAAGAGCAAGAGAAATGTAGAGGAGGAAAAAAACATGAGAAAGTGAAGAGAGTGTGTAAGAAAAAGTTGAGACAGAAGTAGACGAATGAAGCTAGAGAGACCACTATTTGGCTAACTAGAACGGTGGAACAATACGAACCAATTATACATCGCCTCCTCTATCAACGACGGAATATTACGAAATTGATATCAATGTTTGCAGAGTATGATGGAGAATGTACAACCGTTGGGAAATTAGTGTTTTATGTTTGTAGCTGAAATTGACATGTCCTCAATGGTTTTGTTAAGTGGTCTGATTCATCACTGGACATGGGTCACTACGTGTTGACCGATTACACAGCAAGAATAGTTCATTACCGCGGCTCGTAAATCAAGCTCCTTAACGCCAACATGAGATTGGCGCGGTCTAAAGGGCTACCTTTTATCCTTCATGTGTACCCTTTTAGGACACAAAACAGCAACAAATTTAGCGAGAAATGGAAATTCGGCAAAGCGAATCGCTTTCATCGGCGCGCTATCAGTCAAAAGCAGAGATTAATTGGATTTCGTCTTCATTTTTTCCTCCTTGTAAATGATTAACAAGACAGGCCTTCTTCATGTTATGTTGTCAGCACGTGCTTTGTTGACTCATGCCAAAATTCTTCAACGTGATTTAAATTTTCCCCTGAACTGTTGTGTTTTATGGAATGTCATGATGATGTTGGAGATGTTGGAGATGTTGGCATCAGGTTATCCTCATTCATTATTCATGTCATTATTTCATTACCCGGTGGCCTGTAATATTGAGAACACGAAATTGGCATGATTTGTAGTAATCCTTATCTCTATAAACGATGGTAATTTTGATCCGTAACATCAACAGTCTAAAACATTCTAAAATTTCATACTCACATGAGCGTCCCATTTCCTTATTTTCAATCTGCTGTCGCAATAAAAGCGTCTCTTCTCATATTGAAAGAGACACGATATTAAACGGATAAGACATGACTCATCGAGGAAATAAAAATTCTCAAAGACACACAAAAGAAAAATTGCTATAAAATATATCGATTATTGCTACGACTTTCAACAGATTCTCCTGGACAACGGTTAACCTATTAACCATAGATGTCTATTAATCATAGTCATTTTGTTATGAAATCTGTACCATTGTCAGTAGGTTGTCAATATCTTGTGATCGGTTGTCCATTACGTCAGGAAAGAAATTGAGTAGGCTGAAAAACCGCGGTGGTAATAACGACGAGCTAATGACTCGAGGCTTTTCAGCCGACGTTCAGCTATGGGAATCTTCAATATCTGCAATCTACACCGAACGTAATGATTAATAACAGATATCACAGTACAAAGGGCTTTGATTTTGACATCAAAAGACACTTGATTGTCTTACAAAATCAATAATCGCCAGACAATTGGGTGTCAATTCCTAAAGAATCTCTCATACTCGACAGAGAAGGGCGATGTCGTGTCTTGTTCATTTCAGCGTGTAATTGTTGATTAGCATGCCAGACAGATGCACTGACTCCACGAGTTTTATGTATATATATCCTTGTCAATAATGTCTTCCTCTCGTTGATGGAAATGTCACAATGAACAAGCTCCTATTTCAGATTAACAATAGCTCTTTCAACAAGGTAGTTGAAGTTTTATTGTACTTGTCATGTGGTTTTATGAGTTTTAATCTGAAATAGGTTTCACATTAATTTTAGCGTAAGATAAATAACACCGAAAGCCTGTATGATCGAAGCCAGGTAATAAACTCAATGAATTGAATTTGTAAAATAATGTTGAAGAATATAATATTCCTAATACCGGAGAAGAAATAGTCAACATGTGACTTTCAATGACCAGAGCCACCGGTAGGTCAGGGCATGCTACAAAACATGTAATTATATTGACGCAGCATTATGTTAGCTGTCTTATCCTGACATTGCCTGTTTATTTAAATAGTGAGGTGAGTTAGAATCCGTTTGTAAAGTAATCGATTGGCTTATGTTAGATGTTATTGTTATTCTCTACCAATCAGTTAAGACGAATATGGTAATGAAAAAAGCATAAAACTGCCTTTGAGACTATTTACTCCATTTGAACTTATTTTACCTGAAATGATTATCCAGATATAGAACCCATATATCAATACCTTAAGGTTATTATTAAGTATTTTATCTAAGCATTTTTTTCTCAACCTTCTAAAAAGCAAGCCTAGATTTGAATCCAAATGAAGCTCTTTCTTATACCTAATACTCGCTTTGATAACTTTTTGTCAGAGACTGAATATAAGTAAAGAATTTCACTTTAAGGAATTCAACAGAATCAAGGGCTGAAAACCTCGAATCAATACTGTGCAAACATTTAAATAATTCCCCAAAAATTTCGTTGATGAGCTGAAAATGATTGGGTTGGTTGTGTGACTCCAGCTATGTAACTATGATGAGCAACAAGCAAACTCAAGTAAATGATAATAATGATAATAGTAGTACATTTGTACTGCGTTTTTCCGTGCTAGGCATGCTCAAAGGGCATAGATTCTATCCTTACCCAGATGGAATAGTATTTTCAGTGCCGCTATTCAGCGCTTCGCGCGACCATAACGGTCCATACATTCCCGTGTCAAGGTACCCATTTGTACAACTTGGTTGACTGAGTTCAGTGTGGATGAAGTGCCTTGCAAAGGGATACAACACAGAACATGACCCAGGTCACACATGTTTGGTACTTCCACCGGGATTCGAACCCGGGCCTTTGGCGTGAGAGGCAAGCACGCTAACCAATTCACCAATGTGCTCCACACTGAAGTCAATAATAGGATTCAATTGTAATAAAATCGATAGTTCAAAGCATAACCTTGTCGTTCTGTCCCTTTAAGAGATATAAACAGACTTTGCGTGAATCCAGACTAGCTACTGTTGAGAGATGTACATTTCAATAATGAGGCTATCTACTTGTACATTTCTTATACACGAGGGAGAACGACCTGTCTGTTAATGAGCATTATAATGATAAACTGTAATAACTACCATCTAAGATGTGCAAATTGCACGCTAAAGACCTCCTTCACGCCTTTCATTACTGGAGTCTGTAATCTATTGCTGCCAATCACTTGTCATTGTCAAGGGTCTCCAAGCAGGAGTAATACTATTCCCCTTATAACGTGGTGCCAATTACAACCCGAGTATATTACATTGATTTACTATGGACATGTACAATTTGTAACTATGGCAATTTTCGCGATGTGAAAATGCGATATCAAACGTAGGAAGAATCGTTAATTGTGTGAAATATTTCCCGAATTGGTTGGATGATTTCATGATTTTTAATATGTTTCGCCACAAAATGTTTTCAAGTTATGCTATTTATATTATACTAAGGTGCATCCTTAAATCAGTTAATTAAGATGCAAAAGCTATGTCAAAATGAAACTTAAACATGAAAATACGGTCATATTCAATACACCACTGCCAATTACATCTTTATTTTAAAATATATAATCAAATATTTCCTTACATACATGTAGATCACTTTAAATGAAATTTCAAACATAGATGATTAAAAATACATAGAATGTTTGTCAAAAAAAGTCGCACGTTATGCACACGCTTTCAAAACTTAAACGGTCGAATCAATTTCCTTTCAACTGATAACAATCTGCCATGCAAAATATATTAAATTCTCCTTTACACGAAAAAATACCATCATCCGCAGTGATAAAAGTAGAAAAATATTTGGACGATTTTTTCATGACATACTTTCGTGTTACATGACCCACAAGGATTCTCACAAATTCCTGTTGCAGCGCTGAAAGAAGCGTGCATTTGATGCGCGTTGTACATTTCACAGTGAAATAAACAACCTCGTGCCAGCTGACGCACGCACTTCAATTTCTTCCTTGTCAATTACAATCAAAATGTACTCAATTGCGTTTTTCTACGGTTCTCATAATCGATTGCTTCCAAGGTCTTTCTGCACAAACTAAGTCATATTATTGAAATTTTAATGAATAGATCAAGCTCTTGATAACGCTTTCTGAGAAGCAGAAAGATAATTGACTCCTCTTATTCGCTGCAGGGAATTCAGTCAACTCTATATCAAGCAGTAATTGCTTATTGACAGCATCTGTATAAGCAGTTTTTATCATAGCGGTGACAGAGTACTTTAGTAGAAGCCGAACCTTTCAAATATTAATCGCTTATAAATAAAATGGTATTTAAAATCCGTCGAAATTCGGAGAGGCTGAATCGCATTGATTGAAGGTTGAATATAAAAATTCTTTTAAAAATACTTTTCAAAGTTTCAAAATAAGTGACAGTTGTAAATAGCGCTCTCTGATTATTGCTTTTTTTGTGAAACCTCATTTCGGATATTCATGACATTGCTAAAAAGTTTTTTATCCTGATTTGAAAAAGTTGTTTCTGTAAATAAAATTAGTTCTGCCTTAATGGTTAGAGTTTGTGCACTCGAGCAAAGTCAAATTTTACATAATTCAATATAAGCTTGCTCATCTGATCGATCTTCGCTTTAAATCAATTGGAATGAATCGATATTTGATAAATCCCAGTTCTGCATCGGGAGATGCAATCAAATTGGCATCAGTTTCTGAAACTACTTGACACAGGCGCGGAACCTTGGCCTTATCAATCAATAAACTAGTTTAGAAACGAAACGCCTCAACTAGGCTCTGTCTACAGAGAAGAATCAAACCTGGTGCAACTGGTTTTGTAGTCTGAGGGCTATATTCAACGTTCGCGCAAAGGCAATGAGAAACTCGCCTTCGGGTTATATCTCGAGAATTCTTTCTAAGAATCAACTTATTCACCATTAAATAATCATGGAAGAAGATATGCTCAAATATCATTTAATTCACGAAAGAATTTATTTTAAAAGATCTAATAAATCCCATTTATTATTTATTACTTATATTTTCAACTCTTTACGTTTATCCGCCTTTCTTAAGCATACATATATCTGATATCTTCTATTAGAAGCGTGTTCTTACACCATTTAAAAGTGACCAACTGTTGTAAAACATAAGAGATAAAATGAGATAAGATTTTAGTATCCATAAGGGAAAACATGATCCAGTGTTACATTTAAAATTCTTAAAGTTCTTAAAGGGGCAGTAGCACGTTTTTAGGGGGAATATAAGGTGATATCGGGAAAATGAAAATTAATGGTTCCAATTGAAAAAAATGTATTTAAACTAAATGGAGTAGTAATAATTCAAATATATAACGTCAAGGTTAGCCATGCGATTCCTTTTCTTACACAAAATGAATTAAAGGTGTTCACAAAAAAATGGCCGCCAATGGATTTTGTGTGAATCTTCATACTTTGTCCTTTGACTATGGATGATTGGCTTGTGTAATGACATTTTTGACACTGTCAAAATAATAAATTAAGCATTAACTAACAATTATCAGTGAAAACTTTAAAATATAAAATTATCAAAAAACGTGTTACTGCCCCTTTAAAGAAATGGTAAAATGCAACTGAGCCTATGGTCATTATAATACAAGACCCAACCCATAATGTTTGATTCATGTGCTATGAGCCTTAAAACGGTGGATACAAACTTATAACAATAAACACGTTAGTACTTAAAAAAATCGAATCTTTTGCCTAATTCTCTATTTATAAACATTGTCAAAAACTTCCTTAAAGAAACAAGAAGAATCTTAGGTGAGAACTTCATCCTAAAAAGAGAGGCTGCACGAAATAAACTCAAAACTTAACTCATCAGTGTCAACTCCTCGTATTATGGAGACTGGAAACCTGCTACAAACTAGGTTCCGTCTCTATAGAAGAATAGCGGTGCCTGCCGCCCACCATTAGACTGGTCCTGGGAGATGTTTGCGCTCTCAAATCGCTTACAATTTCTCTCTAAGGATTAAGTTGTATCGTTTTCTAGGCTGTCCAAACTAGTTAATGTGGCGCAACAATTCCTGCTTAATACTTCATACATACGCTACATTTAACCTGAGCAAACAGATTCTAAGCTTTTGGGATTTCAAGGCGACCATGCGTAATGTGTGTTTACAAAGTATCCGCTAACGTGAACGATGGCTACATTACCCAAAGCGTCTCTGAGGGAAAAAGTAGTTTTCTATGTAAACCCTTGAGCTGTGCTATGGAAGTGATTCGTGGCATAATTGTCAATATTCCAGCCTTCAATATCACAAATGCTTTGCTATCTCTAACATTTGATAATGAGATATTAAAATAGTTTCTGTTTTATCGCCGTGCTGGAAGATATTCAGACTTTTCATTGCATACTTCTGTGATGATTTATGGATAAGAGGAGACTAGATGTTATGTGACTTCCACACATTTCACGAGAAGGAGAAGATTATAAATGTTTCATGACACAATATGACATTTTGAAAAAGATAACAATTCCTTTTGAACTCCTGATCAGAAGCAATCTTATTAAAAGTAAGCATAGCTAGACTTTATTGGGCTCTGTATGTATACAGTTCTTATATAATTGATACAGGAAACAATCATGAAATATTAAGGTTAGTTACATCAAAAGTAATTTCTGTGATGACGTTAATGCTGCAATCTTCATTTCACTACCTTACTTCAGTCAACTAGCGAATATCTTAAGCTTTACTGCGTTAGGCAACAAAATCATAACATGGAGTCCTTTGAAACAAGAAGAGGACACAAAGATAAGATTCTTTGGTAGTAAACGTCGATCGCAAGGTAAATGCTACCTAAATCATGTTTTATTTTACTAAGGAAATCCAATTTGAACTAATGCGTTATATGTTCTGTTCTGATTTTTTTGACAAAAAGTTCTTAGTTTGTTATATACATTTTCATGAAAATATATGTCAACATACAAATATATATATTTCATGATCAAGCAAATCTATTACGAGATTAAAAGGCTTGATAAATTGGACATAGCAGCCTTATCTAAACTCATATCAATTTCTCTAATATTTTCTTTCATATCACTTTGAATGACTATCAACATCACTGGTAAAGGTTTATGGATTTTGCAAATGTATTTTATCTCTTACATGAAGATGAATGGCCCCGGGTTTATCGATCAGTCTACAAAGGTCTAAGTACTGCTGGTACGTTTTGAAGCAGCCAAAAAACATAATTCTATTTAATTAATTTCCCCCGTTTCTAGAATAGCTTATCAATACTATAGGATTTTGCCATTAGCAGTAACACGCAAGCCACTGAGCCAGTCTGGCTTTGATGGAATTTCTGCTACGGCAGGGTTGCATGCTATGTCGTTAATTATTTATGCTCAGGTACGGTGAATATGCAGTCAATTACCTAGCAACTATGGTGGTATTAGACGCTGTATTGGAGCATGTGGATTTCCCTTGTATGTAACTAAACGTACCAGTCCTAATATACAAGACGATCGATGAAATATACACGAAGTCAATGCTTCGCTATTGACAAGAAATTGATCAGGATATGTTTTTCTTATTTCTGAATCTCACTTTTGGTATAATGGATTTTCTTCTCTGATGTTTACTCATTGATGTTGTGTTTTTTTCAATCTGATATTTTAGTAGCCCTTTAAATCAATTTAAAATGCACGATTGACTGCGACGTAAAAGCCATTTTTAAAAACATCATCTATTGGTTTTAATTCTTTATTGTTCGTATTTTTCAAGATATTAATTTGATTAATTTTGATTCAAGTTAATATAAAAACACTCAATTACCATACCAGCCAAATAATTATCTGAACAGCCCATAAATCAAAATGATGTGCTATTTGACGTCTAATTAAATTGCAGTTTGCTATTTTAATTATGTTTACAAAATTACTTGCAAAAGGCATATCAATTTATCTGTCAAAAAAGCAAACATCAACCGAGAAACCATAACATTGCCTCCAAATTCCCTGGAAAGCAATCAGTCATATTAATTGTGCTGTAGAATTTGAAAGCAGTGAAGACATTTGTTTGATATACCGTTAAATTACTGGGCGTTACATCATTCTCAGGCATTTAAGTTCATTAAAATGATTGATTACATCGTCTCTACATCTTCATCATTAATTGTCATTAGCCATTGTAAGGGTATTAGAAAGAAACAAAGCCTCCAACTTTATTGATTTGATGAAGAGGTCTATCAAGAACAAAGCTGTTGTTTAGCCTATCGCATTGCATAATGAGTCATTAATTATCCTGTATTTCAACATGACGTTAATATGATTTTCTTGAAAATTGTTTTTCTAAATATACCAAACTCTTGTTCTTTCACACAAAACGTTGATAATTATATAGTATTATAATAATTATTATATTTTTTTATATTTCTTATCCAATTTTATCCATTATACATTATACTTGATTAGATAATGATGCACTAGACTAAACTAATATTTTACCAACCTTAATTGTTACAATTACCATTATTGAAAAAATGTAAAAGACCAAGTTTTACGTCATTGTCATCCATGCCTTTCAATGGCATTTGTGTAATTCTATCTTATCGAATATGATCATCTCATCTAAAATATCTCGAAAATCGTCATTGTGGTATACTATCAAATGTATTATACATGTATCTAACTGAAAAGATAGAGGTTTCGTTAGACATATGTGCTTTTTGAATTCGATACCATTTGCAAAGATTAATTTTACCAAAATTACAGCATATTCGGTCACAATCTAACGAAACATTAATACATTCGCAGCGCTGTGAGGTCATACGCTTGTTTATTATTCACGATCGAAAGCAATACCCTAAGGGGAGACAACTTTAGATTCAATCGATCGCAAAAGAGAAGCAAAGTTTGATTAAGAAAATGTTGAGAGAATGAGCCATTATGGGAGATATCTCTTTTCTTTAATTCCATGCTATTGTATTTCGGGAACGATACAGAAATCACATGTTAATTTCCGACACCCAACTGTATTCCGTTTCTACAAACTGCCAGCGGAGAAGAAAACAAACAGGGCGCCGAGGGTACTTTTATCCAATAGTGGATTTGCCCCAGGGTCGTTCGCAGATTAAATACGGGACATGGTCAAGCACGTGTCAATGTGCATTTCATAATCAACGATGTCCATAGCTGAATAGAGATAGGCAAACAAATCCATTGCGAGTCAAATTACGAAGGGTTTTCCGTGTCGGGGTCCGGATTTGGACATGAGGACATTCCCTTAGGAAAGACCATCTGGCTGTAGTTGTTTGAAGCTCCTTGTCTTAGAAGAGGGGCCTAAAGGAAGAATTTTTTGTTGAAAAAAGGACCTTAATCAAATAAAGGACTCAGTGATAACAAGTTTGGGAGTTGCAATTATGATGTCCAATACGTAAAGATTTTGCACGTGTTTAAGGGGGGGGTGAGATTTAATGGAGAAACCATCTGGTAGAAGGTTAATTTGGCTTGGAACTAATGGCCTTTGCTTTCAGTTTTGTATGGTTTGTTCCTGATCAAAAAGGATTTTGATGCTCATTTACAATGCAATTAGTTGCCTTCATTTTCTCTGTTTGTTGCTGCACACGAGACGTTTCCTGATTCCATCTTATTTGTAACGAAGTGCTATCTGCAACATTGGGTTGAATAATTATACAACACGATTTCGATTCTTTATCTCGATTTCGATTTGATTTTAATCATTACAAAAGATTTCAGCCTGGACTGTTCTTTTTTCATGACAATATCTCAGATGCTATTCAAGTATCACCAATGTCACTGTCATTGCTTATCGGTATTAATAGTATTTAAAAAGGCATATCACAAAGTTCTTCCTTTATCACGACGCAGTTTAGATGTTATTATGGGTTTATATTAACAAACTCTTTCTTTAAAGGGGCAGTAGCACGTTTTTAGGGGGAAAATAAGGTGATGTCAGGAAAATGAAAATAAATGGTTCCAATTGAAGTCAATGTATTTAAACTAAATGGATCAGTAATAATTAAAATATATAATGTACAGTTTAGCCATGCGATTCCTTTTTCTTACAGAAAACGAATTAAAGTTGTTAACAAAAAATGGCCGCCAATGGATTTTATATGAATCTTCATACTTTGTCCTCTGACTATGGCTTATTGCTTTCTGCTATGAGATTTTTGATACTATCAAATTGTTAGAGTTAGCATCAACGTACAATTATCAGGGAAAACTTGAAAATATGAAATTGTCAAAAAATGTGCTACTGCCAATACAATGATCTTATAACCTTTTCTTTGAGGAAGATTAAACCAAAAACTCTTAAAGACGTAAGTTGGCTTAACAAATTAAAGATTCTGTTGAAGATCGTAAACCAGGAAGTTAACATTTTCCCCACACCATAAATGACATTTTCTGAAAGGCGAATAACATACTATATGATCATTATTCTCATATTTTGTAACATTAGACATTGATATTTCCCCAACTGATTATAATTAGTTCTTAATTTAATTCACAGACTTCCTCTTTGGTAAAAAGATGGAGGAGCGTGTCTCAGTACCCCTTCCCACGTGTCCCCCTCAATGTCACAGACGCTCTGGAGGGGGGTCTAACCCCCAGGCTACGATTAATTACTCCAACTGAGAAATCACACTTCACGGGGAAGGAATCACCCATTTGGACGTCTTAAAGGCACCGTGACGCGTGACACAGTGGAGGTTGGAATCGGTACAGATGGTTGGACGGAGACAAGGTCCTCTAATTAGTCTGGTAATTATTTTAAATGCTGCATCATTACTCACGTAATTCAAGAAGCAAATGCAATTCTTCTTCTCAATGATAATTATTTGCTTCAATGATATCACAGAATGAGACCAGAGTAGGGAGAAGGAGGGGGACATTGGGCGGAAGCTTCTTCAAGAATAACAGTTAAATTGTATACAATGTATTGTCTGTCTTGGGGTTAAATGCAGGATAATGGAGGGTTTCCGAGAGGGAGGGGTTCCAGAGATTAAAGAAATGTTCTTTTTTATTTAAAAAAAAGCGTAAGGAAGTAGCTGAATTAAAGTTGTTCAATGGTCGTAAATTGAAATTTTTCGCAAGGATCTTTTATGAAGGAAATATAATTTGGATATTTTAAACTAATTCTTGAGTTGTCATAAAATGACAATAATCCACATGTATGTTGATCAGGCAGTCCTAGCTTTTTGATATGGGAATCAATAGGGATTTGTATAATTAGATAGCCCAATTCCAGTGTTATGTTAGTTGTTAGCCATTTTTGTTTTGTTTGTTTAAACAAAATCAACACAAGCCTAATCAATAAAGGAAAACAAATTTTCTAAATTTTTAATGTTAAAGGATTATTTCGAATACACTGTACTAAATACCAGAACTAGAGAGTTCACTCTGAACTTTTAATTGGACACGGGATCAAGAATTACTCAAAGCGTGAGGTCGCGGACACGGATTTAATGGAAAAGGGTTCCCGAGTGAAACAACCCACATGGAGTTTCAAATTATGTTTTTTCGTCGAGTACAGGCGTTGTCCCTAGTACTCAGCATGGCACATTGGATATTAAGTCTAGATACTTCTCCTACTGTAGGAACTACAATTCTAGCACATTAATTATTGAGTAGTAATTTCCCCTCACTGGCGGGATCGTATTTCTTCGGGCAAGAACAAAGTTGGCAATAATTTCTCCAAGGACTGCCTCATTGGCTTGAAATATTTTCAATTTTCCGGCCGAATAACTTAAAGTTTGCTATTTCTAATTTGGCCAACAATGAAAGTTAATTGATAGGAGTTTGATGTGTATGGCTCTTAGGAGAAATGCATTATATGATCTTAGAACGAAGAAGGCAACATAAACCTATCAGAGACCATATGCTCGAGTTGCAGACTAACTGTTAGTTTCCCACAAATTAAATTGAGCCATTTGTTCCAGGGCAAGCCATTTGCTAACGTTTTGAAATATGAGGGCAGAAGGAGAATCGTTTAAATCAGACAATCACGGAAAATCCAATTACAGAAAGGAAGAAAAGCAGTCATATTTGAATGTTCCGCCTCGTGGTCCGTATTTATCATATATTTCTTTTAATATGCTCAGAAAATGGTTCAGTGAGGTGATTATACAATATGCAGCATATGTTATTCTCATGATTTGCGGAAATATTCTTCAAACCTATTGTCGTTTCATTTTCCAGTCTGTTATGCCAGACCACCATAGATCGGAGTATCAAACTCCTGACACCGTGCGGTGCGCGGAGTTTGCACATCAAAGCTCCGAACCGCAAGATGGGTAAACGTCATGTGTGAAGTAAAGATAACGAGAAAAACAATGTCCAGTTTTTTAGCGTAGGGTTCGATGCATCAGCAGGATTCGCCCATTTTATTTTGTAATCCAAAGCTCTGTTCTTTTTGGCATCCTCTCGACTCTTCCACTCAAGGTTTGAAGATTCCTACGCTGTGGAGGCGAGGAATCTAAATGACTAAACCTTACGAAGTTTTTCACTGTCTCTCAATGAGCTATAAGGCTTTCTCAACACTTGGATGGAATTTCGGCTTTTTGAAAACCGTTTGGAGATGGTTCACTCCTGCACAATTACGCTGTGATGGGAATAACGTCTTTAAAGCATACAGCGTTTCACTTGTTTACATCCAGGGGAGATTGTTTAAACTGCCTGTCAATTTCAATGAAACAAGCATTTTATGCTTAAAATGGCATATAATCTGATATACCAGAGGGAAGAAGTTTAAAAAAACATTAAATATTTGACGCACCAGATTTCCAGATGTGTTTTTGACAAAGAGATGTCATGGCGAACCTCATGTTTTTACATCGCACACGTATCAAAACACAATTTGCCTTTTATATCCAACATAGAGATTATAATAAAAAATCAAAGACTTTCTCACATGTTCAAAAGCATCAAATCACAGCACAAAGGAAAGTCAAATGTGAAGCCGTATGTCATGAATCTGAAGCAAAGGGTCAAGGTCACATCACAAAGAAGGGTGATAATCAGGGTTGACTCAAAGGGAGGTAATTCATGCGAATATATCAGCAACCTCACCAAGTCAAGGATAAACAGGGAGAACATTATCAGACATAGCTAGAGGAGAATTTATTCACCGATGTGACCTTTGATTCTTTCTAGCCAAAACTGCTTTCAGAGAATTCATAGACGATGATGGCAGGACAGGATGTTAAATGAAGCGATTAATAAAGAGCAGGGCGCAGACGTTATCATTAGAACTTTACACGGTGACTACGCCGTATGGAAGCAGGGCTTGTCTGAAGATGTTATTATAGTGATATTGGATTTTGGATATTTTTTATAAGGTATCCTCCGGGTTAATGTCTGATTAACGCTGCTTCAAGCTTGAAGGTTCCCTTTTTGAGCGTGATAATAGTCGACATCGTATATTTTACCAAAGGAGAGCGGATTAGCGTTGCTACTCGTAGAGTTATGATGTATCAAGGACATGATTATATATGTAGTCCGATGGTTAAAAATACTCGATCTACAAGACGCAAAGCGTCGGAAAATAAAAAACGCGAAATACAGAAATTGAATGAGAAAAAACTTCGCCTCCTGTCGATTTAAAAAATTTAAAAGAATAAAACATAAAAGGCATATAATTTTCCTTGATAAATTTTAATATTTTTGATCTTTCGGGGACGTAGACTGTATGAAGAGCTCTTAATTGATATACAGCCATACTGTAAAACAACTGCTGCTTTTAAATCTGCATGCTTCCTTTTTGGAACTATATACAACGAAAATGCTCTTTTCTGTCTTAACTTTCATACGAAGATGACATAGATTCCCCTTTATCGAGACCAGAATAGATTCCCTTTGATTTAGTTTCTGACGTCTAGGAGACTGGCCAACAAAGGACATTACAACTCATAACAGAATATCCATTAGGTTTGACTCTTTGAACTCGCATGATTAAAAACAATGACAGCCCATGTGATGTTCTTATCTGATGTGCAATCTACATCCGTGTCAAGTGAAAGATACATGTTTTATACCCTGCGGGGCGCTTTGCCGCTGACTGAAAATGACAAATTGACATGCAATCGCTCTTGACAGACAGGAGGGTGATTAATAACTGATGACCTATATTTAATTACAAAGGATTCCAAGAGAATATCTGAGAGGAATGGTAATCCTGGAACTATCGCCGATAGCGCTTGAAGAACGTTCATGGAATTATGAAAGAGTTCGCTTTCCTAAATCGGTTTATAACATTTTGATAAACATCTATCAAATCCGGTTGAAATACTTAGGATGTTAAATAGAATAATGCTGTAAAGCTATCCGAATATTAAGAATTAAATCAATAATCAACTTTGATAATGTAACGCAGCAAAAGTTATCTGATATGAAGAAATGAATAAATAATCGATTTGATAAGTAAGGAAGATGAAGAAATTTACATCAAGGATTCCTGAGGAAGAAGAAATCAATTAATGGTATCTTTGGATGAAGAAATATATTTGCTCAAGACTACGATGACTTAAGTCATCACGGGTTATTTTAGATGAGCAATTGACCGGGATATAGAAACACCATTACAAGTCATCGTTTGTAGGTTATCTTATGATAAAGCCCCTTTTCTGGATAGTGTGCTTTACAATTGCCAACACTGATGACAGGCACAAATACAATTCCCGTTTCATCTATCTTCGACCCGGTGAAATCGACAAGGACGCCCGTAGAGTCAACCAATGGTCAATGTACACGCTTCATTGATTTGACATCGAACATCAAACAATTCATTATCACGTGACCTTGCTACGACTGGTTCTCGCTTCCCAAAGCGCTTCTTGGTATACGCATCGTTTCATTTACTTCAAATAGTAATTTCCTGACAACTAATTGTAATCTAAATAGTCAATTGAGTCGACTCCCGACCCGGAAGTTCGTACAACAAATTCCACTCGAGGACTTACATTGTCACAGACGAATTTTCTTTGATTCTTATCGCTTGAGGCGATATATTGGCAAAATGTCAATCTTCTTCTGTCATTCTACACTGTGAGTACGTAGCCTGAAGCATTACTATACATCCACCAGAGCGATGGCTATAAGACACAACTTATTAGAATATGGTGTGTAAATTAGTATGAAAAATGCATGATAAAAGCTCCCTGGATTCCCAAAGGATACGTAATTACACGTGTTGTATGTTGATTATACCAAGGATGTGCATATCTCACTATGTGCTATGAAACTCCTTGATTATACTTTGAAACAATGCACGCTGCGGCAATGGACATATGAACGTAGGCCATGATTCTCTAAAGGTGTTGATAGTCTGAATAAAACATAATCTTACGACAAACTTCATACATATACATTTGAAGGAGTAGATTGTAAATTTGCTTAGATGTATCTGTAGTTCCTTGCAAAAGACTGAACCACGTTCATCTGACATTGTGTTTACTCACTGTTCGAGACGAAATCGGTAGTATTTATCCAACCAATATAGTACCAAATAGTGTCAAATCTAATAGAAGTAAAAACTCTTTTAT
The DNA here is from genome assembly GCA_916613615.1 of Steromphala cineraria. NCBI lineage: Eukaryota > Metazoa > Mollusca > Gastropoda > Trochida > Trochidae > Steromphala > Steromphala cineraria. The sequence continues at coordinate 42,522,764 of OU744724.1, read as the reverse complement.
ACCTGTTAGTATTTCATTTTTAAACAAGCATTAAACTGTATTTCTTTTATCATGTCTACCATCTACAAATTTTACCAATATATTGTTATAATGTATAGAATATCAATGTTGTTACTCATGTCTTAAATGTTGTCTACATTTTCTTAACCCTGATGTACACAAAATTCCCTTTCTGGTAATAAAGCATTATCTTATCTTATCTTACACATAAACTTATCTTTCACCTAATGATCTACACTGATTAAAGAATGAGGAAGGAATTACAGTTACTGTATATTATATTTTTCTTGTTAAGAGATTTCGTTCACTCGTAAATCGCGTTTATACGATTGTAAAACAATATCTTTACCTGACTATCAAAGTTTGATAATTCGATTTTATTTATTCTACCAGCATCACACTTCAAATTGTTATAGTGATGTAAAAAATAAAAACGTTATCATAGGGTACTAATTTTCAAAACAAACAGCATGACACCAACGTGTTAAATACAATGTCATGTTCGTCATAATTGAATGTCGTTATCATGACATGTGCACACATTAGTGCCAAATTAGCAGGAAAGAGATAAACGGGTGGTCATCGCCGTAATTCTTTCTAATTATCTTCGAATGTCTTACTAATTATCGCAAGGTCTCTCAGAAACTGCAAACAGGCGCTGCGTTTGGACGATAGGGAAGCTTATCTCTGCACGAAACGCACGATTAGTTTGAACTCTGACCACGTGACGAGATGGGAGCACGTGATTGGCATCTCCACGTGCAGGGTGCCCCGATCGAGTATCATAGCACGACGTGTGGTCACTGCAGGTCACTGCAAATCCCCCTTTCATCTAAGGCCAAAGAGAAACTTTGGTTTGACCTTTCTCAAAACGTGTCGAGAAGTTTGAGGATCCGTAATGAAATCACGCCATGTGGCAGACACCATGGAGAATGCACTCTTTGAAAGAAGGCCACATTCGACGAGTCATTTTTTTCTAGCTCTGCAAACTACCTGAACTTTTTATCATGAGAATTACTTGAGAGGGATCGCCGTCGTTGGAGATGGCTTCATAAAACCTTAGGTCTTTGTGTGAGCTTGGAAGGGAATCTGAAAACAGCTTCCGTTCATATTATGAGCAGTAATGACGTTCTGCTTCACTAATGAACTTCTCCCGGTGACGTCTTTGTCCAATCTAACATAGCCTTTGAGCATCAGAAAACATAAACTTTTCTCATCTACTACCTCAATAGAGGCTATTATGAACTAATAGGATCGTACTAAGTTGATAGTGACACTTATAGTTCTTCATAAAGGAGGCTTATAGAGGCTAGTTTGTAAACTTATTTAGATCCCATAATTTTGCGAAAATGTTTTTCTATTTTAACTCGTATTCACTGTTCTGTATCGAAAGTCAGCCAGGAATTTTACTATTGCAGATAGTTTGATCCCAAATATTACACTCTTACATAGCCATAAGTAATGTTATATCTCTCAACATAGACAGGATTACATATTGGCGATACAGATAACCTCTGCTGACAATTGGACCTTTAATTAATTTGAATCGTTTAGTGGATATGATATTTAGATATATGAATACTTTCTGCGATGAATGGTTCAGTCGACGCTTCAATTGATTATATGGTGATAAACATGAAACATGTCGTATATCCACTTATATGCTCATTTATTATATGTATATCACAGAAAGCTCAACCCAACTCAACTCAAAATATACACATATATATACATAACGCCATGTATCTCTAAAACCTATTGCAGATTCGATAACAAAGCGATTGAACAATATGTTAACCTACATGTAATCATTAGATGATTTGTTTGGATATTTTGTTTTGATTTGATATATTGAAATGACATACCTTTCGCAAAACAATTATGCCGAGCACTGACTGATAAGTTCTGTCTCAAAATTTATTTGAACTTATGATATAGTCAATTTCGTTATCCAGCAATTCTATATCTTATCAATAATGGGAATTTCAGATCAACATATAACCATTAACTTGTTTTGATGTTTGGACAAAGTTTTCTAGTAACGCAATAATAGTACTTATTGTAACGAAATACAGGTTTGGTAAACTATTAAAACAAAGGTAATCATAAGATGTCCAGTTTAAATCCTCATGCTGAAACGTAATCAGCAGAAGCAGGCGTGATACGCATCCCCGCCTTACAATTAGTATTGGTTATTTATAAAAGTCTACGATAACAATCACAAGCTTCTTGCAGCCTGTTGAATTAAAGCATACAATTTATCTTATCTCAGCTTCAAACATGTGCACGCTAATTTGAGACAGTTTAAATCCAATGTTAACACTTGATTTGAAGGACTTTTGATGTTACTATCTATACACATCGGTAATTAGCAACAGCAGCTGTGAAACTAATCACGTGAGACGGGACATGACCGCAACCCTTGACCCCTCCCCCGAATCCCCCGAAATACGATACCTTAAGTCCCGGGGGTGGATTAGTTTGTGTCGTTGGGGTGAGGCAGGGTGGTTTTATATTACCCTCCCTCTTCCCACCTCAAGCAAACCCTTCAATTATAGAATGTATCCTTTTTCATAGAGCTAGGAACATTGTTGTAAGTTGTCATATATCTCTCAACGTTGTGGTATTTGAAACTGACAAGGTGATATTGACAAGTGCGCACCTGAAATCGACATGGGATGTCTTAACCCGCTCCTTGCCAAATAGCAATCGCGTGTGACATTAATGCCTGCTTGTCATTCAAAACACTTGTGACGGAAATTCACAGGCGGATATTAACATGTGTAGATCACGTCAATTTCTGACTTGGCGTCTTTAAGTGCTATTGACACCGGTATGAAATGCACAGAAGTACAGTCACCCAGGCAACCTTTGGGATCAATTTGTAATTGGAGTGTAAACTTGTGGGAAACTCTACCATGCGCTAAGAAAATAAAATCGCTTGATCATGATGCCTGGCACTAAATGCAATCTAAGTATAAATCAAATTAAAGATGACATCTGAAGATAATGGATCGGTATTTGGTATCCAAAAACAAGTTATGTTTAACAAAAAGAAGCCATCGATCACATCCGCCTTAACTTGACATAAACTTAAAAATCTAAAAAGAATTATTTTTATTCGGTTATTTCTTCTATAAAGCAGCGCTTAAACCTCCTACGTCTTCCAAAACCGCTATGCCCTTTTTACTAAGCACATTGTCTCCTAACACGTCAATCACTTTGCACGAGGAAATGTACATGTGTCAGTTTCTAGACTGACAAGCTCGCCCTACTGTCTGCACATTATGCAAGGTTTAATTACACATGTAAGTTTCACTAGAAGTAGATTGAGCATGCAGTCCGTGACGGAAATGTACACATCTGCAATACCGTAAGTGCATATCCGCTACCACGCACTCACGCAGCAAATCTACAGAGAGTAATATAACCACGGGTTTACACGCAATGTATAATCAACTGGAATAGGCGAGCATTCTAACTCGTTGCAACACCGTGGTCAATCATAAAGGATAATAACATTGCCAGAATGGCACAGCATGAGTTATGCCACGACTATTGCAATAAAGGCGATATTTATGACATATCAATCATATCGGCTGATAATCTTTATGATATTAGATTATATTCACCTCATTCAGTTCCCGCTGGCATAGTATCCTCTCTCTACATCCGGGCTCCAAGGTGAGACGGTAAATAGCACTAACTCGGAAATGTCACTGATAAGATGTTCCACATGATAAAGGTCTCCTTCGAATGGTTTTAATAGTTTAACTGACAGACGGATATGTACAATAAGCTATTTCACCTGAGGCGCACGTGCTGCTGTAGGTCACGTGATTACACATGTCAAGTTGATGTGAAAACAACACGGTATTGTGAGGAAATGTAAACAAAAGCGGCTAATGACCTTTAGGTGGTGAATGCGATAATGAACAATGAACAATGGATTAATATCGGATTAACGTTGCTTGTTTTCATCACCTTGGATTAATGCTACACTCATTGAGATGTAGTTTATTTGCTTGAAATCCAAACCACAATAGCATTAGTAATTGATATTTTAGTGCTCTCAAATCTACTTCATGAAGCTTCCTGAAATTATTTTAATATATATCTATATTTTAATATATATCATGTTAATACTAATTACCTATGTAACATGATGCTAACATCGACTAAATCTTATTCAAGATTTTGCAAGTATGTAAATGTATATCTAAACATAATAAAATAGATGACAAGAGTAGGGAGACCAGTCAAAAGATCGCAATCCGTCACCTTCGTCGTTGAATTAGAACATTTAATCAAATTAAGTAACCACACTCGCCTCATCTCAACAAGATTAATTCCAACAAAGGGATATAAAATCTGTAAAAAAAAATTCAAAATTCCTTTTATCACAAGACATCATTATCAAAGCATTCTTGAAAGATCTATTCGTTTCAAAGTCAGACATCATTAATAATTGCGTATTTGAAATCACGACAAGAAAGAAAAAACTGCGGCAAATCAATTTGCTAAGTGGATGAAACACGAAGATTGATATAGAAATATGCAGAAGGATCGAAGACACTTGCTTGATCGCCTGATTCAGATCTAACTTTTTTCAGACGTTAGATATCCGGCAACACGAATTCAGACAGAGCGAATAACACTCACTTTCCGTCTGTCAAACAAGCACGTGTTGCCAAATATACGACGATGAGAAATCGGAAATCATTTTCTTGAGTGCTCGCGGGCAGTACAAGAAGAAGTTAATCAAATACCTACTCATAACCAACTAGCGACGACACAGCTACCCTCGATCGATGCTCAAATAAAAACTCGAGATGCAAGCAACTTCAGATTTCGTGTCCAAGAGCTCTAAAACTTAATCAAATTTGCCCGTCTTGGACAAAAGTGTCCAAACCATCCTTGACCTTTGCATGAATACCCACTCTGCTCGCACTGACCGGCCGAATTTATTAACTGACCATCACAATGACCACTAGTCGGGTCCATTACTCAAAGTCTTAGAGCTCAATTCGATTTAAGAATGTCCGGTTTACAACCTTTCCATCCGCCGAATGGTCTAAAACACTTTCATCAAAGCTTTACGAGTAAACCCTTTTCCCAATCGAAGATTCCACTCCGGTACGATTATCCAAATAGATGTCAATAAAATCTTCCTGTTTTGTGCTGCATCTAATAAAACTTGTGTTAAGGAAAACTCTGTTATATTGATCCGCTTCCCCTCGTTTCTCTTTAATTAATGATTCTGGTCAAGCGTAGAGTTCTGCAAGCTGCTATTTCTGTAGTAGCAGGTTATGGGAGGTTCGGATCCATACTCCCGTATTGAGAACCCTTTATGTCAGGCCGAGTACTGTCCTAGGCGACAGTAGGGCGATCCATTAAAGTATTATCAGCAAATAGGATTGTACTATTTCATTATTAGCTATTCCAATAGGATGTGAAAGCTCCTCTAGGAAATTCCATACCGCTTGTTCAAGGATAAAACCATAACAGTATGGATGTGCCATCACAAATAGCATAATGCAAATAAAGTGCACTTTGTCGAATATTAATAGCGAAGTTACAACATGGAGCTCTTAGTCCAATAATGTATTTCAGCAGTCCCTGAACTACACCCCATTAGCAGCAGCCTCAAATAAAGACATAATAATATAGATGGTATATTGGAAATCTATGATTTGGACAACCTAAGTAATTCGTAACTATAACTGCATTTGCTTAATCACTTTTAAACACTTACATCGTACGGGCGAGATTAATTTGTACCATCTTGGAAAAAAAACAATACTAAATGGTTTACTTCGTTAGATCAATTTGCAAAGCGTTCTATAACACTAAAGTAAACAGTATTTGAGAAAAGAATCCACACAAATAGATGATACAAATTTCCAATTCATTTTTATGCACAATATGTGGTTTTAAATAGAGCTTCTACATTGTTATTGACAAATATTGACCAACACTCCTCTACATATCAATCACTTAGTATGAATAGCATGCCTAAAACCGTTAATTAGTGAAAGATAGACTGAATGATTTCGAGAAAATTTACACAAATGGTTAGAAATGTCCATTTCAACGTCACCTCTGATATACGTCTTCAAACAACACTATCCTCAAGTTCGTCAATATTCAACCACTTATCAGATACTCAACATACCTAAAACAATTAATTAGTGCCAGATATAGTCTTGATGTCAAAATAAAAGTTTGATAACGTCCAGACTTCCAGTGGTGATGGAGATTCACCGTACCATCTTGTTGAAATTAAACGTAAATAAATACGGACCAAGAAGCTCGCCCCAGGCCAGACCATCTCTCGGATTGTTTGTTGTTTGTGTTTCATGACAGACATATTGGGTCCCGTTATCACTGCGATGTTGTTCCAGTGTCTGGTCACTCTAATATCCGTTAACTGACCATTGCCCGGAGCTGTTGTTGACCCATCGGATGTTATCTTAGAGAAACAAGTCTTTATAGAGGACAGTTAGTATTATTGTAGACGTGCTATTAACGGGGACATGTCATTGAAGCGTCTGAGAACATCTTTATCTGCTCGTGGCGTTGACTTTAAGTTGATGCGTCCCAATTTCGATTTGAAATTACAGACATTAACGTCAGATTTGGAATCAGAATGTTAACTAAGTCGAGGCGTGACATTTGTTGGGTTGGAGTTGGTGTTAAGAATTCCTTGAATAGTAGTTTTGAAATAAAGGGCAATTGAAGTCTAGCACATCTAAGAAGTTTGGAAATTCGCATTCTTCACTTTCTTTAACCTTTAAAACTCCTGTGACATATTTGTCCATAATATGAATATTAGTGTTTATCTGGAATTTTCTTCGCCTAATTTGAAATACATTATCCTGACACACAATCGAAAGTTACTTTTGCTTTTCTGACCATACATTGTACGTCACGCGCTTTTTGAATAGTCCATTATACTAAAATTCAACCCCAAACTATCACAAATAACAAATATCAATCATATTCATACAATAAGCATTTGTTTGATCCAGAGATTCTAAGGAGGCTCCTGACAGAGATTTCAATCAAAGCCATTAATTCTCTTAAACTGTTTGCACTAGGAATCGCACAAGGATACTACTCTTCACCGTATCATTTGATGTCTGCAGTTCGTCAAACGGCAATTGACAAACCCTTGACATTAACATCAATAAAACGTTCATATCGCTTCAGGGAGCTTCCCAAGACATGAGTTCTTTGTTTGTCCAGAACTTACATGCTGTGTCCACTTCAGGCTTTGACCGGGTGAAGTTATTCTAGGTGGGAGGCGAAACACAGGAGGGCATAAACAAACAAACTTCCACATCTGTCGGCGAGGCTGGATGCCCTTCATATCATCTCTGACCCCTCTGAAATTTCCTGACTACATATAAATCAATCTTACTTAGATTAGAAGCCGATTTATCTACATATGCTAGCAGTTGGAGGTGTGCCTCTATTCCTTCAAAGACCTTATCGTATTGGCATTGTGAAAAATGGTCCCCTTTGAAAGTGAATCCTTGTAATAAATCATAGAAATTTCCGAATAATGAATTTCTGCTTGAATACCTTATCAAAGAATGACTACAAATGCTGTTGGGGTAGTCTTTTAGAAATTAAGAGTTTCTGAAACTGAAATAATGACCAATAATCATCATTTATGCGTTGTTATTGTTCATTAAATTGCATTTATAAATGCCAACGTCAACATTCAAGTTATCTGTAGTCTTTTAGAAATCAAAAGTTTCTGCAACCGAAATAATGACCAATCATCTTTTTGTATTCGTTGTTATTTTATATCATTGCATTACAATGTAAATATCAAATATCAATCTTTTGGAAATAATACCATTATTGCCTTTTCCACTTTTAAAAGGCGTTTTCATTGGAAATGTTAACTGTAATCAAATATTCATGTTTCTTTTTCGCGTCATTCCTCTTAATAATTAACAAGAAATCGTAGGTTTGTTTGTTGAATTTCATGGCGATAAGGTCAGCGCGACACAAATTACATTAGATGATTCCCAAGATTGTGACATTTCCCTCCATTATCACATTTGGACGTATCGTCTCCCACATGGTATAAGACAGCAGTGATAATCTCCTTAGCGTCCCCTCCAGCCAGTGATTCTAGTGTTGTAATCAAAGCACCTCTGACAGGGACGATCCTCCGACGAGAAATCAGAGTCCAGAAATAGAAGAAATGGCAGGGCAATGAATATATGGAAATACAACATATTTGGTCCTAACTGAGGTTATTGCGTAAATGAATTTCCGAAAATATCGGGATTACATCCTTTTATTATCTCGTTGGGGATGTTGGAATGGGAATCATGTTTGCTAATCGGAATATCTGTGAGTGGAATTATGGATGTTATTAAAGATGGTCATAAGTTATGGGGTAGGATAGTATTAATGAAACATATTGTCGGTTAATGTCCCGAATTTATCACCGAAGAACTCCATAATGCCATATTGATATAATACATGATTTCTGTATGAAATGAACAAGTTGTCATAAAAAAAGTAGAAACATGAAATACCAAGGTTCTCTTGTTATTAAGAATTCATGTTCAAGTATATTTTCAGTGCATGCATTAAGCCATTATTATGTAATTTGTATTATTAAATTGCATTCTCAAAATAGTTGACTAGCATATGAATATATGAAACATTCAGATGCACCTTTAAAGTTGAATGTCAAATACTAGAAGTGAAACATTTATTAAAAAACGTGTGTAATATATTTGTAATTTAAAGAGCAAAGTGTGAAGGTAATTGATTACTATTTTTTACACGCTGACCTGTTAAGCATTTGCTTCTCCATCTCGTCAGGGTACAATAAGCTTCAATTCCGAATATTCATTATTCTATCAGAAGCAACGCTACAAGGAATTTACCATGTCCAAAATAAACTGTATTACAGCCTGGAAATAAGTTTTTGTATGCACGAATAACTTATCTAATCAATGCTTGGTAACATATTTGCTTCATTCCAGAATAGATCATCACATTTCTTCTACTGACTTCATAGAATTTACAACATGTCACGTCTCAATAACTATCTGCATTAACATTTGATTTCAAATTGTCATAACATAACATTCTTATGGTAAATCTTTGATGACACAGTAAATACAAGGTCTGATCGAGGTTATGTAAATGTTATTCTTAACGTTTTCTTCGTGCTTTCTGAACCTGCTTATGCACTGGAAACACGTTGCTTATTTTATTGACGAAATCTAACGTTGCCAATCCTGTTATGAATCATTGCATGTATATTGCAAACACAGCTGTTATGCGGGGAATGTAGTTATAAAAGATGCTGATGTAGACGACAGATGTCCCTGTCATTATGATATTGACAAGGCAGAGATCACTTTAAGATATGTTCATTTCACTTAGACTCTATGCCTATTATTTCTAGTGTTCCATTCAAGTAATTACCTGTCTATTATCAATGTCATTGTGAAATTGACAAGATAGAGATGACATCTATATATGTACATTTCACTTAAGCTTGACGTCCTTTATTTTCCAAATGCACAATTCAAGCACTGATAGAATGACCTGCACAACATAAGTGTGTACATGATATGAACACGAAGGCGATAACGTCAAGATATGTACATTTCACTTAAGTCTGAGTCCTTTCTTTCCCTATGCTCATTTCAAGCACTGATATATAATGACCTGCACAGCATAATTGTGTACATGATATTGACAAGAAGGCGATAACGTCAAGATATGTACATTTCACTTAAGGTTGATGCCCTTTCTTCCCACATGCTCAATCCAACGACTGATGCAATCATCTGTCTCCATGTAGTATGTCAATTTCATTCCCCGCCAGCCTCTTGTGTGCAACCACAAGCCTAATATGACAACTAGGGTGCTTCTTATGAGAAAAGAAAATTTCAATTACGTCGAAAGTTCGACGTCTAATGCAATTGGCGACACCAAAGTTTTCTTAAGCAAATGAAAATTGAAATACAAAACTCTTTGTTTTCTTAATCAATAATTGTCTAATTTGACTTGCCATAACACTAGCTCAAGGAGAAGTTGCCATTTTCAATTTTCGACTTCAGGGGCCCTGATTAGAATTGGTCTCGAGTGAATTGTCATGCACTCCCCATGGTTCAGGTTTGGGGGAGGGGGGATCTGAGGGGGTGAGGCAAGCATCTGTCATCGGGCCCCTTCTGTTTCACATTAACATTGGGTATTGTTGGCTAGATTATCCACGTGGTGAATCTCTTATATTCAACTTCATGTTCCTCTCATAACTCATATTTAACAGCCTCAATGGAATACCACGATCATTTAGGTAGTTTAGAATATAAAAATACCAGATTTTAGACGAGCATTGACACATGTTATATATATATGACCATGACAGTAAATGAGGCTCTGAGCACAGAATTTACAGACGTTCTATCATTGCAGTTATACTGACATTATGACAGTTATAATACTAAATCAAATAGTATCTTAAATAATGATTGGCCGTTATATTTACCACAGGATATGTACTCTTAATTGTATTTTAAAAAAGTCATGTGTATAAAATAATTCACATTCAACAAGTACCCCTTCCTAAACAAACTGCATTTGAGCTATTCATAGCATATATACTTCCAAGAAAACCAATATACCAGTACAATACATACATTTCGATTGTGGTGTCAAACTCGTCGTTAACAATATCCATGAAGAGAGTAAATATTTAATTGCATCATAAGTTAAAGGGATTTCAGCGGTAAAAGTCTGTTCATTTGTGCATAACGGACATTTAACACGAAACCTTGCTGAATAAATGTCTCTATTGAAATACGTGATATATACACTACCTTGGCCAAATTTGTATGAATTAGAATCATGATTTTATTTTCATGTATGCCTTTGAAATTAACAATTTATTAGTGAGAAGAGACTGAAATTAACAATTGATTAATGATTAATTAAGAGAATAGGTGAATGTCATAAAACATCAACATACATGTACATGTATATATTGCAAATTGCGCCATAGAGTTATGCTCAGAAAGCTCACTGTCATTCATATAACTTTTGACATTTTCAAATGTATTTAAGAGCATACCAATGTTGGAGCTATATGCCACATTCCCAAGAACAACAGCAAAATGGGAAACGTCAGTAATAATAAACATAAAATCAATCAAATGCCAAGGTAACCTAACTCAGAACGTTTGGATAACATGATGCGTAAAAATAGTTGCATTGAAACAAACATTATGAATGTTATAATGTTCAGCAATTAAAACTTTGTTAAGCAGATGAGCTTAACACAGATCCTTTAAATGCCACAAAACCATATTCTTTACAATAACATTATCTTTTGAAAATTCGATATTTTAAGATAATGGGCATTTTTGCAAGACATGGACATTCTTGTAGATTCCTCTTTCAGCTATCCAGAAACACGAGGTGCTTCAAAATACCAGACAGTTTAAGATCATCAAAAATTAAACATAAAAAGGCGATAGAAATTCAAGATTTTTCTTATTAACAGACACGATATTGTAGCAAAACGATAAATACCTTAGATGCTTGTCCCCCAGTAACAATTTCCAGGTAGTCAGCTAGATACACATGTTATTTCTCAGCAAGTTGAAGGTAATCTACCCATCTCTTTTCAACGAAACGTATTCCATCAATAGTACTGAACTCCTTCGTGGGACAAGCTTCAACAACATGGGAGATTAAAGGCTTTCCAACGGTCAAGTACGGGAGCTGATTGTGGTCAAGATTGACCATACACATCTCATAAAGAGAGATACCGGAGTTTGACCAGTGTCGCCATAGAGAGCAGTGTTTGTGTAGCATTCCTATTGAGAACATCACGCATCTCATTACCACCCCAGCAGGGGCCTATCCCCTTTATAATAGGGGATGATAAGCTTCCATTATATCCTCGCTGCATGGTCAGTTTAATCCGTCCAACTGGACACTTGTATGTAACTGTGCGACCACCTGCAGAGTGGCCATAGGCACTTTGATGTCAAGTATAACGGATATTAGATCATTGGTCAGTGTGTAGGTCACCGGTCAGTTGTCCTTTACCGAAGCATCTGACCTAACGGACACTCTCATTAAAGATAAATCAGATGGTTGAGTTTTACGGACATTAGGTCATTGGTCTGAACTTAAGGACGTTTGCTATACACAGGACTTGAAACTATTGTTCTGTTGTCTGTACTTAATAAGCGTCCAAGTAATGGTATGCTGAATGTCTGAGGTCAAAACTTATGTGAACTGTGTCTTATGACATACCATCAACATACGCTCTGCACTCTTCCACAGTCAACTTAAGGATCGGTTTAATGGGTGCTGGCCAGTTGTCCGTACTTAATAAGCGTCTAAGTAATGGTATGCTGATTGTCTAAAGACAAAACTGATGCGAACTGAGTTTCATGACATACCATCAACATACGCTCTACACTCTACCACAGTCAATTTTAAGGGTCAGTTTGTATGGACATTGGTCAGTTGAGGTACTCTGTGACTGACAAATATGTGACTGACTAACTTCAGATAAATCTTACTTCCGTTCTATAAATGCACTTCAACCAATATATATATATGCCCCTAGCTCATTACTCTTCCTCTGCTTGAGAACGACACAAGAATCTGTGTCGAAACGTCGCATACAATGAACAAAGAAGTTGTCATCCATATATTCCTCAGCATTATTCAACCAATCTCAACACAAAAGGGTGTAACACTCTCCGAATTTTAACATTTAATAGTCCTTTGTCTAAACAAACATTTATTCATATGAATAGTTGTTTAAAAGGTCATTTTCAGCGTAACAGCACGTTATTTCAGATGATCGGTAAATCGGACAGATAATTGGCCGTGTATCGGACGCTAGGTCATCGTTCACTTGACCATTACCAGAGAGAAGATGACCTAGAAAGATAAATCTGTGACACTCACAGCGCCAAAGAATCTAGATGAGATAGTGTGTTATCAGAGAAGTGTCACTGCCACTGTATTGTAATCAAATAACGAAGCATTCTGTCTGTAAACAGCTTCCATCTATTCTAAAATGAAAATAGGCATTTCGCTGATGTCGGTGAAACTGGGTAAGTAATCCAGAGAAGAGATTAAATCTTAATAGAAATCGCTAGACTAAATTTCAGTCTCTGAAATGAAAATACACATTAAATGCAGCTTTCTATTATTAAAACTGAAAGGAGCCCACTGAAGCTGTTCATTTTCAGAAAGTGCCTGAAACTGCAGAGAGTTAGACTTGCTATAATAATATAGACTTGTGGAGTCCTTAAAAATATTTTGTTTCAGGGGCTGTTAGACAGACTAAGAAATCGCATACGAAGGGCTTGTCATAAATGTGACTATGTACAAAAATACATAAGCATGATTTGTTTATCTGAATAATCAGCTTAGTTTAGCTTAAACATAATTAATTCATGAAGAACAGGATCAGGAACAAGTTATCGAACTTCGAATACCCTTTCTATTTACAGAGTTGATTTACAATTTTTACAAACAGATGACAGATGATTAACAGTAGAGCAACATACGGAAAGGAATGGTACATACTTGAAAGGAATAGTTGTTAGTCAAACGTTTTGTTACCTTATCAAATGAAAATATGGATTAGGGAGGAATTATTTACGTTGACATTTTAGATACCATATGCAGCAAAATATTATATCAAAATGCATAGTCCTTTAATCCTTAACATTAATCAAACAAAACACTGAACATGCTTTTTTTTAAAAATATTGTCATCATATGAAATTGAAATTTAATGTAAGTAAATAGTTAAAATATATTTAATTTTCAATACAAACTGTTATAGTCTGTCATCCAGACCCTATAGCAAAATTAAACAGAGCCTTTGTAAGTCTAGAAACTAGTGGCCAGTCTAATAAGCATTGTTCAGTATTCCCTTTTTATTTTTTTCATAGCAAATATTAAAAAGTAAAAATTCAACAACAAATCTTTTCTTCAGGATCTATGTGTTAGTCTAACACTGTTATAGAACCTTGACTTTTCTAACCTGCGACATCCCCAAATCCCATCCATCCAATAGAAAAAACAAACAGGTATAATCTGTAAGAGATTAACAGGTGTAAACAGGTGACGGACATAACGCGCAGCTGTTCTCAGTAAAGATATGTAGGTAACATTTTTGATGTATTAAGACAGGGAATGTAATAAACATCATCCAAACAAAAAAAACGTTATCTTTATTTCTTGAGAAGACCGTGTCTCGTTGATGTACATTGCGATTTTAGTATTTTTTTCCATTTGTACCAACTCAGGCCTCTTTCTTCGATTCAGGTATATTTGAAGGGACGAATATTCAAAGAAAAAGGAAATACATTATACAAACAAATGCATAAATGGAAGTTTTGTCAGTTAATGTATTTTCTGAGTACATAAAATATTTCAGTATGTTTTTATACTAATAACCACTAATGCTTACTTCTCCCTTCGATTCAGGTATATTTCAAAGGTCTGACAGACATACAGAAAATAAAATAAATTAAACATATAAATGGATTTTTTTCAATTAATGAATTCTTTAAGTACATATACGAGTGACAACATATGTGTAAGCTTTTGTTTGGGTGGTAGTGTAATCTAAACTCCAATTGTTACCTCGACCTTTTGGCATTTTTAATCTTTAAATATGTTTTTATGTTGCACTTTTCACCACCTTGTATTGTGTTTTGAAAATATTGGTAATTGTTTGCCTTTGTGAGACGAGTAGCAATTTCCGAGTAGAAGTGAATAGGCTGACAGTTCATTTAAGATTTTAACTATTTTTAACATATACGCATTGTCAAATGAAAACTGCACACAAATTATGAACAGCTGTGTGGAGTTACAGAGCAATTTGAAATCAGGTCAAACATGCATTGTAAACTGCATTGTACAAGGACACAAAACTGAACAATGCCAAAAGAGAAAACGTGAAGGACCGAACCGATTGTTTTACATTTAGGTATAATTTTGCAAATATTTTCATAATTCATATATATTACATATGATCGTCTTGCTGAGAACACACAGGAGTATTCTTAGGTACATCAATACTGAATTTATTGCTAATATTGAATTTTCTAATGAATAATCAGGTGAATCAAATCAAACTTTTACAGTACTAAAATCCCCGGCCTACATACAAAGAAAATCATAAAATCTTCAACAACATGCTATTTCATACAAATCATATGAAAGAAAGAAAATAAGAAATTCTTTTGTCTATGAAACATCTTAGTCAGGGGTGTCGTTGTAAGTGAAAAGAGAATGTAACAATGTTCAAATAAAGAGATTTTTACTGAAGTCAGAGCCATAGTCTAGAGCTATGCCTTTCTCACTGCCCGTCCTGTAGGACAATACAAAACAGACAACCCCGCGGTGAGAATAAGAGAGTATTCGGAGGAGAGGAGAGAATAGAGTGAAGAGGGAGGTAAGAGAGTTTCTTTACATGCAGATCCCCGGGGATAGGAGGATAAAAATAAAACGGATACAAAAGCACAGCTTGAATGAGTCTGAGAAACATATTTTGTTGTTTGTCGGATAGCACAGTTGCAATATGTATTACTCAGGATAGGAAAGCTCAGCAGAGTGTTGATAGGAGACGTGGTGAGAGAGAGAGAGGGGGGGGGGGGGCAGAGGGAGATAGAGGGGGAGAAAAGAAGGAGAGAGACAAGACAAGAGAGAAAAGGGGAGGGAGAATCGTGCTGATCAGGATAGGAAAGCTAAGCGGTAATAATGATGGGTAATAATGATGGGTAATAATGATGGGTAATAATGATGTGAAACGTGGTGTGGAAGAGGAGGAGAGAG
This sequence comes from Steromphala cineraria, assembly GCA_916613615.1. NCBI lineage: Eukaryota > Metazoa > Mollusca > Gastropoda > Trochida > Trochidae > Steromphala > Steromphala cineraria. The sequence continues at coordinate 42,506,900 of OU744724.1, read as the reverse complement.
GGGTAGAATAGGAGAGAGAGAGATCGGGAGAGAGACAGAGAGACAGAGGGAGAGAGAAAGGGAGAGGCAGGGTTGAGAAGAGCAAAAAGCAGAAGCTTTATACAAGTGAGCATGAAATTTATGCATTTTACTATTTTGTATATATTCATGATGAATCCTTCAATTGTCGTGCCCTTATTGTCATGTGAATGTATAATTCTATAATCCTATTTCTAGCTTTTTTGCGGGTCAATTTAGAAAATAGATTGCTTGACAGCGACAAACTGGGCTATGTCGAAACGTCGCCTAACACGAATAAAGCATTTACCATCCACGTAATTCTCTTCCTTACTATTTCTAGCTGTTTGAAATGACATATAACTTTACATGAGTTCACGTCAGTATTCAATCAACATTAACAAATTCACAAAAAGGGTATACTTTCATAAAATAAAAATATCAATTGTTCTCTCAGAAATTCATCACAATCTTGAGTCAAGTACATACGATAAAAGTATGTAAAGAGTACACAATAGAACTTCCCAAACCAGAGAACAACCATGGGTGATAAGATATAATTCAACGGACAGAGAGTAAAGGCTCTTAATGCGTTGAGCTAGTTTACTGAATGTTCTACGCTCAGACAAGGCGAGACTCGTGAACACATACACAGCCATGTGTTCGATGGAGGGACATAGACAATCATATCCCGGGGGAGTGGGGAGGAGAAAGGGGGAGAGGAGCACGGATTGAGGGAGGTGTGAGAGGAAGATGAACAATAAAGCTGGGAGTCTGAGGGGGATTGGGCTGTCACGGGGGATTTCCCCCCTGATCAACTAGACATGGTTATTTACTTGCTGCCAAATGAAATGTGACAGAGGTAAACTTGATGCATTGGTTTGCGGTCGAAAATATGTCTTGGGGAAATATGGTACCGTTTACTGAAAATACGTCTTGGTCAGAAATGATTAGGTTTCTTGGAGGTTTAAACCATATTCCAGTTTTGAGCATAATTTATTAACTAGTTAGAAAACGATAATGTAAAAGGAACCAAAAGGAATCTCAGGAGAGCAATATCCTATTATGGTAACTGGTTTGTAAGAGTTGTATTTTATGTTTTACAAGACACGAAATACCGTTAGTGGCAATGATATGTTAGGAAAGAAGAATCAATACTTTAGCGTAGAAGGGCAGGGAAGCGATAACAATTATTGAAGGTTGGCATAAAACAGCCACAGACCGCTTAGTTGATATAAAAGCAGTAAAAGCATATTTTTGCTTTGGGGACGAAATTAGACAGTTTTGATCGATACCATTTCCCTAACGTTATAACACGTTGTTTAAAACGCAATCCAAATCAAACCAAATTTGCAGAAGCGAATTCTCTTTGAATAGCCTCTCGTTCGCAGCTCGTTTCTATTGAGTTATAACTAGATGATGCAACAAAACATCTCATTGACAATATTCATAGAAAGTGTTATTGATTTCTAACATTCAAAGTAGACGATTTTCTTCTTCTCACGACGTATAGTGTGAAAGAAGAGAGCGCCAGAAAGCGGAATGGATCGAAGGCTACGTCCTTTGTAGCACAAGAGGAATTCTGGGGGGATTCAGGCATGTGTTTCCCATCAGACCTAAGAAATCCTTTAGCTGATATCAATCACAATCACATTTATCCATCTCTTCTGCTCATATCTCTTGATGTATGTCTGCAATCCTTCAGTAAATCACATAAAGGCGTGGAGACAAAACCTTGTTGAGACGGTAAGTCTGAAACCGCGTAAAACACGCAGTCATCGCATCGGCTTCAACCTTTAAATCTAATGTACCGATGTTCCTCGATCGTTCATTTCTCAAGTGGGATTCAGGGAGAACAAGGGTCTGGGTGAAATATTGCAAAACCTGACACCTTTTTCAATATGGCCGTCTGCTGGTGTTCTTTTTGCAAAAAAATGGCACCTTCGGTTCGGAGAGTTGACTAACATTTGAGTTGAAGAGAAATCTCTTTACTGCCGGAATATGTGAATATGACAACCTTGACTGAAAGTGTAATGACCTCACAATAGCTACTTCTACGATGTCATATTTAATAATATTACGAGATAGTGCTATAATTTGTTATCAATGCTTTTTAACCATATTACAACAAACGTTGACCGTATGGGCTCCCTTAATCTCACTAGAAATATAAAATAATACCTAGACTAACATGTAGTCACTGAAAAAAAGAGTTCTTTACTTATTTGTTTTTTATTTAAAAAGAAATAAAAAGGAGCCCTGAACTATACTTAATTTTAAGGTCTAAAGCTGAGTCATCTAGACTTGCCAATATTTTCTAGACTTAAGAAGGCTCCTTTTTTGCTTAAGGGTCTGGATAACAGACTCAATAATAAACTCTCCCTCAAAAATCCTCTGCGGCTTAGGTATTTATACAGTGAGTAAAATCCTAAGTCAATTAGCCTGACCTTTTCACAAACCAAATTTTAAATCAACCGAAGCCTTTCGGTCCTGAGGACAATAAAGCAAAATGCTCACTTTATGGATTCTATAAAGAGGGCAACACAAACAGCATTTGCTGCACCGTATATTAACAAGGAAGACCCTTGTAATGATTTGTATTGTGGAAAGTTACATGGGCATAACAGCTGTCTTCCATCGTTAAATCTAACCAGCCTCTTTATATGTTTTCTAGGTTACAAGACAACATCTGGACTAGTCTTACACTCAGACTGTAGTTAATATCATTTTGATCTAACAAAACCTCTATAAAAGCTTAAGCAAATCTGATTCTGCAATGAACTCTGAAACTTCCAATTCTCCGAGGCTCTCTTCTAATATTTTATAAAATAGTTGTTTTTGAGAATCTGAATATAAGTCTACATCTGGACTTGCAATATTTTTTTCTTTATTACCATCGACCTGTGTGTTAATTCTTATGAGTAATGTAAATAATATGAATCTAAAAATATTTCCTTATGATTTGATCATTCACAAGACGTAACATTCAAATGCATTTGGAAATTAACGCGTAAAATTTAAACTTAGAGCTATTATAACAATCCATTCTAACCATAAAAAAGATGGTCAAAAAAGATAATCTTTCATCGTTGTTATATCAAGGAGAGTCAGTACCTTTTATCTTCTCAGGTACATTTGAGCCATTAAAGTTCATTAGTTTGGTACAAGGAAGAGGTCCAAAGTAATGAGCGGCCGGCATATTTAACATCTGCCATAATGTACTCCAAAATGACCACTGTCATTACCGGCAAATGTGACACCTGCCCAACCTATTCCTGTATGACCGTTGTGTTGATTTGCGTTGTCATTTACCGACACATGATTTGCTTCCATTTGCACAGAAACTTTATGACCAGTGACCTCTTTTATGACCCATAACGACCTTCTTTTCATGAGCCATGTCACCAGTCGATTTATAGCTAATTAGATTTGTTTGGTCTTGCAGGCTGCATATTTTCTAAATTAGCATAAGCGAGAGGTGATGGTCATTGTATGACCGCTAGTGGACATTGGTCAACGACGTTCGAAATAACAAAGAGTTTAGTTATTGGAACAGACAGAGCGGAAACGCGCATAAAAGCCTCGTATGATAAGCTTTATATTCTGAATATTACCCCCAGACACGACAAGGGCTGTAAAATATCACTTGACAGGGGGCTATTTGAACGACGGGACATTTAAAATAAATTTGAAAGGACTAAGGCAATTATGGCAACAATGCTGTCAGAAATATAGTCTTTAAGTGCAGAAGTATTGGGGTTAACGAGGTTTAGTCTGTAATATTTCAAATAATATCTCAAATACCGTATGAACCAATTACAGCTTTTATGGCAATCTATATTGTCTGCGAAATGTGACATAAAAAGCAATTGGAGCCGCTTAAGAGAGATAAAATGGAGCCAAGCCAGTGTAATATACATACAAGCCAACCTAAATAACTTCAAATCGACCACCCAGCTCACATTTTATCCAATATCAAAGCTGAAAATTCTCTTCAAGTAAGGAAATATATTGAAATTGTCAAATAGAGAATTAACTGAACCTTAAAAAAACAAACACATATGATTGATAGATGATGATTCCCCAAACCATCTTATTCAAGATTATGATAAAGTTGAAGAAAAACAAAATACTTAAATCCATCTTGTAACGAACCGTTTATAGAATTAACGAAAAAAGGTTGTAACTTGAAATTAATGTCCAACAGAGAACTTACATCGGAACTGAGATAACCTCTTAACGTGCGTACAAACTGTTTCGAATATTTCAGTTTATTTACTCAACGATAAACTAACGCTTAACGTCAATCATATTTATTTTTTTAGCCGGAACCAAAATAATATACAGATGTTAACGTCATTTCCAGCACCGAGTTAATGAAATGGGTCAACAAAGAATCTTTGATACCAGAAGCATCTCCGGTTTGGCGGAGAACTACCATTAAGACAAGATAATACCTTCAGGGCTTTGTCCGTCATAGGTAATCTCTAAACGTCAAATGTGGACCATCTTCCATCGTCGATTTCTGCAACAACTTCCCGCTAAGCAAATGCCAGAGCTTAGAAAATCCTAGCCAGAGAATACTCTCGTTTTGAACGTGAGATTAACTTATATATGGACGCCCGGGGTAAAATATCGAAAACTGCTAATAATGTTAAAGACATTATCTCCTTAAATAACAGAAATGTTGACTTTTGCAAAATTTGACGCTGTTTCTTTGGAGCAGCTGGTTCGTTTCTGAAACTGGATGAGAATGTTTTAGGGTAAACGTGAACGTTGGATACTTGATATGTTAAAAAATATCTTATCTGTTTCCGGGTAACTTTAAAATATGTTATCTTCAGATATCGAACATGATTTATCTTAACGCTGTTGAAATAGCAAAACTGTTTTAGATTATGGAATACGTGTTGCATAACATCACAAACACGAGGAGAGCATTAAACATATGGATACTGAACACGCTAATGCACGATATATCTTCATCACTGTTTCGATGTTAACCACATTGAGTAAGGGACCTAGTCAAATGATCCTTATTTCACCCAAAGTTACAATGCTGGACGCATTAAGAATAGCAAACGAGTCACGCAAGGTATCTGCAACACAATAACAATCCTAAACATACTGACGAAGGAACATCCGGTAATACACGATTACCCAACCACGGTTGCAACGTGAAACAGCCGCTATCAAATGTAACGCCGCGATAGCGGTGATGTAAATGATGTAACACATGTTGAACATATTGACATCATGATAGAAGACGCCCTCGTTTAATCAGTGCACTGAATTCTGAGAAAAAGAACTGTAGCCAGGCTGACTTCTCCAACAGAGACAAGACGTGAGTGCGAGGCTTGTGTTGAAATGTTGACTGACTTCTGGCAAAGAAACCATGAGCGTTATATGCATGTGTTGAAATGAAGACTGACTTAACTTTGAGAACCACACTTTGCATGTGTTGAAATAAGAAATGGTTCCCCAAGAACCCACTGAGCATATGAAACGTTGTTGAAAAAGATCGTATACGAGTTCACCAAAAAAAACATGCTGAACGCATGATGCTTCTTGTGAGATGAAGAACTATACTTTGCACGCAACGCTTCTGTTGAAATAAGGAATGATTCTTCAAGAACCTCACTGAACGTTTGAAACTTGCAACCTGTACGAGTTCATCCAAAACAGTCACACTAAGCATATGATGCTTCTATTGAGATGAAGGACCACACTTTGCTTGCAATGGTTCTGTTGAATTGAAGTATGATGTCCTAAAAGAACCCGGATGAACATATGCTGCATGTGTTAAATGCATTTTTAACGGTTCATCCAAAACAGTATATTGAATTAACGTGCAATGCCTGTGCTGAAATGCAGTGTGATTGATTTCACCAAGAAATATCATGATACTAAGCATGTTATGCTTTTGTTTAGGCAGTCAGAGCGATTTCAGTCAGAGCGATTTCAACCAAGAAACAACACTGAGCATGCGATGCATCTGTTGAAATACATACTGATTTCACCCAAAGAACAACACTGAGCATGCGACGCATCATTTAAAATATAACCTGATTTCACCCATAGAACAAAACCGTGCGATGCATCTGTTGAAATGCATACTGAATTCACCGAAAGAACTCAACTTAACATGCGATGATTGTGTTGAAATGAAGAGCGATAAAGAAGCTCGCTAAGCATGCGATCCTAGTCTTGAAATGACAGATAAAGAAACCCGCTGTAGATGGGCTGCTGTGATCGAATTCACCGTGATACATAGGCTCCTGATAGAAATACCAGTTCATAGACAGGCTGAGTTTTGTGACTCACAACCTTTTTTTCATACGATTTACAGGTAAAATTAAAACAAGAACAAAGAGGTTGGCTTTGTGTGTGATGTGAGGCTAGCACTAGACTAAGAAGTATTCAGAAGTATTATTTTCAATACTAACAATATTTTTAAACAAATCATGTATTATAACAAAATGGAGCCTAGACGATGCTTTAACTTCAGAAGCTGAGCGATCTAGACTTGCTATACTTTTCTAGACTGGGTTGGTCATCAATGAAATATTTTTACTCTGGGGTCTGAATGACAGACTAGGCTAGCACTTTACAGTTAGATGTACTGATGAGTAGCGGAGACATATTGTGGTTGTTCTGCGGAGATCTAAGACAATGAACAGGTGTCCGACTAGAAAACCCTTTCTCGAACTGATGATATTTAATACTTGCTCTTAACAGATCGGCGCCCTGCCGAAGATTAACATAATGACTCTTGGCATGTAGCTAGACTTTCAAGGGAAAGAAGCAGAGCTTTTTTCAAATATTCTATTTCTTCAAATTTTCTCCAGGTTTATTCCAAATGTATTATCTCCAGAAGGTGACACATAACCAATTCGATTTACCGAATAGATTATCAAGTATCGAATGCTTATGGTTATTTTTAGCGAACACCTATATATATTTTAGGAAGAGAAATGGATTAACGTGACACGTTCCTACTACTCCTCTACTTATATAACCCGTGTTTCTGTCCATTCAAAGTATTGTAGAAGTAAGAGACCGGTAGACTGACGTATGACGTATGACGTATGACAGATTGGACAATCAAGTCAGGGTATTGATACGAAACTCTACGTGCATCTGTTGATACATCGGAGGAGTAAAACTGTGTCAACTCACATTACAACAGCGACACAAAACTGTTGTTCGTTGAGGTTCGAAGATATATTTCTCTTAGGACTGCACTATGGTGCAAGGCACACAATGATACAAAGAAACAAGATAAAAAGAGACATTCATCTATAGATCTATATATAATCAGTTTAACAGATAGAACGAACGTTGTTGTGAGGCGATTGCATATGGCTACTGTTGAGTTATCAAAAGATCCTAGTCCAAGAAATCTAAGGATACGTAAGGGTTTTTCTTGGACACTACGTCCTCTTCCGAAAAAAATGATATGGGACGTTGTTTTGGGGCTCTACTATAGTCAAACGTTGAGTGGTAAATAGGCTCCTATGTACATTTGGATACACAAAGTACTTTACTTGGACACTACGTCCTCTACGTACAGAAACAACTCATAAGGGACGTTGTTTAGGGGCTCTACTATAGTCAAACGTTGAGAGTAAAAGCAGCTCCTATAAACACTTGGACACCTTTCCCTCTCAAGAACCAGTCTTATATCATTGTATTAATAATCAGCTTTAAACAGAGGTGAGCTTAGACGTTGTTCGATAGTCTGTCCAACAGCCCCTGAAACAAAATATCTTTAGAGACCCACACAAGTCTATATTATTGTAGCAAGTCTAGCTCACTGCAGTTTCTGAAAATGAGCAGCTTCAGTGGGCTCCTTTCAATTTTAATAGTAGAAAACTGCATTTAATATGTATTTTCATTTCAGAGACTGAAATTTAGTCTAGTTGTTCGAGTCTACCATATTGCTCAGAGAGTCCGACAAAGTCTAGATAAATGCTTATGCAAAATGTTTTCCATTGACTAAGGCTCTGAAATGAAAAAGACTTTTTAATACAGCGGTTTTTACTATTAAAATTGAAAGAAGCTTACTGAAGCTATTCATTTTGACTTTTGTGATCTAGGCTTGCTACAATAACAAAGACTTGGGGCTATATTGATATTTCATTTCAGGGGCTATTGGACATACTAGGTTTTCAACACTTACATCCACTCAAATTCTCAGCTTGAAAAGTTGGAACCTCAAACATGGATGAAGCTTTCTTCCGAACTGCTACTATTGAGAGCGAACATAAAATCTATATAGATATTATTATATATATTATCCAGAAGTTTGTCATTTTGACGATAACTTCCTACAAAGAAACAAATGTTGTATTGTACAGATACTCAGCTCTGACCAGAGGCGAGCTCCTAGTTAGACTCTTCGTACTCCCAGAATACAGGCTCATATCTATAGATTTATACAGCTCTGTAGTCCTGCATCATGACTGTGTCTTAGATTTTTAAAATATTTCATAGGCTATATTTGAATCTAACAGTTATGATACGCTGAGGAACTGAGGCTAGGTAGAACATACACACAATGTTCCCCCAGTGTGTATACGATAAGTTTTTAAATATTTCACAGGCTATATTTGAATCTAACAGTTATGATACGCTGAGGAACTGAGGATAGGTAGAGCATACACACACTGTTCCCCCAGAAAACAGGCTCATATCTATAGATTTACACAGCTCAGCTCGGACGTTGCTGTGGCGCTCTTCCATATTGCTACTGTTGTGGGAGTAGACGCAATCACACGCGAAGGATGGACTGTGGTGATCTGGGAAACGTTCCAGACGCCTGGTCAATAGAGCTCGTTACCGGGTAATATAGAACACAGACATAGAACTGATGTCTTCCTTCGATATCCTGGTCTTACAAGATGGATTAGTCTCACTACGTGGCACAAATACCTGAAATTTAAGATTTGGTCGGTGATAGGAGTTCCACTTTTGTCACTCAAAATACGATGCTTATCTTTATTCCTTTGGTGATGTTTGCAAGATATCTTTTTGCCATCGTAATTTAAGTATTAGGCATTGAAGAAAGGTTGTAGTGATATATTTTAGGTTGAATCATAGCAGTCTAAATCAATCACAATATTTTATTCAACTCCTTAATTATGCTATTTTAACTAGACACCTTTGAAAGATATCATTTTTGATAAGGGATGCAGAGTAGGGATGCAGAGTAACAACTTCAGATGAAATACAAAGGTTCAAGCATCCTGTCAGAACAAAATACGTTTTGAAATTCTTGGCACAAAATCGAAACATCCATTTCAGAATTGTTAGGTGATACCTGTCTTTCCGTAATCAGTCAATCTTGCAATCTTTGATAAATACTTTTGGTAACAATCGGGAAAACAAAGTTCCGTGTACACGTTCCTTGACACAACACCAAATGGTAATTGTATATCACTTTTCTCCGACTTTCAGTATCAAATGTGTTTATCAACCCCTCAACCCAGCCATTGTTTAGTCTGGTTTTGTGCATACTGCCCCGCCTAGCCAACGTTGCCTCGATCGTACCCAGTCAACGTTGCTTTATGGGATACGGAAACGTTTCATTGTTAGCAACTGTCATTCTTCTGTTGGTTTAGTGATAAGAACTTCCAACATGCATCCGCTTGAGCTTCCGGAGATTGATCTACGATAAGGGACCATGCTTCTTCTGATGTTGGGGATGTTTGTAATCGTGCAGGTGAATGTTATGTAAGTAGATATAATCCCCGGATAGATATAAGAACTGTAACCTTATGTAGCTTCCCAAAACGTTCTCATATGTACCGACAGCCACCTGTCTTGTCTACAATATTTATTATATTCTATTTCAGATTATTATAATCTCAATAATGCTGAGGAATATATGGATGACAACTTCTTTGTTCATTGTAGCGACGTTTCGACAGTTTCAATACACAGTACAATACACGTAGTCGTACTATTTACTTATATATATGCCCCTATTTCATTACTCTTCCTCTGCTTGAGAACGACACAAGAATCTGTGTCGAAACGTCGCTACAATGAACAAAGAAGTTGTCATCCATATATTCCTCAGCATTATTGTCATTCCAACTTCCAAAATGCCTCTCAAAGAAGTTATTATAATCTTAAGTAGTATCAACTTTTCCATAAAATGGTGAGTTTCATTAAATCATCAACAGAATATGTTCATGTTTCTCAATCTTCAAGCACTTTACGTGGACTTTTAACGGTCAGTATCAATCCGTACATACGTTAATAAAAAAAAGAACAATAAATCAGAAAGTGTCTTTCCTGCGCTATCTTTGTGTAGCTTCATATAAAATATTCAAAGCTTTAGTCATAATGAAAACCTCATTCAACTTTGATTAAGCAGCAACACAGAGACTGGCCTAGTAACCTTTAAGAAAATCTTATAAAAACACCGCCATGCTATAAATATCCAAAACAAAGGGTGTTGATTATCTTTCAGAAACACAGCTGGTAATCCGGAATCCCAGGTAGTCATCCTAATTACCCTCTAAAGGTGTCGAAACACCTGATGACGACACCTTCAACGGATTAATCACAGCCACACGCACTCATTAAAGTAATTAGTTAATACCTGAGAGCCTAATCCACAATTGCGTACAGGTAATCCGAGATAGAAAAATTGACGACAAGATATAACGATTCATCCCTCTCAGTTATCTATATCTTGAAGAGTCAAATACCTGACATCTAACAGGTAATTGTCTGTCTTGAAGTATTGATACACAGGTAGAACTAATCACAGCCACAAGCAATTCTATATCTATCTATATATTGACGAGCTTAATCAATGACTTACGTGAGTAATCTCAGGTAGGATGATTAAGGTATTATACACAGATATACAAAACACCTACATTGAACTTATCTACATCTCTACCTGACAGATTTACTACACGGAGTATTTCCAAAACGCATCTTTTGTTTTAATTTTTTGGTATAAAGCAATGATGCTTGATGATAATTGAATCTGTATCGAAACATCCCACTGTATGAATAAAGTTGTCGTCCATTAATGTTGCCCTCATTTGACTTATAAAATGACACTTAAAGAAGTCATTCGCCTTCTACATGGGGACGTGGCAATCCAAACCCTCAAATAATTGAGTATGTAACCTAGCTAAAATTTAAAAGTTATATCCAGTTCTCAAATAATGTACGATTACAGTTTATTGTCGGAGTTTAAACACAGGTAGCAAAGCACGCAAAGGTATTTAATTGAAATCAACGTGGAACGTCAATCAATGAAGACGTACACTTAGGAATCAGGTAAATACAGGTAGATGTTAGCAAACACTTACCTCCGTAACGCCAGAATCTGCTGACATACACCGTCACAATGTTCTACAGTATACAATGCTGATTTATCCCCTTCGGCTTGTGTGGTACTAAATCCTCGAGTATCGGTAAATCTCCGTTTTGCTACTGAAGCGTCCAAAGCGCCTGTACTTGGATCGCATCAATTTAGCTTTCATCGCTGGGCCTTCCGAAAGCGATCGGTACCGTGATACGGCGCTGCTGTATTGATTGAACCCAGGACACAAAACGCTGGGCTAAAGCGCGGGGACTATAGATCCGGATCATCAGTAAGGGGAAAAGAGGAAACACATGCCTTCACCCAGACTCTCAAGCCAACTGCTTCATTCGTCTGGCTTCGCTTCGCTTGCCGAGTCTGCTCGCGGGGTAATTTCTAATATCACGTGACCTTCCATTCTTCTCTACTCGACGCTGGGGGTTAAGTCACTTGGGATATGAAGGATTAGCACGATAAGCAATAGACACAGCCAGGATGTAAAAAACTTGGTTCATCATTCAAATTTTCCACCTATTACGTCTTCATGTTGAAGAAAGGAGGTTTATTAAGTTCGTTGTTAGAAAAGGATTTCTGGAGGCCTCTAATACCGCTAATTCTGCTGGCGCTGTTTAGTGTTCTATTCCGGAAAGTAAACTTAGGGGGGATTTTACCGCGCTCTACGCCAGACGCTGCTGTGATAACATAACGGGGGTGGCAAGCCTTTAGGGGGGATAATGAAGTGGGGTATCTGGCAACTTTACGAGGTTATTATTGTATAGGAAGCCATTAAAATGTTTGTAGTCGTAACTCAGGAAGCAGTTGCAGGCGGTAATTAATACAAATGTCTCTTCATGTCTCCACTGCAAGCGGTGAGCTTTAACAGCGCAAGGGCAGGATGTGTTGTCTTTTGTCCCGCTGCTGTTTTCGTTGGCTACGGAACAAAATTAGCAAATAAAATCGCTGATTGGAAATATTAAAATATTTGTCCACAAGGAACGTAACGGCACAAAGCATAACGAGTTTGCGTGATCAGCCCCAAAGTCCTGAAATGAGACTCCGTGACGGAATTAACCGCTATTTATTTTCATCATTGGGATATGGCATGTGATGCCGTTAATTAAATGTATTAAGAGACAAAAGGGGAATCGTCTTGTGACTGTGTGACGAATTTCATTTCAAATGATTTGAAAAGCAGGCGCAGTAACACTTAGATTTATTGACTGCAATTACGACAAATGATTGTTACTGTGTTTATGGTCGTTTGCACAGAGCCAATTAACCCACATTGGCACGTGTGAATCCAAAACGCCAATTATTAGACTTTAAAACAATGGTCAGGGCATTTTGTTAAACAGGAAAATGCACACATAATGCTCTTTTTATCTGCACTACAATACAATGCAATACATAATAGTTTATGAGTGTCTCACCAGTTGTACAACATATGTTAAAACAATGTTGTACTACATATGTTACAGCGTTTTACACACTAAAAGCGTAAAAAGTACAAATGCTACCCTATAGGGGTTACGAGAGACTTAAAGGTACATTTAAGAACTTGAAACAATAAATATATGTAGATAGATATTAGATCAATTTAAGATAAACTAGCATTACACATACTATAGAAAATACTTTCGGTTCTCTCAAAATCAATAGTACGACGATGTAAACGAGGTTTCTAGAAATGTCATAAAGTTATAAGAATCATTTGAACATTTACAATATTGTCTAATGAGTAACGTAAGTGGATTGGTTCTACTTTCTAACTTTATATTTAATAAGACTTTTAAATGAGAAGAAAGGGTATTCTTAGACTATAATATCTAGTCTATGAAATGTCTTTTAGGAAAAATGTAATTAGTTTTCATGTAGTTTTTGATTGCTATTGTCTAGACTTTCTGAATGAGGGGCTACTATGTAGACTGAATTCAAGGCTTCAGTTCTATAAATAGTCGACAGGGTAGCAAAATTACTGCGTTCTTGTCCTTGTTTGGGTTGAGATATCGAAGTTTGAGTATCGCAAGTGGCTAACTTGACTTAATGAAATATTCAGAATAATGAGTCAATTATTCATTTATATTATTTACTTTTAGATTTTTTATTTCATACGAAAAACGTAAATCTAGACTTACAGACTAAGGACCTAGACTGTATTAAAGACAACTATTGGTTACGCAGTCATGTAGATGGACTAGGGCAAATTTTAACTTTGTCTAATAATGACAACTCTCACTTACAGTTTTGTCTTAGGGCAGTACTTCAATGAATTCTAATACTTTCACGTGTTCATTCGCTACTTCTAGCTAGATAAAACACATAACACAGACGTACTAATGTTGGCTTTTCTCTGCAGTGACATAAGTGAACTCTTTTTAGAACATCAAATCCCATTGCTCAATCAAAAACAAATAAAGAAATCATAATGTTCATTGTGGGTAATCACGTAATATTATTTACTCAATTAAAAGAGCGAATTCATCAGCTGACAGCCCCACCTTTTTCAATAGGTATAAAGGTGAAACGTAGCGTACAATTACATGAAATTTATGAAATCTCAATTACTATATACATTGAGTTACTAAAAGTATCAAATATGAGAGGGAAAATATTTCATAAATGTGTCACGCATATGTTGACATCATTTAATGAACAAAAATATTGATATCATATACATTAAATAACATCTCCCTATAAAAATCATTTTCAAGTAAGTATCTATGCCACATCATTATATTAAGACAATCCTCTTAACATACATTTTCCAAACCTGTTTTAAACCTCATTGCTGGTCTAATCCATTCCAAATAATCATATGCATTGCTAAAACACGTTCGCGGTCAAGGTTGACAGATTATGAATAATTTATCAAGCATCTGTTCCTTTAATCTGTTATTAATTCATTGTTTATAAACAAGTCTGGAGTTGAATCGATAATCTTCATCCATCAATATTTGTTCAACGGGAGCTATACATTATTTGAACTACTGTAATCAGCTCCTTAATCTTCGCGAAGTCGCCCTGTAGAATGGAATAATATTTGTATAGCATACAAAAAGCTGGAATTAGATTGCAATGGGGATTTTATTCACCGCTGATGGTAGTGTTATTTCCCTTGGGTAATGCGGAGGAAGGATCCACATGGTAATTGAAGCATTATACTTCAATGCACAGATATCTGACTTATGTAAACTTCACTTGCTTGAATGGAGGATGGAGCGACTAGAATAAGATTTTGGTGACGACTGTATAAACTGCCAGGCATTAAAAAGTTCATGACCCAGTTTGTATGAATTTACGTAACATCTAAGACACATGTGATGTAATTAGTTTTGGCACATTGACAATAAAACATATCTGCAGTAGTGTGAATTAAAAAATTGGTGTCTGGTTAATGTTTTGTTAAAATATCTGTTTAATATAGGCAGGGATAAGAGATAGAATTCACACTGTCTTGATCCCCTACAATGTTAAACAGATTGTTAATATGTGAAAAAATAGGCACGATTATTGATTTCCACATAGAATATTACTCTCTTTTTATATTAACAACTCTAAATTTTCTTTGAGCGACGATTTAATTCCTGTTCTTATCAGTTGGAAAATACTACATCAAAATCTCGAAGTATATGTATTTGAAAATCTCACATGTGATAAATTCAACTGAAGTTTGTACTTTCTCTAACCTGTCAGTTTACGTTGGAGGTTTCAATCACTTATTCCTTATACCAATATTTGCTTTTTTAAAGCTTATTTATGGTCATTTATTTGTGCCATAATTAGTTTATGTGTCGTCGACTTATGTAGACATATTTACTAGAAATGTTGTATTGTCATGTCCATGATGATCTCGCATGCTTCAATACATATCCTATTAGACTGTTCATACCTTAATGATAAGTTAAACAGAATCTTATTTTTTCGTTATATGTCTCTTTGTATAAGGTGTGATCATATGTTATCATCCTCAACTGTAGAGATATAGCATGTTTGCAGTGAAATAAAATATATCATTATGTTCATAAAAATATACAATACTATTAGTAAAAACACATGGTTCAAATACATACGCTATGAACTAAACATACTGAATGAGTTAAACAGAACATATTATTTCGTTAAGAGTTCATTTGTTTATAGATGTGATCACATGTTTTCTTCCACAACTGTAGAGATATATGAACCGATACGACTACTTTGACAATACATTTGAATATAGAACTGCAACCCTTATCTACATACAATTACAATGATTTTTCATCAATCAATCAATCAATCATTTATTCAGTAGAAAGGACTGCGGCCCACGTACAGAATTATATATAGTACATATATTCAGAGTTGCTATTTATTATATGAATTACGTAAAATTAAAGCATCTTTAACATAGTTTGAAATGGACATTAAATAGGCAGAATTATCATTTTGGAGGTTATGGATCATAATTTCTTCATTAATATACACAGGTATATTTTCAAAGTATTTAAGACGTAGATTTTCATATACTGGACATTTATAAAGAAAATGGAATTCGTTCTCTACATAATTGGATTTACAGATTTTACAGTAGCGATTTTGGCGAGGAATACCATCACGTCTACCAACATTTTTATAAATGGCTAACTCTCCAATTCTTAATAACGTAATCCTGCGCCTTGCCTCCTTAGATTTAACGGTTATAAGATAATTTTCCAAAAAAAACTCAGTTTTGATTTTAGAATATAAATGTAATGTTGAATACTCATTTATCTCAGACATTATTGATTGAACAGAACAATTCTTTATCCTTGTTTCAAAATTAATGAGGAAAATATCCTTAAAACCTACACCTTGATTCTCCCACACAAAACCAAAACCATAAGTGAATAAAACCGTTCTCACGTGATAAATCCAAGTTTTACGACCAACTTTATCCAGATTATACATCATAAGATAAGCCTGTTTAGGATACCGATCATCTAGTAATGATGTCACCATAACAAGATGTCATTAGAATGACGTCACACTTATCTGTATTACAATACCATTTTGGAAGACTTATGTCTGTTCAGGTAAGATTTGATTAAAAACATTCTGATCGTGAATAGAATCTCAACCCTATGACGTCTTATACAAATACCAAAATTAGTTGATGAAATTTTATATATCTAAACTAATGTCTTTAACGTTTATAAAACTAGTTAAATAGCTTTGACATCAAAAGATTTAGCATTTACAGTTACAAGTAGAGTAGAATGGCTTTAAGCATCCACTTCCACGATTTCTTCTCTAAAGTGAAAAAAAATCATCAACTCACAAAAAGTCAACCCTGAAGCCATACTAATATTTAAAATCCTAATTCTATAGCTGCTAGGATGACTTCATGACTAGGCACTTAGTGACTTCACTTCCTTATCACAGATGGTATCCGAGTTATTAATATTCCCCTGAGCATATATTCCTTCCCATTATCGACGACCAGGAGATGTGCTCTGATCCCCTATATCCGTTGGTTGTGAAGATCGGATCTCAACATAAATCTCCATCTTATCGAAAATGCATTATCATATGCTGCTGTCTTTTTAACGCTCTTGGGACCATTCCTATTTATCCATATGTCGGTCCTGTAGTTCATCAGATGTGCATATGAGAGCTGTTATAGGAGATACAGTGTACCACATTCTGTCTCTTTAAGGCTCTTGGGGAAAATACTTTTTACCCATATGTCAATCCCTTGTTCATCAGATGTGACTGTCAGAGTAAATATGTTTTTGATGCGTTGTCGTTTTGAACACTTAGTTTACTTGTACTGTATAACACTTTGGTATTATTCTTATCCTTTTCACATTGATGTTCAAATACATAGCAAAACACAATATTTGTGATGAAAGACTCAAGAAAATGTTCACTTTATCAAACAAATTCTTAGCAAATACAATTCAAGTCTTTAAGAGGATATGACAAAGTCAACACGCAATCGTTACGAATTCGCGTTCTATTCTACCAATTTTAAATTATTAGAAAAACAGATGCATGTTTGAAACAAATATCATTTATTTTAATGATTTTAGAATCGGTTCTGAAGCAAAAAATAAAGGGAAAGATAGCGCTTTGGTATGCCCAGTCACAACTTTAAACACAATTCAGAAGGAATGCATAATTGTTTTAGGGAAAACGTCTGACATTAAGTGATGGAAAACACATTTTATATTCATATAATACTATCTTAATGTTCAAGATAAAACACAGTAATATAAAATAAGCATTAATACATATTTCGGCACGTTTCACATACGTTCAATGTAATACTAAATAATTGAAGTAAAGTAAAGACTTCAAGTTATTTAAGTTCTTAATCATGATATATAGTACTACTACATTTTTTCATTTATTCTGCATTATTCATTTAAGTGATTGTGATCATTGCTATATATCTCAGACACTAGAGCAACACTATTTAATTGACAATGAACACAGTATAGAAAAGTATAGCAAGTCTAGATTAACCAGCTCTTGATAATCTTTTGGGCTCCTTTTTGTTATAAAACTGGAATTGTTTAAATATATTGTCAATATAGAAAAACAAAAACAACTTCTGAGACTAAATGTTTGTTTAATCTACAGTAGAACAAGGATATAACGAACTCTAAGGGACCAACGAATTTAGTTTGCTATAGCTATATCCGGTGTTTGCTATACACATATAATTTTAATGATATTATATATGGAAGGGACTTGAAAATTTGTTCAGTATATCAGATTGTTCGCTATATCCGAGTTCGCTATATCTGTGTTCTACTGTAATTATTATATATAACATATTAACTACATTTTTCACGTCATAATATAATGACCTGAAATGTATTGTAGTCATGGTTAATGTTTCAAAGTATATATATATATATATATATATATAAATCTGCTTTTAAACTCTTTAATATTGATCATCATCCATTTGGATATGTGCAGATGAGTTGGAGTTTTTCAGCATTCTCATGAATGTTTCTTTGAAGTTCCTTTGAAAAGGAAAGAATTCTGATCTGTCGCAGCGTTTGAAAGAATCGAATTTTCTAGTCAGTCTTGTCTGCACTGATTTCAATCTCATTGAAGTTCGTCCCATTCACTCTTAAGCGATTCGATAATGAAAATAAAAATTACTCATTCCATCGCAGATTCTATTTAAATGAATACAATGATCATTTTGTAATTGTATATTTATTGTGTGTATGAAATTCTACTGAAATCGATACACATGTGTTGTGTAACCATAACGCATGAAATCTGATCTACAGGCTGACAAAATTAGTATCGACAACCAGATAACTACATTCCACAAAGGAAATTGGTTTCCCTTTTCAAATTAACCAAGAAATTGAAACTGATAACAATCTGACTCCTAGACAAATTTTAAATAGAACTGAAACATGCCCAAGAATGAATAGTAAACGTTATAACCTAAAAAAACATCATTACGACAAGTTACATGGTGGATCTATTAATCGCTGGTTTTACCAACTTCAGACACAATATCACTAATAAACACAAGAAAAAAGATTGAATCTAAAATCTTCCTTTAGAAGTAATAAGTACAACACTTTTGTATTTTTGAAATAAATTGTAACATATGTAAGTCATCACTTATCACATCACTGAACATTCAGCATTTCAAAAAATCCCATTTGATATGCACTTGAGTAACAACATACCAAGTAACTATATATGACTCATAACTTATTACAATTTAGCATGACCTCACAACACTGTACCAACCTAAAAACATTTTTGATCGGAATGTTGGAATTGCATTCATAAATGATCCAGGAATGTAAAGTTTAGGGTGTCCAATGCATGAAAAGATTAATTACGTTCTGTTGCATTCTTCAAGAAAAAAGGAAATGTCAAGAACTGATGTTGCTTTCATCAAGTTAGACTGGCCTAATTTCAATCTCAAAAGATATCAGCCAATTTTCCTTTACAGATCAAACTTTTGGAAAATGAGTCATTCCTGTGAAAATAAGATTCTAAATTTCAAAATCTTTTGCCAGAGATAAAGTTAGTTCTTAAATTTTAACTGATGTTAAAGATTTAAAAATGAGGATTATATTTATGTTCTAGGTGATTATGTTCTACAACAACATGAGAATATGTTTGAAGAATAAAAGTGGAGTTATCACATGAACTGTCTAACTTTTTACTAAATATACGATGATACAAAATAATTATTAAGTTTTAATCCCAATACATTTGTGTTCTTCAAGGATGAAAGGAATTGTTAGGCACTGATATCGGTTTCATCAGGTTTGACTGGCCTAATTTCATTCTCAGTGAAGATGAGCCAATTTCCAGATCCAACAGTTGGAAAATGACTCAGTTCAACGCAAATAAGATCTAAAATTAGGATATCGCTACTGCAGGAAAAAGTAGTTGTTTATGTCCCAAGATATAATCTTATATCTCACAAACCAGAGTGAAACAAGTTTAATACACTACAATTGAATTAATTATGCAAATTCCTTAAATTAATAACTTAGTCTCCTACGAGAAGGTAAGAGGTAAATATGAAACATCAGTGATGTCATAAATGGTTTCATGTAACATTAGGTTAAAGTCATGACTGCAGGTAAATGACACTATAAAATCAACAATGGATTAATGACATATGATATAATGTAGAATGTAATTGTTAACATTTATTCCATAATCTATCCTTTATCACAAGTTCATACAAACCTCAAACACTGCTGTAAAATAGAACATCATGGGAAATGAATTAGATGATATTGATGTTGTTTTTGTAGGTCGTGTGGAACTCGGAAGGTAAGGCAGACAAACAGATTTCTTTACTATGTTTCATCAAGTCTGTATCCTATTTCAAAGTTCTTGTAATTCTAAATGACTTGAATTTTCCCCTGGACACACTTCAATAACAAAAACTGTAAAACTCAACACAAAGGGCGTTTTCAGCAATTTTTATTCACCTGCCATTAATATCTAAACTTTGGTCCTAAGGACATGTTTCGCTCATATTAATCCCAAATGCATTAGTTCCAAATATATTTATTTAATGTTCTCAGAAAATAATTGAATCATCATTACATTTCTATATGTTGGTTCATAATATATCAAAGGGTTTCTTAAAGGTAATTATTCATTGCTTCCTCGTTGTTAATCACAACTTTTCTGAAGTGAGTAATTTCATGATTACTTTGGCTGTATTTAAGATTTATGACTTGATAGGTTTGATGAAAGATTATGTGATTATACATTGCACCTCACAAAAAAAGAAATGTACTTATCAACTAATATGTGTTCTTTCTTTAAGATATATCTGTTTATGTTAATCAACCCTTAGATAATGAACAATCTGGTATCCCAAAATTATAACATGCACCTTTATGTGATAATGGACTCATAATCATCATAAGAATGCTCTCAGTAGAGGCTTGTCAACTGACTGAGTATAGATCAATATATTTCTGTTTGTAAGCTATTGAGTAGATCAAACCAAAATGCTTAAAGCAATCTCGTGTTCACTTCCTAATGTAGATCCGTATTCACCAAGATGAATTTGTCAGAATCAAACACTTAACACAACTTCAAAGCACTACCTCTGGCTCGATAGAAACATTGCGTTCTTATGTATTTGATTAGGTTCCTTTGATTTGGCCTAGCGATAAGAGGCTGAAAGATAGGTCTTTAACTGCAGCATTAACTGTTATGTTATTTTTGGGGTTTAGAATTAGTGGAATACATTTGTTTTAAACTTCGCAGTTGTGGATTATGTACTAGTAATCTGCATCATATAATAGTCGGCAATCAAAATTTTATGGATATCACATGATGTCCCAACATAGGCTAAGAAAGGGAGGATTTTGAGACACTAAAAGCAAAAGACGATATGTTCCTGTCTGAAAACACTGTTAACTTTGTTAAGCTACAGTAATAATATTTGATATTTATATCATGAACAGTTATTCATAATTTCTGCATATAAATGAAATATTCTAATGTTGCCCCATCTAATTCCTAATGCCTGAGTTACACCAAGGTCGTTCTCACTACGTCCTACTCAGTCCAAAATTAAAAGCAGAACGGCCTCGGACGGGATGGAAACGAGTAACAACTGTTAATATTTTATCCAAATATGACGCCAGTTCGTTCATACACAGTTCTCAGCGGGTTCATCTAGTCTTTATCCCGTCCTCAGGCAGTTTCTAACATGTTCAGATTGGATGGTATTGCCCGTTCGCCTAGTTTTCAGGACGTCTTCAACCAGTTCATATCCGTTCTAAACTAGACCAATCTCGTTCTTGATACGCTAAATTCCGTCTTAGCTGCGACCAACTCGTTTTAAGACAGTTCTTTTCGTTTTCACTACGTCCTGATTCCGTTCTCAGTGCGTCTTAATTGTATACCAAATCAAATACCAGATCCACTAGCCCTGTAGAAGCCATAGTTGCCGAGGCAAACAACACTTTACATTGTTTCTCTGCTTCCATCACAAACTGTAGGAAACCCACATTCATCACGATGAGAGCTGTAACTTCGTTCATGTTTCTTTTATCACTTTTCTATCCCGAATGATAAAAGTATTAACACATGTGAGGACGGAACGGACGGGGTGGAAACTGTGCACAAACGTGTTGTAATCGATTCCCGACTGCACAACGTTCTTACTCGTCCTTAGTCAGATCGAAGTACGGCAATTCCGTTCGCAGTACCGCAATTCCGTTTTCAGTATGTTTGTACTCTGTCCAATTTCAGGACCGGGAGAACGTTCAACATGTTGAACGTTCTGGAGCACCTTCCCGTTTTTAGTACGTCCGAGCCAGTTCATAAAGTTAGTAAACAGTTGCCACAATGTTCATTTCGTCCTCAGACAGTTCTCGGACACTTTGAGCCCGTTCTGAAATAAATCCAAGAACGTACTGAGAACGAGCTTGGTGTAAAGGGGGTATTAAATTCCTAAAAATCAATAAAGGCCTAATCCTAATGCACTTAGAAAAAAAATGAAAAAGAGTCATTTCAAATACTTATCCATATGTCCTAATTGTTGTTTATACAGCCACAACATTTCCAACTTGTGAAATGCCTTGGTCAAGAAACATTTTTTTATATTGTCAAAAACGCCACTACACTATTTGAAATAGTTCAAATAGTTTTGATATCAACTATCATCATGTTTTTAAATCTCTAATAGAAATGTTTTATTTGCTGTGGTTTAATTGAAGATTGTTACATTCATATTAAAACTTAATGATATGTTTGTCCTAAAAGAAAATGTCAAATTGGACATGTAAAAGGTTTTTATGTAATCAAATGTTCGTTATTTCTTTCTTGTTTTGAATTACATGAATGCCAGTTATTCAATTTTTATGAATATCTTCATCTGTTTTTAAAGCGTTGCAATTTTTTTCATTTAATTGTTCCATACCATGTATATCCTAATAATATCACATGTTTATGTAAATGGCTTGATTATTGTTTTGTATGATTTTGGTGTTATAAACATTTAAAAATTAATTTCAATATAAATAAAATATTATGTTTTAACAGGAAATGTTTATTCTGAAACATATTGTGAACCAATATCCAAAAGGAAATATAGGAATGTAGAATGATCTGTGTCGTATTTATATTGTAATAAATGACACTTTTAAAGATGATTGGGATTTTGTGTTAAGCAAATGATATGGACGAACTTCAACAATTGTAATTCGTCCATCTTACTAATTGACATAAGGTGTCAAATAGACGTCTAATTTCGATTAATATCGTTCCATTGTTCTTTGTTCTCTAAATCAATTTAACTTGTTAGATTCTCATTGGTGTTAATATTACGTCTAGACGTTGCTAAATTTACATTTTATGATTACAAAGACAATAAGAAATAAGGAAGTTCTTAGATGACATTCTATTTATCCATTTAGATTGATGATTCATTATTTCATTTAGTTAAGAGGTAGTTAGGTAATCATTCAAACTCAAATAATATTGTGGAAATATTGAATATGGGCAATAAATTCCACAAATAAGTGAATGCATTGCTGTTCCGGGTCATGAAGGGCCACTATCACCACATTTCTGCTGCCTTCTTTACTCGATGATTGATAAGACTTGTTATTTACCCATACAGATTACACCATTTATATAATTAACGACCGTTATCAGAAAGTATTTTTGTTTTATTTCATTTGAAAGTCGAATGATTTACTTTTAAATAGCCAAGTGACATTCTTCTTTCTTGAAAAATGTAATTCTGAAGACTGAAAATCTCTTCGGTTCTAAAACATTACAGCTTTTAGAAAAACATAAACATTGTTTTATAATAGCAACAGAGTCCTCAAAGTCCCTCAAAGGTGTTTGTTACACACTGCTATTACTACACACAAACACAAACATAGAAATACTAAACAACTATATCTTAAACAGGATTGGAAAACATTTTTTATTTGACTTTAAAGATATGCCCTCTCAGTTTCAAATTTGAGCTATTTAGTAAGTAAAACCAATCTATCTATGAGAAACAGGTAATTATTCTTTTGGATAAAACATAAAATTATTTGATACGAAGTCCACATCAGTTAAAGGTTCTTCTGCTTCATCAGTGCCTTATAATGAGGCATCATACTCCAACAGGTGATACATCTTCTGGTATTAGTTACTTTTTAAGTTCAGAGTTTCAGAGTTCTCAAAATCTGCATCCAATAACTTAAGGTTCAAACCTGATCTTAACCTCTGATATAAAATCGTTTTATCTTCTCTTAACTGTGATAGTGATCTAAGGGCCTACGTGATGGAAGGATTTGATATTTGGCTTCTTATTCATTACATATTTATTTGATAGTAGTTTGCTTCTTTATTTTAGGCAACTTGACATTAAATAGGACCTGTATATGCTTGTTCTTCACATCAGTAGCCTCATCATCATCATCATCATCATCATCATATATGTAATTGTATTGTTAACTGACATGAAGTTTGAGAGCGTTAGAGTGGTATGGCAACTGCCTAAGTTATCTGTTTCTGTAGATCTAGACGCCTGATATGCATTCCTGTTCTTATCTTATTATCGCTGTGTCAGTCATCACAGCTTCTTCTTGTTGGTAATGTCTTTTGCGTTTCTTTTGTATGTATACATTGAAATTCCTATTTTTGACTATTAGTAATCACTGTCTGATATCACGTATATGCAACGTATCTGTTAAAACAATATTGAAATAGATGAAAGAAGATGTTAAATTAGGTAACTTGAAAACCTTAAATATTTTACATAACCACGGAGCAGGATAGCAATGTTTTCCTGCAATATTTGAGAACATTCAATCCAATTATTATTGAAACACAAATAAAGAAATCATACTGCTCATTAAGGATAATCACCTAATATCATTCACTTCCTTAAAAGGGTGAATTCATGAGCTAAAAAGCCCACTGTTTTTAAAAGGTGAACCCTTAAAAAAAGGATGAATGCACCACTGTAACAGTTAGCGTACTATTACGTGAAATTGATGACTATCTCAATTAAATATATAGACAGATTAAAAAATCTTCTCAAATAAGAAAGAGAATGTATTTCATGAATGTGTCAAACAAATGTTGACATCATGTTATTATTGGAATGATATATATAAAACAACATCTCCCCTTTAATAATCCCTATCAACTAAGTATCTATGCAAAATCATTTTGTTAAGAACACATTTCTTAAGTTCATTTTCCAAACCTGTTTTAAACCTCTTAAAAGTCATTCAAAATGATCATATGCATTGCTAAATCATGTTCTCGGTCAAGGTGGACAGATTATGAATAATTTATCAAGGATATGTTCCTTTAATCTGTTATCTATTCATTGTTTATAAAGTCTGGAGTTGAATCGATAATCTTCATCCACCAATATTTGTTCAACGGGAGCTATACATTATTTGAACTACTGTAATCACCTCCTTAATGTTCGCGAAGTCGCCCTGTAGAATGGAATAATATTTGTATAGCATACAAAAAGATGGAATTAGATTGCAATGGGGATTTTATTCACCGCTGATGGTAGTGTTATTTCCCTTGGGTAATGCGGAGGAAGGATCCACATGGTAATTGAAGCATTATACTTCAATGCACAGATATCTGACTTATGTAAACTTCACTTGCTTGAATGGAGGATGGAGCGACTAGAATAAGATTTTGGTGACGACTGTGTAAACTGCCAGGCAAAAAAAAAGTACACACCCAAGTTTATGTGAATTTACTTAATATCTAAGACACTTGTGATGTATTTAGTAATGACACATTAACAATAACACATATATATATATATATCTGTAGTAGTTTGAATAACATAATTGTATTTAGTTATGGAACATTGACAATAAAACATATCTGCAGTATAGTGTGAATAAAATAATTGGTGTCTGGTTAATGTTTTGTTAAAATGTCTGTTCAATGTAGGCAGGGATGAGAAATAGAATTTATACTATCATGATCCCTACGATGTTAAACAGATTGTCAATATGTGAAGAAGAATTAGAACAAGAAATAGCCACGTTTATTGGTTTCCACATATATCTTCCTTGTTGGTGAACGTTTGTGTTTTATAAGAAGTAATTTTGAACATTTTTTCACTTAACTTTGTTTTTAAATTCATAGTGATGATTTAACTCCTGTTGTTATCAGTTGGAAAATGCTACAATATAAAACTCAAAGTATTTGTATTTGAAAATCTTACATATGATGAAGTTTGTAGTTTATGTATAATGTCAGTTTATTATCACGTATCACTTATACCAATATTTGCTAATTAAAGTGTATTTATTCCCATTTATCTTTGCCATATTTGTTTTGTTTTTTGCTTGCCGGCCAATAGAGACATATTCAGTCAAAATGTTCTATGGTTATATTCATGATAATCTCGCATGGTTCAAATACATATGCTTTTAAACTGTACATACCTTAATGTTAAGTTAAACAGAATTTATTTTTCGTCATGTGTCGCTTTGTATAAGATGTGATCATGTTTGCAGTGAAATAAAATATATCATTATGTTCATAAAAAATATACAATACTATTAGTAAAACCACATGGTTCAAATACATACGCTATGAACTATACATACAGAATTAGTTAAACAGAACATATTATTTCGTTAAGTGTTCATTTGTTTATAGATGTGATCACATGTTTTCTTCCACAACTGTAGAGATATATGAACCGATACGACTACTTTGACAATACATTTTGCATATAGAACTGCAACCATTATCTACATGTAATTACAATGATTTTTCATCATCGAGTAATGATGTCACCATAACAAGATGTCATCAACACGATGACGACACACTTCCATGTATTGCAACACCATTGTGGAAGTCTCAACCCCGTGTCGTCTTCTATCATAAATACCTACTTTAGTTTATCAAATTTAAAATATCTACGACAAGAATTGAATATATTTTACGTTTATGTACTAGTTTATAAATATGGCATCAAACGAATTATATTGGTGTCACATATTTAAAAAAAAAACAACCCAAAACAAAAAGTCAATCCTGAAGCCATATCAAGATATATAAAATCCTAATTCTATAGCTCCTATGATGACTTCATGACTAGGCACTTAGTAAGTTCACTTCCTTATCACAGATGGTATCTGAGGTATTAATATTCCCCTGTGTATGTATTCCTTCCCATTATCGACGACCAGGAGATGTGCTCTGATCCCCTATATCCGTTGGTTGTGAAGATCGGATCTCAACATAAATCTCTATCTTATCAAAGATGCATTGTCATATGCTGCTGTATTTTTAATCCTCTTGTGACCATTCCTATTTATCTATATGTCTGTCCTGTAGTTCATCAGATGTATCTATGAGAGCTATTATAGGAGATAGATTGAACCCGATTCTGTCTCTTTAAGGCTCTTGGGAAAATACATTTTATCTATAAGTCTGTTCCCTACTTCATCAGATGCGTCTGTCAGAGTAAATATGTTTTTGATGCGTTTGTCGTTTTGAACACTTAGTTTACTTGTACTGTATAACACTTTGGTATTATTCTTATCCTTTTCACATTGATGTTCAAATACGATCGTCAGTTGGATTAACTGACAAGATGCGGCAAATGACAAATGCAAAAGATTATCTTAATGAATTGATACTCAAAGTGTGGTACATGTATCAAATACCAAGTTGAATTAAAATTCAAGTAGGCCTATAAGTCTAAGCTGTTACCCATATCTCGATTCCTTAAGGAACAAAACATAACGGCAAATCAATTAGATTCTGTATTCATCAACAGCTTTAAAGCCCTGCCTGTGGCTAGTTAAAAGAAAACCTTTTTGGTGACAAGATCAAAGGTTAATTCATTGATGGAGTTGTCAAACTCACGATTGCTACTAGTGACAAAATGCACATAGCAAAGCAAAATATTTCTGATGAAAGACTCAAGAAGATGTTCACTTTATCACTTTATCAAACACCTTCTTAAACAATAAAATTCAAGTCTTTAAAGGGGCAGTAGCACGTTTTTAGGGGGAATATAAGGTGATGTCAGGAAAATGAAATTTAATGAATCCAATCGAAAGACAATGTATTTAAACTAAATGGAACAGTAATAATTCAAATATAAAACGTAAAGTTTAGCCATGCGATTCCTTTTTCTTACAAAAATGAATTAAAGGTGTTCACACAAAAATGGCCGCCAATGGATTTTATGTGAATCCTCATACTTTGTCCTCTGACTATGGCTGATTGGCTCGTGTAATGAGATTGTTGACACTGTCAATATGATACATTTAGCATTTACTTACAATTAAAAGTGAAATATTTAAAATATAAAATTGTCAAAAAACGTGCTACTGCCCCTTTAAGAGGTTACGACAATGTCAACATGCATTAACTAAATTTAGTGTTGGGATTGCGTTCTATTCTACCAATTAAATGCAAATTATCAAAAACAATGCTTCTTTTTGAAACAAGTACCACATATTTAAATGATGCCCAAAGGTTTTAGAATCGATTCTGAAGCAACAGAACAATGGTTAAGATAAAGCATTAGAATGCTCAAACTATTTTTACTACATTCAGAAGGTGATAAAATCCAATATTAAAAAAGATTATTCAACAAAGCATCAGTCATCTCTTCAAGAACAATTCAGGAAATATGCATTTTTGTTTTTATAAAAAGGCATGATGAAAAACACATTAATAATTCTATCTTGATATTCCTGGTACCGTTTGATAACACATGAATTTATATAAACTGAGTATTACGATATATTGTGGCACGTTTCAAATATGTTTTCAATGTAATATTAAATAATTGAAGTAAAGTAAAAACTTAAAGTTATTTAAATTCTTAATCATGATATAGTACTACTACATTTTAGCATTTATTTTGTATTCTTCATTCAAATGATTGTAACCATTGCTACATATCTCAGACACTAGAGCAAAAATATCTAATTGACAATGAACACAGTCTAGAAAAGTATAGCAAGTCTAGAGTACCCAGCTCTAGATAATCTTTTGGGCTCCTTTTTGTTATAATGCAGGAATTGTTAAAATATATTGTCAATATAAAAAAACAAAAACAACTTCTGAGACTAAGTTGTTTAAACTACAGTAGAATACGGATATACCGAACTCTAAGTTACCAAAGAATTTAGTTCGCTATATCCGGTGTTTGCTATACACATATAATTTTAATGATATTATATAGGGACGGGACTTGAAAATTTGTTCAGTATATCAGATTGTTCGGTATATCCGAGTTCGCTATATCTGTGTTCTACTGTATTTATTATATATAAAATATTAACTACATTTTTCATGTCATTATATAATGACTTGAAATGTATTGAAGTCATGTTTAATGTTTCAAAATATATAAATCTTCTTTTAAACTCTTGAATATGGATCATCATCCATTTGGATATGTGGAGATCAGTTGAAGTACTTCAGCATTCTCATGAATGTTTCTTTGAAGTTCCTCTGAAAAGGAAAGAATCCTAATCTGTCGCAGCGCTTGAAAGAAACTAATTTTCAAGCTTTGGTTTTTCTAGTCAGTCTTGTCTGCACTGATTTCAAACTCATTGAAGTTGGTCCGATTAACTCTTAAGAGATTCAATAATGAAAAAAAATGACTCATTCCTCCGCAGATTCTATTTATATGAATACAATAATCATTTTATAATTGTATATATATTGTGCACTCGTCGTGTTACAGTATACATGTATGAAATTCTACTGAAATCGATACACAAGTGTTGTGTAATCATACCGCATGAAATCTGATCTGCAGACTGACAAAATTGGTATCGACAACCAGATAACTACATTTCACAAAGGAAATTGGACTGTTTCCTTTTCCAAATTACTCAAGAAAGTGAAACTGATAACAATCTGACTCCTAGACAAATTTTAAACAAAATTGAAACATGACCAAGAATAGTAAACATTATAACCTAAAACAAATCATTACTACAAGTTACATGGTGGATCTATTACTCGCTGGTTTTACCGACATCAGACACAATATCACTAAATCACAAGTAGTATGTAAAACACTTTTGTATTTTTGAAATAATTGTAACATATGTAAACCATCACTTATCACATCACTGACAATTCAGTATTTCAAAAAACCCATTGGTTATTCGCTTGATTAACGAAATACCAAGTAACTACAAATGTAGGTATGACTCATAACTTATTGCAATTTTAGCATGACCTTACAACAATGTACCAACCTAAAAACATGTTCGGTCGGAATGTTGGAATTGCATTCATAATGAATCAGGAAAGTTAAGTTTTGGGTGTTCAATGCATGAAAGATAAATTACATTCTGTTGCATTCCTCACAGAAGAAAGGAAGTGTCCAGAACTGGTGTCCCTTTCATCAGGTTTGACTGGCCTAATTTCAATCTCAAAAGATACCAGCCAATTTCCCTTTACAGATCAAACAGTTGGGAAATGACTCATTCCTGTGAAAATAAGATTCTAAATTTCAAAATCTTTTGCCAGAGATAAAGCTAGTTCTAGCATGCAGCTGATGTTAAGGATTTAAAAATGAGGATTATATTTATATTCTAGGTGATTATGTTCTACAACAACATGAGAAAATGTTTAAAGATTACAAGTGGCATTATCACATGAACTGTCTTACTTTTTACTAAATATCTGATCATACAAATGATTATGATGTTTTAAACCCAATAAGATTTGTTAAAGATAAAATGAATCGTCAAGCACTGATATCGCTTTCATCAGGTTTGACTGGCCTACTTTCAATCTCAGTGAAGATGAGCCAATTTCCTCATACAGATCTAACAGTTGGAAAATGACTCAGTCCAACGCAAATGAGATCTAAATTTTTTTGTTATAATACAGGAATTGTTTAAATATATTGTCAATATAAAAAAACAAAAACAACTTCTGAGACTAAGTTGTTTAAACTACAGTAGAATACGGATATACCGAACTCTAAGTTACCAAAGAATTTAGTTCGCTATATCCGGTGTTTGCTATACACATATAATTTTAATGATATTATATAGGGACGGGACTTGAAAATTTGTTCAGTATATCAGATTGTTCGGTATATCCGAGTTCGCTATATCTGTGTTCTACTGTATTTATTATATATAACATATTAACTACATTTTTCATGTCATTATATAATGACTTGAAATGTATTGAAGTCAAGTTTAATGTTTCAAAATATATAAATCTTCTTTTAAACTCTTGAATATGGATCATCATCCATTTGGATATGTGGAGATCAGTTGGAGTACTCCAGCATTCTCATTAATGTTTCTTTGAAGTTCCTTTGAAAAGGAAGGAATCCTAATCTGTCGCAGCACTTGAAAGAAACAAATTTTCAAGCTTTGATTTTTCTAGTCAGTCTTGTCTGCACTGATTTCAAACTCATTGAAGTTGGTCCGATTAACTCTTAAGAGATTCAATAATGAAAAAAAATGACTCATTCCTCCGCAGATTCTATTTATATGAATACAATAATCATTTTATAATTGTATATTTATTGTGCACTCGTCGTGTTACAGTCTACATGTATGAAATTCTACTGAAATCGATACACAAGTGTTGTGTAATCATACCGCATGAAATCTGATCTGCAGACTGACAAAATTGGTATCGACAACCAGATAACTACATTTCACAAAGGAAATTGGACTGTTTCCTTTTCCAAATTACTCAAGAAAGTGAAACTGATAACAATCTGACTCCTAGACAAATTTTAAACAAAATTGAAACATGACCAAGAATAGTAAACATTATAACCTAAAACAAATCATTACTACAAGTTACATGGTGGATCTATTACTCGCTGGTTTTACCGACATCAGACACAATATCACTAAATCACAAGTAGTATGTAAAACACTTTTGTATTTTTGAAATAATTGTAACATATGTAAACCATCACTTATCACATCACTGACAATTCAGTATTTCAAAAAACCCATTGGTTATTCGCTTGATTAACGAAATACCAAGTAACTACAAATGTAGGTATGACTCATAACTTATTGCAATTTTAGCATGACCTTACAACAATGTACCAACCTAAAAACATGTTCGGTCGGAATGTTGGAATTGCATTCATAATGAATCAGGAAAGTTAAGTTTTGGGTGTTCAATGCATGAAAGATAAATTACATTCTGTTGCATTCCTCACAGAAGAAAGGAAGTGTCCAGAACTGGTGTCCCTTTCATCAGGTTTGACTGGCCTAATTTCAATCTCAAAAGATACCAGCCAATTTCCCTTTACAGATCAAACAGTTGGGAAATGACTCATTCCTGTGAAAATAAGATTCTAAATTTCAAAATCTTTTGCCAGAGATAAAGCTAGTTCTAGCATGCAGCTGATGTTAAGGATTTAAAAATGAGGATTATATTTATATTCTAGGTGATGATGTTCTACAACAACATGAGAAAATGTTTAAAGATTACAAGTGGCATTATCACATGAACTGTCTTACTTTTTACTAAATATCTGATCATACAAATGATTATGATGTTTTAAACCCAATAAGATTTGTTAAAGATAAAATGAATCGTCAAGCACTGATATCGCTTTCATCAGGTTTGACTGGCCTACTTTCAATCTCAGTGAAGATGAGCCAATTTCCTCATACAGATCTAACAGTTGGAAAATGACTCAGTCCAACGCAAATGAGATCTAAATTTTTTTGTTATAATACAGGAATTGTTTAAATATATTGTCAATATAAAAAAACAAAAACAACTTCTGAGACTAAGTTGTTTAAACTACAGTAGAATACGGATATACCGAACTCTAAGTTACCAAAGAATTTAGTTCGCTATATCCGGTGTTTGCTATACACATATAATTTTAATGATATTATATAGGGACGGGACTTGAAAATTTGTTCAGTATATCAGATTGTTCGGTATATCCGAGTTCGCTATATCTGTGTTCTACTGTATTTATTATATATAACATATTAACTACATTTTTCATGTCATTATATAATGACTTGAAATGTCTTGAAGTCAAGTTTAATGTTTCAAAGTATATAAATCTTCTTTTAAACTCTTGAATATGGATCATCATCCATTTGGATATGTGCAGATCAGTTGGAGTACTCCAGCATTCTCATTAATGTTTCTTTGAAGTTCCTTTGAAAAGGAAGGAATCCTAATCTGTCGCAGCACTTGAAAGAAACAAATTTTCAAGCTTTGATTTTTCTAGTCCGTCTTGTCTGCACTGATTTCAATCTCCTCGAAGTTGGTCCGATTCACTCTTAAGAGTTTCGATAATGAAAATAAAATTGACTCATTCCTCCGCAGATTCAATCTAAATGAATACAGTGATCATTTTATAATTGTATATTTATTGTGCACTCGTCGTGTTACAGTCTACATGTATGAAATTCTACTGAAATCGATACACAAGTGTTGTGTAATCATACCGCATG
Source organism: Steromphala cineraria (assembly GCA_916613615.1). Classification (NCBI taxonomy): domain Eukaryota; kingdom Metazoa; phylum Mollusca; class Gastropoda; order Trochida; family Trochidae; genus Steromphala; species Steromphala cineraria. The sequence continues at coordinate 42,473,633 of OU744724.1, read as the reverse complement.
AAATCTGATCTACAGACTGACAAAATTGATATCGACAACCAGATAACTACATTTCACAAAGGAAATTGGACTGTTTCCTTTTCCAAATTACTCAAGAAAGTGAAACTGATAACAATCTGACTCCTAGACAAATTTTAAACAAAATTGAAACATGACCAAGAATAGTTAACATTATAACCTGAAACAAATCATTACTACAAGTTACATGGTGGATCTATTACTTGCTGGTTTTACCAACATCAGACAAAATATCACTAAATCACAAGAATCTAAAATCTTCTTTTAGTAGTAGTTTGATAAATGGGCAGTAGCACGTTTTTTGATAATTTTATATTTTTAAGTTTTCACTGATAATTGTAAGTTAATGCTAAATGTAATATTTTGACACTGTCAAAAATTTCGTTACACTAGCCAATCATCCATAGTCAGAGGACAAAGTATGAAGATTCACATGAAATCCATTGGCGGCCATTTTGTGTGAACACCTTTAATTCATTTTGTGTAAGAAAAGGGAATCGCATGGCTAAACTTTACATCATATTTTTGAATTATTACTGCTCTATTTAGTTTAAATACATTGTCTTTCAATTGGAACCATTAATTTTCATTTGCCTGACATCACCTTATATTCCCCCTAAAAACGTGCTACTGCGCCTTTAAACACTTTCGTAATTTTTAAATCATTGTAACATATTTAAGTCACCACTTATCACATCACTGACAATTCAGCATTTCAAAAATCCCATTTGATATTCACTTGAGTAACAACATACCAAGTTACTATATATGACTCATACATGTAACTTATTGCAATTTTAGCATGACCTTACATACACTGTACCAACCTAAAAACATTTTCGGTCGGAATGTTTGAATTGCATTCATAAATGAATCAGGAATGTTAAGTTTTGTGTGTTCAATGCATGAAAGATAAATTCTGTTCTGTTGCATTCTTCACAGAAAAAACGAAAAAATCAAGTTAGACTGGCCTAATTTCAATCTCAAAAGATATCAGCCAATTTTCCTCTACAGATCAAATAGTTGGAAAATGACTCATTCCTGTGAAACTTAGATTCTAAATTTCAAAATGTTTTGCCAAAGATAAAGCTAGTTCTATCATTTTATCTGATGTTAAAGATTTATAAATGAGGATTACATTAATGTACTAGATGATAATGCAATACATTTTGATTAAATCTGTGAAATGGCTATGTTCTGCAACCACAGATGATTTTTATCACAGGAATTATGTTATATTTTTCTAAATATTTCTTATTCTATATTTCTATATTTCTAAGATTTATCACAGAAATTATGTTATATTTTTCTAAATATTTCTAATTCTATATTTCTATACAACTACATCAGATGATTTTTATCACAGGAATTATGTTATATTTTTCTAAATATTTCTAATTCTATATTTTTATATTTCTAAGATTTATCTGATGTTAAAGATTTATAAATGAGGATTACATTAATGTACTAGATGATAATGCAATACATTTTGATTAATTCTGTGAAATGGCTATGTTCTACAACCACATCAGATGATTTTTATCACAGGAATTATGTTATATATTTTTCTAAATATAAGATCATAAAAATGATTATGGTGTTCCCAATAAAATTTCCATTCTTCAAAAAAGGAATTGTCGAGCACTGATATCGCTTTCATCAGGTTTGACTGGCCTAATTTAAATATCATTGAAAATGAACCAATTTCCTTCTTCAGGTAGACCAGTTGGAAAATGATTCAATCCAATGCAAATGAGTTCTTAACCTTTAGCTTGCTGGATTGTTTGAGGCTAACACCCGCTGTCATCTGGATTAATTTCAGCAGAAGCGCCGTAAAATCAACAACGTCACGAAAATTGGAAGTTCTCAAAAACTACAACAGATTTCTTGACAGAAATTCACACACTTATTGAGAAATTGTTAAGCTTCATAGTCATATATTTTTAATGTCCTAACTCCAGCCATTAATGAAGAAACTATCGTGGCAACTGTAAAATATTAATTTTCATAAAAATCGCATTATTTTAAATTGGAACGTGTACATAAAAACCTATGAAACGAAATAAAGCAATCAAAATATCCACATAAAAAACATATTTTACGAATGCAGGGATGTCAATAAAGATTCACTTACAGTTTTAGTTTAATCTGATAGGTTTATTAGTCACACCGGTAAGTTATGTTTCATCGTTCGAAGTCCGGCAAATATTAAACGTTTATTTTTTTTATGAAAAATAACCAATTAAATCGCAAAGTGTAAATTGCTAATTTCTACAAAGCGACAGTCCTCAAAAATATGATATTTTATGCTACTATTAAAACATGTATCAAGATGATACTGATAAGTTTTCAGAGCTCTGACAAGTGTAGTTTTCTCATACCAAGACATTTTGAATACCTATGACACGAAATTTGTAGTCTTCACAACAAAATGGCGGACTTCGCGAAATTTAATGATTTTGGGAAATTATCCAATTTCTGTGCTTTTAATTTAAAAGAAAAATGATGTGATGGCTGATTAAGATTTAATTCTATAAGAAAATGTTATCTTTATTTGAACAAACGCAAGTATTGCGAGGCGAATATTATGTAAAATACACTCGTAAAAATTCGTAGAAAAATAACTTGCTGTCGAAAGAAAAAATGGAATGATGTCGTAAAAGTCTAAATTCACCTTTGATAACGTTTTTCATGAAGAAAGAAATTTATGCACCAAGTTTATGAAGTGTTATGACACAAATATGTTTCAAAATTCGAACCTTTAATGGGAAACTTTATTAAAATGATGGCAAACGAAAACTGGATCATCCCGGATATGACGTATACACGGAAGTCTTACAATAATTACTTCCCTTTATAGGTAAACAGGAAGTATTTCTATGTCAATAAACTGTCCCAAAGAGAATCAATTATTGAAACACTTACCTCACATAACGGAATTCCATCATTAATCCAAACACACACTATCAACGCGACGAATACTTCAATTTCATCCATACGAGTTAGCGGCAGACGACAGATGTGGACTTGAACAGGTGCGCGATTGCAACGTCAAACTGACATGCATTAACGACTCTTACGAGATGATCACATACAGTGTCAAAGTTCGATCATATAATAATACGATGAACAAGAATATATATTTTTTAATCATTAATATTATAGATGACTATTAATCATATCATTTGTTCTTATATCGTATCATTTATTACCATTTTTTACGATCATATTTTGAAATTTTATATTCAACGTATTTGGAATTTATATAAAGAAAAGATATTATTTCTTGATCGTGTAATCAGGACACAATGATAAATATATCACGAGATTTTAAGATATAATACATTTTATAACACTCATCAAATAAATTCAAACCATAACAACAAATAACAACAACAGACTTTAGAAAATACTTATTTATTACATCCAACTGTTGAAAAATATTGTGAGATCATTAAATTTTCACGTTAAATAGACAATTAATTATCAAGTTAAAAGAACAGTTTTGTCATTTAGATTTAGCACAGCAAGAACTTGTGATGTTCAATTTTAAAAAGAAATAAGACTAGAGGTAAATTTATAAATATTTTTCAAGATTAAAAGTACTTGTTGCAAGTTTTATTAAATTTTCTGTCTTTATTCATTAACATGACATTTTAAAAGAATGGAATTAAAATTAAAACCGCAACTTTCAAAACACAACTGGGCTGAAAAGAACTTGAAGTAAACATCATACTTACATAAACTCTTAGTCAAGCAGCACTACCAGCAATTACAATATCAATGGGATATAGATGAAACTGTGACAAACCAAAACAGCAAGATGTCTTGAGGTACCACCATCACATCCTAATCCGGTCGCGGGTCGCCATGACCACACTTACCAGGAGAAGGAAGTTTTAGAGGTCAGTCTGCTAATGTATGAATTGGATACAGTTAGAAAATTTTACTGTTGCAATTTTGGTTTGTCACTGTTCTGTCCAATTCCCATATCAACAACTTACCCACATAACCACTAGGCCTATGCCAAAACATTTTCAATTGAGTATCATTAACTATACAAATTAAATTTTGTCATTAAAATACATATTCTCAATGTTTATCTTTAATGTTGATAAGAATGAAAAGAATTTAAGGCTAAGCTGAAATAAAAGTTTCATATCATCAAACATCACAATAATATGAAGCAGATTATATATCCTATGTTGTGATCTGAAATTAAAACTTTGTAATAGCACAAACATTTTCAACACTGGACAAATACATATTCTCAATTTTTATCTTAACATTTCCAGCTGTAGATAGAATATAACATTTACAGTACCACAATCAATATCCTACAAGTGTCAAGGGAAGACTTTTTGTACACTTAACTAAAAATGACTAGTTATTTCAATATTTTTATAGATTTATCATTGAGAAATAAAATTAAAAACTGTAACTTACAAAGTTAGCAAATTAATATTTCAAATAAGATACAAGTTACCTTTAATTTCATATTATATATTTCATATATATAAACAAATCAGGTTTGTTATATTAAAAAATATCTCTTACAATATCTTAACCAACTATAGGTGTTAGCTAAGACATATTATTCACTTGGCTATCATTCATACATGTAGGTTCATAAATCTATGTTCATCTTGATAAATCTTATACGTTGAAATAATTTCAAACAGATCACAACTTGTATACTTGACTATCATTTATCCTTACACTATGGTACCTACTCATGAAGGGCAGGAGAGCACTTGATCTTGTAGTTCACAAGGGTGTGGTACCGCTCGAAACATGGCACTGGACAAAGGGGGACTTCACAGCTCTTGCACATAAAGGCAGTTGTGTGACGCTTGTCATGTCTGTCTGAACAAACCACACAATCAGAATATGCAAATCTTCCCATATTGGTCTTCTTTACCTTCCCCAAGAAATGGCGCTCTGTCAGTCTAAGTGGTCTCTCCAGACTGGCTGATGGTCTCCCCGGTCGTCCACCACCCTGTCTCGCGTACCCAAACAAAAGTCCAGTGGCAAGGTTGAGACGAAACCGCTCTGCGTTGAATCTCCTGTCTGGATGTCTCGCCTTAAAGATGATGACTGCATTGCTGAAACAGATCTCAAGCAGATACAAAAACACCTTTTTCCACCACTTACAACACCGGTGTAGGACCTGGTAATACTGGAGCTGTTTGTCTGCTCGGTCCACTCCCCCCATGTGTTTGCTGTATAACTGGATGGCCTTCGGCTTGCTGATCTGGCGACGGTAAGGTGGTGTCCGGGTTCGAACCTCCTTCCTGAAACAGGTCCCATTGTGAATGGTGGTAAGTAAGTTTACCTTCCTTCTGTCGGTCCAGGTGATGTAGAGGAGATTGCCTTTACGGTACCGGGAGGGGACGTCTCCAGCTCGAGGCTTGGCATCCTTCACTGGCTGCGGGACGTTCTTCCGATTGGACTGCAGGGTACCACACGCTCCCGTTCCATTCTCGGCAAGCTCCTCAAACAATTTCGGGGATGAGAAGAAGTTGTCCATATACACGTGGTGACCTGAAAGATACAGAGGTTCACACAGAGATGTCACAACAGTGTGAGCCAATCCGAACTCCCTGCCACCTGCAGGCTTACCGGTGTAGACATCCCAGTTCCACACATAACCAGACTTACTATCTGCTAAGCACCAGGCCTTTATACCCCACTTGTTTGGCTTGTTCGGCATGTACTGCTTTAGCGCAGTCCTACCCTTGAAAGCAATCATGCTTTCATCCACCGATACCTCTCTCTGTGGGTAGTAGTGCCTCTGCCAGCCTGCTAGGAGAAGATCCATGAGGGGTCGAATCTTGAACAGCTTGTCATGGCGTGGGTCCTCCTTGGGGAAATCAAAAGCATTGTTGTTAAGATGAAAAAACATGTGAATTTGCAGAAATCTGTCACGAGACATTAAGGCTTTAAATCCCTTACATTCAAGCAGAGGGTCACTAGACCAGTAGGACTCATAAGAGGGTTTCCTAGACAAACCCATTACCATTATGATTGAGAGAAATGCCCTAATTTCAGTTCTACTCACCTCCTTCCACGTTCTTGCCCTGGCGTAAGTTGCCATGTTGTCTCCCTTCTCCTCAATATACTCACGTGCATACCTGTTTGTTTCCCTGACGATAAGAGAAATCACCTCCTCTGTAAAAAACAACTCAAAGCATGCTATTTCAGTCAAATCCTCGGGAAGTTCCCTGGGGCCTGTTTCCTCGTCGAAGTCGACCATCCAGTCCATTTGCATGGCGTCGACGGTCGGGTCGTCCAGATCTACCTCCTCCACAACATCGTCGTCGCTGTCAATTTCCACCTCAAACTCCTCAAACCCGTAGAACTCCTCATCGCTCTCAGAATCTGGATTTCCAAAAATCTCAACAAATTCATCCATTATGTAAAAAGTATTAATGTTTGATCAGAAATTAAATTTAGATAGGCTAGGTTACACAATGTAGATAAGCCTAGGATAAAATTACTAATTTACTAGATTATTTATTTCCAAAATGAAAATTTAAATCTATGGAGACACGAAATCTATAAAAATAATAATATCAATTAAACAAGGATTAATGAAATCTGCAAATCAGTAATTCACTCAGTATCAAAAGTATTTCTTCCGGCTGAGATTTCTGTCATCAAACGTCTCAGTCCCACACAAAGAACACTGTTTTCCCTCAGAATATAGCGATGATAACCTGCAACAAACGAATGCAAGATTAAAATGGCTGAATGTAAGTTATTTTCAAGTCATTTGGCGGGAGAATTATTAATAACTTTCCATATTTGGCATCCAAAAATGACGAGTGTAAGTTCAGCCTGTCAATCAAATTTTTTGACGAAGAAAAATTGTCACTCTCATTCAAGTATCAATAAATTCTGTTTACATTTTTATTTTCGAAATAATTTAAGAAATTTTACTCTTGATATTTGTAAGTTCATTTCAAAACGTATGTTCTTACATCGATCTTCATTTGAATCTTCTCATGTCAGCCCTTCAAACTTTTCAACATCAAACTCTCGATCGACAAAGTAGACCACGCCCATCTTGTCATTCACGTGTCCACGCCCACATCTGTCACTCAAAATCACGTGTTCTGTCTATGGCGTTGAAATAACGGGTATTTCTCAAGTATGTTACTTCGAAAATGAATTTAGAAAAGCAAAAAAAGTATTTGCTCATTAATTTTACTTTTAAATTCAGACTTTATCAAAATGATATATAAAAAAACATGACATCAAAAGACTTATAAGGATCGTATATCGGCGATCGTCTTGAGATGTTAGTCACCTCGCAACAAGTAAACAACTGTCAGCTGCATTATCGTCAACAAGTGCTTAGTTTCTGTTTTAATTTTAACATTTTATGTTTTAAGAATATTGTATTGTTATATGTGACAGGCTGGGTTTTTCGTACCAGCGATTTAATTCCTGATATGTTTCCACAAAATTGAATGATGTACAGTACAACAATTATTATGCTACGTGGATTACCGCATGTTATAACGATATACTCTATTTTGGACAAACACTAATTAGCCTACGTCAACATCTATGACAATTTTCAAAAATGATAATTTAAGACTTTGAAAACTGTGCGTACATACAAGCTGTTTTCAAATGGAACGATAAAAAATTACCGAAAGTGCTGCTGTCACAAACGAATAGTTTTCCTTGAATAGTTTTGACCGTGATCTCACTTGTACACTAGCGCGGGGATGTCCCGGTTTTCGGTGAAAGTGCATTATTATCAAGCATCCTTATTTGTTGATGTTTTATCTGTCAACATAGCTCGTATTTCAGCTTTTGTGATTATGAAAAAAACCAATCAAGTGAGCAATATGGATACTGAACTAACACGAGTCATTGCCGCTTATTGGAATCTGCCAAGAAAACATTGCCTCGTGTTGACATTTTGTTGATGTTATTGTTGGAAGATGATAGTAAGTAGATATTGATATTGGACATGCAAGATTTGATAATATTACGTGAAAAGAAGTAACATTCATGTTCGTGTTTGTAAATTTTGTTCACTATATTGTCTAACGTAATTGTTTTGGTTAATATTGACATCTAAATAATTACTTGGTGGCCCAACGGTTTCTAACCGAACGTGTGAACAAAATCACCGCTTCACAAACATTTTTTCCGTTAATGCACAATTTATCTATATAATTATGAATATATATGACTTCAAATTTTTGGTGTTTACAAATAACAACAACGAATATTTATTGTCACTGCCTCAGATTTAATTTATTGAACATTTTGTTGGTACCGCCGTTTCTTCATCGTTGCTTCATGTCACAATTTTCACCGGAAGTTTCCCTTCGCATCGACTGACTTTTTTCAGGAAACCATGTAATATAACTATCTAATTTTAAAACAAGTATTGCATATCACTGAATTTGTACTTGAGTGAAGAATCGTTCTGTTACAATTATATGGACAGGTGATTTGTTAGACGTCCGTAATTATCTGTTTTGAAATGAGGTCAAGGGTCACGGCTCATAGCGCGTGAGATGTCATCATACGCTGCCTTTAGGTGAGCTGGAGGTGCACTAAATGTCATCATATGCTGCCTAGAGCAGGGAGAAGTTTAAATTGGGATATTTCTACTGCAGGAAAAACTAGAGGTGTCAAGATATTATCTTATATCTCACAAACCCAGGCGAATCAAGTTCAATACCCTATTATTTGATTAAGTATGCAAATTCTCTTAGTTAATGACTTAGTCCCCTACAAGAAGGTGCAAGGTAAATATGAAACATCAGTGATGTCATAAATGGTTTCATATAACAATAGGTGAAAGTCATAAGATGGCTGCAGGTATATGACAATATAAAATTTACAACGGATTGATGACATATGAACGTAACTGTAGAATGTAATTCTTACCATTTATTCCATATTCTATCCTTTGACCTATCAAAGACTTCCACAAACCTTTTATTTCTGCTTTATAATATAACATCATGGACATGAATTATATGATATTAATTTTGTTTTTGTAGGCCGTGTGGAAATTGGAAGGAAAGGCAGACAAACATGTTTCTTTACTATATTTCATCCAGTCTGTTTCCTATTTTGAATATCTTATAATTCTAAATGGCTTCAATTTGACCTGGACACATTTAAATCAAATGAAAACTGTAAAACTCAACACTAAGGCTTGTCGTTTTCAGCAATTTCTATCCATCTACCATTAACGATCTAAACTATGGTCCTAAAGACATGTTTCACTCTTATTAATCCCACAATGTATTAGTTTCATTATTATTTATAAAAATAATTGAATCAGCATTATATGCATCCGCTGGTTTCTAACATATCAAAGGGTTTCTTCAATGTTTGCTCAATGTTAATCACAACTTTTCTGAGGTGACCAATTAGATGATGACTTCGGCTGTATTTAAACAGATTTATGACTTGACAGGTTTGATTTTATGTTTGATCAAAGATTCTGTGATTATACATTGCACCTCACAAAAAAAGAATTTTGATCACTTTATATGTGTTCTTTCACCTTAATGTGATAATGGATTCATAATCATCATAAGTATGCTCTCAGTAGGTGCTTGTCAACTGACATACTGAGTATAGATCAATATATTTCTGTTTATAAGCCCTTGAGTAGATCAGACCAAAATGTTTAAATCAATCTCGTGTCTTGACTTCCTAATGCAGATCCCTATTCACTGCGATGTATTTATCAGAATCAAGCACTTAACACAACTTCAAAGTACTGCCTCTGGCTCAAAGAAACATTGCGTTCTTATGTATTTGATTAGGATCCTTTGATTTGGCCTAGCGATAAGTGGCTGAGAGATAGGTCTTTGACTGCAGCATCAACTGCTATGTTATTTTTGTGGTTTAGAACTAGTGGATAACATTTGTTTTAAACTTTGTTCATGTGGATTATGTATTTTTGAGCTTATATCAAAGAACAGTTGTCAATCAATCTTCATGGATTATCATATGATGTCCCAACTTAGGCTAAGAAGGGGAGGATTTTACGACAATTTAAGCAAGAACGATATGTTCCTGTCCGAAAACACTGTTAACATAGTTAAGATGATACAGTAATGATATTTGATATTTATATCATTAACAGTTATTCATAATTTCTTAACATGATTGAAACATTCTAAAGTTGCCCCGTCTAATTCCTTAAAATCAATAAACATCCTGATGCACTTAGAAAACACGAGAAAAAGTCATTTGACTTTTGAGTTCACAGGTATTGAATTTTATTCTTTTTAGCTAGAAGACAAGCATTTCAAACACTTATTTATTTGTCCTTATTGTGGTTTATACCGCTAGTGATCTGCCTTGGTCAAGAAACGTCTTCTCATTTTTTTTTATATTGTCAGACCTTTGAATTCCTTCAAAAAACGCCACAACAATATTTGAATCGAATCTCAATCAGTTTTTATATCAGCTATCATCATGTTTTGAAGTATCTAATAGAAATGTTTTATATGCTGTGGTTTAATTGAAGAATGCTACATTCATATCCAAAGTTAATTTTATAGTTGTCCTAAAAGAAAATGTCAAATAGGACATGTAAAATGTTTTTATGTAATCACATGTTCGTTCTTTCTTTCTTGTTTTGAAGTGTATGCATGCCAAATATTGTATTTGGATGAATGTATTTATCTGTTTTAAAAGTATGGCAATTTATTTCATAAAATGGTTCCATACCATGAATATCCTAATAATATCACATGTTTATATAAATGGCTTGATTATTGTTTATATGATTTTGGTGTTACAAACATTAATTAGGAATTAATTTTAATATAAATAAAATATTATGTTTTAACAGGAAATGTTGATTCTGGACCAATATCCACAAAGGAAATATAGGAATATAGAATGATCTGTGTCGTATTTAGATTGTAATAAATGATACTTTTAAAGATGATTGGGATTTTGTGTTAAGCAAATGATATGGACGAACTTCAACATTTGTAATTCGTCCATCTTACTAATTGACAAAAGGTGTCAAATAGACGTCTCATTTCGATTAATATTGTTCCATTGTTCTTTGTTCTCGCAGTCAATCTAATTTCTTAGATTCTCAATTATGTTAAGATTATGTCTAGACGTTGCTAAATTTACATTTCATGATTACAAAGACAATAAGAAATGAGGAATTCTTAGATGACATTCTATTCATCCATTTACATTGATAATTAAGGGCTGTTAACATATTGAATCATAATTAAGAGATAGTTAGGTAATCATTCAAACTCAAATAATATTGTGGAAAGATTGAATAAGGGCAATATATACCACAAATAAGTGAATGCATTACTTTTCAGGGTCATGATCACTTTCACCACATTTCTAGTCTTATGGAATTATAAAAAACACCATTATGTGCTTCTTTGAAAAATATTTGTTACTCAGCATGGACTGTTTAAAAATGATAGACCAATAAGTCATATTAGGTAGCTAAGACTACAAATTGTATTAACGTGCTGAACATATAGTTTGAATGAAAGAAATAAACATCATTTGCTATTCATGACCCATGGCCCATGCCCATGGTATTCACCTAGGTAGCCACAAAGTCGACTTATGATTATTATGACCAAATATTTTCCAAATCAGATTGTTAACTAAATTTTTTATTTTCCTATTTACACCATTTAACTTCAAAGGATTTAGACTGCTACTTTCCTTACTTGATTGATATGACTTGATATGACAGATTGCACCATTTAACGATCGGCATCAGAAACTATTTTCGTTTTATTTCGTTTGAATGATTTCATTTACCTCCTTGGTTCTTTCTTGACATTTGTAATGCTGAAGACTGAAAAATCTCTTCAGTTCTTAAAATTACAGCTTTCAGAAAAACAGAAACATTTATAATAGCCACAGAATCATCAAAGTTCCTCAAAGGTTTATAAGATGTTTGTGAATGGAACATCACACAGTGCTATTTTAGACACAATGTGTCGAACAGCGTAGAAATATTAAACAAATATATCCTATATCTTCAAGAGGATTGGAAACCATTTTTTATTTAACATAAAACTTAAAAGATATGTCCTCTCAGCTTCAAGTTTAAGACAACTAAGTAAATAAAACCAATATATCTATGAGAAACAGGTAATTATTTTGGATACAACATAAATTGTTTGTTGCAATGTCCACATCTGTTAAAGGTTCTTCTGCTTCATCAATCCCTTATATTGAGGCACCATACTCCAACAGGTGATACATCTTCTGGTATTAGTTACTTTTCAAGTTTAGAGTTTCAGAGTTCTCAAAATCTGCATCCAATAACTTAAGGTTCAAACCTGATCTTGACCTCTGATATAAAATCGTGTTATCTTCTCTTTACTGTGATAATGATCTAAGGGCCTATTTGATGGAAGGATTTGATATTTGGCTTCTTATTCATTACATATTTATTTGATAGTAGTTTGCTTCTTTATTTAAGGCAACTTTGCCCCTGTATACAATGCATGAGAGCTGTATTATGCTTATTCTTCACATCATTAGCCTCATTTACACACAATATGTAATTGTATTGTTAACTGATTTGACTTTTGAGAGCGTTATTGTGGTATGGCAACTGCTTCAGTTATCTCTTTCCGTAGATCTAGACGCCTGATATGCATTCCTGTTCTTATCTTATTATCTCTTTGTCAGTCATCACAGCTTCTGCTTGTTGGTAATGTCTTTTGCGTTTCTTCTGTATGTATACATTGAAATTCCTATTGATGACTATAATTTAACACTGTTTGATATCATGTACATGTAAAATATCTGTTTAAACAATATTGAAATAGATAAAAGAAGATGTTTGATTAAGTTAAACTTTAAAACCTAAAATGTTTTTACATTATCACGGAGCAGGATAGAAATATTAGAGCGTTTTGGTTCTGGTTGAAGTTGAGATATTTGAAAAGTGAGTCCCACCACTATTTTGAATATCTAGTGTACCATCATTTATATTAGAATGATTCTTACAGCCTAATTTAGCTCCGATCTGGTACGCAATCATGAAGCAGGACTGGGCATGGAATCTCTGTTTTATGGAAGCAACCTTCATTTGCATTTGTGTTCTAGGCCAGTTCCAATTCCAATAAAGTAGTTTCAAATGATTCAACGCATTGCACAGTTGCAGTGGTTTTGGCGTTTTCCTGCGATGTTTGAGAACATTAAATCTCATTATTAATGAAAACAAATAAAGACATCATATTGTTCATTTAGGTTAATCAAGTAATATCATTCACCTCTTAACCCGGTTGAATTCATAAGCTGACAGCCCCACTAATTTTAAAAAGTGAAACGGTGAACCCTTGAAAATTGATTAATCCCCAACTGTTATAGTAAAAACCCTTCTTAATTAAGATAGAGAAACTATTTCATAAATGTGTCACGCAAATGTTGACAACATGTCATTTACATGAACGTTGGTATCATATATACATAGAGAAATATCTCCCCTTTCATATGCATTCCAAAATATCATATACATTGCTCAAACATGTTCTCGGACAAGGTTGACAGATTATGAATAATTTATCAAGCATCTGTTCCTTTAATATGTTATTTATTCATTGTTTACAAACAAGTCTCGAGTTGAATGGATAATCTTCATCCACCAATATTTGTTCAATGGGAGCTATACATTATTTGAACTACTGTAATCAACTACTAAATCTTCATGAAGTCGCCCTCTAGAATGGAATAATATTTGTATAGTATACAAAAAGTTCGAATTAGATTGCAATGAGGATTTTATTCACCACTGATGATAGTGTTATTTCCCTTTGGTAATGCGGAGGAAAGATCCACATGGTAATTGAAGCATTAGACTTCAATGCACAGATATCAGACTAACGTAAACTTCACTTGCTTGAATGCAGGATGGGGCAGTTAGAATAAGATTTTGGCGACGACTGTATAAACTGCCAGGTATAAAAAAAGTTCACGACCCGGTTTGTGAGAATTTACTTGATATCTAAGACACACGTGATGTATTTAGTTATGGCACATTGACAATAAAACATATCTGCAGTAGTATGAATAACATAATTGGTGTCTGGGTATTGTTTTGTTGAAATATATGTTTAATGTAGGAAAGGTTGAGCAATATTTTTTACACTATAATGATCCAGATGATGTTCAACATTTTGTCAGTATGTGAAGAAATAGGCACGTTTATTGATTTCCACATAGAATATGTCTTCCTTGTTGGTGAACGGTTGTGTTTAATAAGAAATAATTTTTTAAATGTTTTCATATATTTTTGTTTTAAACACAACTGTAGATATATATGAACCGATACGAATCCTTTTGCAATACATTTTGCATAGAACTCCCATTGTTAACTACATGGAATAACAATGCATTTTCATCATCGAGTAATGATGTCACCATAACAAGATGTCATCAACACGATGACGACACACTTACATGTATTGCAACACCCTTGTGGAAGTCTCTACTCCGTGTCGTCTTATATATCATACATACCTACATAAGTTTATCAAATTTAAAATATCTACGACAAGAATTGAATATATTTTACGTGTATGTACTAGTTTATAAATATGGCATCAAACGAATTATATTGGTGTCACATATTTTTAAAAAAACACCCCAAAACAAAAAGTCAATCCTGAAGACATATTAAGATATATAAAATCCTAATTCTATAGCTCCTATGATGACTTCATGACTAGGCACTTAGTAAGTTCACTTCCTTATCACAGATGGTATCTGAGTTATTAATATTCCCCTGTGTATGTATTCCTTCCCATTATCGACGACCAGGAGATGTGCTCTGATCCCCTATATCCGTTGGTTGTGAAGATCGGATCTAAACATAAATCTCCATCTTATCAAAGATGCATTGTCATATGCTGCTGTCTTTTTAACCCTCTTGTGACCATTCCTATTTATCCATATGTCTGTCCTGTTGTTCATCAGAAGTATCTATGAGAGCTATTATAGGAGATAGATTGAACCCGATTCTGTCTCTTTAAGGCTCTTGGGAAAATACATTTTATCCATAAGTCTGTTCCCTACCTCATCATATGCGTCTGTCAGAGTAAATATGTTTTTTGATGCGTTTGTCGTTTTGAACACTTAGTTTACTTGTACTGTATAACACTTTGGTATTATTCTTATCCTTTTCACATTGATGTTCAAATACGATCGTCAGCTGGATTTACTGACAAGATACGGCAAATGACAAATACGAAAGATTATCTTAATGAATTGATACCCAAAGTGTGGTACATGTAGGTACATGTACATGACAAAACTTTTCCGTCATAAAAAACATAAATATTAACATCATTATTCTTAGAAAAAAGTCTTTTCATCAAATACCAAGTTGAATTAAAGTTTAAGTAGACCTGTAAGTCTAAGCTGTTACTCGTATCTCCATTCGTTTAGGTACAAAATATGACAGCAAATCAATTAAATTGTGTATTCATCAACAGCTTTACAGCCCTGTCTGTGGCTAGTTGAAAGAAAACCTTTTTGGTGACAATACCAACAGGTTAATTATTTGAAGGAATTGTCAGCTTCAACTTCACGATAGCTACTAGTGACACAATGCACATAGCAAAACAAAATATTTCTGATGAAAGACTTAAGAAAATGTTCACTTTATCAAACAAATTCTTAACAAATACAATTCAAGTCTTTAAGAGGTTATGACAATTTCAACACGCATGAACTAGATTTATTGTTGGGAATTTGCGTTCTATTCTACCAATTAATTGCAAATTATCAAAACACTGCTGCATTTTGAAACAGATACCATATATCTAAATGATGCCTAAAGGTTTTTGAATCGATTCTGAAGCAACATAACAATGGTTATAATAAAGCATTGGAATGCTCAAACTATTTTTACTACATTCAGAAGGTGATAAAATCCAATATTAAAAAAGATTAATCAACAAAGCATTTGTCATCTCTTCAAAGACAATTCAGGAAGTATATGCATTTTTGTTTTTATTAAAAGGCATGATGAAAAACACATTTAATAATTCTATCTTGATATTCCTGGTACCGTTTGATAAAACATAAATTTATATCAGCTGAGTATTACGATATATTGTGGCACGTTTCAAATATGTTTTCAATCTAATAATAAATAATTGAAGTAAAGTAAAGACTTATTATTTAAGTTCTTAATAATGATATACTACTACTACATTTTTGCATTTATTCTGCATTCTTCATTTACGTGATTGTAATCATTGCTATATATCTCAGACACTAAAGCAAAATTATTTAATTGACAATGAACACAGTCTAGAAAAGAATAGCAAGTCTAGATTACCCAGCTCTAGATACTCTTTTGGGCTTCTTTTTGTTATAATACAGGAATTGTTAAAACATATTGTCAATATAGAAAATCAAAAACAACTTCTGAGACTAAATGTTCGTTTAATCTACAGCAGAACAAGGATATAACGAACTCTAAGGTACCAAAGAATTTAGATCGCTATATCCGGTGGTTGCTATACACAGATAATTTTAATGATATTATATAGGGACGGGACTTGAAAATTTGTTTATTATATCAGATTGTTCGCTATATCAGAGTTCGCTATATCTGTGTTCTACTGTATTTATTATATATAACATATTAACTACATTTTTTATGTCATTATATAATGACCTGAAATGTATATAAGTCATGTTTAATGTTTCAAAGTATATAAATCTTCTAATAACTCTTAAATATGGATCATCATCCATTTGGATATGTGCAGATCAGTTGGAGTACTCCAGCAGTCGCATTAATGTTTCTTTGAAGTTCTTTTGAAAAGGAAGGAATCCTAATCTGTCGCAGCGTATGAAAGAAACGAATTTTCAAGCTTTGATTTTTCTAGTCCGTCTTGTCTGCACTGATTTCAATCTCATTGAAGTTGGTCCGATTCACTCTTAAGAGATTCGATAATGAAATGAAAATGACTCATTGCTCCGCAGATTCAATTTAAATGAATACAATGATCATTTTATAATTGTATATTTATTGTGCACTCGTCGTGTTACAGTCTACATGTATGAAATTCTACGGAAATTGATACACAAGTGTTGTGTAATCATACCGCATGAAATCTGATCTACAGACTGACGAAATTGATATCGACAACCAGATAACTACATTTCACAAAGGAAATTGGACTGTTTCCTTTTTCAAATTACTCAAGAAACTGAAACTGATAACAATCTTACTCCTAGACAAATTCTAAACAAAATTGAAACATGACCAAGAATAGTAAACATTATGACCTGAAACAAATCATAACTACAAGTTGCATGGTGGATCTATATATTAATCAATGGTTTTACCAACTTCAAACACAATATCACTAAATCACAAGAAAAAAGGCTGAATCTAAAATCTTCCTTTGATATGTAAAACACTTTTGTATTTTTGAAAAAATCGTAACATATGTAAACGATTCTAGGTCATCACTTTTCATATCACTGACAATTCAGCATTTCAAAAATCCCATTTGATATCCACTTGAATTTACAAAAACTATATAAAACTCATAACTTATTGCAATTTGAGCATGACCGTACAACAATGTACCAACCTAAAACATTTTCGGTCGGAATGTTGGACTTGCATTCATAAATGAATCAGGAATGTTAAGTTTTTGGTGTTCAGTGCATGAAAAGATTAATTACGTTCTGTTGCATTCCCCACAGAAGAAAGGAAATGTCAAGAACTGATGTCCCTTTCATCAGGTTTGACTGGCCTAATTTCAATCTCAAAAGATACCAGCCAATTTCCCTTTACAGATCAAACAGTTGGAAAATGACTCATTCCTGTGAAAATAAGATTCTAAATTTCAAAATGTTTTGCCAGAGATAAAGCTTGTTCTAACATTCAACTGATGTTAAAGATTTAAAATTGAGGATTATATTTATGTTCTAGGTGAATATGTTCTACAACAACATGAGAATATGTTTAAAGATTACAAGTGGCGTTATCACATGAACTGTCTAACTTTTTACTGAATATACAATGATACAAAATAATTATTAAGTTTTAATCCCAATACATTTGTGTTCTTCAAGAATGAAAGGAATTGTCAGGCACTGATATCGGTTTCATCAGGTTTGACTGGCCTAATTTCAATCTCAGTGAAGATGAGTCAATTTCCTTATACAGATCCAACAGTTGGAAAATGAATCGGACTTAAATGAGATCTAAAATTAAGATATCTCTACTGCAGGAAAAACTAGTGGTTTATGTATCAAGATATAATCTTATATCTCACAAACCAAGGTGAATCGAGTTCAATACACTACAATTGGATTAATTGTGCAAATACCTTAAGTTAATAACTTAGTCTAGTACAAGAAGGTGAGAGGTAAATATGATGTCATAAATGGTCTCATATAACAATAGGTTAAAGTCAAAATATGACTACAGGTTAATGACACTATAAAATCAACAATGGACTGATGACATATAAACGTAAATGTAGAATGTAATTGTTAACATTTATTCCATAATCGATTCGTTTACTTATCACAAATTAAGTAGACGAACCTTCAAACACTGCTGTATGATATAACATATATATAAATATATATATGATATTGATGTTGCTTTTGCAGGCCATGTGGAAATCGGAAGGCAAAGGCAGACAAACATGTTTCTTTTGCTATTTTTCATTAAGTCTGTTTCCTATTTTGAATATCTTGTTATTCTAAATGGCTTCAATTTGTCCCTGGACACATTTAAATCAAATGAAAACTGTAATACTCAACACTAAGGCATGTCGTTATTGTTATTCACCTACAATTAACGATCTAAACTATGGTCCTAAGGACTTATTTCACTTTTATCAATCCCTCAACGCATTAGTATCAAGTATATTGATCTTCTCTGAACACAATTTAATCATCATTATATCATTGTGCTAGCTGGTTTCAAATATATCAAAGGTTTTCTTCAAGTGTAATTATGCATTGCTTGTTCAATCATAACTTTTCGGAGGTGATGATTACTCCGACTGTATCTAAACAGATTTATGACTTGACAAGTTAGATTTTATGTTTGATTAAAGATTCTGTGCATTCGATACATTGCATCTCACTGAAATTATTTTTTATCAACTTATATGTATTCCTTGTTTAAAATATATCTGTTTATGTTTATCAACCTTTAGATAATGAACGATCCAGTATCCCAAAATTATAAAATGCACCTTAATGTGATAATGGACTCATAATCATCATAAGTATGCTATCACTAGGGGCTTGTCAACTGACTGACTGAGTATAGATCAATATATTTCTCTTTGTAAGCCATTGAGTAGATCAGACCAAAATGCTTAAAGCAATCTCGTGTTGACTTCCTAATGTAGATCCGTATTCACCAAGATGAATTTGTCAGCATCAAGCACTTAACACAACTTCAAAGCACTGCCTCTGGCTGGAAAGAAACATTGCGTTCTTATGTATTTGATTAGGATCCTTTGATTTGGCCTAGCGATAAGACTGGCTGAGAGATAGATCTTTGACTGCAGCATCAAATGCTATGTTATATTATGCTTTTTCGAACTAGTTGATAACATTTGTTTTAAACTTCGTAAATGGGGATTATGTGCTAGTAATCTACATTATATAATAGTTGTAAATCAATCTTCATAGATTATCATATGATGTCCCAAACTAGGCTAAGAAGGGGAGGATTTTGAGACAATTTAAGTAAAGGACGATATGTTCCTGTCTGAAAACACTTTTAACTTGGTTAAGATGATACAGTAATAATATTTGATATTTGTATCATGAACAGTTATTCATAGTTGCTTGATATAATTGAAATATTCTAAGGTTGCCCCTTCTAAATCCAAAAATTCCTAAAGATAAATAAACAGCTTATCCTAATGCACTTAAGAAAACAATGAAAAAGAGTCATTAGGCTTTCGAGCAAATATTGAATTTTAATTTTTGTTAACTAGAAGACAAGAATTTCAAATACTTATCTTTATGTCCTAATTGTCGTTTATACCGCCACAACAGTTACAACTTGTGAATTGCCTTGGTCAAGATAAGTCTTTACTTTTTTTATATTGTCAGACCTTTGAATTCTGTCAAAAACGCCACAACAATATTTGAATGGAATTTCAAATAGTTTTGATATCAGCTATAATCATGTTTTTAAGTCTCTAATAGACATGTTTTATATGCTGTGGTTTAATTGAAGAATGTTACATTCATATTAAAACTTAATGATATATTTGTCCTAAAAGAAAATGTCAAATAGGACATGTAAAATGTTTTTATGTCATCACATGTTTGTTCTTTCTTTCTTGGATAGAAGCACATGCATGCCAGTTATTCTATTTGGATGAATATCTTTATCTGTTTTAAAAGCGTGGCAATTTATTTCATGAAATTGTTTCAAACCATGCACATTTTTCTATAAGATGTTTATATAAATGGAATTATTATTGTTTTGTAGGATTAATTTCAATATAAATAACATATTATGTTTCAACAGGCAATACTGATTCTTAAACATATTTTGACCAGTATCACATAGGAAATAAATTTATATAAATGATCTGTGTGGTATTTATATTGTAATAAATGACACTTTTAAAGATGATGGGGATTTTGTGTTAAGTAAATGATATGAACGAACTTCAACATTTGTAATTCGTCCATCTTACTAATTGACATAAGGTGTCAAATAGACTTCTCATTTCAATTAATATCGTTCAATTGTTTTTTGTTCTCTAAGTCAATCTATTTTGTTAGATTCTCATTGGTGTTAATATTACGTCTAGACGTTGCTAAATTTACAATTTATGATTACAAAGACAATAAGAAATTAGGAAATTCTTAGATGACATTCTATTTATCCATTTACATTGATGATTCACGAGCTGTTAACATACTGAATCATTATTTTATTTGGCTAAGAGGTAGTTAGGTAATCATTCAATATATTCCACAAATAAGTGAATGCGTTACTGCTCAGGGCCACTTTCACCACATTTCTATCATTATGGAATTATAAAAAACACCATTGTATGCTTCTTTGAAAGATATTTGTGACTCAGCATGGACAGTTTTAAACTAATATACCAATAATTCATATTAAGTGGCTGAAACCACAAATTGCAATTAAGTGCTCAACATATTTTGAATGAAAGAATAAACATCATTTTAAGCCAATGGTATCCACTTATGCTTATTATTTTCCAAATCAAATTGTTAACCAAATTTTTCTATTTACACGATTAAACTCTAAAGGATTTAGACAGCTACTTTCCTTACTTGATTGATAAGACTTATTATATACCCATTTCAGATTACACGATCGTTATAAGAAAGCATTTTTGTTTTATTTTGTTTGAAATTCGAATGATTTCCATTTAAATAGTCAAGTGACATGCTTCTTTCTTGCCAAATGTAATGCTGGAGACTGACAATTCGGTTCTTAAACATTACAGCTTTCAGAAAAGACAGAAACAATGTTTTATAATAGCAACAGATTCGTCAAAATTCCTTAATTGTGTATAAGGTATTTGTTAATGCGTCATCTCACAGTGCTATTACTTCTCACTATGTAGTACAACGTAGAAATACTAAACAACTATATCTTCAACAGGATTGAAAAACATCTGTAACTTACATGTAACTTAAAACGCAAAATATATGCCCTCTCAGCTTCAAATTTGAGACAACTAAGTATGTAAAACAAATATATCAAAACAGAAACAGGTAATTATTTTTCTGGATAAAACATAAAATTGTTTTGATGCAATGTCCACATCCGTTAAAGGTTCTACTGCTTCATCAATCCCGGATATTGAGGCATCATACTGCAACAGGTGGTAATTCTTTCATTTTTTTTATTTTTCAAGGTCTTAATTCAATATTCTAAAATCTGCACACAATTACCAAAGGTTCAAACCTGATCTTGACCTCTTTACTGTGAAAATGATCTGAGGACCTACTTGATTGAAGGATTTGATATTTGGCTTATTATTCATTATTCATTATAAATTGTTTGATGCAAAGTCCACATCTTTTAAAGGTTCTTCTGCTTCATCAATTCCTTATACTAAGGCATTATACTGCAGCCGGTGTTAAATCTTCTGATGTTTTTTCAATTTTTAAGGTCTTAATTTAATGTTCTAAAATCTGTTTCCAATTACCTAAGCTTCAAACCTGATCTTGACCTCTGATATAAAATCGTGATAATGTGATAATGATCTAAGGGCCTACTTGATGGAAGGATTTGATATTTGGCTTCTTATTCAATACATATTTATTTGATTATAGTTTGCTTCTTTATTTTAGGCAACTTGGCCCATGTATACATTAAATATGACCTGTACATGTATATGATTGTTCTTCACATCAGTAGCCTCATTTACACACAATATGTAATAGTATTGTTAACTTACATGAAGTTTGAGAGCGTGAGAGTGGTATGGCAACACTGTTTCAGTTATCTGTTTCTGTAGATCTAGAGGCATGATATGCATTCCTGTTCTTATCTCTTTGTCAGTCATCACAGCTTCTGCTTGTTTGTAATGTCTTTTGCGTTTCTTTTGTATGTATACATTGAAGTTCCTATTGATTACTATACTTTAACACTTTAACGATCTTGCCTAATCGCTGCCGTATTCCAAATCAATTAAGTTTTAAACAGCGTGACTCTCGCAAACATGAAAATAAATGCTTCAAAATTTTACACATAAATCAGTTGACTTCTTAAGAAATGATAAAATATATATTTGTCGAAGCAATCTTTAGTGGATTGAGTTACCTAGCAATTTGTATGGTAGCGTTTTTTTTTGGACACTTGTTTACTCTTAATAACTTTACTGTATATAATTTCGTTATGTGTTCATTTTTATGATGGGATCACATGTTATCACCCACAAGATATAGAGGATATCTGTCTTTTCTTGACTAATACCATGTTTATCTCATCGAGTGAGGTAGAAAGTTTATATTTTCACGAGTGGCGCAGTGACATGGTATTTGTCAAGAATTGACAGATATTATATTTATTATATGATTAAATCCTTCTAATTACATAAAAAAAGGCCAATTTCATGTTGAGCGGCCGCTTGGAAGAGCCCGTCACCGCGGTAACAGTTTGACGTCATATCAGAATTCATGACGTCAGACCATTGTTACATGACGTCAAAGTCTTGAACTTGACGTCAGTCGAGTGGTGATAAAGTTTTTCACCACTCAGTTGAGTGACGATAAAGGTTACCGCCACTGTAGCCAGATAGATGGTTTATTTCACTGATATAACAGAGTATCTCACCCTCAATCATATAATAAAGAGAGATCTACAATCAGGGGTAAAAGAAACAATACCATATAAATTGCATGATAGGTTAAGCTACGACTGATAGTAACGACTGAAACAGGATTATTTCATGTCTTCAATAGTTAACAGAACTCAGTTTTCAATTTCAAACAACATTGAAAAAGCTGTTTTGAGAGCCCTCGTGTATTTGAACAGTCATACAATTATAAGTTTAATACTTTGATGTTTGAAATAATCGTGAATACTTCTTCACAACTGATCATGATGTCTCGATCACAAGAGTTGGTAGTCGCATTTGATTTAAATCAGAATTTTGTTTAATACTCCTTTGAAAATTTGCTATCCTACGAATCCTTTGACAAAACATTTTGCATAAAACTGCCATCGTGCTACAATGCTTTCTTAACATCGAGTTATAATGTCACCATAACATAATGTCTTTAATATGATGACATTAGAGAAATACATGGATGGCAACACATTTGTAGAAGACTAATGTCTTTTCAGGTAAGATGAAAAACATTCAGATCATGAATAGAAATCTCAACCCTGTGACGTTTTATACAAATACCAAAATTAGTATATGAAATTTAAATATATCTAAACTAATGTCTTTAACGTTTATGAAATAGTTGAATAGATTTGACATTTAAAGACTTCGCATTGATGTTAATACAGTTACAAGTAGAGCAAATTATCTTCTGTGCGTTCAGTTTTAAGAAATTGTTAACCTAAAAAAAATCATTAACTATCAAAATGCCAATCCTGAAGCCATACCAAGTGATATGGAATTCTTATTCTATAGCTCTTAGGATGACTTCATGACTAGATACTTAGTAACTTCACTTCCTTATCACAGATGGTATCTGAGTTATTAATATTTCCCTGTGTATGTATACCTTCCCATTATCGACGACCAGGAGATGTGCTCTGATCCCCTATATCCGTTGGTTGTGAAGATCGGATCTCAACATAAATCTCTATCTTATCAAAGATGCATTGTCATATGCTGCTGTCTTTTTAACGCTCTTGGGACCATTCCTATTTATCCATATGTCTGTCCTGTAGTTCATCAGATGTATCTATGAGAGCTATTATAGGAGATACATTGTCCCACGCTTCTGTCATTTTAAAACTCTTGGGAAATATCTTTTTATTCATATGTCTGTTCCCTAGTTCATCAGATGCATCTGTAAGAGTTAATATGATCTTGCTTTTGTATTGTTACAGTAAGCTTTACGTGAATTGTAGATCATTATGGTATTATTCTTATCCTTTTCACATTCATGTTCAAATACGATCGTCAGTTGGATTAACTGACAAGATGCGACAAATGACAAATGCAAAAGATTTTTTTAATGAATTGATACCCAATGTGTGGTACATGTAGGTACATGTACATGACAAAACTTTTCAGTCATATAAACATATAAATATTAACATCATTTGTCTTAGAAAAAAGTCCAACTTTTAATCAAATAGAGTTGAATTAAAATTTAAGTAGACCTGTAAGTCCAAGCTGTTACTCGTATCTCCATTCGTTTAGGAACAAAACATAACGGCAAATCAATTAGATTGTGTATTTATAAACAGCTTTACATCCCATGCCTGAGGCTAGTTAAAAGAAAACCTTTTTGGTGATAAGACCAAAAAGTTAACTCGTTGATGGAGTTTTCAGCTTCAATTTACGATTGCTACTAGTGACACAATGCATATAGCAAAACAAAATATTTCTGATGAAATACTCAAGAAAATGTTCACTTTATCACACAAATTATTATCAAATACAATTCAAGTCTTTAAGAGGTTATGACAATGTCAACACGCATGAACTAGATTTATTGTTGGGAATTTGCGTTCTATTCTACCAATCAATTGTAAATTATCAAAAACACTGCTGCATTTGGAAACAAATACCATATATCTAAATGATGCCTAAAAGTTTTTGAATCGATTCTGAAGCAATAAAATAATGGTTAAGATAAAGCATTCGAATGCTAAAACTATCTTTACTACATTCAGAAGGTGATAAAATCCAATATTAAACAAGATTATTCAACAAAGCATCAGTCATCTCTTCAAAGACAATTCAGGAAGTATGCATTTTTGTTTTTATAAAAAGGCATGATGAAAAACACATTTAATAATTCTATCTTGATATTCCTGGTACCGTTTGAATTACTTTTTATATATAAACTGAGTATAACGATATATAATGGCACGTTTCAAATATGTTTTCAATGTAATACTAATATGAATAATTGGAGTAAAGTAAACACTTATTTATTTAAGTTCTTAATCATGATATAGTACAACTACATTTTTGCATTTGTTCTGCATTCTTCATTTAAGTGATTGTAATCATTGCTATATATCTCAGACACTAGAGCAAAAATATTTAATTGACAATTAACACAGTCTAGAAAAGTATAGCAAGTCTAAATTACCCAGCTCTTGATAATCTTGTGGGCTCCTTTTTGATATAATACAGGAATTTTTAAAACTTATTGTCAATATAGAAAAACAAAAACATATTTAATGTTCGTTTAAACTACAGTAGAACTCGAAGGTAACAAAGAATTTAGTTCGCTGTATCCGGGGTTTGCTATACACAATTATACATAATTTTAATGATATTATATAGGGACGGGACTTGAAAATTTGTTCACTATATCCGATTGTTCGCTATATCCGAGTTCGCTATATCCGTGTTCTACTGTATTTATTATATATAACATTAACTTCATTTTTCATGTCATTTTATAATGACCTGAAATGTATTGAAGTCATGTTTAATGTTTCAAAGTATATAAATCTTCTTTTAAACTCTTTAATATGGATCATCATCCATTTGGATATGTGCAGATCAGTTGGAGTACTTCAGCATTCGCATTAATGTTTCTTTGAAGATCCTTTGAAAAGGAAGGAATCCTAATCTGTCGCAGCGTATGAAAGAAACGAATTTTCAAGCTTTGATTTTTCTAGTCAGTCTTGTCTGCACTGATCTCAATCTCATTGAAGTTGGTCTGATTCAATCTAAAGAGATTTGATAATGAAAATAAAAATGACTCATTCCTCCGCAGATTCAATTTAAATGAATACAATGATCATTTTATAATTGTATATATATTGTGCACTCGTGGTGTTACACTATACATGTATGAAATTCTACTGAAATCGATACACTTGTGTCGTGTAATCATAACGCATGTTATCTGATCTACAGACTGACAAAATTGGTATCGACAACCAGATACCTACATTTCACAAAGGAAATTGGACTGTTTCCTTTTTCTAATTACTCAAGAAACTGAAACTGATAACAATCTGATTCCTAGACAAATTTTAAACAAATGTTAAACATGACCAAGAATAGTAAACATTATAACCTGAAACAAATCATTTCTACAAGTGACATGGTGGATCTATTACTCGCTGTTTTACCGACATCAGACACAATATCACTAAAACACAAGAACAAAGATTGAATCTAAAGAAGTAGTATGTAAAACACTTTTGTGTTTTTGAAATAATTGTAACATATGTAAACCATCACTTTTCACATCACTGACAATTCAGCATTTCAAAAATCCCATTGGATATTCACTTGAGTAACAGCATACCAAGTAACTATATATGACTCATAACGTATTGCAATTTTAGCATGACCTTACAACACTGTACATGTACCAACCTAAAAACATTTTCGGTCAAGATAGAATTGCATTCGTAAATGAATCAGGAATGTATAGTTTTGGGTGTTCAATGCATGAAAAGATTAATTACGTTCTGTTGCATTCCTCAAAGAAAAAAGGAAATGTCAAGAACTGATGTTGCTTTCATCAAGTTAGACTGGCCTAATTTCAATCTCAAAAGATATTAGCCAATTTTCCTCTACAAATCAAACAGTTGGAAAATGACTCATTCCTGTGAAAATAAGATTCTAAATTTCAAAATGTTTTGCCAGAGATAAAGCTAGTTCTAACATTCAACTGATGTTAAAGATTTAAAAATGAGGATTATATTTATATTCTATGTGATTATGTTCTACAGCAACATGAGAAGATGTTTAAAGATTAAAAGTGGCGTTATCACATGAACTGTCTAACTTTTTACTAAATATACGATGATACAAAATAATTATTAAGTTTTAGTCCCAATATAATTTGCATTCGTCAAAGTTAAAAGGAATTGTCAAGTACTAAAGTCACTTTCATCAGGTTTGACTGGCCTTATAACAGTGAAGATGAGCCAATTTCCTTCTGCAGATCCAACAGTTGGAAAATGACTTAAATGAGATCTAAAATAAGGATATCTCTACTGCAGGAAAAACAAGTGGTTTATGTATCAAGATATAATCTTATATCTCACAAACCAAGGTGAATTAAGTTCAATGCGCTATGATTTGATTAATTGTGCAAATTAGCTAAGTTAATAACTTAGTCTCCTACAAGAAGGTGGGAGGTAGATATGAATCATCAGTGATGTCATAAATGGTTTCATGTAACAATAAGTTGAAGTCATAAGATGACTACAGGTAAATGAAACAATAAAATCAACAACTGACTGATGACATATTAACGTAAATGTAGAATGTAATTGTTAACATTTATTCCATAATCTATCACAATTTATCACAAGTTAACACAAACCTCAAACACTGCTATATAATATAACATCATGGGAAATGAATTAGATGATATTAATGTTGTTTTTGTAGGCCATGTGGAACTCGGAAGGTAAGGCAGACAAACAGATTTCTTTACTATGTTTCATCAAGTCTGTTTCCTATTTCAAAGTTCTTGTAATTCTAAATTACTTCAATTTGTCCCTGGACACATTTAAATCAAATGAAAACTGTAATACTCAACATTAAGGCTTGTCGTTATTGTTATTCACCTACAATAAGCGATCTAAACTATGGTCCTAAGGACTTATTTCACTCTTATCAACCCCTCAACGCATTAGTATCAAGTACATGTATATTGCTTTAAACTTCTCTGAACAGAATGGAATCATAATAATATCATTGCGCGAGCTGGTTTCAAATATATCAAAGGTTTTCTTTAAGTGTAATAATTCATTGCTTGCTCAATGTTAATCATAACGTTTCTGAGGTAATGATTACTCCGACTGTATCTAAACAGATTTATGACTTGACAAGTTAAATTTTATGTTTGATTAAAGATTCTGTGGATTAAATACATTGCGTCTCACTAAAAAACTTAAATGTGTTCCTTGTTTAAAATATATCTGTTTATGTTAATCAACCTTTAGATAATGAACGATCCGGTATCCCCAAATTATAAAATGCACCTTAGTGTGATAATGGACTCATAATCATCATATGTATGCTCTCAGTAGGGGCTTGTCAACTGACTGACTAAGTATAGATCGATATATGCCTGTTTGTAAGCCATTGGGTAGATCAGACCAAACTGAATAAAGCAATCTCGTGTTGACTTCCTAATGTAGATCCGTATTCACCAAGATGTATTTTTCAGAATCAAACACTTAACACAACTTCAAAGCACCGCCTCTGGCTCTTGCGTTCTTATGTATTTGATTAGGATCCTTTGATTTAGCCTAGCGATAAGTGGCTGAGAGATAGGTCTTTGACTGCAGCATCAACTGCTACGTTATTTTTGTGCTTTTTCGAACTAGTGGATAAAATTTGTTTTAAACTTCGTAGTTGTGGATTATGTACTAATAAGAAGGCTAAGAAAGGGAGGATTTTGAGACACTTAAAGCAAAGGACGATATGTTCCTGTCTGAAAACACTGTTAACTTTGTTAAGATGATACAGTAATGATATGTGCTATTTATATCATGAACAGTTATTCATAGTTGCTTGATATAATTGAAATATTCTTAGGTTGCCCCTTCTAAATCCTAAAATTCCAAAAGATAAATAAACAGCTTATCCTAATGCACTTAAGAAAACAATGAAAAAGAGTCATTAGGCTTTCGAGCAAATATTGAATTTCAATTTTTGTTAACTAGAAGACAAGAATTTCAAATACTTATCTTTATGTTCTAATTGTCGTTTATACCGCCACAACATTTACAACTTGTGAAATGCCTTGGTCAGGAAACGTCTTTACTTATTTTATATTGTCAGACCTATGAATTCTGTCAAAAACGCCACAACAATATTTGAATGGAATTTCAAATAGTTTTGATATCAGCTATTATCATGTTTTTAAGTCTCTAATAGACATGTTTTATATGCTGTGGTTTAATTAAAGAATGTTACATTCATATTAAAACTTAATGATATATTTGTCCTAAAAGAAAATGTCAAATAGGACATGTAAAATGTTTTTATGTCATCACATGTTTGTTCTTTCTTTCTTGGATAGAAGCGCATGCATGCCGGTTATTCTATTTGGATGAATATCTTTATCTGTTTTTAAAGCGTGGCAATTTATTTCATCAAATTGTTCCAAACCATGCACATTTTTCTATAAGATTTTTATATAAATGGAATTATTATTGTTTTGTATGATTAATTTCAATATAAATAACATATTATGTTTCAACAGGCAATACTGATTCTGAAACATATTTTGACCAGTATCACAAAGGAAATAAGTTTATATAGAATGATCTGTGTGGTATTTATATTGTAATAATGACACTTTTAAAGATGATGGGGATTTTGTGTTAAGTAAATGATATGAACGAACTTCAACATTTGTAATTCGTCCATCTTACTAATTGACATAAGATGTCAAATAGACGTCTCATTTCGATTAATATCGTTCAATTGTTCTTTGTTCTCTAAGTCAATCTATTTTTTTAGATTCTCATTGGTGTTAATATTACGTCTAGACGTTGCTAAATTTACAATTTATGATTACAAAGACAATAAGAAATTAAGAAATTCTTAGATGACATTCTATTTATCCATTTACATTGATGATTCATGAGCTGTTAACATATTGAATCATTATTTTATTTGGCTAAGAGGTAGTTAGGTAATCATTCAATATATTCCACAAATAAGTGATTGCGTTACTGTTCAGGGCCACTTTCACCACATTTCTATCATGGAATTATAAAAAACACCATTATATGCTTCTTTGAAAGATATTTGTGACTCAGCATGGACAGTTTTAAACTAATATACCAATACTTCATATTAAGTGGCTTAAACCACAAATTGCAATTAAGTGCTCAACATATTTTGAATGAAAGAATAAACATCATGTTAAGCCCATGGTATCCACTTATGCTTATTATTTTCCAAATCAAATTGTTAACCAAATTTGTTTCTAAAGGATTTAGACTGCTACTTTCCTTACTTAATTGATAAGACTTATTATATACCCATTTCAGATTACACGATCGTTATTAGAAAGCATTTTTTTTTTTTTTTTTGAAATTCGAATGATTTCCATTTAAATAGTCAAGTGACATGCTTCTTTCTTGCCAAATGTAATGCTGAAGACTGAAAATTCGGTTCTTAAACATTACAGCTTTCAGAAAAGACAGAAACATTGTTTTATAATATTAACAGATTCGTCAAAATTCCTCAATGGTTTATAAGATGTTTGTGAATGGGTCATCACACAATGCTATTTTAGACACAATGTGTCGAACAACGTAGAAATACTAAACAAATATATCTTCAACATGATTGGAATTTTTTTATATTTAACATAAAACTTAAAAGATATGCCCTATCAGCTTCAAATTTGAGACAACTAAGTAAGTAAAACCAAAATAAAACATTAAATTGTTTGATGCAATGTCCACATCTGTTAAAGATTCTTCTGCTTCATCAATCCCTGATATTGAGGCACTCATACTGCAACAGGTGTTAATTCTTCCATTTTTTTTATTTTTCAAGGTCTTAATTCAATATTCTAAAAGCTGCACACAATTACCTAAGGTTCAAACCTGATCTTGACCTCTGATATAAAATCAGTTTATCTTCTCCTTACTGTGATAATGATCTAAGGGCCTACTTGATGGAAGAATTTGATAGTTGGCTTCTTTTTCATTAAATATCTATTTGATAGTAGTTTGCTTCTTTATTTTAGGCAACTTGGCCTATTTATACATTAAATAGGACCTGCAAATGATTGTTCTTCACATCAGTAGCCTCATTAACACACACGATGTAATTGTATTGTTAACTGACATGAAGTTTGAGAGCGTTAGAGTAGTATGGCAACTGCCTCAGTTATCTGTTTCTGTATATCTAGACGCCTGATATGCATTCCTGTTCTTATCTTATTTCATTGTCAGTCATCACAGCTTCTGCTTGTTGGTAATGTCTTTTGCGTTTCTTTTGTGTGTATACATTGAAATTCCTATTGATGACTATAATTAATCACAGTCTGATATCACGTATATAAAAAATATCTGTTAAAACAATATTGAAATAGATGAAACATTAAAACCTTAGATGTTTTTACATAATCACGGAGAAGGATAGCAATATTAGATATTAGCAATTATTACTATTACTTACTTATTATTACTCATATTAGCAAGATTAGTGTTCTGGTTCTTGTTGTAGTTCAGATGTTTGAAAAGTGAGTCCCACCACTATTTAGAATATCTAGTGTACCTTCATTTATATTATAATGATTCTTACAGCTTAATTTAGCTCCCTTCTGGTACGCAATCATGAACAGGACTAGGCTAGGTAACTCTGTTTTATGAACTTCATTTTCAATTGTGTCCTAGGGCAGTTCTACCCTGAAACAGTGGTTTAGAATGATTCAACATATTGCTCAGTTGCAGTGGTGTTGGCATTTTCCTGCAATGTTTAAGAACATTTAACCCCATTATTTAACAAAACAAATCTTCATCCACCAATGTTTGTTCAACGGGAGGTATACATTATTTGAACTACTGTAATCACCTTAAACTTCACGAAGTCGCACCGTAGAAGAGGATACTATTTGTATAGCATACAAAAAGCTATTAGATTTCTCACTCACAAAAAGTCAACCCTGTAGCCATACTAAGACATAATGAATCATAAGGCTATAGCTCCTATGATGACTTTATGACAAGACACTTAGTAACTTAACTTCCTTAAATATCACAGATGGTATCTGAGTTATTAATATTCCCCTGTGTATGTGTTCCTTCCCATTATCGACAACCAGGAGATGTGCCCTGATCCCCTATATCCGTTGGTTGTGAAGATCGGATCTAAACATAAATCTCCATCTTATCGAAGATGCATTGTTATATGCTGCTGTCTTTTTAACGCTCTTGGGACCATTCCTATTTATCTATATGTCTGTCCTGTAGTTCATCAGATGTATCTATGAGAGCTATTATAGGAGATACATTGAACCCGATTCTGTCTCTTTAAGGCTCATTTTATCCATAAATCTGTTCCCTACTTCATCAGATGCGTCTGTCAGAGTAAATATGTTTTTGATGCGTTTGTCGTTTTGAACACTTAGTTTACTTGTACTGTATAACACTTTGGTATTATTCTTATCCTTTTCACATTGATGTTCAAATACGATCGTCAGCTGGATTAACTGACAAGATGCTGCAAATGACAAATACCAAAGATTATCTTAATGAATTGATACCCAAACTGTGGTACATTGTACATGTACATGTAGGTACATGTACATGACAAAACTTTTCAGTAATATAAACATATAAATATTAACATCATTAGTCGTAGAAAAAAGTCATTCATCAAATACCAGGTTGAATTAAAATTTAAGTAGACCTGTAAGTCTGAGCTGTTACTCGTATCTCCATTCGTTTAGGAACAAAACATAACGGCAAATCAATTAGAGTGTATAACATTATTCATAAACAGCTTTCCAGCCCTGCCTGTGCTTAGTTAAAAGAAAACCTTTTTGGTGACAAGACCAAAAGGTAATTCGTTGATGGACTCAAACTCAAACTCACGATTGCTACTAGTGACACAATGCACAAAGCAAAACAAAATACTTCTGATTAAAGACTCAAGAAAATTTTCACTTTATCAAACAAATTCTTAACAAATACAAAAGGTTATGACAATGTCAACACGCATGAACTAGATTTATTGTTGGGAATTTGCGTTCTATTCTACCAATCAATTGCAATTTATAAAAAAACTGCATGCATTTTGAAACAAATACCATATATCTAAATGACGCCTAAAGGTTTTTGGA
Organism: Steromphala cineraria; assembly: GCA_916613615.1. Lineage (NCBI taxonomy): Eukaryota > Metazoa > Mollusca > Gastropoda > Trochida > Trochidae > Steromphala > Steromphala cineraria. Next base: position 42,440,123 of record OU744724.1, on the reverse strand, counting down.
TCGATTCTGAAGCAATAAAATAATGGTTAAGATAAAGCATTCAACAAAGCATCAGTCATCTCTTTAAAGACAATTCAGGAAGTATGCATTTTTGTTTTTATAAAAATGCATGATGAAAAACACATTTAAAAATTCTATCTTGATATTCCTGGTACAGTTTGATAAAACATAAATTTAAATAAACTCAGTATGACGATATATTGTAGCACGTTTAAATACTGTTTTCAATGTATTACTAAATACTTGAAGTAAAGTAAAGACTTCAAGTTATTTAAATTCTTTATCATGATATAGTACTACTACATTTTTTCATTTATTCTGCATGTTTCATTTATGTGATTGTGATCCTTGCTATATATCTCAGACACTAGAGCAAAAATATTTAATTGACAATGAACACAGTCTAGAAAAGTATATCAAATCTAGATTACCCAGCTCTAGATTATCTTTTGGGCTCCTTTTGTTATAATACAGTAATTGTTAAAACATATTGTCAGTCAATATAGAAAAACAAAAACAACTTCTGAGACTAAATGTTTGTTTAAACTACAGTAGAATACGGATATACCAAAGAATTTAGTTTGCTCCCTATCCGGTGGTTGCTATACACATATAATTTTAATGATATTATATAGGAACGGGACTTGAAAATGTTTTCATTATATCAGATTGTTCACTATATCCGAGTTCCCTATATCTGTGTTCTACTGTAATTATTATATATAACAAATTAACTACATTTTTCATGTCAGTATATAATGACCTGACATGTATTGAAGTCATGTTTAATGTTTCAAAGTATATAAATCTTCTTTTAAACTCTTTAATATGGATCATCATCCATTCTGATATGTGCAGATCAGTTGGAGTACTTGAGCATTCTCATGAATGTTCTTTGAAGTTCCTTTGAAAAGGAAAGAATCCTAATCTGTTGCAGCCTATGAAAGAAACGAATTTTCAAGCTTTTTCTGGTCAGTCGTGTCTGCACTGATTTCAATCTCATTGAAGTTGGTCCAATTCACTCTTAGAGATTCAATAATGAAACTGAAAATGACTCATTCCTCCGCAGATTCAATTTAAATGAATACAATGATCATTTTATAATTGTATATTTATTGTGCACTCGTCGTGTTATAGTATACATGTATGAAATTCTACTGAAATCGATACACATGTGTTGTGTAATCATACCGCATGAAATCTGGTCTATAGGCTGACAAAATTGATATCGACAACCAGATAACTATATTTCACAAAGGAAATTGGACTGTTTCCTTTTTCAAATTACTCAAGAAACTGAAACTGATAACAATCTGATTCCTAGACAATTTTTAAACAAATTTGAAACATGACCAAGATTAGTAAACATTATAACCTAAAACAAATCATTACTACAAGTTACATGGTGGATCTAATAATCGCTGGTTTTACCAACTTCAGACACAATAACACTAATTCACAAGAAAAAAGATTGAATCTACCATCTTCCTTTAGTAGTAGTATGTAAAACACTTTTGTATTTTTGAAATAATTGTAACATATGTAAGTCAACACTTATCACATGACTGACATTTCAGCATTTCAAAAATCCCATTGGTTCTTCGCTTGATTAACGAAATACCAAGTAACTATATATAACTCATAGGTTTTTGCAATTTGAGCATGACCTTACAGCAATGTACATTAAAGGAAAATATTTTCTTTTGGATTGTTCGAATTGCATTCATAACTGAATCAGGAATGTAAAGTTTTGGGTATTCAATGCATGAAAGATAAATTCCGTTATGTTGCATTCTTCACAGAAAAAAACGAAACTGATGTTGCTTCAATCAAGTTAGACTGGCCTAATTTCAATCTCAAAAGATATCAGCCAATTTTCCTTTACAGATCAAACAGTTGGAAAATGAGTCATTCCTGTGAAAATAAGATTCTAAATTTCAAAATCTTTTGCCAGAGAAAATTTTAACTGATGTTTAAGTTTTAAAATGAGGATTATATTTATGTTCTAGGTGATTATGCAATACAGCTTGATTAATTCCGTGAAATGACAATGTTCTACAACAACATGAGAAGATGTTTAAAGATTACAAGTGGCGTTATCACATGAACTGTCTAACTTTTTACTAAATATAAGATGATACAAATTATTAAGTTTTAATCCCAAGAAATTTGTGTTCTTCAAACATAAAAGGTATTGTCAAGCACTGATGTTACTTTTATCAGGTTTGACTGGCCTATTTCAATCTCAGTGAAGACGAGTAAATTTCCTTATACAGATCTAACAGTTGGAAAATGACTTAGTCCAACGAAAATGAGATCTAAAAAAAGGATATCTCTAATGCAGGAAAAACTAGTTGTTTATGTGTCACTCTTTTTGTTATTTCACTCTTATCAATCCCTCAACGCATTAGTATCAAGTATATTGATTTAAACTTCTCTGAACACCATTTAATCATCATTAAATCACTGCGCTAGCTGGTTTCAAATATATCAAAGATTTTCTTCAAGTGTAATTATTCATTGCTTGCTTAATCATAACTTTTCGGAGGTGATGATTACTCCGACTGTATCTAAACAGTTTTATGACTTGACAAGTTAAATTTTATATTTGATTAAAGATTCTGTGCATGCGATACATTGCATCTCACTGAATTTTTTGTTATCAACTTATATGTTTTCCTTCTTTAAAATATATCTGTTTATGTTAATCAACCTTTAGATAATGAACGATCCGGTATCCTAAAATTACAAAATGCACCTTAATGTGATAATGGACTCATAATCATCATAAGAATGCTCTCAGTAGGGGCTTGTCAACTGGCTGACTGAGTATAGATCAATATATTCCTGTTTGTAAGCCATTGGGTAGATCAGACCAAAATGTTTAAAGCAATCTCGTGTTGACTTCCTAATGTAGATCCGTATTCACCAAGATGTATTTGTCAGCATCAAGCACTTAACACAACTTCAAAGCACTGCCTCTGGCCAGATAGAACATTGTGTTCTCATGTATTTGATTAGGATCCTTTGATTTGGCCTAGTGATAGGTCTTTGACTGCAGCATCAACTGCTATGTTATTTTTGTGGTTTAGAACTAGAAGATAACATAACACTTCATAAATGTGGAGTTTGTATTTATAGCTTATATCGAAGAGCAATTGTCAATCAATCTTCATGGATTATTGAAGGATGTTCCATCACTGGCTTCCAATAATAAATTTCAGTATAGATAATTTTTTTTATCCAAAGAGTAAATGACACCAAAACGCTTAAAGCAATGTCACGTCTTGACTTCCTAATGTATTTGGAGCAGATCCTTATTCACCGCGATGCATTTGTCCGCATCAAGCACTTAACACAACTTCAAAGCACTGCCTCTAGTTGATAGAAACATTCTTATGTCTTTGATTAGGATCCGTTGATTTGGCCTGGCGATAAGTGGCCGAGAGATAGGACTTAACTGAAAGATCATTTGCTATGTTATGTTTGTTTAGAACTTGTTGATAACATTTGTTTTAAACTTCGTAAATATGGATTATGTGCTAGTAATCTAAATCATATAATAGTTGTCAATCAATCTTCATGGATATTATTATCCACGACCAGGAGATGTGCTCTGATCTCCTATATCCGTTGGTTGTGAAGATCGGATCTCAACATAAATCTCCATCATATCGCAGATTCATTGTCATATGCTGCTGTCTTTTTAACGCTCTTTGGACCATTCCTATTTATCCTATGTCTGTCCTGTAGTTCATCAGATGTGTCTATGAGAGCTGTTATAGGAGATACAGTGTACCACATTCTGTCTCTTTAAGGCTCTTGGGGAAAATACGTCTTACCCATATGTCAATCCCTTGTTCATCATATGTGACTGTCAGAGTAAATATGTTTTTGATGCGTTTGTCGTTTTGAACACTTAGTTTACTTGTACTGTATAACACTTTGGTATTATTCTTATCCTTTTCACATTGATGTTCAAATACGATCGTCAGCTGGATTAACTGACAAGATGCGGCAAATAACAAATGGAAAGATTATCTTAATGAATTGATACCCAAAGTGTGGTACATGTAGGTACATGTACATGACAAAACTTTTCAGTCATATAAACATATCAATATTAGCATCATTAGTCATAGAAAAAAGTCCAACTTTTCATCAAATACCATGTTGAATTAAAATTTAAGTAGACCTGTAAGTCTAAGCTCGTATCTCCATTCGTTTAGGAACAAAACATAACAGCAAATCAATTCGATTGTGTATTCATCAACAGCTTTACAGCCCTGCCTGTGGCTAGTTTAAAAAAAAAACCTTTTTGGTGACAAGACCAAAAAGTTAACTCGTTGATGGAGTTTTCAGCTTCAAACTTACGATTGCTACTAGTGACACAATGCACATATCAAAACAAAATATTTCTGATGAAATACTTAAGAAAATGTTCACTTTATCAAACAAATCTTAACAAATACAATTCAAGTCTTTAAGAAATTATGACAATGTCAACACGCATGAACTAGATTTATTGTTGGGAATTCGCAGTTCTATTCTACCAATTAATTGTAAGTTATCAAAAACACTGCTGCATTTTGAAACATACCATATATCTAAATGATGCCTAAAGGTATTTGAATCGGTTCTGAAGCAACAACAAAATGGGTAAGATAAAGCTTGGAATGCTGAAACTATTTTTACTACATTCAGAAGGTGATAAAATCCAATATTAAAAAAGATAATTCAACAAAGCATCAATCATCTCTTCAAAGACAATTCAGGAAGTATGCATTTTTGATTTTATAAAAAGGCATGATGAAAAACACATTTAATAACTCTATCTTGATATTCCTAGTACCGTTTGATAAAACATTAATTTATATAAACTGAGTATTACGATATAAGGAGGTACTTTTCAAATATGTTTTCAATGTCATATTAAATAATTGAAGTAAAGTAAAGACTTCAAGTTATTTAAATTCGTAATCATGATATAGTACTACTACATTTTTGCATTTATTTTGCATTCTTCATTTAAGTGAATGTAATCATTGCTATATATCTCAGACACTAGAGCAAAAATATTTAATTGACAATGAACACAGTCTAGAAAAGTATAGCAAGTCTAGATTACCCAGCTCTAGATAATATTTTGGGCTCCTTTTTGTTATAATACAGGAATTGTTAAACATATTGTTAATACAGAAAAAAAAACACCTTCTAAGACTAAATGTTCGTTTAAACTATTTATTATATATTAACATATTAACTACATTTTTCATGTCATTATATAATGACCTGAAATGTATTGAAGTCATGTTTAATGTTTCAAAGTATATATATCGTATTTTAAACTCTTGAATATGGATCATCATCCATTTGGATATGTGCAAATCAGTTGGAGTATTTGAGCATTCTCATGAATGTTCTTTGAAGTTCCTGTGAATAGGAGAGAATCCTAATCTGTCACAGCGTTTAAAAGAAACGAATTTTCAAGCTTTGATTTTTCTAGTCAGTCTTGTCTGCACTGATTTCAATCTCATTGAAGTTGGTCAATTCACTCTTAATAGATTCGATAATGAAAATGAAAATGACTCATTCCTCCACAGATTAAATTTTAATGAATACAATGATCATTTTATAATTGTATATTTATTGTGCACTCGTCGTGTTACACTATACATGTATGAAATTCCAATGAAATCGATACACATGTGTTGCGTAATCATACCGCATGAAATCTGATCTACAGACTGACAAAATTGGTATCGACAACCAGATAACTACATGTCACAAAGGAAATTGGACTGTTTCCTTTTTCAAATTACTCAAGAAACTGAAACTGATAACAATCTGACTCCAAGACAAATTTTAAACAAAATTGAAACATGACCAAGAATAGTAAACATTATAACCTGAAACAAATCATTACTACAAGTTACATGGTGGATCTATTACACGCTGGTTTTACCAACTTCAGACACAATATCACTAAATCACAAGAACAAAGATTGAATCTAAAATCTTCCTTTAGTAGTAGTAGTATGTAAAACACTTTTGTATTTTTGAAATAATTGTAACATATGTAAACCATCACTTATCACATCACTGACAATTCAGCATTTCAAAAATCCCATTGGTTATTCGCTTGATTAACGAAATACCAAGTAACTATGTATGACTCATAACTTATTGCAATTTTAGCATGACAACAATGTACCAACCTAAAAACATGTTCGGTCGGAATGTTGGAATTGCATTCATAAATGAATCAGGAATGTAAAGGTTTGGGTGTTCAATGCATGAAAAGATTAATTACGTTCTGTTGCATTCTTCAAAGAAAAAAGGAAATGTCAAGAACTGATGTTGCTTTCATCAAGTTAGACTGGCCTAATTTCAATCTCAAAAGATATCAGCCAATTTCCCTTTACAGATCAAACAGTTGGAAAATAAGTCATTGTGAAAATAAGATTATAAATTTCTTTTGCCAGAGATAAAGCTTCTTCTACCATTTAACTGTTGTTAAAGATTTAAACATGAGGAGTATATTTATGTTCTAGGTGATAATGCAATACAGCTTGATTAATTCAGTGAAATGATAATGTTCTACAACAACATGAGAAGATGTTTAAAGATTACAAGTGGCGTTATCACATGAACTGTCTAACTTTTTAATAAATATCCGATCATACAAATGATTATGATGTTTTAAACCCAATAAGATTTTTTTTAAGATCAAATGAATTGTCAAGCACTGATATCGCTTTCATCAGGTTTGACTGGCCTAATTTCAATCCAATTTCCTTATACAGATCTAACAGTTGGGAAATGACGCAGTCCAACGCAAATGAGATCTAAAACTAGGATATTTATACCGCAGGAAAACTATTGGTTTATGTGTCAAGAGATAATCTTATATTGCGCAAATCGAGGGTAATCAAGTTGAAAACACTGCAAATTCGCAAAATGTGCAAAGTCTTCTACAAGAAGGTGAGAGGTAAATATAAAACATCAGTGATGTCATAAATGGTTTCATATAACAATAGGTTAAAGTGACTGAAATTAACAATGGATTGATGACATATGAACGTAAATGTAATATGTAATTGTTTTCATTTATTCAATAATCTATCATTTTACTTATCACAGTTTAACAAAAACATTCAAACAATGCTGTATAATTTAACACCATAGGACATGAATTATATGATATTGATGTTGTTTTTATAGGCCATGTTGATCTCGGAAGGAAAGGCTGACAAACAGATTTCTTTACTATGTTTCATCAAGTCTGTTTCCTATTTCAAAGTTCTTGTAATTGTAAATGACTTCAATTTTTCCCTGAACACATTCAAATCAAATTAATACTGTAAAACTCAACACAAGGGGAGTTTTTATTCATCTGTCATTAACATCTAAACTTTGGTCCTAAGGACATATTTCGCTCTTATTAATCCCAAAAGCATTAGTTCCAAATATATTTATTCAATGTTCTCAGAAAATAATTGAATCATCATTACATTTCTATGTTGGTTCCTAATATATCAACGGGTTTCTTCAAATGTAATTATTCATTGCTTCCTCATTGTTAATCACAACTTTTCTGAAGTGAGTAATTTCATGATTACTTCGATTGTAATAAACAGATTTATGACTTGACAGGTTTGATTTTATGTTTGTTAAAGATTCTGAGATTACATGCATACATTGCACCTCACAAAAAAAGAAATTTACTTATCAACTTATATGTGTTCTTTCTTTAAGATATTACCTGTTTATGTTAATCAACCTTTAGATAATGAACGATATGGTATCCCAAATCATAAAATGCACCTTTATGTGATAATAACCTCATAATCATCATAAGAAAGCTCTCAGTAGGGGCTTGTCAACTGACTGACTGAGTATAGATCAATATATTTCTGTTTGTAAGCCATTGGGTAGATCAGACCAAAATGCTTAAAGCAATCTCGTGTTGACTTCCTAATGTAGATCCGTATTCACCAAGATGTATTTGTCAGCATCAAACACTTAACACAACTTCAAAGCACTGCCTCTGGCTGGAAAGAAACATTGCGTTCTTATGTATTTGATTTGGCCTAGCGATAAGACTGGCTGAGAGATAGATCTTTGACTGCAGCATCAAATGCTATGTTATATTGTGCTTTTTCGAACTAGTTGATAACATTTGTTTTAAACTTCGTAAATGGGGATTATGTACTAGTAATCTACATCATATATTAGTCGGCAATCAATCTTCATCGATATCACATGATGTCCCAATATAGGCTTAGAAAGGGAGGATTTTGAGACACTAAAAACAAAAGACGATATGTTCCTGTCTGAAAACACTGTTGTTAAGATAGACTTTGTTAAGATAGAGTAAATATATTTAATATTTAATATTTATATGTCATGAACAGTTATTCTTGATATAAATGTAATATTCTAATGTTACACCATCTAATTTCTAAAATTCCTAAAAATCAATAAAGGCCTAATTATTTTAATGCGCTAAGAAAAAAAAATGAAAAAGAGTCATTTGGCTTTTGAGCACCCAAGTATTGAATTCCAATTGTTGTTATTAGCATGAAGACAAGCATTTCAAATACTTATCCATATGTCCTAATTGTTGTTTATTCGCCACAACATTTCCAACTTGTGAAATGCATTGGTCAAGAAACGTCTTTTATATTGTCAGACTTTTGAATTCTATCAAAAACGCCACTACAATATTTGAATTGAAATTCAAATAGCTTTGATATCAGCTACCATCATGTTTTCAAATCTCTAATAGAAATGTTGCTGTGGTTTAATTGAAGAATGTTACATTCATATTAAAACTTAATGATATATTTGTCCTAAATGTTAAATAGGACATGTAAAAGTTTTTTTTTATGTAATCAAATGTTCGTTCTTTCTTTCTTGTTTTGAAGTACATGAATGCCATTCAATTTTGATGAAGATCTTCATCTGTTTTTAAAGCGTGGCAATTTATTTCATTTGGACAATCTCCAAAAGGAAATATAGGACAATAGAATGATCTGTGTCGTATTTATATTGTAATAAATGACAATTTAAAATTGATTGGGATTTTGTGTTAAGCAAATGATATGGATGAACTTCAACATTTGTAATTCTTCTATCTTACTAATTGACATAAGTTGTCGATTAGACGTCTCATTTCAATTAATATCGTTCCAATGTTCTTTGTTCTCTAAGTCAATCGATTTTGTTAGATTCTCATTGGTGTTGATATTACAAAATGTACGTCTAGGCGTTGCTAAATTTACATTTTATGATTACAAAGACAAAAAGAAATTAGGAAATTCTTAGATGACATTCTATTTGTCCATTTACATTGATGATTCACGGGCTGTTAACATATTGAATCATTATTTTATTTTGATAAGAGTTAGTTAGGTAATCATTCAAACTCAAATAATATTGTGGAAAGATTGAACATGGGCAATTTATTCCACAAATAAGTGAATGAGTTACTGTTCAGGGCCATGAAGGGCCACTTTCACCACATTTCTATCATTATGGAACTATAAAAAACACAATTATGTGCTTCTTTGATAAATATTTGTCTTAGCATGGACAGTTTAAAAATAATATACTAATAATTCAAATTAAGTGGCTGAAACAAAAAATTGCAATTAAGTGCTGAACATATTTTGAATGAAAGGAATAAACTTCATTTCAAGCCCATGGTATCCAACCAATATAAAAAAAAGGTCGATGTATGATTATTTTTTTCCAAATCAAATTGTTAAACAAATTTTTCATTTTCCTATTTACAGATTAAACGCTATAGGATTTAGACTGCTACTTTCCTTACTTGATTGATAAGACTTGTTTTTTGCCAATTCAGATTGCACCAATTAACGATCGTTATCAGAAAATATTTTCGGGATCGTTATCATAAAGTATTTTCGTTTAATTTCGTTTGAAATTCGAATGATTTCTATTTAAGTAGTCAAGTGACATGTTACTTTCTTGACAAATGTAATGCTGAAGACTGAAAATTTCTTCAGTTCTAAAACATTACAGCTTTCAGAAAAACAGAAACATTGTTTTATAATAGCAACAGAACACTCACAATTCCTCAAAGGTTTATTTGGTATTTGTTAATGGGTCATCCCACAATGCTATTACTACACACAATGCGTAGTACTAAACAACTAAATCTTCAACAGGATTGAAAACATCTTTCACTTAACTTAAAACTTAAAATATGAGCCCTTTCAGCTTCAGATTTTAGACAATTAAGTAACGAAAACCAATCTATAAGGAACAGGTAATTATTCTTCTGGATAAAACATAAAAATGTTTGATATAAAATCCACATCTTTGAAAGGTTCTACTGCTTCATCAATTCCTTGTATTGAGGCACTCATACTGCAACAGGTGTTACATCTTCTGGTGTTTTTTTGTTTTTAATTTCCAAGGTCTTAATTTAATGTTCTAAAATATGCATCCAATTACCTCAGCTTCAAACCTGATCTTGACCTCTGATATAAAATCGTTTTATCTTCTCTTTACTGTGATAGTGATCTAAGGGCCTACGTGATGGACGAATTTGATATTTGGCTTCTTATTCAGTACATATTTATTTGATTGTAGTTTGATTCTTTATTTAAGGCCACTTGGCCTATGTTTACATTAAATAGGACCTGTAAAGTATTGTTCTTCACATCAGTAGCCTCATAAACACACAATATGTAATTGTATTGTTAACTGACATGAAGTTTGAGAGCGTTATAGTAGTATGGCAACTGCTTCAGGTATCTGTTTCTGTAGATCTAGACGCATGATATGCATTCCTTTTCTTATCTTATCTCTTTGTCAGTCATCACAGCTCCTGCTTGTTTGTAATGTATTTTGTGTTTCTTTTACATTGACGTTCCTATTGATGACTATACTTTAACACTTTTACGATCTTGCCTTATCGTTGCCATATTCCAAATCAATTAAGTTCTAAACAGCGTGACTCTCGCAAACATGAAAATAAATGCTTCAAAATTTTACACATAAATCAGATGAGGTCTTGAGAAATGATAAAATATATATTTGTCGAAGCAATCTTTAGTGGATTGAGTTACCTAGCAATTTGTATGGTAGAGTTTTTTTTTGACACTTGTTTACTCTAATAACTTTACTGTATATAATTTCTTAAGTGTTCATTTTTATGATGGGATCACATGTTATCACCCACAAGATAGAGAGATCTACATTCAGGGGTAAAAGAAACAATACCATATAAATTGCATGATAGGTTAAGCTACGACTGATAGTATGGACTGAAACAGGATTATTTCATGTCTTCAATAGTTAACAGAACTCAGTTTTTAATTTCAAACAACATTGAAAAAGCTGTTTTGAGAGCCCTCGTGTATTTGAACAGTCATACAATTGTAAGTTTCATACTTTGATGTTTGAAATAATCGTGAATACTTCTTCACAACTGATCATGATGTCCCTATCACAAGAGTTGGTAGTCGCATTTGATTTAAATCAGAATTTTGTTTAATACTCCTTTGAAAATGTGCTATCCTACGAATCCTTTGACAATACATTTTGCATAAAACTGCCATTGTGCTACAATGCTTTCTTATCATCAAGTTATAATGTCACCATAACATGATGTCTTTAATATGATGACACTAATTACATTAAATACATGGATGGCAACACATTTGTAGAAGACTAATGTCTTTTCAGGTAAGATGAACAACATTCTGATCATGAATAGAATCTCAACCCTGTGAATTTTTTTAGAAATACCAAAATTACTTTATGAAATTTAAATATATCTAAACTAATGTCTTTAACGTTTATAAACTAGTTTAATTGATTTGACATTTAAAGACATCGCATTGATGTCATGCAATACAGTTACAAGTAAAGCAAATTATCTTCTGTGCGTTCAGTTTCAAGAAATTGTTAACCACTTCCTTATCCAAGATGGTATCCGAGTTATTAATATTCCCCCATGTATGTATTCCTTCCCATTTTCGATAAGCAGGAGATGTCCTCTGGTCCCCTTTATCCGTTGGTTGTGAAGATCGGATCTAAACATAAATCTCCATCTTATCGAAGATTCATTGTCATATACTGCTGTCTTTTTAAAGCTCTTGGGACCATTCCCATTTATCCTATCTGTCCTGTAGTTCATCAGATGTGTCTATGAGAGCTATCACAAGAGGTATATTGTACCACATTCTGTCTTGTTAAGGCTCTTGGGAAAGAGCTTTTTATTCATATGTCTGTCCCCTAGTTCCTCAGTTCTGTAAAAGTAAATATGTTCTTGCTTTTGTATTATTACTGTCAGTTTACGTGTACTGTATAACACTCTGGTATTATTTCATATGCTTATCACATTCATGTTCAGTAAAAGTCGTCAATGTGATTATTTGACAAGTATATTATTTGATTAAATTGATACTAAAATGTGGCAGGCATAGGATAATCTTTGAATGTGATTTGAAAACGAGTGTGGTGAATGTGGGAACGATGAAATCCTTATGTCAAATAAAAGCATTTACATTTGATTGTTACCTCATACTTGCACACTCTTGAATTATATTCTACAAGTTATTAGCTCATCTTGCATAAAGGCCAGACAGGCTTAGGGTATGGCATAGCGTTCGGCGTTTGTCTGTAAGTCCGTCTGGAAACGTTTTGGTAATTTGATGTCTTTTCCTCGAAGCAAAAGGCGTAGAAAATAAAACCCTTTGTGCAGACGCCTAGTGAGATTGGGGTTTCTTATACTGTTTTGCCATCCTGTGATTCATGTTTACAACTTCTCAAGAAGGCAAAGGCCTAGAAAGCTAAAAATATGAGAAACGATAATGTATTTATTTTGTATTAGAATTACTCAATCATTTTCTGCAATATTTCATCTCTGAATACTGAAATGATTGAACATTAATGGTAGTACGATGACACAAAGATCCGTCAAGAAATTAAAGATACCCAAAGAATCAGTCACTAGAATTCAATATGCAATTACAAATGTATGGCACGTAACAATTAACGAATTAGTTGACTTGGTGTGTGTTTCATATTCAAATGGGGACATATTCATATTGACGGTATAACAGATTACATAATGTTATATTCTTGATAAATAAAATGTGTTTTGATATTCATACGGCAGTGAAATCCGACCTCCAGACTGCCAAGATTAGTATTCATGATAAGATTACTTCATTTCACAGGAAACTGGACTGCTTCCTTTCCTTTCAAGATCCCAAGAAATTGCAATTGGATACGATATGACCTCTTGACTCATTCTAATCAAATGGAACTTGAACTAGAATAAACAGATCATTGCAGAAAAAACCCCATCATTTCATGGTTTATTGAAGACTTTTTTTTTTTATATATTTTTTTTTGACACAATATTACAAATTTAATACAAGTGATATTAAAGAGGCACGTTTTTCTTCTTCTTAATTTCATATTTTCATTCGTTCACTAAAAATTGTATGTTAATGCTTAATGTATTATTTTGATAGTGTCTAATGACACAAACCAATCATTCATAGTCAGAGAACAAATTTTGAAGATACACATAAAGACAATTGACAGCGTTGTTTTTATGAATACCTTCAATTCATGTTGTGTAAGACAAAGGAATCGCATGGCTGAACTTTATATTATATATTTGATTTAGTATTGCTTCTTTTAGTTTGAATACATTGTATTTCAATTGGAACCATTTATTTTCATTTCTCTGTCATCATCTCATATACCCCTAAAACGTGTTTTCTGCCCCTTTAAGTATTTATATTTTATTTAGTAATTTCTTTTTTTATTTACAGCCGCGTGTTATTTTCCTCTAAGCAGTTCATTCTATATACTGAATAGAATATCCTGCTCTCTGCGTACATAAACGTGACCCCATCTTTAAATGTCCCTCTGTTTGTTTAGCATCAAATGAAAATGAGAGCCTTATTCTGCAAGTAACATCAACATTATATCTGTGCATATTGATAGTCCCAGGAAAAGTTCATAACAAATTATGTCCATCTATATGTTAAGATAAATCAAAATTTAAAGCAAATGTTTAAAAACCTGTATTTACAGTCGTTTAGGATTTTTAAAATGGCGACAATAAGACAATTGGATGCTTGTGAATTCTTCAAACAAACAGAAATACAGCACTGCCAGTCGCTTGTTACAGCTGCATACCTTAAGCTTGTTCACTTGCAGTTGGATCTGCTTCGTGCAAATATCATATAATTTGGGTTTCGTTTGGACGTCAATAAGGGATCACCGATTGTCAATAAGGGATCACCGATTGTCGAAGTGTTAAAAAAAACATTCTCAAACTATATTCTGGGATTGTCTGGTAACTTGTGCAGAAGTTTGGCAGCTGTAGAATGAAACCTCTGTTGATAGGACCAAAGGTTAATTCAAGCTCAACTAGTGACCAAATGCACTCAGCAAAATGATAATTTCTTTACCGTACAGACGAAGAATACAAAATAAAAAGACCAACTATTCATCTAATTTAGAATCATGATATTAAGTAGTACTACTACATTGTTGCATTCATTCTGCATTCTTCATTTAGGTGATTGTAATCATTGCTATATTTCTCAGACCTAGAGCCAAAATATTCAATCTACATTACTCAGCTCTAGGCAAAGTTGAATCATTTTCTTGGCTCCCTTTTGTTTTAATACATTAAAAGTATATAAATCTTCTTTAAAACTTTTGAATATTGATCAATATCTATTGGATATTTACAGATCAGTTGGAGTACTTTTCAGCGTTCTCATGAATATTCCTTTGAAGTTCAATTGACAAGTAAAGAATCTTACTCTGTTGCAGTGCTTGGATGAAACGAATTTTCAAGCTTTGATTTTTCTAGTCGGTCTTGTCTGCACTGATTTCAATCTCATTGAAGTTGGTCTGGTTCACTCTTAGAGATTCAATAATGAAAATGAAAATGACTCATTCCTCCGCAGATTTGATTTAAATGAATACAATGATCATTGGAATGTAACATGAAAACGAGTCCTAATGTCAAAGAACCACAGGGAGAGAGGAACAAACTGGGCCTTTAATTGATACTTTGACATATCCTTGTATCTTAATTTCGAATATTTACCAAACTGAATAAACTAAATTACAATATACATGTAGACGTATTTAGGGGTGTGTGGTTATGTATACAGTTAAACGTAAACGCTATTATTAAATGAATGGGAGTACAATGAGCCTTAAAGGGGCAGTAACACGTTTTTAGGGGGAATATAAGGTGATGTCGGGAAAATTAAAATTAATGGTTACAATTGAAAAACAATGTACTTAAACTAAATGGAGTAGTAATAATTCAAATATATAACGTAAAGGTTAGCCATGCGATTCCTATTCTTACACAAAATGAATTAAAGGTGTTCACAAAAAAATGGCCGACAATGGATTTGACTTTTGACTTTGTATGATTGGCTTGTGTATTGACATTTTGACACTGTCAAAATAATACATTTAGCATTAACTAACAATTATCAGTGAAAACTTTAAAATATAAATTATCAAAAAACGTGCTACTGCCCCTTTAAATCCATCATTGACTTGAAGTCTGGTTTATCATTAAGGAATAAAATGTGATACACTGGTTCTATGCTTTCAATTTACAATGAACCAGTTTCTTTCATTTCTCTTTTTCTGCGTTTTCATAGGGGCGGGAAAGCGCAGTGGTTAGAGCGTTCGGCTTCGGATCAAGAGGTCTGTGGTCAGAATCCCGCCAGGGGCTTGGCAACTTTGTCTGCCGTAGAGAACTCTTCTACACGCAGTCAGGTTTGGGCGCAATACGACATTGAATTTCAATTCACTATCACCCATGGTTGCTAGTTCTAGCCGATGCTCGCATGTTTCACCGCAATGCAATGCCACAATAGTGTTGCAGGCTTTCTCCCTGCAATCATACTAGCAGCCGCTCTTAAAAGCGGCGATAAACCCCATATCACCTCACGTTTTCATAATTGTGTATTTATAGTGCATTTGTTGTTTTACAGTATTCATGTATGAAATTCTACTGAAATCAATACACTTGTGTTGTTCAGTAATCACACTGCCATGAAATCTGATCTACAGATTGACAAAATTTGTATTGACGACCAGATAACTACATCCCACAAAGGAGTTTGGACTGTTTCCTTTTTCAATTTATGCAACTGAAAACAATATGGCTTCTAGATAAATCTCAATCAAAATTTAAACTTTACCAAGAATAGTAAACATTACAAGCTCAAACCCAATCACTGCTACAAATTACATGGTGGATTCATTTGTGATTGGTTTGTCCACAATGTACATTTATATAAATATTTTTCTGTTGTTATATCATTTATAAATATATTAGGGATATAAAGAATGCTTGGGTGTTCAGTGCATGAAAAGATTAATTACGTTCCTCACAGAAAAAGGGAAATGTCAAGAACTGATGTCGCTTTCATCAGGTTTGACTTGCCTAATTTCAATTTCAATGGAGATCAGCCAATTTGCCTTTACAGATCTAACAGTTGGGAAATGAGTCATTCCTGGAAAAATAAGATTCTAAATTTCAAGCTCTTAAAATCTTGAATAATGAAATTTGAACAGTACACATAACGACCTGAAACAAATGATAACTACAAGTTACATGGTGAATTAATTTTTTAATTGTTTTACTAACAGCGGACACAACATCATTAATTCTAAACAAATAAGATTGAATCTGAATTTGAAGAAAACTCTTTTATCTGCAAGCGCAACACTTACCCTTAAGATGAAATAGTCTTTGATCGATAATTTCTGTAATTCTCAAATAATATAACAAAATGATAAGCACTGACACTGAATTAGTCAAACTTTTCTTAGTAGTTTTTAAAAAAAGTCTAATTAAAAATGACCATCATGCAAACAGTTTTACAACACTGTCTGTGGCTAGTTCTATGAGAAATGACTTTTTTCAAACTGATAAATTATTGATGGAAATGTCAAGCGAGTACAGAAGTTTCGGAAATGCTGCTCTTAAAAGACCGTGTTCAGTATAATTTTGTAGTTGATGGATAAAATAGTTCCTTGTAGAAATATGTTTACTTTATCATACGATTTAAAAAAATTGTCAATGTGAACTTTTATCAATACATTTAAGTGAAAGTAATGTTTTACGTTTAACTACTTGTACTGACTATTAATTGCAATTTTTAAAAACTGATTTATTTTGAAATGATTAAAACATCTTAATCATGACTTATTGAAGCATTTCTGAATCTTTCCAAGTTTCAACATAATGATTAAGATAAAGCACTGAAATATTTTAATAACATTACCGAAAATAGTGTTTATGTCAATGAGAAAACAATTGGTTCTTAATAATCACAAATACTCATTGTGATACTCACATAATTTCCAACATTCCGAGCAGATATCAATAACACATAACTTTATTGGAATTTGAGCATGACCTTACAACAATGTACATGTACATTCTTAAAAACATTTTTCTGTTGGAATTGCGTTCATAAATGAATTAGGAAGATAAAGAATTCTTGGATGTTCATTGCACGAACAGATTACTGCCTTTCCGTTGCATTCCTCAAAGAAAAAAAGAATTGTCAAGAACTAGTGTCCCTTTTACATATCAAACAGTTGGTAAATCAGCTGCAGCTGCAGAAATGAGATTCTAAATTTCAAAATCTCTTGCAATTGAAAAAGCGAGTTCTAACATGTTTTCTGATGTTTGCTAGTTATAGATAAGGATTATATTTTTTTTGACAATGCACTATAGCTTGATTAATTGTGTGAAACGGTATTGCCTTACAACCAGATGAGAAATAATCACTATGTTTAAACCAAATGAAAATAACATTCTTTAAAGATAAAATAATGTTTCGAGCACTTATGTAACTTTCATCAGGTTTGACTGGCCTAATTTCAATATCAGTGAAGATGATAAATTTCTATCTTCAGATCAACCAGTTGGAAAATCACTCAGTGCAACGCAAATAAGTTCTACAATTTTAAATCTATGCTGCAGAACAAACAAGTGCCTTATTTGTCCAGATAATATTTCATATTACTAAGGTAAATCATATCGTGCAATCCACTACATTTTGCATTATTTATGAAATTTTGCTTAGTAAATGACAGTCTCCTTGAAGCAGAAGAGAGATAAATTTGAATCATCAGTGATACAATAAAAGGATAGAGTCATAAAATGACTGCAGATAAAATGTTCATTTTCTTTCGCAAACTTATTCTGGATAGTCTTAATTACTTCAATTTGTGGCTTGAAACATATCAATTACTAAGCCATTTCGTATCGCCACAATTATTACAACTTGTGATCTGCCTTGGTCAAAACAAATCTTCAAAATTGTTGATCATTCATTTTATCCCCCACCACAACGATTGCATGGAAATAGTTTTAATTGGTGCTCTCATCAAGTCTCTTAGTCTCTAATAAAAATGCTTGATATATTGTTGTTTTATTGAAGGATGTTCGTTCACGTTAAACACGAAAATGTGAATTGAGATACGTTAAATGCTTAATTTAATCACATGTTCTTTCTAAATAAAAGAAAAAATGTGTGAACAAAATAACTTAAAAAATTCATCGACATACATTGTATGCATGAATTTTAAAAAAACATTTTCGCAAAGGTAAGTGGTTAAACAGAATATCATTAATATGATTTGAAGCAATACATTTGCTTTGTAGCGTATCCCTGAAATTTGGCTGCATATCTTTATCTGTTTCTTAAGCATTGAAATTTTATATCATTTATTTCTATACACATGTACCTCTTGAATCATATTTATGGATCTCATGTCTATATAAATGGCTTGATTGTTGTTTTGTTTGACTTTAGTTTTCTCATAATTTAGGAACAAATTTCACAATTCATGATATACTATTATCAAATACACACAATTGCTAATAGGACAATAGAATGATCTGTGTCGTTTTCAAATTGTGATTAATGACACTTTCAAAGATGGATGTAATATTCTGATAAGCAACTGATATGGACGAACATCAATATTTGTCATCCTTCCATCTTTTAAATTGACGCAAGGTCTCAAATAGAAACCTCATTTCGATCAATCTCGTTCCATTGTTCTTTGTTCTCTAAGTCAATTTAATTTGAAAGCTTCTCCTTGGTGTTAATATTACGTCTAGACATTGCTAAAATAGAAAATCTTAGATGACATCATATTCATCCATTTAAATTGATGATTCATGGGAGGTTAACAGATTGATATATCTATTTTATGAAATTAAGCCAAGAAAGAGGCAGTGGCTTTCTTAAAATTATATAATCTATTTTGTAAAAAAAGATGAGAGAGAATCTAAACTTGATTTTATCACCTGACGTTATCTCATATTTTGTTTTATGTAAAATTTTCTCTGATAAAGATAAAGGAGAAATATTGAATCATAATTGTATGATGACTTGAGACCATTTTTGCTTGCAGTTGGGGAGCATCAACGAGATCCTTTGCAATAGACATGCAATGTAAAACGTCAGTAGCACATCAATTTTGTCCATCCTCTAAAATCACTGCAATCAGTTTAAGAAAGTTCAAATCGTTCCAGCTTTTTGCTGCCTGTGAACAAAGCATGTTGGTTAAGTCAAGACTGCAGTTGCTTACCAAAAGTGTGTTTAACTGTGAAAACTACCTTATTCAGTATCATCATTTTTGGAAATTGCGAATTGGTCGTCATTTAATGAAAAATCTTATAAATAACAAATTCCTATCAATTTGTCAGTTTCTGGCATTCTCCAGATTGGGCTCAAAATTTGAAGATTCTAATTTTCTTCTTTCGGGAGTATGTTTTTCAATTAAATATTTTTCTGCAAACCTTCGGTCAAAATAATTCATACTGTTCAAAATTAAGATAAACCTGACATTGTTTCCTAGGAATATTTTAAAATAATATTTGTATAAGATTATCACGAAAAGTTTGAGTATGTGAATATTGGACGTCAGTGTTCCATACATCCCTGTCAAATAAGAATTATCAGTATCATCATTCAGCATTAGATGCAATAGTTATTTGTCTTCATCTACCTTAATTACGATAACCTTTTGTACAAAACTGATTACATGAGTCGATTTCAAGCAAACGCATATTACATGTACATGATATCTGCATTTAGTTTCGAAGTAATTAACCATTTTTAGTGAACTGCTCTATAATTGAATATATTGACTTAAAGTATATATTGCAACTGTAATAGAATAATCTTGGAAATACTGTATAAAAGGAATACTTTCCACAGATTAGTGAGTCCATTCGAAGGCTTGTAAGGGTCATAAGGAGCAAGAGTTACTACATTTGTATATTTTTCGGAACTAAAGATCAACGCCATAATATGCATCCTTTTGATATGGTTGTAACAAGCACGGACACGTTAAATTTCATATATCAAAGATATCAGAAGTGTTCTTATTGCCACATTTCAACAAAACACCATATTGGCATTATTGAATTATGTATACAATCATCATGTGTATATTGTACATGCTTATACAACGTGACAAACATGTGCTTCATGAAAGTTATAAACATTATTTCAAGCTTTTGGTGTCGACATCAGAAGAAAAACAGCTGACTAATGATTATCATTACAAGATATTTGCCAAATCCAATCAAAAACCTATTGTCTTATGCTTACATGTAGTACAATTATCTGTAGCTTTCAATTATGTTGAGCTTGTTGTAGTGTTCACTCAATATCTCCTTTCAAGTTTTCAATTTTGGATGTTCTGATGTATTTCTAGGAGGCTTACGGTTTGGTAATCCAAATATCTTTGTTTTTGTGTCATGTATTTCACTTCAGTTACATTTAATCACAAAACGTTATTCTCATATGAGTATATCCAATGCAGTTGTTGCACATGCGTTTCCTAGTCATAAAATATTCTTCATAAAGGGGCAGTAGTGCGTTTTTAGGTAGGTTTTTAGGGTTTTTTTGTATAAGAGAAAAATGCAATCATCAAAGTAATCATAATCGATGGTGTTATTTCGGAACCAGGATATCTGAAATATATTTTTAAAATGTCTTACTGCTTAGGCTACTACTACTACTGACAGCTTTAATCAATTAAACCATATAGATTTCGCCTCTTGAACACCATAATTAGAGAGTATTTTCGATTTATTTCCCCCTTTTCCATGTCAGTTTGTTGAAATACTCCGGTTAGAGATAAAGATTAAAGAAGTTTCTGAGAAAGTTCGCGTGATAGTGTTGTGAAATCGTTCAGAGCCAAATTTAAGCTAAATTAAATTAACAAGTTCAGGCTCAATATTTGAACACTGTAATGTTCTTCCATTCACAGCTGACATGAGTAAGCAAAAACATCCCAAGTTTGATAACACGGGTACACTTAAGGAGGTTGGATACCTTTGTTTCTGCACATCCGCAACAGTCAGATAATCAGATTGAGCTATTTTAAAGTTTATGCTATTTTGTTTATTTTTTTTACTGCAAGTGTGAGATTAAAAAACTAAAAAATTAAATAATGATTTAGTTTAACAAAAAATAATGAATATGAAATATTTGTGAACATAAGTATTTGTTTTATGATAAAATTTATTTCACTAATTAACCTTAAAAACTATTGAAAAATTCTAAAAAGGGTAATGTTGACAATGAAGAGTTATCTCCCCTGGATGTTGATTTTCATTGATGTGGCTTAATTGAATGTGAATATCTCTGTTATCCGCTGGTGACATATCTTTTTTTCTTTTTAATCTTATACTAGTATGTATTAACTATAAAATATATAATTTTCAAAAAAATCTTAATTCGAGAAATTGATTTTTTTTTCATAAAAGAATAATATTTTACAAAAATAATCATACAAAGAAAAAGGTTATTTGCATGTCTTTACTTCATATTAGTTTCAAGTTCCCTTTTTCCGACTTAGTTTACTTACATACTGCAATGGCTTAATAGAAAAACATTTAAATAACAATTATATTCCAAAGTTATCTTGAAAAGGAGTTTTTAAATTATTGTATTTTCATCATTTGGTGCCCTAACGGATGGGCCCTTTTTCGAACAATAACTGTGGTGACATGGTATTTTTATGACACAATTTGATTCAAGACATATTTTTCAACAAAATAAGACCAAATTTAGCTATTTCTTAATCATTCATTGAAAGATTATCAAAGGGAAGACTTTCTGTCGACTCATACCTGAAGTACCTAATGACATACATGTAGGGTTTGATATAAGTTTATGAGGTTTTGATATGCATAAAGCACAAACTTTAAACCTTCTTAGAAGAATAGAATAACGTGTCCATGTCTTTAAAAGCGGTCTGTTGACAAGGTCAAAAGGAAAACTAAAAACTTTGTCAGTGGTACATCAAATCGTCTTTTCCTTTTTTGAAATGTTGGGGTATATGAGCTTGTCTTTAAAGGTAATGAGAGAAAAATCGTCAATACGTGTACTTTTACAATTAATGTAACTGTAAATCCAAACAGCTCTAACTTACTCGAACAATCTGTACTCCTAATATTTAAAAGCATTTCTGTATACACAAATCTTTGTCTCTTTTCAGGTTCTTTGCTGCTAAGCAGTGATATCGCACTGTCTACTGATTTCATAATATGGATATTTTTCCAATTTGTCAACCATTGGGCAGATAAACCAAAATGCTTTTAGCAATATCTTATCTTGACTTCCTAATGAGACGACTGTTTGAGCAGATCACTAGTCACTGAGATGTATTTGTCTGATCAAGCATTTCACACAACTTCAAAGCAATGCCGCCAGCGAGATAGAAACTCGTTGTTGTGTCATTAAAAAGGATCTGTTGATAGTAGAAAGAGCTAAGTGCTTGAGAGTAACGTCTTTGATCAGAACAAGACTGCAAGGCTATGATTGCTGTTGATATACAACAGACGAATGAATGGTAGATGATTTTACCAGGATAGATTTAAATCAGTCCCTGATCAGATTGCAAGGTGTTTAGGAACAAAATCGTCAGACAACATAATTGGGTACATGTAAAATAAATATCATAATATATGCATTTGAAAGCTTATTACATTTATGCAAATTACAGAGAGTACTAACATCGACACTTTAAGTGATACTGTTTTCCACAAAAGCTCATGCAAATTTGGCATTTTTTATTTTGATTTTAGATGCCATGGCATACTGAACAATCTCAAATACCTTCGAATATGGAAATGTTTTACAAATTTGATTTGGAAAACCTTGACTCATATCAAGAACGTTCTAATCACATTACCTGTCGTCAGAGAAAATGCAAGGAACATTTTATTTAAAATTCTTAACTTCAATATTTGACTATTGAAATGTACTTCCTTTCAGTACAGACGTAAGCACGAAAGTGTTTTTCTTTGATAACCGTTGGTAAACATTAGGAATCACAATCCAAACTCTTTTCCACATCTGGCACCCTGCACAATACAGTTCCAATCATTTGGAATCTCCCTTGGATGGAATGCAGTTAACAAGGACTGATACAGGGATTGTTCACTGTCACCAATGGTGGCATTCAGAATCATCAGAGAACTAGTCCTAAGCTTGATTAAGTTTAGACATTATCGTGTTACAATCTATTGTAAAATAAGTTACATTTATTGTTTGCAGTTAGATTTTTGATGATTAACAAAACTTTAAAAATTAACAACTTACATGACAGAATGTAACATTTTTTACATTCAAGCATGTGGAGAAACAAATTCCAGATATGTATATCGCAAGCTCGGTTTAAAATTAAATCAAGGGGTAAAGAATGCACAACATACAACCCCAGAATGGTTTTATCTCCTAATTCTGACATGATTTATTTAGGAGTTGTTTTCATTTGTTTTATTAAAATCGACAATGGACATTTTATACAAGCAATATTTAGTCTTAAAATTAATTCTGTTTATATAAATAAAATCGAAATTTTCATCTAATTTTAAAACTTGAATTAAAGGTTGAATAAACATATAGTCAACTCGTATCTCTATTTGTTTAAGAGCAAAATTGACGGAAATTTGTTAGAATCGATCAAAGTAACAGATCAATGGTTAGATAAAGCACTGATAAGCTGTTACAATTTAGCAAGATCATAAATGCCAAAGCTAAGCAAATATCAAATCATTATTATCAGTTATTTGGAACATAATGAACTGATTTATATTGTAGTCAAATATATACTGAATATACAGAAAATATGTCAACAAAATATTTCGTTTTCTCAAAACCAATAGCTCATTGTTTGTTAATGTTTAGAAATATAAAACTTTTCAATATTGAGAGTCCTACATCATTCTCATGAATATTCCTGTTAAGTTCATTTGACAAGAAAAGAATCCTACTCTGTTGCAGTGTTTCACAGAAAAGAATTTTCAAGCTTTGATTTTTCTAGTCGATCTTGTCTGCACTGATTTCAATCTCATTGAAGTTGGTCTGATTCAATCTTAGAGATTGAATGTGAAAATGAAAATGATTCATTCTTACGCAGATTCGATTTAACTGAATATTGACCATTGGAATGTAACATGAAAACGAACCCTGATATTGAAGAACCATA
Organism: Steromphala cineraria; assembly: GCA_916613615.1. Taxonomy (NCBI): domain Eukaryota; kingdom Metazoa; phylum Mollusca; class Gastropoda; order Trochida; family Trochidae; genus Steromphala; species Steromphala cineraria. The sequence goes on along the minus strand of OU744724.1, from coordinate 42,415,547 downwards.
AAGAAAAAGGAACAAAATATGCCTTTAATTGATACTGCATTTTTGCATGAACTTGGATCAATATATTTGATTATTTATTAAAGCGAATGAAATAAATCATATTCAAAATATTTGTATTTACAGGTATGTGGCATGTGTATAATGTTATATATAAGATTAACCATTTAACTGAATAAGAGTATGACAAAGCCATTAAACACCATGACATTGACTACAACTCTGGTTTTAATCATAAGGAATAAATGTGACATCCTGATTTTTTGCATTCAATTAACAGTGAACCAACACCTTTAATTTTTCTATATTTAAGTTTCATATTCATAGAGTTATAGTTATTGTAAATTTGTCGTTCTACAGTATATATATAAGACAGTCTACTGAAATCAATACGCTTCTATTGTGTAATCATACTGCCGTGAATTTGATCTACAGACTGACAAAATTGGTATCGACGTCCAGATGAATACATTGCACAAAGGAAATTGGACTGTTTCCTTTTTCAAATTACTCAAGAAATTGCAACTGATAACAATATGACTTCTAGACAAATCTTAATCAAAATGTAAACTTGACCAAGAATAGTAAACATTACAAGCACAAACTCAATCATTACTACAAGTTACATGGTGGATCAATTTTTGATTGTTTTTGCAAAAATTTAAACAATATTGTTTTATTGGTATGTTGGAATTGTATAGATAAATAAATTAGGAATATACAGATTTTTGGGTGTTCAATGCAAGAAAAGATTGATTACGTTCTGTTGCATTCCTCACATAAAAAAAGAAATGTCAAGAACTGATGTCCCTTTCATCAGGTTTGACTTGACTAATTTCAATTTCAATGGAGATCAGCCAATTTCCCTCTACAGATCTAACAGTTGGGAAATGAGTCATTCCTGGAAAAATGAGATTCCAAATATCAAAATCTTAAACTCTTAAAAATTTAAAATTGATACGGTAACAGTAACAGTTACCTGAAACAAAACAAGTTATATGGTGAATTAAATGTTTTAATTGTTTTACCAACTTCATTAATTCAGAACAAATAAGATTGAATCTAGAATGCGAATTTAAAGGATACGATGACAAGTGCAAGGTTTTTATATTTGAAGGTGTTCAGTTTCTGTATAAACTCAAATGAAGCAAAGAATATTTCGTTATCTGCAAGCACAACACTTACCCTTTTGATGTAATGGTCATTGATAGATAATTTCCTTAATTTCGATAAGAAAGTTAAAGCCTTATTTTAAAATAATATAAACGATAGATGAGCAGTGACATTGCATCAGTCAAATTACTTTTTTTAGAAGTCAAATTAATAATAATTAAGTCATCTGACTACTTGGTTCTTTTTTGAGGCAACGTTGACGGAAAATAAAGTTGATGCCTTTCTATTCATCACGCAAACAGTTTTACAGCACTGTTTGTGGCTAGTTGTATAAGAAAGGTTTCCCTTGACTTGTCCAAACCGATAAATCGTTGATGGAAATGTCAAGAGAGTATTGTAGTTTGTGAAGAGATGCTGCTCTTAAAAGATGGTGTTGAGTATAATTTTGTAGTTGAAGGGTATAATAGTTCCTTATAGAAATATGTTTACTTTATCATACGATTTAAAAAAAATTCAATGTGAACTTATATCAATACATTTTAGTGAAAGTAATGTTTTAAGTTTAACTAGTTGTACTGACTACTAAGTGCAAATATAAAAAACTGATTTATTTTGAAATGATTATAACATCTTAATCATGACTTATTCACCCGATACGCACGCTGTCATGGCTTTAAAGCTACGGGTTAGAGTCACTGTCATGACAGAAGCTGCTGTGATAGCCTTTAATTCGTTACCCAGGTTAGCGCTATCATGGCCGTTCACCCATGATCCATAATCCGTTACCCAGGTTAGCGCTATCATGGCCGTTCACCCATGATCCATAACCCGAGCTCCATTATTCGTGACTATGAGCGGGAATGATCATTCAGTCCTGTGCCGAATTGCTTATTTGTCGCATTTAAGCAATTTAATTGAGTAATTCTTTATTTTTCGACAATGAAGCCCTAGGCGATAATTCGAGAAGATGCTTAATACAGTAGAATATATTTATAACATAAGATTAAAACATAACCAATAAAAAAGTATGCCAATCAAATTAACTTTTAAACGTATTTTGGATTTTGCAATGATATTTTGAGAACTTTTAAATGTAACGTAAGATATTCCATTAATAGACGTGGTATAGACATTTGGGAAGGGGCATGCCGGCACCACGTTTGAAAAAAACTATTTCTTATCCAAGCTGGATCATGGGCTAAAAATCAAATCGAAACTCGTTATAAGCCCTTGGGTTAACTGAAGACATGATTATAGGCAATATTCCGTGATAGTAGGCTACAGCTAGTAGAATGTTTGACTATCTAGAGTGTAATACGCATGTGCCTGTATTTTTGTCAATATACTATGATAATAAATTAAGGCGAATAATAAAAAAAATGTATAGTCGCAAGCGACGAAAACAGGATTCAGCCGTACATATGACGTATACATTATATAGATAATAATGTTAGCAATCAATCCTGAAAGTTTCATGAACGTCCTGTGAAGCAATAAGCTACAGCAGCATTGGAAAGTATCATTTACAGTTTTACTGTCGGAGCTGACCCCATGTTAAGAAAATGCGTAATGGCGACCGGAAATGACTGTTCGCGAGCGATTTTATTTTTTCAATTTAAAGACCTTGGTCATGTCTAACGCTCATGCAAAAATCATAAAATTCTATGGTCTGGTTTTTTAGTTATCTGTCCTTGAAGTTTGCGATTTTTAAATGTTGGTCAACTTTGAAAAATCACAGCAAGAAAAGTATTAATGTTAGGACTTTCTAGAAATCAAATTGAGAACTACAATGCTTCAGCTACATTGAGTATAAATTTCAGTATATAAATTTCAAGTATCTTCAGAGCAGAAGATTCTCAAAGGTGGGTGGGGTCAGAGATTGTCGAAAATTCACTAAAACCAAGATGGCGGCCAAACCACGTGACCTACGAATTTGTCATGATTTTTATATTGCGCATCTTTTTAAAAAAGTTTCAGGTCTCTAAGTGCATTTTGAAAAGAAAAAAACAATGATAAATTTTCAAACTTTGGGCCTAGCTGGGCCATTTATTTATTGGCCGAATTGGTCCAAAAGCCGAATCCTTAACTAGTCCTGACAGAAAGTATTCAGGTAAAAGACTGGTACTGCTCCCATTTGCGAATCCATAGGGTGGCCATGAGGTTCCTTTAAGGAAATTATTTAAATTGCGGGTATGTGAACCCCTCTTTTATCATTGTGACCCCCTCCTCTCAATATTCCTAGATCCATTAATTCATTATAGTTTTATACAATAACAAAATAGCATTTCGTTGATGCAACTTAGATGAATGTTTGATGTTTAAATGGACACTGTTAATTATTTAACCAGAAGCCTCACTATCTTTTATGAAATTTAAAGTGAAATAATCATTATATATTACTTATAATCATACATTTAAGTATAAACAGTGATATACTCTTGAATTTTGTTTCCACAAAAATACCCCGATATATAGGACTGACCTTTTAATGCGCAAAATAAACCAAATATACATAGGGGAATAATCTATGATTAATATTAGGATAGGCATGATTCAACTACTTTGGTTAACGTTTTCTTTCTGTCAAACTCTTGGAATCCTATATAGTTCCGTTTTAGTAAACGTTAATTGATTATCGGTTTTTACATTAACCTCTTGAACTCCGTACATTGTTTCCATGTGTAACCTTGTAAGGAACTTTTGGCACTTCCTTCCGGATCATCTTGCAGCCGACAACCAACATGGCGCTTTCGCAAGTAAGTGGACCAAAAAAATTCTCTCTTTTGATAATCAATAAAATTCCTGAATAAAAATGTCATCGAAATTAAACTATATCTGTTTTAAATTATAAATATCAAAAGAGTTGAAGTATTGTTTATTATGTGATAGACAATGTTATCTCCCTAGTCTGTAATGTCACTGAATGTGGAAACGTGGTTTCTATCTAGTGTCATAGCAGCGTCGCTGTCCATGCTCTCACGTTAGAAATTACAGAGAATGTATTCACTTCATTTAATGATTCTTTCGGAAATCATATAACATGTTTATAAGTTTGTAGAACATTAAACTGGTTGAAGTCTAAATAATCTTGTTGCAAAATCAATGGTCATCAGAAAAAGTTGTAACGAAATTATGAAATGATATTTAATACTGTATTAAGATAAGATAATCATTATTGAACAAAAAGTGAAATTTAATTTGTATATTACGAGATTATGATGATCTATTGTCCCCATAAACAATCCTTGATCTGATTAAATTTCACGAAAATTGTCATGGCAATGGTAACCGTCTTTCTTTGTTTTTTTAGAATGCTCAAATATTCTTCCAAAACATTGAAATTAAATATTAATAGTTTTAGCTGACAAAAATATTTGTTTTGAAATGAAAAAAGTAAATTGAAAGAGAATATAATAAATTTTAGCCCATGGCATTGATAACCAGTTACCTACTTATATATGGCAGAAAGGTAATAATCTTAAGGTTGTATATGTAACTCTTCATTAAACACCTATTGGACCATCAATACATTTTCTATTCATACATTTCTTATTTATCAAAACAATAATTAACATTCAGACAATATTTTGTCATTGTACAAAATTCAAATAACAATGAAGATTTTAAATCACTGAAATGTGAGAATTTAGTCTATTTATCTATCTATTAGCACCAGCAATTTATATTGACTTAGCCATAATATAGGGTTGCCAACTTGCCACGATAATAGATTAACTAGCCATGATATGTAGAATGCAGATCAAATATTTACGTTAGAATATTCAGGAGAGTTTTCATGTTTCCTTCACTGAATTTAAATGTTAGTCTTTGGAAATGAAGTCAATGGTAAATATTAACTGGCACAGGTCTGAAAATATCCAAAACAATTAATAAGTTTCCTACCATGCTTTCCCTTTCAGGTTTTAAAATGCCATGGGAATGCAGATTAGTGTTGGGTCTATCCTAGACCAATTAATAATAATTCTTATTGTAATTCTAGTTTCACAGTCAACGTTTAATCGAGGCCTGGACAAAAGGAATGAAACATTCTGACAGCCCATTGGTATCAGAAGTGGCAGAGACCTCTGGTCTCTCAATTACCCAAGTTAAGGTGAGATTTTTAATATTTACTTTTTTGTAAATTCACTATAGCATTGTTCAGATCATTAGTATTTAAAAATAATATTATAAATTATCCTGCAATATCATATATATCAAAAGATAATCAAAATGACAGAGGAAGGTTTACCAAACAAAAGAGTGATAGAAGTGTTTATCTTGTCTCCTTGAGTTACCAACTTTGAATTTTCTCCTTTTGGAATTTTCATGTCCTATAGTTCTTTATTAGCCACATATGTGCTGTTTTTTAGAACTGGATAGGCAATTATCGCCGAAAGACGTCAGGGAAACCAGCAGCCAAAAAGAGGGTTCGCCAGCCTTCTGGTTACAACCTTTTCTGTCGAGAGATGGCTAAAAAATCAGGTAATTAGTTTATGTGTCTTCTAAAGAAATGATAATTTATAAACGATTGCAAACACCACCAGAGAGGCAGCTAAAATAAGTTTTTTTGTGAGGCACTGCTACCTTCCTTGTACTGCATACTGATGAAGTTTTTCTGCATTTTTATGATACTGGTATTGTTTTGATCAAAAAATGAAAAAAGTTAAATTAATACAAATAACAATCCAGTATATATTTCCAAAAATAACACTGCAGTTTAACAATACCATGAGTTAATGTGAGGATCTTTCCTGAAACCTATGGCTCAATTTTTATCATCGCCCAATCATATAATGCCCGAAATATAGTCTTTGGCTCCTGTCAGTCAGTTCGTGATCAAATGTTTCAAGAGTAGAATTTGAAAACAACACTTGATATGTTGATTAATCATCATTTGAAGTTATACCTTTTGGGACAAGGATGTTCAACTTTCTTGATTAGCAGGTATATCAAATTGGAGATATGTGCTTCAGGAACTAAGTCTAGTTACTTCTGTTTAGGGAAGATGAGATCACTCTTATCCTATGTTTTCCATGTTCTCAAACTCAACCGTGCGAGTCCCTATAATTTTTGTAATGATCAATTAAATTGAACAACCAGCTTCAAATTCCATCATGTTTTAATTATCATGTTTTATTGTTTATCTATGTTTCATTCACATAATAACAATGATTATCTAATATAATCACATTTAATCACAATCAATGTGCTTTGAATTACACAACATGACCTTATTTCTTAATTTATCTTCATTCTTATTTTGTTTTCAGACAAGCGACTGGAGACCTGCTCCAAGGAATGGAGCAGGGCTTGGGCTCTTCTTTCCGACCTGCAGAAAGACTCCTACAAAGAGAAAGCTGAGAAAGAGCTGACAGTTCTCAGCGATGCTGACAAAGTCAAAAAATATTTGAAACAAATGAGTGTTGTTGTAAGTTTCCTCACCTATTAAGTTTCATGAGTTTTTAGACAGTTAAATTTGAGTATCAAACTATTTGATAATGGGTAAACTTTCTATGTTCTGGGGGTTTGAAAGAACCAAAATTCCAATTTTTAACTCATTAGGTCTGAAAGACCCGATGGGCTTATGGCATGGCCTCCGGCGTCCGTCCATCCGTAAACTTTTCACTTGTTCGACTTCTTCTCCAGTTTCAAAAGGTCTAGAGAGCTGAAAATTTTGTGTAGACTCCTTGGCCAATGGGAATTCTAAATTGTAGATTTTGTGACCCCTTGACCCCAATTGGGATCACGGGTCAAAACCTTAAAAACCTATTTTTTTTCTTCTTCTCCAGTTCCAAAATGTCTAGAGAGCTGAAAAGTTGTGTGTAGACTCCTTGGCCAATGAGGATTTTAAATTGTAGGTTTGGTGACCCCATGATCCCAAATAGGGTCACAACCTTAAAAACCTATTTCCATCAAAAGTCTGATGAGCTACAGAGCTCTATTTTATATATTGAAAATGCAATGTAAAGAATTCACTCTTTCAAATGTGTTTATTGTCCATGAATGACGCCACAAAGCATATGATTAGGATTATCCTTTCAAATATTCAATATAAGTTTTAGAAAAAGCTACGGAAAAAATTAGTCAGTGAAATATACTATCAAACTACAGCGTTCTTGCAGATAAACAATCAGATGTCACCTAATACATACAAACTTTCCATATTATTTTATGTCCAGTTTCAGAATTTGAATGCCTTGGGTGTTGAGGGGTTTTCTGTGCTAAGAAAACCTGGTGCCTCTGGACTTCATTTCTTAGGGTCAAACAAAGGATTACCCTACATCCTTGCTAATGAAGATCTTATTAAGGACTTCTCATCATCAATAGACAAACGTATGTGGTATTAACATTTTCATTTATAGTAGGAATACTCTTACTCAGTTGGTTGATGCGTGTTAAATTGGTTAAACCTAAACCTTTGTGTATGAATAATTTGTGTTGTTTCTTTAAACCTATCTTGTTAACTATATATGATATGAGAAAGCCATCGTCGTACATCAATATTAAACTTATCATTAGGGCTGATTATTGTATCAAATTTAGTCTTGATATTATTGCGATTGCATTTTACAGTTTATGCATTGCAACAACATTGCAACATTGCAACATTGCAATATGTCCATTTAACTATTTAACTATTGAAACTATGCATCTTAAGCCTTTGATGTACAGATGTCAGAGAAACTTTTTCATGTAGCCTTATACGAAACTGGTAGTGTCAGTCTGATAAGGAAAAATCATGTGCCCCAATTCAAAGCTCATAATTTTGGAAAAATAAATCTAATCATTACGAAAACTCAATAAGAGTATCAACAATATGTCCAAAATATATTTAAAATTTCAGAGGAGTTGATTGTACAAAACAGACACACTGTCGCTGTGTCCCAAAAAATAGGTACCGGGTACTTCATTTCCTTTAACAATATTGCAACGTAGATAGCAATGGTGAAATAATTTATGATAATGACATCGAATGTTCTATTGATATTTCAAATATGATAGTTACCTGAGATGAAATTGTTCATACACTTTCAGTGAATAATTCTCTTTCCATTTGTCATCTAGGATGGAAAAAAAGAAACTTTAAAACTCAGGAATGACAAACAGAATTTCATTATGAACTATTACCATTTTTCTGCATAACTGCGACAGATACTCTTAACCCCCTAAGGGCCTTGTCCCACCATTTTTGGTCGGGTGTATAATAATTCCAGTATTTTGTACAATATGATTAGAATTATTCAATTCTTTTAATTTCATCAAATGACAAAGCTGTATTTTTCTGTATTTACATATTTTCTATTTCTAATGCTCAATTTAAATTCATGCTAGTTCTGTCATTATTACCTCTTATAGTTACAAAAATTCTTCTTAAAGTGTTAATACCATTATTCTTTTATATCATATATTTATAATAAATAATCAATATTCATCTTAATACCTCTTCTCAAATGCGATTTTTTCTTTGCAGTCACGAATTCCTCTTCACTTTTCTTCCATTCCTCTATTTCTTCTGAATCTAAAAATGATAAAATAAAAATTGCACCATGCATAAATAAGATAGAAATAAGGAAATGAAATAAATCTGAGATAGTTCATGTTTTACTTCCTTTTATCAAGCTCCATTATCAAAAGTACAAAACATGATTTAACATGACAACACACCTGTATTGGGAGCAATGGCTGCCAATTGTGAGGCAAACACCTTTTCTGACTCCACAGCTTTCACAAGTTTTTGGCACAAAGATGGCACTGAAAATTTAAAAACATAAATTTTAAATTTAAAATATATATATATATTCAGTGTCATGTCACTGATATCAAGATTGGGAATAAATGACAATGGCTTATGGATGAATGAATGATTCCTATTTATAAAGTTGCTTTTATAATGGATAAAAACTAATTTTAAGTACAAAAATATCAGAGTAAAAATTCTTATTCTGTGTAAATTCACCAAATGATGTTAATTATGAAGCTGCTGTATTTTGGACAAGTTACAAGATACACCTACCCATTTTCCGTCTCAACTTCTCGCTGAAATGCATTAAACCATCAACTAGAAGATCTGTTCGATGGTCACTCTGCATTTCCTTTGTGATTTTCTTGAATCGGCGCAAGAAGGACCATAGACGCTCCATCGTTTCACCGTCAGTAAAGCCAGCTCCCTGGATCCTTCTTGGACTGTAGAGAACCTATTACATTGACAGTGATCATTAAATTGTTATTATCAACATTGAAAATAAAACATTATTTTCATGTAGATATGGAACTCAATGCATAAGTAAACACTCTGTTCATCGGTATGAGGTTGGATTTCATCATTTGTTTACCAATGAAATACATGCTATCCTTACATTACCCAATCTATATTTATATATACTACCCTTAAGCACTATTGCTCTCAATAGCCAAAAGTTTCAAGACTGGTGTACTTCAATATTTGACCATCCCTATGTCATCAGTTTCTTTTTATGTCCCATGCAATTTTGATGTCATAAGCACTGGTGAAATAGTGGTACACTGAGTGAATAAGCATTTTTGCCATTATTTAAGACATTACATTTTTTTCCAAACTGAAATAAAAACCAAGGACTTACCTTCATAAATATAATTGATAATTTTCTGATTTAATATACTGAGCATAAAAGTTAAGGACCACTAAATCTATGTTGAATTCCAGAATGAATTTTGGAGAGTTGTATGGTTTAAAAATGGTACAGTCTTTCAGCATAGCAACCATTCTCAACTCTTACAGCCTTCTTCATGTGATTTGGTAAAGGATATCTTACTGATTTGGTTAAGGTGAGGTTTCATTATTTCTTTATGAACTTCTTTGGAAACATCTCCCATTCTTTCAAAACTTTGCAAGGCACTTGTTGATACACAAGCCGGGTATAAACACTGTTGCGCCATTTTCAGAAAATATTCATCTATTAGCCTTGTTTTCTGTTACTCAAACAAGGTCTTATCTTTCTGATACAACTTGTTTGCAGGTTAATTTTTGGACAGTTATTTTTCTGACCATTAGGTTTATCAACACATCATAAAAATTAATTTTTTTAAATAAATAAAAAAACAATTCAATGGTCCTTTACTTTTTTGGCTCAGTATATGTCCCTATATAATCCTTACTTGACATGCCATCTGATGTCCAAAACAATGGAAGACAGGGATGCCAAAGGTAACATCCTTCAGTATTGAGTCATTGGAACTTTTCTAAAATAGAACTTAATAATTATTGTAAGCGCTGCTCGGATTATTTTGTCCAATGCAGAAGAATGTAGCTGTTACAAAGAAAACATATATTACTACAAATGCTTATACACTATGTTGTGGATGAAATGGTTCAAAAGATATAATAATAAGTATAGAATCCAACATTTTGCACCCCATTTTTTAATATTCAAATTATGTTACCTATTATATGATATTCATAAAAGTACATTTGTCTTCTTGTCTCCTTTTAATGCTCAACTAATGACATGTTGTTCTTTATCAATAATTAGATTTGTAATGTTTGAATCTCTGTTTTATAAAGCGGTTGACCCAAAATCGTTACCGGTATGTTAATTTCTAGTTTATCTTTACAGATGAAATAGCACGTATTTTGACATTTATTACCAAAAACAAATATGTAAATGAGTGTGTCCATCTACGCTTAAAGGATTACAAATAGACATTAGAGATTTGAGACACCTTCTGGTTTTAGGGGAGTGATATTCAAGGAATTTAGCAAGTAGTGCACTTCAAACATGCAAGCACATATGCTCTTTTTAAGTGGTGCAGCAGCATATAACACATAAAAACCAGTATAGAAAAAAATAATGTAGAATATCAAATACATAAAACATATGTACCTGAAGATGGGATGTTAGCTTGCATGCTATATCATACAAAACTATCATATTCTTGTCTGTTTCTTGCAAATACTTCAGTAGATATACAGCATTTGCCAACCTAAAAAGTAAATACAAGCTGTGGATATTGGTGAAAAATCATCCCTTTAAGATTAAATAAATTCATTATAAAAACATTTATGATAGAGATGCAACAGTCATCAATTTTTTGGTGGGTAGTTTTTATTTTGATTTAAAGTGAAATGATGTGTTACGGTGTACCTTTCGCCATGTTTTAAGTTGAAGAATGCCTTGGGATATTCATGCCTACAGCAGGCTCCAAATACACCAGTCTCTTCAAGTTTGTTGTTCTTATTTTTAGACCTCAGTTCTGAACCAGCTTGAAATTCAGAACATCCCTGAAAGAAGGTAATCATTCAATGTAAGCATTAAGTAGTGTTGTAGGTGTCATTATTTTCAACTTATTAATACATTTCGTGAATATTACTTGAAACAAACGCCTATTGATTTATACATTTGTGTGATTTTGTAACAACATCTTTTTAGGGCTTAAAAGTATTGAGCCCCTTAAATAATGATATATAACTATTTTGTTTCAGTCCTCTACCTAATAAATGTCGTAACATTGTGAAAATTGTAAAACTGAAAGTTCATACTCAATTGACCTTAAACAACTTCTATCTTTAAAAAAAGGTACTCTGAAATGTATTACCTTTTCAGTATTTTTGGCCTGATAGTTTTCAACAAACTCATCCACCTTGTTCTGGTCCAGGAAGAAGTGTCCGGAGTGAAAGGGCTCTCTCACTGAAGTGCCGGCGGCTTTCCTCCGAACCAAACCAAAGTTGGCATCAAAAGAGTATATGGTTTTCTCATCCTGTGGATATATCAATTGTGATTAATGACAAAGCATTACCTAACATTCAAAAATAGAGAATCTAGTCCAAGCATCTATTGATATATAAAAATATCAACATGAGTTGACCAAGTTACAATTTGCCGAGGATAATTTCATTTCAATTGATAAGTGTTGACATATATGATTCAAGGGTGAGATTTTTTTATTATCATCATTATTAGATAGTTACCTGAAAAAAAAAGAGGAATATATCTTTAACTGTGATAACTATTATGATGTCATAGCATTGTTACATTATCACTTTCTCAGCACTCCTCGACAGTTGCTATGGCCTGGTGAGATAATTGGGTTGTAGCATTATCTGGAATGGATTTATCACTTGTAGATACCATTTGATCTCACAAAAGCTATATCCGTAATAGTAGCCCGTTTTTTATGATAAAATCAAATACACATGTGTTTCTTGTTTGCTTACTTGGTCTGTAGGGCATGCTGGACACTTGGTCCCATCATCAAACTCAGGACAGAGGTGATGTAGGTGAGATGTTGTGTACACATATCGTCTATACATCTCAAAGCATTCCCCTGTCACGCACCGATATAATTCTTTAATGATCTGCAGTAACAGAAAATAGTTTAATTCAGTAACCTTTCACCATAGTCTAAATTTTTGCTGGAGATAAAATAATAACTGATATATGCATGAATCAGATTCATTCATAACCATTAATCAAACAGAATTATCATTATATCAATTGATTATACACATTGTACTAAATGTGTCAAAACTTGATGTGTCATTAACCTACCATAATATTCTGAATCTTATCAATATTCTTCCACCGCAGTGCTTCAAAGAAACTTCTGATGCTGAGTTGACTCTCAACAACAAGAAGCCGCAGAGTTTCCATGACACTGAAGTGAATAGCCACTGCAGGATTTGATGGAGTACATGGCCAAAAGGAATGTCGAACCAAAGTTGCAATCTCTGGTTCGCACTGGCAGAAATTAAAGTTCACCCTGGTCTGAAATCCTAAAAGAATATAAATGTTCAATTGTTTGTCTTTCTCAATATGTCTTTATCAATACAATATACATAAAACAAGGTTTAGCATGTCATCAATTCATTGATGATTATAATGAATGATACAAAAACTAGGATTCTTAAACTCTACAACACAAGGGTCATATGCAAAGTGCACAAACACTTTCCCCCAATGATCAAAATCATTCTTTTTTTATGATGTTATCAATAATATTGTCTTCTCTTTTTAACAGTGTACCAACTGCTCTGTTTTTGAAGAATTGCAATTATTTACATACCTTCATTGTTGACCACAACAACACTCTTCAAGTAAGAAGTAGCGCAGTGATAATGGTCAGTCCATGTAACAACTGGCTCCTCAGCCTGCACCAGTGGCTTGAAAGTATGATCCTGTAAAAAATATCACAATAGTTATAACTCTTTTCTCTTTAGATAGAACATTCTAGTATTGTCCCCTTAAAGATCAAAGGCGCCACACACCCTTAATTCCGCATTAAAGTATAGTTTTTGAGTGGTATCATGAAACAATGGCCCATGACGTCAATAACAATAGGCAATGACGTCACTAGTCCTGGTCCTAATCAAGTTTCGATTCGCGGCCGAATGGAATTTATAAAAAATGTTTATTTAGGAGAAGAAACAGCTAAAACAAGTAAAATTGACATACTAGAAAAGTAATATAGTAGCCCTAATGATCATGTGTTTTGCAATAAAGTATAGTTTTGCCCTGAACTATTATATTTAGTTCTTTAACTATAATAGTTCAAGGTAAAACTATATTTTATTGCAAAACAAATGATGGTTAGAGCTACTCTATATCTTAAATTAAATATACTATACATTGGGTTTATAGCTCAGCTGTTTGCAAGATTACCTATCTTAAGATAACTTATTATCAAAGATAAAAAATTAATGCACAGCAGTACAATTGGGAATCTGGTTTGGAAGTGAAGGCAATGTAAAGTTTACCATAAAAGCGTTGATTTGGCTGTAGATATTGAACAATGCACAAGTATCAGCAAGTTATGATTCCAAATGTAATGACATCATAATTTTATGATATTATGCATTGGCAGTGTACCAAGTTAATATCGATGTGTAAGGTGGTCATGAAAACAGTCATTCCTTAGATAGCTGTACCTTGCAACCAAATTAACTTTAACCTGGGATCATAACATAAGTTAGGGTGATATTATTCTAACCCCACATTACTTCAGGCTTGATGAGCTAATCATTACAATTAACATATCAATATATTTGTAAAACTCATAGTGATATATATCAATTGCTGGTATTCATTGAATATTTTCTTACCTCATCATGCCAAAAAAGTGGTTTGTGAAGGATGTTGAAACTGTGATGTTGAAAATGGCAAGTGGAACACATGTAAGTGTGTGGGAAACAGTCCCTGCACATCAAAATGGCCTTGTCTTCCTTTCCACAGCCCATACAAATGAAGGTAGGAGGAAACTCTATCTCTGTGGAAGCCTTCAAGACAGAGTCAAAGTGAAGGTCCCAGGCAGTAGTTGTCTTCTCCTTCCTCTCCTGATGCAGGTCTCTTGATGGAACTTGGTCATCAGTAACCAGTATGCTTTCAGTGAACTGAAATATACATAATATTGGTCCAGATAGGTTTGATTGCAATCAGAACCTGATAACAGAAATGACAAAACTTGAAACAATTGGATTATGATATCTCTATGTGATCCGAATGATCTGAAAAGATATAAATTTTTCAATTTTCCATTATTTTTTTATTTATTTATTTCATTAAACCTTTTCATGAAATCTTTCACTTAATATTTATGGAATAAAGTATACAGCCGTGTAGGGTACAGATATACAGAGGGTACAGATACGCATTTACAAAATAGTTAACCTAGTAATTGCATATTTTGAGTTAGCTTGTAATATTTTGTTGTCTGTACATCCTTTTGATATATAGAAGACATTAAAAAGTTTTAAATTGCTTTAAAGGAGTAAGATGTTGAACAGTGGTACAAACGGTGACATGTAAGTACAAACTGACAGAATTAACTAACTAATTGTCACCAAATATTTTATCAATAATGCTGAGGAATATATGGAAGACAACTTCTTTGTTCATAGTACTATTTACTTATATATATGCCCCTACCTCATTACTCTTCCTCTGCTTGAGAACGACACAAAAATCTGTGTCGAAACGTCGCCCACAATGAACAAAGAAGTTGTCATCCATATATTCCTCAGCATTATTGTCATTCCAACTTCTAAAATGCCTCTCAAAGAAAATATTTTATCTTATCACATACCAAATGTCAATTGAAATCAAATCATTGATCCTACAATCAATTTGTCCATCCAGTTTTCTCTATAAATATTATATATTTGAAAATGTTAGGGTGTATTCAAAATTTGCCTGCATATTTTTAGCCTACACTTCCCGACCACCACAAAATAAGGGATAGTTGTTTGAAAACTTTGACTGCCTTACACAAAAGCAAAAACAAAAATTATTCTACATCAGAATTCTAAATTTAGCCCTTAAAGGGTCCATTCGAGCTGGGTATTTTTTGTGGAAACGAAATTCAAGAGGACTTTCTATGTTAACAACTTAATATGATTTTTACATAATTATTTTCCACTTAATTCCAAATGTTTTCATGAGGTTCATTTCAGTTGTTCAAGATTTAACAATATGGCAAAGAATAAAGTGTATCGCTCGAAAAACATTGTGAATTGAAGCCAATCATCGAAGCTACGAGCGTGGAATGCATTAGTACGACAAGATGCTGTCGTAACTGATACCTTTTATTATGAATTATTCTATGTCCCTCTTCTATCAATCAATGAGTTATTTCATAATTTTGGTAATGAATTAGCATAATACAACACATCTGTTTTCTCGCAATGCTAACATTTCAAGTTGGCGGACAAGCCGCTTGAGTTGTCCCATTGAGATATGGCTTTCACATATCTTGTATTTCCATGTCATGACTGATCATTTATGCCTATATCTTAGTATCTTTGCCCACAATGACTGTAATACTAATGTCAAATTGTTAACACATCACCTGTTCATCTGACGGTTGAATAATATTTACTGAATGCTAGCAAATACTGTTTTAAATCAATTATCAATATTTGAGTAGATAGTATTTCTGGCCGTTTATTTTTAAAAGCATACCTCTGATTCTTCATACGTTGAAGTTGCAGCTGTTGATGGATCACTCATAGACCTGCCCATTTGAACATGCTTCACATATCTTTTACCATTCAGTTGATAGTGACACTTAATGGTTGGTAACTTCCGTTTTCTGTAACTCTTCTGAAAAAAAAATTTAAATTAAATATTGGTTTCTATTTGAATTTAAAGTAGATCATATCATCTAAAAGAGTTTATGCCTTGAACAGCAGTAGATTTAGACAACAAAAGAGCACTAGAATATGAGCTCAGTTTACCTTTTTTTTAAAATGAAGCGGGCTATAGGGGATTCTCAATATTTATGCATGCATACGAACTATGACCTTCAAAAAACCAAAACGAGGCTAAGGCCGCTTCTACACTTCCTGGTTCGCGTAATGGCTACGTGTCGTTAGTGCGACTCTCTGGTTTCTATGGTTTCTATCGGCTAGAAATGATTGTGCCTGTATGATTGAATTGTATTCCAACTACACCCGTGACGTAAACATGTTGTATGACAATAAAATCGCCCAAATGGAGGTAATCATTCCATGTCAATCCATCACGAACCTTTGTTTTGGATAGTTAAATTCGTGGCAAATTCAAAAGACCGACGAGTTTTGCAATATTGCAAACAAGATCATAGTTTTTTTTATTGCTATATAGGCCTACCTCATTGCAAATTTATGATTATCATTCGACAAAATGTAATTTATGTTTATTATCTCGATCTTCACTGCCAATATTTAGAACAAACTGCTGTAACTGCCCAACTTATGAGAGCTAGTATAGCAGGGTTCGAAATTAGCACTAGCCCGGTAGCCAATGGCTAGTGAAAAAGATGCTGGGCTAGTAAATTGTAATTATGGGTAGTCCGAAGGACTAGTTGAATTTAAAGAAAATATGATTAAATCTGTGTATTTGGCTAGTCAGAATATGTTTGGGCTAGTGCTCACAGGAATGCACTAGTCCGAATGGCTAGTACCCATTTAGGACTAATTTCGACCCCTGTATAGGGCATGTTTACAAATGTTTATTGGGATTTACAATGTTGGCTGTGCTGCAAAACCGTCAAAGAGACACATCATATATTGAAAAGTAAGAAGCTTCATAAACATGATTCAAATATGAAATGGAGAATTATTGATATTGTGATGGTAATAAATAAGCCTTTCATTGATATGTTAATACATATCAGAACATATGTACATGGCCTTGAGACAATGAATATTATTAATGTGGGCAAATAATTTGAATTGTTGGCACATTGAATTACATATAGATGCTGCAATACTCTTTTACAAGTTTTACCAATATGTAAGGCCACACAAATAACAAATAAACAGTAGACAAAGTTGGTCTGGCTTGATGGGGGGAAATGCATGTGTATTAATAATTATAACTTTTTTTGAAATGTATCGATTTAATGGGATTTTGCTTAGCATTTGAAAATTGCAATTTGATTAAAATGATATTTGATTAGTTTAAAAGGAGGTTCTGGTAAGACGTATATGGCAATGTAGATCTTTGTTTGGTAAATGCTTCATTTGAATTGTGTGATTGATTCTAGGCACTGAAGATGAATAATTGAAACAATATGAAATATCAACAAAATTGCTTGAACATAAAAATGATATTCATTTCAGCATTATAAAAAATAACCCTTTAGCTAGGTATAAATCAACAATTTGAAATAAGTAAATAGTCCTTCAAAATAAATTGACATTTTCTATAATCTCTTTTGGTGAAGATTTATGTCACAAAAATAATTGATTTGACTTATATTAAATCTAGATAATTGTTTCTTTTGTAAAATTTATTTTTAAATATCCTTTTTCCAAATAATTTGATATATAAGATTTCCCTCATTTATCTAAAGAATTACATGCAGTTGATTTTAATATATACAACTATTTTTATAATTCAAGTAACATGATTTCACAGTGGGTTTAGATCAATTCTAGGGATTTTCTTGAATATGTCTACAACCCCAGAACAGTGATTTGAATAAGCTCTATAAACAAACAGATATGATTAATACTCTGAACATATATGGCTAGTTCTGTGTCAAGGAAAAGAAAATAATATAACAATAAAAGTATCAACAGAACTAAACAAATAGTTTAAACACAGGCCAAATTTAATATTTTATAATTATCAGTATTCTATATTTACCATTTAGATTTGTTTGTAGCATTGCTTGAAATATGTTCCTAGGCCACCAAATTTATTTGTCAGTTCTTATGCTGAAAATGTTTTATTACATGAGAATTATGATCAATATTTTTTTCTTATTTAAAGGCTGCTGCAATGGTGTGTTTTTTCAATATAATATTCCTTATAATTTGTAAGGATCTCCCTCATTATACTGTTGCTCTCATATCATAAACATAACATTTATTAAACATACGTTTTAAATCTTTAAAAACATAAATTTACAACTACAAAAATATGTCACTGAGATTATTTTTAATTCAATTTTTCTCAATAGAAGAACTGAGTGGAATAAGTTCTATACGTACATTTTATTTCTAAAAATGATACTATGTACTGTACTGCAATAGAGATAATTAGATATGCAGGAGTAGACTCTATCACTTATCATTTATGTAAAATATTAAATCTGCAATAATAATATTTTTAAGATAAGAATATTCTTGATGTGGGTGTTACCAGAAACATATAATTATGAAAAAAGTATTGTTTTAGTCTAAAATGACTCACAAATTTATTGTATAAGAATTAATCAAGTAGATGCAGTTTGTTTACATAAGGCCTGCACTCGATGACCTGAAAGTAACTCGAAGACTAGAGGAGACTTTATTATTGTTTTTCTTATCCCAATGAAATATGTATATAGATTATAATATTCTTGAAATGAGGGATATGTGTAAAGTACAGTTAATTTGTAAAGCGTATAATTAGCAACATCGGAATCAAAATGACGGTGCAGTCAACATGTAAACAGTCCTGTGAATCAATCAAGAAAATTCGCCCAGCGAGTAAAATACTATTATCGGCTGTGTTACCTGAAGATATTGAATTACTGCATCGTTTCTGAAATTTTGGCATTGTAAATATCTCATTATGTTCCAAAACGAAGCGCTTTTAGGGAAAGCTACCGACATGTCAATGCTATTGAATGTTACTTCCGGGTGTAGAAGCGGCCTTAGCCTCGTTTTCGATTACGCGCACTCCCTTTTCCGTGCCTCATAAATATTCATGAGGTAATATTAAGAATCCCCTATTCTAATACTACCCAAACTGAATTGAATACTCGAGGGGTACATTGATCAATAAAGTATCAGGCATATTGTTGTCTGAACGTCTAAGTATCAATTACATTTATAGAGCCAAAGCTCGTGTCCCGCTACTGACTTGAGTCAAAGTGCCAAAGCGATGGTAATTTCCTCGTTTAGCACTACAGTAGCATTGATAATCCTCAAACACAATGATGTGGAATATTAATTATTATACTCACATAAGGCATTGCCGATGGAATGTAGGTAAATGTTATGTTAGGGTTCAGTGGGATTTCCCAAATTTGCCGCTCAAACCGTAAAGGAACCGGAAGATTGAAAATTGTGGAATTGGTAATCTAAGGAACCGAAATCGGATTTAGACGGATCAGCATAATCTAACCATGAACATTTAAAACTGAGATTTAAAAAATATAACAATAAGGTTACATTTACCAGGGATCATATATATGTCTTATATTGCCCCTGCATTTACAAACATTTCAGTCGATTTCAAAATTATGTACAGAAATCAGGTATTTTTTAAGGGATAAAAATACACGTTGTAGGGCCTACCCGTGCCAGTAACATAATTACATAACTGCATGTCTACGGAAAAACATTAGTTATATATTCGAACAGTGACGTTTTTTCCATAGACCCGCATTTTAAATTGGTGTAGCATATAAATAAGTTTCCCTCTTTTAATTTCTGTCGGATTCTGTTCTTTTTTTGAACATTTGTATCGAGTCATCTCAGCTACAACATCATAATTCGGTTTAATTTTCAGTCGATTATCTAAGGAATGACAGTAATTCAATCAAATTATGTAGATAATTGGGAAAAAGTTTATAATGACGATCTATGGGACAGGTGTCATAATTTTGTACATAATAAATCGGTAAATCTGGTGACATACGGGGCTACATAAGTAATAACCGGATAATTGAATTTATCATACAAAACTCGGTTCCACAGGAGATATAGCTTGTATAATAATACAAGAACCTTTTTCATGAACATTATTTTTGCTGCACTTATTTAACATGCAAGTCTATGGAGAAAAACGTCACTGTCAGAAAATGAAAATTGGGGCCAGTGTTTTTTTTCCTGATATGACGCCTCTAAGATAATGGTGACAACTACAGCTTTGAGAGTCAATGAGCAGAACTTTTATATAAAAAACATGTTTCAAGTATCTAAATAATAACTGATATGTTATAAAGTACATCTACCGCTGCTAAAATCAATGAAGAAAAATATGTGTAAGTGTGCGTTTATTTTAGCTCCGATTCAAAATAAACTTGAATAACTCCCGAATGATTAAAAAATAGGTCATTAACTATATACAGACCCATGCCAGTTATATTCGGACAGTAAGTTGTTTTCTATTGACTTGCATGTTAAATTAGTGCAGCATAAATAAATTTCATGAAAAAGGTTCTTGTTGTATTATAAAATTATTTATGCTACACCAATTTAACATGCAAGTCTATGGAAATAACGTCACTGTCCGAATATAACTGGCACGGGTCTGTATGTCTCCTTAATTCATGAATTTTGAATGGTTTACAAGGCATAAAACGGCCTTAAAGCTAATCCCAAGATTGGGACATATACATGTACTAATCACCGAGTAGGCCCAGACTAAATGTAGATAAATATATATATACAAAAAGTTCCCAATCTTGAGATTGCTGTTCAGCTCTCAGGTATTATATATTGAAAAGATAAGTCAGAAGTGGAATGAATCCATTTTACTGGCTAGTACTTTCAGCTCAATTTAGGAGCATCTTCAGGCCATATACAAAAAAAATTATTGCATGGAGCTGAAGTGATTTACATGCAGTCAGAAAAATATCGCAGCAATCGCATCATTACTTAATGTACGATAGATGCTCTCGCGACTTCTTATTAACATGTAACTTTATGGAAATTAGTCACATGTACGTAATAATATGGCCACTCGCTGTTACTTCGGCCGCGGATAATGGATCATGGGTGAACGGCCATGATAGCGCTAACCTGGGTAACGGATTATGGATCATGGGTGAACGGCCATGATAGCGCTAACCTGGGTAACGAATTAAAGGCTATCACAGCAGCTTCTGTCATGACAGTGACTCTAACCCGTAGCTTTAAAGCCATGACAGCGTGCGTATCGTGCTATGGATGACTGGTTTGTGTAATGGGATTTTTGACACTATCAAAGTAATACATTTAGCATTAACGTACAATTATAGGTGAAAATTTGAAAATAAAAAATTGTAAAAAAACGTGCTACTGCCCCTTTAAAGTTGAAGGATAAAATAGTTCCTTATAGAAATATGTTTACTTTAACATACGATTATTTTTATCAAGGTACATAAATCGATACATTTTAGTGAAAGTAATCTTTTAAGTTTAACTACTTGTACTGACTACTAACTGCAATATATAACACACTGCTCAATTTGAAATGATCATAACATCTTATTGAAGCACTTTTGAATCTTTCAAAGTTTCAACATTAAGTACTAAAATAATTAAATAACATTACCAAAAATAGTTTTTTTCAATTTGAAAACACCTGGTTCTAAATAATCACTTATCACAAATACTCAATGTCATACTCATATAATTCCCAACATTCCGAGCAATTACATGTATTATTATCTTAACTTTATTGTAATTTGAGCATGACCTTAAAACATTTTTCAGTTGGAATAGCATTTATGAATAAATTAGGAAGATAACGAGTTTTTGGATGTTGATTGCATAAAAAGAATACTTTTTTTGTTGCATTTCTCAAAGAAAAAAGGAATTGTCAAAAACTGATGTCACTTTTACATATCTAACAGTTAGAAAACGACTCATTGCTGCGGAAATGAGATTCTAAATTTTAAAATCTTTTGCCATACAAAAAAAGAGTACTAACATTTTTTTCTGATGTTTGCTATTTATAGATTACAATTACAATTTATTTTATGCACTATAGCTTGATTAATTGTGTGAATTGGTAATATCTTATAACCATATGAGAAATAATAACTATATTTCTTTCTGAAACTAATTAATTGATTTGATAACATTTGATGTTTCTCATTTTTACATCTAATTGATCAGAATGTGTCTTCTGTAATAAGATATTATTTCATATTTGCGGTTTTATCAATATATTGGTATATTGCAATACAGGAACAACGTGATACAAATCGGTACACACTTCTGAAAATATACAGTATATCGAACGTTTAAAGAGGAATAGTTGAATTTTGTATACAATCGTCATTTGTATATTGTACAAGCATATGCAAGGCAAGAAACATATTCTTGCTGAAAGCTAAAGAAATTTGTTTGAAAGCAAAATAGCTGACTATTGATCATCATTACGAAATATTTGCCAAATCAAATAATAAACTAATTTTCATATGCTTACATGTTGTACACCATTAAACTCTAAATACATGTAATTACTTCTTACAATAATGTTTGGCTTGAATGAAATACCTGAAATATATGTTGACAATGTTTGAACTTACTTCTTGAGCTTCTCCTGATTGATAAAGACAGTTTTAATCTATTAAACCATATAGATTTTGCCACCATTGTCAGAGAGTATTTTCGATTTCATTCCCCCTTTTTCATGTCAGTTTGTTCAAATTCTCCGGTTAGAGATAAATATTTTAGAAGTTTCTGAGGAACATCGTGTGATAGTGACCTGAAATCTTTCAAAGACAAATTTAAGCTGAATTAAATTTAGAAGTTGAGGCTCAATATTTGAACACTGTAATGTTCTTCCATTCACAGCTGACGTGACTAAGCAAGAACATCCCAAGCTTTATAACATGGGTACACTTTAGAAGCTGCAGTACAAACTGTTGGCCTGATCGTTAAGGGTTATTCGATATTTGTTTATGTCATTGCCTGAAATAGTTCATGGTGATCTTAAATGCTGGCTAACCCTTCCCTTATATTTCATGGTGGTCTTAAATGTTGGTAACCTATTTGCCATTTATTAAATCCAAACGATTTCCATTTGAATAGTCACGTGATAGGGTACTTTTTTGACAAATGAAATGCTGACATTTACCTGCACATTTATTCAGTTTATCACACAAAGCTATTACACATCTTGTAGTATCAACGCAGAGATATTAGTTAAGTTATCAAAAGGCTTGAACAACATATTTACTTAACTTATCGATTATAAAAAATTTAATAAATGGTTTAGAAACAAATATGAAATTGCAGCCAAATATAAACTTTAAATTAAGAAAGTAACAACAATCTATCTATGAGGAACAGGTAATTATTCTTCTGACAAAATAATCATAAAAATGTTTGATGCAATCTCCACATCTGGTAAAGGTTCTTATTCTTCAGTCTCATAGTCTCATGTGTCACTCATACTTCAACTGTCAGATGTATCATCTTCTAGCCTTATATTTGTCTGAGTGGTTTGATGTTTAGTCTTATATTCCTTTTTTTGGACAAGTGGTTCAAAGGAAAGAGAGAGAAAGATCTGTTTGTGCTTGTAATTCACAGGTGCACCCCATAAACACAGAAAGGTAAATGTAATTGTGTGGTATTGGTGTCTAAGATGGTGCTAACAAACACACATTAGCATCGCCATGTACTCGGCATAAAAAGACATAATTTTGGTAATTGTATTGTTAACTGGCAGAACTTTTGAGAGTGGTAGAGTGGTATGGCAACTGCCTCAGTTATCTGTATCTTTAGATCTGGACGCCTGATATGCCGTCCTGTTCTTATCTTATCTCTGTTTCAGTCATCACAGCACCTGCTTGTTGGTAATGTTTTATGCTTTCCTTTTAAACTTAGTTATTTGGATACACTATTCGATGGCTACAATATATATGACTGTCAGGTATAGTTATCTGAGAGTATTGAAATGCTGTTAAATGAGATTAAACTTTGAACCTTCTGTATTCAGTCAAGAATCGTAGAATCGTAACAAATCAAGAGTAAAATATCATGGTAATTGTTTAATATTAATCATAAAAAAGGTACTCTATTTGAATTCTAACAACTTTGCGGACAGTCATAATCATAACTTGTTCCAGCTACTAACGGCAGGTTTAATCAATCAAGACAGTTTCATTTCTTTTGACCTTTCAACAACGTTTCATTTTATTTTTATAATATAAGTAGATTATAGTTCGATGTATATACACCTCTTTCATGTCCATGAGTGTAAAGATTACCTAAGAGAGCTATTATTTTGAGAGCTATTATTTTTATCCCAATACTTGGTCAGCAATCGAAAGCTGAGCTGGAATTTTAAGAAATTGCAAAATCTTGACCTAGAATCTCTGGGAACCAGATTCAAGCTAAATTTAGAAGTTGAGGCTCAATATTTGAACACTGTAATGTTCTTCGTTTCATTACAACGTGAGTGTGCAAGAATATCTCCAGTCTAAGATAAACTTTAAAAGCTTCAATTCAAACAGATTGCCTGACGTAGCATCCTGAACAACACTGTGATGCTAGTCATTAAAGGTATTCCCTGGATTGACTGCAATTTACAAATATTTGTCTTTGCTATTACCTTAAATAGTTCCTGTTGATCTGAAACGTTGGCCTTTGCAAATCAATAATAATTGATTTATATAAATTGATTCCAAATTAAATAGTCCAGTGACACGGTACTTTCTTTAAAAATGGAATTACTGAGGACTTTGAACTGCCATATTTGGGGTTCCTAAGGTCATTTGACCTAATTTAGTCAATACATTTGCATTTATTGAAACATTCTACAGTAGCAGCTAGAGTGTTCTCTACTGTAAAACTGCACTGAATTGAAATTTCTAAAGATTATAACATGGAAATAACCGACCAAATGGTTGTATGTAATACCTAGTTTGTTACCGTGTATGTAAATAATTGTTATAATTCTATTGAGCTCTGTTCTCTGCTTTTGGCTGAAATAATTCTCAAGCAGCGTTAAATCCAGCTCAATCCATTGAAAAGAGCCATTGAAAGTAACTTTTACAAGAAATACAGTGGTCTCATATATCTTTATTGGGTTTATGGTATCATGCATAACAGATGTCATATACACTGTCGGCAAAAAGATACTTTACCACATATTGTAATCATTTTGAAGAAAGAACTATAAACGATTGAAGTTAAAGACAAAGCACTTCCTTTTAATTCCTTCTTTCTTTAAACAACCA
Source organism: Steromphala cineraria (assembly GCA_916613615.1). NCBI lineage: Eukaryota > Metazoa > Mollusca > Gastropoda > Trochida > Trochidae > Steromphala > Steromphala cineraria. Next base: position 42,390,092 of record OU744724.1, on the reverse strand, counting down.
CCTTACGAAAATAAAGGGGGAATAATTAATTTTGCAACGTATTATTCTCAAGTGAGCAACGGTCAAAATTTTAATTTTCCAGGTGTTTGTTGAAATTGTTTTTACGAAGTAGTGCCTGTAAAGTTACAAAATGTTTGTGTTAAGTACCAGTTATTGATAACTCGTCTGTCATCACTTCCAAGTGAACAAAACAATTGTCAGCAGTTTCAACCTTTACATTAAACCTGCTTCGAAGCTTGTCCATTAATGGGGAGGTGTGAATGGAGTCTAACACACAATTTTTAAACGTACTAGAGGTGGCAATCGGTGACTAGCCTTGTATCATAACAATTGCAGATAAATCTTATTATTGCATGATACTCCTGACGTTCGTATCCCGAATGAAATGAATCATATGTAAATTATTCGTGACAATCGGACAATCGAAGACCTTTCGTTACATCTGTCCAAGCTCCTAGATTTCACGAGAACATAACAACATTCCGACTTTTCATGTGTGATTTCCTTGGCCTCACTAAGAGACAACGTAAGGACTGGTCTAACCTTACACATATATGCCCTCTTGCAGTAAAGAGACAACTGATAGGGTTGACAGAAATCTTCAAAACTTCTTTATATCCTCTTTATCCTATTGAATTGAAGGAACAGTGACAATTCTTGTAACAAGGGTTTATTTGATCATATTTGTTTAATTGCAAAGGGTTTTGCAATAGTTTTGTTATGTCATTTGAAAGTCTTTAAGTGATTTGTCACTAACAAAGCGATCAACATTAATTGTGGACAGTTGACCATTTTTCATTTTAATAATATAATATTATACTTGTGTGTAATAAATATTTTTCAACATAAAAAAGTTTAAGGTGCAACTATGTTATTACCAACGTAACTGAGAACATTTTTTATCAGATCTTGTTTATATTTCATTATAGAAATGGTAAACTCAAATTTTGACATCAGTTTAGATGAAAATATTGTTGTCTAAATTCAAATCATTTTTGCTAATTGTAAACATTATCCAAGAGACACACCTTTGCTATTCATCATAAACATTTCTAAGCATTTTGGTAATTGTAGTGTAACAGACATGAAGTGTGAGAGTGTTTGTTATTTCAACATCTCCATCAGTTACCTTTGTCTGTAGATCTGGATGCTTGATATGCATTCCAGTTCTTATCTTATATATGTCTGAACCGTAAGTGCTTCTTAGGGATGTCTAATGTGTTTTCTTTGAACTTACATAACGAATGACAAATAACTCATGCAACTTATCTATACATTTAACAGCTTTTGATATAAAAACGACTGTCAGATATGAAAATATTGAAATTATAAAATACACTATCAATGAAATATACATTTTCACTTCAGTATCTCTTAATAATTCATTAACATACCTACAAAGCATTATATGATATGATATTGTGTGATTCATTAGACATCCTGAAATCATAAAAAAATCAAGTGGGCAAACTATCTCATTTAAATGCGTCACAGATTCTGAACTTTTAATCATACATGTAACTGTTTGGTTTACATTTCATGGTATAACATAAAGGTTTAGAAAGTTAAGAGATAATTTTGAAATCACAACTGAGGAAATAATTAACGTTTAAGGTGATCTTACAAACAGCTGACATAAAAACACACCAATAGCAATTACGTCATTTCTTAAATGTGTGTGTACAGATAGGAACAACTGATAAGGTTCAAGTAAATATGCAATCTGTCTAAGAATGATTTATGATTCTTTTGTTTGGAAAACCCCTCCTTGTGGCATGTGAATTGATTGTTTTTGGAAAATATGGTGCTAAGGGTTTCGCAAAACATATAAGCATTTGCGAAATACATAACTCCTTTTTATAAAATTCAATACATAGGATTGATAATTATTATTCCATGATGTTTTTTTATTGAACTATTCAAACATAAGATAAAAGATATAATCTGACAAATGTTATTAAAAAAGGTTAAAATTTCACTTATGATTATGTTGTCGGTCTTTTCCCTGCTTCCAGATTAGTGCTTATAACCAACTGAAATCATCACAACTAGTTTAAACAGTCACAGTCGTGTAATTGATTGTCAATAGTTTGCTGAATAATTCACTCATTAGATTTCAACATATATTTTGATGGGAAGAGAGGTTTTTTTCTTTCTAAATTCTTACATAAAAAATCCACTTATCAAAACATTATGAAAGTGAAGACTGAATTTGCATTATTTTTGGTCGACTCATACCCAACTAAGTACCTAAAGATATAAGGTTTGATAGAAGTTAATTAGATGTATTTATGCACACAATTTAAAGCTTCCTAGGAGACAGAATGATGTGTCCATGTCTTTAAAAGCGGTATGTTAACAAGATCAAGAGGAAAACTAAAAACTACCATCAGTGGTACATCAAACTTTTCTTTGGTTTTATTTAAATGTGGGGGTATGTGAGCTCTGCTCGCTTCTGCCATTGTTTGAAAAGTCCTTACTGTTATATCACATAATTTTACACTAAATGAAAGTGTATATCCAAACAGCTCAACCTTATCAAAAATCTTAAATCCTGATACATAATAGCGTTTATGTATCCACGTGTGTTTGTCTCTTTTCAGGCTTTTTGCTGCTAAGCAGTGATATCGCACTGTCAACTGATTTCATAATATGGATATTTTTCCATTTTGTCAAGCATTGGGCAGATAAACCAAAATGCTTTTAGCAATATCGTATCTTGACTTCCTAATGAGACGACTGTTTGAGCAGATCCCTAGTCACTGAGATGTATTTGTCTGATCAAGCACTTAACACAACTTCAAAGCAGTGCCGCCAGCTAGATAGAAACTTTGCGTTGTTGTGACATTGAATAGGATCTGTTGATAGTAGAAGGAGCTAAGTGCTTGAGAGTTACGTCTTTGATCAGAACAAGGCTGCACCGCTATGTTTGCTGTTTGTACACAACAAATGAAGGAATGGTAGATTTATGATTTAATGATTATCGTGATTTTATTAGGATAGGTTAAGATCAGTTCCTGATCAGATTGGAAGATCTTTAGAGAGAAAATTGCAAAACAACTTGCTAATTGGGTACATATAAAATATACATCATAATTTGTGCATTTGAATTCTTAGAAAAGCTCTTAGCCGTTCAACAATTTAATGCAAATAACAGAAGAGTACTTACATTGATGCTTTAAGTGATAGCGTTTTCCAAAAATACTCATCCAAATTTAACAAATTGTAAGTTTTTTTGTTTTGATTTAAAATGCCATGTAATACAGATAATTTGCAAAACTGTCAAATACCCTAAAAATGAGTTAAAAATTAATTTTGAAAAGCTTGAGTCATATCAAGAACGTTCTTATCACATTGCTTGTCTTCAGAGCAAATGCAAGGCACATTTTATTTAAAATTCTTAACCTCAATATTTGACTACTGTAATGTACTTCCTTTCATCACAGACGTAAGCACGAAAGTTTTCTGGTCGATAACCGTTGGTAAACATTAGGACCCGCAATACAAACAACACTCCAGATCTGGCACCTTGCACAATGCCGTTCCAATCATTTGGGATCTTCCTTGGATGGAATACAATTAACAAGGACTGAAAGAGGGGCTGTTCATTGTCACCAATTGTGGCATTTAGGATCATCAGAGTTCTTGCCCTAAGCTGTGTTAAGTTTAGACATTTTCTTGTTGCAATTTCTTATAAAGTTAGTAACATTGATTGTTTGTGGTGAGACATTTCCTGATTAATACAACTTTTAAAATTAACAACTTACATTACAGAATGTGACTTTTTGTGACATTTACATCAAAGATGCGAAGAAACAAATTTCATACATGGTTTTTGGATATAATGTAGACACACTTTGATTACACTAATTCAGTGAAGGATGTATTTTGTATTTTTATACAAAAGTACTTTTCTATGACATGTATTTTTCTATGACCTTTAACTCCATGAACTTGTAGAAAGGATAATATGTTCTTGTTTAATAGTTAATTGATATCGAAATACTTTTTAATTAAGAGTCAAGCTGATAACAACATGGTCTATGGAAACATATTTGTTTCAAGATTCAAGCAAAGGAAAAGCATTCCCTCTATAGATAATCTATTACCAATTCCATATATGTAATTGTTGCCACAAATGCTCTATGTCAGGGATAATACTTTTAATTATCTTAAGCAGGATCAGGCATTTTGAGCATATTGAAACACATTTTGCATGAGATCATAAATGATGAGATTTTAATGATATATGTTAAAAACGTTAAGAATAATCCATTTTAAATGTCAGTTTGCTATTGTCGAATCACTATCAGTAAGCAGTTTATGTTTGAAAATTTAAAATAAAAACGATCCTCGTATTATATAATATTGATATAATATTGAACATTTGTGTTGTATCCAACTTAATTTGGGCATAATATACTAAAATATATTTCTTTTTATGAAAAATTACAAATTCATTTTTAAACACCTGTTCCTGTCAGTTTGGGAATATGACATCAAAAACTTTACATATTTGTAATTCAAAATCTTTCCTATGATGAATTAACTGAAGTGACCTTGCAGTGTATAAGAAGTTTTTGTTGTCCATAATGATGAACTGTAAGTAATAATTAAAAGGAGAGACACAAATGAACAAAACAGAATTAGACATCTGTGATTTCACTGTTACTTAGAAAACAAGTTCCAAATACCAATCAATAAACTGACATTTGTCTTGTCCCAGACCTGGAATGGACCAGACAATTAGAGAAGGCTCAGATACTTTGTCAGAGGAAACATATCTGACGACTATTCTTGCAAACATTACAATGTTAATGTTAATGTAGCACTTTCTCTTAGGGGAACTTTGCTTTAGATGTTTCATAAATGATGTTTTTCAAAAACAATTCTCAAATAACTTAAAGGTTTAAAATTGTCGCTTTTGTGCAGTGAAGCTGTAAACAGTCATACAACAAGAAAGTTTTGGTAGGAAAATTCATAATGTATTTGTATTGTGTTATTTGTTATTACACAGGTCAAGCATTCACAGAACAACCTACATATATGACTTTCTTTTCTTGGGAAGATCATCTACATGTCTAAACTGCATTTTCTTTAAACATATATATGCTTTTTTTATCTGTTAAAAATATTTCATTGCAATATATATTATAAATTACATGCATGTGAATGTGCATGTGAACTAGTTCCTCTCAATAAAGATACAAACCATGTACATTTACTTAAATTGACTCATCTCTTCAATTAAGTCTTCTTATCCTTGCATCTATATAATACATCGTCCTTTACTATGTTGCCATTGACACCCATCCACTTATATACACATATATACTGTATGATTATCAAGATTTACAGAGGAACTGTTGACGACGAGAATTTAGAAAAAAATGATAAGCAATGAAAATTATGATAAGCAAGCACATATGATTTAAATTTTAGTTCTCATCAATAATTGTACTTATCATTCCTGTACTTTTTAGCTCATCAGGTCTGAAAGATCCGATGGGCTTATGGCATGGCAATCCGTAAACTTTTCACATTTTCGACTTCTTCTCCAGAACCGATGCCTCTAGAGAGCTGAAATTTGATGTGCAGACTCCTTGGCCAATGGGGATTCTAAATTGTAGATTTCGTGACCCCATGACCCCAAATGGGGTCACATGGGTCAAAACTTTAAAAACCTACTTTCATCTTCTTCTCCAGTTCCAAAAGGTCGAGAGACCTGAAAAGTTGTGAGTAGACTCCTTGGCTATTTGGGATTCTAAATTGTAGATTTCGTGACCCCATGACCCCAAATAGGGTCACGGGGGTCAAACCCTTAAAAACATTTTCATCTTCTTCTCCAGTTCCAAAAGGTCTAGAGAGCTGAAAAGTTGTGTGTAGACTCTTTGGTGTAGATTCTAAATTTTGCATTTGGTTACCCCTTGACCCCTATTGGGGTCACAGGTGTCAAAACCTTAAACAACTATTTCCATAAAAAGTCTGATGAGCTACAGTGCCAATGGCTCTATTTTTTTATATTTTACTATATTCGTGTCATGTATGACTTATTCATTACTTTCCATCTCAATTTCAATATCTAGTGCAAACTATTTAATTTGTATTGCATATCATCACGTTTCATATCATTATGCTTTAAAGATAATCAATCAATTTCAAGTTCGAAATTAAGACCTTCTTTGAAAGGCAATGTTGACATGGTAAACTTGAATAAATAGATCCGGATATTTAATTACCTAATGTCGACCCTGCAAACTGAAATGCCAATATTTAGGAGAAAGTTAATCTACTGCATGAAATTCTATTTGGGGATCACCCCCTTTATAAATTGGATTCATTATTGGATCTGATTTAAAAATTGAAATATATATAAATAATACATTTTTGAAAATAAGTAACTTATTTTTGTTTACATAGGATTTATATGAATTCAATGAGAGAAGCTATATATATAAGCTACTTTTTGATCTCACTCAACAATTTCCAACACATTCGCAAAACTCTGCTCCACATGTATAGTTTTTTGTACATGTAACTTTTACCCAAAAATATCCTTTAACTTGATTGTCATTAACACCAATAGATCCGTATTTTCTCCACCATTTTACGGTATAAACGGTAATATCTTCTCACTCCGTAGATTGTCAATTCAATATTATTTTACTTACTGTCGATAATTTAGTATTGTTTCTTATGTTATCTTGATTGGCAGATCTGTTTCTTTCCATTGATCTGAGCTCCTCAAAACGATTCCATCTCCCCTATCAAATACCTGTTATCAGTGAAGACAGATCGATTTCTTGCCACCTTTTTCATGTCACTGAACTAGGCAAGATGTTGTCTTCAGGCAAATATTGGAATTCAGACAAATTCCGCTCAAGTTTTCAATTGTAGTCTTTATTCGACAAAAGATTGTTTATAATTCCTTACGTTCAAAGTACTTTGTTAAACTGACCTTGACCTTTGAACCGGATCTATTCATTAAGTTACATTTTGACATTAAAATCATATACTTCTAAGTGACATTTACCGTTGCATTTAGTAAGTATGAGCTCAATAATATGAAATATAACCTTATGTACTAAATTGAAGCAAGAGTACCTTAGGGATAAGTTTTAGGCGCTTATATATTCACTGTGCATGCGAGAAGACAATGAATGGAAAGAACCTTGCATGAAAAAGTCGCATTATTAATTAAATAGGCTAATGACTGTTTGATTTCATACAAGATAAGCCTCAAGATATTTGGTTAAAATTTGACGGCTTCTATATATAAAAACATTCGATTTCCACCAAAATTTAGGCTTGATATTCTAATCTTATTGGCACTGGCACCATAAGATTGACAACATTGCTCAAAGGGTTTCCAAAAGGATTGAACAATTTCGGAAACTAACATTACCACTCAACAGACAACAACTAATCTAAAATTTATGCTACATTTATAAGGCCCAATTTTGAATATGCCTGTGAAGTATGGGGCGGATGTCTTATTGAACAAGCCAATAGATAAGAAAAAACATCAACTTGAAGAAGCTTCAGACTTAAGCACATGCATATCCAGAGATTATACTGAGAACACGCAAGGGAATAATTAACGTTTAAGGTGATCAGACTAACAGCTGACATAAAACAAACCAATAGCAATCACTCCATTTTCTAAATGTATATACAGATAGGAAAAACAGATAACCATTCTTTTCCTATCTACGAAATAGAATCACAACTGTTAAAGGTTCAAGTAATTATGTCTGTCTTTGTATGATTTATGATTCTTATGTTTTTGTAATCTTTCCTCAAAGCATTTTCATGTGACATGTGAAAAGCTTGTGCTTAGCGTCCAGGAAACAAGCAAGCATTTGTGCATTGCATAATTAAGTTTGATCAGACTAAACAAATGGGGATGAAACATATATGTTTTAATGATGGTTTACCAAAAATACAATGATTTCGATTTGTTCACTGAATTTCAATATTCAACAATTCAATATATGTCACCTATAGTATTCACTTGTATCATCTATTTGTGCAGGTTCTCTCCAACCCCTCCTGCTGTAAACATAAACTTCCATGAACATTGCCACTCTTCTATCGGTTCTTTTGTTTTTGGTAGTTTGAAACAATTTTTAAATAAGTATTTTACAGAGTCTGTCGTTGATATGATTGCAAAGGGCAACTGCAACTAGTTAGTCTAGTTAAAGGAGTAGAATTTTGAGTCAAAGTCGTGTAATTGATCGGCAAACTATTGCTGAATCGACTTATAATTGAAAACACACCTTAAACACACACAGGCGCACAGGTGAATTAATTATCAATTTTAATTAAACTTGATTTTTGTATCATTTTATTTCGAGGGTACCCTTATTCAAGACAACTAGTAATTCAACAATAACAAGTGACAGAAAGACGGCAATGACATGCAGATTGAAATGAGTCTTCGAAGTATTGCAACAATCAGTATACAACATTTTTTCATGATTGATATATAATTATGTATTTATTTCCTCCAATTTGAAGAGTACAGAGAAAAGTATAACAGATTTACTCAAGAAAAGTCATTGTCGAGGGGCATTGCGCATTGGGTGCCGGATCTGAGCTGCCGTGGATCAATGTTCAAATCTATGTGACACCAACAGACCTCTGGTAGTATCTGCTGGCCATGCGGAACACATATTGCACACAGACTGCTGCGAAGGTGTCCTTGTCATCTGTGCACAAGTCATAGTTTGTCCCACACGATAGCAAACACATATTAATATCTTGTACTATCATAAATAAACTTTTCAGGCTAAACAGGTTTTTAACGTTTGTCCAAAGGAATACTTAGAAAATGAATCTGTAAAATAAATATATATGATTCACTATGTTAAACTGTGATATTTATAACTGATTACATGTTGGTAACTTATCTAAATATCAACTAAACCTATTTGTAAACATAATATGATCTTAAGTAGCCTACATCACAAACACTTGCAAGTTATGGTTTTATTTAAAATGTTAACAGCATTTTGATTGGATATTTATTCACGTTGTTAATATGCCTAGACTCATTAATATATTTCAAATGTTGTCAGAAACTACTACTATAACTATAAAATCAATATGCCAATTGCTTATGAGAAGATATGTAACATACATTAATAGCGTTAATGTTCTGTAGACTTTTACCTAAATGTTACAAATAGACTCTAGAATATATCTAGACACCATTTTTTCATCTAAAAGTATCAAAATGCCATAAATGTCTTATATGTAAAATATTCATGTGGTATATATGTACATAGAAACCTATATCAAATGTGTTAGAAAGTGGAAGTTGTTTTTACAAAAGAGTGATTTCGCTCTCAAATTCTTATTTTAATATAAACTTAAAACAAAGAGAAGATAAACTTAAAGCCATAACTATAAACTGCTTTTTCTCTCGAAAAAAGCCAATTAAAACAAACTTTTGCATAAATAATCAAAACCGCAAAATGAAACGTTCACTAATTTCGTTCAGCAAGGAATACAAAACTCAGACATTAGATTCTTATCTGTTCAAAATCAATGTTTAATATCTCAATTGTGATGGGAATTATTTACATATTTTTTTTTATTGTTCTGACTCATTCATGTACTTTTAAACAGGATATATATATATATCATTCACTTTGAAATTTTCAAATTATATTTGTCCCTTATTCTTTTTCCAAAGTAGTCAGATCATTTTCATACGATTATCACCAAGTTTAATTACATGTCTAGACATTGCTTCAATTAATGTTATTGACTACACAGACACATAGAAATATAATCCATTCCGAAGAGTTCAAAGTAAAATAGCTACAAAAGAAAAGATAGCAGATTTAATTTTACGGAAAACATTTACCTTAAGAGGGTCACAGCACGTTTTTTGAAAATGTTATATCTTAATTTTTCACTGAAAAATTTACGTTAATGCCATATGTATTATTTTGAGAGTGTCAAACATCTCATCACAAAAACCAATCATCCATAGTCACATTCTCACCCCACAGAGGCAGATCAAGTCATGTTGATTTAGCCTCTGTTCTATTATGCCGAAATTCGTGGGTTCCGAAAGTTTTCCCTGGCGGAAAAAAACCGCAACACAATCCATTTGAATTTCTTTATCAAATGACAACGCTTCTCGCATGGAAAGGGTGGTTAATATCACAATGCTTTTGCCTTGATTCAGTAGCCAAAACGATGATTTAAGAACAGCGTCGCTGATTGCACAACTAACTTTGATTGCCTCCAATCAGGCATCTCCCAATCTATTCCACAAAGTCGGCGTAATAGAACAGAGGCTAAATCAACATGACTTGATCTGCCTCTGTGGGGAGAGAATGCCATAGTCAGAGAACAAAGTTTTAAGATTGACATAAAGTCCATTGGTGGCCATTTGTGCGAAGATAGATACTTTGAGCGTAATCTTGAGAATGTGCAGATTTTGTGAGTTGTGATCAATAGAGGATATCTGTCCTTTCTTGACTAATACCATATTTTTCTCATGGAGTGAGGTAGAAAGTTTATATTTTCACGATCGGCGAAGCCACGAGTGAAAATATTTAACTTTTCTATCTCACGAGGGTTTATATCAATGATAGAAAAGAGTATAGCACACTCAATCATATACTAAAATGATTTCATCAAATATATGTTCACACAAAGTTTTTAATCTTATGCATGCCACGTTAGTGTAACAGTTGACAAACAAGGTATGTAAACATTTGTAAGTTTGCGACCTTCTTAATACCATGTCATTATGAAAGAGTAAAAATCAAGGGGCCATCTCAAAAACCTTTTTTATTTCTATTTTTCTGCAGCAGCGGGAATAATGGTGTCTTTTAACGACCCGAGCGCCTCTGCCTTTAATATGATTTTAAGCTTACCCCTTATGGGCAACATGGACTTAATTCCAATCATCAATTAATTAATTACATAAACAATGTTTTCCTGTCAATTTAAATGTCAAGAACAAATGACACTTTGTAGGATCTAATAAACCCATAGGCTCATACCGAGGTATTAATTGCAAGAGATATGGACAGTATTTGAAAACTTTTTTGAGTAAAATGTCAATTCTGCAAAAGCAATTCACTATTACGATTTGAGCAACCATTGACATTGGAATTACATGCTCGAAAGTGGACAATCTTTTCAGGTTTGGAAAAGGTGGACTCATATCAAGAACGTTATAATTACATTGCCCGTCTTTGGAGTCAAATGCAGGCCGTATTATAGTCTAAATTCTTAACCTCAATATTTGACTACTGTAATGTACTTCCTTTCATTACAGGCGTAAGCACGAAAGTTTTCAGTTCGATAACCATTGGTCAACATTAGGAGCCGCAATACAAACAACCCTCCAGATCTGGCACCTTGCACAATACCGTTCCAATCATTTGGGATCTCCCTTGGATGGAATGCAATCAAAAAGAATATTCGTAACTCATCGACTGACAGAGTTCATTGTCACCACTGGTCGCATTAAGAATGAATAGAGAACTACATGTAGCATTAGTAACTTGTGCTAGTTCTAACATTGTAACTTGTATGATACATATACTTGTATTGTAAAATGTAATGACTTATTGCTTGTGATTGGACTTTACCAGATTAATACAAATTAACAACTTACAATGTAAAAGAACTGGACTTTCGTTTGATAACTTCGAACTTTAGGAACCTTCAAACATGTTCAAGTAATGCAATTTGAACAGATACTTCATTGTTTATCTGTTGAATTTTCAAAAGAATAACTGGAAATATGATAAAAAATACCTTCCCTTATCAAACACAAAATGCAAACCTATAGCATCAAATCCACAAGAGTTATATTATCCGATTTTGATTACTCGTGAATCTACGTCTGGGATGTCATTACTGGTGTAACTATCAACAGAACTTGATCTTGCATCAACAATGCAGAAGACATTTATTTGACAACTTCACACTTTAGATACCTTTAGAGGTATCCATTGACTCCGGATGCACACATATGTGGACAAATTTGCTAAAGCATGCTCATGGTGAAGATCACACGGATCATTTTGTAGGAAGGATAGTCAAATATCTATCAATGAGTCTATGAAATGATGCTTTCAATACCAACTCAATATCACTGAAAGTTACTATCGACTTAATGCTTATGCTACTTCTGCGACACCTTCCATATGGCTATCGTTTCGGTATAAAACATATGTTGACGAGGTCGTTTATTCCGAAAATTAAGTTGGCTGGTGTAATAAATATCACTTTGTGTGATATTTGGAATGATCAGAGTCAAATGAGTACATGTCAATACTGTCAACATCCTCTCCCCACAGAGGCAGATCAGGTCATGGAAATGTTGATCGAACCTCTGTTCTTTGTCGCCGAGTTTGAGGGATAGAATGGGAGATGGTGCAATCAGCGACGCTGTTCTAAATTCATCATTTTATATACTGAAACCTGGCAAATGTATTGTGATATGAACCACCTTTCCATGCGAGGAGCGTTGTAATTTGCTAAAAAAATTCAGAAGGATTTTGTCGTGCCTTTTTACGGAAGCCTTTTAGGGCCACACAATTTTTTTTATTATCTTGAAAATTCAAGATAGTATGTTGAAAATTCAAGATACTAAGTTGAAAATTCAATATGGTATGTTGATAGTATGATGGTCATCAGACATAATATTTTCACATACAACTTTCAACTCAACAATATTCAGCAATCTTTCAGATAGATACAGTAAACAGACGAAAAGGAAAATAATCTGTTACTACCCGATAAAGAGTAAACGGAAAGGAACGTCTGGACAATTTCTCTTATATCTTATTCTCAGGTTTAATCAGGAGAAAGGAAGGGAGACTAATTTCCGGAACAACATTTTGCAGATAAATATCTAATGGCAAAAACTGTATTTTGTTTAAACATATATACTTTATGTTACTTTTTTTCAATTAAAAAGAATTAAAATATTTTGTTTGCAATAAATAATACACAATTTGTACTCCTGAACTTAGCATGTATTCAAATTTTTAAAGACATATACAAACACAGGGACTTGTATTGTAGAAAACAACAGAGTAAAAAGCTTTTTTAGTCGACGATCCAGCACATACTACTATATAAAATGCAGAAAACAACAGAGTAAAAAGCTTTTTTAGTCGACGATCCAGCACATACTACTATTTTATATAGTAGTATGTATAGTATGTGCTGGATCGTCGACTAAAAAAGCTTTTTACTCTGTTGTTTTCTGCATTACAAGTCCCTGTGTATACAAATCTAAGTAAAACATACTAATTCGGTATGACTAGACACTTTGCCACTAAAACCAAAATACGTTATTAAGATTAAATGATTTAAGTGGCTTTTAGTTGTCATGTTATAAGAAAGAACTTCAGCGACTGAAATATATATTATTGCCAATACATGTTATGATACATGTATGTATACCCTTGCATTATGCAAAATAAACATTGTGCATATATCCTAATACTATAAAATAGCAACATGATGTACACTAAATTATTATTAAATCAATCTTTTTGTAATTTTTCCCTGCATATGAATATGAAAGAATACACTGTCGTTTAGTACTTTGCTATTGAGTATAAGCAGTGCTTTTGGGGACATAAACAATACACTTGTAACGTTTAATGTAATAACTATTTATGAAAAATAATGATGAGGAATATATGGATGACAACTTCTGTGTTCATTGTATGCGACGTTTCGACACAGATTCTTGTACAATGAACAAAGAAGTTGTCATCCATATATTCCTCATCATTATTGTCATTCCAACTTCTAAAATGCCTCTCAAAGAAGTTATTTATGAACAGTGGGGAAATGCTTGGGGAAGGGGGATCACTGCCAGACATATACACAGTCTTGAACTTAAGTTTTATCATACGCAGACAAACCGGAGAGACGAGGTTGTTCCCACCCCCTTCAGATTTGGCCACTGTGGACTTAGTGCATACAGGCACATTTCAGACATTTAAAAAACTTGAGATAAAAGAGGCACATTTTAGATATTTGAATTTCGATAAAATTCTGGTAAAATTTATCTCAGATAGTATGTTATCATCCCCCGCCGACTACGTTGAAATTGAAATGGTCTCCGTCCGTCCCTCCCGATAATGTTTCCGGAGCGCAACTCCAAAACGGTAAGACCTAGCTCGACGAAACTTGGTATGTGCAACGAGCTTCATGTGGAGATGTGCCTTTTGGGGTTTTCAAGTTCTTTGCATTTTTATTTTTACCCGTTGCCATGGAAACGTAACATAGGATTTCGTTTCCGGAGCACAACTCCAAAACGGTGAGATCTAGCTCGACGAAACTTGGTATGTGCAACGGGCATCATGTGGAGATGTGCCTTTTGGGTTTCTCAACTTCTTTGAATTTTTATTTTTACCCGTTTCCATGGAAACGTAACATAGGATTTCCTTTCCGGAGCATACCCCCAAAACGGTTAGACCTAGCTCGAAGAAACTGGGTATGTGCAACAAGCATCATGTGGTTATGTGCCTTTTGGGTTTCTCAACTTCTTTGAATTTTTATTTTTACCCGTTTCCATGGAAACGTAACATAGGATTTCGTTTCCGGAGCACAACTCCAAAACGGTGAGATCTAGCTCGACGAAACTTGGTATGTGCAACGGGCATCATGTGGAGATGTGCCTTTTGGGTTTCTCAACTTCTTTGAATTTTTATTTTTACCCGTTTCCATGGAAACGTAACATAGGATTTCCTTTCCGGAGCATACCCCCAAAACGGTTAGACCTAGCTCGAAGAAACTTGGTATGTGCAACAAGCATCATGTGGTTATGTGCCTTTTGGGTTTCTCAACTTCTTTGAATTTTTATTTTTACCCGTTTCCATTGAAACGTAACATAGGATTTCGTTTCCGGAGCATACCCCCAAAACGGTTAGACCTAGCTCGACGAAACATGGTATGTGCAACGGACACCATGTGGAGATGTGCCTTTTGGGGTTTTCAACTTCTTATCACATACATTTATTACTTCGTCATGTAGGTAACATACATTGTCCTTCAGTTTGAACAAAATATTTTCATATTTGACATTCCCCCTAAGAACCCTTCAATCTCACCTTCCTACCTTTACTGGGATGGTTATCATGATTGATAAAGGGAGTATTGAAGAGAAGGGATTTAATCATAACTGCGTATATATCATTCAATTGTTTTTTGAGAGAATAGGAAAATACCATGTAATGTTTTTCTTACCCCGTATGACTTATCAATTACTGGAGGAAATGAATTGGCTCGATTAATTACATGACCTCAACTCTGAAACCCAAAATGCAAAATAACTAGGAGAATTAAAAATTATTCCAAAGTAGAGAACTCATACTGTACCCCATTTCGGGATTCTTTAGATATTATGATTCTTTTCAGAAAATGCTTTTATTATCCTTTGATTGTTGTTTGCCTTTTTTGCTGAATCTTTTTCAAGAGGATTTGGTATTGGCTGTGTCAATTAAATTTTACAGAAATATTCTGTATCAAATAAATTGTCATCATATCAAACTTTTGTGAGAATTATTTTCCCTTTCAAATAAAGGTAAATGTGAACATTGATCGATTTCTAGCCTCCTTTTCTGGGTCCCTGAATTAAGTTACTCCAGCAAAATTTGATTTAGGACAATTATTGAAATTCGAAAAAAAATTATCTTAAAAATAGGATACGTAACCTTCACCTTCAAACATTTCGCAAGAAGTATGTTTATCTATAAAAGTGTGAAGCTCGTCTTCTTAGCGTTTCGTTGACTTTCATCAAGGACTTCTTTGATTGGCATTCTAGAAGTTGGCGTGTTGATCATCAAGCAATAGCAAGCAAGTCGAGTTTTCTTTCCACTTAGCAACTGTTTTTAAAGTTTCTTAAATATATCGTTTAGTTTCAAACTTTACTTTATTAAGCTGGCTTTGACTGGGGCAACATTATCACATGTTCATAAAGTTACATTTGGTTATTAGAATCATATATGTTTATCAGCAATTCTTCGTTACATTTGGTAATTATGAACTCAAGAATATGATATAAAAACTTGGATTTAGATAGCTTTAATTCTTCAGATGCTGCTAAAATCACTTTCTTGGTATGCTAACTCTTTCATAACATCGAATTATTCTCTATCACTCAACACAAAACATAGTTTCTATGGTATAGGAAATTAATCTCCCTCGGGGGACATTTCATAGCGATCAAACTGCATAGCAAACCAAACTGTCTCTGTGGTCCATTACAAAAGAGAATAATTTTCCTATTCGGTTTCATTTCACCTTTCGGCGAGAAATGTCAAGTGCAACCTGAGAGCGGAAATATTGAAAATATGAGGGGTTCATATGTCCTGAACTTACATCTGCTAAACATGATGGTTATGCATTTTCAATTTGTTTTTGGAAAAAAAACATGCCCTCTCATATCATATCTCTTTGAGCACTTTGACAGATGCTGAAAATATTCACCAATCCACATTCATAAAACTGTTCATTCCACACTTGATAAGGTTAACACTGCGTCACAAATTTTGACAAATGATTTCTCAATAATGAAAATATACTTAGCAGTGTAAATCGGCTTATATGGTTTGAAACCGTATAGGGTCACTTAATTTCAAATTATGCAATGTCTTGCGACAAAATTGCGAGAGAAGTTAAATACAATGGAAAGAAACATATTTATACTATATATCAATGTTTTCTGGGCTACTTACTTTTACTTCGAAACTTCGAAAAAACATTTTTTTGACACAAGGGATATGAAAGGTTCCTTTTTATTACCTAATGTAATGATATTTTTAAATTATAACTGAGTTATAGTAATGTTTTGATTTTTTCTTCATTTGGAAAGACACTTCAATAACGCGTTTATAACATGATTAGATCACTGCACTTGAGTTACAACTTGCAATGAAACTTACAATATTGAAAGATAAACTGAAGTCAATAACCTTATACTACTTCATCTCTTACTATTACACATGGCTTATTGATTGGCACATGCACCTATTTCTGTTGAATATCTTGACGTCCGATATGATAGATCTTAACTTAACGGAAATAACAATACTCCTGTAAATTTAATCATTTTATTTCACACATGGTATCCTTACAGGTGACGAGTTAATGGACTCGTAACTGACATGAAGTGTGAGAGTGTTTGGTATGACATCAACTCCATCAGTTACGTTTGTCTGTAGATTTGTATGCATTCCTGTTCCTATCTACTGATCTCTTTGTCAGGATTCCACTATCTTCCTACGATAAGCCTAAAAACACAGTTTCCGAACTGTCAGTTGTATGCCTTGCCGCCGACTCTTGAGTCTTCTGTGCTTGCTCTCTAGCTTACTATGAATAATCATATAAATCAGTGAATATTCAAAATTGTTCAAACTTACAAAAGTCAAACAAAAAGCTTCATTTAAAGGGGCAGTAGCACGTTTTTAAGGGGAATATAAGGTGATGTCAGGAAAATAAAAATTAATTGTATTTAAACTAAACGGAGCAGTAATAATTCAAATATATAACGTAAAGTTTAGCCATGCGATTCCTTTTTCTTACACAACATGAATAAAAGGTGTTCACACAAAATGGCCGCCAATGAATTGTATGTGAATCGTCATACCTTGCCCTCTTATTATGGATGATTGGCTTGTGTAATGAGATTTTTGACACTGTCAAAATAATACATTTAGCATTCACTTACAATTATCATTGAACAATTTGAAAAATTTATTTTTCAAAAAACGTGCTACTGCCCCTTTAATTATTGTATCAGTTTTGTATTTCTATCTCTTCACGTCTGTCTATCTTGTTAAATGAATATAAATAAGATTTAATGTACATACTAGGGAGAGGGTTTTCTAAGATGAACCCAACCCTTTTCTGATGTATAAAATATGTTTAAAACAAAGAGAAAGCAATAGTCAAATCCGAAAGTAACTGGAGGTTGCTAACGATCGTTTATAGGGGCGCTGGCAGCAGCACAGAAAAGTTATTTCTTGCAAAAGAAGGTTAGGATGAGTTTTTGTAATCTTAAACATAATATTTACATGTATCTTAAAAAATAAAAAGTTTGGAAACATTTTAGGTTTAAAAATAGTTTCTATTAAATTGTCGTTGAAATCACAGAGGTTCGAATTTCTGATGTAATCTAATACAAAATTTAAAGATTAAAATGGATTTTTTTTACAATTTTAAATCGCTTTTATTTGTTTTCACTCACATCAATAGATAGTCCAAATTTGAGTTGTGGATTTAAAAAACATGTTATAATGATACTATTGATACATATTTCTGACCTTTTACAAGCAATTTCAGTGCTCCATAGTCGGATATACGAAACATGCTTCAAATGGAACATTTTGGCAACATACACTAAGATATGTGAATGAGTAGTGATATATTGTGTTTTCAACCATATTAGAGTTATTGAAAAAACGTGTTCCTATTTAAGAGAGATGTTTCAATCAAAATATATTTTTTTCGAAAAACAAATCTTGTTCGTAGTTTAAATCATTTTCTTAAATGAACATCTCAGCAACACACTCGACTTAAAGAGAGATTTCATCTTGAAAACAAAACATATTAATCATATAATCTTAAAGGTCATAGAGGCATAAACACTGAAATGCAATGCCTCAGGTCATTGGTTCCAAAGAGTCTAGTATAAACCTCAGGGAGTGTCTTTGAATATCTTTCGAGAACTGTACAAAGACAGATTCTTTTGAAGTCCCTCTCCCCAGGAGGCGATGTTCATATGGGTCCCGAGGCAACATTCTTTGAAAAGCAAATGAGATTGTGTTTAGAATGCAAAAGTGGTAGATTTGTTGCAAGTTAGCCGAAAGGTTTTTGTTGCCTGAAACTCATCGAGATTTTTTTCAGAATTGTGTCATGAATACTTATTGTTCATATCTATTTTCCAGCTTGTAATAAATGGTTTACTGATAATTGAATACAATTTATGCACTTTTTAGTATCAAGTTTCTTATTGTTAACACAGTCACTGGTACAATCTTGATAGTAACAGAGCCGATCCTAAGACACTTCAAATACATTGATTAATTCCGTTTTCATTACGATAAAAGGCAATATCAAAATGGGTCATTAACTATATAAAGAACATTACTAAATGGCAATTGTGGTCAATATCAGTTAAGAATAAAAGAGAAAACTATTTATTTATTATAAATGGCGAAACAGTAACTTTGATTTCATGTATTTGTATACGTTCATATGTTAAGATTAAGGTATATCCTCACCTTTTTCAATGTTAGTTCCATAAGTACAAGTAAACACTTTTGGATTTCAATAACTCAATGACTTCATTGTGATTACAAATGTTCATAATAAAGTTTAAATAAAGGTGATTTAAAACACACACAAAAACGACGAAACGTATTTAATCCTTAATGACCCAATGATATGACGCGAAAGTAATGAAGTCAATTAGAGTATAGCCGCTGCTTAATCAAATGACATAAATCATGCAGTGTAAGCAATGCCTTCAAAACGATAAAAAGTGTGAAAGTGATTAACGTCATGGAGAGTCAATTAAAGATTGACACATAAACGATGACTAATTAACTTTTCAAGTGTTACACATCTGTGAACGAAAAGAAGAATTAGCAGTGTATTATTAAGCTTTAAGAATGTGACGAGGTAGGATAGTTTCGTTTTTGAACAAGCCTTTTCTCAATTCTGCCTTGATATATTGATTTAAAAAAATACCCCAAATAGAACCAACAAATTGAATTTAGTATATCATTGGTAAAGATAATATCCTGTTTATTACCGTAGTCACATCATTGAAACACAATATCAACATCTACTTAACAGTACAGGCGGTCAAGCCGCCGGAGGCCCTTATAGAGCGCATCGTGAATATGCTCCCTTTCTTGCAAAAATGCCGTGTTTCAGGTAATCTTTATTAACAGGGAAGTTTTCAGAATACAAAATTAATGAAAAGAATAAACAGTGAGAAAAAAAAAATTAAATGAAAAAGACATACCTGTTTATTTTTGCGAATATAACATGTATTAATTGGTTCATCGAATAATTTGTCAATGTCTGAAAGAAGATCCATCTTATAATAGTAAGACTAATTTAATTTTTCTACCTAAATGATATGCAGCTGACAATTGGATAATGAGATAATTTCACTGAAAATGACTATAAAACCATTTCGAGATCTTTAAGATCGTAACCAACTGATGGAATCAGCACTCTCTCCCCACAGAGGCGGTCTTGTCGAAAAATGTTGATCAAACTTCTGTTCTTATTTGCCTTTCATTACGCTCTTCTAAGATTTTCATTGAATCATGGCAATAGCATTGTGATATGAATCGCGTTGTCATTTGCTAAATAAAGCAAATAGATTGTGGTGCAAATAATTCCCGCCATGAAAAATGCCGGAACCCACGGATTTAGTCTAATGAAAACAGAGGCTCGATCAACATTTCATGACTTGATTTGCCTCTGTAGGGAGAGAATGATATTTTGTCAGTTAAAGAGATGGATAAAGTCACTGTTCAATGCTTATATACATTTAGTATGTGTATCAGGTCACAACTATAAGGGAATCAATCCAAAATATAGCAAAGCAGTGCATATATTTCAACAAGTTGGAGGAATTATAATATTGAGATGATATCATTGAACACAAATTGGTAGCATTTTGCTATATCTAAGTATACACTTTCAAACTATCAACTCCTCTGAAAGTTTCTAAAAGGAACTATGATCTTTTATTGTATCTACATACACTAAATAGCTAAATAATAGTATTTATTGTAATTGCCAATCTAATTAAATCAAACTATAATATTTGACGTCCTATTTTAACCTATTCCGTGTTCTGCAAGCTATAAATTCTGCCAATTAATTGGCCGAGCCGGGACACTGGGATTATTGTTCTGTTTTGCACCTCAATTACAAAATCCGACAATAACCGAAGATTCGTGGTGCATTTTGTTCGAATTATTTGTGGCGACATGGAGATTATTCTGATATTGTTGATGGAATGTTTTTGTACTATGTAAATATTCATTTGTACAATATTAAAGGTTAGATAATCACTGATAATTTTTAAGGTTTATTTCATATACATACATTTATATATCAAATTATATATTACAATATCACTTAATAATCGAAGTTTCGTGGTGCATTATGTCGGAAAATATTTTATGTTGATATTGTTGACAGGATGTTTTTGAGATGTGTTTGTGTGATGTGTGTTTATTCATTTATACAATATGAAATAAATTCAAGACCAGATTATCACAGATAGGGAAAACAACAGTTACAAGAATGCAAACGAAACTCGTTTTTGAACGTGTAGGATATGGAACGTGACTGTTTCTTCATTGTGACAACTCAGGTTGCATGTCTGGAATGTGCGAGTGTTGCTTTGACACCAACTCCATGATGCTATTCTTTTCATTTAGAGACGGATAATGAGATGTCTGAGAATGAGATGACCGAACAAATGGAATTAGGATATCTCATCGTGACTCAGCACCAGCAACAAATACCGCACAATTCGTTGTATTGGTTTCTCAAAAGTGTATCCGATACCTGTTTTGGCCAATAACCAATATACTTAACAGTCATTGATAGTCAATGTTTAGATTTAACCCTTTATATATATTATAGTACAACTGATAGCTTTTTTTATTTGAATTTTATTTTTAACAATAATTGATTGATTCTGCCTAGAGCTGAGTGATCTAGAATTGCTATAATTTCTATACTCGGTTGGTATTCATTTAAATATTTTTGTTTTAGGGTCTGGATGACAGACTACAACAATATAACTATAAGATGTACGTAAAAACAGTGATCACAAAAATTTTCACAATACTAACTGTTAATCAGCTGAAACAAATCTAAGTAAACAAGAATATTAATCTCATCTGTCTTAACTGGACCAACCACAGTTCACTTATCCCCTATTCTAGATCACAATGATGTATATGACCAACATACACTGAGAAAATAATTCAAGTCCTTTATCTACCCAGAAGATCAACGCCTGACAAAAGTAATAACTATAAATCTAATTATCTCTCTTCTTCGTCAACTTTATCAGCATATATTTGATTGCGATGTATTCATATTGACATTGCAAGCAATGACACATAATATTACTTTAATTATACACCTCAATGGCAATATCTTTATCTCTTTCCAAGGGAGAACATTCATTGGAAACCAATGAGGGATTTTCAAATCCTATTTTCCTTTTTCCGTGGACCTTCTTTTAGAAGTATACATGTTTCAAATTTCATTACAATTTCAAAGTCCCCGGTTTATAAACTGACAAGCAAAAGAAACCTAACACCTCATTTAGTTTCGATTTAACAACGATTTGAAATATATATGACGCATTTGATTATGGAATCATCAACATTAATCATATCTACAATATTTCATATGAATTGATCGTTGATTGATTAATTTTTTGTTAAGATATCTTTGTTTAAAGAAGACCGGGGTAAAAAATGAAATTTACACCAACATGACCCCTACCATGTTAAAAAGGGTGTAAATGAGTGGAAAACAAGGTTTGTTTTGTCGATGGACATTTGTTGTTTATTAAAATTAATTTTAAAAAAAAAAAAATTAAAAATTTCCATGTCCCCCCCAAAAAATCAAACACGCCTAGAAGTATTCTTTGATTGATAACTAAAGGCCTGCACTGTTCTGTTTTAGCGTACGACGTCTAAAACTTAAAATATTTGTAATTGAAGATTATGTATATGATGAAAGCAACTAAAGTGTTAGGTTTCTTTTGCCTGTCAGTTTATAATACTTGTGAATGTAAATATCGCAAGTTCTTTTCCGTTGAATAAAATCACAACTCTGAGTCAGTGGTGTCATGAAATGAGATTCAAATTGGTACATATTGATTTTGAGAGATTTTGCCGAGACTGTTTTGAACATTCACTGGTTGATTAAAAGATCAGAGACAAGCTGACAGTGTGTTACGGCTCTTTCTGTCGAGGTTAATTTTCTAGTTGACACACTGAATACATCAGGTGTCAGGATTTAATGGCCAAATCTGTTGATCATTATTTGAGAGCTTGAAGATCAATATCATGCAAGTACTGTAATATATAAGCAAGACAGAACCTTTGTCCATTTTTGACGGTTTTCTAGTAAGATTTTAAACATGCAAATGTATTAAACTGATAATATGTTCAATATATTTATGAGGTATGATTTGCATGGTAAAAAGATAGTCATCCTCATTGATATTTGAAATTACGGTATACAAAACGATAATATCAAAGATTTGTGATTTGTAATTCAAGAATCTAGAAATACTTGTATGCTTTACATTTATTTTGATCTCTTTTATTGAACCGAAAATACACACGAGACCACATGGTTGAATGTGGGAGGTTATTGGCTATCATATTACTGAATAATTCAACAATTTAAATATTGTAAACGAAATTTCTCTTTAAATGTAATCTTTTATCAAACAATTGTCAAATTGACTCATGATTGAACGAAATCAAGTGTATAGATTAATCGCTTAATGTATTCCAGATTGTAATTGTTCCTTAAACTAAAGATTTAAAAAGAGATTGACATGCAATCATTGAATCACTGAAGTGGAAGAAATGGATTTGGTGTAGGATTTGTGGTTAAAAGAAGAAAGGCTACACACATTACATCATTTCTATTTATGTGCAAGTAAGATCTAAAGTTGCACAGACAGCAATACTAAAGGCACATATGCTTAAAAAAATCTCATTTATATAAATTGATAAGTTTAGAATAAATGAAACATATTCAGATGTAATTGATCACTTAATTATTCACTTACTGACGTCTGTGAGTTCTGTACCTCGGGGATTTCGTGTAGTTTGTAAAAGTTTAAACTTTTTAGATTTTAGAGAACGAATGATATAAAACAAAATTACCTTATTTTAACAACTCGATACTATTCTTTGCTGTGTCAAATTCTGAACCCAAAATATCAACAAAAAAAAGAGAATATAAAACAGGTCAATATGATTAAAGCACTTGAGTACAATGAAGCTCGCAATGTGACAATAAGATCTCAAAGAATTAGCCAACATCATTCTCTCCCCACAGAGGCAACTCAGTCATACCTGAATTAGCCTCTGTTCTATTACGGCTAATACACGGGACAGAAAAGTAGAAATCTGATTGGAGGCAATCGAAGTTAGTTGTGCAATCAGCGACGCCGTTTCAAAAGGGGTCATTCGCAAAAGCTCGGCTACTCCCGGTGATTCGGCATTCAGGGGAGATAACTCTTCCTTCTACAAAACATTGCTTTTTTACCTTCTCATTAGTTTTTACTTGGTAGATTATTAAAATAAAAATTATCATAAAACAAAGAACAATTTACAAATTTACACAATTATAAAACAGTATGTTTCTAATGAAAAACCTTATCCATATCTGATTTTCAAATATTTCCCCTCTCACACTGTTAATGAAAAATAAACCTAAAGGCATGATACTTTCGAAAGTCATTGTACGACCGTTGAGAATTCCCAAAGTCGTTGATATCCAAAAGGTGTTTTCATTGGCTGCAGATAAGGGAGATATCTCAAGTTACAACCTTTTGCCGCTAGGGCAATCTGCCGGAACCCCAGGATCTAGGCGTAATAGAACAGAGGCTAATTCAGGTATGACTGAGTTGCCTCTGTGGGGAGAGAATGAGCCAACATATGAGACACTTGTTTTTTATAATCATTTAGATAAGACAGTCATTGTCACATGAAACGATCTTAAGAATACGTTAAAACAACTTTGATGAATAACCCCCAAAAGAAAGTATCCCTTTGTGTGTAATCCAAATTGAAAGTCCACGTTCGAGGACATCAGATGGATTTATCATGACATTTTACATCTAGTTTCACATGTCTCTTAAATTATTGTGATACAATTCTCAGCAATATTTCCACCGCATACATGAACTTATGAATTAGTTTAATAGGGTGTGCGCCTTGGTCTCTTGGTGTATTTTGTCCTTTCTTCACCTATTAGATAACACTGATTAATAAATATATGACTTCGGTTTATGGAACATCGTCTCTGCTATTTATTCTCTTTTTATGTGTTCTCCCTCAAAAAAATACATATTTTTTACAACATTTTCATTCTTTTGAAGCAAAGTTGTAAAAATGCAACAATCTGATTTTACCCATCGGCAAAATAGTCAACAGCTTGACATATCGTCCGTTATTATTATCGTTATTATGTGCTAAGTTTACATTCTCTCAGACACAATATTTATCTCATTGGATAGACCAAAGTTGTACCGGGTGCAGCCAATGTGTCTACGTTCTAAAACCACTATTTATCAATTTTTGTCAAAAGATGTGTGTATATCGTGCATGTCTTATGTTGGCTACTCAGAGATTTGTTTTCAATAATTGTTTATACATTAAACATGTATGCTATAAATCATATATAAATAAAATACACAGTGTATATTAGTCACATTAATATCCCACACTTTGATTAACATCGACCGTACTCCGAGGAATAAAATATCAAAAATATTGTCTCTATCGAGGCTCGAACCAGCCAGAACATCCTCTCCGGATCGGTCTGAATGCACCCACCTCTATCGCATGTTCCTATTACCAGTTTAGCGCAGACAAACCCAGTCATAACAAAACGAATATATGTTTGGTCTTCATTATGACTCACATAATTTTTAATTTAAAGTTAATAAAGTTTGGATCTGTCTTCAGTATGGTACATGTAGTTTATATTTCAAAACAAAAGGCATCGAAACCAATGTTATATTTCCAGAACGCCAAGTTAAAGGGGCAGTAGCACGTTTTTTTATCATTTTATATTTCAAAATTTTCACTGATAATTGCAAGTTAAACCTGAATGTGTTAATTTGACAGTTTCAAAAATATCATTACACAAGCCAATCATCCACAGTCAGAGGACAAAGTATGAAGATTCAAGTAAAGTCTATTGGCGGCCATTTTATGTGAACACCTTTAATTCATTTTGTGAAAGAAAAAGGAATTGCATGGCTAAACTTTACGTTATATATTTGAATTATTACTGCTCCATTTAGTTTAAATACATTGTCTTTCAATTGGAACCATTTATTTCCATTTTCCTGATATCACCTTACATTTCCCATAAAAACATGCTACTGCCCCTTTAAAGCACGCCATAGTCAGTTTTCTTGAACAAAAATTTAAATGAATCTGTTACATTCATCAAGTGCGTGAGTGTCGCGTTGACATCAAGTTCGAGATTTTTTTGTATTTCATTTAGAGCAGTATAATTAGATGTCCTTTTCATTTCTGAAATAATGAAATTCGGCCCTTAGACTGTGAGTCAATGCTAGCAACAAACACGACACAATTTGTTGCATATTGATTTTCCCAAATTGTGTCCAAAAGATGTCCTTTGATATTTAAAACCGAATAACTGTATAGAGCTAACCCGTATTTCCATTTATGTACTACTGGTTACATATTAACTCATAACATTTATCTGATAAAGATTTACTTGATTTCGAAAAAATTTCTAATTCTGTAAATGACACCATTGAGTCATGCCTCTTAAGTAAGAAGCACTAAACTAATCAGAATTCGAGATTGTTAAACGAAATAGTTTATAATGTGAAGCTGAAATATTGCATTTACATCATCGGCCACTCTAGGTTAGATATTTCACTTATCTACATTATCAATTCGGATTTTTTAGCGAAAAATTATATGTGGTATTTTAGATTAAAAAAACAATTTGATGCGACAATTGTATGACCCTCAATGACCATACTATTCAATTCAATGGTTTTATTGTTCCAAGGCCAAACGACGATAAGTTTAAAAAGTGATATATTATAGTTTTTAGCTTTCGGTAATTCACCTTTTCATTCTAGCCCTATAAAAATAGAAATGTAAAATGTATCAATTGATAAGGAAGTCAGATTCATTAGATCAGGGGTGAAAGTAGGTGATTTATTAAAAGCTAACGACGATTGTGAATGACACTGGATTGACATCTTCAAATTTAATCTATCCTTAACTAAAAAAATCCTTTAACTAAACATTATTTCAGAATTCTTTGGCTAGTTGAATTATTCCATCTTGAAAAATGTGAAATGTGAAGTGTCTCAAGTGCACGTTTTGTTTACCAAGAGCACAATGATGGATTTGACAAGCCTACAATGACTAAATAATTTAAGTCCTTTATCTAGCCACAGGATCAACGCCTGACAAGAGTAATAACTATCAATCTAATTATCTGTTATCTTCGTCAGGCTTATCAAGTATATATCCGACTCTGATGTATTGATATTGACAAAGAAATATTGACAGAATATTCCAACTCGAAAGGCCGTTTATACATACACTGTTATACGAGTTTAAAATATCATATCCGTTTAGAATCACACAACACGATAGTCTCAGCAATTAAGTATCCCTTAGTTCCCTTCAATGGGATCGATTCACAAATTTAAGACAGTAGCGTAATGAAATGAGATTAAATTGTTACATATTGATTTCTTGTATTTGTGGGTCCATAGGCTGTTTTGGACATTCATAGGTTGATTACACGACCAGAGACAATTGCAGCATGTTGAGACTCTTCCGTCAGAGTTCAGTTTTTGTAACAAATGGATATCTCAATATCTCGGGAGGAAGTGGTAGACAGACAGACAGACAGCTGGCTATTCTATTATTGTATTAATTTGATAACACAGTTCAATAAAATAAGATCAGAATGTCAAATTTATGCATTATGCCCATTTTCATTCTACACTTTATTACCATATCACATAAATCAATAGAAGTATTTATATCTACCCAGACTAGAACATAAAAAACATGAATGTCATTTCAAACTATATATCAGAATAAATTTAGATAATAACATTAAAACCCTTGAACAAATATGCAATAATTATTGAGGTTGGTAAACAACGTAATAAATTAAAATGAAATGCAAATACACATTTTCTAAAATGGAAAGCATATGTTATTTTGAAAATAACACACAACCACTATTATGTCCTTCCAAATCATTGTTTAAAAAATTGTGACAGACCCAGAGAACACGTTGGACAAACGTATTTGCATAACAACCTTAGAACTCAATAGTATGAAGAACTGACTTAGAGAACTGTCATAAGAACGTCCACCAGAGCAGCATATCTTTCCTTTCTGGTTGCAATTGGTTACTGTTGACCATTTCTGCATATAAGAGCCCACGAAATGTGAATAACAATTGTCTGTTCATCCAGGTCAATAACTTTAATCATCGTTTTGTCAAAGGCGTAAGTATTACAAAATGTTTTGATATAAAACTCGACCAAACTCTATGGAATCGGGAGGGTCAATTATTGCCAGTGTTTGTCACACAATCCTACTGTAAAACGTAAAATTAGAACCTCAGAAACTTGAGGAAAGTCTGGTTCAGCAAGGAATCACAAATCCGTCTGCAACAGCAACTGAAAATAAGTAACTTTCCATCGGGGAAAGTTTTATACTCATAATTTCATTTAATCATTCCAAGATGCGGCTTACACAGAGTAATAATGTGAGGTCAAATATCCAACACATAACGATCGGAGGTGTACATTATGTATAAGAAGCATATCCGTACATCAACAATGTCTTCTGATGTCACTTGCTTAAGATGATGGACCGACAGAGGGAGTTTGTCATGATACAGTTCACAGATCACAGATCACAGAAACGATCAAACATATTACCAGTTCTAAAGTCAAAGTTTGCAAATGCCATTTTGACACTAGATGTTAACTTTAATTCTATAGAACACCAATGGTAGGAATTAATAACATGCACTGCTATAACTAAAACATGTGTGGAGCAGTAGCACATTTTAGGGGGAATATAAGGTGATGTCAGGAAAATGAAAATTAATGGTTCCAATTGATAGACGATGTGTTTAAACCCAATGGAGCAGTAACAATTCAAACTTATAATGTAAAGTATAGCCATGCGATTCCTTTTTCTTCCACAAAATAAATTAAAGGTGTTCACAAAAAATGGCCGCCAATGGATTTTATGTGAATCTTCATACTTTGTCCTTTGACTATGGATGATTGGTTTGTGTAATGCGATTTTTGACACTGTCAAAATAATACATTTAGCATTAACTTACAATTATCAGTGAAAAACTTGAAATATGAAATTATCAAAAAACGTGCTACTGCCTCTCTAAGGAACACTTGTCTATAGTTAGGTAAATTTTTACCCTTGCATTATTATGATATCTTAGCGATTATTGTAGAGCAAAATGTAAATTGAAAAACATGGATTCATCGGTTTATTTGTCTTTTTAAATAAATTTAGTGATGAACATGAAGAAGAATCTCGATGTTATTCACATGTATTGACATTGTAAACCATTGATAAATATTTGTTGAAAAAAAGACTCAAAGGTCACTGTCTAGCCTCTTATCATGACTTTAAAAGATATCTTTTCTGTATTAATATCATCTTGAATCTTGAAATAAACTTCGTAGTTCATTTCCCGACGGATAAAGGCAATATTGAGTTCAAAACACCGCATCACATATCTTCTTTATATTTTAATAAATTGTGCAGAGGTATAAATTTGTCAAAATCATGCATCCGTTATATCTTCAGTGGTCAATTAATCATATTTATATCATATTTATATATAAACACTCTTATAGCAACGTATTAAAGTTTTAAAAGAATGCAAAATTAAAGTTATACAATATATAATGAACTTGCAATTCTCATCACCGACATCAAAGCAATTTGTCTTACTGGCCGATTTTAAAATCTTTCTATTTCTACTCTATATATCACATACATTGTATATCTGAAAACATTTATTTCAACTCAACTAGACATGAATATGAGCTTATTTAGAGAGATACAGTACTAGTCTATCACTGGATGAAGGGCAAATAATGATATTCTCCTGTATCTACTCTGAGGATCAAGGTCTGACAAAAGTAATAACTATAAATCAAATTTAAAGGATTATTCGTCAATCTTATCAGTGTAAAGGTGATCATTATATAGAGGGCATATACATTTTGACAGATAACTGACACATTAATATAATAGGTCCGATTTTAAATGTTGTTTTTTAAAAGGTTAAGGAGGTTTTGTCGTTTATATCATCAATCTGACAACGAATTTATGTTATACATTTGAGGCGGTTTTGCTCTTAAGCATATCATCGGGATGCGCGAATTTCAGATGACATCTTTATCTGGAATTTTCACCAAATAATTATAAAAGCAGTGTTAGCAAAAGATGAAAATAAGGAATTGTTAAACTTTGTTGTAACTCATAAACGTTGTTTTTTAAATTTGTAGCTAGAATGTGATATATATGGCACAAGAAAAAACAAAAACTGTTCCTCAGAAAACAGGAAATGACATTTTAAACTCATCATAAAATGAAGAATTGTCACATTCAGTAGTTGGATTTTGTCCTTTACCACTTATATTATAAAACAATAACGAAATGCCAATAGGACTTACCACTAGGCCTAACAAAGTGTTTTAAAATAGTCTGGATTGATATGCAATCACTTATTTCGAAAATATTTTTTTGATCATCTCAATGCTACTCCGGATAATGCTCTGGAACACAAATTTAGTTTTTCAATTCATTATCTGATCTTTTTTGTCAAAATTGACAGTTAATTTTCGGAAATTAATTCTACACAGCAACAAAGATATTGACAGAAATGAAAACGTTACTGGACTTTTTCACAATATATAATATTAATGCAAACGATGTTTGACGAATGGCAGTGGTTGATCAATAGAGGTTATCATGAGAGTGTGTTTTGGGATCGTAAATATCCTGCATTAGGAATAAACATTGTATTTTGCGAGCCTTGGCGAGCTAAATACATAGTGTTTATTCCTAATGCAGGATATTAACGATCCCAAAACACACGAGCATGATAACTTCTTTATCATACAATGTCATTTTAAAATTTACTTCGAAAAAATGCCTGATAATACTATTTTAATAGTTGACGTTGTTTTAAGATTCGCGCATTGATATATGCAAATGAATAGAGCAATGACTCTGACGGTGAATTGACAAAATATAACTCCTCCTTATATATGCCTTTTATTGCCGTTTGAGTTATTTTGTCACGACTACAAAGTTTTGAAATTTTAAAAATCTATAAAATTCGATGTATTTAAAAATTAGACACATTTTAAACGGTCTTTGGCGGGATCGAACTGACATTCTTTAATCCGACGTCATCGAGAGGACGAGTCAATCTCACCAAGGGGCAAGAGTTGCTTCCCTTCGCCTACGTGACAACGGCAGCTTGCGTTGAAACAGCGATTGAACGAACATTGGTGCCCGGAGAGCTAAACTAGATGATAGTCTGTGGATTTCCCATTCCAAACTAAACAATATTAAAGTAAAGAACACCGAAGATGGGTAAATGAAGTGTTTGAACATGAGATTTGAACTGCCTTTGGTACCTGTGAGTAAAATTGTTCGGTTGGTTTCATTCAACCCGTGATGACAGTGTTTTGGCACTACTAAGTCATGCAAATGGCTAAATATCCATGCATTGTTGTTGTTATTTCTTATATCAATGTCTATGCAATATATCATACATATTGTAATGTCTCCCTCCGTTACTAAAGGCATTCAAAGTGTTAACGCTTGTGACGTCATCGGAATTTTCGAAAGAAGTTCCGACCTTGACCTTTGAAATTTGCATCGGTATCCGTATATGACCCTTAGCCACGCCCAACGGATACCGAAAATATCCGTTGGCTTTATTATGCCGAGAACACTATCCATTGTATGATAAATGGAAATATCAAGAGTTTAAAGAAGCTAAAAGTCGCAAATATGTTTCTTATAAGGACTGATTCTATTGAGTTCAATAAACCTTATTATCAATGTTTTTATCTATATTTTATCTGATTCAAATTTGTAGCAATTTGATTATGTAGAACATTTTGTAGCTGTTCTAAAGATAATTTCTAAAGTAAAAAGAAACAATCCATGTATAACAAATGTATGCCAATTTCAACGTTTTGAACCCCAATAGCAATCCACTGGACTGAGGAAAGATATTCAGGATTAACTCTTGAATAAATTGTAGAAGCTTTCACTGGTTTAAGTTTACTTTTTGCCTTATGTTGTGAAATTAAAGCCGCTTTCAAGGCCATGAAGTGAATCTGTGTCACTCTTACCGTTTGGCTGCTCGGGCGTTGTACATTTCAGCTCGGAATGCACGGACTTCATGCGTGTCATGTTGCGAAGATATGTTAACTGACCGTTCACCACACTGTCGAAAGCGCTTGATCTCAATTGAGCCAAGGAGTTTGTAATATCGGACTCGGAGTGAATATTTTCTTACGAAAAATTTATTTTTAGGCATAAGTATGTTATGTTTCCTAATTATGTTTCCCCCCGAAGGGTCGGGAGACATGTTGGTTTTAGCTGAGTTCCCGTCGGCGTTGGCGTCGGCGTTGCCATTTCGTTTCCGGAGCATATCTCTAAAACTATGCGACCGATCATCACCAAACTTGGTATACTGTCTCTCCATAACTTGTAGATGTGCCTTTCGGAGGTTATTGATTTTTTTTTTTTTTTTTTTTTTTACATCCATGGCAACAATTTGGACTTAGTCTTTTTCAAGGGTTTCAGCATCAAATCAATTAGAATTTTGAATATTTTGTTTGCTACAATTGTGGAGTTGATAGGTTATCTATTCAAATTGAATTATACAGAGAACATTAATGGTGCTTTATGATAGTATTGTTTAGAGGTTTGGAGAATTTGAGGAAGGGGGAGACATCTGTTTTTACGGGTAAAAACACTTTCTAGTTATGACTGTTATAGCAGTTATCTTACATTTAACAGACCTTATAATTTCTTTGATAATATCCATTTTTCTTTAATAAGAATTGCTATAACCATGACTGTCAAAGTAATTGACATAAATGGTTAGTTTTTACAATTTCCAAATCAGCTGACACGTTATCATTTCACACATGGAACCTTAATATGGAACATTTATAGTTCCTTATGATTGAATGATTATTATTTATTTGAGAGAGTTTGAAAATGCAAATTTCATGCCACTTCTGTTCCCCGAGAGACAATATAATTTGTCAAATACATTTGTAATTCAATGATCAATTTGACACAATTTCTACTTTGAAATAAGAACAACGAAATGAAAGATAATGTCAAATATATTAACTGTGAATTTTATTATTATTAATTACATGTAAATTAAGCGCAACATGTTTCAACTAGCCATTGGTTTGATAATGCTATTCAGTCGGTGACAAATTAGCCTCAAATGGAATAAACGTATGCAGCGATTGACAACTCAATCAGCAGTCTTGCGAAGGATTCAACACATTTGACCTCATTTGACCTATGAACCAAACCAATATGTCCAAATCAAGGGGAGGTCACTCTGCGATTACCACTGATGAGCAACAATTGTTCCTTCAGGCGCTAACCAATTCGTACAAGTGCATATTCAAATCATAGCCGACGGCCATGCAGTCTCAGATGATCTTTTATTAAGCTCCATTCGAATGCTGGGACAAGGGTTTGATTCAAGCGTCCTCGCTCGCGGAAATGAAATCTCAGATTTCCAACCATCGCAAACATCACATGAGTAGCACAGAGTTTTTAATATTGATAAAATTATTAAAATATAGCTTTATTGAATAGAAACATATTGAGTGTTAAATTTAACAGGGGAATGCTATTTACAAAAAGTTATGATTTTTTTACGTTGATATTGTTTTGAGATGCACACAATGTTGCATAAAGATAATACAAGAGAAAGTACTATCACTCGGTTTTCGGCAATGGATGGGAAGCTTGAAAAAGAACAAACTGCAATGCCATAAAATAGTGGATGTTTGAGATCGACTTGTCAAATACACATGGTTACTTTTTTTTATCAAGCGTAAAATTTGTCATTGCCATAAGCAAAAGAATCAACGAAATAGATAATCTGATCTCGGTTTGTAACATCGGGACACTTAGCTAAAATGAGAAACTTTAGAAAATTAGAAACTTGAGTAAACAATGTATATTTATATTGTCTATCAATCGGTATACTAAGTAAATCATTGTCATATGTCATATGTTACTTCGTAGAAATGTAATTCAATTTAAAAAAGAATTTGATCAACTCTGCAAATTATAAATCCATTTTACTTATATTATTTTGTCTTTAATTGCGTTTATTTCAAACCATAGCGGTTAACTAAGTCGTTTCGACAGAGTATACAGGTCCGAAAGCTGAATAGGGGTTTACCAACCCCTATTTACAGCTTAACTGTCCAATAACATTAATTTCAGGCAACTATGAATATTATGATTAAATTGTTTTAATCCCCAAGTAACAGAGAATAAAATTCTCATTGACGATATCCATATCCCATTCAACTGAATGTGTTGATAAAGCAACTTTTTTTGCTGATGTAACTGACGTGCCATTCAAGCCATGTGTTTTAGAGTTATTGATTGTTAGATTCGATTTACCCATCATTAAATTTTATATGCTAAAAACAACAATTTCGACATGTGTGGTTTTCGTCTAATTGAAATGATTGGCAAACTACTGGACTGACACGTTTATATCACGGAACCAGAAGTCACATAAAGGTTGGAATGAAGCTAAAGGGTAATAAAAATCAAGAACAATATATTAGCGAATGTGTGAAACAGAACATATATCAAAACATTACATCGTTTCACATGCTGCTAGCGTCTGGATATGATATATTCTGGAACCTAATGTCCTATGTCGTATACCAACAGCTAAATATATTCATATTTTCAAATCAGTGGTTGCAGTGTGGTTCTTATATCAGTATATATGAGTCAATGTTGAGTCAAGAGAAATTACTAAATTCATGAAAATATGTCGACAGTATTTACAGTAGATATGGCATTATAAGCACAAATTCCCAAAATTTGTGCGTCTACTTGTAGTGAACACAATTTCACGTATTTAGTAAATATAAAAAGAGGGAATCAAATCTTTCCAAGTTTTTTCGTTAATAATAGTCATTTAGATTTGCGATAACTTTCGTTTGCCGAAACATATTTTCATGTGAAATTCAAGGCTGTGTCATTGGTGATACAAGTAATAATGATATTTTTGATCAAATAGATACTTCTGTTTTCTTGATGCCCGTGTACATTGTTGAAGAAGTGTAGAAGGGAATATTATGATAATAAATAACAGTCACAGGAGAGAGCATCAATCAACGTGCCCATAACTAACAGAATAATGAGCATTTCATGTACAGTATAACTGAACGGTATTTAACCCAGCTTTAATGGACATTTCAGGTGCTGAAAACAACTCAGGTGCTAGCATGCTCTTATCTGCACAATATATACAAAACATGATTTGTATTCACATGCGGATGTGTTTGAAGCATAGTATCTTGTCGAAAACGAGGCCGATAGGTTTTTTGTTTTAATCTCAAAAGGTGAAAATTTAAAGTCCCCACAATACTGCAGTTCCCAAGAACTTAGTTCTTTTGATCTGTGGTTACTTTCATGACTTCCTCATTTTGCTAGTATGATTATGTAACTGTTAAACTTCTGGTATAGTACAAAGCTTCCGTTTTAGTTTAAGCCATTTTTCTTAGGTTTCAACCAACCTCTCCTCTCCGCCCCCAATCCATAGCCGGACTTCAAAGCATTGTTTTAATGTGTTCTACATTACATAAGTCAGTACAAGTAACGAAATGGTCAAAACAAAGCATATTCTATGCACTATTGGATATAATGGAAATATTACTTCATTATGCGGGGATGGGTAGGGTGTATGAAAACAGGAATATGAATTTTCAGACAATTTATACATCCATTTGACATATTTTTGTAAATATGTGTTATTGAATACCGAATTTTTCCATGAATACGTTTGAAAGTTTGAAATGTTATCTTTTAAATATATTTTAAAGATGTATATGTACGCGGAATTTGTTTGGAAAATAAGAAAATGATTAAAATAACATTGAGGTTCAAAAATCTTATTTCAAACTTACTTATCAAGAATCAAGTATAACATCAATGTATTGTCATTAATGTTAAATCTTCCTCAGTGGCAGATGTTTCACTTCGATGTGATAATGTACACATTTAACGATCTGTCAGAGATTATTTCCAGCTATCTCTTTAATTGCATTCCATGCCATGGAATTAATCACGAATAATGGACATAATTTCTATGTGTCTTGTTAGATTAGTATAACTCTGACCATTACTGAAGATAAATCACTGATAGCCAGTGCAGAGTTATGTGGTTAATGTCTTGGTGGGTCAAGTTCCTGTAAATTGTCAGTTTATATATGAATATCAGGGTTTCAAAATCACCGTTTGTCCCAGTGTTATTTCGCCGTCAGTTTACAATTACTTGTCTGTTCTCTTAATATCAGGAAATTTGTCAGTCAGATTAAAATTTCATACTTTTTTATAACAAGTGTAAAATCGAACCTCTAAACTGTTATTCATTCAAATAAAAAAAGACTTAAGGAAAAGTAAAGTATTAATTATCATTTGCTACAACTTAAATGTTAGCAGCTCATAAAAAAACTATTTTTAAAATTCGTATTGATAATTATAAAGGACATACACATTTTATACTGATTTTTAAAATTTAAAGATTGCTTTGCAAATGTAATAAATTGAGTAATTTTTCATAACATGTTTCAATTAAAATCTCTTTATCAAACCTTTTACATTACCTGCAGGGTACAACACTCCTTATTCAACATCACCCAAGACAAGATTGCAATGTGTTTACTCTTTATCATCTGACATCATGTGACTCTTAATTTTTAATTGGCAATGTTCCTCATAACAAATACAGAGCGTGCATAGCGTTTCATTCATAAGACATAAATGTATAATTTTTTCTTGACATGAAAATAGGCAGCAGCTCTGATTTAGATAATGATCGTACAATAACGTTATCATAAATTCGCAGTACAATGTTTTACATCAAATGTAGCAGTTCTAAACCGACCGTCACGTATTCCGCTACCCGATGTCATTTCCAAACCCATAGGCGCAAATGAATAAAAAAAAGTTCACACGAAATTGCCGCAAAAAGTTAAAAAGTATATAGTTTCGTATACGACTACGGATAAACGGTTTGGGTAAACTCTTTAAATATATTACATTTGCCATCAGCTTATATCAATTCGTAAAAATTGAAGAATATTATCAGTAGAGCGTGCCACTGTCCCTTTAAGATATAATCTTCTAATCAGAATGATATAGTCAATTATCCCATTCAATTGATGGAAAACAGTTTTACTTGCTATTGCCTCCCGCAGTTTTCTTAGACGCTATCATAAGGGCTGCGTATGGGAAACAGCCTCCTTGTAATAAATGTATCTTAATGGTGGATCATCAGTCAACACTGCAATAAGACACATCTTGAAGAGCAATTCATGTACAACAAGATTGAAGAGAATGTTCGGTGACATCAAGGTGCTGAAAAGCAAAGGATACCTTAGCTTGATATATTAGAGGTACAAAAGGGCCATTAACGAAATTTTATTTCAATTTTGAAGTTCAAATTTCAAAACATATTTTAATATTATTCAAAATTATATGGTTGAGAGAAACACTTTGTAAAGGCTACTAAAGGTAAATAATTTTTAAGCAACGATGACTCTCAGACCCATGAAATTTCTTTAATACAAGTTGTTTGTACATGTACAAAGGTAAATGCTTTGTTTCATAAATTTACAAATTGCTGACACAAAGATGCCTATTATTCATGTAATACATGTATATGTTATGATTTGATAACACGATATTTCATAAAGCTTTCGAAAAATCACCTTCTTATTTTCATCTCATCTTCGAATCTGTTACTGTACCTTTAAAAATATAAACGAAAATAATAAATCCGTTTAAATTGGAATTTAATTTCAACAATTCTAAGTGAAGCATGATAATGATATGGCATTTTCGGGACATAAGAAGTGTGTCCAATCAAATCGAGTTCATATTGATTTTTGACATGTCTTTTGTTCAATAAGGAATAAAATCAAAGAATGTCTTTTTGTGTTAATTAAGATCCTGAAACTTTAATTTTCCCCAAAACATCTTATAATTAACCTCAATTTAATTGGTTTCTCTTATTAGACTTGCATAGGGTTGAAGAAGTCAATTGGGTTGTGATTGATTACATGAGAGTGAAAAAAAGTTTTCAATTGTTGTCATAGCATTATGAAATGTAACGTTTGTAAAATTCCAAAAATATTGATCTTTGTAAACATTTACAAATTTTACAAACAAACTAAATATCCTTAGTCCAATAAACATCTGAATTAGTTTCTTTCATTTTTACCAGAACTTAGTTCACTGAAGGCTACACAGTAGCATGATGATAGCGACAAATATCAGAGAGATAAATTACTTCAAATTCACATTCAGCAGTTTAACCAATATTCTCCAAGTGGCAATGGAGCTACACATCTGGGAACAGACAAAGTAATCGATCTATCAGTCTCGGAGACTAATTAGTTAGACTTGTGATCCATTTCTCATCAGAGTGATCGCCTTTGTCTTCCTAAACGAAGCACTTTATTGTTTTCTCCTTCTTGAAGGAAACCCAATAGGTTTAATTAGCCTTTGGCATTAGATTTGTCATACCAAACTGTATTTTGATTGTTCAATCATTGATTGTATTATGATTGAGGAGTCGCGGTGAAGGTCTATTTGGTTTCTAAATGAAAACCAATTAGATTTGTATCGTGTATGGTACATGTACTAAACTCATTTCCAATTCAGTTTCTCATAATCAAGCACTTTTTAAACTTTTATCATGGTAATGGGAAACATTCTGTATATCTTTAAAAATTAAAAAAAATAGCTGCTATTTACCATTTCCATCATTGAAGAACATTAAGTCTGTTTAATACCAGGAATATTGAAATTTTTTTTTTTTTAAATCTCTATCTGTAATCTCAAATATTATTTTACAGCTACAACTTGCCAACCATGAAAACGATTAACGTCGTTACATGAAATGTTTCACACGCATTGCTTGAAACATATGTTAATGACTGGCCATATGTGTAATCATCCCTTAAATTTGAAGTTTTTATGTATTACCTAACTCTCTAAATGTATATTCCCGGACATTTTCAGAAATTGTACATATTCCCGAAAGTAAACCACCAATTGTTGTATGTAAATATCCCCTGGAATGGTTAGCAATCGGATACCAACAAATACTTTATCAACCATGAACAACGACAAGACGTGACCATTGTTGTTCCATTTATGAAGTCCGATCAATTGTTACCTCCGAGGATAGATTGAGCTCCTAGTATCTGATTGAAATGTAATCTGTGTTGCATGTCTAGATGTATATATTCATAAGTACATGTACATCCATTCATTCAGTCAAAGCTGTATGAAGCTGAGGATAGCTGTAAGTGCATTTTCTCCCCACAGGGGCAGATCAAGTCAATGTTGATACGGCATCTGTTCTATTACGCCGATTTTGTGGTCTAGAATGGGAGATGCCTGATTGGAGGCAATCACAGTACTGTTAGTTGTGCAATCGGCGACTCTGTTAAAAATCATCATTTTTGCTATTAAATCACGACAAAAGCATTGTGAAATGAACCACCTTTTCCATGCCAGAAGCGTTGTTATTTGATAAATAAATTCAAATTGATTGCGGTGCATATTTTTTTCCGCAAGGGGAAACTGCCACAACCCACGGATTTTGGCGTAATATAACAGAGGCTGTATCAACATTTTATGACTTGATCTGCCTCTGTGGGGAGAAAATGACCCATGGGGACAGAATGCTAAAAAGTATAGATTGGAAACAATTTGGATTAATTGACTTTGAAGTAAGAAATTATGTGAAAAAATGCGAAAAGGTTTTCTGTGGATATCAGCATTATTGATATGCAATTTATGCATTTACAATCTTTTTCGCCTTTCTACATTTGTTTTGAAAAATTGCCTTCCAGTACAGCAATTCAGTTCAGACTTAATGCCTCTTTAATATATCATTTTGAGTCAAAATTATGTTAAAATTGTGTTTAAAATAATGGTTATGTATCATTCCTTCATCCCTGCGAAACTTCAATATACTTTTGAGGTGAAAGTCTTTGAATGCCATAGAAATACAACTCCACTGAATTAGTCTATTGTTTCATTGTTGTTCTCGTTTGATTTTCAACGAAATTGATGGTTTCGATTTTTTAAATTGAAATTTTGCGATGTTATGATTTAATACCAAATTGGTAATTTAACATAAATGAAATCGAAACAAAATATCTTTAAAGCAATGGAAAATCTCTTGGAATAACAGATAATCAATAAATCAACACACAAATGTTATCATCCTATCAAACTGTATATACTATTGTGATTTTTATAAACCATTAAAAAACTAGATTAGCGTTTGCGGGATACCGCAAAAGCAGAGCAGCCCCGGAACTTTGGGTTTCGCCTTACCCTGTTCCGCCTTTTACAGGCCTCACCAAATTGGGAATTTTCTCGTGACCTTGACCTTTGACACTCAAGGTCACACAATCAATGAACACATTTCATTGAGTATAACATTATTGTAATGAAATAAAGTATTAAAAATACAATTAATCCATTTTCTCCATATATGTTGACCTTGCTGTGACCTTGACCTTCGACAGTTAGTACCCAAAACTTTTTGAAAATGTTGTACTTCTCAAGAGATCATATATACAAAATCTAAACTTCATAGCACAAAAACTTTTCAAGTTATTGTGTTTACAAGAAATTGCAATAACTCATATCTCATGACCTTGACCTTTGACCTTCAAGGTCACACAATAATTGAACACTTTTTATTGAGTATAACAATCATGTATTGATTAAAAGTGATCATAGTTAAAATTAAGCATTTTCGCTAAACCATGCTTAAGTCATGACCTTGCTGTGACCTTGACCTTTGACAGATTGTAGCCGAAACCTTTTCAAAATTTTTTACTTTTCCAAGGATGATATATACCAAGTTAGAGCTTCATAGCACAAAAACTTTTCAAGTTACCGTGTTTACAAAGAATTTTGTGGTGATTTTATAACTCGTGACCTTGACCTTTGAACTTGAAAGTGAACATGTCATAATGATTCCCTGGAAGTATTAACATTTAGACATGTTCATGAGTTCTGAAAAGCTAAATGGGATAAAGTTATACCCCAATTTAGTGCATTTTGTAATAACTCATATCTCATGACCTTGACCTTTGACCTTCAAGGTCACACAATCATTGAACACTTTTTTTTGAGTATAACAATCATGTATTGATTAAAAGTGTTCATAGTTAAAATAAAGCATTTTCGCTAAAACATGCTTACGTCATGACCTTGCTGTGACCTTGACCTTTGACGGATTGTAGCCAAAACCTTTTCAAAATTTTTTACTCTTCCAAGGATGATATATACCAAGTTAGAGCTTCATAGCACAAAAACTTTTCAAGTTATCGCGTTTACAAGGAATTCTTAGTGTGAATACATAGCTCGTGACCTTGACCTTTGACCTTGAAAGTGAACGTGTCAAAATCGTTCCCCCGAGGTATGAGGAGTAAGGTATGAATAAGAGTTCTGGAAAGCTTAGGGGAAAAAAGTTATAGCTAGTAGTACGAGTGCGGCGGCGGCGGCGGCGGCGGCGGCGGCGGCGGCGGCGATGGAAACTTCACAAAAACTGATAGCAGCCCCGTCCTTAGACGGGGCTGCTAATTAACTTGAATCACCACGTTTTATGTGAAGGGAAGAATAATCCTATATCCTTGACAAGAGTAGCATTTAGTCATTACCGACACTGCAAGTGATGTCAACTAATGACGAACCGATACAACTTACCAATTAACCTCACATTTGTCAGAATTCGTGTGCCCTGTTGCAATCTGAACGTGCTTCTATGAATGATTTGCCGCCTGTGTTGAATTTTTTTTTCTGTTTCACTCGTTTGCTGTTTAATCTTTATCGAGCCACCAGTACCACTTGACCAGTCTCTTTGTGTCACGATGTCCTGGAGCTAGTAGCTTCCGGGCATAAAAATGTCATTTATTAACATCCTTTTGAACTGGCTACTTCTTTCAAATGGTCTTTATAAATGATTTCTATCCAAATTCATGAAAAAGACTTCGAAAATGAACCTGTTAGTCATTGTACAAACTTAGACAGTCCAATCATAAGGTTTGTTTGTAATTTTTAATTTTAGTTCCACCGATAACAGATGTTTAAAGGGGTAGTAGCACGTTTTTAGGGGGAATATGAGGTGATGTCAGGAAAATGATATTAATGGTTCCAATTGAAAGACAATGTATTTAAACTAAATGGAGCAGTAATAATTCAAATATTTAACATAAAGTTTAGCCATGCGATTCCTTTTTCTTACAGAAAATGAATTAAAGGTGTTCACACAAAAATGGCGGCCTATGTATTTTATGTGAATCTTCATACTTTGTCCTCCGACTATGGATGATCGACTTGTGTAATGACATTTTTGACACTGTCAAAATAATACATTAAACATTAACTTACAATTATCACTGAAAATTTTAAAATATAAAATTATCAAAAAACGTGCTACTGCCCCTTTAAGGCCATTGAAAAGCATAAGAGGAACATTTCTTAAATGAACATTTTTTGTAACTGACTTCCTCTCTGCAGTGTTGAATCTAACAAAATGGAAACACAAAACCGAATAATGTTTTGTCGCAATTTATCAAACATGTGAACCTTTTCTTAAATTTTTTGACTTAGACTTTTAGACAATTTTAAATACGATTGATTCTGTCCTTGATTGAATATACTATGTAAAGATTTCATTATTATTCATAGATAATTTTGCTACATTGCAAAATTTGAACGCTTCAAGAAACCAAAATACGACTCTGGTATTACTTTCATTGGATCCTATTTTATTACGACCACTTCGGGGAATAATTTATACAAATTAACACAACCTGATACAAAAGTGGTCAATATTTGGCTAGCGAAAAGTCACCATTCTCGTCTGAATATTTTTCAAATCTTCGTTCTATGATCAGAGAAATCGTGTCCCTCATTTTTGTGGCGGATCAGGAACAAGTCTCTTCATTATCGTTGAATATTGACAAGAACTGCATTCAGGATGAAATCAGCTGTCCAGTGAAGAGTTGTAACCCAATTGACCCTCTATCGAACCATCCAACGTGTCAGACTCAAGGGGAGGTCACTGTGTGATTACCACTGATGAGCAACAATTGTTCCTTCAGGCGCGAGTCAAATCTCACTAGTTCATAGTCAAATCGGTTTCTCGAGAGGAGAACTTCGACTTTATAAATTCTGTTCCTGTCAAGGAATGCTGCTCGCACTGCTTTGGACCTTGATTCGAATATTTAAGATTATTCATATCGAAAAACAAAATTGAATATTGATAAATATGATTATTGACAGGTATCTTAAAAGTAATAATACAAAAATAGTCATAATTAAGGTTGATAATCATTGGATTCAATGGACCTTGATCAGAATATTCAAGATTATTCATATTGAAAAACACAATTGAATATCGATAAATATGATTATTGACAGGTATCTTAAAAGTAATAATACAAAAACAGTCATAATTAAGGTTGATAATCATTGGAATGACGGTAATCTATATGTCAGTATGAAAAAAGGTATTTTCCAATTTGTATATAGCTGATGACAGCACTGATCGAGTTGGTGTTTTTGCAGTCTAAATAGATTTAAATCGTCATCTCAATATCTGTTGATACTGTCAATTAAACATTAGCCTGTATGAAAGGTCATCCCGGTGACAATTCGAGTGATAATGAAAACTTGACCATCCACTTTACTTTATGTCCGAGTACATACTTGGTATGATTTCATTTGAGAATTTCTTGCGTCCAGGAATAATGTATATCAAGTGTTGATGCAATTTCGCGGAGGTCAGGTGATTTTACTATCCTAAACGACTGCACCCTTCATTCTGAAATTAGCAATCAATGACGCACGAGATGAGAATTGAATTTGGTACCCTTTCATAGGAATTTGTATTAAATTTGTAATTTTTCTGTTCTGTAAATCTTTCTTCCTATCAATAGTTAATACTTAACCTTTTTTCAGAAAAATTTGAAGTCTAAGAAATAATTTAAACAGCCCTAGTTTATTCTTTGATTTAATCTATTCTGTAGTGTCATGCAAGTGAATTACTCTGCTGGAAGATGTAACCATATTTTAAATCATTTATGTTCATAACTATATACAAGTATGTCTTTTGACAACTATTATTAAATGTTTTGTTTCAATCTTACAGACGTACATACAAATGTAATGTGGATTTCAAAGCTAATACTGTAGGTATCTACCAATGCAATCGATTTATTAATCAATGTAAATTAATCACAACCCTTTTAAACTTGTTACATTATGTCAAAGCTCTGCTGAAATTAAAGTCAACCAAAATTGTGACTTATATTATATTATACTCTTTTCCCGAACGTGATTCTCCAGTTGCAATCTGAACGTGCTTCCTTGAATGGTTCGAATCGTCGTTAGAATATGTCTTTCATGTGTCTTTCTTTGACTGTTGCAATCGTGATAGATCAATTGGAAACACTCAATCCTCCTTCCTATGTCATCATGTTCTTGCATCTAGTAGCTTCAAGGCATTGAGGGCACATTCATTAACGTCATATTGAACTGGATGGTCTTACATTTATGTCAGTTGACCAAAACGTGAGCATGACCTTCATCACAACAATTGAG
The DNA here is from genome assembly GCA_916613615.1 of Steromphala cineraria. Taxonomy (NCBI): domain Eukaryota; kingdom Metazoa; phylum Mollusca; class Gastropoda; order Trochida; family Trochidae; genus Steromphala; species Steromphala cineraria. The sequence goes on along the minus strand of OU744724.1, from coordinate 42,345,276 downwards.
GCTATGCTGGGCTAACCAAAAATCTCTCAAAACATAATGAAACCCTATGTTACCCTGAAAATGTTTTTAGCTTTTTTTAAAAGACCACTTTAACCGTTTTCCGGACGTCAAAACGTTATTGAAAGCATTTTCAATTATTGATGCGTTTTTAGAATATTTTTTCATATATCCTACCCGTTTGGTGAGATTAAAACCTTTTCCGATTGTTTTGATTAACATTTGAAAACATCAGAGGTGTTATCAATTCCAAATGCTCTTTGTAGTGAAGATTGTTGCACTTTGAAAACATCCCTGCCGATGGACTAGATGTAGATACTTTGGTTCATACTACAAGTAAGAGTCAGAGAAAAGTCAGCAAACTATTTGTGTTATATATTCACAAAGTTTATCTCTCCACAAAGTATGAGTCTTATGATCCATGAAATCGATGTATTCATGAGTTTCAGGGACCATAATGGCTTGAAAATGTTCATTTGTTATTGTCTGATGGTAAAGCTAAATCGTTTGTCTTAAAAGCGTGTCCAGACCTTTCAATAAAACTAGATTAATGTGGATGTTGACATGACATGCTCCGGTTTCAAAGTGAAGTATTATTATCATCTTCATAAACAAAATATTGCTTTTCTTCTTGCACTGTATTGGTCTTTTTTCCAATAAAAGGGGAAGTACGTCATCTGGCTCGCTCGTGAAATGAAACCAGTCAGTTCAACCAGATCAGAAACATTAAGACGCCGCCTTCCTGAAATGGTTGCTCTACCATCCATCATTAGGTTTCAGATTAAAAGTTATCGAGCATCTTATACTGAATATAGCTTACATATTTTCAAATGTATAGTATGGCTTTCTAATCTTATTTTATACTCATGGCAAGAACTACTCTTATAGTGTTAAGATACTTTAATATAATTTTCATCTTAGCACACTTATTATCACTCGCCAAAAGGATTACAACAAGGTCACCTGTCTTATCTGAATATTATTGGATCAAGCCAATCATTTCTGCCTTTTACAGTGTGGAGGATCCAGTCTCTTCATTAATGGTGAATATTGACAGGTACCGTATTCAGGATGAAATCAGCTATCCAGTGAAGAGTTGCAACCCAATTGACCCTCTATCGAGCCGACCAATATGTCTGACTTAAGGGGAGGTCACTGTGTGATTACCACTGATGAGCAACAATTGTTCCTTCAGGCGCTAGTCAATTGCAAATTTCACCAGCTCATATTCAAATCAGAGGTTATGTGGCAGTAACTTTGACATTATTTGGTTGAGTATTGTTGTCAAAGACTTTTCTGAGTAATATTTTATAGGAATGTTGAAGTTAAATCAATTTGAAAGGATAAATCTATATATTATGTCATTATGATTATCTCGATAATCGTATTAATATTCATAGGCAACATAGAACATATGTAGATGCTTAATCAGTATGACAAATTGACAAACACCTGACCACATCATTTTCTCTTCCCACAGAGGCAGATCAATTCAAGAAATGTTGAAACAGCCTCTATTATATTACGCCGAGTTTGTGGGATAGAATGGGAGACGGCTGATTCGAGGCAATCAAAGTTAGTTGTGCAATCAGCTGTTCTAAAATCATCATTTTGGCTACTAAATGATGGCAAAGGCATTTTGAAATTAACCACCCTTTCCATGCGAAAAACGTTAACATTCAAATTAATTGTGGTGCAAATTTGTTCCGCTGGGGGATACTGCCGGAACCCACGGATTTCGTCGTAATATGCATGTAACAGGGGCTGTATCAACGTTTCATGAATTGATCTGCCTCTGTGGGGAGAGAATTGGGAAACTGCCGCAGTCTAGGTAAACCTAGCCTCACTATTATCCGTTACACTGCTATACTGAGTCTAGGAAGGCTTGGTTGAGAGTCGCGTCAGCCCACGTGACCAAGTTGACCAATCAGAACTGATCTTACCAAGACACAATAGTCTGCCTTCACACGTATAACGTTGGAGGGTAATAGGTCGCAGAAAGGTCGGCTGACGCGACCCTCAACCAGACCTTTCTAGACTCAGTATAGCAGTGTAACGGATAATAGTGAGGTTAGGTTTACTTAGACTGGAAACTGCCGGAACCCAAGGATTTCGGCGTAATATAACAGAGGCTGTATCAACGTTTCATGATTTGATCTGCCTTTGTCGGGAGAAAATGGACCACACCCTTGGTACTTGATACTTTTACATGCTGAAAATATATTGACTTTAACAAATTAAAAAACTATTTATTATTCAATTCATGACAAAGGAAGTGAATAAGAGAACAAATGCAGGATCATCGAAAGTACAAGAGTGAAAAAAGATAATGACGTCCTGAATTATTATTCAATTTTAAAACATATCGCAACGTCGGACAAGTTACAAATAATTCTTACAGAGAGGCAGAGTATGAACTTTCCACAATACGCCAAGTGTATGTCATGCATGAGAAATAAAGGTTATTCTTTTAAGAAAAGTCGAATCTTCCTTTCATTAATCATTCTATCGGGTTTATAGATCTAGCCAACTGATCTATTCATTGATGAAACACATCTAAATGTTATGACATTTGAGGTCGCTAACCCAACATAAGAAGTCTGTCAATTCAACATTTCAGTGACTCCATATCGATCTTAATTACACTTTTGGCGATTTTCCCATCCTAGTTTGTTAACTGTTCTTTTTGGAAATCAAGGTTTAGTTGCAACTTCCCAAAATACCGTGTTATATTTAACCTCAAATTAATGTGTTTCTCTTTTTACACCTAAGACTGGTAAAAGAAGTCAATTGGGTTTTGATTGATTGAATAACATAGAATAATTTATATGCATTGTTCCATAACAAAACTCGGAAAGAAGTATAAACCTCCTATTTTTTATCTATGATTTTGAAAACATTCATATTTAATCAGAAAACTAATTATATCGTATGAACCTTTTGAAAGGATTATAAATTATGATTCTATGAGTTAAGTTAAACTATTTAGGGGATAAGCGAAATCTTGTTTCTAAGAATTATTGAATTTTTATAAAAAATATATTTTTACTGGTAACCAAATAACATTCCACGATCATTAAATAATTATTTCAATTGTGTTTGTGGATGTGTGTGTAGGATGAAAGATCATGTGTGTCGACCTTTTTCAAAATAAAAATGTCTCTGATAATGCGTCACAGTAATTAACAACAACAACAAACTCTTTAACCTTCCGGACGACAAATATTTAAATTTCGTCCACGTTCAAATTCAAAAAGTGACAAATGAGTATCACATCTGAGACACGAAAATGATTTTGGCCCTTAAGTCGAAGACTCTGATTAGTTGAATTTGTAATCCATTGCTCATTAGGCTGATTTTCTTTGTCTTCCAAAAGGAGTCACTTTATTGTTTTCTCTTCCCTTAAAAAACCCAATTGGATTAATTAATTGGCCTTCGCAAACAGGTTTGTCACGCCAAATGTATTCTTATTGTTTTAGTGAATTACATTGTGATTGACGATTTATTGTAAACGGATACCATTTAGATTCTAAAAGTGCAAAATTGATTGAATGTGTTTCGCTAATGACATTAATCCCATAGCAAATGCATTGGTACAAAACTCACTGTTCATTTCAGGAACAAAGTTTAACATGACAATTTTGTTTAACAACATGACTTTATGTGCTAATCATTTGTTAATTATGCAATGAAAAAAACAAGTAATTTTAATCTTTCTTGATAGCATGCTTTACAGCAATGATACATTTCTTGTAAATGGTGATTGGCTTTGAAGACTTTCATTAAATGGACCTAATAAATCGCTCTAACCTGAAATGAGGAAATAAAAGGACATTAATGATTATAAGCAAGAGAGAAAAGATGTAACATAACTCTTGGCAGTAAAGGTGTATGCTGTTTCTCATCTTCTGAGAAGATTTGCTGCAAAATATCATTCTCTATTCACTGAGGCAGATCAAGTCAGGAAATGTTGATACAGCCTCTGTTCTATTACGCCGAGTTTGTGGGATAGAATGGGAGACGCCTGATTGGAGACAATCAAAGTTAGTTGTGCAATCAGCGACGCTTTATTATGATATAAATCATATATATATCACCATTTTGGCTACTAAATGATGGCAAAGGCATGAAAAAATGAACCACTCTTTCCATGCGAGAAGCATTGTCATTTGCTTAAGAAATTCAAATGGATCGTGGTGCAATTTTTTTCCGCCAGGGGAGACTGCCGGAACCCACGGATTTCGGCGTAATAGAACAGAGACCTTGTGACCTTGACACAGCGAGCAGGATGAATCCGGGGGCATTCGTGTTTCACAAACACATCTTGTTTATTATAAAGGAGTATTCAATGTTACTCAGTTTCTATTGATATAAGTGGAAAGGGACTACATTTAAGCGGATACATATTGGTTCTTTAAAGTTTCTTACTGCCATGTGAAATGTCAGAATTTCCTGTTCTATGTTATGAGAAAATGTACCATTCTTTTGTTAAAAGCACTTTCTTGATTACGAGAATATTATACTGAATTTATTATACCATTTTCAGCCTACTTCCATCATTACTTCCGTCATTAGAGATAGGTCTCTTGTCACTGAAATTCTTAGATTTATTCAGTTCTTCTCGGAGAAAACGAGGAATGAAGTTTTGCTTTCTCACGAATTTAGTTGATATATGTATGCCGAAATATTTTATGGCATTCCGATAGAGAAAAGTCAAGTTATGTGGTGAGGAGATTATTCTGATCATGTGCAAAATCAAGCAACTAAACCAGATAAGAAACATTGGTTTTATCACCTCTTACACGGTTTCAGATCAAGCATGATCACATAGATATTAATATCGATGCAAACAGAATCCAGGAAACAGTTACCGCGACATTACTGTGTACAATGATGTTGTGTCTGGCAAACATCAGTTTGAAACTTCTGCTTGCACTGCTTTTATGTTTTGAAAAATTAAAACAATTATGAAGCGTAAAAGTTTCAAAGGATTTTGTGATTTATTAATGTGATTTAACTTTCGTCATAAAATAATCTCAAGTGTAAAGATTAATTGCATTCACAGAACAATAGAGCAGAAACAATTAAATGTGAATCATTATTAACACTGATATCATGGCAAACAATTTCTAGGAGTCCACGTACTATGTATTTTATTTACAAAGATTTATAGGGCACTATGTTTACAAGACGATATCAATTTTGAAATTATAGGAACTGATCCAAATGTTTTAATAATTCATTGTTAAAGAATGGAAATAATCTGTAATGTAGTATATAAAAATTTATAATGTAAATGTTGATTTGGTTTGCTAAATTTGTACAATAAACGAGTGAGTGAGATGGTGTTTAACGTGTTTTGAACAATATTTCAGTTATAAAACACGTGGATGTTGCCACCCAAAAGAGTAGACAGATCAGGGAGAAAGGGATCGAAAGGATGAGGGAAAAGACGGAAAGAAAGGCATAGTAAGAGATAGAAAGCAGGTTTTAGAAGGACTCAAATTTGGTCTGGCTTCTACCCGTCGACCTGTCCAGCTTGGGTGACCCTACCAGGAGCCATCTTCCTACGCAGAGCCTAAAAGGCCAGTTTCCAAACTGTCATTTTATGCCTTGCTGCAGAGACTCTACTTTTCTGTGCTGCTATAGTGCCCCTACAGACTAGAGAGCAAACACAGAAAACTCAAGGCTATGCAGCAAGGCATAAAATGACAGTTTGGAAACTGGCCTTTTAGGCTCTGCGTAGGAAGATGACCAGGAGCATGTAAGCTCCAGCTGGCATAGCTCTCGGGGTCGTCGAAGCACACAAACCACCACACCACGATAAGGTAAAGAGTCCAGTGGTGGTACAATAAACGACGATGTTCTTGTAATCAGTAATTGAAATAACTGGTTATTAAGATTTTATTTCATTTTGTGAGTTTGCAGTTTGAGATACCAAACTAATGTAAATAGGATATAATTTGTTGTATTATAACGAGGACTGATTTTAAACGTATGTAAACGTAGTAAAGGAAAACTAGTGTATATCACCTAATGTGATCATATCCTATTCATTTCTTGATGACTTCTTTCGAGTAAAAATATTTGAAAGAACACAAACTGAAACATAAGTATTCTTTGTGTTAATTGCCAATTAACAAGTGTACATAGTTTGTTGATCTCAAAGTTTGTTGATCTCATTATTTCTCAGCTTGCGATAATGTAAGGAGCCCAGTCTCATCTGATTCTTTATTCATTTATGGATAATACCGACATGAACCGCATATAGGATGAAATCAGCTGTCCAGTGAAGACGTGTAACCCAATTGACCCTCTATCGAACCATCCAATATGTCTGACTCCAGGGGAGGTCACTGTGTGATTACCTCTGATGAGCAACACTTGTTCCTTCAGCCGCGAGTCAAATCCCACTAGTTCATATTCAAATCAGTGCCAAGAGAACAAGCACTATGACATTATGAATACCCGTTCTATTCCAAGAGTTTGATTGCATGGTGATTGGTGATGGTGATTTGCATATTAATATTATTCGATTTCCATGAAAATTCAATACTGATATGATATAATAATATATGATGTAAATTTTGAAAAAAATATTAAATTCACCATCAAAGAAAACTTGTGTTTCTTACGCAATCTAGTTAAAACTAGCTGTAATGTCAACGTCCCATAAGTCTTACCTTACATTTAGCCACTTACCCGCCTAGGTCCGTGTCGAGCATGCGCTGAAATCAACCAATGAAAAGAGAAGTGGCTCAACTCTCAGAACCGGACAATCTACTTTACGCTAGCTGAAAATGTATGTCCTATAAGCCATACATTACATTATTGATATATTTATGTACATTTTGTGCAAAAATTCAATGCAAATCCTAACGACGCCCGATTCAAAGAGAATCCGGTTAGAGATAGCCCCTTGAAAGCGTACCTTGAACCTCAGAACACTTATGCCAAAATTACGACCAAATTATGCAGCTTAATAAACCATTTTGCCTCACATTTCCCAGTGCATACTCTATCGCATCATAAACGTTCCTCAATGAATCTCCTTCTCGAATAAATCTTGATTTTGAGTTTTGATTGAGCTATCGGAAGAAGTGATCGTTGAGTTGATGTCTTCAAGTACCTGGACTTAGTAGCTTCCAGGCATTAAAGGTGACTTTCATTAACGTCCAATTGAACTGAAGAATTTCGTCAAGTGTTTTTTTAGCAACTTAACAAACAGGAGTATGATTGAAATGAAAAGTATGGTAAATGATGTAGTTTTTTGGACGCTGAATATTTTTAAGTCTCATTTAAACGCTGAAAACTATATGTTTAAAGGCAATTTATAAGCACATATTTACAACAAATTTAAAGGCAATTTATAAGCACATATTTACAACATTTATTTTTAAATACCACTGGTTTAGGCTTTGTCCTATCGGATCAAATTGAAACGATAAATTTGCCCTTTTAAGTGTTATACGGTGCTTCAAAAGGGCAATAATCGAACATCAATATACTTCTTGTAATTAAAGACTCTTCATCTTGAATTTCTTGAGTCCTAATTGATAAGTTCACTTGTGGAAATGTCTACCATTGCTTCTATTTCAGACACCGAAAGAAACCATTGAATAAGTTATACTTTTTCGTTTCCTTGCCGAATCAAGCTAGCAGCAGGCATTAAGTCGCCTACTTTTCAGCAAAATAAATTCTCTATCATCTCTTATATGGCTTCAGATCTAAACTGATGCAGTAAACTTAGTTACCTTAGTTGCACTTACTAAGCAGGCTTTCTAATCCGATTATCGGCTCATGGTCATTGTTTGGCTTTGCATTTGTATGACTTTGGTTATCCGCTGACAGAATTGGTAATATTCTTCTATTTAAAAACATTTTTTGCCTTCACTTTAATAATAAACATTCTCTCCCCAATGAGATGATAAGCCCCTTTGATATTGACATGAATCAATATTGATTTATTGCAAAAACGTATTGACTCATCAGAAAGCGAGTAGTATGACTATAATTAAACCACATTAGGCTGAGTAAACTTGACCGTTTGAATCTTGAACGTGCGTCGAACAATGATTTTCGTCATTTTAAGGATACATCACTCAGCTGGTTTCCATTGATATACTGATATTTCTCTTGTGTTCGGATGCACTCTATCCGTCGCATAGTGTAATATGTTCTGGGTTCTGGCCATTTCCATATTAACAGTATTAATGTAACAATAAATGTGACATTAAATAGCATTAGAAACAGCCCTTAAAACGATAATATTCTCAAACAAATGAAGAAACCATCGGCAGGTTCTTTGACGTATTATCTAATCCAAATAGCCAGATCTGAAAGGCCAGAAAGTCCCTAGTATTTCATTCATCTGAACCTCTAAAGTGGAGTTGGATTGGATCAAACCTGAAAATGATTCATCTTTAAAGAATTGATTATAAGTCAAATTTCATTTACCTATTTTTTATGTTAAGAACAATAAAATCAAGTCGTTATACACCAGTTACGATTTTTATCTCATCTGGCTTGTAAGGTTGATGGGCTTATGGCATCCGGCGTCCGGCGTCCGTAAACTTTGTGGAATTTCGAATTTCCAGAACCATAAGGCCTAGAAAGCTGAAACTTTGTGTACGGACTACTTGGCTAGTGAGGATTATAAATTGTAGCTTTTGTGGCCCTTAATAAGGGCCACACCCTTAAAACCTATTTTCATCTTCTTCTCTAGAAGTATAAGGCCTTAGAAGCCGAAACTTTGTGTACAGACTACTTGACTAGTGTGGATTAAAAAGTGTAGCCTTTGTGGTCTTGTGGCCCCTAATAAGGGCCACAGGGGCCACCCCCCAAAAAAACTATTTTCATGCATCTTCTCCTCCAGAACCATAAGGCCTAGAAAGCTGTAACTTTGTGTACAGACTCCACGACTAATAAGGGCCACACCCTTAAAACCTATTTTCATCTTCTTCTCTAGAAGTATAAGGCCTTAGAAGCCGTACCTTTGTGTACAGACTACTTGACTAGTGTGGATTAAAAAGTGTAGCCTTTGTGGTCTTGTGGCCCCTAATAGGGGCCACAGGGGCCACCCCCCAAAAAAACTATTTTCATCTTCTCCTCCAGAACCATAAGGCCTAGAAAGCTGTAACTTTGTGTACAGACTCCTCGACTAGTGAGGAGTAAAAATTGTAGCTTTGTTGGCCCTGTGGCTAGATGTAACGTGAGGACTTAGGGGCATATACATTACAGCTAGTTTTAACGAGATTGAGTTTAACCAAACTGCGTAACATTTCATTGACACAACTAGATATAAGGCTAAATTTTTCCAGCGAAATATTGATCACGAGACAAAATCAGAGTCTTGATTTGAAAAAGGATAATACCGCTGAACAAAGAATGCAATCAACAAAACTGTTACGGTTAATGAATATCCTGCTTCTTCAGAGGACTATGTGAGGGCTAGGAAGCAATGAGATCCAACAAAGTGTCATAGAATTTGAAATGAACTGAGTCTCAATCGTATAGCCTTAAGCGATATCAAAGGTTCAATAATGACATCGTTGGCGTGAATCTATTGACTCACTGCGGAGTTGAATTCAATTCAATCGATTTCAAATTACATCTTGACGAGTATCAAGTCCGAAGCTGTCCTTATTAAAGGAGATTTCAATGAATAATGAAATGTTGAACTTAGTTCTGGTTATTCTTTCAAATATTCTTATCGCCCTTATCTATTCAATAAAAATAAACTAACTTAAACAACTATCTTTAATCACTTTATCACTTCCCAAAGTTATTTTTGAAGGCCTACATTAATATAAGAGCATTGTATTTGAAATGTGATTTTTTATTCTCTATACTATGCGAATGTAATAATAAAACAGTATCAAAGTATCTAGAACATTATATTTAGGAAGAATATTTGAGAATAGGTATATTCTGTTTAGATAGACATATACATTAACATCCAACTTTTTGTATATTAACTGGAGTCATTTTCTTGCTGTTATTTAATGTCACATTATATCATCCAGTTAAAACAAGCGTAAATTTGGTGCATATTTTCTTTGATCTTTGCATTTGACAAGAAAAAGGATTTTATTACTCAACCGTGGTGAGATCACTCATTAGATAACAATGAGTTGGTAACACACATGTGTGTTACCATCTCGTGCAAAGAAACGGAACTACTTTCGAACGTCACATGACATTGACCAATCACGTGACGACCAGTGGCGACTGTCAAATTTTACAATCAACAATCTTAGCGGGTTTTTTTTTTTAAAAATGACATGCATTATCCTTTTGCTAACCAGCACAAATCCATCATTCGCTTGATCACTTAACTTATCCACCTTTTGTGCCGTCACAAGCGGTGTTGCCTCCTCTGTCTACAGTAACATAAACATTGCGCTTCGACTTTTTACTTGCTTCATTACCACCCAAACCGTCGCTTAATTTCCCCAAACACCCTGAACATGTTTTCGTGTAACTAACTTTCCACAAGTTATGTCTCCCGGTTCCTATTAACAATTCACTAACTCATGTCAATGTAATCAATCAATCAACCCGCTCTGCCGTTGAAACTGTTCGCCAAGTTTGCAAAAATACATAACGTGACCTAGAAACAAGACACAATCCGATGACGTCACTTGGCGATCTGATGACGTCACGTTGCGAGCGCATGATGTGTTGACAGTTTTCGTTGCTTTTTCAATGCATCTTTTGATAATGAAATAGTTTTTTTCACCAATATACTTTGTATCATGTTTATACGCGTATAGCATGTGTAAACATCCAAATAATAGCGAACTATTTCGTCTGATACTAATTCTATACACAGGTTGTTTAAAAATGTTATCACATTACCATTCGTTTAGTATTCTCTATATAACACATAAATGTTTTCATGCCACTTTGAAATAAGTGATAATGAACGTGTTCTTTATCCTTTTCTTCGTGAATGAAATATGTTCAAATGAAATCAAATTAGTGTAGTTCCCTAAATAATGGCATGGATATATATTGATTTAAGACAAAAGCAATAACTGTATTAAATAAAGGAGAGAATAAATGCTTTACTTTTTCACATTTTATTGACTCATGGCGAAAGCAAGTCTTATAAATTCTATTAATCCACATCAGTCGGAGTAACCTAGAACGTGTGTCAAACAATGATTTTCGGGTTTTTAAGAATACATCATTCTGATGGCTTTTTTCCATAAAGAAATATTTCTCTTGTCATTGGATGCACTAAATCCGTCTCATAGTGTCATTATGTGGCAATATCCATGCATACATATCAACGTTATAAATGTAACATTGAATGGCATTTAGAACGATTATATTCTCAATCAAATGAAGATTCCATTGACAGGCACTATTTGGATCAAAAGAGTCAAACCTGAATTGCCAGTCAGACTCCGGTCTCTTTCATTTATCTGGACCTCTGAGCTGGAGATTAGTTGGTTCAAACTTTCATCATTTTCTCATTTTAATGTTATGATCAAAATACTTGTGATTTGATATTTCTACGCCAATTACTATTTTCAAAGACATTATGATCGTTTTAAATGATAAATTAAGACTAGCTTTAAGGGGGCAGTAGCACGTTTTTAGGGGGAATGTAAGGTGATGTCAGGAAAATGAAAATTAATGGTTCCAATTGAAAGACGATGTATTTAAACTAAATGGAGCTGTAATAATTCAAATGTATACTTTAAGTTAAGCCATGCGATTGCCTTTTCTTACATAAAATGAATTAAAGGTGTTCACACAAAATGGCCGCCAATGGATTTATGTGAATCTTCATACTTTGTCCTCTGACTATTGGTTTGGCTTGTGTAATGAGATTTTTGACACTGTCAAAATAATACATTTAGCATTTACTTACAATTATCAGTGAAAATTGCAAAATATAAAATTATCAAAAAACGTGCTACTGTCCCTTTAAAAGACAATGAACAGTCAATACTGTTTTGCAAAACTACAATGATGATAGTTTGAACATATTCTGAATATGGTTACAACAATTCCTGTTGTTGAGAAGAAAGAGTCACATTGTCTTCAACAGGAGCATTTCAAGTCATTAAATGTTGACGGAGCCTCTTCGAATATTTCTATCTCTTTGAAAAGCAATACCTGAAGCTATACCAGTTTTAATGGAATGAAGTGTGTTCATTTTAATTGCTGCAGATGAAATTTGAACTAGGCCATGTGAGGATACTTTCATGTAAGCCTTACAAAACAAAATAATAGCTTTAGACTTCTGACATTATTGGTCATAACGCTTGAACAAGTTTCTTCATTAAATGCAATCATTGGCTAGATCACACCCAAGATCTAACTGAATAGTGTTTTCAAAGTTTAATAACCTACTTTTGATATCAAATTGTTGAAACACTGCTAATGAAAACAAGAAAACCTAGAGTAAAAATTTGGAATGCTTAAGAAGACTTGAATGAATATTATCTAGATATATCCAAATATAAAAATGTTTCACTTTGATCACTTAATTAAATAAACATAACACCTGTAGATAATAGTAAAAGTGTAAGGGAATGAGACCAAGTGAATTTTTTATGATGTCTTTCATAAAAACTATGATAATGACCATTTCATTGACCAAAGCAGTCTTTGTTTTTTAAAATATCAACGTTTTTCAGGCAATTTCTGCAGGTAAAATAAAACAAAAACTTTTTATTCGGTGCATATATTGTAAATTTAGTTACACTTTCGGAAAGAACAATTATGCACACAATCCATTTGACGGTATTTACTTTAGGTTTTTAAACTCTTATAGGCAAAGGAATGTTTTTGTATAAAACACCGATTCGTTCTCTCCACTCACAAGTGACATGTTATAACAAGAGTGACGGGAAGTCTGAATCCAACAGACATATTTCATTTGCGAATTCCTCCAAGGCTAAGCATTCAAACTCGAGAAAACAACTTTTAATTTTATGTGACGTTGTTCTGTAATGAAGCCATAATGAATACCCTTTTTGTGAGTTATGTTTGTAATGCCTGTCTGCCTTGACATACAAATCATTCATCATACATAATATTACTTTTTCTCTTCTATTCTATCAATGGTAATTGTATTCGTTAAATAAAAACGCATTTACTCTCATGTTCATATCTTCAAACATTCTCAAAATCACAAATTCTCATCACAATACATGTGAATTTCGTATGGAAAAGGTGGTTCAGTTTTTCAGTAGCCACAATGATGATTTAAGAACAGCGTCGCTGATTGCACAACTAATTGTGATTGCCTCCAATCAGAAATCTTCCATTCTATCTGACAAACCCGGCTTAATAGAACAGAGGCTTAATCAACATGATCTGCCTCTGTGGGAAGAGAATGGTCCCACCAATGAAATACACGAAATGAAAACACAATATACCAAGATAAGGAATAAGCTTTCCTTTCGAGATGCTTTGAAAACTTAATGGTTATGATTTGTAACAAATTGAAAATCAGAATAGCTAGATTTCAATAAAATAATCCCTGCTTATATAGAGTTAAACATGTATAGTTACAAACGTAGTGCAAATTGCCACTGCATAGATACTTTTCGAAAAACCAACGCAATCGATTTTAACTAGCTTCTTAGATCACTGCTGACGAACATCAATCCTCCCAACTGCCCTTATTATACGAGTCTTGAATGAGTAATGAACACCAGTTGTAAGATCACAGGCTGCAGTCTTCCAATTCTCAAGGCAACCTTTTCATGAAGATCATCTGTGAATGACGTGATGATAAAGGACTATTCATCTTAGAGCCTTTGAATTCATTTGCTCGTGTATTCTTCATTCAGAATGCTTTTGATTACACTTTATTAAGATAAACTTGCTGAATTTGTTACACTGTCTCGTAAAAAATATTTTATGAAGAATATAGAGTTCAGAAGAAGTACAGTATGTCATGGCAACATTTTTATGCCCCCGAATCGGAGATTCCGGGGGTATATTGTTTGTTTGTTTGTATATGATTTGTAACAAATTGAAAATCAGAATAGCTAGATTTCAATAAAATAATCCCTGCTTATATAGAGTTAAACATGTATAGTTACAAACGTAGTGCAAATTGCCACTGCATAGATACTTTTCGAAAAACCAACGCAATCGATTTTAACTAGCTTCTTAAATCACTGCTGACGAACATCAATCCTCCCAACCTTTTCATGAAGATCATCTGTGAATGATGTGATGATAAAGGACTATTCATCTTAGAGCCTTTGAATTCATTTGCTCGTGTATTCTTCATTCAGAATGCTTTTGATTACACTTTATTAAGATAAACTTGCTGAATTTGTTACACTGTCTCGTAAAAAATATTTTATGAAGAATATAGAGTTCAGAAGAAGTACAGTATGTCATGGCAACATTTTTATGCCCCCGAATCGGAGATTCCGGGGGTATATTGTTTTTCACCTGTCCGTCTGTCCGTTTGTCCACAAAAACTTTAACCTTGGTCATAACTTTTGATTGGTCAGAGCGAGGTCTTTGATACTTGACATATGGATCCCTTGTGATGAGACCTTTCAGATGACACCATGACATTTGACCTTGTGACCTTGACCTTGACACAGCGAGCAGGATGCATCCGGGGGCATTCGTGTTTCACAAAGACATCTTGTTAATATGGGATTTTGTTTCAAAGTTGAAAACATTTTCTTCAAAAAGAGATAAGAAATTGGATGTTAAGGATATGATCAAGGAAATTGTTATATGATATCTTTTATGAGCCTTCAACTTGTCCTACTACCACGTGTTGCCAAATTGAATTCACCAATGCCATGACCTCATGGTTACAAAAAACCTTTATGATCGACGCTGTGAAAGTGCGTCAATTAAAATGCATATCAAATCACTTTATAAAAAAAATGTTTTTGTTCATTCAACATTCAGCTTATTCTGAAGCTATGAATAATAAAATAACTGGGTAAAAATATTTTTTGCAAAAGAATTATAACTTGTACTGTGATAATGCTACATGTAGCACTGAACTTTCAAAATTCACCTACGACATACTATTATAAGAAAAGGGTCATTATCGATACAAGGTAAAAAGGTAGATAGTTTCTTATCTTTAAACTTTTTATGGAATTGCAGTCGTTTGGTTGACACATCGATTGCTAATAAGTAAAGGATTTGCAGTCTTAAATCTAAACATCATCATACATGTATATCCGGTATTTTATATATCGTCAACCATGTATTCCGCTCAAATGGATGGCGTGTATTGTTTGGAAACAAATCATTTAAAACGAATAGATTTTTTATATTTGAAGACACAATTCAATGATTTGATGAAATGACCATCAATATTTTCATCGTCACAATATATCATTCTCTCCCCACAGAGGCAGATCAAGTCATGTTGATTTAGCCTCTGTTCTATTACGCCAAAATCTGTGGGTTCCGGCAGTTTCCCCTGGCGGAAAAAACTTTCATGTCAATACATTTGAATTTCTTTATCAAATGACAACGTTTCTCGCATGGAAAGGGTGGTTCATATCACAATGCCTTTGCCTTGTTTCAGTAGCCAAAATGGTGATTTAAGAACAGCGTCGCTGATTGCTCAACTAATTTTGATTGCCTCCAATCAGGCATCTCCCATTCTATCCCACAAACTCGTCGTAATAGAACAGAGGCTAAATCAACATGACTTGATCTGCCTCTGTGGGGAGAGAATGCAATATATCTACCTCACATTGTTTTACTTTCTGATTGACTTTAAATGGAATTATCAAAGTACACCAGATAACTGGAGCCAAAAAGGGTTTCCATATGCCTATGATATGAAAGCTGGCAAAAATTAATTAATTCATCTTTAGAGCCAGATTGAACATCCGGATCTGAAACCACACAACTGTTTCCAAGCAATCAATCTCGGGGAAAGCATATCATGGAGTTACAGTTGTGATGCTTCCTAGCTGTGAAGTACATAAAGACATCTTACAACTTCAGAAATCCGTGTTTACTTCTTCCCTGATTTGCAAATTGAAACATAGAGTCGGTTTGCAACTGTTTGTAAATGGGCAGTAGCACGTTTTTTGATAATTTTATATTTTAGAATTTTCACTGATAATTGTAAGTTAATGCTAAATGTATTATTTTGAAAGTGTCAAAAATCTCATTACACAGGCCGATCATCCATAGTCAGAGGACAAAGTATGAAGATTCACATAAAATCCATTGGCGGCCATTTTGTGTGAACACCTTTAATTTCATTTTGTGAAAAAGGAATCGCATGGCTAAAATTTACGTTATATATTTGAATTATTACTGCTCAATTTAGCTTGAATACATTGTCTTTCAATTGGAACTATTAATTTTTATTTTCCTGACATCACCTGATAATCCCCCTAAAAACGTGCTACTGCCCCTTTAACCCGTATCTGTAATATTAATATTTCGCGTTACAGATGAACTATTTTTCTATTCTGCACTGAATGGAAACAATGAAATATCACACCAGAAAGAGCTTTACCTTGTCAGATATCACAATCATTTTTATTTAACTTATCAATATACAGTATATGTATTTATGGAATATTGTTAAGTGTTGAGATACGTTAAATTTGTAACAAGGTTTAACAAGTATATGATATTTAAGTCAGCCTTAGCCTCCGTAAACAGCTTCTACAAATCTATGATTTCCTTATGTTGTCTACTGAGTAGTGAAATATAACAAAGAACAAATCAAACAGTAATTGGTTGGAAAAAAATATTTTTTCTCACAAAACTCAACATTACAAAACAAAACTTTCAATGTACAACGACTGATGAATTGTTATTGTTACTATTGTTAAGGAGGTCAGGATGCTACCAATTGTTGATCCATTCGCCAACAATTGACAACGTTATCGTTGACAAAGTTACCTTCATTCTCCATGAAATATTTTAAATTTACTAAAATCACATGAACATGTTTTTATATGATCAAACGAGAAGTGTATTCAAAGAAATATCATAACTTATGTATTTATGGAATATTGTTAAGTGTTGAGATACGTTAAATTTGTAACAAGGTTTAACAAGTATATGATATGTAAGTCAGTCTTAGCCTCCGTAAACAGCTTCTACAAATCTATGATTTCCTTATGTTGTCTACTGAGTAGTGAAATATAACAAAGAACAAATCAAACAGTAATTGGTTGGAAAAAAATATTTTTTCTCACAAAACTCAACATTACAAAACAAAACTTTCAATGTACAACGACTGATGAATTGTTACTGTTACTATTGTTAAGGAGGTCAGGATGCTACTAATTGTTGATCCATTCGCCAACAATTGACAACGTTATCGTTGACAAAGTTACCTTCATTCTCCATGAAATATTTTAAATTTACTGCAATCATGTAAACATGTATTCATATGATCAAACGAGAAGTGTATTCAAAAAAATATCATAACTTATGTATTCTTAATTCAGTTTCCAGTAAAATTTTACTTTAAAACACAATCAATCAAAGCGTTCTATTTATCTCATATTCATTTCGTATATCCCGAGGCTTAAGGGCTTCCTTTCGACTTCTGCATGCTCAGGCCACAGAAATTATCTTGGCAAATAGGCATCTCATCACAGTAACTTTAAGAAAATATAATTGAAAGAGGTCAGACCGCTGCTGCCAGTTGTTGATCAATTCGCGAACATTTGATAACCTTTTGACTCTGAAAATGAATGTTAAAGCTAATCAAATGTTGCCTAGGGCGATGGCTTTCATGTCATCTCTTCTGCAACATTCTTACAACTTGTTTACAGGGACATTTAAATGCCAAAATGCTGAATATGCCGGAAAAAATACTGTGGGACACAAACACGACAGTGCAAGTTTTCAGAATTATCTAAAACGAAAGACACATCGTATTATCCATACATATTAGTATTTTGAGCAGGTCATAGCATTTGTTGGGCAACGAACATTAACAAGTAATAAACAAAATATATGTGAACGAATATGCATTACCAATTGTAGTTGTAAATATAAGTCAATTATGTTTTAGGACATTTTGATGTTGTTTTAACGATAACTAAATAGTAAAATGATCGTTGACATAGAATAACGTTAATCTTGTATTTAATGATAACTTTATGTTCATCAAAACTTGTGTACTTCTCCGGGTGGTCTGAATATAATGGTCAAGTGTATAATAATGATTTGTAAGCGACAATTGCTGAAAGAATCATGTTGTTGTGCACTGTAAATTGTATACAAGTTTAAATTATCAAGTAGTTTATGGTAACAACTTCATTACTCATGAAAAGCGCCTTTTGTCACATGTGTCGTTCTGTAGAAAAGTATTAAAGAAAAAGAACATTACTGGCCTCAAGTAATAATCTCAGTATATGATACCTCTTCATGAGTATGAATAAAGAAGTTGTTATTCACAAATTCTATTCATTATATGAATAAAGAAGTTGTCATCCACAAATTTACATGATTATCGTCCAACTGCTCTAATGACACTCACAGAAAATTATATTTAGATTTACTTTATGCTTGACCAAACCGTGAATCAGATTTCATAAGCACAAACAGATATGCTGTGAATTGTTCTGCTAATAGTGATCACAAGACAAAATAAAAAAGGAATTATACCGCAGAATAAAGAATGCAATCAACAAAACTGTTGCAGTTAATGAATGATCTGCTTCATCATTCCAAGGCATCAGAGTACCAGGGAGCAAAGAGACAACGTGTCATGATGTTTGAAATGAACTGCTTCTTGATGGTATAGCCTTCAGCAAAATCAAAGGTTAAATAATGACATGGTTGCGTTCGTTGGCGTGAATCTAGTGACTCACTGCAGAGACGATTTCAAGTCAATCGATTTCAGATAACATCTTGACGAGTATCATGTCCAAAACTGACTTATTAAAGAAGGTTCAATGAATAATGAAACGTCAAACTGAGTTAACATTCGAATATTCTTGTCGCCCTCAATATATTCAAAAACAATACAACAACTTTTAATCACTTTATTTATTCCAAAAATCATCTTAACGACGTAAGATGTACGTAACGCAGTAAGATGTTATAACGTAATATTAACGTACATTAAATCATAGAAGATAAGTGATGGCAGGATAATCTTATAGATCTGTCGTCTCTATTTAATCTGAACGTACAAAACTGACATTCACATGACTAAACGTATATGTATAATTATATCATTTTAAAGTAATAGCTGTCAAATTAAAGAAGGGGAATGTGAGCTGTGCTCATGTTTTTCATATAAGTTGTTTGAATGAAACAATAGATCCATAAGGAGATCCCAGTTAAGCTCTCCAGTGAAACACATGTTACTTTTGATTATGGTACTGTTTAGTATTACAGTGGAATTATCAAACCCGAGAAGTCCGAAGGGAATGTGGATCCAACTGCCGAAGCCCTACCCTCTTGTCCTATAAGTAGTTTGAATGCAATAGCATATCCATAAGGACATCCCAGCTAAGCTCTCCAATGAAAAACATGTGACTTTGTATTGTGGTACTGTTTACTGTTACAGTGGAATTATCAAACATGAGAAGTCCGCAGGAATGTGGATCCAACTGTCGAAGACCTACCCTCTTGTCCTATAAGTAGTTTGAATGCAACAGCATACCCCTAAGGACATCCCAGTTAAGCTCTCCGGTAAAAAACATGTTACTTTTGATTGTGGTACTGTTCAGTATTACAGTGGAATTATCAAACCCGAGAAGTCCAAAGGAATGTGGATCCAACTGTCGAAGCCCCACCCTTGCCATTTTTACCAGAAAGCCAGTAACATAGACATCATCAATCCAGAAGTTACGGAAATCAGCTGACGCTCTCTCCAATCCTTTTGCCACGTTCATTGACATGATGTAGGCTGCACCCGAACAATACATCGGAAAATAATCAAATGGATATTCTTTGTTAGCCAATGCCCATTTTCCTTCATGCTTAACACGCCCGCTTTTTATGATTTGGCAATACAAACAGTTTGGTTCCCTTCCGTATGTCACAGAAAAATTAGCTAATTTGTTAACGTCCACGAACACGTCATCGTCAATCTTAACAATAGTTCTGACGTCATCACAATGTGACGTCAACCAATGAAGCGCCATCACATGTTTGTACGTAAGATTCCTGTAAGTGTCTACAAAATCACCTTGAACAATGTCGCCATACTTTTGAGATTCATTTTCGATCTCAATTTGTAGTGTTTTGTTCCCAGGAAATATTTCGCCCAGCATGAATATGATTGTTGGTGAGGCATCAATAGTCTTTACAGAACCCCAGGTACTCCTAATTAAGTGTCTATGTCTTGTGTGGCTAACTGCAGATGTTACAAAGATCAGGATTGATATATTTTTCTTTAAACACAATTTGCTGTTTATATGGTAGACGAACTGATGTCCATTAAATTTATTATCTTTTTCATTGTCCTTAATAGTTAACCATTTTGTTGCCTGAATGATGACACTTTCTATATCCATGATTGGAACGTATACGGTTTCATTTAAATTCAATTCTTCTGGCTTGCCGTCGATATCAACAGTATTCTCTTCATGTACTTCATCAGGGTGTATGTCGTCCAAGTTTTCAGTCTGCCGACGGTGTTCCAAGGGTGTATCATACTGTATAACATCCTTTTTGATGATGGTTTCTGCATAAAGAGTCTTGTTTAAAAACTTATTTTTATTCAAGGATTCCAGGTTTGGGTCCTTTTCGTTTAACTGTGAATCAGGACTTTGTCCCTCTGGTTTGAAAATAAACATTGGTTTTACTAGTTGTCGTGAATTATATTTGTTATCTCCAAAGACAGTGTTTTTGTCAATAAATGTTTTCCTTGAAAGATCGTTGTGAGCAATGGATTTCATGTCAAGAGATTTTACGACGTCTTCACTAGGACCAACGGGAATACCATACCTGGCCCCTGTAAAACCAAATATGCTTCGGCTGTTTTGATTTAGCGGTTGCCTGTAGTTTATTTCAACGGTGATGATTAACATTATTAATAGGTTGACAACAATCATCCATATGATTAACGATAGCTTTCTTGTAAATGAGAAATTGCTATTAAACTGCATGGTAGGTGGCATATTCTGAACTTTTGTCGGTGTATCTGTGGTGTAGCTTCTCATAGTATGATCGTCATCAGATCCTGAAAGAGCAGATTACAAGTTAAAGGGGCAGTAGCACGTTTTTTGATAATTTTATATTTTAAAATTTTCAGTGATAATTGTAAGTTAATGTTAAATGTATTATTTTGATAGTGTCAAAAATCTCATTACACAAGTCTATCATCCATAGTCGGAGGACAAAGTATGGAGATTCACATAAAATACATAGGCCGCCATTTTTGTGTGAACACCTTTAATTCATTTTCTGTAAGAAAAAGGAATCGCATGGCTAAACTTTACGTTAAATATTTGAATTATTACTGCTCCATTTAGTTTAAATACATTGTCTTTCAATTGGAACCATTAATTTTCATTTTCCTGACATCACCTTATATTCCCCCTAAAAACGTGCTACTGCCCCTTTAAAGGCGTCAAAGCAAATGTTCGTTAAAGAAAACTGTTCATATAAACACTGTTTTATTGTAATTTTTTAATATTTTCAAAATTTTCAAAAGGTCGTATATCTTCTCACTCAACCTAGTTATTCGAACTCGAAGAATAGGGTGACCCATATTTGGCGAATAGTGCCATTTTTAGTGTAAACACATTTAATCATTCATAACTTAAGATTAGTTAATATATCTTGGAACGTTTGTATGAGACCGTCTTCATATCCTGAAAGACCAGATTACAATTTAGAGGCATTGTAGCACGTTTTTAGATTTAAACAATTTTTATATATTCCCAATTTTTAATTTTTTTTACATTTCCAAAGGATCATATATAATTTTACTTAACCTAATTATTCATACTCGTAGAATAGGGAGTCACATACTTAAAGGATGTTTCTACATTTCAGTGTAGATACTTTAAACCATTAATAACTTAAACTTGGTTTGCATATCTTAGACCGTTTGTATAAAGTCCCTGTACATGCTGCATCCCAAAAGTTTCTTCATTTAGACTTACAGTCACGAGAAACCTTTATATGACAACTTGTTACATGATAATTCAGCATCTTATGTTCTGTCAGGTAGATAAATGGTCCATTTTCTAAACTTTGGTAAGAAGATCTAAAAAGATTGAATACAATTTTCAAATTTCTCATTACATTACTTTTCAGATTAATTTGTTCTTATGGACAATCTGCATGACATGTATTTTTAACGAGTATAAGATAAATTATCTGACATTTATAACCGATGTTACAAGGCACTATTGACCCCTTGTAACTGCCATAACTGTAATAATAAACTTTGTGATATGAAATGTCCATGATGTTATGGAACGTTCAATCGAAAAATTTATACTATGTAGATATGAAGGCGTTGAAATCAAAGAGATCTTCTCAAAACATGTTTAAAACTATGCAACGAGGAAGGCATTCTCTCCCCACAGAAGCAGATGAATCATCAAATATTGATACAGCTCTGTCATATTACGCCAAAATCAGTGGGTTCCGGCAGTTTCCCCTAGCAGAAAAAAATTGCACCACAATTCATTTGAATTTCTTAAGCCAATGACAACGCTTCTCGCATGGAAAGGGTGGTTCATTTCAAAATGCCTTTGTCATCATTTAGTAGCCAAAATGATGATTTAAGAACAGCGTCGCTGATTGCACAATTAACTTTGATTGCCTCCAATCAGGCGTCTCCCATTCTATCCAACATACTCGGCGTAATATAACAGAGGCTGTATCAACATTTCTCTTCCTTTGTGGAAAGAGAATGCGAGGAAGGCGTTGAAATCAGTTTTGAAGCGGTAAGAATGTAGGTCTTTTATTGAACCAGGGGCCTATGTGTGTCTATACGTAAATCTTTTAAAGGAACACCCCGTCAGTTGTTTTGAATTTTGGCTTACGCACTCGCACAATTGTAAATGTAATTCATCGACACAACCTGGCTTTTTGTAATGAATCTATGAGATTGATAATACACTTACCGAACAAATGTTAATGTAAATACCCTACCTTTTCACATCTTGTATATTCCTCCAAATGATACAATGATAATTGCTCGTAGTGTTAAGATCCTGGCTGGACTGGTTGCAACAGTCTGCTATAAGTCCTTCTATTTCAATCAAGAAGTTCAAATGTCAACACGTGTTCTGAAATTGCCGATTTATAAATTAGCTACGAATGAAACCTTTTAACTGTAATTCAAACAATTATAACATAGCAGGCCTGAACCAGCTGTGCCTATTGATTTCTGATATGGAAGTGAAGTGCATATGTACTCACATTTAATTGGACATATTTACTTAAGTAATCACGGATATAGACATAATTTTTTTGGACGATTTCTCAATTTTGAAATTAACTTGAAATGTGAATTCAAATGTTCATTCACAATGTTTTCCCAACTTTTGTTTCAGACAGATACTGTCATATCCTCCGAATTACACGAGTTAACAGGAAACGTGTCACTATTATACCTCGAAATTATTTCTAAATTGAAAAGTATGTTTCTGATGAAGGCTGTAATAATTCTGTAAATGGGACGTTAAATGTTTTATATGCTTCAATAAGGTCTGGTTAAATGCTTTGAAAAAAGTACAATACTTATGTATTTAATTTCTGCTAATATTTATCTAATATGTGTTGTTAATCTTAATGAAATAATTGCAAAGGGTAACTGCTTTCCTTAATGTTTAGCACTAAACGCATGTTACAAACAACTATTCGTGCGAGGTCATTCGGGACTTGTGTTGTTAATTGTGAAGTGGAAGGGGGTGATAGGTTAGGGACTTGATGGACTTAAAATCAGAAATGGTGCAATTATATCTACAGAGTTATTTCCTTTGTTCGGTGCTGGTGGACTCAGTTCGAGGGTATCTTCAAAAGGGCCAAACTTTCGTAGGAACTATAATTTAAGATATAAGATAATCAAATTTGCTGTGTTACTTAAGGGTTCCAATATCATGATGGAGTTTTAAAATACGCTTGTAATTTATTGTATGGAGCCCTTGTTCCATATTTATCGACTCTAAAGAAACGTGGGAGCTATAATGAATACCAATTTGATAGGGGATGTTGAAGACTATATCTTCATGTTAATTGATGCAGAAACCAGGCAAGGCTATTCCCCACTCTTGTACTTCTTATTGTACAAAATTTCTCCCCATATGACATTTGAGTAAAGTTGAACGTACAAGATATCCTCATGACAATCTCAGTGTGAGGCCAGGTCGCGCGAGAGTCCAGTGCAGTAGCGAGATTTGGCTGAGAAGTTGAATGATGGATTGAATCACAGTTTTGTCGCAGTATCTGTCCCGAGAGAGAAATCTAATCACATGACCGTCACCCTTTCAAATTGAACCTGTTGGAACCAACGCGCCCAAGTGATAATTGAAGAATAATGTTAGACAGCCACGACTCCACGTTATACAATGATCGATACGGGAAGATAGAGACGTTTCGACCTAACAGAAAGGATTTTTCATTTTCATTTTGGATGCGTTTGCTGTAAACGATTTAGTTAATTGTTAGCGCAGGTAACCTAAAAATGTGTCTTGAGATGCAGGTTTGTGCTTCATTTTTCCGAGATAGGATTCACAATTGGGGCATGAGCAAGCATGTGGTTTAAAGGGACAGTCCTATAGGGGAATGTTTTTGTGGAAATGAAATTCGCTCTTGCTGTCATTTTTATCAAGTTGTCAAATATAAATCAACAAAGTCATGTTTCAATTTGGTGATGTTATAATATAATATAATAATGTACTAATAGCATTATACGAATAAACTGAAATATCCCGGCTGGAGTTTCGTTTTCACAAAAATATCCCGATAGGACTATACCGTTGATGACTTCCTTGTTGACATTCTCTTCCCACAGAGGCAGATCAAGTCATGACATGTTGATACAGCCTCTGTTATATTACGCCGACTTTGTGAGATAGAATGGGAGATGCCTGATTGGAGGCAATCAAAGTGAGTTGTGCAATCAGCGACGCTGTTCTTAAATCATCTTTTTGGCTACTAAATTGTGGCAAAGGCATAAGAGATAAACCACAATTTTCACGCGAGAAGAGTTGTCATTCGATAAAAATTCGAATGGATTGTGGTGCGTTTTTCTTCCGCCAGTTCGCCGGAACCCAGGGATTTCGGTGTAATATAAGGGAGGCTGTATCAACATCTTGCCTTGACCTGTCTCTGTGGGGAGAAAATGTCGTGTTTAATGCTGGATGCCATAACACAATAATATTATTCCATATACCGTCATACGATTGCTTGTCCAATATATGAAGCAAAAAACTTTTCACTGATTTTGCAACTCTATAGGTCAGCCATTGAGTTGTGGTTAAGTGCAAAATTTAATAGTAACTTACCTGATCTTGAATTTGGACCTAACTTAGGACATTAACTCTTGTCTTTAAAATACAAAATGAAAATATGATGTCATCCATTCCGAAATTTTGCATCATTAATTTTGAATATATGTTATGATTACATTGTAGACATAATTATAAATCATTATAAATGTAGTTACATGATAAAAGCGTTTGTTTCTATGATAGATTTGTCTTTCAAGTAATGTGTGGCATACCTACTTCGCACAATAATTGACTACTGTTTTTATAACAACAAAAAGATGGATGACTTTTCCGCCTGTTGAAATCATTCACTGTTAGCTCTGCATTGGAGGTATTTCTTTGTCGGTGTTTGTTTAAGCTGAGTAAAGAGGGGAAATATGCAAAGCAGAAGAAAGTAAGACATCGCAATCAATCAAACTTTCTCAAAGAAGATTACCAATTCTTAAGCCAAGCTTTTGGAAAACCCTAACTGAAGAAATTCACCGCAAATTTGCATACTGTAGTTTAGCTTGAAAAACGTATGGTATATGTATATGTTAGTAAGTCGTCTTATTATCTCGTCGTGTGAGGAATTATCTGATTAATTGATAAATTGAAAGGTGCGAGGGCTAATAATGTTTCTATACAAAATTGTACTTTTCCGTGTAAACCATGTGTGTATACTTTAATCAAATTGCACCTTGAATGGTGGTTTTGAGTAAATTGATTGAAAATAAATGTTACAAATCGCACGTTAACGTTTTTTAGACAAAGTATCAGTTCGAAAAAGGCAGGGTTTGGCACATTAGGATTATTTTTAAAAAGTAACCATTAAACTCATGGGCTAAAGAAACGCCACAAAAATATGATTTTTGTGATTTTTCTTTAGTTTAGAAATTAATAGCTCAATCAAGTTTATTTCGTAAAAGGCCTTAGGCCCACGTACGGTACCAACAAACCCCCACAAAATACAGTCGTGTATAGGAAGAATGTATTAACAATGCTTCTCTTATATAATTTGAACAGTTTGTAGTCAAAGGACATTTATTACATGTTAAGGTATATAAAAAGTATTGCTTATCAAGGCGATATGGTAATCCTTTGAAATACTCACAACGCAAATCATGATACATTTTACATTCAAATAAAAAATGAAATTCATTTTCTATAAAGTTTTCATCACAAATGTAACAAAGTCTTTGATGTCTTGGAAGACCATCACATCTACCTGTATTCTTAAATATCGAAAGTACACGTCCTATTCTCAACATTGTTATTCTACGCGTTGCATCTTTAGATTTCAAATATTTTAAATATGGCTCCAGAGTGAAGAAATATTTTATACTTGAATAAACATCAATCGATGATCATTTATGTATTGCAGAAAATATTGATTGTTTATATTTTATACTTGAATAAACATCAATCGATGATCATTTATGTATTGCAGAAAATATTGATTGTTTATGACGATCACCAACTCGAATATATAATTATTTTAAGAACTCTTCTTCATTGCCAACACCCTGTGCTTCCCACACAAAACAGAAACCATAATTAAACAAAATGTTTCGAACAAATTACACCCACGATTTTCCATTAACTTTATCTAGCTGTAACTGTAACATAATATAGCACTGCTTAGGGCATCTATCCCTACTGAAATGTAACAGTTTGAACCAATATTTCATAACACGCAACAGAGTATCAACAAAAATATAATTTCTACCACATTCGGCCAAAATGGCAGCATTGGAGCATTTATAACTTACACCCAACACGAACTTACAAAACCTTATATGATTTTGTTCAACGACATACCATTGCTGATAACCCCATATTTCAGAAGCATACAAAATGATTGGTTTTATCTGAATATCACAAATTTTAAACAAAGTAGTTGGGGGAAAATTCTTGATCTCCTACCAAAAACAGAAGACAACGCATTATTTGCTTTAATTACCAGGTTTTGGGCAGACTTAGACTAGAAATTCTATAAGGAAATAGCAAGCCCAAATATTATTGTATGAGGAAATTCAATTTATGATCACCAAAATACCGAGATTCATACCACCATTTCTAAAAACCAACACTTCCTTTAAGGGAGAGAATGGGTGACGAACGTTGACACTCTCTTCCATATCTGTCTTCTTATATGAGATCCTCCTTGGTTAAAATAACTAGTAATAAGTGGCACCATATGCATCAGGAATAACAATCTCAGCTGTATACCACGTGATTGAAGGACCCCTTGGGTTCAATTATTTTGAATAGTCGAGGATTTCTTGGAGACGACCTTTATAAATGTAGATAAGGTATGATGTGTATTTTTCTAGTGATTTGGTTTAAAAACCTATTTCATTTCATCATCTTTATCGAAAGGCCTAACTGCTTGATTGATCTAGTCTCTTTATCATATATCATATTTATCTTAAAAACGCTTATCAGAATCTAAATAATAAAACTAGTGAGAGATATCAAAGGTATTATTCTAGAACGAACTAAGCCTTGTTAACATCTGAATCCTTAAAGGGGGTCTCCAAATTCTAATTTTTTAACTTCCAGTTTTTTATTAACGAGGCCCTCTCCGACCCTCTCGGGGCCTCACTAATAAAACAGCGGAAGTTAAAAAAATAAAGGGGGTCTCCAACTTCTAATTTTTAACGTCCAGTGTTTTATTAGCGAGGCCCTCTCCGACCCTCTCGGGGCCTCGCTAATAAAACACTGGAAGTTAAAAATTAGAAGTTGGAGCCCCCCTTTAAATTGTCCATTGATGAGATCTTTTGATGAATAAAATTAAATTAAAACATCAAACGGGATCACCTTAGTATTTTGGTAATACACTTAAAAAGTTTTGTCTTTATGTGACGCATTTTACCTAATTCTTAGGGAATATTAAAATATGTCATTGTTTAAAGTATTTTATCAAACTTAATTCGTCTAGTGCAAGAAATACATCAAAGGAATAGTAACATAACACCTATCATTTTAAATGAAGCTAGGCTTGTTCTAATTCAGTGCTTTAAGTTTATCGCTTAACTTAAACTTTTAAAGGAGCAGTAGCACGTTTTTTGATAATTTTATATTTTTAATTGTTGACTGATAATTGTAAGTGAATGCTAGATGTATTATTTTGACAGTGTCAAAAATCTCATTACACTAGCCAATCATCCAACTCAAACTTATTCAAGAAGAAAATAGATGTGAAACACAATAGATTTAAGGAAATAACAGGAGCGCCGCGACTAAAATACACTGAAGTTGCAAGATGGTAATGGGTAATTTTTTTTAAATGTCAAATCTGTGAAAGGAAGTATAACAAGTATTGTCTTATTGTCTTCTTTCTGTACAATAGTGCTTTCGCGTTTTACAACCGATTTATAGATATGTTGATAGGATATATCAGTTATCAATTAGGCCTTCCTTGTTGTTAACTAAGAGCGAGTAAAAGCATGCCTTTCGATGACAGTTTGAGAATGTTTATTCTATATTCCAGGAAAATCCATCTGACACTTCAATGATGTCTGCTGAAGTCATCCGAAAATTGGTATCTCAGACACAAACAGAAAACGGCTTTGTAGTTTGCTCCTTGGTAACTAGACAAATATCTCTTCTTTGATCTAAGTGATGGGAAGTGTCCCCTTGGTGCTGTTCAAAGAGTCATTTATATTGACGGATGTCGGTGCATGAGAGAAACCATTTCCAACAAATTTGGAGTCAGACTTGTAACATGGTGAAGTATTGGAAGATATCGTCTTGGGTTAACTATCTTGGAGATGAAGCTAAGTTGCCAAGATTCCCTTTTGATCCTTACTAAGTAACATCTCCCTTGATACGAAAATACTGTGAAGCTCTGACAGCAAGAACAAGCAAAGAGTAACGTATCTCAAATTTATCAGTTATTGAAGCTATATGCGTGAAATTATCGTCATATTGTTTTTCATTTTGGGTATCCCATCTTCCTATTCTCAAATGAGAAAGTTTACACATAGTCATGTTACAATGCATTTGGTATATTGAATAGAGGGGCTCTGTAGGTTGTCATTCTATTTGGTATATTAAATAGAGGGGCTCTGTTGGTTCTCATTCTATTTTCAGGGAGAGTGTGTAATATTGGACAAACATATGCAACATTTAACGAATAATGTAATTTGATCGCGAAGTGCCGTAAGTTACAATATGAGGTACATGTATATACCGCATTACCTGTGGTCAAGCGATACTTTGGTAAAGCAGATAGAAGAACATAAAAGATAATGGGATCTTTACATATTGCCATGATTACGAATTCGATTTAGTCATATTTCTTGATAAGAATATTTGTGTCATTTGTGATGATAATCCTTGAACCAGGTTTAATTCATGAATTCATTGCGACCCTTCAACTAAACACTCAAGGCAACTCTTACCCATTGAGAATATAAAATATTTAATAAAGACATTAAGAACCTGTTACCGACTCTGTGAAAGCAACAAATAATTTTCCAATAAACATGGTTTCTGCTGTCTGCAGATGGGACCCAATCGATGGTTGTTGATGGCGTCATTTGACATCTTTAACGATGCACTTGTGCTTTGTTCAAATGCAATAAAACTTACAAAAACTAATGTTTAAATTGAATTTGGGTTGTTTGGTTTTGTTACGGACAAACATAGATTTATCACGGTCAGTGTACATGATGTTTTTACTTTCTGATAACCTTGATTTGTTCAGGTTATTCAAACTGTTCGAGACGCTTTAGGTTGTATCATCTTCCGCATATGTGTCTTGCCCTGATGGACAACTTCCTCCTTTGATGGGCATCAAAATAGCACAGCACAGCTGGGTACCTATCCACAATCCCTAAGAGTATAATTAGTGAACTCCCTATGTCAACAGAGTGTATTTTCTTACTACTTGTAATGATGGCGAATATATTGAAATTTATACCAAATTTGCAGTGGGAAGTCTTTGTTTAACAACTTAAGGTTATTATGCAATTCTAACAAGACCAGGGGTTAACATGACGATTTTGATAAACCGCAAAGTAATGGACTGTAAATGGATTTGCTTTGGTAAAACAATTCTGACATCTAGAAGTTTAACGTACCTCATTAATAGAGAATTATTAAATTTGCAAAAATGAATATTTACAAAACAACTAAATCATTGTATTTGTAACCATAAAGATACTCAAATATCCTGATTGATATATAGCGAAATGCGTGGCATTTAGTACTACTGTCTGGTTTTATTTCTTTCCAATGTGCATAATACCTGAGTATACATTATACAAAATAATCTCCTTGTTTGCAATATCAGGAAATATATGACAGTTAAACTTAAATTGTCATTCACGTTGGTAACAACCCTATCAACAAAAACTCCCTTTACAGTGACAAATTTATAGACTTTAGCAGGATGAAAGACGTAGAGCAAAATAAATTGTGGTATCGAATGACAGGATTTGTGTTGAAAATTTGTTTGCCCAATGGAAACGTGTACATATTGTAGGGCATAAATCATCTACAGTGTACAGCTACAACTGTCTACAACTTAAAACTCGATAGATTGTACCAAGCAAGCAGAGGTAAATTAAGATGTAAACAACTCTAGAATATAAAATTACATTATATCACATCATCAAAAGTGAAATGAATTTTGAATGTTGATCTAAACCAAAAAATTAAATATTTCTTTGAATAATGATGAAACAAGTAAGTGTGTTGTCGAAATACAGAAATCAATTTGTCAGCATTACCTTTGGAGAATATTCTTTTTAATATCAATTATCAATGATTAACAACAACATGACCGGAAATTTAACATCTACTTCTAATTTCAAAGCCTCAAGCATTACAGGGAGTTATTCAATCAATTCAATCGATTTTGAAACAGCTTCTTAAATCACTGCTGACGAATATCAAGCCTCCCGACTGCCTTATTATACGAGTCTTGAATGAATAATGAGGACCACAGGCAAGATCACAGGCTACAGTCTTCCAATTCTCAAGGCAACATCTTCATGTGAAAATGCCACAATCCTCAAAGAACGTTTGATCTCCGAAACATTGAACATGATTCCCATGCTGTCACTCAAAGACATCATCATTGATGCAATTAACTTGCTAACCCATATGAGACAATCAACAAATCAAAGTTATGATTTAGTTATGGCTAGCATCTTTCTGTCCAATAACATTTCATAAGAGATAACCTGTAATCTTTTAATATTAATTGGGTACATTTATAAAGCAAAATTAGAGAGGATTTTAATTCGATGAATGATTACTGTATACTATCAATATGAATTCTTTATCTTTTTGACTTAAGTATCCGAATATATAATATTTCAACAATCACTGACTTATTGAAATAGGATATTTACGTTATTTGTCTGTTAGAATCCATAAAAAAAGTATACAAAACTCGAAGAGTCGACTTGATAAAAGAACGGACGAAAAGAAAGGAGACAGCAGTTTTAAAACGACTCAAATATGGTCTTTCTATTGATCGACATGATAAGTTTTAGAAGACAAAATTAGAATATTAATTGTAATGTGTAAAAACACAGAACAACCAATGCTGTCCACAAAATGACAAGGCAGTCAGTCGAAGGACGATGTGAGTCTGTAATGTATGCATTTGAAAAATTGTAAAGCAATTTGTGATGAATTGATTCTCAATTGAATGGCCTTAAACTATATAAAAGCTCGAATAATGACATGGTTGCAATCGTTGACGTGAATCCATTGCCTCCTAGCAGAGTAGAATTTAATTCAAACGATTTCAAATAACATCTTGCATCTGACAAATATCAAGCCTCCGGACTTCCCGCATGAAAAGAGGTTTCAATGAATAATGAACAGTTAAACTCGGTTCACAAAATGCTTTCTTCCAATATTCTAATCTCCCTCAATCATAAAAAGCTGTAAACATTGACGATGACTCCAAAGTTTAAGTTGTCTCTTTTGCAATTTCGCGATACCTGTAACAATAATTTTCTTGAGGCCCCTTTTTCTTAAAATGTGTGTACTGATGTGAAAGTTTGTCTCATTCAATTAAAAAAAACGTGTGAGAAAGCAACATTGTTGTCAGAAAAAAGTTCACCTATCACTAATGAAACCAAATACGTCGTTAAATCCGTAAGGATTAGGTTTTCAATAAGCTTGTTTAAAGGGGCAGTAGCACGTTTTTTGCTAATTTCATATTTTATTTTTTTCAATGATATTTGTAATTTAATGTTAAATTTATTATTTTGACAGTGTAAAAAATCTCATTACACAAGGCAATTATCCATAGTCAGAGAACAAAGTATGAGTATTCACATAAAATCCATTGGCGGCCATTTTTGTGTGAACACCTTCAATTCATTTTGTGTAAGAAAAAGGAATCGCATGGCTAAACTTTACGTTATATATCTGAATTATTACTGCTCAATTTAGTTTAAACAGCTTGTCTTTCAATTGGAACCATCAATTTTCATTTTTCTGACATCAACTTATATCCGTCCTAAAAACGTGCTACTGCCCCTTTAAGGGGATTTCACTTTGACAACTTTTTTACCATAGATGTTCCTATAATAGTTATACATGAGAAGATAACAATTGGTTTTCAGGAACTTGATGTTTTAGAAATGTTCATGTTCTTCTGAGTGATTATTTGTAAGTCTTTGCAAAAACGTCGTTAAACTATACGACTTACCTCAATTAAAGGGGCAGAAGCATGTTTTTTGAAAATTTTATTTTTAAATGATAAATGAACGTAAATGCTACACATATTATTTTGATTTTGTCTCATACCACATACCAATCATTCAAAGTCAGAGAACAAATTTTAAAAGACTCACATAAAGTGCATTTTAGTTTGAAACAAAGTGGTTTTTAATCATGTATCGTGTTCTGTTCTGAAAAATACTACAGCTTGAAAAAATATGCCGAGCATATCAAATGCAACCTTTTACGGTTCAGTAAAGTTAATTGTCTTGATGTTTTTGAAAAGCCTTTTAAAAGATAGTTTTTAACCCGTTCACTTCGTCTCAATATGTCATATATATTGATTTGATTCCTTTCAAATATTGCAACTAGCTTTTGTTATTATTTGAGGGAGGAAATTTAAATAAAGTTCTTCCAAGTGTCATTGTAAAGTGGAAACTCTCATCCATATCTGTCTACCAATGCTTAGAGGGCTTCTTTGATATAACGAAATAGTGGCACCATCTGCATCAGAAATAGCATACCGGTCTGGATACAGCGTAACCAAAATCTCTTGGGTTCAATTAGTTTTAGCAGTCAAATACATGTAGTCTTTTGGAGACAACCACGAAATGCAAATTGCTTTTATCATAGACAAATCACAAATGTGTAAATGAACCTAATATTTATTCAGGATGCCCCTCTTGTCAATTACGAAAGTGCATTTTCATTGACGGCTGATTGTTCAATAAATTCTCATTTAATATCCTGTTCTAAATTGAGTTGATTACATGACAACTGATATTTACCAAATGTTCTTCAGAAAGGTTTGGCTGTTCTGTGCTGAATCTAATAAATAGATCAAAACGATGTATGACCGACACATTCGATTTACAATTGATTCCTCAATTGCGTAGGCACAACCCGAATTCCCGATGTACTTGTACTTAGGATAATAAAGTGTCATTGTTATTATTATTATCATTATTAAGTATACCCTGTTGGCGGAGTAGTATGACATCATTACTGAGTACATTACATTAAAAAAACAAAGCTATAAAAAGCTAAAACTAGTTAAAGGGTTTTCTGCAATTGATAATCCAAATGGCAAAGATACAAAGCCGTTCCTTTAGAAAAGTCTTTGCCTGCTGTATTGCAAAATACAAAAAAAAGGAAATGCATTACGGTACTATGTTGCGCTCTAGAATGCAGCAATCACACAGCTCTAATTATATAGCTAAGTAAGATTTTAATATTATCAAAGCGAACAAATCATATCCTAAAAAATATTTTCTTAAAACATTTGAACCGACTTAAACAAAGTTTGTAGTTTGCTCCTTGGTAAGAAAACAGAAAACTGTACATACTTTTTTGAAACTCCAACGATTTATCTAATACCCTGAAAACATCAAATTTGGTTATTATATCTTGAATAGTTTTAATAAACACACCCTGAAACGTAAAAAAACGTAATAAGGGCCATATAACTCAATTTTGAAAGGTATTGATACTCTGAATACATAGATTAAGCCAAGCTAAGCAACCGAGATTAACCTTTCACTTTTCTAGCCCATGTTCTTATTTCCCGAGTTTATTGGGTAGAGTTGGAGATGCCTGATTGTTATTTTGGATGTAATTGAGTATATTTTTTTAATGAAATCTTTACTAGAAAAATATTTGACTTTTGAAACTTTTGGCCTCAGTGTTTAACATGAATGCTAAAGTTACTTAAATACGAATGTGTGTATCATATTTCAGTATGTGCATGTAACATAAATATAATTTTGCTTCATTTCTTCAAATCATAAATAGAGATTAATTTAGCAAACACATAACATTTTTTACATAATATTTGCAGTACACTCAAAGTAGTGTAACAAACTGTTTGCAGTAGGAGCTTTATAAATTCAAAGGATCTGAACTTTTCCTCGAATGAAATTAATAACAATGCATGCAATAAATTGTAACCTCGTAGACAAGAACATTGTGTCTGATCGGTTTGATATTGTGGGAAATGATTTGTTTCAAATTGTTACCAGGTTTGATAGCGTATCCCAGAAGTCTTCAATTAAACAAGAATTCTATTGTCGGCAGAGGAGACTTCAGAAATTGATATCACTTGACTTCCTAAACGTTAAACGTTTCCTTTGTTCTTTGTTTAAATTGAATCGAAAATAAAAATAGGTTTTAATTGAATTAGGTTTTTTTGTGGGACTCAGGCAAACAATGATTTATCATGATCAGTGAATATTTTTCACTCTCTGTTAGGCTTGCTTTATTCGTGTTAGGCAAACTATTTGAGACCCTAAGGTTGTATCATCTTCCGCAGATGTGTCTTTCCCTGAAGAACAACTTCTTGCTCTGAAGCGCATTTGAAATAGCACAGCACAGCTGGTGCAGGGCAACAATCCTTAGGAGAATAATTAGTGATCCTCTTTCAACAGAAGTACTTATTGTATTACTGGTAGTGGTAGTGAATACATTCAAATTGAAAGGAATGTGTTATGTGGGGTTTTAGTTCAACACCCAATTGAAGACATGCCATTGTCTAAAATATTATTTTCTATATGATAACAGTCACGACCTATACCGTTCTTATTGGCTGTAATTTACAAACACTTCATGTTTACTATAAAACTTTAAAAATGTATTTATATCGATGAAGCTCCTGGGACATCCTTATAAATACTGAGACAAATGGTATCATCAAGCATGGATGTAGCAGTTGAAGAATTGTTTAATGTGCCAATATACATCTAATAATCCTCATTTTTAAAACGTGTTTTTAAAAAGCTGTTGCTACATATAACTGCTATCCATTTAACTAGGTGAAATTTATTTGGTGAGGTGACCTGGGGTTTAAATTAGCTTTTAAGAGTATTTCACTTACATCTTGGCTTGGCTTGGCTAGTATTGTTGCAGGGAGAAAACCTGGTCAGCAATGACTGGATCTAGTAAACCATGGTTGGTGTTGTACTAATTCAATGTATCACTTTACCCAAACATTTCTGCGTTTCCCAAACAATTTTCTACTGCAGACAAAGTTGCCTAGCGGTATTCAAACCCCAAAACATCTTGATCCAAAGCAAAATTGCTTTGCATTTACATTAAACCTGTTTTCCTTAGAAATAACCTTTATTCTAATAATATTTTTAAATTGATGTATATGCAGTAGTATGTCATCAACATGATTTGAGTTAAATAACATATGATATATGAATTTTAAGCTGAATCAATAGATGGATCAAATTAAGAAAATTTAAAATGGTACCACTTGTACAATGTTGACAGAGTACCATAGAAAACTTTACTTTTCCTTCTGGGTGTAAATTTGTTTAAGGTCAATTAGCATAGATTGATACAAAATGACACAGCTGGCGTCGTAATATGGGAATGAGAGAACATGTTAAGCTATTAATTCCCTAACTGATGGCTTGATACAGGTTTTAAGATTTCCCGGCTCCTGTCGTTGTGCAATTATAGAAAGTAATTTTGGAAAAACCAATACGATCGATCTTAAACAGCTTAAAAATCACTGCTGACGAATTTCAATCCTCAGAACTGCACTATTAAGCCGGGGTATCAATGACTATTGAGGACAAGATCACTGACTACAGTATTCACATTCTCAAGGCAATGTTATCATGATGGTCACATGAGAATGACCTGATGATCAAAACACTTCTGATCTCAAAAGTCTTCAATATGATTCCCATGGTGTCATTAAGATT
The DNA here is from genome assembly GCA_916613615.1 of Steromphala cineraria. Classification (NCBI taxonomy): domain Eukaryota; kingdom Metazoa; phylum Mollusca; class Gastropoda; order Trochida; family Trochidae; genus Steromphala; species Steromphala cineraria. Next base: position 42,308,486 of record OU744724.1, on the reverse strand, counting down.
CAAAGTATTCTTCATTGAGACAATTGATCCCAGGAGTGTGAGAGCTTATGTTTATATAAAACATTTTGCAGATTCAACTTAAGACATGGATTGCAATAAAAGGTCTTTAATCTTTTTACCTATTCAATCAATATGTTGTGTACAGCTGTATCTATTCACATCACGAGAATGTTATGTGATACGATGCTATTACAGCAATGCTTTTAACAATATTTTACATTGTTTCAGTTATTTACTGCATTAGGATCACTGTAATGCAAACACCATCACTCCAAATTAAAATTGAGTCACCATGTGGACATAATCCTTCCCTTTATATATGACCTCCGCAAAAAAAAATTTCTAGACCATATCTCAAAACGTCTCAAATTGTTTTTGAAATTTAGTATGTGGTAAGACCTAGTGTAAGAGTGGAACCTTTTGTTGTTTTGTGAATTAATATAATTTTCTGTTTCTGTAAGTTCTCGATCGTTTAGCCTTCAGGAAAAGATACAATAATGACATGGCTGCCTTGGATGCTGGAATTTATTATCCCTTTCCATAGTTATTCTGTATCCATAGTTCAATTTAATCAATTTCAAATACCATCTTGAATCACCGATGATGAATCCCAAGCCTCCTCACCGCCCTTATCAAACGAGGGTTCAATAAAGTATAAACCGCAGAATTCAGATCACTGGATTACTAACTTTAAATATCATAACTCACTCTGTAGACCCTTCGTATTGAAGATTGCATAATCATCAAACAGAAGACCAATGTATTGAATTTGATAACAATTTTTGAACTAGTTTCCGATCATTTGTGATGCATGTTATTACTCATTTAGTTGTTGAATGTCTGGATATCACAGATAAGCATACGTGTGTCCAGAAATTATCAGCATTTATAACACAATCAGCAGTACAATACTTGGTTCATTGGTGACATAAACTGTCTGTCAAGCCACAGTGATAATATCTTATATTTGTATGTCTACATACACATGTTGTCATTGTTGTCAATGTTCGAAAGTAATCGATATTATGGGAAAACTGGCAGTAGGGGGAAGGAGGGCATGGGTTATGTTTAATCGAAAAACGAAAACATGAATCATCTATTCCTGGTCATTGATTTATCATTTGGAACATCAGTATATGCCGGTAATAAAGAAAACGGAGACTTACACATTATTAAGCAGCATTAAATATAGCTTTATAACTAACATAAATATAACTTCAAAGACACAGCACATCTGTTAAGAACGTTGATGTCAAAGGGTAAAAAGGGTTACTGGTAGAGCTTTTACTAGTGATTAGTCCAAAAAGGATAATTAAACAGGCATCTCCATCAATATGAAAGGGTGTTTACTTCACACATGAACATACGTTTTCTTTATAAGACGTATCTACTGGTTGATTTAACAATGAAAGAAAAATAAAAATAACATAAGTCTTTTGCAAAAAGTGAATTTGAATAACATAAATAATGGGAGATTGAACTAGCTTAAAGCACTTATGTTCACTGCAGTAGCAGATTTCAGTGGAAAACTGTTTTACAGTTAATCTGAACTTTTTAATACGACCAACAGAAACAGATTTACATGGATTTTAGTGACATGTCTAATTATGAAAGGTTTTGTAGCAGTTAAACTTGCCTTGTGTCCGTATTTGATATGAAAACGAGAAGGCAATTTCGTAGCCATGTCAATTTCACTATATCCGGTGTACGCTATACACATATAACTTTAATGATATTATATAGGTACGGGACTTGAACATTTGTTCGCTATAAATGAATTAAGATATTGGTTATTTTTATTAAAAGGACGAACATAGCCTACAGTCATTTTACAAAAATTATATGATATAGTTGGAAAGCAATTTGGCAATTTGATCAATGCCGTTGGCAAAGCTGATAAATTTATTTTTTTAAAGTTTTGTTTTCATTGTATGTAATTGAGGGAACTTTCCATAGTGTCAAAGAATGTGATTGGTTATAAGTTTTCTATCTTCTACCTATACTTCAAAATGATTTAATCTCAATTATTAATTACTCAATGTACTAAAATGGTGTACATCGCATGTCTCAGTTCGCTGAATAGTGTTTGACTGAGAGCTAAAGATTTGAGCAAAGTGAACCTATTTCCATCAGGACATACTATCTGTATGACGTTGATGAGATCTTTTTAAACTAGCAATTACATTACTTGAGGTATCATGATGACAAAATACTTTAATTGTTTTCAACTCTCTGCTAAGAAAGTTATTCTGAATATGATCGAAAGCACCGAGTTTAATTTAACATTCAATACGGTACGTGTGTACTTTACCAAATCTGAAGTGAAATTCAAAAATCAATAAAAGCAAGTAAATTGAATCTGACATTAAATTTTTTGGTAACTTGACATTTATTGGCCAAAATTGATTGGGAAAAGAGAAGGATATTGAAATGGATTTGCATGATATTGCCCCGTAGAGGCCGTTTAACTCAAGCAAGAGGACAAGGAAACTTGCTTGCCTAACGAATGTGTTGACAATGATGCATTTTATTTGATTATTTTTCATCACCGATGAATTAAGTGAACATATATTAAGAAGCAGTGCTTACCAACGTGCTTCATTCCTGCCTTTAAATTTAAAATCGAAAACAACATGCATTGCAGATTTCCTTCTTTATTCAGCCATTATGATTATTTGTTAGATGAACTGATAAGATCTGGTTTTTTGATAAACCAGTTTGGTCACATGATGGCAATGTCGATAATCAATGTCAACCTTTGGAGAGTGGCAAGTGGTTGAAATAACAATCCGAGCATCTTTTGGCTAATAACAAATTGGAGCAATTCCGTATTCGGAATAGAATGATATAAGAATAATCAACGAGTTGCGAGGAATTACGGATTCTCTGTCCTGAGTTAATTATTGCGATAAACTCCGAGCTTCAGCGAAGAGTTTGACAAAATAATTCACGAGGGACAGATAATCCGTAATTCCGAGCACCGAGTTGGTTATTCTTTTTCTTACCCAAGATCATTTTAATGCATAAAACGGGAAAAAAGAGTAACATTAAAAACTACGCGCGGCCGGTAAAGTACAAATTGTACTCATACGCCATTCATAATGTTGCTCACTACTTCAAGATGGGCGGCTCGAAGTAGTTCGCAAAATACGCTCTAATTTTAAATAGTTAATAATTTTGATGTCACATTTGATCACAAACATATTGTCTCATATGACAAAAAATCTATTTATTGACCGCGCACAACCAGAAAGAAAAAGTTAGACGTCGTTAGCTTTCGTTACGTTTGACAAGCCTAGCGAGGAATGTTATGACGTCACTGTTTGACGTCATGTTTAATGACGTCATAGAGCTATGACGTAACGACAGTTTTGCTGGCGACTCTCCCACACAGCGCCGCCTTGAAGATTTGAAATAGTATTTACGGCAAAGAAGACATCAACAGCTCTTGACTTCCTATAAAAAATGTTGTAGTAATGTGTGATTTTCGCAACTTAGGTATAAGATTTGTCATCTATATCTCTCGACTGAAATAGAAGCTCCAAGAGAATCATGAATGGTTGTAAAAAAGTTCCGTCAACCAATCAAATTGCGAGTTATTTTTGGAAAAACTGTAATTCCCATGACCATTATGCAAACTTTAATACCCGGCATATCCTTGCCCGCTTGGGTAAGAATGTCCTTTATATTTCCAGAATGAGTGTGATGTCCCTTGTGAAAAGTAATCCAAGACCTAATTTTACATAGTAAAACAATTATAGACCTCAGATTCGGTTGAACCAATGATTTCTCGACCTTGAACACTTGTTCACTGGCGTTTCTATTCCTGCACATGATGTTCATGATAGTTACATGTTTGTTCAGAAGGGGGCACCATACACTCCCTCGCGTTTCTATTCTTCCATATGATGATCATGATAGTTACTTGTTTGTGCAGAAGCGGATACCATACACTCACTGGCGTTTCTATGCCTGCAAGATCAATTGCATGTTTAACTGTTGAAATCAGTCACTGTTACCTCTGAGTAGGGAGCATCTCTCAGATGGATGTTTATTCATGCTGAGTAAAGAGGAGAACTTTACAAGGGGGAGGAAAGTAAGATATCATCAATCAAACGTTCTAAGAGAAGCATACCAATCTTGTAGCTTAGCTTTTAGCAGAAGCATTGAGAAGAAGCGTACAACACACGTAGCATATGCATATGAACTGCAAAGTAAACCATAGCAAACCATCAATTAACTCTAAATATGGAGGCTGGATTTGCAGCCAGGCAAAAGCATACACATTTCGAACATAAACACATTTATAAAGGAAATCACATACAAAATAATTCAACACTTATACAAAATAATAATAACGTTCAAGAAAAATCAATTTCAGTGCTGCTGATAAACAGGCAGTGTCTCATAACAAGGACACATAAGATGTAGTCTGTTTTAATACTTTTCTTCCCACGATTCCCTTTTTTTGTTGTGTATGTTGTATTGAAATGTCCTAAATTCACTTAGGTAAGGTTGGAATGAAGCAAAGATATGCATGACCTGTTTCTGCAGGCAACCCTCATTGTTATTCTTTTGGCTCTTTTTGCTTCAAAGATCTATTATCACAACGCACCATCATCCTACTCACCTTCAATACTGTCACCTTAGGGATCATGAATCTTGTCATGAAAGAAGTAACCAAAATGATAATTAATGGCTCTCTTGCAATAAATGATTTAATGTTGATGATTGCATGGATCCCAAATAACCATCATTAGTAACAAAATGTTTATACACATGAACATATTTTCTAAATTTTCATATACGTGTTAGTGGCGCCAAAATTGTATGGGATCAATAGGAAAATTAATCGGAATTTTTCAATCTTCCATAAATAGGAATCCCTGTTCAACTTAATTGTTTCGTACTTTGGACGCACACTTTTTCTCAATCTAGACACAAGATATAGTGAACATTGATTAGAGTAAATACTTGAGCAGTATGTGTTTGTTTAAGTTGATTGGTTTTGGTTCATATGATCTATTTCATCAGACATCATGTCTGGGAGGTTATGTAGGGGGAACGGGTTAAATGAATTCTTATTTTGGTAGTAATACACACATACAATAACTGTTGAAAGTTATATTTACATGTGGTGTTATATATATCTACATCGTTTGATTGACAACAAGTACAATGTATGCATGTGATGTATTCTTTATGTATGTATGTATGTATGACTATCACATTTCATTGCTACGCTAATCAATCATTCTATAGTGTTTCTAGTTTATGCAAACAGCAGAAATAAATGTCACTATTGATAGTGATAGACGGTTTACTCATAAGTAAAAGGCACCCACGATACCGATAAGCATTACCAAACTTCCATCAGGGTAGTATGTCAAAGTTGATACATTCTAGCAATGCTGATTGTTGTAAATTGTGTTCTCGAATAGATTCCCCAAAGTGCCATAGTCTGTAAAGTAATGTCAAGGGAAACAACCGTGAAATTGAAATGTTTCTGCTCTACAAAAAGAAACCGCAACAATTAAATGAAGTTATTGGTCTGGACAGAAGACTATTTTTTCAAAATCACAAGTTTTGACAAAGTTCTTCATGTTCTTAATCTTTTCAAAAAGGTTTTCCTGTACAAGCGTTAGGAACAAATGGATACAAAGCGAGCCCATGTGTCTCATTAGATATGATGTTATATCTTACAAAATAATGAAACTATGACGTGTTTATGGGAAATTGGTCATTGGCCAATATTGCATTCTTGTGGTTCAGAGCATACTGTGACTAGTATGCTTCTTAGTATATTATTTACAATTGATTAGATGGTACATGTTGTATTATATTATCTTGATTAGATATAAATGCATTAAAACGCAACCGTTATTTGTCCATTTCCCAACATTTTCTATGAGGTCTATGAACCCAGGTGACTGCAGAGCGAGCACAAGGAGGATACTGACTTGTTTATACATAACCTTCGTTGTTAGGAGTCAGAGATGTTAATGTTTATCGAACAATTTCAATCTGATATATGATCATTTCCATCAGCTGTTTGCATTTTAAACTCAACCATTTTCATTTTTGAACAATTCCTTTAACAATAATACAATATTATGTGAAAATAAATGTCCTCATGGACAATTTGCAGTAGATCTCTAAACCGATATTATGGTTAATTATAAGAGCAATGCAAGCGGTTTTAATCTCGAAAAGATTACATTAATACTAAGTCGAATTGCATTTTTTAATACTGTGATACACTGATTGCTTTGGTTTTGTCAAATTTCTAGGACTAAAGATGGTTATGAAAATTCAGTTTTCTCTCGCTCATGAATATCATAGTGCGCAAAACACACGGATTGAAATATTTGTATACACACTCTCGCTCCCACTCCATGATACATGTATCAACTTGAAGGAATCTGTTCCTGCTGTGTTCATTTTTTTGTCTGGTTTTGAAGGTTTCTAGTTTATCAAACACTGATGTGTTTTTTTCCAGATCGAGGGTACAATGTACATACAGATATAACAAAAATGACAAATCGGGGACTGTGTGAATCTGATAAAATCGCTCTCTTTTGTTGCATCAATGAGTTGAGTAAGCACTTTCTTACTTTTGAACTTTAGATAATGTTTGTCAAACCCTAATACTACAGCGGATATAAAGAGAAAGGGCAGTCTTATATTTACTCTAGTTTTTAGAAATAATATATCAAATATAAAACAAGGTATTTCGGGGTATGTTAAAGATTGACAATCTGTATGAAAGGTAATTCCATTAATTACAGGTCATATTCACAACCTAAGATGATATGTCTAATCTGATACAGAGTAATATGAATTGTAGATATAACCTTCCCTTAATATCACCTATTTATTCCCTAATATCACTATGTATGTAAAAGATATACTAAAACTTCCAAAAACCTGATATTCAATAACAGAAAGTGCCTCTGCTTGTATAAATCTTTAGTAGCTGAGTTGGCAAAATCGTTGCTTCACAACATGAAGGGCCTGGGTTCGAATCCCACTCAGATTTTTAGAATTCTCACAAATATAAAAGTTTTAATTTAACAAGCCAATATTGAAAATCTCTTCGCCTGACAAAACGTACATGTAGATGTACAATGTGAAGTAGAGGTGTATCGGTCATTACACCTATAGCTAGAACAAAAGAAACATAAACTCACGGGCAAAAAAAGAAACGCTGGTAACATAAATGTCAGGATATTTTATTCCATGTAAGATAAATGTGAATGAAGCAGAGTGGCAAAGTTTCCTTAGAAGTCAACTCAATTATGTTTGCCTTGTTTGAATCATTTTGGTTTGATGTTTTTGCATTGCGCCTTAGAAAACGCGTGTCAAAAAATCATCAATTTGTTATTTTCTTAAATAAGCGAGATTGGAGAGCCACATTGGTAATATTTATAGACGTTATAAAGCGAAGACATATTAATGCAGAAAAGTCAAAGTGGATGTTTTTCATTAACAGTATCTCAAATAAACTTTCGATATACATTTCCGAAATTCAAACTTAATTTCATAATAATTATTGACAAAAAAGTACCTGAAAACAGCAATGTTAGCACCCCAACAGTGTTTAGACAACCACAGTACAAAACGCTCCATGCCATCATGGTTAAAATTATGAACAATAATTCTCCAAATACTTTTTTTATCAAACACATTCGATATCGAATTTACATGGCATACATAATTTGTTTATCCTTCGTTTCAAAATACCCAGCGTTTCTTTTGCCCATGAGTTTAGCATCGAAACCAGAAGTGGGATATATATAACTAAAATATACATTAAAGTTGGAAGTCAAGTTGGTACTAAACTCAAAGACATAAATTAATTCAATACCACAGTTTACATTATACTTACATTATATCTTATGAGGTATCATAAATGGACAATCATTATAAAAGAAATCTGAGCCATTTCAAATTTATTTTTACTCGCATTTGTGCAAACTATTTTTGTCAATTTTCTGAAAGTAAGAGTAAATAGGTATTCTAGTCAAAGGGGACAGTTAAACCTGGTTTGCCCTTCTACTACTTTCAAATAAGCCAATCATAAAGGAATCCCTTGTTAGTGACACAGTAATCGGTGTGATTACAAATGTACACTTGAGGATTTTATAAGATAATGAAAGGACGTGATGGTATCGAATCTGAATTAACCTCAACTTCCTAAACGTGACTTGCATAATGATAGGTTGCATCCATGTTACCGTTTAGTAGACATCATTCAGGAATAATTAATTTGAGTCAGTCTGAACTGTGCCATTGTTTCAATTGAGGATTTGATATTCTCAATAATTAAACCTATAGTCGTTATTACACAAGCACAATGAGAGCTACATATTACTGATTTAGAATAACAATTTAATTGGTGTGTTCTAGCAAAAGAATACGTCAATATATCAAATAATGTTTTCTCTGTTTGCAACTGTAAAGTCCGAAAGAATAGAGCATTAGAACAAAATGAAGTAACATATTATCTCTGTCTTTGGTCTTCTGTTGCTTATCAATAAGCTCATGATTTTGCAATATTCTAGTGTTGGAAATCCATGCATCCAAATATAACATGGGGTATATTAATAATAATAATTGAGAGCTTTCATTTAGGGCCCAAAATCCACTATTTGGACTCAAAGCTCTATGTTCCATTAACCTGGTCTAACCCAGTTTGACATATAGTTGCTCAAGGGCAACTTCCAACACAACTTTTACCCATTTGCACCGCTGGATGAACACAGGCACACTTTGAATAAAGTCATTCGGCCAAGGTGACACCACAAGTTTTCGACATATGTCTCTGTGTGGGCCAGGTCATAACCCTTCAATCTCTCAGATCATTCAGTCTTGGGGTCAACCATCCATCAGCGGTCGAACTGAGCTATATTATATGGATATTTGTATAGCGCGCATATCCAACCACTAGTGGTTGCGTTTTATGCTTTTATGTTGTTATTTAATAATTATGTCAAAGCTTTGTGACCCGGAACGAATTCCTTTTAAGGTAATAAAGTATTGTCTATTGTCTACTGTCTATTGTCTAGTATTCAACCTGCATCCATATATGGCGCTCAGGTTAGGGACCATTCTATACCTCACAAGGTACCCATTTACAGCTGGGTGAACTGAGACACATAGTCCCAGCAGTTTGTCCAACACTGCTGAACGCTGATAACCGACAGCTCGGCGTATGCACGTGTTCATGTATCCACCATTCAGCCACTGACATGAATTCGTGGGATCTTTTAAGTACGCAGTTTTTGTTGCACTACACAGTAGGGCTCCAGGGTGACACTTATAGAGTTCAAAAAGAGGTGAACTCTAGGTTTTTACACCTTGGCCTGGATGGGATTCGAACCCCGGACCTCAGCAACGTGAGACCGGCGCTCTTGACGACTGAGCTATCCCGTACCCCTATGCACAGGACCAGGTGCTAATATATCAATCATCTAGTATTTCCGAAAATTGTAATGTGTACTTTGAAAGTATATCAGATTTTGATAACTGCTATCACAGGAAGACAAAAATATAGAGTTTTCTTCTTAGGAATTTTGAGTAGGTATAAAATTATTATGAAACATTACACATGATCTCAGAACTAAAAGACATTATAACCGATCAGTTCATTACGGAACAAATTATTGTCTGTAAGTTTAGCCATATCAGCTTTATAATGTTGATAAAAGCTGGGTTAAATGTATCACAGACATTCACAAATTTAAGTATAGTAGCTGATTTGAAGTTTTTGTTAACAATTTGATTTACAATACCAATTTCATTCAAATAATCAAGGAATCGTAACTAGAATCGATAATCTATGTACTTTACATATTCGGCCAAGGTGACACCACAAGCCTTCTGGGTGGGCCAAGAAATCACCCTTCAATCTCTCAGATCATTCAGTCTTGGGATCAACCATTCAGCAGGCGAGCCAAGGCCGATGTTGCATTATATATATATTATTTGTATATATTAAAACCGCCATACATAATATATATATATATATATAATATAATGCCACCTTTTTTAAATTGATTTATTGGATAAGGTTAACCACAAAACATGAAAAAGGACTGAAACAATTCCTTTTCATCTATATCAGTAAAAAATACCATGTGATATCCCACTATTCACTCACCTTGGATATATTAGTAAGACATGATTTAATCATGCACTCTGCTAGTGCCAATTGTGCATGTAAGTTTTAATATCCGCGATGTTATGAACACTAAACATAACTTGATAACTCGAAGGTGCAACAGTAGCAATATCTACCCATGTTAACATCAAACAGGTACTTACTAAAGATAACAATGACCCCTTTGTAAAGTTAACTTAAAAGGGTTAAGAATTAATAGCATATACATTTAAGATGTTATTGAAAGTCTTTAATATTTACAACAATATGTAAAATATAAAAAAACAGTCAATTTCCTCAATTCCATTTGTGGTTGGCTTAGTCCCAGTACATTTAAAGCATGCACATTTAAGAGGGTATTGAAAGTCTTTAATATTTACAGCCTTATGTAAAATTTTAAACAAACCAGTTAATTTCCTCAATTGCATTTTATGGTTGGCTAAGTCCCAGTGAATTATCACACCGATTTGCAATATTGATCGCACTGCCAGTACCGTTTTTCTAAAAATATCGTTTAAAGGTAATAAATGTCAAATTAGTAAAAAGCCAAATGTGCTGTCAGTTTCAATATCCATTCGATCTTTATTGCCTTCCATTTTAAATTTATTTTGAGTGAGGTACCAGAAAACCATTGCATGAAAAACAGTTATTCACAAATTCATCTGTGGAGTCAGCAAAAAATGAAATGGAAATTGAACATAGTTTTGAGATAACAGAATGGCAATGATTTGAAGCATGAATTGTTCATTATTCAAACTGATGCATATGATCTCATGATTGACAATGCAAGATTAACACAAATTAAGAAAATGAACTTAAAGAGAGTAAGGAGACACCGATTATATTTTACACTTAATACTGAATTTTGGAATAAATATTATTTGTCGCTTGAATAGTTTCTACATATGTCTGTTTGGTTAAAACTTTTGTCAAGTGTCATAACAGATTAACACTTCTTTAAAATACTTTCATATTAGGAATTTTTAAATATGTAAATTGATCATTGTTCATAATTAGTGTATACTACATGCTTTTTGTGTTAACATTTCATTGCTCTTCAAAATTATCATCGATCTCAAGAATAGTTATTACACTATAAGAGAGTAAGTTGAATCCATCGGAAGATCTGGATATAAAATTAAAAAAGATTCCTTTAGAATATTAAATTATTGAAAAATATGGACATAGCCATCAGCAATTATATGGTACATAATATGATTTCGTTTGAAATCAATTTAACAACTTGTTCATTGCCGTTGGCAAAGATACAAGATGTTATTCTCAAGCTTTGCATAGTTTCCCAAGGATGTTAGATGTTCCATAATTATAAATCTATCATTACATGCACGTATATCACTCTTAGAAATCCTATCCTATTCAATTTCGAGTCACAGGAAACCTATTTTTATTGAGTTTTGAATTTGTTTTTTTTAATCAAATATGGTGTACATCGATTTCTCAGAGGACACATTCCAATCTGATCAACTCAATAAAAAATACATTATAGAAATGCATCAAATTGAGTTTTATTCAAAGGAAAAGATCATTGAACTACGTAAGCTCTGAACACCATGTGCATCATTAGATTAAGTCATCTGATCGTCATGCGACACCTCTTCTTAGCGAGGAGCTGATACCAATGTTTCAGAACATTTAACCCCTCGGTGGTCAAAACTGTTTTGAAGATCAAAGGCCGACAGATTTGATCTAAACCAAATGTTTGCTGACTTTGAAATATAAAGTACATTTTTTTTTTTAAATTGCACATTTCATGAAAATTCATTTTATTCTGTGAGATCCTTAAGAAAATTATTAAAATAATTTCAAATATTGATTTTCCCATGTCGGATAGGTTTGAAAATAGCTTGGTAACAGTTATATTCTGCTAACATCATAATTTCGACAAATTATTGCAAGGTTGAATTCATCTTGGAGAAGGACATACTAACATATTTTGTACATGTCAGAAGATCGGTATTTTGTTTCAGATAAGTATTGCTGTATAGAACGTTTTTCATGCATATAAACTTACACAGAGTATGTAAATATCCAGAATATTCTTCTAAGTAATGTACAATAGCTATGCAGGTATGATGGTAAACCTAATTTACTATTACATATTTGATGATGAAGAATCTAATTTGCTATTTAAAAATTTGTTTAAAACATCTCCCAAGGTTGGAGTATCAATTTACAAGATACAGATATGAAACAACGACATATACACGACAACCTCCTGTATCGATCATTGTATAACATGATATCGAGACCGTCTAACATTATTCTTCACTTATCACTTAGACACGTTGGTTCCAACAGGTTGAATTTGAAAGGAGACCGGTCTTGTGATTGAGTTTCTCTCTTGGGACTATGACTGCGACAAAGCTGTGATTTAATCCATAACTCAACTTCCCCCCATAATATGGTTACTGCCCTGGACTCTCTAGTCACGGTATTGTATAGCACAGAGATTGTCAATAGTAAAGCTGGTCAATATTGAAATGAATCAATTAAATGTGAAATGATTCTTATTCTGTGATACGTAGGTCTATGGAATTGAAAGTGAAAAACTAGTTTCCACAATAAACATTACCATAACAAATTGCAAGACAATTCAATGCACTGCTGATTGATACAATTAAAACAGCTCTGCAGGTTTCAGCTTACGTTTACTCAAAGTTTTCAAACATTATCTTTTCATGTTTGCATTTAAAAGAATCATTGATTTGGGATCTCCTTAACTAGGCAGGATAGCAGAGAGAAATTGGAGGTTTTTGCTTGTTTTAAACATTCTAGAGCAATGACGTGTCAACGAATTTATGTCAGATAAATCGCATTTTAAATACAACATTGTTTTCTCACCTAAATTCCATAATTTACCAATTTTAAACGAAAATTCTGTGCAAAAAAATCCCAATTTGAATTGGCGATTTATACACTCTATGTGTGTTTGAAGAGATACAAAATCAAAACTATCTTTTCCTGTAAACTGAAAATGTGCATAACTCTTCACAAGACGTGTGCTGGTCAGTTACAGTAAAATTCGACTCTGTCAGGAATAGAAATTTTGTTTTTGATGACCTCGTAAACTTGGTAGCGTTTTTTTTTTACACTTGTTTCCTTACTTATTTGGTGGAACGTTGGTAAGCAACCTGATCTTTCTATAATGAGCCACATAAAGATATGTACCCGTTGTAAAACAATCAATAGTCAAATGTGATCATAAGTCAAAATTAAAATCAAAATATGTATGTATACATACAAAGAACACTTGATTCAACTTTCATCAGCCATTTGTTAAGGGTAAGTCCAGCAGGTAATTAAATTTTAAAATTGAGATTTTCCCTTTCACAGTCAGTGTGCGATAGAACCATAGACAGTTAGTCCTTATCGCTTAATCAAGTTGTTTGAAAACTCCCGAAAAACTTCTAAGTTTGGTTTGTTTAATAAACTATTGAGTTATTGTGTTAGCCCTGATTAAGTAAGTATTTCTCAGTTAGTTGTTGAGGCTGCAGCTGAGAAAATGGGAGACCTAAATTAAGAAGAGGAAAGACATCGTGATCAGTCAATTCAAAACTAGAGAAGAGTACCGATCCTGTAGCTTAGCCAATAAATGAACCCAGTAGAAGAAATGCACAAAACACTTAGCAAAATAAATATAAGTGAAAACCATCTGATAAATCAGAATAGTGGGCTGCACAGTAAGAAATTAAAACCTTGCAATCAATGAATTAACTTTTTTGTACAAGACAGTTGGCACAAAGAAAACATAAGAAGAACTGTCTTCACATGAGCATTATCTTCTCTCTGCAGATGGGACCCGGTAGAATTGTTATCGATGGTGTTACTTAACACCTTTAACAATGCATTTGTCCTTAGTTCAAATGCAATAAAACCTACAAAAACTAACTCTTTAATAGAAATTAGGTGGTGGCTTTTATTGTGACGGACAACAGAGAATTTATCACGATCAGTGTACATGATATTTTTACTTCACTTAGGCTTGGTTTGTTGATGTTAGGCAAACTATTTTAGATGCTTTAGGTTGTATCATCTTCCGCATATGTGTCTTGCCCTGATGGACAACTTCCTCCTTTGATGAGCATCAAAATAGCACAGCACAGCCTGGTACTGATCCACAATCCCTAAGAGTATAATTAGTGAACTCCCTATGTCAACAGAGTGTATTTTCAACTACTTGTAATGATGGCAAATCTATTGAAATTTATACCAAATTTGCAGTGGGAAGTCTGTGTTAAAGAGCTTTTCGCTCTTATGAAATTTTAACAAGGTTTACATGACGATTGTGATACAATCATAAACACATGAACTTCTAGAAGTTTAATTTCACTCATTAGTTAAAAGTTATTAAATTTGCAAAAATGAATGTTTACAAAACAACTTAATAATTGTATTTGTAACCTGAAGATCTTCAAATATCCTGATTGATATATAGCCAAATGCAGGGCATTTAGTATGAAATATTACGCTATAATAGTATAGTGTGCTGTTTGGTGTTATTTAATTTGCATGATACCTGAATACACAGTACACAAAAGATCTCCTCGTTTGCAATATCAGGATATATATGACAGGTAAACCTAATTTGTCATTCAGGTTGATAACAACCCTATCAACAATAACTCCCTTTACAGTGACAATTTATAGACTTTAGCAGGATGATAGAGGTAGATCAAAATAAATTGTGGTATCCATTGACAGGATTTGTGTTGAACATTATTTTGCCTAATGGAAACATGTACACAATGTAGGGCAACTACAACTGTCTACAACTTAATACTCTATAGATGGTGCTAAGCAAACAGAGGTAAATTAAGGAAAAACATGTAAACAACACTAGAATATAAAATTACATTATAGGATATCATCAAAAGTGATATGAATTTGAAATGTTGATCTAAACCAAAAAATTAAGTATTACTTTGAATAAGGATAAAACAAGTAAGAATGTTGTTGAATTACCACTGAAATCAATTTGTCAGCATTACCTTTGGAGAATACTCGTTTTAATATCAATTATCAATGATTAACAACAACATGACCGCAAATTGAACATCTACCTCTAATTTCAAAGCCTCAAGCTTGATAAAGAGTTTTTAGGATTAAATGGTTACAATCTAGTGTGCCATTACGGGGAGTAATTCAGTAAAACCAATGCAATCGATTTTGAAACAGCTTCTTAAATCACTGCTGACGAATATCAAGCCTCCCGACTGCCCTTATTATACGAGTCTTGAATGAATAATGAGGTCCACAGGCAAGATCACAGGCTACAGTCTTCCAGTTCTCAAGGCAACATCTTCATGTGAAAATGCCACTATCCTCAAAGAACGTTTGATCTCCGAAACATTGAACATAATTCCCATGCTGTCACTCAAAGACATCATCAATGATGCAATTAACTTGCTAACCCATATGAGACAACCACAAATCAAAGTTATTATTTAGTTATGGCTAGCATCTTTCCGTCCAATAACATTTCATAAGAGATAACCTGTAGTCTTTTAATATTAATTGGGTACATTTAAAAAGCAAAATAAGAGAGGAATTTAATTCGATCATTGATCACCTGTATACAATCACTATGAATTCATCATCTTTATGACTTAAGTTTCCGAATATATAACATTTCTACAATCACTGACTTATTGAAATAGGATATTTAGGTACTTTGTCTGTTAGAATCCATAATAAAGTATACAAAACTCGAAGAATCGACTTGATAAAAGAACGAACGAAAAAAAAGGAGACAGCAGGTTTTAAAACGACTCAAATATGGCCTTTCTATTGATCGACATGATAAGTTTTAGAAGACCAAATTAGAATATTAGTTGTAATGGGTAATAACACAGAACAACCAATGCTGTTGACAAAATGTGAAGGCAGTCAGTCGAAGGACGATTTGAGTCTGTAATGTATGCATTTGAAAAAGTGTAAAGCGATTTGTAATGAACTGATTCTCAATTGACTGGCCTTAAACTATATCAAAGCATGAATATTGACATGGTTGCGATCGTTGACGTGAATCCATTGCCTCCTAGCAGAGTAGAATTCAATTCAATCAATTTCAAATAACACCTTGCATCTGACAAATATCAAGCCTCCGGCCTTCCCTCATGAAAAGAGGTTTCAATGAATAATGAACTGTGAAACTCATATCACAGATCACTTCCTTCCAATATTCTAAACGCTCTTAATCATAACAATTTATGAACCTTGTCGATCCCATGGTCTTATTTGGTTAACTCGGATCACAGAATGCTTCCTTCCAATATTCTAATCTCTCTCAATCATAAAAAGTTGTAAACATTGACGATGACTCTAAAGTTTAAGTTGTCTCTGCTGCAATTACGCTATACCTATCACAAATTTTTTCTTGAGGCCCCTTTTTCCTAAAATGTGTATGCTGATGTGAAAGTTTGTCTAATTCAATTAAAAAACGAGTGAGAAAGCAACATCTTATCACTAATGAAAGAAAATATGTCATAAAATGCGTAACGGTTAGGTTTTCAATATGCTTATTTAAGGGGACTTCACTTTGACAACTTTCTAACCATAGATGTTCCGATTATAGTTGAGAAGATATCAATTGGTTTTCAGGAACTTGATGTTCATGTTCTTCTGATTTTTGGAAAATAGTGATAAGTTATGAGACTTTGCAAAAACGTCATTTAACTAAATGACTAACCTCAATTAAAGGGACAGTAGCATGTTTTTTTAAATTATATATTTAACTGATAAATGAATTTTAATGCTATACATATTATTTTGATTGTGTCAAAAATCTCATAACACAAACCACTCATTCATAGTCAGAGAACAAATTATAAAGACTCACAAAAATTGCATCAGCGGCCATTTTATGTGAAACAAACTGGTATTTAATCATGTATCTTGTTTGAAAAATACTACAGCTTTAATAAATATGCCGAGCATATCTATTGCAACCTTTTACGGTTCAGAAAGTTAATTGTCATGAGGTTTTTGAAAAGCCAATAAAAGATAGCTTTTAATCTGTTCACTTCATCTCAATATGTCATTGATATTGATTTAATTCCTTTTCAATATTGCAACTAGTTTTTGTTATTTTGTGAGGGAGGAAATTAAAATAAAGTTCTTTCAAGTGTCATTGCTAAGTGGAAACTCTCATCCATATCTGTCTACCAATGATTAGAGGGCTTCTTTGATATAACAAAACAGTGGCACCATCTGCATCAGAAATAGCATACCGGTCTGGATACAGCGTTACCAAAATCTCTTGGGTTCAATTAGTTTTAGCAGTCAAATACATGTAGTCTTTTGGAGACAACCACTAAATACAAATTGCTTTTATCACAGACAAATCACAAATGTGTAAATGAACCTAATATTTATTTAGTATACCCTCTTATCAATTACGAAAGTACATTTTCATTGACGGCTGATTGTTCAATAAATCCTCATTTAATATCCTGTTCTAAATTGAGTTGATTACATGACAACTGATATTTACCAAAGTTCTTCAGAAAGGTTTGGCTGTTCTGTGCTGAATATAATAAATGAATCAAAACAATGCATGACCGACACATTCGATTTACAATTGATTCCTCAATTGCTTAGGCACAACCCGAATTTCCGATGTACTTGTACTTGTACTTAGGATAATAAAGTGTTATTGTTATTATTATTATCATTATTAATTATACCCTATTGGCGGAGTAGTATGACATCATTACTGAGTACATTACATTAAAAAAACAAAACTATAAAAAGCTAAAACTAGTTAAAGGGTTTTCTGCAATTGATAATCCCAATGGCAAAGATACAAAGCCGTTCCTTTACAAAAGTCTTTGCCTGCTTTATTGCAAAATACAAGAAAGAGAAATGCATTACGGATCTATGTTGCGAGTAAGAATGCAGCAATCATACAGGTCTAATTCTTTAGCGAAGTAAGATTTTTATATTCATCAAAGCGACCAAACCATATCCTAAAAAATATTTTCTTAAAACATTTGAACTAAATTTAACAAAGTTTGAAGTTTGCTTCTGGGTAAGAAGACAAACATCGTTTCTTTGATCAATGTGATGGGATTTGTCTCTGAGGTGCAGGTCAAAGAATCATTGATATTGATGGATGTCAGTGAATAAAGAAACCACTTCCCATCAATTTGTAGTCAAATTGGTTCCTTTTTATGGTCTGGATGACATCATCACCCTCTCCCCACTTCTTTTATTTATAAATCTATAATATTCCTTTCTGTCCTAAACAGGAAAAAAAGGCAAATGATTTTTGGGAAAAAACTGTACATACTTTTTTGAATACCAACGATTTAGCTATACCCTGAAAACATCAAATTTGGTTATCATATCTTGAATAGTTTTAGTATACACACCCTCAAACGTAAAAAAAACCGTAATAAGGGCCATATATAACTCAATTGAAAGGTATTGATACTCTGAAGACATACTTAAAGCCAAGCTAAGCAACCAAGATGTTCCTTTCCCTTTTCTAGCCCATGTTTTTATTTCCCGAGTTTGTGGGGTAGAATGGGAGATGCCTGATTGTTATTTTGGATGCTATTGAGTATTTTGTTTAAAATGAAATCTTTACTAGAAAAATACTTGACTTTTGAAATGTTTGCCCTAAGTGTTAAATGACAATGCTAAAGTTGCTTAAATACGAATGTGTGTATCATACAGTATGTGCATGTAACATAAATATAATTTTGCTTCATTTCTTCAAATCATAAATAGAGATTAATTTAGCAAACACATAATATTTGCAGTACACTCAAAGTAACTGTTTGCGGTAGGAGCTGTTTAAATACAAATGATCTCAAATTCCCCTTGAATGAAATTAATCAAATACATGCTGTAAATTGTAACCTAGTAGAGAAGATCTGATCTGATTGACGAAGTGGTTAAATGAGTTGTTTCAAACTGTGACCAGATTTGTTAGGGTCTCCCAGAAGATTTCAATTAAACAAGGATTCTTTTGTCGGCAGAGGAGACTTCAGAAATTGATATCACTGGACGACCTAAACGTTAAACGTTTCCTTTGTTCTTAGTTTAAATGGAATCGAAAATAAAAATAGGTTTTAATTGAATTAGGAATTTTTGTGGGGTAGAGGCAAACAATGATTTATCATGATCAGCGTAGTTCTGTTTTACTTTCCGCTAGGCTTGCTTAATTCGTTTTAGGCAAACTATTTGAGATCCTAAGGTTGTATCATCTTTCGCATATGTGTCTTACCCTGATGAACAACTTCCTGCTAAGAAGCGCATTTGGAATAGCACAGCACAGCTGGTGCAGGGTAACAATCCTTTGGAGAGTATTTAGTGATCCTCTTATTTCAACAGAAACATTAATTGTATTACGTTTTGTGATATTTAATAACCTCAACTTAAAAACGAATTTTAAACGTGAGGTTTGAGTTAAGATAAGCAATTGTCTAAAATATGATTTTCTATATGATTAGGTCATGACCCATAGAATCTACATTTTAGTTGCAACATACCATTCTTTTTGTGGCCGTAATTCAAAAGCACTCTGTGTTAACCACACAACTTAAAAAGTGTATTTATATCATTGAAGGTCCTGCGACACCCTTAAGAAATACTAAGACAAATGGTATCATCGAACATGGATGTAGCAGTTGAAGAATTGTTGAAACTGCCAATATAATCTAATAAACCTCATTTTTAAAACGTGTTTTTCAAAAGCTGTTACTCGTTGCTAGATGTATGAGCTATCCATTTGACTAGGTGAAATTCATTTGGTGAGGTCACTTAGGGTTTAAAATGGCTTTCAAGATTATTTCACTTACACCTTGGCTGCTAGTTTTGTTCCAGTGAGAAAACCTGGTCAGCATTGATTGAATCTAGCAAACCATAGTTAGTGTTGTGCTATCATCCAAAACTATGTTCCACAGGAGATATCGCTTGTGGAAGATCAAGCAATATCTCCTAGGAGATATCACTTTGACAATAGATTTTGAACAATGCCCTGTAATCAAAAAATACTTAACATTACAAACAGTTTACATCATCAGTGATGACCTCACAATGCTATGACATTATAAGCACAACAACGTCACAATGCTATGACGTCATTGACATGATGACGTCACAATGCTATGACGTCATTGACATGATGACGTCACAATGCTATGACATCACTGGTTTAGGAGATTAAGGGCTAACTGGGCTATGTAGTGTTCAAAGATGTACATGCTAATGTGATGAAAAATGATTTTGGATGATAAATAAAATCTCATCCTCGTGTCTTCTGACATCAAATATATCGACACTCGTTGATTAAAGCAAAATATCCTCGGCAAGCCTCGAATATTTGTTACTTTCATACACTTGTGTTGATATATTTGATATCAGAAGACACTTGGGTGAGATTCTCAATGTATCACTTTACCCAAACGTTTCTGCGTGTAGAACAATTCTCTACTGCAGACAAAGTTGCCTAGCGAGATTCAAGCCCTAAAACCTGTTTCAATTGAAACAACTTGAGTTTAGTGCATTTTCAAACATCTATCTCAAAATCATTCACTTGTTGTTTGAATGGCATTGTGTCTTTGTCGATTAATGATGCATTGAAATTTCTTTTTTCAATAGCAAGAAAAAAAGGGTTTGGTTGTTTCAGTTTCTATAATATCATGTTTATAATTTCAATTATAAACAATAACTAGTTACAATCTGAATAGACTAAATAATTAACAATTAAGCGGCACTATATACGCTGAGAATAAATTATACCCAAAATATGGCACACACATAGAATAATCATTTAATGCATACAGCTGGTTAATGCATTTTGAAACAATGATTCACACTGTAGCAGGGAAGAGGCGAACGCAAAAAAACAACATCAGATTAAAATTTAATTGGTCATTTCAGAATGAGGAACAAAATGTGAAGGAAGTGAATTAATAGTCTGAGAACTTTTGTTCCCAGGAATCGGAGGTTGTTGCCAGAAAGCAAAGTGATGTAACAAGTGTCAATCAATACGAAACAACAAGTTCTCGATCATTTAGCCTTCAGCAAAACATTCAATAATGACACGGTTGCCTTGGCTGCTCGAATTTATAACCCCTTTTCAGAGTTTTTCTGTAGAGTTGAATTTAATCAATTTCAAATAACATCTTGAATCATCGATAATGAATCCCAAGCCTCCTCACCACCTTTATCAAACGAGGTTTCAATAAAGTATAGACTGCAGAATTCAGATCACCGGATTATCAAATAAAATATTAAAACTATTTAAACCCTTCTAGTGAAGATTGCATACTCATCGAAAAGATCACCGATGTATTGAATTTGATTAAAATGTTCTAATTAGTTTCCTCTCATCCGTGATGCTCATTTAGTTATTGAATATCTCGGTATCACAGATAAGCATTCGTGTGTCCAGAATATTCAGCATTTATAATAGGTTCATAGGTAAAATACTGGGATTCATGAGTGACATACATGTAAATTTCCTTTATTTTATGTAATTTTTTTCAATGTTCCAAAGTCGTCGACATGTGGAAACTTACTAAAGGGAGAGGGGAGGGCATGGGTTATGTTTAATCGAAAAAAGAAAACATGAATCATCTATTCCTGGTCATTGATTTAACATTTGGACATCAGTAAATACCGGAAATAAAGAAAATGGAGACATCGTGCACACTATTAAGCAACATAAAATGTAGCAATTTAATTCACATAAATACGACGTCAAAGACAAAGCACATCTGTTTAGAACGTTGATGTCAAAGGGTAAAAAGGGTTACTTGTAGAGCTTTATATACTAGTGATCAGTCCAAAAAGGATCATTAAAAAGGCATCTCGTTCAATATGAAAGGGTGTTTACTTCAACATAACCATACGTTTTCATTGTATGACGTATCTAATGGTTGATTTAACAATGAAATACCAATAAAATTAACAGGAGTGTTTTGCAAAAAGTGAATTTAAATTATATATTTATTAGAAGTTGGAGCAAAGTGGGAGATTGAAACTAGTTTAAAGCACTTATCTTCACTGCAGTAGCAGATTTCAGTGGACCTCTGTTTTACAGTTAATCAGAACTTTTTAATACAACCAACAGAAACAGATTTACATGGATATTTGTGACATATATAATTATGAAAGGTTTGGTAGCAGTTAAACTTGCCTTGTGTCCGTATTTTAAAAAAACGAGAATGCAGTTTCGTAGCCATGTCAATTTGTTATATAAACCCATATCTACTTTGAATATGTTGTAGTTTCAAATTGTCAAGTTATAAGCCATATACATGTATATAATTTAGTATATAGGGAATATCTGGACCCTTTCTGATATTAAGTAACATATAAAACATATACTGGACCCCACTGTTTTTCTGTATTTGATTGTCAAATATACGAACACGATGTACATATACAATTAGATTACAGATTGGCAATGATTCAGAGAATTGTTACAAGTGTTCATTGTTCAATCGCATGCATATGAGCTTGCATGTATGACTTACTATGCCAGGCGAACATATTGAAACAAACATTATCATTAAAACTAACAGCATGGATGTTTTTTGTTTTTTTAAATTAGATAAGATATATGACTCATCAATGTTTTCTTCGCATTATTTTTAATTACTTTTGTCAATGTAATGTCAAATTAGAAAAACATACCTAGATAAACATTAAGGATTGCTTAGTATCCTTATTGATCATTGCCCATAATTAATGTATACATGTATGTCGTTACGTTTTTTAGTTAACCAATCTAAATGACCGTGCAAAAGAATGTACAACACTCATTTTAAACCGAGGAGAACATAGGACGAACATAGCCTACAGTAATTTTACAAAAATGATATGATAAAGTTGGAAAGCAATTTGGCAATTTGATCAATGCCGTTGGCAAAGCTGATAAATTTAGTTTTTTAAGAATTCTTTTCATTGTATGAAAGTGATGGAATGTGCTTGGTTATAAGTTTTCTATCTTTTACCTATACTTCAAAATGATTTAATCTTAATTGTTAATTACTCAATGAACTAAACTGGTGTACATCGCATGTCTCAGTTCGCGGAATAATGTTTGACTGAGAGCTAAACATTTGATCAAAGTGAACCTATTTCGATCAGGACATACTATCTATATGACGTTGATGAGATCGTTTTAAAACTAGCGATCAAATTACTTGAGGTATCATGATGACAAAATACTTTTATTGTTTTCAACTCTCTGCTAAGAAAGTTATTCTTGATATGATAGAAAGCACCGAGTTTAATTTAACATTCAATACGGTACGTGTGTACTTTACCAAATCTGAAGTGAAATTCAAAAATCAATAAAGCAAGTTAATTGAATCTGACATTTTATTTTTTGGTAACTTGACATTTATTGGCCAAAATTGAGTGGGAAAATAGAAAGATATTGATATGGATTTGCATGATATTGCCCTGTAGAGGCCGTTTAACTCAAGCAAGAGGACAAGGAAACTTGCTTGTCTAACGAATGTGTTGGATAATGAGGCATTTTATTTGATTTTTTTTCATCAGCGATGAATTTAGTGAACATATATTTAGAAGCAGTGCTTACCAACGTGCTTGAAAATTTAAAATTTAAAATGGAAAACAACATGCATTGCAGATACCCTTCTTTATTCAGCCTTTATGATTAATTGTTAGATGAATTGATAAGATCTGTTTTTTTGATAAACCAGTTTGGTCACATGATGGCAATATCGATAACCAATATCAACATTTTGAGAGTGGCGAGTGGCGAGTGGCGAGCACCTTTTGTTGCTAATAACAAATTTGAGCAGTTCCGTATTCGAACTCTGTTATACTTACGTCACATATATTTCCAGGACAATATAATGATGTCTTTTATATTTCCAGAATGAATGTGATGTCCCTTATGAAAAGTAATCCAATACCTATTTTTACATAGTAAAACAATTATAGACCTCAGATTCGGTTGAACCAATGAGTTCTCGACCTTGAACACTGGCGTTTCTATTCCTGCACATGATGTTCATGTTAGTAAGTTGTTTGTGCAGAAGCGGATACCATACACTCCCTCGCGTTTCTATTCTTCCATATGATGTTCATGATAGTTACTTGTTTGCTAAGAAGCGGGTACCATACACTCACTGGCGTTTCTATTCCTGCAAGATGATGGCATGTCTGTTGAAATCAGTCACTGTTACCTCTGAGTAGGAAGCATCTCTCAGATGGATGTTTATTTAGGTTGAGTAAATAGGAGAACTTAACAATGGAGAGGAAAGTAAGAAATCATCAATCAAACTTTCTTATGGAAGAGTACCAATCTTGTAGCTTAGCAATTAGAACAATCAATGAGAAGAGGCGTACAACACACGTAGCATATGCATATAAACTGCAGAGTAAGAAAGTAACCTGTAGCAATCCATCAATTTACTCTTATATTGAGGCTTGATTTGCAGCCATTCAACAGCATACAAATATCGAACATAAACACATGTATAAAGGAAATCAACACTAATACAAAATAATAATAATGTTCAAGAAAAATCAATTTCAGTGCTGCTGATAAACAGGCAGTGTCTCATTACATGGACCCATAAAATGTAGTCCGTTTTAATACTTTTCTTCCGATGATTCCCTTTTTTTTTTGTATGTTGTATTGAAATGTCCTAAATTCACTTAGGTAAGGTTGGAACGAAGCAAAGATATGCATGACCTGTTTCTGCAGGCAACCCTCATTGTTATTCTTTTGGCTCTTTTTGCTTTAAAGATCTATTATCACAACGCACCGTCATCCTAGGTAATCCATGGCTAAGTTTCTTCTTATCTCTACTCACCTTCAATACTGTCACCTTAGGGATCATGAATCTTGTCATGAAAGAAGCAACCAAAATGATAATTAACAACCATGCGCTTGTTGTGGGTACTCATCCTGATACAACTGCTCATAAATTTTAACCTATGCAAAACTTTTTTCACTGAAGTTAAAAAGTTTCCCCTTCTCACCTTCAATACGAATGCTTAAACATTAACTTAAGGATCATGAACCTGTCATAAAACAAGTAACAAATGTAACCATGTGATTGTTCTGGGTACTCATCCAGATATAACTGCTAAGAAAACATATTTTACTGCTAAGTAAATCTATAAAGACACTTGCTTCAGCATACGTGCCTCAATAAAAACCGCCCACTGAACAGCTTTCTTGCAATAAAATGTTTTAATGCCAATGACTGCATTGATACCAAATATCCATCAATAGTTAAAAATGTTTCTACACATGAACATATTTTCTAAATTTTTATATACGTGTTAGTGGCGCCAAGATTCTATGGGATCAATAGGAAAATCGACAATCAGACAGAGAAAATTAATGGGAATTCTTCAATCTTCCATAAATAGGAATCCCTGTTCAACTTAAATGTTTCGTACTTTTGACGCACACTTTTTCTCAATCTAGACACAAGATTGAGTGAACATTGATTAGAGTAAATACTTGAGCAGTATGTGTTTGTTTAAGTTGATTGGGTTGGTTCATATGATCTATGTTCATGTCTGGGAGGTTCTGTAGGGGGAACGGGTTAAATTAATTCTTATTTTGGTAGTAATACACACACACAATAACTGTTGAAAGTTATATTCACATGTGGTGTTATATAGATCTACATCGTTTGATTGACAACAAGTACAATGTATGCATGTGATGTATACTTTATGTATGTATGACTATCACATTTCATTGCTACGCTATTGAATCATTCTATTGTGTTTCCAGTTTATGCAAACAACATAAATAAATGTCACTGTTGATAGTGATAGACAGTTTACTCATAAGTAAAAGGCACCCACGATACCGATAAGCATTACCAAACTTTCATCAATGTAGTATGTCAAAGTTGATACATTCTAGCAACGCTGATTGTTGTAAATAGTGTTCTCGAATAGATTCCCCAAAGTGGCATAGTCTGTAAAGTAATGTCAAGGGGAACAACCGTGAAATTGAAATGTTTTTGCTCTACAAAAAGAAACCGCAACAAATAAATGAAGTTATTGGTCTGGACAGAAGACTATTTTTTTCAAAATCACAAGTTTTGACAAAGTTCTTCACGTTCTTAATCTATTAAAAAAGTTTTCCTGTACAAGCGTTAGGAACAAATGGATACAAAGCGAGCCCATGTGTCTCATTAGATATGATGTTATATCTTACAAAATAATGAAACTATGACGTGTTTATTGGAAATTAGTGATTGGCCCATATGGCATTCTTGTGCTTCAGAGCATACTGTGACTTGTATGCTACTTAATATATTATTTACAAATGATTAGATGGTACATGTTGTATTATATTATGTTGATTAGATATAAATGCAATAAAAACGCAACTGTTATTTGTCCATTTGCCAACATTTTCTATGAGGTCTGTATCTTTCGAACCCAGGTGACTGCAGAGGATACTTACTTGTTTATACATAACCCTCGTTGTTAGGAGTCAGAATAATTTCAATCTGATAAATGATCATTTCCATCAGCTTTTTGCATTTTAAACTCAACCATTTTAATTTTTGAACAATTCCTTTAACAATAATACAATATTTTGTGAAAATAAATGTCCTCATGGACAATTTGCAGTCTTGATCTCTAAACCGATATTATGGTTAATTATAAAAACGATGCAAGGGGTTTTAATCTCGAAAAAGATTACCTTAATGTTAAGTCGAATTACATTTTTAATACTGTGATACACTGATTGCTTTGTTTTCTCATAATCATTTTGGTTTTGTCAAATATTTAGGACTAAAGATGGTTATTAAAATTCAGTTTTCTCTCGCTCATGAATATCAAATTGCACAAAACACACGGATTGAAATATTTGTATACACACTCTCGCTCCCACTCCACTTTCTTCCCAGCTAACACAGGACGTAGATACGACGTTGTAGGAAGGTCGTGTTTTGGTAACGTAGTTTTTTGACGTCGCTGGTACGTACTTCGTACGTAAAACATAACGTTATTTCTCAACGTTGTTCCGACGTTGTGTTCTACGTACTTTTTTTTTTTTTTTTTTTTTTTTTTTTTCGTGATGTAGACCAGATACAATTCTTTTTTTTTTTTTTTTTTTTT
Organism: Steromphala cineraria; assembly: GCA_916613615.1. Lineage (NCBI taxonomy): Eukaryota > Metazoa > Mollusca > Gastropoda > Trochida > Trochidae > Steromphala > Steromphala cineraria. Next base: position 42,281,209 of record OU744724.1, on the reverse strand, counting down.
TTATTAGTTCCCAATGTTTACATAGTTACATATAGAATAACATACATAGGCAATGTTAAACAGATTAAACAATAAAGAGTACAACAGGCAATTTGAATATGGAATAGATTGGTGTTCACATAAGAACTGGGGTGAGGAGACGCCATTTATTTTCAAAATATTGATTTTTATTGTTTCTGGTTGCAATAAAATTTTCTACAAAGAATATTTGTTTCAAAATTTTTAAATATATATTGAAATTTAGTGATGTATTTTTGATATTGCTAAGATATATATATCTTTTAGCAGAAATAATGATGTGATTAATTAGTCTGTTTTGGTGTTGAGTACCAAACCAGACTAAGAGTTTAGAAAATATCACTGGAGTTGGAAATGAGTTATTAAGCCAATCTTGTAAATTATTCCAAAAGATTTGCGTTTCCTCACATTCCCAGTATACATGACAGATACTTTCATCAACATTCTTACAAAAGCAACATAAGCTATTGTCAACTTTTTTCATTCTGAGTAATTCTCTTTTAGTGTAGATGATACCATGAAGAAATCTATATTGAAAATCCAGTAATTTAGTGTCTTTTAATGCCTTCATATATATTGTAAATATGTTTTTCCAATCAAATATCATTTCAGGAAATAAAAGTTGCCATTTGTTACAAATGTTAGGGTATTCGACTGTTGAGATAAGTATGTCATAAAAAAGTCTTGAGCCTTTTGATGTTTTCATTAAATTCAACTGGCATTCAGTAACATTTATGCTTCTGGCATTTATTTCTGTACACGAATGGGTAAGGGTATATTTCCATAAGTCAGGCAAAATATATAGTAAGTAATTATAATCTAGAAATGTACCTTTGATGCTGTATTTATCTTTTATAGATTCCAATGATAGTAGACCTTTTTCATCACATATGTCATTAATAGTCATAATTCCTTTATTTGCCCAATCTTTTATAAAGTGTGATCTGTTTTTGAAATTGTGATTAAACCAAAGAGGTTGGGGTAAAATATTATCTAAAATGTCAGGGTCAACATAATGTTTTTTGTGGAATACTTTCCAAGCCTTTAATACATCTTGCCAAAAAGGATTTTCTATCTTCAAATAAGTATCAGAGTTTGCTCCAAAATTAAAAATATCATCAAAAGGTATCTGACAGGGGTTATTCTTCATAGGGTTTTTTAGATACAATCTTAAGGTGGATAATTTCAAAGCATCTATAAATCTAGTTGTGTCAATCATTCTCAAACCCCCATCATCATATTTATTTTTTAGAACATTTCTTTTTATTTTATCATTTTTTCCATTCCATATGAATTTAAAAAATAATTTCTCAAGAGCAGTAATAAATTCAGCAGGGGGATTAGGTAAAGAGTTAAAGATATGAACTAATTTAGAAATTGCTAAAGTTTTTATCACTGTAATTTTACCAATAAGAGTTAAATTTCTTTTCCTCCATGATGATAAGAGTCTATTAATTTCTTCAAGTCTCTTTCGGGTGTTTATCACCCATAAGTTTTCAAGATCAGGCGTAAATTTAATACCAAGTACATCAAATTCACCCGTCATCCACTCGATATTGAGATCTTTACAAATTATGTCAATAGATTTAGCTTTTGCTCCAATCCAAATTGCTTTTGATTTATCTAAATTAATTTTCAAACCAGACATTTTGTAGAACTTATTAATTGTGTCAATAGCAGCATACAAGCTGTCTTCAGTACCATCAAGAAATAATTCTGTGTCATCAGCATATTGATCAAGCTTATATTCAGTATCGTTAATAGTAATACCTTTGATTTTGTCATTATTTCTAATCATACAACCCAGAATCTCAGCCACAAGAAGAAAAAGGTATGGAGACAAGGGATCTCCCTGTCTACAGCCTCTTTCATTAGGGAAAAATTCAGAAATATGGCCATGATGGATAACACATGAGGTAGTGTCATATGTCAAAATATTTATCCATCTAATCATTTCAGGTCCAAAGTCAAATTTTTGTAAAACTTCATTAATGAAATTTTTAGAAACAGAGTCAAATGCTTTTTCAAAGTCAATCAAAATTAGAAGGCCAGGAATGTTTTGTTTTTTAGTTTCAAAAATTATGTCATATAAGAGTCTTGTGTTTTCACTGATGGTTCTGCCCGGAATAAAACCGGTTTGGTTAGAGTGAATTAATTCATCTAATGTAGTCTTTAATCTATTTGCTATACATGAGCTGATAATTTTATAAACTGCATTAAGTAATGTGATAGGCCTCCAATTCTTTAGTAATGTTCTGTCTTTGTTTGCTTTTGGTATGCAAGTAATTACACCTCTCTTCATACTTAGGGACATGTCATTCTTATTTGATACATCTTTAACAAATCTATAAATCCAAAATTTTAGATCTTTCCAAAAAAATTTAAAGAAATCTATTGGAAAACCGTCAATTCCTGGGCTTTTGTTATTTTTCATTTTATAAACATTTTTGCTGATTTCTTCCATACTGACTTCTTTTTCAAGATTTTCTCTCAGTGTTCTGTGTAAAGTTGGGGTCTTAATATCTTTTAGACAATCCTTTACTCTATCTTCATCATGCGAAGCATATAGATTCTCATAGAAATTCTTAACCTCATTAAGTATTGATTTACTGTCTGTGATTTCAGTTTTGTTTCTAGTTATTAGTTTATTAATTGATTTTTTTGAAAAGTTTCTATTTTCCAAGTTACAGAAATATTTTGATGGTTTTTCTCCCTCTTCATACCATTGGATTCGATTTCTGATTTGTATTCCTTTAATTTCTTCTTTTTTTATTTCTTCCAATTGATTTTTATATTTTGATAGTTCAGAGAGCATTTCCTCATTTATATTTTGAAAGTCTCTTCTAATGTTATCTTCAACTTGTTTAATTTTTTCCTCAAGTTCTTCTGTAAGTTTTGTTTTGGATTTCTTTATATAAGATGCAAAAGATATAGTCTTTCCACGAATTTTCATCAATAAAGTTTCAAGGAATAAAGAATTAGAAATAGTAAGGTTAATATCTTCAAGGGTTTCGAAGTCGTCAATCTTTTCTGATGCATATTCCTGTACTGTCTCATATAATGTATTTCTGACTAAATTCCCGTATTCTGGGTTTAGTAATAAAGAATTATTAAATTTCCAGTATCCTTTTCCTCTTTCTTGATTTAAAGTATTTGAGAAAGTTAATGTTATTGTTGAATGATCACTTTTATATCCTGGTAGGATATCAGAGTCCAATGTTATATCAAATATGTCATCGGATACAATAAAGAAGTCAAGTCTAGCTTGTTGTCTTGGATTCTTTTTCCACCAGGTATATTTTCTAGATTTATCATTAAAAAGTCTCCAAATATCAATAAGGTTATAAGTTTCAATAAATTCTAAAACAGTCTCTCTTGATTTTGGATTGTTTACATGTTTATAATTCTCTAGATCAATGGAGGGATCAAGTACAAGGTTCCAGTCACCGACTATAACTAATGAATCATTATCAAATTTTAAAATATTATCAAAAAGATCAATGTAAAATTGAGGGTCATCAGTATTAGGGCCATATAGATTTGTAAGGGTCATTCTTTTATCCTCTATTGAAATGTCTACAATGATATAGTTTCCCTTTTCATCAATTATGGTTCTATGTATTATTATGTCAATGTTATTGTTAAAGAGTATAGCTACTCCTCTGGAATTAGATTTAAAAGGAGCGATTATAGATTGCAAGCCCCATTCATTTCTCATAGTGTTAGAAGTAGATTCATCTATGTGGATATCTTGTAAGCACATGATTGAGTATGATTTTTTTCTATATATATTCATTAGTTCTTTTCTTTTAGACTTGTTTGCAAGTCCTCTACAATTGGCTGAGAGAAGTTTAACTTTTTTGATGTGATTATTCATTGTACAATAAAAAAATCATGTTAAGGGGAATAAAGATCAATACACTTGTGACATCATGGTCTGATATTGTAGTAAATCTGTCAATTCGATGAATGTAGAGTGTAATACATGGGAACATTTTTTCAACAAATATAGAAAGATAAAAAAAAGGAGAAAGATATAAAGAAAAGGAAAAGAAAAGAACGTAACTATTATGTAGTATTGTGACGTCTAGTGTAACGTCCTCACCACGTCCTGATTACGAACTTTTTACAGCACATAAATCAAGGAAAGTTATTGAGAAATATGAAAAATAAATCCACATTAACCCTTGAAATACTCAAACGAGAGAGGACTTACAGTTATATTTGCCCAACGGTCTAGTAAAACCCTTTATTTTGGTTACGTTAGTTTGATACGTATCTGAGACGTACTAAGTACGTGAAATATAACATCATTCCCCAACGTTGTTACAACGATAGATTGTACGTACTTTTTACGTTACTTTAACGTAGTAATGTGACGTAGAGTCTAACGTCCTCACAACGTCCTGATAACGTTTACAGAGGGAAAACTATGCCAAAGTTTATGTAATCACAGAAGTAAGATCAATATATAGTTGATTATATTTTTCATTACATATTTATATATGTATTGATTTAATATGAACGTATGTGATAAAAATCATTATATATCAAATAATCCCACACACAAATCATAAGATAAAAACTTGTTTTAATTGAAAATCTGAAAACAATCAAATATTATATATATAGTCATAAATTCACACGTCCAATTTAAATAGATACTAGTTATATAACTAATCGATCAGTATCAATTCCTTAATGTCATTCTGATTGTTATCGATAAGTTTAAAATAAGATGAATAATATTCAACAAATCGCTACGGTTACGTTGTCACGACGTCCTCAGAACGTACTTCATATGTCAAGACGTCCTTACAACGTCTTAGCGACGTGAGCTAGGCCTATTTTTTCTCTGTGAAATTGATTTTTTCTGGTTAATCATTGTTATATTTTACTAGTTAATGCGTTCCGATATAAAAAAGATTAAATAGCCCTGACAATTTAATAAAAAAATTAGAATAGATTGATGACACTTGAATGTGATTAATAAATAAAATTTAAGGATTTTGCTAAATGTGGAGGTAATATCTTAGACTTGATTAGGTAAAGTTAAGATTTTTAATTCAATGATGCATTACTTTTTATAATGTTTGAACACAAAACTCTTCTTGAATAAATAAAATGATATAAAGCTTGCTGACTTGTCGACTTTGAAATCTATTTTTGTCTTTACGCGCCAACACAAAATCCTCTGACGTCATCATATTTAGTTATGACGTCATTTTCGCCGCCATGTTTGATGTCGCGTAAACTTCGAAGAGTCGCTACACGCAAGACAGTATTTTTCTAATTTACCGGCAAAGGATTTACTTTCCATATCGAAGGTGAGTACCCATTTTCGTTAAAACATTATGGCAGGAAAGAAAGTTTAAATGAAGCTTTGAATACCTGTTATATCAACAAAAGCAGTAGCCCAGCCGATGTAGACTAGACTTGAATGTTTAAAAACTGCAGTCAGAGTACAGTACAGTTCAGGCTGAAATTACCCTGTACATTTCGGTTCTATTGTATCGCAATATTTTATCATCTACAGTTAATTGTCACTGTAATGTATGTTTTAGTTCGAATCGACAATAACCGATTTACGGTAAACATGTATTTATTATGAAAAATCCTGTGACAAAGACACTAGAAAGAAAACACCGACAAACTCCTCACCGCGAACCACATTGCTCAAAATTAATGACTTGTATGACGTTGTTTTGTCACATGTGTTGTGAGGAGTTTGGAAACTATTTGATCATTGACGATCAGCTGTTTCAAAGTTCACTCGGTACAAGCTTGTTTGTTTTGACAATTGCAAGCCTCGTTTTGCTAGCATTGCTAAAACACTACAGTTTATAATATTTCACACAAGTGTTCTAGTATCATCGTAAAAATTTCTAAAACGTACGTTGATACAGTCACTTCAGTAGTCTTGAGGCTTCTTGGCGTTGTTTTCATGACAGTTTAACTACCATACCCGTGCCAGTTATATTCGGATGTAGACCGAAACTTCTGTCGCCGAATGCTGTAGCCTCGCACATATCCAGTGGGGTTGCAGGTAGAGTTTCTCGACCTAATTCGGACGTTGACGTTGTTTCCATAGACTTGTTATTTATTAGTGTAGCACAAAATAATATTGTTTTTAAATGCAGTTATTTTCCGTCGGATCCTGATCAATTTTTGCACATTTGTAGTAAATCATCCCAGCTAGGCCTACATCCTAATTATTTCTATTTAATCTTTTATTTTAGTATTTTAATCAAATTTATTGAAATCATGGGTGTGCATATTCGTAAATAAGTTTATTATGGTGCTCTACGGGTCACGTTTCCACTGTATGGATATATGCAATTAAACAGCAATTCTCATCGGTTTGAATTATTTGGCTTAACTTTGCCCAGAAACGCCTTGAAATTGGCCTTTAAAATTTGTTTTTGGAGAAATTGTGCGAAGCCTGTACCAAGTCATTGAAAATTATTCTTCTGTAAGACATAAACGTGATAGAGTACAGAAATTATGGAATATCTGAGTAAGTTTTTTTAAGATAGCTTAATTCGTGTGGGTAACAAAGATTTTAATTTCGCTGCAGGATGTTTCCTGTTGAAGAACCGAATTTCCACGGCGTTAAATGAATAAAATATCATATTAGGATAGAGGATTTTATCATAGGAGGAACGGGTGACGGGTCACAGCTATTTTGAAAAAAAAAATTATCTAAAAGTATGTTTACAATTCACCGAAGATGCCGGTGTAATTAATCCAATGATTTCAATAAAAAAAGTTGATATTTAATTTTATGATATGTAATCAATTTCAACTGCATTATACTAACAGTAAACTAGCAGGTAAAAATAATTACAATTCTAAGTTTTTCGTTTATTTTACAAAATGGATAAGGAATGTGCTAGAAGCGTGTGAATACTTGACTATCTCAATTAAATTCTTCTAGAAAGCTGTTGTGCTTCACGGTATTAATCTAATTTATGACTGAATGTTGCGGCTTGCCTTTGGTCACTTGTATGCTTTTCGATATAACATTTTGTGAGACTCAGAGTGGTGTATATAATGCTAGTATAAGCTACATAACAAATCAGTAATAATAACAACTCTCTGCAATTGTTACAGTATCGATTCCTAACTCATGGCACTGTTATTGTGTAAATCAGTTTGTGACATACAGGGATTAGGAAAGACATCTTCTTCAACCGGCCATTTTCAGACTTTTCGGTACTTTTCTTATTTTCTAGTGGGCCACTTCCTTTACATTAATAGTAAATGTCAAATTATTAATTGGACATTTGTTTTATCCAATGTGCAAAATGGCCCATTGGCCCTGCTAGGCTGTTTTTGTCTTAACAAAAAAAATCGAGATTGTTTAATTAATTTTTGGTTATTTCCATTTTACAGTTGGCTGACTGACAGTTTGTCTGAGAAATGAGAGATCAAGGGACGGCGCATAATAACTTAAAAGAAATGGAACAATCGAGTTTTTTATCAGGTAATAGCGTAATACCATACAAACTTATCATCCAGATATTATTTTTTTGTGAAAATGGTTCACAGTGATTAATCTACAAAATACTTAGTCACGGGACATGTTGTAAAAGTTCTTAAAACATACCACGATCAAAATATGCATTTCCCCAACACAACTTAATCTTTATACATGTATGCCCTAACAGAAATTATCGAATATTTGATGCAGGACTCGGTGGTAAACTATAAATGGTTATTTATATTAACTATTTATTAGCACTAATTCTGAGTATTTGATTTTGATGCAGGACTTGGGTCACTCACGGGTATATTGATATTAGGCAGTGTAACAGTTTTAGATGATTTTTCAAATAATTACTTATTATCTACTTGATGAATTTTATAGCAGTTATTTCAATTGAAACGAAGACAACTTTTACGTGTTATCGATTTAATATGCATGAGTGGTATTGTTATGATAATGATAATCTTTCTTTAATAACAGGCATTTTTAATTTATTTTCACAGGAGGAAGCTTTATTAACAAATGGTGCCAAAGGTTGGTCTTGATGACATTCATATCGAACGTTTGACAGATGAAGAGCATTGAAGACACTCACCTTTCTTGTAGTATTAAAGGTTAAATAAACACCATTGGACAAACATTTTATTTGTTATCTATCATCTGTTTATTCTGATTATTGTTTCAGTTCAATGTTTTCCCGTGGACTTGTATTCAATACAATTTATGCCAGGCAGGTTTTAACAAATTATACACCTTTTTGATATAATTGCCAACATGAATGAATGTATAATTTGTTTGTTATTGATAATATTGTAAGACATTTCACTTAGAATTTTGGTATTTAAATATACATCTTTGTTTTTATTTTCACGTCGAACCAAGTGCCTGGTATTATTTCTTTTGAATACTGCTTATACGAAACGAATGTGGAAATATACTTATACCATATTAACGCAGAAATATCACGTTGTAGCAACCTGTTTGGGAGTCTACAAAATGAGTGGTGACAACATTTAAAATCTACGTAAGGAAACGTAAAATATGACGTCTTTGTGACGTCTCAAGAACGTCGCATTTAGGTAGAAAAACCACGTTGTAGCAACCTGTTTGGGAGTCTACAAAATGACGTTGTGGCAACGTCAGAAATCTACGCAATAAAAACGTAAAACATGACGTTGTTTCAACGTCCCTACAACGTCGTATTCGGGTAGAAAAACCACGTTTTTGGGAGTCTACAGAATTACTTTGTCACAACGTCAGAAAGTACGTAATGACAACGAAAAGTGGACGTTGTGACAACGTTATTACAACGTAGATTTGTTAGCTGGGTTACCGCTAAGGTTGATACATGTATTAACTTGAAGGAATCTGTTCCTGTTGTGTACATTTTTTGTCTGGTTTAGAATATTTCTGTTGTCTTTGCATTTAGTAGATTTGAATGTGGTTTGTAAGGTACATGCAGGCGTGAATAATATATATATCAGTTAATCATAAATTGCTTTTAAAAAGTCATAACTATGAAGGTTTCTAGTTTATCAAACACTGATGTGTTTTTTTCCAGATCGAGTTTACATACAGATATAACACTTCTGTGTGGGCCAAAAAATCTCCCTTCAATCTCTCAGATCATACAGTCTTGGGGTCAACCATCCATCAGGCGAGCCAAGCCAGATGTTGCTGAACTACTCTGATAGCGGTTGAACTGTGCTATGCACAGGACCAGGTGCTAATATATCAATCATCTAGTATTTCCGAACATTATAATGTGTAGTTTGAAAGTATGTCAGATTTTGATAACTGCTATCACAGGAAGACAAAAATATAGAGTTTTCTTCTAAGGAATTATGAGTAGCTATACAATTATTAAATATATAAAAGTAAAAGAAATTATAACAGATCAGTACGTTACGGAACAAATTATTGTCTGTAAGTTTAGCCACAAAACATAAATAAGGACTGAAACAATTCCATTCCATCTATATCAGTAAAAAATACCATGTGATACCCCACTAATACTATTCACACACCTTGGATATATTAGTCAGACATGATTAAATCATGCACTCTGCTAGTGCAAATTGTGCATGTAAGTTTTAATATCCGCGATATTATGAACAGTAAACATAACTTGATATCGAAGGTGCTACGGTAGCAATATCTACCCATGGTTACATCATACATGTAGCTACTGAAGTTAACAATGATCCCTTTGTACAGTCAACTTAGTATGATAAAGATTTAATAGCATATACATGTAAGAGGGTATTGAAAATCTTTAATATTAACAGCCATATGTAAAATATAAAAAAAACAGTTAATTTCCTCAATTGCATTTGTGTTTGGCTAAGTCCCAGTGAGTTATCACACCGATCTGCAATATTGATCGCACTGCCAATAACGTTTTTCTAAAAATTTCGTTTACAGGCAATAAATGTCAAATTAGTAAAAAGCCAAATGTGCTGTCAGTTTCAATATCTTTTCGATCTTTATTGCCTTCAATTTTAAATGCATTTTGAGTGAGGTACCAGAAAACCATTGCATGAAAAACAGTTATTCACAAATTCATCTGTGAAGTCAGCAAAAAGTGAAGTTGAAATTGAGGTATATTTTTGACATAACAGATTGGCAATGATTTGAAGCATGAATTGTTCATTATTCAAACTGATGCATATGATCCCATGATTGACCAGGCAAGATTAACAAAAATAAGAAAATGAACATAAGGAGAGTAAGGGAGTTTTTGGAAAGGAGACATAGATTATATTTAACACTAAATACTGAATTTGGGAATATATATTATTTGTTACTTGATTAGTTTCTATATACATGTATGTTTGTTTGGTTCAATATTTGTGTCAAGTGTCATAACAGATTAACGCTTCTTTATGAATAAATGATTTCAAATTAGGGATTATTAAATATCTTAACTGATCATTGTCCATCATTAGTGTATACTACATGCTTTTTGTAACATTTCATTGCTGTTCAAAATTATCATCGATCTCAAGAATAGTTATTAGGCTATGAGAGAGTCAGTTGAATCCATCGGATGATCTGGATATAAAATTAAAAAAGATTCCTATAGGATTCAAATGATTTTGTTTTCTTGCCAAAAGGCATCCATCTTCAAATAATGAAGTAATTCATATAAAGCACAAAACAAACCTTTCTGCAATCATCAGCATGTTTCTAGTCTAATATGTAGTTTTTTCTTAATTAAAAATATGCACATAGCCAGCAGCAATTATTTGATATATAATATGATTAAGTTTGAAATCAATTTGACAACTTGTTCATTGCCGTTGGCAAAGATAAACGATTATATTCTCAAGCTTTGCATAGTTTCAAAAGAATGTGAGAGGTTCAATAATTTCATCTACCATTACACCCACGTACATCACTCTTAGACATCCTATCCTATTCCATTTCTAGCTACAGGAAACCTATTTTTATTGAGTTTTGAATTTGTTTTTTTAATCAAATATGGTGTATATCGATTACCCAGAGGACCCAATTCGATCTGATCAACTCAATAAAAAAAAATACATTTATAGAAATACATCAAATTTAATTTTTATTAAAAGGAAAAAATCATTGAACTACGTAAGCTCTGAACAGCATGTGCAACGATAGGTAAAGTCATCTGATCGTTATGCGACACCTCTTCTTTGCGATGAGCTGATACTAATGTTTCACAACATTTACCCTCGGTGGCCAAAACTGTTTTGAAGATCAAAGGCCGACCGATTTTATCTAAACGAAATGTTTGCTGACTTTGAAATATAAAGTAAATTTATAAAAAAATGCACGTTTCATGAAAATTCATTTTATTCTGTGAGAACCTTAAAAAAAGTATTAAATTTCAAATATTGATTTTTCCCATGTCAGATCGGTATGAAAATGGCTTGGTAACAGTTATATTCTGTTTACATCATAATTTCGACAAACTATTACAAGGTTATATTAATCTTGGAGAAAGTCATACTTACATTTTCTTTACATGTCAGAAGATCGGATATAAGTATTGCTGTATAGAACGTTTTTCATGCATTTAAACTAACACAGAGTATGTTAATATCCAGAATATTCTAGAAAGTGCAATACTTTTGCATATATGATGATAAACCTAATTTACTATGACATATTTGATGATGAAGAATAATTTGATATTAATTTTTTTTTATAAAACATCCCTAACAGTTGGAGTCTCCATTTACGAATATAGAAGATACGAATATGAAACAACGTCATATATATGACAACCTCCTTTATCGATCACTGTATAACTTTATGATGAAAGCCTTTTAATTACGCCAAAACCATGTTCTGTTAGTTACAGATTTCATGTTTAGTGGCCGCTTGGAAAAACCTGACGCCGCGGTAAAGGTGTGTCATATGAAATTTTTTTACGTCATGCCATTGTTTCATGATGTCAAACACTGTGATATCACTTATCTCTCATCGAGTGACGTGATGAAGGCGGTATTTTCTCGAGTGGTCCAGCCACGAGTTAAAATGTCGTTTTTCCTCTAATTGGGCCCCGGGCCCTTATTTACATTTTAGAGGTCTTACCCCAGGGTTTATTGGAGGCCAGGCCCTTATTCAGAACATCAGATTCTGGTAAAGTATAGCAACACCTGCTTTTTCAATGACTGCGTTGATAAAAAAAATACTGATGAATGATAAGAATCTACATGTAATTCACATTCAAGCGTTTGATTCACATTAAATCATGTCTGAAGATGTGAACATCAACAAACTCTTAAGTACTTAATACTGAGATGAGAAATAGTGATAAAATAAGAAGACGTTATAATTAATGACCCCCACCAAATAGATTTTTATTATAGCTCCCTAATTCCACAAAAGTCGAAAGACACGGAAAACAGTCTGATTAAAATCGACAGTCCTCTTAGGAATAACATTGTAAAATTATCTCTAACGAGCTTCTTACTTAATCCAGTCAACACATCTATTATACAGTGCACATATCTCTGCAACTGCAATCGCAACCGCAACTACAGTCAGACGGCCGAAAAGTATTTTTGCACTGACGCAATTCCCATAGACGTCCATGTTAATTTGCAATTGCGAGAATAATTATTTCGAATTGATTTTAATTATCTACCAGTAGGCAGAAATCATCAGGGCTACAGAGACATAATTTTCATTCAATTGCCTGATCATTAATTAGAGAAATATATGTTATTAAAAAAAACCATATGAAACTTGCAAGATTACGATAAACATTTTCGTCAATGAGATATTGAAATCACATGTTGTACATTTGATGAGTTAATTAGTTTCACTTAATAAATAATCAACGTAGAGATTTATTGTAATTGTGTGATTGCTCGTGTGTTCGTTGTATGATCACGTTCATTCGTGAAATTTATTCTTGTAATTGCTAATTAACATTAAGTGTATGAGCAATTTCGTTGGTTCGAACACGCCTTTGGTCTCTGACTCTGAACGTAGACTATTTGCTCATGCCTCCTTCGCTATAACAACTTTATTTTTTTATTTAAAAAATTAAATCATACATATCAGTGTTTTGTGTAAATTTTATTTAAGAATTTGCAGCGCTGTGAATAAAAGCACAAATAAAGTCGCAAAGCGACGACAAACGGATTCAGCCGTTTATGGTGATGATATGTAGGACAAATGTATGCAATACATGTATGAATGATGTCAATTGTTCCTTCAGACGAATTTTAAAACTCACGATGGCAGTGTAACCAAGACCAAAAAGACTCTTTCAATTCCAAAGGTAAATGTCAGATTGAATAATTGGTGTATGTGCTTTGATAAAGATACATTTCAAATTCGAATCCGAAATCATCATGCCAAAAATAAATGTATTCAATTTGATGGTCATGTTAGCAAAAGATGTAAATAATTTTAACCATACAAACAGAAACATAAAACTAATAACTTTCTTTAATAGTCTAGAAACAGTCTTAATTTTAATGCTTATCACAACACACTATTTTTGAAAAACATTTCCAAAATCTTTAAGGTCGAAAGTATGACAGTAATCAATGTGGTTGAAGATAAATCCCTCCACATGATCACAATAGCACGTATGGCGCTGTTTTTGCACCATAGATACAATCAAAATTTCATTGCAATATCTAATTTAATTATTGTATCATGTTGAAAATAGAAACTTTCATCATGATCACTTCGTTTGTGGAGAAGCGGCAAAACACATTTTGTTCACTGGCATTTCACTGCAAGATGTATTGCATATCCAACTGTTGAAAACATTCACTGTTTACTTCTGGTTAGGAGGTATTTTTCATTCTGTGTTTGTTTAGGCTAAGTAAAGAGGGGAACTAAACAAAGACAGTGTAATCAATCAATTCACACTTTCTTAGAGACGATCGCCAAACCGGAAGACTTACGCCTTCAGAAGAACTAAACTGAAGAAATACATTGCACACTCATCAGATTAAATCTAGTTGAAAAATCATCTGATTTTGGCAAATAATACGTGGGAGAATGAAAGAAATGAAATGTTGACATCATTTACTGTAATGAATTTTGTACATGAGGTAGTTTTTTAAGGATGCAACTGTGGACACAGTTTTGAAGATACAACGTTTAAAGTTGAGGGGAGATGATTTTGGATGAAGCGCAGCTTTCAAGAGTATTTCACTTATATCACGGCTGCTAGTTTTTTTTGCAGGGAGTACGCCCACAATACTAGTGTGGCTATGCATTGCGGTGACACCTGCGAACATTGGCTGGAACTAGCGAACCATTGGTGATAAAGCACTGAATGTAGTAAAGCATTGCACTCAAACCTTACTGCGTGTAGAACAGTTCTATTCTGCAGACAGAGTAATAGTAGCATTGAATGTTATAACACTTTTGAAGTACAACTCTCATTCAGAAGATTGAATTGATGATTGAAGATAACAGAGAGCATTTAAATGTTCTAACGAAAATTGTGTAGATATTAGAGATAAGACCTAACGTCTTCCTGTTTAAACAGAGTTAAATCCCAATTCATTTCAACCCGATTAAGAGAAATGGTTGTCTTGAACTGGTTGAAAGGCTTATGTTTAACTCGCCGAATTATAAAGAAACAAATGAGAGAAATTATCTTGCATCACCATAGCCCCCGACTCCCTTAAACTGTTACATCCTATTTAACGATTATGACGTCATATTTAACGATTTTGACGTCATACTTACCATATTGTGTAATTTCATTGTAGATTCATCAAACGACAATTTCTTCATGTTTTGGGATATGACATGATCTATATTTCCTTCGATTCGATTGGCCTTGAAATCACATTATGACCCCTCTTCTTATCAGTAGGCCGACGTTGTGCGATTCAAAATATAACTGCAAACGTTTTCTTTTTTAATTGAATTTAACATGCACGCCTTCAATTATCAAATATTTTAATTTTTGATACACTCTATATCTGCATAATGTTTCCTCAATGTATCAAATCTTAAAAATATTAGTGCACAAAGGACAGAAGGTTTACCTTTTTGTGTATGATCATGTTTGAAATAAGCGTTTTTCTAATTTTTTTAGATATTTTAAGAAATATGTGTTTTTTTTAATTAATCATAACCAAAGTCTTTTTCTTTGAGATGTTGCAAACATACTTGAAATAGACATTCTTCGTTTAGTTATAATTCTTATTTTTATTGTATGCTTGAGGGTGAGACAATCTCTATGGCTACACTATCGTCCCTCTACAAAATAATAACAATTTAAAAAATATCAAGCCATCTTGAATCACATTAGGATTACTTCATTTTCATGCAGATATACTTTGACAAAATGGGAACTTGTACTTAAAAAAATCAAATATAACTTAATTGATCAAAAACAATATTTTTCGTTTAAATCATTTGGCTAAAGATTGAAGGCATGTTTTGCTGATTGAAATAGTCAGAAAATGATACAAAAGAAAAGTAACCATCTTTGTAAAGGCGTCCCATGACACTCCAGATAAACAAGCTATTTACGTCTGCAGATGGGACTCATTTGCTTTTTATGAATTGGCGTCACTTGATATCTGTTACCTTACATTTGTGCTTTGTTTAAATTGAATCGAAAATACACCCAACAAAAACAATGATTAATCATGATCGTTTTTTCACTTCCCGCTCGCTTTAACGTTTTAGGCTAACTATTTGAGAATCTTTGGGTTGTATCATCTTCCGCATATGTGTCTTTCCTAATGAACAAACTTCCACACATGTTATTACAATGGACCGGTTTTCTTTGATAGTGAATAATTTCAATTTGTAACTTATTGAGCAACGAGAATTTAAAGGTTTTAATTTACATGTTCTTATTCCGATATAAGTAACATTTTGGGTGGTAACTTAGTCCTAAAACGCAGTGTTTAAGTTTATAATCAATTAGATGCAAACGTGTGTGACAACTGTTTCGATTTATGATAGGATTTACACCAATAATTTGAACTTAAAGAAATAGTTTTGTGTCTTGTTAAATAAAATCGTTAACAACAGTTCCAAGTATTTATAAAAATCATCATTAATATCCAATTAAGAAGGAATCTTTTAAAGATATTGACTATATTTATTTGTATTGATAAGCGTTAATTGTGTTAAAAAAATGTACACTTCGAGATTCCAACAATGTGACATGTGAATGGAGGATTCTGATTGAATCCTTTCTTTTCCTGTCAAATGTTATTGGAGATATGAAAAATCTACTCCTGATAAGACTTCCATCACGAATGAATGGCAAATCCAAAAGGACATTATTTTTAACGTCGTTATTGCAAACATAAT
Organism: Steromphala cineraria; assembly: GCA_916613615.1. Lineage (NCBI taxonomy): Eukaryota > Metazoa > Mollusca > Gastropoda > Trochida > Trochidae > Steromphala > Steromphala cineraria. The sequence goes on along the minus strand of OU744724.1, from coordinate 42,264,909 downwards.
TCTTTTCCTGTCAAATGTTATTGGAGATATGAAAAATCTACTCATGATAAGACTTCCATCACGAATGAATGGCAAATCCAAAAGGACATTCATTTCAACGTCGTTATTGCAAACATAATTCTTTTCATGTCAAATGTTATTGGAGATATGAAAAATCTACTCATGATAAGACTTCCATCACGAATGAATGGCAAATCCAAAAGGACATTAATTTCAATGTCGTTATTGCAAACATAATTAAACAGAAAGGAGTGTGCTTTAATACATTTACAACATAAACATAACACAATCATGATAACGATACGTCCCGTTTCTGGGATTTGTGTATATTTGATTTATCCACGTTTCTGTAACAGTCGAAAATACATTGCTATATAATGTAAAAAAGATGACAGGTCACAGATATATGACATAGTAATTTAATTCATAATTTATCCTTATGAAAGACAAAGAAATAAAATGGTGCACACATTCAAAGCCATCAAATTAGCAGTTAGAGTCTCTAACATTAGAATTTTAGCTCCAATGTGCCTGTGGGCGGGTGCATTAGGCTTCGGATCGGGAGGTCAGTGGTTCGAGTCATGCCAACTCTGCTTTGCAACTTTGTCTGCAATAGGGAACTCTTCTACAGTCAGTCACTATAGTTTGCATTGCTATGGTTTGCTACTTCCAGCATATGCGTGCAGGTTTCACCACTAGCAAAGCCATCATGGTGTTGCTCGCATTCCCCTGAAATAAAAAGTAGCCATGATATAAGTGAAATACCTTTGTAAGCACCCGTAAACCCCTAATCACCTAACTAATATTCCTGAAGTGGCATCACAATATCAAGGTAATTGATCGTACTCGAAAATTCGAAAGAGTAAATGGCCATACGTGATTATCACTGACTGTATGAATTGACGCTGATTCTGTAAGCAACGTCGTATGATGGAGGAAAGATTACACTTGCCTTTTTTCATGATAAATTGAGATTACCCTCATTATGCTAAGATGTGCTTGACGACTAGTCTTTAACGGTCAAACGTTTCCAGTTTGACAATAGAATTAGATTACAGATTTTTTACATAAAATGTTTCTTAATCCACGTTATTGATGTAGATACCCCTCCACTCAAACATCTGCTGATGAAAAACATAAAACATGGTGAATTTACCTATTTCATTAAGGAATCTATTGTATATCTGTAACAAAACTTTGTATAGCACACGCGCCCGATGAAAACCCCCACGAAAGACTCTCTTGTACTACGTTGTTATTGATGTTGATTTTTCATAGATCTCAAGTAATCATTACTAGTTACAAAAGGAGCTTATTTTCTATCATACAAATGATAATGGCGCCAATATTGTATGGAAGGATTAGAAGACTCAGCAAGCAGACAGAGAAAATGAATTGCTTTTGGTGTCATATGATATGTTCAAAGGATGTATTTGAGGTTAACGATTGGTACCAGCCCTGTCTCTCGTTGCCTTTTACATTTTAAAGGATACTCTCATTGATTAACTAGTTTCAAGCCAGGATATGATAATTTTACTCTTTTGCAAATGGTAAAAAAAACCTTCATATACACTTGCAGTCTGTATATGTAAATCTAAAATGAAGAGATTGCAATGCAGTACTATCTATTTGATTAATAAAGAATGACATTAATAAGGTTTCGTTTCCTTTTTCAATTTCGAAAACCCATTAGCTTAATACTAAGTCTGATATTTAATTACATTCTTCAATACTATAAGACAGATTGATATGTTCTTTCGTTAATCAAGTTGCATTCATTGTCCGAACAATCTTCAGGCAAACTTCTCCACTTTCATTTGGAAATACTATTTCAAATTGAATAGGATATAGTGTATAACTTCATACTCACGAAGAACGTTATTTTTTCTTTCATATTTATTTCAATATGTTTCTAAGAATACTAGCTTCTAAATAAACTCATTATTATGAAATCGTTTGTAAAGCTTCTGTTGTAGTTAGTCTGTTATTATTGTAATTCAATACTTGTATTTCAGATATTTTATAAATCTCAGACATGTATTGCTAAACCAGAAAATACAAGTGATCTTGATTAAGTTGCTTTTTGTTGAATGAATGAATAAATCTTCAGTTCAACATTGACACAATGTCGCATTTGTACTATAGACATTGACAATTACTTTGCCAATCTTTAAAAATATCATCCTTTAAAACACAAGTCAATTAATTATGTCTTTTAGAATCTAAACTAAATGAATCAGCAGAAATAACATAAGTTTAAATTTGCAATATCTGCATTCGATCACTAGATTAGTCTTTTCTATATTTTCATTATGTACAGCACATTTGTCAAAATCATCATTAAAATGGTATAATGCGAAAAAACCAGTGTGTTTCTTTTCGATATACCATAATATTATCCTTATTCCAAATTTCCGTGTGCCAAAATTTGCACAAACCATTTGTGTCAGTGAAGTAGGCTGAGTGTATGAAAATAACTGTATTCTAGTCACAGGGACAGTTAAACCTGATTTGCCCTTCTACTACTATGAAACAAGCCAATCATCAAGGAATCACTTGTTAGTGACACAGTGATCGGCGTGATTACAAATGTACACTTGAGGATTTTACAAGATAATGAAAGGACACGAGAGAATAGAACCTGAATTAACCTCAACTTCCAAAACGTGACATGCATAGTGGATTCATATTAACCCTTACATGTACGTTTTTCATAAAGGTCATACATACATGTATATTTGAAGAATATTCAAATAGCATATCTTTATAAGCTTTGATAGAAAGTTCCAATGTTTTATGCAAACAATTTCTCAGTAGAAAAAGGAAGGTCCTGTTTACCAAGTAGGATATATTGAAACTGTTTTATTAAGTCTTCCACATGCTGCACTCGTAGTTTAGTCGAAAGTGTTTTTAACACTTAAGCAAAGCAAGACCTGAACTTACTTAATTATGATTTTGCTTCATGTGTACACTCTGAAATTGTATAACTTTGCCAAATTACATACCTGCCGAAAGTGATCTATGAAACATGGCATGGTTACATTTTTTCTAAGGCACTGTCGTGATTTTGTTACAAACCAGTCTTGTTTTTCATGTTTTAACCATTTGTTCGGGTTTTTTTCAGCGATGATCATTGCATGATAAATTGAAGAACGATGCTACTCTGTTAGTATCATGTAGCAACACTGCTATTCAACTAAAACAATTTTTTGCAAAATGTTTTTTTCTTGTGGTATCCTTTGTAATGGAGACATCTGTAGCTGAATTATCTATACTATTTGAAAAGTTTTATTTGGAATAAACACATTTCAGTGTTTTCTGTTTTCTGGATATGATGACTACTCGAAACTTAGCTTTTGGACTGTGTAAGATTGTTTCCTTGTTATCAATTTATTTGATGTCATGACATCTTAACATTACCTGACTCTTTGACCATCAGTGGCAGACAATTACAGACCATCGTAACAATATTTCAGAATATCATGAAGGATATTTAACATTTTAGTAATGAATTTTGATGAAGGTAGACAAAAATGAATAACTTTGTCTTGTATCACATAAAATTGTAGTGTACATACACGCAAGCGCTTCTCCAAAGGTCAGTTTTATTGTCACAGAATTTCCATAATGACTAATATGAGTTGAACATATGGGAATTATAATGCCAAAGGGTGATTGTTCAAGAAATACCGTTGAACGTTTCATATCTTTTATATCACACTATCATGCTATGAAGTAACTTTCGGTAATAAGTTCAAAAGGGCCAGACATGACTTAGACACTTAAAGAAAATTTATCAAGTGGTGACACGCATACATGGGCTCTATGACTTATTTTCGTGTGTTTCCATATCTTCATCATTTAGTTTTTACAAATCAACGAAGCTTGACCTCAATGTAATTAAATGTAAAGACGTAAGTCAAGCCAGACAAAAAACTTCCTTCCATTAAACAATATTTTTAGGGAATTTTGAATGATTTTGTATCAATCTTGCTTAAGCATGTTTCAAACTTTATCATAATCTTTTTAAATAAAAATATTTTTTAGTCTTGAAAGGGTATTGCCGTTGTTACACCATAGATGCAATCAAAATTTCATTGCAACATCTACATGTATCTTAATTATTGTATCATGCTGACAATAGAACCTTTCATTATGAAGAGGTAGCAATACATTATGTTCACTGGCGTTTCACTACAAGATGTATTGCATATCCAACTGTTGAAATCATTCACTGTTACTTTTGAGTAGGAGGTATTTTTCATTCTGTGTTTGTTTAGGCTGAGTGAAGAGGGGAACTAAACAAAGGAGAGGAAAGTAAGACAGTGTAATCAATCAATTCAAACTCTTTTAGAGACGATCGCCAAACCGGAAGACTTACGCCTTCAAAAGAACTAAACTTAAGAAATATATTGCACACTTATCAGATTAAATTTAGTTGAAAAATCATCTGAAATGTGAGCAAATGATATGTGAGAGTACAGAAATGAAAAGTTGCCATCAATTACTGTGATTAATTTTGTACATAAGTACTTATTGTGTTGAGCATGCAACTGTGTACAGATTTTAATATAGCAGCATCTCCTTTACAGATTATTAAAAAAAATTTAACTCTTTTTATCAGTTTACATAAGATGAGTAAATGTTTAATTTTGTAAGTTGAAAATAAACGTTTAATGTACAGTGGGGAAAAGATGCGTATGTAAAATGGCTTGGGAGCTTGTTATTAGTTAAACAAATTTAAAAGAAATAGTTATAACTAAAATTATAAAAAACAATAATTTTCAATTAGAAGGCACGTTTGGCTGATTGAAAATAATATAAAAAAGGAAAGTAACCAACTTTGTAAAGGCGTCCAAGGAGACTTTAGGTAAACAAGGTATCTAAGTCTACAGATGGGACTACCTCGCTTTTTATTAATTGGTGTCACTTGATATTTGGAACCTTACATTTGTAATTTGTTTAAATTGAATTGGAAATAACAAAACAATGATTGATCATGATTGTTTTTTCACTTTCAGTTAAGTTTGCTTTATCATTTTAGGCAAACTATTAAGGTTGTATCATCTTCCGCATATGTGTCTTGTGCTGATGAACAACTTCCTGCTCTGAAGCGCATCAGGAATAGCGCAGCACAGCTGGTGCAGACAAACAATCCTTCTGAGCAAAATTATTCATCAGGTTTCTTCTTAAAAGTTGCAGTCTGGTACCGATTTTCATGGTCACAAATAATTTCAAATTGTAATCTATTAAGGGACAAAAATTTAAAGGTTTTAATTTGTTCTTATTCCAATATAAGTAGTGTATTAGGAAAACATAATTCTGAAATGCATTGCTTGGACGATTTATGTTATTATCATACACATGAAAACGTGAATACTGCTGATTGTCATATGACGTATGAGAAACTAGAACTTGATTGCAAATGTTAATGTAATTACAGAGTTTTAACATAAAATGTTTCTTAAATCCATGTGATTGATGAAGATGTCCCTCCACTTATACAACTGCTGATGAAAAACATAAAATATGTTGAATGAACTTATTTCATTAAGTAACCTATTGTATATCTGTAACAAACATTTGTGTAGCACACGCGCCTGATGAAAACCCCCACGAAAGACTCTCTTGCAATAAGATGTTATTGATGTCGACGGTTTCATAGATCCCTAGTCATCATCGATAGTTACAAAAAGAGCTTATATGGATCTTCTACACAAATGATAGTGTATGAAGGGATTAGAAGAATCAGCAAGCAGACAGGGATAATGAATTGGCATTCATCTTTGTCCATAAAAGACAAATCCCTGTTCTACACTGTAAGTGAATGATTTTATACATGAGAAACAAATTTTTCGAATATTGTTGTAGGTATATATACTTGAGCTGTATATGTTTGATTTATTTGATTGCTTTTTGTGTCATATGATATGTTCATAAGATGTATTTGAGATCAGGAATTGCTACCAGTCTATCTCCCATTGCCTTATACATTTTAAAGAATACTCTCATTGATTAATTAGTTTTTCAAGTCAGGATATGATATTATAACTCTTTTGTGAAAGGAAGAGAAAAGTCTTAATATACACTTGAAATCTGTATATGTAAATCTGAAATGAAAAGATTGTTATCACAGTAGCATACATAATGAACATATAGAAAAGACTAATCTAGTGATCGAATGAATAGATTGCATATTTAATCTTATGTTGCTTCTGCTGATGAATTTAGTTTAGATTCTAAAACAAATGATTAATTGACATGTTGAAAGGATGATATTACTAAAGATTGACAATGTAATTGTCAATGTCTATAGTACAAATGCGACATTGTGTCAATGTTAAAAATGACTATTAATTAATTCATTCAACAAAAAGCAATTTTATCACAATCGCAGCATTCTTGACCTAAATTTTGTGTTTAGCAGAGCATGTCTGAAATTTATAAAATATCTGAAATACTAGTAATGAATAACGGCTGTAGTTGAATTTTAAGAGATACTATTTCCTGATTACAAATTTGTGAACTTCTTTCTTAACTATGGGATGAATCATGGTTCAATACTTCATGACATCTTACATTAGCCGAAACATTGACCATCTGTAGCAGACAATCACAGACCAATCTGCACAATAGTTCAGAATATCATGAAGGATATTTTACATTTTAGTAATGAATTTTAATGAAGGTAGACAAAAATGAATAACTTCGTCTTGTATCAAGTAGAATTATATTGTACATACACGCAAACACTTCTCTATGGGTCAGTTTTATTGTCACAGAACTTCCATAAAGATTATTTTTACTTGAACATATGGGAATAATAACGGCATCAGGATGATTGTTCAAGACATATCGTTGAACGTTTCATACCTTTTATATCCGACTATCATGCGATGAAGTAACATTCGGTAATAAGTTCAAAAGGGCCAGACATGACTGACTCACTTGACGAAAATTTATCAGGAGGTGACACGCATTTATGGACTCTATGACTTATTTTATACATTGAGTGCGTTTCAGTATCTTCACCATTTAGTTTCTACAAATCAATTGAGCTTGACCTCAATCTAAATAAATGTAGATTATTTATTTCTTGCACACGTAGATCAAGCCAAACTACAAAGTTCCTTTCACATTTTTGTATGGAATTTTGAATGTATTTATATCAATCTTGCTTTAGCAATTTTTATTCTTTACCATAATCTTATTAAATAAAAGTAGTTTTCTGTCTTTAAAGGGCATTTTAAAAGTTGAAGCAGAAAAGAAAGAAGAGTATTTTTATGAATGTTAAACTGTTTTTGAGTAGACGACGTTTTAACATAGATTGTGATGCCAACGTCATTCAAAGAGGGAATTTGTCGTCGTCATGTTGCTGACACGTCGAAACATCCCCTGCACAGAAGTTCTATAATTATAAAAATTTGCCAAGAAAAGCATACATTGTATGTCGTTGAATATCCTTGTCAAAAAAGTAAATATATTTTATAATGTTTTTCACTCTTTCGTTCACATGAACATCATAGGACAAATACTCCACCCAACCAGCATGAAACAACCATAAGCGAACAAAGGATGAAATGAACGAATATCAACACTTTAACTGTCGAGAAAGTAAATTGCTTCATTTCAAAGTGAATCTGTGGAAAATATACAGTTACAATATTATGCAATGTTAATGTGATATAATGTTGCAGGAATAAGCAAATTCATAACAATGCGAGAGGCATCATTATCCTCCAGAAAATGCTAATGGTAACATATTTTTATCAATTGAAGGAAGTACTCAATCTTTGAAATAAAAAATTTCTGATTTTAAGTTAAACATCTTTTTGGCATATCTTTTATGACAACATATAACATAATAATAAATGTTGAAAATCCACTAAATTTGAATCATGATTTTTTTAAAATATATAATACACACATGTACATTTTACTACTTTATGTTAATGTAACCTGTTTTGGCAAAATACGTTTTTGCCAGGAATAGCTATAAGATCTTAAGCAGGATGAGTTTCTAAATTGATATGTCTACTTGACCTTCATACCCAATCGCCTTTATCTCCCTTTGTACGCAATCGTTCAAAGTTATTCCAGTCCAATCAACAAAGAAAATGGAAGCCATGCAGACTTTAAAATGGTCATTGATCTAAACAGGGAATTCGAAGGGAAGGAGAGGTATCTTAAAAATTCTTGAAAACTGACATTTTCAAATCTTGTCACGATAATGTCTTCAGTTTAGATATTAAAAACCATGAACGTATATAATTCAACACAATCAAAATTTGGGCTTGTGGTACTTAAGTATTTGTTACAACAGAATGCAACATGCAATATTTTGGGTATATATATTATAGTCATCATATGTCAAAACATCGATTCTTACTACTTATATAAGTTATTGTGTCTATATATATATAATGGATGTATATCAATGAAACATCATCACAATTTGGTAAAGGCATAAACGTTTGAAAGGTTACGAAATGTCAAACAACGTGTCAATCATCAAATTAAGGATATTCTTGCTGTGAAATATATCGTTCTTAACTGGGTTCAACAGTGTAAACCGATACAGAGAAGATGATTTGATCGATGATTTTTATCACATAAAGGTATATTAATCTCCGTGTCATTATTCAAAGATAAGGAGAAAACGTTTACTTCATTAATTTCACATAACTTAGGTAAATGACCAAATAAACAATTTTAAATGTGCTTTAATGTTGTTTTTATTTATTCATTTATCTTGATCCTTCCAAAAGAGCAGCTGTTTAACTTCAACATTCCATCAAAAGTCCATTCAAGGATCTTCAGCAAGGCATGAAATGGACAGTTCAGAAACTGGCGTTTTAGGCTTTGCGTAGGGAGATGTCAAAGTCAAGATCATCCCTAAACCCCTATGTGCAAATCACTAATGTATGTTTAAGGAATGTGAAAACTTTCCAAAATAATGATCAAAAACTGTCTGAATAGCTAGAGTTGATTTTCCGAATTTTGAAGGACGAAGCAATGTCCTTTTATCCACTAGGAATTGTTGGTTTACGAACCCTTACTTCTAACCTTAAATATCATTCATTGTATATTTCCTGTAAGAATGTAATTTAAAGACAGACATAAATGTCAACTTTTATCGACTGTTTGTGCCATTGAAGAAAAGTGTATATCCTTAGGACTCCCATGGTACTAATATGATGCACTTGAAACCCATCTTTTGTCACAGTTGATATAGTTCAACAATTCAGTTTATCCTCTCTCAACCTCCCATAGCTGCAATAGTCTGTTAAGATAGGTCAGTGGGGTAAAACCCGATCCATGCAACTTGGCCATTTACAATATGACAAGGGCATGCATTCAAGTAACAAGTCAAATAAAACATGAAACATATGGAATCAAGAAATATTTGATAAAATAAGAACATTATAATATTTAAAGTACATGTAACAACCTGGTACAAATGAGGACATATACATCACTTATTTGCGCTATTAGCTCTATTTATATCATCTATTAGCTCGAAATCGTTATCCTGCTACATAGCTACACAGAAAAAACATGATAATAATAATACTTATGATTGCACTTTATTGTTCTCAGTACATATTGGGAACTCGATGTGCACGTCTTTTGTATGACGCGACCGGGAAGCGAACCCTGTCTTCCGAGTGACGAGCTGACACTTTACCACGCCAGAGCATGTTAACAATGTTTTAATGTTCAACACGTCATTACTTTATTTTATTGCAATTTTTTAAAGGGGCATTATAAAACGTTTTAAGTAAAATTACTGAAAACAATTTTTTTACGAATTGCAGCATTACATGCAAAGTATATAAATATATATATATATATATATAAAAATATAAAACATGCAATTGAAAACCATATAATGTTGTGAATGTAAATTAATTCATGTCCCTATCTGAAATGAGGCCTGCAATGTATTTTTTTATACTTAATACTGTATGTATTCGCTACGGATTATTTGATTGAGTAGTTAAATGTCCTATTCAGATAATACATGTAGGTTAACTTATATAAACTTGGAAATTTGGAGAGGAACAACGTGCCAATTGTAGACTGGGATTGCATAATGGTGACATTGTTTTAAAATTGCGGTATGTGTTGAAAATTGTCTGTTAACTGTTGGATGCATTCATAGGCGCTGACACGATCAATATGGCTTTCAACGCACACTACTATCAGAGTCAACAATTTAAGCCAAACCTGTTGTTATGGAAATATGCATTCAAGGAAATCAAAATCCAACCCAAAACCGAATCGATTCCCTTATTGCAACTGCTGTGCCTTAGGTGCAGAATTGTTTTTCCTAAAATGCATTGATGAATCAAAATACTTCAACTATCAACTTCAGACTCCTCGTCTCCATTGTATCAGATATGCACTAAACTCAATTAACATTTCATTGAGATCGAAATGTGTTTTATTTGAAATGTTTTGCTTGGTTTTTGCAAACATTTCTATCATTGTTGATCATTGAAGCATAATTGAACCTTACATCATGCATTGACTGATAATCTGTATGCCTCTAAATTACATGGAATTAACATTTTAGAATGTTAAAATAAAATTTTCAAGAAAAGAACTAGTTACATTTCAACCATTCCCACATTCATATTTGAAAAAAATTAACCCTTTATATGCTCTCTATCTGTTTACGTGAAATATAAGAACACTGTTCCCAATTAGAGGCGTCAATTAAAACAATCCTATATCAACTTCAGACTGATGTCGCCATTGTATCAGATATGCACTAAACTCCATTAATGTTTTGTTGAGATCGAAATTTGTTTTATTTGAAATCATTGGCTTGATATTCCGAAGGATTTATATCTTTCTAGGCCATCATTGAAGCATAATTGAACCACTAATCATGCATTGACTAAAATGCTGTATGCCGCCACCTTTCTTTTGCAATTAACATTTTAGAATTTTCAACAACAAAGTTTTAGGCATAAACAGGTATAAACAGGTTACAATCCATCATTTCAACATTCACAATTTAACAAAAATCTACCAATCATATGTTCTGTATCTGTTCAAGTGGAAATACATAGTGAAATACAACAACATTGTTCATGATAAAAGGTAGCATGTACATTTTGAGGCTCTTAATTATAAACAAGACTTTATCGTAATTTAATATCCTATCGGTCCCCAAAATATCTGTCTTAAATTGATGTAAGATTAATAAAGAGCCTATAGTCATTTGTCGAAGTTTTAAATACCTTTTCAATTGAAACAGCTAAAATTAAATATTTAATGAAGTTTATATTCTCAAAAGGCACTTATTTCACATGCTGACTGATCCTTATAACAAGCTTCAGTAAACTAGCTCAAATAGTGTTAGAGAACAATTTCAAAGTTGTTAAGTCAAAAATAAAAATCCGAAGAAATTGATAACTCCAAAGGCACATTTTCATATGCTGACTGGTCGATATCTAAGTTTCCATGAGCTACTGTAGGTCATATAGTTTTTGAGTTTTGCTCCGGAAACAGACAGACGGGGCAATGACCATATCCCGCGGTATTACATACCGGTGGAGTAAAAAGCAATTGCTTGGTTTATGAAAAAATATGTATACATGTGCATACCAAAGCCAATGTTCCATCGTTCTCAAAAGCGTCTTGCCATTTAACGTAAAAATGCAAAATCAATTTGGTCAATTTGCGGAAAGGCTTTTAGATATTACGAAATGATTATAAGAGCAGTACAAAGATGCTCTCTTTGAAGTTGCACTTATAATCACTTCAAAAGCTCTGGCAAATGTGGATAAAGTGGCGATTATTACTATTATTTACAGGTTTTATTTAATTTTAGATTCCATTTAAACAACTTATGTTTTCACCGAGGAGATCAAAAGATATTATTTGGAAATCTGCCCAAAAAAATCAAGGCCTATGCAGCAAGAATATATGTTCCGGTGAGCAATATTGATATATTACAAGGAAATGATAATTAACATAAATATGTTTCAGTCAAATAACTCAGAAACCTCTTGCATAACACTCAAATGTTCGACTCTTCAACGGTGTCTGCCCAACAAGCTAGCTTAGCCATGAGTTATTCGTGTTTCACGTGCAGTTCGCTGAAATATACATGATTCCACAATTGGATAGATGGCCTATGTCAAAACACAACCAAACAGGTCTCAGTGTTCAAGATTCTCGTGCACATGGGTTCATCAAGAATTAATAACCCGGTTTCAGTATTAGTTTTACAAATAGGGAACAATTCGAATTCAATTCGATTTTTCACCCCCTTATAATGTTTACTTGTGTGTAATTGTGAAAAAAAATAACGACCTTGAAACATATTTAGCCCGTCTTTATTGAACATAAGTCTTTATTGAACATAAGTAACACCTAACCATCCAACGGTCCAGGGGTATATAGAAACACAAACCGATTTCGTCCCTCCGAGGACATTTTTGTCCGAATAATTACGGAAAAACTATTCATCCGATTCTTTTCAAATTTTGCAAATGACTTCTACCCTGCTTTAAGGGGGGCATTGCAAAATTACAACCGATTTCGGCGATGAAAAAAATTTAAATATTGACTGGGTGATGTTATTTAAATACATGAACAGAGGTCTGTTTTAGGCGCAAATAGTAACCAGGAAAAACAAAACTTATGTTACAGTTTTCTATCTATTTATTCTTTTTGTGCTTCAATTAAGGTTTTGCTTCATTTACAACATAACTTAAAATTCTTTTAAAATTTTAATTTCTAATTAAATTTTTGTATGTCAAATACCGATTTTACAACGTTCCATCACTTAAATTAATGTCGAGAAAGGACATTAGGATGACATAAAAAAACACCCGAACATGTCAAAGGTGATTAATTGATTTCAATCAAAAGCAAATTAATATGTGTTATTTATATCGGCATATCGGGATGATTTCAAACCGGAGTGATGTGAATTAATATTAAACAACACAAATCAACAATACGCAACAACAAAATTATCAAAATACGTTTCAAGGGTGACCATAATATTCTTCACTGAATGTAGAAACGGCTTTTGCAAAACAAGAAACCATATAGTTGTCCTCAAAATTAATCGTTGAACGTATAATACATTTCATCCTGGCTTTCATCCCGTGTCTATTGGCATCATAATCCTTCCGTAAATATCGATCAGAAATCGTATAGGCTCATAGAAAACGGAAAAGATCCTTCATGTAGTGCAATAATGCCTCTATAAAATATTTGAGAACAGCAAGTTGGGTTTTACAGGATTGAAATGTTAGTTTTGCACTCTTGGACTTGTCTTTTCAAGAATTGCATGGTTGAGAACGACAAGTTACATCTTGCGAGTTACGAGTGTACATGAATTCATTTTTGGCACACATCCCCTTCCATAAATATTTGATAGATATATAGACAACAAAAAGCCAATAAAATCGCATCTTTGCTACAATGCATATGCATAAGCATACAGAATACCATAGATACATGTAATGTATATGTAATGTTTTGCATATACAACTATTGAAGCATATGCGTTTATTTATAGATAATCATTTTTATATCATTGATTTTTTTCTTTCTCATATAATTTATTTCAGACACGTATAATGTTCATTTGTTCTAAAATAAAAAGTTGTTTCCCAAGGATATCTAAAATGATAGTCAAGGACCTAAATACATGCTTTCGTTTCATATGCGAAAAGCGAATGGATGATGATATATATCAATTTGCCTAATATGTCTAACTTGCGTGTCTAAAGCCAATTTAGATATCTCGATGCATGTTCAATGTTCATCAATATTTTATGACCTGAATGAAATGATATCAATATCCGCAAAAGAGAACTATACTCCTTCAGACTTAATGCTCTTTTTACATGGATTGGTAAAACCTTAAAGGTTTTTCGTTTTCTGAAATATTTTCGTATAATAGAGTACATGTAGTTGTACAATACAAAATAGAACATAGAAAACATTTTGAATACATTGTACAGTAAGTAACATGTTACATAGAGTAATAATATATACATTACACAATGTTATGATACAAGGATATTGATGGGTTTTGTTTGATTTCGAAGCAACAAATGCATTATTTTACAAATTTTGACAATTTTAGTAAAAGAGGTTCATAGGTGGTTATCATGTTGGACAGTTGGAGATAAATATTTCAACTGAAGGATATTTAAAAATTATAGTATAATGATAGGTATTTACTTCTTAATTGTGAAAGAGAGGGGCAGGTCAAAAAGAAATATAATTCAAAGTATTACATCGTTTACAATTATTTCGGTTTTGAAATTGTTTTTAGGATTTGAATTTTGTATAGTATACAGGGGGGTATCTGCTCTAAATAGTGAAATACGTTTCTAATTATGTTTATAGATACAATATGTATAAACATCACCTGCATTTAAACATAATTCTCTCCCCACAGAGGCAGATCAGGCAAAATATTGATACATCCTCTGTTCTATTACGCCGAAATCGTTGGGTTCCGGCAGTTTCCCCTAGCACAATCAATTTGAATTTCTTTATCAAATGACAACACTTCACGCTTTGATAGGGTTGTTTGCATTATCGATTCGACCAAGAAGGTATCAAAGACATACATCGCATAAAACAAGCTTACATTCGAAACAGCCGAAAAATGTAGTTCCCAACAAATTTCCAGATGCCTCTAAACATTGATGGAATCCCTCGGAACCTGATCGATTAGCCGGTGTCTTTAGCGATCAAAGGAGGCTTAATGGCCTTACATTGCATGATCAATTTCATCTCTGTGAACATCCTCATTTAAGGGTTACATCAGATGGACGTCTTAAAGGGTTTGCTCTGATGATTAACAACCAACTTACGCATAACAGATCATGTGCTCAGTTTTCCAAGAGCTTTTAAGCACTCCACTACCCATTTATCCCTCTTGGAGACGATTATATGAAATTGGTTTCTAGCCACATTTATAAGCTTCGTGTCATGATATATTCTGAATATATATATATATATATTCATTGTTATAAAGTTCAAAGGAAAAGGATGTGTATTTAGAATGTAATAAGCAAGTATATATTCATTTGCTCAACAACAATTTGGGAGGGTAATAAATCATATTTGAAAAAGATGTAAAAAGTAAATAATTATATAAAGACAGGAAACTTGCAATGCGTTTGAATTGCTGATGTTTTTTTAACTTAAGCTTTTAACTCTCCATTTTGATATCCACTTTGGTTGAAATGGTTGATTTTTTCCTTTCGAGAGCAGACATTCTTGCGATAAAGATGTATCTGTTACCATTTTTCACCTCGTAACACTGTAATATCTCTAGGTCATGCTTTCAAATGTAAAAATCAATTATTCCCTAGTGCTATAGTTTTACAAAATTATATGAATTCATTTAAGTTTCTGTACCTCAACAAAATATTGAAATATGGAAATATCATACGTCCACATTTACCGTTAATGCTTGATATTGATAATTTGTAAAAACAATCCTTTAAATATTCTAACCCATGTTTTTGCAAAAGTATAATATCAACGTAAAATTCACTTTAAAGTTATAGGAGCTTGAGTTTGTTTGATATCAACATAAATAAGGTAAAAATGTATATTACAAAAAATAGTTCAAAGTGATTTTAGGTACGATCCAGTAAACTATGGGAACTTTCGATATAAGGAAAAAGAAAAAAGTATGTTATTAATATTTATTTCAGACGATTTCTTTAATTTGCAAAATTGACAACTTTCAGAGCTTTGCATGTTAACTGTAGTGATAGATTCATACATATAATGGTTTATGATGGTTTGATGTTGAATCATTACATTTGATAAGCAAAGATAGTGTGTGCCTTATACTCAAAGGAAAGAGTTCATCTTTCAATCTTAGCAATGAAAATAGAAATCCCGAAGTGCCAGGATATTTAATCTGGTTAGTACATATTTTGAACCCATTCACAGTTGAAACTGACATTTGATTGATTGTTCAATCGTTCAGTTGCTGGTTTATCATATAAAATCTGTTTCCTTTATTGACTCACTTCAATTTCACGGGTACATGTTAAGTTCATTGAAGTCAATATGGCAGAATCATAATAGCCCCTTCAAATATCAGACTGTCTGTCTGCATGGAATCGGATTTGAACCAAATTTAGTTTGTGGTTCGTTGAGTTTAAGGATTCTTTGTTCCTAAAACACTATGTGATCAAAAATTATTTCCTTCTTACTTTATCTGATCCTGATTTTTATATCATACATGTATTTAATATAAAGATGATTGATTACGGGATAGCTCAGTCGGCAAGAGCGTCGGTCTCACATTGCTGAGGTCCGGGGTTCGAGTCCCATCCAGGCCACGGTGTGAAAACCTAGAGTTCACCTCTGTTAGAACTTTATTAGTGTCACCCTGGAGCCCTATTGTGTATTGCAACAAAAACTGCGCAATAAAAGATACCACAAATCCATGTCAGTGACTGAATGGTGGATACATTAACACGTGCATACGCCGAGCTGTCGGTTATCAGCGTTCAGCAGTGTTGGACAAACTGCTGTGACTATGTGTCTCAGTTCACCCAGCTGTGAATGGGTACCCTGTGAGGCATATAATTGTACCTAACATGAGCGCCACATATATGGATGACGGTTGAATAATCCCCAGGGAGTTGAATTGGAAAAATGATCGAACGGTGAAAGAATGTCATTGACCAGGGGAAACAATGTAAGCGACTTGAGCAACCACGAGTGGATGGATATGCACGCTAATTATATATTCATATACTAATAATAAATACTAGTAACCGTTACTACTCGGCACAAACTGATTTAATGGCATAATGTTAAAAGATGCATGTTTTCCTAGTGGCGATAACATTATGATTTACGAGTTCATAACAGATCGAGGATTTCACTAATTTTGAACTTCTGTTCGTACAATGCATGAGAAAACAATAAAATATGTTGATCATAAATATCAAATACGCTTTTCAAAGATATACTTCAGAAATAGAGTTCTTTTCATTATTCAAGAATTGACAACGATTGATCTTACTATTTTCTGCAATAACTAAATTCAGACTCAATCAAGATCAAAACATCTGAAAAGCTATTTTTTCCTTTTATTAAATTCATCAATATCATTTTTTGTTCAAGATGAAGTTTATTTGATTATAAAACGGATTAATCTAAAAGCATGAGAGTACAATCATATTTTTCATATGAAATATACAATTGCTGGAAATCAGAGGAGTAAAATTTTACAAAAGTAAATTATAAAATCTGCATAACTCATTTGTTACGTAAACAGGGAGTAAATACCCGATACGCCTAAAAGTCGTCTTGAGCACTGAGGTTTAACCCTTTAATCTTTGACCGAGACAGTTAGACATAAGGCAGACCTACCGGTCTTGGCAACTTAAAATTCAATCATTTATTTCACTCTGAGTAATGATGTTGAAGACAACACTCAGAATGAAACATTGAGGGAATATTAGGTCTACTACTGTGGATTTTACACCTCACCACCGTATACGTCCATAATGCGGCTATCTATCTTGAGTCATTACAAAAAAGACTATACGATTCATTTATTCCAATAAAATTTATTTAATGCTCTTGACTTGCAATCGCTCTTTAAAAGAATTTTAATTCAAGCATGTCTCTCCTAACTTGCAAATGTGAGTTAATGTAGCTAGCTCGTTGTGCAAGCCTGTTTAATTTTTATAAAACTCTACAGACTTACTATTTTTTCGAATTTACTAATTTTGTTTGTGTATATTTTGTACAACATTAACTACCAAATATTCTTCATTTATTATACGAAAACGTATGAAATGAAATTTGCAAGTTGTCTCTGAAAAATTAAAACTTTTTGTGGTGGCTGTTTTCAATTGAGAAAAACTGTTTACAACTGTAGGATTTTGTGTAAACTATTTAATACCCATAAATTTCATAAATTCTATTTGATGTTCATTTAGCGTGAGAATATCCATTCAAGCTACGCATGGCATGTAAGAAATTCATTATTACATACGGTTCTTAATAAAAATGATAGAACACATTACAGAGGAGGAAATGTTAGGTTTCTTCCATGATTTATGTTCGTTAAGCATGCAATGTGAGGCTACTGTATTCTGCTTTATAGAAGTGATAAATTGTTAGTTTCTAAATATCATTTACGTGTGTTGGTATTCAAGAGTACGAAGCAGGAAAGACGGAAGCCATAAATAGTGACAAATATTGTGGAAGATATACTCAAATATATTACAGTAGAGAAAATCTAAGATACATGAATTTTGTGTCATAAGCAATTTGAGTGAACTATCTGAAATTTGGTTTCTTTTACCATCTTTTACAGCAGTTTTGCGGTCTGCATAATACGTTTTACGGTTACTGAGATTTTGCGATAATGTAGCTATAATTGGTGTCCATTCCTATCCGAAGAAATGAGTAACGGTGCAGGTGTTTTCATTTCATTAAAATGTTACATTTTTTAATAGAATGCATGTTGAAGAGATATTCCTATCCTACCTTTTGTATATTAGTATAACGTTAATGAGAAATGTTAACTACGCACATATCATAACAAAACAAAATTCATTACATATTAAAGTGGTAATAGCTTAGGGGTTTTAAGTGAATTCTTTAATCTCCCCAATGTTAACTACACGTATATCATAGCATCACACATTTCATTATATATGAAAGAGGTATTAGCACAGGTTTTTTCTAATCGTCATTATGAACATTTTCGGAGTAAAAATTAAAAGAATTTTCATGAGAGTCGAGCACCACGAAACTTAACCCGAATATCTATAGTTAGAGAAAACATTATCAAGCATCAAGCGAACAATGCTGGCTTTCATGTTAATGTGAACACTTCTTCATTTTCGTTTGGCAATATATTGGTGTTACTTAACTTTGTATATTCATATAAGACTCCTCTTCTTGTTGATAATAGTCATGTAAAGTGCTGACATTTGCCATCTTTTGATCTTCTTTAATTCCCTGAGAAAACGTGCCTTTAATGCCCTATGCAACCTGAATTTTTAACTTCCAGTGTTTTATTAGCTGGGCCCCGATAGAGTCGCCAATGCTCGGTAGAGACGAAATCGTTTGGTTACAAACCGCTTACAGCTGACAGCCAGTACCAAGTTTGTGTCATGTGACCCCCCTTACCAGTCTGGACGCTCTATTTAACGATGGTCAAATAGGTTTCACGAGCTAGGTTGTTGATTCCCTTTACGGTTAAGATGTAGGAGGGATCTGGATTGGCGAGGAGGGGCTTCTGGGATAGCGTTTGGTTACTAGTTTCGTCCAATTCGGGCCCATCAGGTAAAACTAACTTGCTCATAGGTTTCTTGTTTACCCTTTTATAGGGATGTGTAGTCGGGAGCCTCCAATGGGTGAGTGGTTGCCGGTGGTATCACCGGTCGATGCTCTGAGAAGGGGAGTACCACTTAATATCCACTTATGTGGATATTTGAATTCTACACGTTCCAACTGCATCAATCTCATTCAAATCAGATCAAAACTTTCACCCCTACGTCGCTACGTTTCGTCAGTTGATCGATCTGTATGTCCATGGCGGTAAGGAAAACGTGTGCGTGAGCAAAATTATATACATGTGTAGATCATCAATTTAGAATGACTACAGCCTGACAATCAATAAGATAAGCTTGATCTACAAAATACTTGGATTATAATCTCCAATTGGTGTTATGAAATATCTATTCCATATTTAATAGCAATATGATTTTTAATACGAAATAAAGCATTTTGAAGGTCGGGGCAATTGGGACATGAGTCATTTAATGTCAATATGAAATAGTTTTCATAAGAAAATGGTTCACTCTAGATGTATCAAAGTTTTACATGTCGACAATGACTAATTCAGACCAATAAACCTACAACACCACGATAATATTGAAGTTTAAGTTTTGTCAGGATGTATATTAGGATATTGCTCTGAATCTACAGATACAAATGAACTGTAACACCAATTTGGTATAATGGTAATGTGTAACTAACTTTAACCAAACTTACATTGTAGGAAAGATTTGTATGGCCTTACGAAGTTGTTGAACTTTGACATTTTTCATATTTCATTCAACAAGACTTATACCGTATCAAGGTCCAGTGTTTCAATGTACATGTACAAAGCTACTGCATGTCCAATGTAGAAAACAAGATACCAAAATACACTATATATAAGTTAGTGATCATAGAGCCGAGCGGTCTGATCGCCGCTATATGTCTTTATGTGATTACGGCCATGTCGAAAGAATCTCGTGTGCGAAATCAATTTCATTCAAGAGGTGATCATCAATGTTTGGTTTACATCAGACTGAAATCATGCTTTGACTAAGCTTTGTCTGATGAATATTTGGCAAACACAAGAACTTCTTAAGTTTCCAAGAAATTCACCATTATAGAAAGTATCTTTGGCAGACGTAATGGGTTTTTTTCAAGAACATTTTACCTGATGAGTAGGGTCACAACTTACGAACGGTAGCTTAAAATAAAGGCATAAGTATAGTTAAAAAATTGACGATAAAATAAGTGCTGTTTCTAATGAAAAAAAAAGATAAAGTTTGGAAAATTTCAGATTATGTATATGGGCTATGATCCTTTTATGTCTATTTCATACCTCGTTCCACTCATTTCGTTTTTAACAACATCATCAAAATAACGCGTTAAAATTTATCATATGTCGCTATTTTTACTCCGTAATTGTTTCCAATGCTCTGTTAGAAAATGACGTAGTTCTTGATACAGAGCAGAGCTGTAATAAGGAGTTAACTTTTTATGACGTCAGAGTTCGTGACAGTTTAACCCATAATGCCATGAACAGGAAATTTGTTTCCCATCAAGAACAGTCGACAGCCTCGCCGCTTCCCCTCCACCGAGCAATTTCCGTTCTCTCGCCATTTCAGAAGGGAGAACAAATTTGCAATTAAGGATTTTTTCTATCATCAAATGGCGGATTGTTTGACAAGAGCCGCAACGTGTCTTGTAAATTTCTCTGATGTTGTATGCATTGGAGCTCTTTGTGGTCAATGACTATGCGTGAGGCCATTTGCACTTCGGGATGATCATGTCACCGCAAAACAAACACTGGTAAAGTGATGCCTCCATGTTTATCTTTAAAACTTCAATCTCT
The DNA here is from genome assembly GCA_916613615.1 of Steromphala cineraria. Lineage (NCBI taxonomy): Eukaryota > Metazoa > Mollusca > Gastropoda > Trochida > Trochidae > Steromphala > Steromphala cineraria. The sequence goes on along the minus strand of OU744724.1, from coordinate 42,243,755 downwards.
TAGTTTTACAGCTTCATCTTAGAGCCTGTTTGTACTTGCATGTCAAGTTGCATATGTATGGATAATGTATTTATAATTCCAACGACTAATTAGGCTCAATCACATGATTAGAAATATCAAGGTACATGTAAGTGGGATTCGAACCCGGGACCTCCATGTTTTAGAAACGACTCCGCCAGCTGAGCAACAGAGAATTAGTATTAGCAGAGGTGCTTTCTGTTGTGAAATTTCTATATTGTGTTTCTATATAACGTAAATCATACCCTGTTGATAGACAAAGAATCCAATTTTCATTAAGTTTCATTGGTACATTAAGTAAAGACTTAATGCGAATGTTAATTAAATTTCGATGTCAATCACATTACTTAAATATACAAAAACAGCGTTTTTCAAAAGCAATTGTTCCTTATAATGAACTGGTTTGTAAAAAATGTTTTTTGGGACTGGTTGACGATGAATATCATCTTTTGCTTATATGTCCATTCTATAAACAATACAGATCTAAATATATTCCAGCCTTTTATTACAGCCCTCCTTCTACTGTTAAATTCCAAACTCTCATGAGGGTACAAAATACAACTGTTCTCAAGAAGATATGTATATTTCTAAAGCTGAGCCTACGTTAACATAATTATTATTTCATATACTCTACACACCATATCATTTATGTATATAACATCTGTTGTATTCTTGGCCATATTCTGAATAAAGTGAAGTGAAGAATTCAATTTCAAGGACTCTATGAATTGACATCGTGACATTGCTTTATAAGAAGGACAGAACATGTTCTAAAACTTTCAAAATGTTCCAAATTCAACTGCATACAAAGCAAACGTAAACAGTTCTAAAGCATAAGAAAAGGCATCAGTTACGTATACGTGTCAGCTGAGAATGGTATATTTGTCATTTCTGGTCATCATTACATACCATATTAACAAACTAATATACATATATATTATCCAACTTGAATCTGAATATTCTGAATGTTGTGTATGTTGCATAATGTTTTATGGAAATAAAATACTGTTTAAATAAAATGTTGTCTCTTTATTCAATACTAATTAGATAGAGATTACATGTAATGTATTATGGTCAATTTCATACAAAATACCTGTATTTCTTGCCCTACACTGTCAAGTAAACAATTTCATCTTGTCCTTGCTTGAATATTTTTTTTCATATGAACATGTTGTATTTATGTTATGTAAATCATTACATGTACAATTATTTGATGTGTACATGTACAGTGATGGAGCTGAAGTATGGAGGAAAATACGGAGGCATTCATTCATTCGTTTTGTTGCTTCACCGTTATTGGCATCTTGCATCATTGTAATGAATCATAAAACCTTTCAAAGATCAGGCAGAATTAGAAAACGTACATAAATGAAATTGCAAGCGTACATGTTTAAAACGACCGCAGAATTTTGTATTTTCTGGCATATAATGTTCGTAATTAAAAAATAGAAATATACGTTTGATCAATTGAAGCTTTCATAAAATATCTCGTTTGGACTGAAGTTCTGGTATCACGGAAACAACATATTCAAATTGCATTTATATGTATATGTTTATATAAACTACTGAACTTCATTCCTATTCTTTTCTTAAAGAGCCACTCCGTGAGTTGTCAGGGGTTATTTATGAATAACTGTAACAAATCGATGCCCTATAGTGATCAAAGGACGGTTTGAATTTACGAGTATGATCAAAAACCGTACATATCGCGCGTCAATCAGTCAAACGTGATTTCAAAATATAAGAAATGATCAGGTTTATTAAGTTATACATGTACATGAATAAATATTTATAGTCTTTATATAAGTTTAACCTGTGAATTTGGCTTTTGCAAATGAATATGTTACGTGTATTTCATTGAATATACGTTTTTTATGACATAATTAGCATTTTAGGATGAATATTTTAGATTTTTTGAATTATTATTCTTTATATGAATCATGCCATTTACGTCTCAAATCCATGCAAAACAATATGAAAATTACGGAGTGACTCTCTAAGGATTTTAGTTTCTTACTCAGTCAATATAGACTTGCAGACTTAGACCTATACTGTATAAAAGCTCCTTATAATCCTTAGTCATGAAATAGGACTTATATTCCCTTAGAGAAGGAAATGTTGGTTCCACAATCAATGTCGTAACATCGACTCATCACTGAATACAAGAAAAGCAAAGAAGTGTCTCACAAGAGTGATCTCCCTTTGTCTGGTTCAGGATAGTAAACCGACTTCTATAGGATTTGAATTTGGCTTCAAATGCAATCACAAGTAAACTTATGACGACGTTGCTCCTAATTAAGATATGGCTCTGTATTCAAACAGCTTTCGTGGAAAATAAAACTGATTCAAAAACGTCTGTAAAAATGCTCAAGTTTTAACTGTTAAATACACAAATGTAAAATAGTTCCGAATTATAATTGTGTTTTTGAAACCATTTCGGATCATTTTATTAACATGTTCGCTACCAGCGCGATTAAACATTTCGATGAGATGATTGTTTTGTTGAATTGTTAGTCGTATTTTTCTACTGTTACTCGTGTATGAACAAGGTTGATTTCTAAAAGACCCACTCCCTGAGTTGTTTGGGGCCACATATGGCAAACTCAATCAATTCTGTCATTTATTTGGAAGTATCGACTGATGTAGGAAAGTATCATTTTAGAGCCATTCGACCTCGTATAGTAACATTAAGAAGGTTTAAAGTCGTGATGATAATCATTCTCTCCCCACAGAGGCAGATCAAGTCATGAAATGTTGATACAGCCTACCACTTGATATGTAATAGTTACCGACTGAGACCTCGGGTTCAAGTTAGATGAACCCTCGCGCACGTGAATCATGAACGCCGAGACCGTGAGGTCGAGGTCGGTAACTTTTTTACACACTAGCTCAACGCTATATTAATTCATTCTCAATATTACATCAGTTTTTGATAATGCTGAAATGCATATCTTTATTATATATAACGAGAAGGTGAAACATTGACTCTTATTGGAGAAACAATGTTCATTTCAAGTAGCTGACATTGGCATGAGCCTCTCGTGCTGCACGTGCAATCCGTGCGGGACCGTGCGGGACCGTGCAAGCTACCACAATTGATTAAAATGAAACAAATAACAAAACACTTAATTCAATATGAATATACATATTTGGTACCTAGGATTTAAGAAATTTTTTTTTATCAAATATACAAATAATCATTCACGGTGATGTTTATTCTCAGGAAAAAAATTAAATTAATCATGAGGTCATGAAAAACATCCTGTATTTTCAACCGGCCTCCGTGGTCTAATGGATAAGTCACTGTGCTTGAAATCAAGAGGTCACACGTTCGAACCCATGCTTGGAGTACAAAATTTGTAAATGTCTTCTATTGAGAAATTGCAATTTTAGTGAGTGTCTTTGATTTGCAAAGCAAACTTTGAATTTGAAAAATATATCAGAAACAAAATATCATCGTTTCACTATCAGGTGTTCATGGCAATCTCGGGTGTTCATCATGAACACCCGCTTTGTCTGATGAACACCTCGGCATGTGCATTGCACAGACAATATGAGTGGGTATGAAATATGAATACTCGAACAAAACAAAGGAGCTAGTGTGTAAATGCACATACCAAGTTTTCAAAGTCGTCCGAAACAAAATTCTATAACCTGACAGAATCGAATTTAAGTGTGTCTAACAGGCATATGTCTTGTAAAGACGTATGCACATTTTCATTCTTCAGGAAAAGATACTTTTGATTTTGTGTCTTTTCAAATGTACATGGAGTGCATAAATCGAAATTTCAAATTGTTTTATGAACAGAACTTTTGTCATTTCACTTTAAAATTGATAAAGTATTGAATTTATGTCAGAAAAAAATGTTGTTGATATAATACACTTTATTTGACATAAATTCGTTGACGCGTCACTGCACTAGAACGTTAAAAAACAAGCGAAAGTGTCCAATTTCTCTCTGCTATCTCGCCTAGTTAAGGAGATTCCAGATCGATGATTTTTTCAAATGCATGTTTCTCGCAAACATGAAAAGATAATGTTTCCAAATTTTGCATAGACGTAAGTTGACTACTGAAGAAATGATATTACTATGTTTTAGTCTTATTAATCTGCAGTGGATTGAGTTATTTTGGGATTTGTATGGTATCGTTTCTTTTGGACATGAGTTTATATAATTACATTGTGTGAGATGTTCGTGTTGGAACAAACATGTAGATATTAATCATCAAAATATTTAGATGTTCTCGTCTTTGCAAAATTAGTTCAAATATACAAGCTAATATAAAGATTAAGATATACATGTAAGTGATCAATTTCAAAACACCCTTTGGTTTCATAAATCTTTTTCAAATTGATACAGTTTGACATTTAGATTCAAATCATTCTGACCAAAATGAGGACACTACCTTAATTATACCTGTCTTGACCTACATTAAGTGACAGTGCCCTTTCCCCTTACAATACTAAAATATGGTTAGTGTACATATTATTATCTCTACGGCATTTTCACTTTCCTTAGATACCAGATACGTAAACAAACACTAGTAAACACAACCTTGTCAGTTAAGGCTTCTAGTCCAAGATGGTTAGGACGTTGGTAAGCTACGATCGCATATATCATTGTCTTCAACCTATGTTATCATTTTATTATGCAAGCATTAATTTGCAAATGGTTTATGAAACCGTATACCTACATTGTGTAATGCATTTTGTCAAATTTTGTTCTATTACTTAGTTATCGTGTGAGAAAGGTAAGTATGCAAAACCGTTTAATCGCTTATGAAACTTTCAAAAGATGTTTATAAATCGGGCAGTCCAGATTTTTTTGTCAAAATTGTCTTCTGTCTTTTTAATTTGAATATGTGCCTACTGTTAATTCTTAAGTTTCATTTAATTGTTCCATTGAGTCAACAATTGGTATTCAAAGTCACCTGTAGATGTGAGTTTAGCTCTCTACTGCAAATTGTTATTGTCAGGTAGTAGAAAACGCATACACTTTACAAGCTGAAAAAAGGTGATTATTATTTGATTGAAGGTGTAAAGTGGAGACCAAACAACTAGAAATGGACAAGGAGACTCAATGTGGAATAGGGTCCTGCAAAGGACCAAAACTTCAAAAGCTTGCAAAAGTGATGACAATCACAATAGTATTCAGTATCGTGGCAACAATCACAAGCACGTTGGGAAGTCTCCTGTCTTCACAGATCACCTCACTTGAAAAGCAGTATAATTTATCAAGCACCGTGAGTGGCGTGATATTAACAGGGGCAGATATAGGCTACCTTGCCTCAGTCTTGTTCATAACTCATTTCGCAAGAAATGCAAATATTCCCAAAGTTTTGGGTTTAATGGGTCTTTTATTTGGATTGTCGGCGATTGCTACAGGCCTGACAAACTTTATAGATCCTTTCCATTTTCAAACTGACAACGAAACTGATGGCGATGGTGATAAATATCTCTGTGACGAAAACAACTCTTCGACGTCATCAACTAAAGGCAGCAACGCATTGGAGGGAAGGTCGACATGGGTGCCGTTTCTTATCCTTACCTTTATGATCATATATGGGATATCCAGAGCACCAAGAGTCCCACTTATCACTGTCTATCTTGACAACAACATTCAGGACAAATCAAAAAGTCCTATGTATATCGGTAAGCTTGTTGTCCTTGAAATGTAATGTAATACATTTTAGTTCAAAATCAGTTTCAGTAATGAAGTCATTGTCATGAAATGATGTAAAGTAGAGAGGTTTTCCAAATAAATCAACAGAAGCAGACTAACGTAAGAAATATTATATATGTTTACAGTGCATTTTGAGCAGCGTGTTACCAATAACAATGTCATTGTAATGATTGTAGAACTAGAGAAAGTAATACATTAATGTATGTTAGTTTAGATTGTTCACTATGTACTTACTAAAATATTGTAATGGTACTTTCAAAAATCAAATGGTTAAAATTCTAACATTTAGAAATTTCATAATTGGAGGATTCACTTGATTCACTCAGTTGTCCAAAAAATATAATCCTTTATCAACATATCGCCCTTTATTTTCTCATTTCTATCTAGTAACAAGTCTCGAGAATTTAAAATAAACAATATCTAAAATATAATTTGATTACGAGATCAATAATCAACACATTTATTTTAATACACAGGGGCCTGTGCAATAACTCTTCATGCCAATGGACTACAGAGTTAAGATGATCTTTTAAACCAAATAGGCATGAAAACATAAACCCATATTAGGAATATATTATAAAAAAGATTCTGAATGTCTGGTACAAATACGTTCATCACTGTCTTTAGCAAATAATTGAAATCTGCGATTCTCTTCTTTCCAAATAGGAGCTGTTTATTCAACTATTGTTTTTGGTCCATCCGTGGGTTTGCTAGTTGGAAGCGCCTTTTCAAAGATGCCAGTGGATCTTAAAGGTATTTCTTTTATTTTGTCATCAAATAAACGTTTGAAAAGATACCAACAAACAGAACTGATCATGAATGATCAAAACAAAGAGAAAATATAGCCATTGGCTCTGTAGGTCATTCATCTTCCTACGCATTACCTAAAACGCCAGTTTCCAAACTGTCAGTTTAATGCCTTGCTGCATAACTTTGAGTTTTCTGTGCTTGCTCTCTAGTCTGTAGGGGCACTATAGCAGCACAGAAAAGTAAAGTCTCTGCAGCAAGGCATAAAATGACAGTTCGGAAACTGGTCGTTTTAGGTTATGCGTAGGAAGATGAAGGTCATTAGGCTATATTCAATTATGCTGTATAGTGATGCCAATGTGGTTGCCCCTTTGTAGGGGCCACAGGGTCACCAATCCTTAAATTAAGTATACAGGCGATAAGTTGCAGTTTTCTAGGCCTTATACTTCTAGAGAAGAAGATGAAAATGTGGCCCTTAAAAGGCCCTACAATCGGCAAGAACATGGCATAACAAACGTTTTGCATCATCCAGAATTAACATCAAAATTCTATGAAGTCATAAACACAGCGACTTCACAATGTTACTATACATTGCATGAGGAGTTTTTGGCTCAAAGTTTTGCAGTCTTCAAAGATGTTCATTTTTCATAGAAACGTAATGAAAAATTATTTCGAATGATACACAGAACATTACCCTTGCGTCTTCTGATATCATATATATCAACATTCGTTGATAAAAATCGAATATTATCGACAATTTAATTTTTGGATATGTGTAACTCTATAACCTCGTGTTCATATATTGGATATCAGAGAACACTTGGTGGGAAATCTCTGTATCAATCACATTAAAAGCCGCATTTTATAAAACCAGTCAATGAAATGCCTTGCTTCCATAAAATAAAGAGGCGGCCCAAGGACGAAAGAATGCATGACATATTTTGCTTCATGTTCCTCGAATAACGACATTCATATGTTGAAAAACAAAAACCAGCCACCTGTAGTGATGAATGACCAAATGTGAGCGGTACGAGGTACATTTGGCTAGATAGATATCAGGATAATTTAGGATTTTTAAAAATTGTTTTGGACCTTATGTAGAAGGATGATTTCAGATACTTTCATGGACTCCACGGATCCACGATGGGTAGGAGCGTGGTGGATCGGGTTCCTCCTCCTAGGATGTCTGGGAATATTGGTTGCTCTGCCTGTATTTTGTATCCCTCGACGACTTCCCGGAACGAAACGTCACGTCACATCAGCAGAGAAAACCCTTCGTGAACAAGCGAAAGGTATTACGTGTAACATTGGGGTATATAGCAACGGAGATCTTAATTATCTGAATCATCAGAATAGTCAATCTTTTTAGACATTTGTATTGTCGAGTCCAAGGGTTATATAAATGAATCCCCGGATATGTGAAACTTTCGTTGGGTGCGAGTTGTAAACAATAAGGATGAAAATGATAACTGTAAATCCAAGGTGTGTAATCTGTAAATTCCTCTAAAAACATTGGTAGAAGAATTTAGCAACTGACCGTACAATATCGTAATTCATAATTATGGTTATTGATGGAAATTATACAAAAATAAAAATGTCCCTGTTGACATGAGGAGATTTTGACCTACATTTGTGAACTCATATTCATATATTTATTAATTTAGCATTATGATATCAAAGTAATAAATAGGGAACTGATAAAGAGTGCCGATCAGTTTCCCCAAAGAATAAAGCATTTTCTTGCAAAATAAGATGGAAATAACCTGAACTTTCATTTCCAGATTTACCTCTGTCTCTGTACCGGGTACTGAAACGTCCAGTATATGCGCTGTGCCTCGTCAACAGCATAATACACGGGTTTGCTCTAAGTGGAATCATGTCCTTTTCTCCAAAATACATGGAACACCAGTTTAATTTCCCTGCATGGAAAACCAGCCTTTTTCTCGGTATGTTATTATTGAATTGCTTGGATCAGCATTGGTCTTTTACATTACTATATCACTAAATACAGAGTTGGGTGAAACCAGTACATAGACTGACCAAATGCAATGGTGTTTTGGAATTAGACTCATAGCAAGACGATGCTTGTTCATTTGCTTACACAATTTCACAAAGCACAAACGTGCACAGTTACATTTACACTGCATAATTTTCTAAACTGTAGTCATTACATCCCTTTGTTTCAAATAACAATAAATCAAGATTAAATTCATCACTCGTACATCGCTGAGTTTCTGTTCTGAGTAATGTACAGACACGCAGTGAGGTAAATAGTTCAAGTTCTTATTGATGACATTAAGATGTTTAAGGTTTGATTTTGTTTGATGCAACGTTCTGTCCATACCGTTGGGCCATCATGCCTATGTACGTGTTAAATAGCTAAAATATTGCTGAGAACACGGTAGACCCCAACTCACTCACTCATTCAGTGACACATGTGACTTTTCGAATTATTGTGGACAACCGATTATCTGCAAACTTGTCTTAAGGTACCTTGGAGTAATCATGATAATAATAGCTATAATCAGTTTATTCATGACGCCTTGTGTTTCCTTCTTCATTCACTAAGAACTGAAACGGAATAATTGTTAAATTTAGAAATAATACAGACAGACAGCCCATATTACAAAAATATTACAAATCCATGTGCTGCTGGTAGTCTTGTTACAAAATACAAAATCCAAGAATTGGACGAAACGTCCGTAAAATATCTGAAAGGTTTCAACAATTTACATGAATTCTACTCTATACAGTCAAGTTTCTGAATTTATAAATATGTAGGCTATTGAATGAAAGTTTACGAATTTATAACTATATAGGCTATTTACGAAAGATCATTGGTACCACATTTGAAATTTGTTTTTTGTCTTTAAAAACTCGTTATTACGAGTTTATAAGACCATATCTGTAATTTGTATATTGTATTTAAAAACTCGTAATTACGAGAAAAATGTTGAATAAACTCGTAATTACGAAAATATTCTCTTAATTACGAGAAAAAAATCGTAATTACGAGTTTTAAAAGACAAAATACAAGTTTCAAATGATGTCTAATAATCTCGTAATTACGATTTTATATAAGACAGAATACAAGTTACAAATGTAGTCTTACAAAACTCGTAATTACGAGAATATTCTCGTAATTACGAGAATATTCTCGTTATAACGAGTATTTTTCTCGTAATTACAAGTTTTTAAATGCAATATACAAATTACAGATATGGTCTTATAATCTCGTAATTACGAGTTAATTTCTCGTAATAACGAGATTTTTCTCGTAATAACGAGTTTGAAAATACAAAAAACAAATTTCAAATGTGGTACCAATGGTCTTTCGTAGGCTATTGAATGAAAGTTTACATATTTCTAATTTTACGAGCCTGCAAAAGGAATTGAGCAATATACGGACATAATGATAGTTGATCGCTGTCTTCCTTTGTGCTTCAGGGGTAGCGAGTGTATTAACCTCTGTAGTGGGAACATTCGTTGGAGGAATAATGACGGGAAAACTGAACCTGTCAAGACAAGGATGCATCAAGTTAATAATAATCACCCACATCATATCTCTGCTACTGAATGCTGCGCTGCTTCTCCTTGGCTGTGGCAACACACCAATTGAAGGTTACGACTACTTGTAAGTAAACATGGTTTTAGTAAAGATAAATAAGAATATATCATTTTCAATTTCAAATAACTCTTAAAAATACATGCTCAGGTAAAATTGATTTATCTTTTTACTCCGCCACTAACATTTGATATTTACATATTTTTGACAATGACCATTCTCTCCTCGAAGAGGAAGTTCGGTCATGTTACTCTGATCTATCTTGATCAAAGTAACATGACTGTGCTGAATCTGTTCGGAGAGAATGGAGAATAACTACAAAATGTTTGGTTGGTCTCTTTCAGAATTTATCATTTTAGTTAATGGGTGAAAAACAACAATGGAATTGTAAAAATACCAAGACTTAATCTAAGTGATTCTTTGAATTTAAATGTCGCATGTGACATAGTACCTACTTGAAATCTATTTTTATGTATGTTTGTTTTTTGCAATTTAGTCGCAATGACACTGATGCCAGGTTGGCTTGTAACTGTGAGTATACTCAATTCTTACCTGTCTGTGGGTCAGATCACGTGACCTATTCAAGCCCTTGCCAGGCAGGTTGCTGGAACACTACTGGAAATGTAAGTCAACTCCTTTGGAACAATATTTCCTTAAGATAGCAATAGATCATAATTACGCTGTATAATGCCAGCATGCCAATGCAATATTCACAACATCGTGACTCAAGTTAACGATTGAGAGTACAATAATCTCAAGTCGCGCTGTGCTGGTGTACATTAACATTTCCACGAAAGGTATTGCCAGGAAGCAGAGAATGGAGCTCGAAATATTTTTGCTGAAAGCATACAGGCTGTTATTAGCGTTGGGTATCGATAGAGATACGAGGCTTATGGTCTGAATTGTATCAGGGTATCTGTAAGAGTTTTACGCACAGTCATTGCATCTCCCGATATATATAGGCTACAACACTTTTGACCCCAGAGAAAGGCCTGTTTTCAATTAAATTATAATGTCAACATTGACATCCAATTTCACAAATTCTTAATAATACGGGTATGTGGCGTTTGCTGTCGAGTAGAATGAAATTATCGATTTCAAGATATACAGGCTGAAAGGTGCTGCTCCGTATGGTGTACTTCAAAATGTTAATGTCATAAATAGATTAAAATTGTTACAAACATACCAATTGGTGTATTGAGATTGCATTCTAGTCGAGGGAGATCCCTACGCATATTGCTTTGGCGTACTACATATTTGAAATTAAGTGACTATGTCATTGATAAGATCGATATCCACATATTCGTATTAAAGGTCTATGGTGATTGCAGTCGTGTTGAGGGGACGATAGTTACTCCTGGAATATGTGACAGTGGATGTGAGTTCCTTTATCCGTACCTCGTGTTTGCAGCATTGAGTAGTTTGACCAATCAACTATCGACAATGCCACTGGTTATGGTGTACATCAGGTTAGTTTATCAGTGGAAATAATCTATAATATGTGAAGCCTAACATAAATGTAAGTTTAATTGCCTTGAATTGTACCGAATGTACATTGTACACTACCTTATTATGGTCATCCAGGCTCAGGGTAAGAATGTTACGCTAACTCCATTTAATCTGTACCCTGGGCTCAGAAGCTACATTCGCTCGCGCGGCCCGACTTGGGATATAGCCAATCAAATCTTTTTCTCGCCACCTTTTCGATAAAATTTCAAAGAGAAAATGATTTGATTGGTTATATCCCAAGTCGGGCCGCTCGAGCGAATCTAGCTTCTGAGCCCAGGGTACAGATTAAATGAAGTTAGCGGAACGTTCGTTCCTTGAGACAGGATGTATTATGGTCAACACAACATCTTATCCATTCTCTCCCTACAGTAGCAGATCCGTGAATTCATGAAATGTTGATCGACCCTCTGTTCTTATTAGACCAAATTCGTAGGTTCCGGTAGTTTCACCTTGCGGAAAAACATTGCACCACAATCAATTTGAATTATTAGCAAATGACAGCACTTCTCGCATGGAAAGGGTGGTTAATATCACAATGCCCTTCCAAAGAGTCATTAGCCAAAATAATGATTTTAGAACAGCGTCGCTGATTGCACAACTAACTTAGATTGTCCCAATCAGGAATCTCCCATTCTATCCTACAAACTCGGCTAATTAGAACAGAGGCTCGATCAAAATTTCAAGGAATGATTAAGCATTATTTATGGTCACACCACTCAGACTTGGTTGTTAAAGGGGCAGTAGCACGTTATATATGTACATGTATAATGTAAAGTACAACCATGCGATTCCTTTTTCTTTACACAACATGAATTAAAGGTGTTCACACAAAAATGGCCGCCAATGGACTTTACGTGAATCCTAATTATTTGTCCTCTGACTATGGATGATTGGTTTGTGTAATGAGATTTTTGACACTATCAAAATAATACATGTAGTATTAACGTACAATTATCAGTGAAAAATTGAAAATGTAAATTTAGAAAGAAAATACTACTGCCCCTTTCATATAAGACATAAATCATTGGCTTGTCCGAATATTAGGCACAATGATTGTATTTTCAGGAGTGTCGAAGATCAGGACAAATCTATGGCAATGGCGATCTACGATTTTACATCTACTTTACTTGGTTAGTATTGTACAACAATTTGCCACATTGCCTCAAATTCAACTTTTTACATTACAATCAGATATTTCATTTGTGTGGAACATATACTGCCTGCATATTTAACATAATAACCATGGTATGAAATTTAATGCATAAGAAATCACCGAAATGAACGAAAAACCTACATTTTAAAGATTTAAAAACGACTAATATTCTTATACATATTAGCTTGAGTATGTAACGTAATAACCATGATATGTAATTTAATACATAAGAAATCATCGAAATAAACATACATGTATACCTACATTTTAAAAATTTAATTTTAAAACATTTTATTTACCTAACAAATAGTCAAAACGCTAAACGAAAATGTGAACAAGTATAAACGCGTTGGAAATATATGACAATATTGAGAAATCGAATTGCTCTGTTCTATTTTGTTTTTGGTCTCCTACTTAGGTACAAAACTCAAAACCGAATCTTTTGACGTCCATAACCCCACTTTGGATTAGCTGACGGTGGTCTAATGCTAGCTATTGTTGGTTTCCATACGATGAAAATATTACTTTTGCCCTTCACAATAACTTGGATGTATTATAAATGTGAAAACCCCGTATTAATAGAATTCAGGAAATATGGCGATTTCTTAAAGTTGGTATCAATTGATAGTTTTTGTTAACTTTGAAAAGGTTATGGTTATGTGGAATTTTCATCCTTTGAATGTATTCTTTCTTAAAAGTGATGTTTGTTGTCGATTATTAGCAGTTGTTTATACTGACCCTTCTATTGTCAATATTCATAAAAATATATTGTTTCAGAATGCCGTTAAAATGTGTTTTGCCATACCGTAGTGATGGCCTCGTTAGTTAAACATTATACTATTAATTTTGATAGAATAGGAAAATTCAATTCTTAACCTAACAGTGATACCAATGTTTTTTTCATTCAACATTTCCCATCGCAACGCTCGTCAATTATCTTTAATTTTTCTACATTTAAAGGTTGGCTTCCTGCTCCAATCGTGTACGGCAAGGTTATCGACAGCGCCTGTAAAATCCTCCTGGATACCTCGTCAAACTCTTTCGGTGCCTGTTCCCTGTACGACCTCAAGGCCCTGAGGTTCAGGACATATGGTCTTGAGGTTTCTCTGAAGACAATTGCTCTGGTTTTCCTGTTCCTATGTCTAATGGCCTGTCGATGGGAGGACAGGACGATGGGGCTGAAAGAAAAAGAAATGGCTGAACTTGAAAATAATGTTGAACATTGATTAAGAATTTGTCCGAGTATATCGTGTCTTGAAATTTAAAATAGGCATGCGCTGGATTGTCTATATGAATGATATTATAAAGGATTTTCATAGACATATTTAAAGATGACTTCTAGTGATATACATGTATTCACTTATTTGAATTTTATCATCAATAAACAGATCGTGAATCAAATATATATTATGTTAGACATTAAACAGTATTTGAATAGTACATAGATTGAGAATAATGGGAACATGCAGGTAAGAAAGGGAAACACAAATCATCTACTGATATTTGATCTTCAATCTGATTAACTTTTCAGTCAAAGAGAGTATTTTAGTGAATTAAAGGGTTTGTAGCCCATAAACAAGAGGTTAACCATATCATATCGCTGTAAATAAAAGTTCTTTTTAAGAATTAAAATACAAGTGTTTTTGATATACGCAAAGATTAAGCTAAATATGAAATTGCAGGTCGATTAGTATCCTCTATGTATGGCATCAAGACGATTTGGAAGTCTCAAGGTTAGGGCGCATCAGTTGTGGCGTGGTAAGCGTGACGTCATAGCTCTCTCGGAGATGTGAAATGACGAGCTATGAGTTGTGTCATGAAGTAGATGACGTCATTTAGTAATCGCTGCCATGATACGAAATCATCAAATATTTAAATATTGCATCTTTTTTTACCTTTTAAAGGTCTTTTTTCCGTTCAGGATCAATCATTATGGTAAAGTTATCGAAAGCGTCTGTAAAATCCCTCTTGATACCACTACAGGTTCGTTCAGTGCTTGTGTTCTGTACTGCCTCGAGTGACGAGGTCCTGAGGTTAAGGACTTATATATATATGTGTGCTTGAGGTCTCACTGAAGAGAGTTGTTCTGTTTTCCCCATTCTTCTAATAGCCCGTTGACTGAAGGACAAATGGGAAGAGTTGAAGAAAAAAGCAAGAGTTGAACTGGAAACTAACATTTAACATAGTATGAAAATCTTGCAAGTTTTTTTTCTCTCAAATGTATACATTTTAAAGAAGCGAATTTATATCGGGTTATTGTTAAAAATGTATAACGTGTTTGTAAAAATAACATCATTTAATAAATCGTTATTCAAATAGTATATATATTTCAAACAATGAGTCGGAATATAACCTACTTTATTTCAACCTCAAGAAATCTTCATTTGTTTTGGAGATTTGTTATTAACTAAAAAAACTAAAAAAAATAAGTTTAGTTATTCTTATTTATTATTTATTATTTATTAACGAAGTTGTGGGGTATTAAAATGTGCACGGTCCGTCTGTCCGTTTCACTTTGTGTCCGGCTCATAACTTTGTCACAAATCAACTATTTCAATTCAAATTTATAGTGGTAATAAAGAACATGTAATGAAAGGTCATGAGTAACAATTTTGAGAAACTCTACATCAAATATTAGAGTTTCGGGGGAAAAAGTGATAATTTTGTAAGAAACTAATCATTCAAATTTGATGTGGAGATACATAACCATACGAAGCTGTGTTATGAAGAATAATCTTGAAAATATTTTTGTAAAATTTTGCATTTTCGGCAACAACAATATTTGTGCAACAGTGGTTTAAACGCATAGAGACGTCATGATGAAGTGTGACTACGTCCAAGGGAAGTAACTCGTGATGACTTGATGCATTTTGTGCCCGAAGGCTGTTTCGACAACGTCAGATTGCATTTTATTAGTGATGTAATTTTCTCGATATCTATAAAGCAGAGATTTTCCAATACAATAGAATTGCATGGTGTTTCCCTACATCCTTAGAAGTAAATGATTTAGGCATTTTTTATAAACTATATAAAAGGATAATCAGCTACTTTGGTTTAATTATATTAGATATCACTTTCACAGGTTAACAATTCTGTAAAAAAAATCGACGAAATTTCTCAATGTATTGATTGAAAGAATTTCGCCAAATATATGTACAATAAATGAAATTACTGTATTTCCCTCAAAAATTTAAGAATGAACGAATAGGAAGTGTAAAAAGTTGTAAAATCATATCATATGCATCGACAAACGCAAAATATATTTTCACATATCTATTAGGGCTTTTTTAAAGTGGAGTGGAGGTTATATTTTAACATTCATCTGGCCTGTGAGGCTCGATGGGCTTATGGGATGGCATGGTGTTCGTTGTCCGTCTGTCCGTAAACTTTGTGGAATTTCGACTTCTTCTCCAGAACCATAAAGCCTAAAAAGCTGAACTTGGTGTATCGACTCCTTGACTAGTGAGGATTATAAATTGTAGCTACCTATTTTCATCTTCTTCTCCAGAACCAAATATCCTAGCTAGGAAGCTGAAACTTTGTGTACAGACTCCGTGACTAGTGAGGACTATAAATTGTAGCTTTGGTGGGCGTATGGCCCCTCATTAGGGCTACAGGGGCCACACCCATGAAACCTATTTTCATCTTCTTCTCAAGAACCGTAAGGCCTAGGAAGCTGAAACTTTGTGTACAGACTCCTTGGCTAGTGAGGATTCATAATGGTAGCTTTGGTGGGCGTATGACCTCCAATAAGGGCCACAGAGGCGACACCCTAAAATCCTTTTCTCATCTTCTTCTCCAGAAGCATATGCCTAGAAAGCTCTAACTTGTTGTACATACTCCTTGACTAGTGAGGATTAATAATTGTAGATTTTGTGACGATGTGGACCCTACTAAGCACCATAATGCAAAATCAAATGTAAAGCCTGATGATCTACATAGCCAATGGTTCTATTTTTTAATTATTTACCAACACGTCTTAGCTCTAGTGATTAACGAATATACAGCAAAGAAACTGGTTTATTATCTTATCATACATGTATATGATGTCAAATGCAAGATATATTTTCACAGATCTATAAGGTCTTTTCAAAGGGGATTTGATTTATGATTTACCAAAATTCTTTATGGTTCCAGGCATACGGAAAGTCTTTTATCAAAATCCTATCATAAGAGTCATGACATGTGCTCAAGGTTGAACGTATCCTTTATTTGGAACACATCTTTTTACAGATTAAGACCTACCAGCTGTTGTATTTTATAGACCAGGTTCGACAGTCAACGTTTTTACGCTGATCTTCTGTTGAAAATGAATATATCAGAAATCCCCGAACGTATAGGGCTTTTTTTTTAGGTCATTTGAGGAACTCTCATTACAAGTTTTAACAATGCCAAATCGCATTTAATGTCTGAAGATTTAACAGAAAACGTATGTACATGTTTGCTAAATGTTTATTCCAAAATATTGCACAAGGAATACTTTCTATTTGTATATCGTTTTACTAGTTTTTAGACAACACATCCAAGAGATTAGTTACGAAACAAGTTTTTACAAGAATAAAATCGTCCAATTGATAGGACAGGCAATTTTATTCCGTTGAAATGAAATTTATTCTTTTTTTGAAATATTGTTATTGTGACATTTTCTAGGAGTTTATTCATAATTGACAATTTTACTTCTTCCCGTTGACTTTTCATATGTTGTATTTGCTCACTGATGGTATTAGTATATACATCAGATGATCACACGTCTTTACAAAAGCAACTTGTAAATACATATAAAGAAGTCAGAAATGTTCTTCAGTGCGTACTGTTATTGGTGAAAGTTACAGTATGTGGATTTTACTAAACAGCTCAACAAAACCTCACTTCATAAAGTAGTTACATTGTTAGTTAAGGGACTGAAGGCAAGAAAGAAGTGATTTAGTGATTCCTGCACATACAATGTACCCTATTGATACTGTTAAAGGGGCAGTAGCACGTTTTTTGATAATTTTTTATTTAAAAATTTTCACTGATAATTGTAAGTTAATGCTAAATGTATTTTTTTGACAGTGTCAAAAATCTCATTACACCAGCCAATCATCCATAGTCAGGGGACAAAGTATGAAGATTCACATACAATCCACTGGCGGTCATTTTGTGTGAACACCTTTAATTCATTTTGTATAAGAAATAGGATCCCATGGCTACAGTTTCCATTATATATTTGAATTATTACTGCTCCATTTAGTTTGAATATGTTGTCTTTCAATTGAGACCATTAATTTTTATTTTCCTGACATCACCTTATATTCCCCCTAAAAACGTGCAAACATCCTAAAAACCATGCTCAATTATCATTGTGTGTAATAATTCACGGCTTGATTTTGAGAAAATCAACCAAACAAACAAAACTACCCCCCCCCCCCCCCCCCCTCCTTTATTTTAAATTACCTGTTTACATATTTAATGTGCTTATTACCTTAAAGTGACAAGATAAAAAGAATGTTTTTTAGATCATTTTTCCAATTATACCACAAACATTTTTAGCCAATCCTTTACTTTGTGTGTTATCACTGTTCACTGTCCGTCTTATCTTATCGGAACATGGGTAAAAACATATGTGAGAATCGTGTGGGTAAAACATATGTGAGAATCGTGTTCTTGTCTAACATAAGTAAATCTCAACTCACACGATGAGGGTGTTACTTCTTCTCGCTTTGACCATAGGTAATTTCAAATGTTTCACATTTAACTTCCTTACTTTAAACACGGCTGTCAATACTAGTTTTATCTTTTGTTATGTACTGACATGTCTTTACTTTGTAAGATGATGGAAATATTTTTTTATATAAATTTAGAATCTTGTTACACTGTCAATGGTATCAATATTATTCAAGCTGTAAATCCAATAGATATTATTAGCTACCTACCATCCAACAACAGAAGCTTACCACAGGAGGTAATTATTTTAGCGCTCATTTTTTTAGGATTAGCATTTGATTTGGTAAGAAAGTAGTGATTGTTGTTTTAATTAGTTCAAATTTGTTACAAGGTCAGTGCATCATGTAAAAACTAGAGAAAGTACATGTATTATAAGTAGTGAAAGTAAGTGAGTGTTGATTGTAGGATCATCTGCAGTAGCTCTCGATTGATTTTCTGTTCTCTTCTAATCTTTTATCACTTAAAATATACCTGTTTACAATATAAAGGCAAACCATATTGATAAAAGAAGCTTAAAATAATTACGGCTTTGTGCATCTTAAAGGGGCAGTAGCACGTTTTTTGATAATTTTATATTTTAAAATTTTCAGTGATGATTGTAAGTTAATGTTAAATGTATTATTTTGACAGAGTCAAAAATGTCATTACACAAGTCAATCATCCATAGTCGGAGGACAAAGTATGAAGATTCACATAAAATACATAGGCCGCCATTTTTGTGTGAACACCTTTAATTCATTTTCTGTAATAAAAAGGAATCGCATGGCTAAATTTTACGTTAAATATTTGAATTATTACTGCTCCATTTAATTTAAATACATTGTCTTTCAATTGGAACCATTAATTTTCATTTTCCTGACATCACCTTATATTCCCCCTAAAAACGTGCTACTGCCCCTTGAATGAGTTGCTAAAAACATATTTTAATCAACTTTATTCTAGTCAATTAGCAATTTTATTCAGTATTTCACTGACCACTTGAGGTGAATATCTATAGGAAAATGTAATTGATAAAAGCATCTTGAAAAATGTATAGATAAGTGTCTCTTGATGATTTGCGATATACATTTTTTTTTAAATATTTTCTCATCAGTTAGGAAGAGAAGTTAACTTAATTTTATCTTATACTTGCTTATAAATACAAAGATTTTGAATGCACGATACACCCTTCGTCAAGCCCCCTGTATCAGCCCGCAGGGCAGATAACCTGTATCAGCCCGCAGGGCACATAAACTGTATCAGCCCGTCGTCAAGGGCAAAAAGCTGTATCAGCCCGTCGTCAAGGGACTTGAACGTGGAACCCTAAGCAACGAACGCAAAAAAAAGATTGAAGTCGCGAGGAATTTAGAGTTGTCTCCCTTTGTACAGCTGACGTTAAAACGTGTCCGACATCGCAAAAACGCTGCAGTCACTTGCGGATAGGATTTGTCAGTTTGATTATTAATACAACCTTTCTTTCTAGTTTGGAATTCAACCAGAAATTAAATGAACTCAAAAGTCAAAAGATACCGAATGTGATATGAAAATACCCATATAATACTATCTATATATCATTGATTACTTTGAGTCTATATATTCTACTCTTCTAAAATTCCTAGTTAATTATGTTAATATATGGCCTGAAATTTCTTCCTTTCAGTTTCTGTGGCTTCTGAAACATGTACGGGCACTGACACCTCAAGTTGTACCATAACAAACTGTGGATCTGGAGGATTACTTGAATGTGTCAATGGGCTGTGTACCTGCACCACGGCTTGTGACCCCGATAACGATCTTTGTATGTACTCATTCTCTCCCCCACAGAGGCAGATCAAGTCATGTTGATTTAGCCTCTGTTCTAATACGCCGAAATCCGTGGTTTCCGGCAGCTTCCCCTGGCGGAAAAAACTTCGATCTCAATACGTTTGAATTTCTTTATCAAATAACAAGGCTTCTCGCATGGATCAGGCAATCAGGCATCTCCCATTCTATCCCACAAACTCGTCGTAATAAAACAGAGGCTAAATCAACATGACTTGATCTGCCTCTGTGGGGAGAGAATGAGGCAGATCAAGTCATGAAATGTTGATACAGCCTTTGTTATGTAACGCCGAGTTTGTGGGATAGATATGGGAGACGCCTGATTGGAGGCAATCAAATTTAGTTGTGCAATCAGCGACGCTGTTCATAAATCATCATTTTGGCGAGTCTAACTGATTGCTAAGGCCTTGTGAAATGAACCAAACTTTCCATGTGAGAAGAGTTGTCATTTGACAATGAAATTCAAATGGATTGTGGTGCACATTTTGTCCGCAAGGGGAAACTGCCGGAACCCAGGGCTTTCGGCCTAATAGAACAGAAGCTATATCAACATTTCTTGACTAAAAATGCCGCTGTGAGGTGAGAATGATAAATACTTACACGATAATAAAACTTGATACAGAAGGGTGAAAATGTGAATAAATAAAGAATGCATGTCTCACTCTCAGGGATTGTCCATTATAAAGTTGGATGTCTGAACTCAAGCATTTGAAACTTTTGCATTTGTTTATATTTCTTCAATACTAAAATGAAGTTCTTATTGTTTATTACATACAGTAATACGCCTAACAGTATAGTCAAAGACCATTTATAAAAAATTTATATAACATTTTTTAAATGTTGACCTTTTTTATGCTCCAATTGTTTCGAGGTATTCTTAAATAACTTGATGTGTTATCCTTACTATGATGATGACCTTTTTTGGTTTACAGCAAAGTGTAAAACTTTAAGTAATTGCCAAGATGACTTCGACAATGGCATTTTTCAATGCGAGTGTTCAAGGGACAACCTTCACTGCATTGACAGTACATGCCACTGCGGTTATCCACCGTAAGTAAAGTATTAGCTTAAACGAACAGTAGCCTTGAATAGAAAGGATCTCAGTAGAAAAAAAGAAAAATGTTAATAATTGCAATGACGTAATGAAGCAGACTGTTTAGGCGAAAGTACAATGTTAGCTATTCAAATTCATTTCCCTTGAAAGGGGCATTAGCACATTTTTAGGGTGAATATAAAGTGATGTCAGGAAATTTAAAATAAATGGTTCCAACTGGAAAACAATGTATGGAACTAATTCAAGGAGTTATAAACAAATATATGATGTAAAGTTCAGCCATGCGATTCTTTTTTCTTACACAAAATGAATTAAAGGTGTTCACACAAAAATGGTCCCAAGTGGACTTGAATCTTTATAATTTGTTCTCTGGCCATGGATGATTGGTTTGTGAGATGTTTGACACTATCAAAATAATAGATTTGACTACAAGTACAATTATCAGTGAAAATGAAATATAAACTTTCAAAAAAAAAAAACCTGCCCCTTCAAATGCTTCACACTGATGTTCACACAAAAAGTACTTTTCACTTGATAATTGGCAATTTCTTCTATTTATTTTCCATACAAGTATTAAATTAATAGATATTTTTGAAATTCTTTCAATTGTCATCTTTATCTTATAAGCATATGTGCATGTAGCTGATGATATTTTAATTGCATAATGTAAAAGATATTAAAATGTGTAAATATCAAGATTCACATGATCTATTTTATCTTTGAATGTCTGCCCAAAAATGTTATAATAAGTAGTGGTATGAATCTAGCTGAAAAACATTGTCATAATAAACTCGAGGCTTGAAAGTTCTTTTAAAGGGGCAGTAGCACTTTTTTATAATTTTATATTTTGAAATTTTCACTGATGCTAAATGTATTATTTTGATAATGTCAAAAAGCTCATTAAACAAGCCAATCAGTCATAGACAGAGGACAAAGTATGAACTTTCACATAAAATAAATTGGTGGCCATTTTTGTGAACACCTTGAATTCATTTTCTGTAAGAGAAAGGAATCACCTGGCTAAACTTTACATTAAATATTTGAATTATTACTTCTCCATTTTGTTTTTATACATTGTATTACAAATTGGAACCATTAATTTTCATTTTCCTGACATCACCTTATATTCCCCCTAAAACGTGTAACTTCCCCTTTAATGTTGTTAAAACAGTTTTGTATGATGTTGAAATGATTCAAACTATTTTTTAAATATTTTGATGCCGAAGCCACTGAAGGTTTTATTATTTTATTTTTAGGAACTGAGGGATATCAAATGCTGGCACAATAAACCATATGCAACGTGAACTCTTTTGTTATTCTTTATCAATAACCCTGCGTCACTTGCTAGTGTATCTTAGTTCAAAGATCATGTAATTTTAATTTCGTTTGGACGGCAATATAATTAGTCAAGCAGCACTGACAGGCGCCCACCATTTAGTCATGTAGAAGATAATTGGTGTCACCCAGCACACACACTACCGAGTTATCTCCCTTGCGACACACCTCGCGTGTGTCGCAAGACGTCTTTTTGCAAGGTGTCACTTTTTGGTTACTGTTAATTCTAGTTAATTTTATGTATAATATGCCTTAATATCTCTAAGTTCTGGTGTTGATGATCATGATACCCGCAATAAAGATTTATGGCATCAATTTGTGTATTGTGATGTGAGCTGGGAGTGACATAGATTTGAGAAAACCATTCTCAAGCCATATATTGGGAGTGTGTGGTCACTGGTGCAGAATTTCTAAATTTGGTATGGTGAAAAGGTACGGTCAAATTTCTAAAATTCCATTTCTTATATTCAGATTTGATTATACCTCATAGACTTCCTGAGGAAAACATAGGAACCATGAACGAATTGACTTAATGCAAAGAAACTAATATGATTTAGGTCTAACGCTGTTAATTACTTATTAAGGATAGACAAACGTGAAAAAATAGTGTGTTTAAAATTTGGATCCCTGGTCTCAATGACTTCAATGACTAATAGTTACTGAGATTAATATTTTCAACATCTTATTTAACATGATATATTTTCGTGTGTTTATGGCGAATTTCAAAATTGTTTGAGGGAGATAAAGAATTGTCAACATAATAAGAAGAATAGGCTTCCTTCAATTACGACAACAAAACTGACCTCATTCATTATGACGTCATAATCTTTGACAACGTCAAAGTTGTTTTCTGTTGGAATCATTTGTTCGCTTCTTAGGGATTGTATGTCTAAACTCTTCAATACGCTGGCAACGATGAAACAAGAGTATAGAAATATAACAAAGAAAAATACATGGTTCTCAAGACTGACAGAGAAAGAATTCATGTCATGAGTACCCCGAGTCTAATGATGAGTACAAGTATTGAATAAAACATTCGTGGTCACTGTTTAAGTATAAGCAATGTCCAACGGAAAGATGATTTTGATAAATTTCTATGATTTTTTTTATCCTAAGTGGACATAAGTTGCTTGAATTTGAAAGACCTACATGTACCAACATGCACTCTCTCCCCACAGAGGCAGATCAAGTCAAGAACTGTTTATACGGCCTCTGTTATTTTACGCCGACTTTGTGGAATTGAATGGCAGATTTTCATTTGAGGCCATCAATGTTAGTTGTCCAATCAGCGTCGTAATCATCATTTTGGCTACTGAATCATTGCAAAATTATTGTGATATCAAACATCCTTTCCATGCGTGAAGCGTTGTCATTTGATAAAACATTCAAACGGATTGTGGTGCAATGTTTTACGCCAGGAGACACTGTCAGAACCCATGGATTTCGGCATAGTAGAACAGAGGCTGTATCAACATTTCATGACTTAGCCTGCTTTGGTGGGGAGAGAGTGACCAACATGATATACATGTATTAACGTTGCTGTCTTCATTGTCTTTAAAGAATCAAATAGCACGTTTTAAACGATACAAAAAAGATATTTGTGTTGAGGAAGTAAGAAAGTACATTTAATGGACACGAAATGAAAAAATTACCTTTGCTCAAGGCTAAATTTATTTTAAATCGAAGGAGCAAATAAACCATTACATACAACATCTAATTTGAGCAAAAGTGTAAACCATACCTACCATGTCTTTGATATTTCCATTTCTATAAGTTTCAATAATTAATTATAATATCTGTAAAGTTTGTAATGGTATAACCGTGACTGTAGTGATAACCAGCTTAGAGAGATATACCAGGACAACTGCACTCATAAGCCTATGTAGCATAAATTTTCTGTTTTGAATAAATTAAAGGGGTGCTTAGTTTGTTTTCTTGATGTAGATCATATTTGACAAAACTTGCAGGAGATATTTTCACAAATCTATTTGGACTTTTAAAGGGGCAGTAGCACGTTTTTTGATAATTTTATAATTCAAAAGTTTCACTGATAATTGTAAATTATTGCTAAATGTACCATTTTGACAGTGTCAAAAATCTCATGACACACGCCAATCATCCTTAGTCAGAGGACAAAGTATAAAGATTCACATGAAATCCATTGGCGGCCATTTTGTGTGAACACCTTTAATTCATTTTGTGTAAGAAAAATAAATCCTATGGCTCAACTTTTCGTTATATATTTGAATTATTACTGCTCCATTTAGTTTAAATACATTGTCTTTCAATTGGAACCATTAATTTTCATTTTCCTGACATCACCTTATATTCCCCCTAAAAACGTGCTACTGCCCCTTTAAAGTGGAAATTTTGTTTTTTTAATCATTTATCAAGCGTCTTTAGGCCTGATATACGGATTAGTCTTTTACCAAAATCTTATGGAAGGGGACTTTTTGTGTGCTCAAATTTGAAAGTTAAAGTATCAATAATTCTTAACAACAGATTAATACATAGTTTTGAAGATCCTCCCACTGATGCTTTTTTTTGGATCGGGTTCAACCGCCCACATATTCAATATTATATTCTGTTGAAAATACAAGTTATCGTTGCAAGTTTATATGCAAGCTTTATTTAGGTCATTTGACAAACTCTTACAAATGTTGAAAATGACAGATCACACTTTAACATCTGAAAATTGTTTAATGCATGTTTTATTCCGAAATATAATACATCCATTAATATCTACTTCTTTTTTATGTAACATCAAGTTTCTACTGGCAATACTGTCCTAAGATTGATAAAATATTATCATCCGCTGAAACAGAGTTGATGTTTTTTTTAACTCTTGTCATTGTGCTTTTAAAGAGATTTATTCATAATTGACAATTTCACTTCTTTCCGTGACATTTTTACACTTTGCACTTGCCTAATAACAATGATAGTATCCTCACCAGGTGGTCGCAGGTCTTTGCAAAGAGGAACTTGTAAATCCAAATAAAAAAGTCAGAAATGTTGTGAAGTACGTAGAATTATTCATGAAAGTAACAGTACATGTGTATGTGGTTTTACTAAAAACATCAAGACCAAACCTCACTTTATGAAGCAGTGACAATGTTAGATTGAAGACCAAGAATCATTCTCTCCCCACAGAGGCAGATCAAGTCATGTTGATTTAGCCTCTGTTCTATTACTCCGAAATCCGTGGTTTCCGGCAGTTTCCCATGGCGGGAAAAACATTAATCTCAATACATTTGAATTTCTTTATCAAATGACAAGGCTTCTCGCATGGAAAGGATGGTTCATATCACAATGCCTTTGCCTTGTTTCAGAAGCCAAAATGATGTTTTATGAACAGCGTCGCTGATTGCACAACTAATTTTGATTGCCTCCAATCAGGCGTCTCCCATTCTATCCCACAAACTCGGCGTAATATAACAGAGGCTGTTTCAACATTTCATGACTTGATCTGCCTCTGTGAGGAGAGAATGGCCAAAGGAGGTGATTATTTGAACGATCTTCTTCTGAGGATTAGCATTTGATTGGTTATGAAAGTAGTGATTGATGATTCACGGATGAACCACAGTCACCCTCGACTGATGTTCTGTTCCGATCAACCTAGGACTTTTATCATTTAAAATATACTGTATTAAACTTCAAAGACATGTAATTGATAAAAGAATCTTGAACGATGTACCAATAAGTGTATCTTGGTTAATTGCTTAAAGTTAACTTAAAACTCATAAATTAGGAATGAGAAGTTTTGAAATATATAAATAATTTAAATATATCACTGATTACTATGAGTCTTATTTATTCTCGCTCATCTAAAAATATTAATTCAGCGAATTGAAAGGGTCGTAAATGACGAATTAAAATTTCTTCCTTTCAGTTTATGTGGCTTCTGAAACATGTGTTGGCTCCGACGCCACATTATGTACCATAACAAACTGTGCATCTGGAGGCACACTAGAACGTATTTAGGGCAAGAGTACCTGCGCTGTGGCTTGTGACCCTAATAGCAATCTTTGTAAGTTTTAAAGGGGCAGTAGCACGTTTTTAGGGGGAATGTAAGGTGATGTCAAAAAAATGAAAATAAATGGTTCCCATTGAAAGACAATGTATTTAAACTCAATGAAACAGTAAAAGGTCAAATATAAAATGTAAAGTTTAGCAATGCGATTCCTTTTCTTACACAAAATGAATTAAAGGTGTTCACACAAAAATGGCTGCCAATGGATTTTATGTGAATCTTTATAATTTGTTCTCTGACTATGGGTGATTTGTTTGTGTAGTGAGATTTTTGACACTATCAAAGTTATACATTTAGCTGTAACGTACAATTATCAGCGAAAAAATAAATTTTATTTACTAAATACAACTGGATATTCTACTGTTGATTGTGAATTAATGAAGAATGCATGTATCATGGATTGTCCATTATTGCAAGCTAAGACATTTTGCATTTGGTCATACTTAATAATAAAATGAAGTTGTTGATGTTAACTACACACAGTAACATGATTACAGTATAGTCAAATGAACATTTAAACTAATACGAATAACTGTAAATTTTAATTGTGGACTTGTTTAGCTCATAAGGCGTGTAAGGCGTTCTCCGTCCATCTTGACCTAAACTTAAATATGCATAAGGCGTAACAGATACCTCGACTAGTGGAATTAGGTTTTAACCTATAGCTTTTTGTGGCCCTGTGGCCCCTAATAGGGCTGGAGGGGCCACACCATTGACACTTATTTCAATATTTTTCTCCAGAAACTGTGTGTACAGACTCCTTGACTAGTGATGGTTATAATTTATAGCTTGTGTGGCTTTGTGACCTCTAAAAAGGGCTTGATGAATCTGTCTGTCATATATCCTAACTTATCAATTGTAGTTTTGGTAGACTTCGTTCTAAATTTAGGATTGGACCGTAAAAACGTTTAACATTTTCTGTGAAATTCTAATTGATTACAGTATCTGGACAATCACATCGCCTAATTACTTAATATTAGTATTGGTGACCAAGTGGCCCCTACAAAATCCGTTTTGCCCTTTGTCATAGTAATTTCCAGAAGCACAAGGCATAGAATGCTGAAATTTGTGTAGAGACACCTAAGGTACAAATGTACATGAAATTATGATTCTAAAATGCACATTTGGTGGCCTGATTTGGTTTAAAACCAAATTGATTTTTTTCGGACTATGTGTTTGAGGCATATTAACTAATTTTGGGAAACTTAGACAATTTTGGCGGTATAGAGCTAATTAAGGGCTTACTTACTTGCTAGTTTTGGGAATAAAACATTTCATAATACTCGAGTTAGAACTAGAATTTCTATTGCTTATATATGGAATTATTATTACCATACTTTTACATTTGAAAGGGTTTTTCGTTGGGTTTGTTTCCAGGATTTTCATAAAATGTAACCTTCGAATAGGCTTAGGGTTTTGTTTGCAAATGTCAGCAAAGCGATTAGTCACTTGACTTTACTGGAGCATGAGATTTGGAGATTCTACAGAGTTTGCCCTTCCAAGGGGGAACCACATTGACCACACCCTAAAGCGAAGTTGAATAGGAAGTCTCATGAGTTACAGAGCCAATGGCTCTTTTTATGCCCCCGAATCGGAGATTCCGGGGTTATATTGTTTTTCACCTGTCCGTTTGTCCACAAAAACTTTAACCATGGTCATAACTTTTGATTTGTCAGAGCTAGGTCTTTGATACTTGACATATGGATCCCTTGTGATGAGACCTTTCAGCTGACACCATGACATTTGACCTTGTGACCTTGACCTTGACACAGCGAGCAGGATGCATCCGGGGGCATTCGTGTTTCACAAACACATCTTGTTTAAGTCTTTGATTGCTTTGATGTATTTTGGATTGATTTAATTTTCTAATCCTTGCTTTAATGGTGCAGTTTTTGGTTTCACTGCATTGACAATAGGTGTCCCTGTGGTTATCCAGCGTAAGTAAAGTAAAGATTCTTTTTAATGGGCAGTAGCACGCTTTGAATAGAAGGATGTATAAATAAAAAAGAAGAATGTTTATAATTGCAATGACAGTAATAAAGCAGAAGCTAAGCGAAAGTACAAAGTTCGGATAAGCTATGAAAATTCATTTCATTTAAAGGGGCAGTAGCACACTTTTAGGGTAAATATAAGGTGATGTCAGAAAAATGAAAGTAAATGGTTCCAACTGAAAGACAATGTTTTGAAACTAATTAAAGCAGATATAAACAAATATGTGATGTAAATTTCAACCAGTCGATTCCTTTTTCCTTCACAAATGAATTAAAGGTGTTCGCACAAAAATGGTCTCAAGTGGACTCGAATCTTTATAATTTGTTCTCTGACTATTGATGATTGGTTTGTAAGATTATTGACAATATTAAAGTAATACATTTAGCTTTAAAGTACAATCATCAGTGAAAAATTGAAAAAATGAACTTTCCAATAGAACGTGCTACTGCACCTTTAAATTATTCACGCTGATGTTCACACAAAAGGCATTTTTCACTTGATACTTGACCATTTCCGATTATTGAGTCGCTTGAAGATAATATATTTGCCATAAAACAAGGTTTTATTTAATAGATTTTTTTTGAAATTCTTACAATTGCCCTTTATTTTTTATAAGCATATGTGCATGTAGCTGATGATATTTCATTTACATTATGTAATAAATATGTAACGGTTTAAAGTAAAAACATGGAAAGAGCAAGATTATCATGCCCATTATCTATTGTATCTCTCAATATGTATCCAAATGTTATGCGACAACATTGTCATAATGAACTCGAAGCATGCAGGTTCTTTAAATGTAATTATAAAGTTTTGTATGATGTTGAATTGATTCAAACTTATTTTGAAATATTTGTTGCTGATGCAACTAATTGTTGTATATTTCATTTGTAGAAACTGAGAAATATCCAGTACTGGCACAATAAATCATATGCAACGTAAAGTTTTCTTCTTTATTATTATATTAAGCCTGCAAACCACAGCTGCGTACCTAAGGTTTGTTCACTTGATAGTGTATCTTAGTTCAAACACTACATAGTTTGGGTTTCGTTTGGATGGCAATATAATAACTAGAAAGTGTTTTTACCCGTATAAACAGATGTCTCCCCCTTCCTCAAATGCTCCAAACCTCTAAACAATACTATCATAGGAACACCATTAATGTTCTCTGTATAATTCAACTTGAAAGAATAACCTATTAACTCAACAATTGTAGCAAACAAAATATTCATATTCTAAATGATTTGATGCTGAAACCCTTGAAAAAGACTAAGTCCAAATTGTTGCCATGGAAATAAAAAAAATAATTTAAGAAATCTATAACCTCCAAAAGGCACATCTACATGATATGGAGAGACAGTATACCAAGTTTGGTGATGATCGGTCACATAGTTTTAGAGATCTGCTCCGGAAACGAAATGGGAACGCAGACGCCGACGGGAACGCAGCTAAAACCAATATGTCTCCCGACCCTTCGAGGGAAATGTAAAACTCCAGCAGGATTGACAAAGGAGCATTTGGCCATGTTTAAAATTACAATTCTCAAACCATATTTTGGGATTGTCTGGTCACTGGTACATAATTTCAAAATTTGGTACGGAGCAAAGACAAATGGGGTCATATATCCGTAATTCCAAACCTTAATTTTAGATCAAAATATTCATCATAGAGACTGAGAATCTACTGACACATACTGAGAAAAACACCAGAATCATAACAGAAGAAACGATCGTGCATTTCAGCAAACATTTCGATGATGACGTCAGACGAAGGTATAAGTAAACGTTTTACTTTTGTCTTGAACATTTGTAACCAGTAACCTACACCTAATATCGTTTATTGAGTTTTCAGGAACATGGTATATGATACAACAATACAAGTCAATCTTCATTTCAACAGTCAATGTGAATAACATCAAGCGATATTTAATATGTCTCACAGGATGATATAGTAAATCTAAATATGTCAGGATTAAAATTATTAATGTTTCATAAACAGCATTTGAAGGGACAAAGCGATACTGTGTGAGTGTCCCATATTGTTATGAAAAAGCTATTCAGTGTGATTGATTGTCTCTGTTATTAAATCTATTTCTCACGTCTTTCGTTTCCCCAAGAGTCTCTGATTATGTCATCTGGGTATTAGATTAACGATCGCAAAAGGAGATATTAGTTCCGTTTCATCAATCATACAGTTGTATAAGAAACTCAGAACATTTTTTCATCCCTTTGCTTTGATCACCAACTTGCAGTGAGGATTTGAAAGGAATTCTAGCACATGTTCATTGCAAAAAATAGTGCTATCAAGGAAAGAGAAATCAGAGGTGACTATCGAGGTATTTTGCGAGATGAATACATACACGAGAATATTTGCTGACATGCGATTTAAATTAAACTTGAAATAGCGAAGACTGTTAAGACCATCTGTAAGATTTAAAATATCAGACAACCCACGGACGAGGTCGTATTTTTAAATCTTAGCCAGTGTGACATCATTTTCAATTAACCAAGCATTCTTTCCCCACAGAGGCAGATCAAGTCATGTTGATTTAGCCTCTGTTCTATTACGCCAAAATCCGTGGGTCCGGCAGTTTCCCCTGGCGGAAAAAACTTTCATCACGATACATTTGAATTTCTTTATCAAATGACAACGCTTCTAGCATGGAAAGGGTGGTTCATATCACAATGCCTTTGTCTTGTTTCAATAGCCAAATTGATGATTTAGACACAGCGTCGCTGATTGCACAACTAATTTTGATTGCCTCCAATCAGGCATCTCCCATTCTATCCCACAAACTCGTCGTAATATAACAGAGGCTAAATCAATATGACTTGATCTGCCTCTGTGGGGAGAGAATGTTGACCAAGGGGAGAGGTAGTTATCATCTGCAGTTGTTTTACTTTGA
This sequence comes from Steromphala cineraria, assembly GCA_916613615.1. Taxonomy (NCBI): domain Eukaryota; kingdom Metazoa; phylum Mollusca; class Gastropoda; order Trochida; family Trochidae; genus Steromphala; species Steromphala cineraria. The sequence continues at coordinate 42,212,257 of OU744724.1, read as the reverse complement.
AATACTCCTACGATCAATGGCTTTTGATAAAAACATACGGATTCTTTTTCAAAATTAAAACTTAAGATTTGAATGTGAAGTAATTGATGTTGAAAAGTATCCTGAGCAGTCAGTCTTAACAATCTATAAAATATAAAAACAAGTTGTATTAATGAGAAATAGCAGAAACTCCAAACTGTTTATTTCATACATAGATTACTTCCAAACGATTATTTCCATCAAACAGGTCTTCACATTTTGTCATAGCATGTCCGAGTAACCGTACTCGCATAAAGCAAACAGCAGCATCCTCTGTAAACTAAGACAAATGACACGAAGATAGAAAACGGCATTCTCATCCCACAGAGGCAGATCAAGTCAAGTCATGTTGTTTTAGCCCCTGTTCTATTACGACGGCAAGAACTTCATGTAAGACGACACGAAATTTTCAAGGTTCGTGCACATATGTTTATTAAAATAATACCTACAAAAGTTAATTGTATGTACTGTGTATATTGAATAAACTTGCACCTGCATATGCATGATAATAGTAAATACCATATACAGTTTAAGTTCATCATTACATTCACACATATCTTCTTCAACATGTTAATTGACTAATTGATTAATTTTAATATGTTAATGGAATTCTTTATATAAAGTTTTGTGAGTTCTGGGTAAGTGGCCGACAGCCGACGATAGGGGATGGTTCTATATATATAGCAATATATTTGTTGTGTATAGTCTGGGCAAGTGGCCGACAGCCGACAGCCGACGATACAGTTCTATATATAGAAATATATTTGTTGTGTATAGTCTGGGCAAGTGGCCGACAGCCGACAGCCGACGATACAGTTGTATATAATATATTTGTTGTGTATAGTCTACACGTTTAGCCGACAGCCGACCATACAGTTCCAAATACAATGTATATCAAAACATTTATTTCATATAGTTTGTACAATTTTAGATATTAATTTATTTAAATAACTGTGTTTTTCAATTGACAATTTTCCAGTTCTGACGCTTGAAGTTATCCGCCCTTGACCGCGGGCAACGTCACGCTTGGCGTCAATGGAATATTAGTGAAGTAACATGCATTCGTGTTATAGAAGAGTGGGAAAACGCTTTTTATTTGTAAGAAAGAAGAGAGTGATACAAAAATATTAATAAATAAATATGAATCAAATGTGTCTTCATGCCATGAAGAAAATAGGTCATTTTGATTGCTGCTTACCACATCTATAGGCCAGCGTACGGCTGTCCGTAGGTATATAGGCATAGTATGTTTGAGTGAGTGAGATAGTGCTCAATGTGTTGTGAACATTTCAGTTATTAAACACGTGGATGTATAAATGTATATCTAAGATTAAAGGCGTACCAGCGGAGTATATTGTATTCATAACATATAAGCAGAGTTATTAAGTAAGATTCTCAGGTGATCGCAATACCATTATAATTTTTATAAACCTAGATTTTTAAACTCTAAATATACGTGTGTTCGGTATTTGTAATAGGTATACAAAATGACGGCTTATTTAGATAATTGAATATCATGAGAGTCAATTGTCTCTCGGTCTATGCGTCATTTTTTGTTCAAAGATATGTATTACTGGAAAGTAGGCTTTGACACGCTTTCGAAACATCTTCAAGTTACTATTGTCGATTTTAAATAACTTTCCACGTATTACTTTTGTTATACTTACTGAAGTTTTCGGGTGTGATAGCATGTGTAGGAAGAAATTGATAAGATAGATTCAATAGAATTAATCAATGGAAACTGCTTTGCATCTCTGATGTAATGTCGCTCTCAGGTTTCTTAATTTCTTTTATATCAGAAGCTTTAATTAACTCTCAAAAAAAGTTTAGTTCGAAGTTTTGCTCGTGTTTCTAGCTTTTAAAAATTGATATGCAAAAGTTCATTAAACACTGAAATTTGCTACTTATTCTATATTCAAAATATGGGTAAAACTAGGAGAAGCGAAGCAGTTGAGATTAACATTACACTGTTATTGAACTGTGAAGGTTATGAGAGGAGTTGGTTTTATGAGACGAATTGTCTATAACGCTCTGATTGTTTCGAGTGTATTCCTAATCAAGTTTAATTAAAACATAGAAATCTTAAAATGATTTAAGCGAACATAACACGTTTTCGTCATTCATTTTGTGTAGCCTGAGCCAACGGTTCAGGAAAGTGCTTCATTAATGAAATCGTTCCTTTCCAAGTTCCCGCCAGGGGCTCGGCAATTTGTCTGCAGTAGAGAACCGTTCTACACACAGTCAGGTTTGGGTGCAATGCTACACTGGTTGCTAGTTCCAGCCGATGTTCGCAGGTTTCACCCCAACGCATAGCCACAATAGTGTTGCGGGCTTTCTCCCTGCAATAATACTAGCAGCCGCGATTTAAGTGAAATACTCTTGAAAGCAGCGATAAACCCCATCTCACCTCACCTCCAATTTCTCCGGTCTAATACTAACAATACAATAAGTTAACTTGCAATAGATCCCGTTTCACTTCGATATTGAGTCCAGCGAGACGTAGTAGCGAGTCGCGTCAGCCGATCTTTGGAATTGACCAATCAGGGATCATTTTACTAAGCCGCTAAAAGTCTGCATGCGCAAAGATAATGTTAGATCGGCGAAAGGTCAGCTGACGCGCCCCGCTACTACCTCTGGCTAGACTCAATTTCGGAGTATAATATCAATAATATACAATATCTAAATAATCATTGGTACTTTTATTGTGTAATTAAAGTTGTGTTTTCTGTTAACTGTGGTCACATCAACAATAGTCATGCAATCTATTGTGGTCTGGCTTGTACGACCCCGCTTGTAAATTTCAGCGGGATACACGTGCAGCACGAACGGCTAAGGCCAATGTCGGGTACCCGAAATATTCCTTGTTTCTCAAAATTGAGTCAACGTTTAACATTTTCAACACAAGAGCCATCAGGAGGGATGGCTTATCCACCCGGCCCGACTGAAATCGAATGATCAGTTTTAGCATAAATTTTGATATACTGATTGTGTGAATAATGTTGTATGCATATATGCAGAGAATTTTGTTTGACTTTTAATAACCATCATAGGACTATTCGAAACCAAACCTTTGTGTTTTTAATTAGTAAATGCTTATGTTATGCCATTGTCAAGTTCCTCATATTAATGTGAAGAGAGAGCAAAACAACCATGCATCCTGTTTGATTAAATATGCTGTTTGGTTAAACAGCTTCATTCCTTGGTGAGACACAGTTTAGAAAGTAATGTTGGAATAAAGAATGTAATTGAGTTTAAACTCCTTGCAATTTGAAAACACCAAAAGGCACTTTTGTAAACAGTTTCAATAAGCTAGCCCTAATGGTTTTCAAATTCTGCTCCGGAAACGCATTTCAACTTGCGTTTCCATGGAAACCGGAAAAATAACAAATTCCAGAATATCCAAAAAGGCTCAATGAGATGTCATGATTAGTCAATATACTTAGTTTCATTGAGTAAATCCTAATGGTTTTCAAATTCTTCTCTGAAAACACCATTCTCAGTTGCGTTTCCATGGAAACTGCAAAAATGAAAAATTCCCGAAAGTAGACAATCCCGAAAGGCACAAATACATGTGATGATCAGTCAACATACCAAGTTTCGATAAGCTAGTCTAAACCGTTTTCGAGTTCTGCCCCGGAAATACATTTCTAGGTGGCGTTTCCATGGAAACAGCAAAAATGAAAAACTCCAGAAAGTTGAAAATCCCAAAAGGCACAACTACATGTGAGGATTAGTTAACATACCAAGTTTCGTTAAGCTAGGCCAAACTGTTTTCGAGTTCTGCTCCGGAAACACATTATTAAGCTGCGTTTCCATGGGGGAAAAAAGGTATGCCAAACCGTTTTTAAGTTCTTATCCGGAAACAATGACAGACAGACAGACGGACAGACGGAGCCATTATATACCGGGGGATAATAAACTTGGGCTCCAGAAAAAAGTACACACTTTTAAATATTTGATGTTTAGCTCATCTGGCCTGTGGGCCCGATGGGTTTATGGCATGACATGGTGTCCGGCGTCCGTCCGTCCGTAAACTTTGTACATTTTCTTCTCCAGAAGCATAAGGCCCAGGAAGATTAAACTTAAACTGTGTACATACTTCTTGATTAGTAAGGATTAAAGATTGTAGCTTTGGTGGCCCTGTTACCCCTTGTAAGGGCCACAGGGGCCACACCCTTAATATCTATTTACATATTTTTCTCTAGAAACGTAAGGTCTAGAAAGCTGAAACATTGTGAACATACTACTTGACAAATGAGTAATATCATTCATAACTTTGGTGACCCATTGGCCCCTAATAAGGGCCAAACCCTTTAAACATATTTTCGTCTTTTTCTCCAGAAGCTTTAGGCCTAAAAAGCTGAAGCCTTGTCAACAGGCTTCTAAGTTAGATAAGGAGTTTTCTAAATTGTACAATTGGTGACCCTGTGGACCCTTCCAAGGGGAGAACCACATTTGTCACATCCTAAAGCAAACTTGATATGAAGCCTGACGAGCTACAGAGCCAATGGTTCTATTTTTTGACATCGTACTTTTAAACAATGATGCCTGACTGAGTCACGCCATGGTAGCTTTTACTACGTTCTATCCGGTCTTAAGTTAAGATCAGGTAAAATGTCCTGTTTGCCTCGTTTTCAGTCAGTTTAATCCAGCCCTTGGACAGTTCACGCCTAGTTTTAAGTTTAGTTTAACTAGACATTTCTCGACCTAAATACACACAATCCCGTTCTTATCGTTTTGAGCTTGACAAACTCGTTTAAAAAGAGTTATTCACGTTTTTTACTACGTTCCCATTCGGTGCGTAGTGCGTGATATTTGTACAATTATCACGTCGTGGTCCGTTTTCAATACAAACCAAGCACATTCTCGGCCGTTTTCAATCCTGTTCTCACTGTCAAAGTAAAACAATGTGAAATAATCAGTTATAGGTCAATTCGTTGTCCAAAACGTTTTGTTCGTGATTGTTAGTTGACACCATAAAAAGAGTCATGAAAATTATTTTTATTTATCAAATGACAAATATAGTAATAAATACAACGTTTTTTTCCACAAATTTAACCGATATTCACTCTTTTCAAACTTCAATAGTATTCTGTGTTAGTAGTCAAATGTTAATGAGTGAACCAAAACGCTTGAAATCAGCGCTCGGTTGTGACACACCCCTTCTGCACTGGCGGCCATTTGTTCTGTGTTTGCTACGTTGAGCGGCCCGCGTCGGCTTTCGGGCGACTTGCAGAAATAGCAATAAAGAGTTGGTAGGTTCAGTGAATGGGGATCGATAGGTGAATCATCCAAGTATAAGTCTACACAAAGAAATATTGGAAAACATGTCTCGTTAGCGTAGCGATAGGGCCCGAATGCGAGCGTCTGGGCACAAACCTGCTTAAAATCGCATTAGCTTCCTGCCTTGTTAATATTATGTATCTACGGAGGCTGTCAAATCTGGGGGTCATCTCAAACATTTTTTTAATTTTTTTTAACGGGATGATTGCTCAATGACCCGGGGGCCTGTGGTGCCTCGAGTATTGAAAAATGAACTGTCATGGTTACGTCTCCTTCGAGCAATTCTGGATTGTAATGCTAGACAATTGAATGATATGACCACATATCATAAAAGTTTTGTAAGTAATTGTATCTTTTTGAATAAGCTAACACTCGTTTATCAGAGAAGTAGAATGATTGATGTTGCGTATTAATCATACGTTAACTTTGTCAAATGTGATCATATATGTAAAACATGTGATCGATAGTCTTTCCTTTTTAAAAATTCAAAGCAATTTTTAGATGTCTTCAAATCATTGAAATCAACATGTTATACATTACTGATATATCAATTTGTTATACATTGCTGATAAGTCAATGGGTGACAAAAGTCCAAAAGAGAATTTCACAAAGAAATATTATGTTTGCCAATGTGATTGATTGCACGTTGCTATTTTCAATACCTTCCCGTCTTTTATTTCATTTTGATATTCTGTTTGTTTCATTGTAATAGACGACATTTATTTTCATAAAGGATATTACTTTACCATTATGGCAACGACTTTTAAAATCATATATGGTTCTTCGCTTAGTAAACTCTAAGCACATATTAAACATTGTAGAATACTTTTTCCAAAAAATTAAATAATGAATGAAAATATAATATACCCTAACATTTATTACTTTAAAACTGTATTTTGATCAACAGTTTTCAGCGAGATAAATAGCTATTTCAGATTATGCATTCACGATAGCATCATATTGTTAATGTTTGATTGAAAGATGAAGATTAAATAGGATAATCCTATTGATATTTAGCAGCCCCGTCTAAGGCTGCTATCAGTTTTTGTGAAGTTTCCACCGCCTCCGCCGCACTCGTATTACAAGCTTTTAACTTTTTGTGAAGTTTTTGGCTACGAAGTTTAGTTTTTGTATATATTATCTCTTGAGAAGTACTAAATTTTCAAAAAGTTTTGGAAACAAACTGTCGAAGGTCAAGGTCATGGCAAGGTCAACATTTATGGAGAACACGGATTAAATTAACTTTTAACACTTAATTTCATTACAATAATGTTATACTCAATGAAATATGTTCATTGATTGTGTTACCTTGAGTGTCCAAGGTCAAGGTGACAAGAAAATGCCCAATTTGGTGGGGCCTGTAATAGGCGGAACAAGGGTAAGGCGAAACCTTAAGTTTTGGAGCTGCTCTGCTTTTGCGGTGTCCCGCAAACGCTAATCTAGTTTTCTGCAGTATTTGGAAGGGAAAGAGGCAATGTGTCACAACATGACTATTAAAAAGGACTTAAATATAAAATAAATTTTAACTGCTTACATGAAGTGCTGTAATACGTTTGCATTATGTTGAAAACAAACTGATTGCACCGTTTTAAGTGCATTTTAGTGCATATCTGTGTACGTACTAATTACTGCCCCAACTACCATGTTTACTTACGACGATCCAGACTACTTTAGAGGTAGACTGGCTTAGATATTTAGTAATGGTTTTTGTGTAAACAAAATGGTTTCTTTAGAGCAAATTGAGACTTATTTGCATTATAGATTTACAAGAAATGTAAATTCAATTCCAGATAGCTGTGTATATGTACTTTGTTCTCAAAATATATCGCTTTTAATCCGTAATGGAAACCGCAGACAAATATACGGGTTTATTGTCACTTACGAGAGTAAGTGTTTCGTGGCCTAGGTAATCAATCTTGTTCCATTAATATCCTTCTCAACGTACCATTTATTTAATTGTCACATTTTAGGAGCTACGTTTATGAACTCTTACTGCCTGTTGTCTGCCATGTGTGAATGTATTTTTAAATATTTATTTATTTATGAAGATCTTGTCCATTATTTATCATAAAAAAGCGAGGTATGTTTAATTTTGATCAATTTATAAGCTGTTCTGGACAGAGATCTCTTAAATGTTATTTGTAAGCCTCATATATTTTCCTCAGTGTTTTTTAAAAGATACAACGATTAAGTATAAACGCTGTGGATGCATTTTTGTAACACGTTGTTGTTACAATAAAGAAAATGTTGTATTTCCTGTTTCTACTTTAAAATATCGTTCAAAGTTTATCAACGTTCCGTTTATCATGTTTTGTACATCTAATTACATATCCACAAATGATGTTGTTTTTTAAATCTGCATTAACCACTACGGTTAAGTTTTCTGTTTCAAAAGAATATGCATGATGATGTCAGTTTGTCACACACACAAAAAAAAAAGTAATACAATACAACAGTTGTTACACCTAAAGATTCACTATCATCAGATCTTCTGTTATGAGAAGTAATAAGTTTGATGAATGAAGTCAGGGATCAAAACTTCTTTTTCTGCCATGAACATTTAGTGGCCTTATGACAAGGCACTCTCGCCCGTCCTTGAAAATGTCGCTGTTTCATGGTTTTACATTCTAATTGAATCACATGAAGCCATGAACATACTTTTATCCATACAGGTCTACATAACTCACATATTTACAGGAACAACCTGTTTTGCTAGTTGATCGTTCGAGTGTCCCGCAAAATTTAAATGGCGTACCAATTAAATTCTATTTAGAGTAACATGATCTGAAGAAGGGCGTATGATTTGGTTTTTTTATTTACCTAAACTAGGATATTTACAGAGAAAGGCTCATTTACACTGTTCAAGGGGCTTCCTTGTCTACTCCTATTTAAAGGATTTCGAGCATTGAAGAAACATTTCTCAACTTTAAAAATGGCTGTGTTACATACTGCTGCGATTCTGCTTGCTTGCTTGTTGCTTCAAGGAGTAGAAAGTTGGCTTTTTGGGGACAGCAACTGGTCGTGGTTGGGTGAGTATATTTTAGCTTTTAGCTTTAAATAATGTTATCAAATATTAGTTTTAAGCTCAATTGTTTCATGAGATTTGTTGTGCCACATAGTTTCCGGCTAGTCGAAAGTACATCACCTCTAAGATCGTTTTTATTAATTAAGGAAACAAAAGGAACTAGTGTATTTCTCTTTTTATCCCCCGCTTCGCGCTAAACGTATTCAGCTCCGTCGTCCGTACGTACGTACGTCCGTCCCGCTTCTTGTTAGCGCGATATCTAATGAACCGCTCAACCTGGAATCTTCAAACTTGGTACCAGTCTTTTTCTGGGAAATACGCAGACCTGAAAAGTTTTCGGTGACCTTGACCTCATTTTCAAGGTCACGGCGAAACTTTGACCAGTTTTGAAAATGTTGTTAGCGGGATATCTAATGAACTGCTCAACCTAGAATCTTCAAACTTGGTACCAGTCTTCATCTAAGGAATACGCAGACCTGAAAAGTTTTCGGTGACCTTGACCTCAGTTTCAAGGTCATGGCGAGACTTTGACCAGTTTAAATTTGAAAATGTTGTTAGCGGGATATCTAATGAACCGCTCAACCTAGGATCTTCAAACTTGGTGCCAGTCTTCATCTAAGGAATACGCAGACCTAAAAAGTTTTCGGTGACCTTGACCTCATTTTCAAGGTCACGGCGAAACTTTGACCAGTTTTGAAAATGTTGTTAGCGGGATATCTAATGAACTGCTCAACCTAGAATCTTCAAACTTGGTACCAGTCTTCATCTAAGGAATACGCAGACCTGAAAAGTTTACGGTGACCTTGACCTCAGTTTCAAGGTCACGGAGAGACTTTGACAAGTTTTGAAAATGTTGTTAGCGCCATATCTCGTGAACCCATTAACCTTGAGTCTTCACGGGGGACAAAGTATTCAGCTCCGTACGTCCGTCAGTACGTCCGTCCCGCTTCTTGTTGTTAACATCAATTTGCGGCGGGGGATCTTGTCACCTTTGTGACAAATACTTGTTTAAATATATGAAATACCAAATAAAAACACATTTTCTGACCTTTGAAGCATTAAAGGAAGCAATAAAAACACACGCACATTAGAACAACATTTATGAATTCGGAAAACTATCATAACCCCCTACATGTATATTTCCCTTGAATTATCAATTAATAAAAACGCCTTGTGGAAATTAGCATCTATGTAAGACTCTTTAAACTCATCAGTTTTCATGTTACCTTGTTATTCCAAATGAGAACGTGTTCTAGACAAATGATTTTGCTGAAAAAGAGTTGATGATTTTCAATATTATTCCAAACAAATTTAATTTACAAAAAGTACTAAACTTAGGTGGTTACAGTACAGGATTATTCACACCATTTTGCCAACAAATGTTCTATTATATAGATTGAATTACAAAAATCCACCCCTTTGCTCCTTGTGTAAACAAGAGCTGTAAACTGTAGAGCACCTCTTTTGGAAAACCAATATTATCGAATATAGAGCAATGGCTTAAATCTGTAGAAGTAATTATACATTTTCCTTTTGAAAATGTTTTATTTGGATTTAAAAGTGTTAATAATAACCCTATAAATGTAATCCTCCTCCTGATAAACCAATAAATATATAAATGTGCTTATGGAAACTTTGTGCCTCATATTGATTTAATTGAACGGGAAATTATTAAATACTACGATATCACCATATATCATACTAGCAAAATTATATTAAAATTTGTTCAACGTTACATATATTCTTAAGTTAGAAAGAAATTATCTGTGAAACTGTACACTATTTGTTTAAATGAACTGTATCGAACTGTAGCTGATATTGAATGCCTGTAACTCAAAATATAGAAAATATATATTAAAAACATGTATATATATATATACCTGCGTACCTTAAGTTTGCCTTCGTATTATAGTGGTAGTATCGTGTAATTTTGAATGTATTTTATGCATCTCAGCATTGAAAACGATACGGATAAAGTTGAGGTTAGGTACATAAATTAAGAAATTATTTTGCGCTAACAAATTCGGAAATCATGCTTATCAGGTAACCGTAACAATGTTTCCATGTCACTGCGCAAGCTTTGCCAGTTATACAAGTTTAACTAACAAATTTCAAACAAACACATAATCAAATTCATTAATTAAACAATCATTCGTGTATATCAGCCACCATAGAACAATGTATAAAAGACTTTAACCTCGAGGGGGAAAGCTCAAGAACATTCTATTGAATCCGTTTTATCCATCGACGAAAACCTACTGACAGCGTAATGCTATTGATACATGTAACACAATTTCTCGTTATTTTTATATAAATAAATGGCATTTGCTATCCGGGTTCCTGATTCGCTGAACACTCTAATAGAAATTCAGTTCATACCTGCATAAACTTAATTTCGTGACGTCACATCATATTTAGCAACGCCCCATCACACTTAGCCACGCCCCTAATGACGGAACTATTCGTAAACAAATGACGTTTTTCGTGCTGCAAAAGTTCGGAGACTACAGTAAAAAGACAAACAACCAATAGCAAATATCAAATAGATATTTTATAGTTTGTTTGATAAATGACATGGCTTCATAAAAATACAACCGGTGTTTTTCGCAGCTGTTGCAAGGGGATCGGCCATTGAAATGCCGTTTAGTTTGTCAACAGTTTCTAGCTTTGTTTCTCAACAAGATTTAAGAACTGTGCCATTTTACCATAAACTGTATTCAGTTTGATCTGATTCCGTGTCGTCAAGCTTTAGACGCCACATGTATGGCACCTATGATAATCTAATCGGCTATTTCCCAACAGAATCCCACTTTGTTTGTGACAGCGTTGACACTAGGAATGTCAAGGACACGTAACAAGACGTCGCCTGATTCCGTTGTGGATTCTCATTGGCTGTTGAACCAGTCGTAGGCGGAGATAAAAAAATAATGACGTTTTGATTGACATTTTATCTCTCTCGTGTTGTTGAGATTTGAATTCGTTCGCGTAAATAGTGCAGTTCTATTTGTTTTATTTGGAGCAAATGAACGCATTAAAACAGCCAGTATTTGTAGATTTATTTATAGAATTGACTTCAAAATCTATTAAGTTCATGGTATAAACTTAAAAACCGCCGTGCAAACTTGGCGTAAATTTACACAGTTTGCACAGCGGTTTTTAAGTTTATACCTCCATAAACTTAATAAATTTTGAAGTCAATTTTTAATAAAACATCAACACCTGAAGTAGGAAATTTGATTGATTAGTTGGTATTTGGGGAACCATCTTGTCAGACAATAAGACTAAGTAATACAAGACAAATGTTATGGATAACAACTTCTTAATTGATTTCTCAGGACGTCTCTAGGTAGAAGAAGAAGAAGGGCCCAGAAACGTCGTGAGAAATCAATAAAGAAGTTGTTATCCGTATCATTTGCCTTGTATTACCACACCAACTTCTAAATGCCTTTGAGAATTTCATAAAGACACAGTAGTCATCGTGGATAATTTTTTTTGCAGATGTTGGAAGTAAACACGACTATATCTGTCAGCTGTGCCGGAGTATAAATCATCGACAGTGTATTAAGATGTACTGCAGCTGTGAGTATATGCATGGTTTTGTGCTTAAACTCAATTCAGGCCCTTTCCTCAATCACTTTAGTTATGACCAGTATACCTTTTTCACCTGTATGTATATTAACGTAGTGTGTAAATTAGCTCATGTATGTACATTCGAGCATAGATTATTCAATAAATACAATGTCCTACGACAGGACAGAATAATGGATAATATTAGCCTTAGTGTAAAACACTTTTTAAAAACATATGTTTGTCCATTCTCTCCCCACAGAGGCAGATCAAGTCATGTTGATTTAGCCTCTGTTATGTTACCCCGAGTTTGTGGGATAGAATGGGAGATGCCTGATTGGAGGCAATCAAAATTAGTTGTGCAATCAGCGACACTGTCTTTAAATCATCATTTTGGCTACGGAAATAAGGCAAAGGCATTGTGATATGAACCACCCTTTCCATGCGAGAAGCGTTGTCATTTGATAAAGAAATTCAAATGTATCGTGATGAAAGTTTTTACCGCCAGGGGAAACTGCCGGACCCACGGATATTGGCGTAATAGAACAGAGGCTAAATCAACATGACTTGATCTGCCTCTGTGGGGAGAGAATGATGTTTGTCAAAAAAAATTAATTAATAGTTCCACTTCACTACAAGTTTGTAAGATGAATATCTCTTTATTCTAACATGAAAAATTATACAAAGTCTTCTTATTCTTTATCTGGCAAGTAATGTCTGTGCTATGATAAGGCGATAATTCGTTTATCAAAAAAAGAACATAACACAAGGTATATGCTAAATATTCATCTCAGACAAGGCAGCTGAATTCTCTTTTTAAATTTGCAAACTAGACATTAATTTATCTATGTTTCAGCCATCACTGCCTGAGAACTGCCCGGAACTCTAGATGTTCTCTACGACGTCCAATGGATCATAAAATGGTTCAATCCGATCACTCGCTGTATCTGCAACATGAAATAAAGTAGTGTTTTGCTTTGACCGAACGTTGATTTGGATCTTGAATTCGTGCTTGATATGTGTTTAATCTACCACCTCGATCTTTAACCAAAATCAGAAAAAATAACATTGTATATAAGCTTTTTATATTCTTGGACATCGATGAATAAAATGTCAATGGATGTATAACATACGATAATGTTCAACCAGTTTTGACCATCCTCGTATAAACCATCTTGGTAGCTTTTCATGTCTGGAGCAAAACCTTATTAAGATAATAATTTAATGTCAAAGTTCAAAAGGATAATCAACGCTCCTGTTTTTCAACATGTATTTAAGACTTTTCCGTTTTGTTAGACATCAAAGCGGTGTTTGATGGACAATATTTGACCTTTCAACTTTACAAATTGAAACATTTTCAAGACTTTGAAGTAGCTTGCATACATAAGATAATTACGATTTTACTGATAACAGTTTATATTGTAAAAAACGACGTGTCGGAATATATACCTACCCTTTGATCCAATGAGTTTGTCTCTTTTTCAATGTAAAGCCATTATAGTCATTTACTTTCCTTGATTGATATCTTAGAAGTTGAGTTGATGAATAACTATATCAATTGTATTTTCTTCATCATTCTTTGTCGTTTAATGTATAATTTGTTTAAATAACAAAGTACTTTTCCTACAATCCTCTGCAAGTCAATGTTAAATGTCATTAGAATTGATTTGCAAAGAAACGTAAGGAAGGGACTCTTTTCTCGAAAATACATTTCTCACGATATAATTATCACGATATTCAAAAGCTTCCAACCAGGCTTCATGTACAGTTTGTATCTACAAATTCATTTTTACTAAGTAGAAATAAAAACTGTTTAACGTAATTCAAAGAAACATATGATATCATCACGAGATGATTTGAACGGTGTGTTTTTGCATTGCAACTATTGTGTTAATCATGAAAACTTATAGTGAAGATGAAATCACGGAATCGCAGATTTAATCTTAGATGAAATGGAACATTATCATTAAAAAAGAATATTTATTTTCCTTGTTAAATATCATGTCCATCTCTTGAAGTGAAAGAGAAATTCATATGTCGACGAGTGGCAACCACGAGTGTTATATCAATTTGTATTACAATGTATACAGTTCCCATAACAAATAAAAAGTTCATGAATAACGTTTATTTATGAAAAAAGAATATAGATCGCCATATGTGATCTCATTCTCTCCCACAGAGGCAGATCAAGTCATGAAATGTTGATACAGCCGCTGTTATACTACGCCGAAATCGGTGGTTCATATCAGAATGCTTTTGCCATGAGTCAGTATCAAAAATGATGAATTCAGAGCAGCGTCGCTGATTTCACAACTAATTTTGATTGCCTTCAATCAGGCATCTTCCATTTTATCTCACAAACTCGGCGTAATAGAATAGAGGCTGTATCAGCATTTCATGATTTGATCTGCCTCTGTGGCATTAGTATTAATGATGACCTGGTATGATTGAAAATGGGATTTCACTTGTTTTATCTACTCTATGAAAATACAAAGTGTATTTTCACCAATTTCGTGCGTATTTCACCCATGGAAATTTAATAATAATTCCTACTACTATGGAACAAATTTCGAACCTTTGATTTAGTGCACACTAACACTCATAAATATAAATATAAAGATGAATATCATGTATAATGTATAACCCAGATATGGGAGTGAATTATATCAATGACATATATTATTCTTCTGCTTGGCATTAACGCAATATTCACCCCCCCCCCCCCCCCCCCCCCAATATTATCATAGCACTTGTGCAGAACACCATTCGTCTTATGAACCGCTCTACTGACTTCAGCAAACATATTCAGATGCTCTCGCTATTTTCAGGCGAAGACGATGGAATTAGTCACTTGGTGTCCTCGTTTATTGCAAATCTCTGTCAATTATAGGAGATTCGTGACGAATGAGGACTAGTTTTCTAGACGAGTGAAACTGTATTGATCAGAGTGGAGAAGAATTTATAGTGCTCGGTTGTAAATTCACTCAATACCTAATAAATGTCAGGCATATTGGCTGCGTTAATATATTTAAAGTAAAGGAAAGCACGTGGACGTCCTTTTAGTAAATGGTGGTGCATGATATTTGTATTCAATGGTTTATAAGCTGTTTGAAAGGAACACGTTAAACTAGTTTATATGTCTGGAAAATGAGACGGTTTTATAAAACAGGTGATATTTTGATTTCAGACCCGTTTATCAGAATTGGGAAGTTAAATTAAAACTATACAATCTGACTATAATAATATGCTATGATTAAGGTCAAAATGACCTTGTTACGTCTGTCATCATTAATCTCATTGATACCAGTTTAAGCCTCATTATCGTTGTGATGATTCTTGTTCCACAGGGGAATTACCAGTTAGCATTGTCTGTGATATTCGACCTTCCATGACCCAGAGCTCCCTTTGAATACCAAAAATCCACACCGACGGCTCCCTAGGCTTGTCGCTGTTTCGTTTGAAAGAAGATCATTTGATATCTTTACTTTAAGTTATATCAACTATAAGTGTTTTGTATTTGATAAACTTACTCACAAACAAAATATTCTAGAATTATTTTGTAATTTAACGGATATTTGTCACAAGTTAGACTTTGTAAAATATGCGCCATAGACAACGAATTTAGCGGGGTCGTGATTTTGATAATTTTGTCAAAATTTTGGAATGCTATGCTAAAGATTTGCTGAAAGTTATATGAGAGGGTAAAATATGTTGTATATGATGAATAAAATAAAACCAGTTACTTGTGAGATATACGGTTGATACTATATGGGCATTTTAAGATCAACTCAATATTAATATCATATACCACATTCCTCTGCAAAATCAATAATCAATCCCAGTCCAGACTAGTATTGAATAAACAATATTAATTTACGTAAAATGGGCAAGGAGTGCACTATAAATGGCTAAAGGTAATCATACTTATAGTCATATGTTGGGTAATTTTTCAGTCTGGAGCTATTTTCGGACATGTTTATGTTCCAAAACTAATAACCCTGTGCATATTGACAGTACATGGATGCGTACTGAATAGGTTTCAGAAAATTACTTTTACACAGAAGCAATATAATAACCTCAACGTGCTATTCATTATGATTGTGATTAATAAAATAATTTCTGCATGTAACAATTTAACAAAATTATTCATCAAAATAGGTCGTAATGCTTAATTTTCTCCTTCTAAACTTAATTGAATTTTTTTTCACCGACAAATATGCATCAGTCGTGTTGCTACGAATCGAGGAAGATTTTTATTGTCTTTCGTGTACAAGGTAAAGAAAACAATATTTGAAACGTAAGAATGTGGCAATATTCCACAGTGTTATATACTTTAATATAGTTATACATAGAAGGATGTCTTATTTGAACGTACCCAGTTTGATTCCATTTACCAAACCCCAAATGTTTAAAAGGTGATCACACTTAAATGGTCGCATGCAGTCTGCACATGCCCCCTTTTTCACCTACCACGGAGACTTTTGTAAAAATATGAGATGCTCTTTCCCTGTAGGAAATGATATCATCCATGAAATAACATTAAATGTGAAAAATTTGTAGAAACAGTATCTAAGGGCGTGTAACATCAATGGTGATCGCAGTGGTAGGAAAGCTTTCAACCTTGAATTAAGAGGAATCCTTACAGGAATAAAGGCATCCATATTCGATTCCAGGCAGAGACGGCGAGTGCACCTGATTAACTCGCATGAATCAAGTTGAAATGTATCAGAGATACGTGCCTGTCATTACAATTGATGATTACTTCCGGCTTACTGAAACTCTTCCCTGAAATGCACAATTAGAGGGTAATGGAGAAACTTCAATCATTCTTGACATTGATATCATCATGATGAGATTGGTTTATTTCAAAGCCAGGTCCATTTCGTTAAGTGTGATTTATAACTGCAATTTGAAGACTGGTGTTTAGTTTTTGAAATACAAATGGATAAGTTGATTTGCTGCACTACAAAAAGTGCTAAAAGATACAAAAATAAAAAATGAAATATTTTAAAGTTAACAATTTTGTTTAAAATATTGATTAGCTTATAATTATTGATGTAGGAGGGGAGATGTACCATATTCTTTCTCAATAGCGATTGCTCAAGTCAGGAATTTCTGATCTAACCACAACCTATATAGTTAGATGGGAATGCTATGCCTTGAGCTACCCTGTCCTGTGGGAACATTTATCTACTGTTTACACTCTTAGTATTGTCATCTCTAACGTTCCAAGTTAACAGTTACTCTTTACCTTGAAAACCTTTATGGTAATGAACAGAACACACAATCAAATCTTTCATCGCTTTATAAAAGTTTATATTATCAGTAGCATAGCAGAGATGCTGAACTTAAGTTTGTTACCTGTTCATGATGTCCTTTGTCAAATTATCATGTTTTGAATATTTCAAATCGTCCCCATTCTATAACCGAATACTATTAAGAAACAACTTTTGATTAATATTTCAAACGTTCATATCTATATAATTTCACACTCTGAAGTTTACACGTATTCTCGAACGTTGATTGGTCTGGGGCATGGTCATGAGACCGAAGTTTCATCGATTCATTTCTCATGAACTCACAAAAAAAGCGTTCATACTGGTGTGAACGTTTTCAGGTCGTGTGAACAGTCACCGGAACTACTTTAATTCTCCATCCATCCAAAATCAAATCAAATTTTATTCAATAAAATAACCAAAGAAACTTTTTTATGAACGACAATTGCGCTGTTCTCTCACAACTCTAGGTTCACACGAGCTTGAATGTAGCTTTGACATCGTTCATTTTCCAGTGCAAACACACAAACTGACATTTAATTCTTAAGTATATACAAGCCAAAGGCAATTTTGGCCTTGATCCAAAGAGGCAATCGGACATTACCTAGAGTAAGATTTTCATTATTTTCACAATAAAATGATAATAAATTATTTTACAAAAGAACACTTGTAATCAATGTAAGTTAACACATTTGCATGTATCAAGTTTTTTAAGAAAATTCACATTTGATTTTGGATCCCAGTGTTGGGGTTCTTATGTAACAATCACCATCTGTACATGCAAATACATAAAAACAGGGAAAAGTCAACCTATCAAAACCAAGATTTACTTTATTGCTGAAGTACTTAAGTACTAATGATACAGTCAAATGAATTGTTCCGTTCAAACATCCGGAGGCTTGAGGGGTGCTTGAATCATTTCCACATTTTCTGTTTTCTTTCTTTTACTGTGAAGGAGATCTGCAAGGTCCTGTTAACAAAACAATGTCATAGAATTGTACATGTAATTGTATATTTGTCATATCTGAATGCTTCACTGTCAATAGAAGTATTTCATTTTTAATATGACCTTTATTGTACACGCATGAGAACAGATCGTCAAAATACAAAACACGATATATTCCAATTCAGAAATAGTGACCAAAACAGAGTTACATGTACAGATGTCATACAGTTACATGTGTGTCTTCAGAAGCTAACTGAACTCAATAATAACTTCTAAAATATTATCTGTAAAGCATTCTGACAAAAATTACTCTATTGGAATCTCCTTATCAAAAAGGTCTGTCTTTGCTAGTTCTCTGGCGTCGTAAGTACGGGTATTTTAAAGGGGCAGTAGCACGTTTTTTGATAATTTTATATTTTAAAATTTTCATTTATAATTGTTAGTTAATGCTAAATGTATTATTTTGACAGTGTCAAATATCTCATTAGACAAGCCAATCATCCATAGTCAGAGGACAAAGTATGAAGATTCGCATAAAATCCATTGGCGGCCATTTTATGTGAACACCTTTAATTCATTTTGTGACAGAAAAAGCAATCGCATGGCTAAACTTTACGTTATATATTTGAATTATTATTGCTCCATTTAGTTTAAATACATTGTCTTTCAATTGGAACCATTTATTTTCATTTTCCTGACATCACCTTATATTCCCCCTAAAACGTGCTACTGCCCCTTTAATAATATATCATGTTTCAATAAAACTTCGTTTCTTATTTATCAATTCAACTATAAATCCAAAATTCAGCCCACGAAAAAAATAAATAGAAACATCTAAAGAAGGTTGTGCATAAAAAATGATAAATATACATGTTTATCAAATTGTGAGTACATCTATACAAAACCTCTGCCTATTACAAGGATTCACAGTACATGTGGCTTTTATCTTAAATCAGCATTTTACTTTTACTTTCTTGAAATGAGGTGACGTTTCCTATGCTCGTGAGATTATAAACTATATGTGTACTGTTTGTTTACATGTTAAAAAATCTTTACATGTATGTACCTTGCTTGTGTGACTAAAGAGAACATTGTGAGCAAAAATGCTCTTCACATTGTTATTATAGATAGTGATAGAAAAACAAAAATCGTTAAGCACGGCCTGACTTATCAAGAGTCCCGTGACGTCATATTCCACTAGAAATATGGTAACGTGAAGATGTATACCTTCAATGAAGCTATTGCTGATGCCATGTAAAAATCCTGTCCTGCGAGTATTTGTAAAAGCCATTCTTAAGCATGTGTACGGTACTAAAGAATACGGATGCTTCCATTCTATTACAGCCCAAGTGAACCTAGCCTCAATATTACCAGTTTCACTCCGATAATGAGTCTAGAAAGGTCCAGTAGACGGTCGCGGCATCCAACGTATCGAATTGACCAATCAGAACTCATCTCACCAAGCCACAATAGTCTGCCTTCGCACGTATACAGTTGGAGGGTCATATATCGTAGATAGGTCGGCTGACGCGACCCTCTATTAGACCTTTCTAGACTCAATATGGGAGTGAATATGAGAATACGGGTAATATTCAGACTATATTTACTTAGACCGATCCTAAATCACAACATTGATGTCAAACATTAATAGAAATGGACTATAAATGTTTATTATGACATTTTAAAGTATGTGGGGTTTGGAAGTAACCTTTTTTCCTCTTCTGATAAATATATTGTTAGTATAGTGTAGTTTGTATTGTAAAGTATAGTATTAATTCGGTCACAATTTGCAGTTTTGTTGGAGATTACTTCATATTACATTCCTGGTATCCCACTTTAATTTAAAGTATGAATAATATAATAAACGTGTATATACATGTACTTCTTTTCAAAGATGTTAAGATTATACAATACTCACAAAACCTGCAAAACCTCCTCACGCACCGATGGTTCAGACTCCGACATAGCAGACACATAAAATCGGCTTTGATACCGACTGCTGGAAACAGACATGATAGCATTGACAATGTGCACGGTAAATCGGAATTATCAAGCTGTTAAGTGTATCATAAGCTATTTGATAAGATCATATAATAGTTGCGAATCTGTAAATACCTATTTTCAGTTAAGCGCTGTTTTTCAATAATATATTAATACAAAATGCATTATCATAATGCGTCAATACAGCATATCAAGTTGAACTTATTATAATTCATATTCCATTACACATTTTAAAAGATCATAAACTGCAGATGATAATGATTAGACAAAGGAGAACGAGGTATCCTTTGCTTGAAAGCATTCCTTTTATTTAAGCAGTATTTTAATCAATACAATTGTACTCTAAACCGTTAACATTGAAATAAGTTCCATCATATCACTCGTGCCTCGATGTGTTTCTGAATACTGCGAAATGGAGTAAACAATTATTATGCACGACTTTATTTGTAAACATGTAACACCTTTTTGTTTAGTAGAAATGCAAAACTACAAAGAAATGTGGCGTAGAGATATTTGTTGTCTTTAAATATTATTAATCGCCTTTAATGGTTCAAGGGAGACAACTGTTTATATCTTAAGGTTCATGTTATAATTAACTCCCTTGGTGGCGGATTGCCTCATATTGTTAGGATATTAGAGTTACTTCCCCTTAGAAGAAGGTCAATAAAATGGCGTCAACTTCGACAATGCTATGTCCTCTTTAAAGATAATTAGTTTGTTCATGACCCTTTATTGGGCAAGTAACACCCAGGCCACAGAAATCCCGTGCAATATAGAGACACATATATCTAAAAAAAAAATTACAGCCATTGGCTCTGTAGCTCATCAGGCTTCATCATCAACTATGATGTAGAGTGTGGCCAATGTGATTCCCCCTTTGTAGAGGCCACAGGGTCACCAATCATAAAATTTAGTATATAGCAGTGTATAAAATAGATTGGAAAGCTAGCCTGTCCTGAAAATTCATTGGTCAATTCCTTTGGGAAATTTAAGAAAAAAATTGAAAAGTTACCAGTCCTGACCAAAAAGTAACCAGTCCTGGCAAAATGTAGCCAGTTCAAGGACTGGCTGACGGGTAATATTTCAAGCACTATATATAGGCGACAAGTTTCAGTTTTCTAAGCCTTATACTTCAGGAGAAGATGAAAATAGATTTGAAGGACGTTCCTGTTACTATTATAAAGCTACAATTCATCATCTTATTAGGGTTCACAGGGCGCCCAAAGCTACAGTTTATAATCCGCACTAGCCAAGGAGTCTGTACACAAAGTTTCAGTTTTCTCGGCCAAATGGTTCTGGAGAAGAACAAAGTTTACGGACGGAAGGACGGACAGACGGTTGGACAGTATGGGCGCTATATACCCCCGCTTACGCTGTAAGGCGGGGGTATAAAAATAAACTCTCGATAAATTTCGTGTCTTCTGAGTCAAGAATCGGATATTTGTTACTTTTATCAACTATATTTGATAAAAGAAGACACGTGGATGAGGATCTTTATATAATTATGTGAATATCAGTAATGAACTAGATTAGCATTTGCGGGATACCGCAAAAGGATACCGTGACTTGCTTTTCTCTGTGTGACATATTGTTTATGTAATGTTTGTTTAAAGTTGTATATCGAGTGCCTATGTATATTTGAGACCGTTGTTGATGTAAAAAGAATTTCCTACGGGATAATAAAGTATTATCTTATCTTATCTTAAAAGCAGAGCAGCCCCGGAACTTGGGGTTTCGCCTTACCCTGTTCCGCCTGTTACAGGCTTCACCAAATTGGGAATTTTCTCGTGACCTGGACCTTTGACACTCAAGGTCACACACTTAATGAACACATTTCATTGAGTATAACATTATTGTAATGAAATAAAGTGTTAAAAATTAAATTAATCCATTTTCTCCATATATGTTGACCTTGCTGTGACCTTGACCTTCGACAGTTCGTACCCAAAACTTTTTGAAAATTTTGTACTTCTCAAGAGATAATATATACAAAATCTTAACTTCATAGCACAAAAACTTTTCAAGTTATTGTGTTTACAAGGAATTGCAATAACTCATATCTCATGACCTTGACCTTTGACCTTCAAGGTCACACAATCATTGTACACTTTTCATTGAGTATAACAATCATGTATTGATTAAAAGTGTTCATAGTTAAAATGAAGCATTTTCGCTAAAATATGCTTACGTCATGACCTTGCTGTGACCTTGACCTTTGACGGATTGTAGCCAAAACCTTTTCAACATTTTTTACTTTTCCAAGGATGATATATACCAAGTTAGAGCTTCATAGCTCTAAAACTTTTCAAGTTATCGCGTTTACAAGGAATTCTTAGAGTGAATGCATATCTCGTGACCTTGACCTTTGACCTTGAAAGTGAACGTGTCAAAATCGTTCCCCCGAGGTATGAGTAGTAAGGTATGAATAAGAGTTCTGTAAAGCTTAGTGGAAAAAAGTTATAGCTAGTAGTACGAGTGCGGCGGCGGCGGCGGCGATGGAAACTTCACAAAAACTGATAGCAGCCCCGTCCTTAGATAATTCACTTACTTGAACGACGATTCATCGAAAAAAGCGATCCTTCCGCTTGATAAAGCATCAGAAGGACCAGCAAAACCAACACGGTTTGTAATATCGACATGTTTACAGAGCATGGAGTTTGATCTGTTCTGTGAAACGAATTTGTCTCAACTCTCCGATACAGCTCAAACCGTCAATGTATATTTCGCCACTTAAAGGTTGTTGCTACACACGAGTCTAGCCGAACTATTTACTTCCTTGCGGCCACGGACCGGAACACAGCAATTGACTAAAGTAGGTCATGAAAGTTGTGTGATATGTTTAAATGGAAATAAGTTGTAACCTCTACTATAATATCAACAGAAGATGACATATCTAAACGGTGCCCAAAAAGACAGAAGATCTGAGATTACTTAGGAGAACAAAGTCATCTGACGAAATTATCAGTTCCACATCAATTGAAACCACCAACATTAAATATCTAAAAAGGTAAAAAATCATAAAAGGCACATTATATATGCTTACTTATCCATGTACAAAGCAAAGAAAGCTTAGAAGTCTACTATGTGAGTTGTTTTGCGTTACATAGGACAAACTTTATTCATAATTGTGTCATACGATCAAGAAATATGAAAAATGTCATGCCTTTATGTGTATCTTTCATTAACAATGTGAGGGGGACATATATGAAAATCAAATATGGAATTTTCTTTTTTATAAGATAGTATCTGTTTTATAACTTTATAAATCATTATTTGTTTATCATTTAGATCAATCTTACTTACTAATAAACCTAAAACAACTAATGAGAAAGTAAAAGGTTTTGTAAAAGGAAAGGTTATCTCCCCTGGATGTTAAATGTCATTTATAGCTATGCTTACGGAAATGACCGAGTCTTTGTGAATGATCATTTTTTAAACGGCGTCGCTGATCGCACAATTAACCTTGATTGCCTCCTATCAGATTTCTAACTTTGTACGCCATGGACTAGGCTAATTAGAACAAAAGCTTACCCGGGTACGACTGAGCTGCCTCTGTTGAGAGAGAATGGCTATAATCACACAAATGCCACAATGAACTGAACACAATGTTCACATATTCTTAAACGAAAGTCACAGGAGTTGTGTTTGATGATAAATTATGTAAAATGTTCTTGAAATTTAATCACTCTTCGCTTAGTGAAGGAAAACGCGTGGCTGCACGGACGTTGTCTATTTCATCTCGTGATGCACGGACTTCTTGTTCTTCATATTGCTCACGTCTCTTAAAACTCCACGTGCAGCACAAAACCGAAAGCGCATGGTTTCAAACAGGTTTGGAAAATGTGCTCTTCGGTGTCAAACAGATATATATAGAGAATCTCACCCAAGTGTCTTCTGATATTAAATATATCAACACAAGTTGATAAAAGTAACAAATAACCGAGGCTTGCTGAGGATATTTTACTTTTATCAACGAGTGTTGATATATTTGATATCAGAAGACACGAGGGTGAGATTCTATTTATCATTTTTCATCACATTTGCTTGAAAAATGTACATCTTTGAACACTGCATAGCTCTAAAACGCCTATACCAGTGATGTCATAGCATTGTGACGTCATTGTGTTTATGACGTCATAACATTGTGACGTCTTTTCTGATGATGCAAAACGTGTGTGATGTCATGTCAACAGTTCAAAATCTACTGTCAAAGCGATATCTCCTAGGAGATATCGTTTGATCTTTCACCAAATGATTTGAAATGAAACTTTTGAAAGCAGTTTGAACATGTAAATTGAAAATGACTTCAATGGCCATCTATAAATAGTGTTTATTCTGTTTTTTGGTTTCTTTCATTAACATTTTTGCGGTTTTAATTAGTTTAATTATCTCAATCGCTTTAAAACGCGTACAAAATAGAGCCACTGGCTCTGTAGCTCATCAAGCATCATATTCAAGTATGCTGTAGAGTGTGGCCATTGTGGTTCCTCCTTTTCAGGGGCCACATGGTCACCAATCCTAAACCTAAGTATATAGGCGATGTGAATTCAGATACCTGTAATCAATTCAGGTATGAATTGTTCAAAAATTAAATTGATAATTTAAGGTATAGGATCGAAAAGTTCACCAAGCCCTTTTTAAAGACCATTAGATCACCAAAACTGTTAATTGCAATCCTCATTAGTAGGAGTCTCTACACAAGATTTCAGCTTTCTAGGCCTAGGCTTCTGGAGAAGAGAAATAGGTTTTATAGAGCGTGACATATACATCCCTGATTAGAGACTACAGGGCAACCAAAGCTATAAATAATAGGAGTCAAGTTTCAGCTTTCTGGGCTAAAATGCTTCTGAGGAAGAAGATGAAAATAAATTTAAAGGTGTGCCCTTATTAGGGGCAACAGGGTCACTAAAGCTAGAATTTATATTATTCACTAGTCAAAGAGACAAACGGTTTCATCTTTCTAGGCCCTATGGTTTCTTGAGGAGATGAACATAGCTAGATGTATGGGCGTGGCAACATTTGGATATTACTCATTGGAATACTTTCCATACTCAACACATCCGGGTTATATACTTTATTTCCCCTTTCAGTGTGTCTTTTGAAATTGTGACAAAATATTAGAAACAATCTTTTTATCGGCATGTTCTGTTTAAATATTCGTGTTCACGGAAAGTAATAACTCTTCATCGGAATTGATTGTTGGGAAACTCGTTCAAACCGGACAGTAGCAGCAGGTGCACTTGATGAAACCCGCCTGAATTAAATTAAGATGTATCAATGATATGCCACTGTCAAATCAAACCCTGATTACTTCCGAAAACTCTCTTGGGAGAGTTTGTTGATGAACAGCATGCGAAATGGAGACGATTTCATCAATGTTGAAAACGATGACAGCAATATGTAATTGGTTTATTTGAAAACATAATGAAATCGTATGAAAAAGGGAGCACATTTTGGGCAATGTAATTTAGAAATGACGTTGATGATGTTAAACTGATGTTACTAATTTAAATGAAAAAATGACTTCTTCGTCATTGTAAGGTCAATATTTGTAAAGAATGGTTTTTCACATAGTTTTTATTATTGTAGATTACGCAAGAAATTCAATTTAGATCAATATCACCTACCCTTAACAAAAGACTCATGTTGTTGTTGTATAGGGAAGGGGTTACTGATATATACATGTATGTATTATATGCTTGTGTTTCAGACTTGCATTGTTACACGATGTGCTTAGGCAAAATTTTAAATTTTGGGCAATTTCATTACAGATCGGGAGCCAAGGGTGAGACCATGGGACAACATAAAGAGAAAACAGGATTCTACTTTCAGTGTGAATTTCTAGCAACGCTACGAGTATATGTGGACGGGTTCTCAATCGACCTCCACACTCCCGGTACCCCTCGCCTATTTGGAGGACCAAGAGCGGTCAGAGTTCTAACATCAAGATTATCTGGAATCCAACAAGAAACTCCTTGGTAAATATTACTTGGTTAAAGTACCAGAAATTCTAATTCTTGTGCTTAGAAATTTCATCTCGTAACCCTCTGTGCGTTCCATCGTGTTATAAGTCAAAATTGTGCACGAGACCCATTGATCCCATCCAAGTAAAGGTTGTTTGTTTGACATATGTAAAACAGTGGATCCTTTGTCAGTTCTGTTACAGTTTATTGATTGGCATCCAAACTTCACCTTAATTACATGATATTTGCATGTTCATATACCCGTAGGGTATGCAGATGCACTTCTTATTCAACTAATAAGCCTATCCACTGTTACTGCACATATTGGTACTGCCTCAACTGTAATTCTTACTATTTCCAGATATGCTAATGCTTTTACTGACACAACATCTACAATTGAGTGAGTGAGTGAGATGATGTTTAACGTGTTTTGAACAATATTTCAGTTATTAAACACGTGGATGTTGCCATCCAAAAGAGAGTAGACAGATCAGGGAGAAAGGGATCGAAAGGATGAGGGAAAAGACGGAAAGAAAGGCATAGTAAGAGATAGAAAGCAGGTTTTAGAAGGACTCAAATTTGGTCTGGCTTCTACCCGTCGACCTGTCCAGCTTGGGTGACCCTACCAGGAGCATGTAAGCTCCAGCTGGCATAGCTCTCGGGGTCGTCGATGCACACAAACCACCACACCACGATAAGGTAACGAGTCCAGTGGTGGCATCTACAATTGAAAGGATGAAGTCGAACCACAACCATTATGGATATCTAAAACCATGCTAGCGGACTCCTTTGATTGATCCGAAATATTTTAGACGAATTTATGTCATGAGTGTTTAAAGGGGCAGTAGTACGTTTTTGAAAATTTTATATCTTAAAATGTTCACTAATGATTTGACGTTTATGTTAAATGTATTATTTCGATAGTGTAAAAATCTCATTACACATATCAATCATCAATAGTCAGAGAAGAAATTATTAAGATTCACATAAAGTCCATTCGCGGTCATTTTTTTGTGAACACCTTTAATTTGTTTGAAAAATGGATCGCAAGGCTGAACTTTACATTATTGTTTTATTTATTACTGCTTTAGATAGGTTATAGGCATTGTCTTACAATTGGAACCATTTATGATCCTTTTCCTGAAAAAGGCTTCTATTTCCCCTAAAAATTTGCTACTGCCCCTTCAAAGGTGATGAAGAAGTGTTATTCTATTATGTTTCTTTTTGTCATAGCAACATCGGTTCAGCCACGATAAGAGGAAAAGGAGCTTTAACAAAATGTGCAAGCAAAATTCAAAACAGCTTGGAGTAAGTTCATCCTTTTTTGTCTTAACATTTATTTAGTTTCCTGCTTTTTAGAAATTAAGCGATTCTACCAACCTTTTTGTTTTGGTTTAATGTGTGTCTTGATTAGAGTAAACAATGAATGGAAGTTGTTAATTGCTGAGATCAAGAGTCATCAAACAAATTAAACGGGTTTTTTTTCAATTAATGTTTGTTTCTATCTCATTCTATTCAATAATATATTAAATGAAATTAGATTGCCATTACTAATTGTTAAGATGAAGCATCAAACACTCAACGTGTCCCGTACAAAGAGATAAAAGAAAACGAAATCAACATTGACTGCCAACGGGGGTTTCATTTGGAAACCCATCCCAATACCCTTGAGGCAGACCATTGCAGATGGACCAGATGTAAATATCAACATAACGTGAGTAATTCAGAGACAGTAAAGATAAAAAACGCAATCAAACTGTACAGTAACGGTTGCTTTTAAAAAAATTAATGATCGAGAACGTAAAAGCGATGGGATTTTTTATATGAAGAGTTATCTCCCCCTGATGTTAAATATATTGATACAGTGACCGAACATGAAGACCATAATTTCAAACATCAAAAGAGGTCAAACATCATTGACATCCTCTTCACTATATTCAGGATAACGTCTAAGCAATGTTGCAGTACTTTTTGTAAACAGAACGATTTTTCCACTTTCATTTTGTTTTTGTTCTCCATTAGGTTCCCTCGATCCTGCATATGGGCAGAACAAAGGTAATGATCCGCAGTACCATACAAAACTGTTTACAAAGTACTTGTAAATAGTCTGCATATAGTAATATAATGGTGTTTTACATATTAAAATCTTACTCTCTGGAAAAAAAATATTGTTATTTTTTCTGTATATTTTGTATAATCTATTTTACTAAAAATTGTCATTGTATACCAGTTGGTTATGTCGACTTATGTTGTCTATTTTTTACGTTGTAGTCGTTGGTTTGTTTGTAAGAAGTAAATGGAAGTCATATTCATAATTTTATTCCATAACGGATGTTTTCAATGTTTCAGATTTAACTCCATATCGGGTCGAAAACATTATTCGACAGAAGTACAACAAATCCCTGGTGACATTGGTCGGGTTGGAAACCCCTACATGGGAACTCACAAAGAACATCATTGAAATAGAACAGTAAATCAAATATACAAACTACGCTCGTGATACTAGTGGAGCAACTTCCACCGGAAGTCACTCTGCCTTAACAAATGTGAAAACGCCACAGAAACAACCCAATAGACTATGTTTATGTTGTTCCAGCAGTGAAAGTAAACTTATTACTCAAATTGAAAGGAAGGTTTGTGAAGTTAGATATTTCCTTCCGTGTCTTGAATCCACAATAGACGTTTCTTTGGAGAAAATAAAAGACTGTCTGAATGTGTGAAGGAAATGCCATACAGTTATTGACTCTTACTTGAAATTCAATCATAATATTAATACAAGGAAAGTGCCGAAACAGGTCCTACTTTGTATTCAACGACCTAAAAGAGAGGCAAGAACACCACATTCCTAAATAACTCCTCCTCGATTATCTAGCGCCTCGTAAAACCTCGTTAACTTTTCCAGGATTTCCAACTTTTGTAGATTTATCGGAACGAAAGCGCTGGACTATATAGGATGCAATAACCAAAAAGAGACATGTCGAAGGTTGTGAGACACGCATTAAATCTGTTGAGATACCAAAACAAGTGATTCTAAGCATCATGAACCTGGCCCTAAACTTATTCCAAAAGCGTCTTTTCCTTTTACACAAGCCAACTGAGAATGACACAATTACAGAGGGTATAAGACCACTTGTGTTCAGCCCCTCTTCATTAGCACATGTTGTACATGTTGAACACGGGTATATAAAAACTGAAATTGCCGAGGTGTCTCCATCAGAGAAAAGCTCGAAAAACAATTTCATTAGCTGAGAAAGCAGTAATCGAGAAACATGATATGTTGCCATCACTTGTTGCGGCAGTTAAAGAAAAGTGTAAACAAGGAAACATTGTCCTTTCAAAAACGACCACAAGAAATTTGAGTAGGAAGGACATATTCGCAGCAGCGGTGTTAGAATTTCAAAGTACTTGCCCTGCATTATTTGCAAACCTATCAAAAGCCCTGGGTTAACCATTCTCCCCACATAAGCAGATCAAATCATGGAATTTTGATAAATCCACAACAATTACATTGAATTTCTTTATCAAATGACAACGCCTCTCGCATGGAAAGGGCGGTATATTAAAATGCCTTTGCTCATTAGAATTATTTTCTGTCAAAATGAAGTGAACGTTGAGTAGACGGAGCTCGCTGATTGGCTATACCCGGATTCTGGGTATGGCGCCCAGCACTTGTGAGTGTAACGGAGAGGGCCGAGGTGTTCCGAATGCACAATAATGCAACGTGCTTATTGGAAAATCAAAAAGGTGAGAGGCAGTTTAAAGGGCGGAGCTAGCAAAATCTGGCCGACGACACTGAGAAACTTCAACATTGTTGAAAACCGCTCAGTCTCTCGACACATTTTTCAGTCTAAAAAAGCCCGAAAGACATTACTTACTGCAGAAATTCAGTGGCGTCACGAAAACCATCATTCTCTCCCCACAGAGGCAGATCAAGTCATGTTGATTTAGTCTCTGTTATATTACGACGAGTTTGTGGGAAAGAATGGGAGATGCCTGATTGGAGGCAATCAAAATCAGTTGTGCAATCAGCGACGCTGTTCTGAAATCATCATTTTGGCTACTGAAACAAGGCAAAGGCATTGTGATATGAAACACCCTTTCCATGCGAGAAGCCTTGTCATTTGATAAAGAAATTCAAATGGATTGAGATGAAAGTTTTTTCCGCTAGGGGAAAATGCCGGAACCCACGGATTTCGGCGTAATAGAACAGAGGCTAAATCAACATGACTTGATCTGCCTCTGTGGGGAGAGAATGGAAAACCATAGCTATACATTATCGAGCTAATAATTGTAATCTAAACATTTTGGTAATTAAAAGCTTACTCTTTTCACAAAATAATTTTCCAAAAGGACCAAAAATAATTTGCTGAAAACCAACAATTTATGTAATATAAAGGAGAGTACATGTACAACCTCGAAAAACACAGGTAAACTATTCTATCACGCATCTCATAAAAATATGAAATCGACAAGTCTATGTGATTCTAAAGCATGATGAAGACGAGTTTGAACAAGTATTTGTCACAAAAATGACAGGATCCCCCGCCGCAAATTGATGTTAACAAAAAGCATAATGTATACATAGAAACACTTGTCAACACTTGTCATGCTACTAGATGTCATTTAGACCACAATAATCGACTGGTCCCTGGGTCTTCCAAATAAGAAGCCTTGTGCAAAAAAAGAAGAGAATATAGAGAACAGTTCTTGACATATCAGCCTAATAAATGCATGTTGGCTTCACTGTGAATTGAAAATAATGTGAAAGGCACCAAAACAAAATTGGCCCAGTGTCTTCCTAAAATAGATTTATAAAAAGAATCCATTGAATGACTCTTGAGATATCACACTTACAAGCTTAACATGCTGGTAAATTGATGATAAATCAAAAGTTCTGCTGTGACCTTGAAAACAAGTTCATCAAAATTGACTTGGTCCGGCATCTTTTCTGTAACATGCTTTGCTTAAGTTATGAAGAGAATCTAGGGAAAGGTTCTAGATATATCCTGCTGACAAGCCTTAAATGCAGATTTCAATATTAACATTTTAAAGCCTCGCTGTGACCTTGAAAATAATGTAAAGGTCACCAAAATCGACTGGGCCCTGCACCTTCCCAAAAAAATGCTACGTGTAAATTATGAAGAGAATGCAGTAAATGGTTCTTGAGATATCCCGCAGATAAGCCTAAATGCAGGTTTCGATGCTGAAATATTTAAAGCCTCGCTGAAACCTTGAATATAATGTGAAGGTCACCAACATCAAATGGGCCTTCCCAATAAGATGCAATGTTTAAGTTATGAAGAGAATCCAGTGAATGGTTCTTGAAATATCCCGCTGACAAGCTTAAAATGCAGGTTTCAATGCTGAAATCTTCAAAGCCTCGCTGTGACCTTGAAAATAATGTGTAGGTCACCAAAATCGACTGGGCCCTGCGCCTTCCCAAAAAAATGCTACGTATAAATTATGAAGAGAATGCAGTAAATGGTTCTTGAGATATCCCGCAGATAAGCCTAAATGCAGGTTTCGATGCTGAAATATTTAAAGCCTCGCTGAAACCTTGAAAATAATGTGAAGGTCACCAACATCGAATGGGCCTTCCCAATAAGATGCAATGTTTAAGTTATGAAGAGAATCCAGTGAATGATTCTTGAAATATCCCGCTGACAAGCTTAAAATGCAGGTTTCAATGCTGAAATCTTCAAAGCCTCGCTGTGACCTTGAAAATAATGTGAAGGTCACCAAAATCAACTGGGCCCTGCGCCTTCCCAAAAAGATGCTATGTATAAATTATGAAGAGAATCCAGTTAATGGTTCTTGAGATATCCTGCTGACAAGCCTAAAGTGCAGGTTTCAATACTGAATTTTCATAACCTCGCTGTGACCTTGAAAATAATGTGTAGGTCACCAAAATCGACTGGGCCCTGCGCCTTCCTAATAAGATGCACTATGAAAGTTATGAACAGAATCCAGCGAATGGTTCTTGAGATATCCCGCTGACAAGTGCAAAATTTCAAAGTCTCGTTGTGACCTTGAAATGAAGGTCAATGCCATAAACCTTTACAAGGACCTTACTCTCATGGCGATGAATCTATATACAAAAAGATGAAAAGAATTCGGTCAATAGTTTTTGAGTTTTCAATTTCGTACGGACGGACGGACGCTGCCCAATACTATATCCCCCGCTTCGCGCTAAACGCGCGGCGGAGGATAAAAAAATAGGATTACATCATCATGGTTCATAAAATATACAATGAATCAAATAACTAAAATCGATGGCGAATAAAATTCAAGAAAGAAAATGATATCTAGCACAATTATCATATATGTAAAGTAGGGGGAATTTTGTACTGAAACAGAAAATCAATGAAAATATACAATGAGTGAGTTCAGGTTTCACTTTCTGTCAGCAAGTGTTCAAGGAGGGATAGGTCAAAAGGATGAGGGGAAAGAAAAGAAAGATTCATTTGTCATTCAACAGTATATACTAAATCTCATGTCCAAATACTTCAGATGAGAGAACTCAATTGATTAAGTCGATGACTAGAAAATTGGCCAGTAAAAAATCAATCTAAATAAATTTAGATCAACAGGTTTTATATTAGGTTAGACTGTTGATCTGAGATTGGCCCGTAAGGCGGGTCAGCCGCTCGGGCAATCAGAAAAAATGCCTTAAAAAATTCCATAAAAGCTGGGATATTCAATTTAACTCTATGTACATACATATACAGAACGTCATACGTGTGCATTTGGGTCGTTTGTATTGAACGAGTAGATGTCATGGACGCGGAGGAACAACGAGTTCGAAGTTCGAACGAGTTGTTTCTCCGCGTCCATGACATCTTCGAGTTCAATACAAACGACCCAAATGCACACGTATGACGTTCTGTATTTATTATATACTCTCTTTTTAACCTTTTTAAAAGTAATTTTGAATTGCTTAAATAATCCGAGACGTCGCACTGCGCATTGATACATAATGCAAAGAAGGCGATTACCTATGACAAGCTCGACTGATGATGTGATACCTCAATTATCCGTTTATTTTCTCATTACTTTGCGTAGTTAAACGTAAGAGGCAATTTTCTCAAGTGTGAAAACTAAATACAGTGATAAAAGGTTATCCTTAGTAATTATTTATAAGTTCTGAATATGATAAACGTAAGTTCAGGATTCCGAGCGACGGAATCCTTTCAAACGACGTCACCATGGAAATGACGTCATAATCGTTGTAGGTTATGACGTCATAGGGCCAAGTGTCGCCGGCGATGTTCTCTGAGTTTTGTTTAGGATTCCTATTTTATAGTGTTTTGCAGTTTCTTTACTAACGATAACACTAGTTTCTCACTTTATTATTCTTCAATATCATATTAAAAAGTAGGTTTGTTACAAATGCAGTTGAGATACGTCAAATCCGGTGTTCTAATAAGGAAAATGATTGTTACGAACGGAAAGTTGCGAGAATAGCCGAAGCTTGAAAAAAGTAGAACCGGCAGGCGTGCAATACGGATTCTGGAGTGCAATACGGAATTTGAAGACGTATTCCGTATTGCACCCTTGTATTACTATCCTAAGATTACATGAGTATATAATAAAGTTCATTACTTATCGTGAAGCCCCGATCCGCCATTACCAGGTAATAAATAGTTCCAGAATTCTTGGTAATATATATATCACTAGCACGATGTAACATACATGTATGGAAACGAACATTATGTAACCAGTTGGAGCAATTGCGACCAGAAATTTAGCAGTATTGTGACTACTGTACTGTAAGTTTGAGCCCTAACCTTCAATTACTAATGGACGTTGCAAGAAAATATCAGTACAGTCAATAATGCAGGTCAGTTGGGGATAAGTGTTCTTAAATGACGTTGGGCATTGCAGATCTATGCTATCTCTTTGAAGCCATATGATGCAATCTTTAAACTTTCTTATTACACTTAAGTTCTTATTAAACATTAATGAGTTTGCTCTAAATATGACTGATTGATTTGATGATGATTATTTTTTTACTCTTCTGCAAGTTTTAACAATAAAAAAAATAATTTGGCATGGTGTCCGTCCGTCCATTCGTCCGAAAACTATGTGGAATTCGACTTCTTCTCCAGAACCATAAGGCTTAAAAAGCTGATACTTTGTGTACAGACTCCTTAGCTAGTGAGGATTATAAATTGTAGTTCTGGTGGCCTTGTCCCTAATACGGGCCACAAAAACCTATTTTCGACCTCTTTCATGGAATTATTAGACGTGGAAAGCTGAAATCTTGTTTAGAGACTCCTTTATTTGGGATCATGATTTGTAACTTTAGTGACCTTGTGACCATTAATAAGGGCCACACCCTAGAAACCTATTGTCTTCTTCTCAAAAACCAAAAAGATGAAATCTTGTGTATAGACTCCTTGACTAGTGAGGATTATAAATTGAAGACTCCTTGACTAGTGAGGATTATAAATTGAGATTTTGGTGGCCCTGTTGACCTAATAAGGCGAACCACATTTGCCCTAAATTGTTTATAAATTGACCAAACCATTTTGATAAGTAACATTATGAATTATATTTAACACTTGATACTTTGTTAGTTGATAGTTTGATACTTGTTCCTTTCTCCTGCTTTTTGATTGACACCTGTTACTGGATTTTAAAAATTAGCACAGTTACTTGATTAACAATATATGAATTGTTGACGTAAACATTTATCAATAGTAATACATTTTCATTGAGGGAGTAATCTGGTGTTTTCAAATATTGTTAGTGACAAAGTATATATTATCAATTGTGAATGTCCTGTATAAAATCATTCTCTCCTTAAAGAGTTAAATCAAGTCATAAATTGTTGATACAACATCTGTTGAAAGTAAGCGGAATTGGCACCACAAACTATATAAGCTAATGACACCACTTCTTGAATTACAAGGCTGTTTCATATCACAATGGCGTCATGTTTTAGTAGGCAAAAAGATTGTTTGGGACAGCGTCGCTTGTTGTACAACTAACTTTGATTCCATCCAGTCGTTCATCTTCCATTCTAGCCCATCAAGTTGGCTTATTAGAACAGAAGGTCGATAAGCATGTTAGGACTAGATCTGACTGAGAATTATGGAGTAAATTACCTTCAGGTTTGATGTTCACAATACATGATAAAGCTTGGTTTGTCCATTCTTATAAGCTAGAAAGATAAGTGAACAGCCAGAACTAGTTTAAAACAAATTAACCTCTATTAATCAACATATTCACAATCCATTAAACCAGACTATTATAAGATCCTTTTGAAAATGTCCAATCACTTAACCACTTTCAATCAATCAACCAATCTAAGTGTAAACATACGTAAAAATGGTACTAAAAGAATACTTGTAAAAAGTACTTTCGTATGTAAAATTAATCACATCAGGAAAAAGAAATTACTTGTTTCACATTCTTTGATCATGCTGCCGATCAGTTGACAGGTGCCTGCTAACATCAATCGTCAAGTAACACTTCGAATGCTTCATCTGTTCAGAAGGTTCTTTGAAGAAATAACTTTGATGTGAAGGAACTACTGTTATCTTTGCAGTGTACTTTGGTACAGTGTGTTCTTCTGAATCTTCGGTTATCCACAGACATGCTACAGTTTGTATTCAATGTCCTAAGCTATTTAGGGTGAATAATTAAAGATGTTGTATTCATTTGTATTAGATCTCCAACTTCATATTTGAAAAGAACGGATATCTAGAATGTTGTGTTAACGGCGTCTTAGCATTTTAACTAATTATATCAAGTAGTTGCTACAGACAGACAACAGGGGCATTGAACAGTCTGATTTAAATCGACCGTGCTCCGAGGAATAAAATATCAAAAATATTGTATCTATAGGGGCTCGAACCATTCGGGATAGGGTTAGGGTTAGGGTTAGGGTCTCGTTTCCGTCTCGGTCTGAATGCACCCACCTCTCGCGTGTTGCTATAACTAGTTTAGCGCAGACAAACCCAGTCGTAAGCTATCCAATCACATCCTCGTTCTTAAATAGCGTTTAGCGGCGATTATGTATAACGAATGGTACACTGGAGTTACCTGCCCCTGAGGGATACCGAAGCTTTCACTGCGCTCCTTTCGATTGGCTAGATGAGCTTGTGTCAGAACATGCGGGCAATAGGGGTGCCTTCAGACTGTGAATGAGAGGAAAGCCGGGCTGGGTGAGGTTCGAACCCCGCTAGAGATAATATTTTTACAGTTTTTTCCTCGAATCACAGTCGATTTTAATCAGACTGGGGCATTGAATATGCATAATTTTTCCTACCGCCTTGCACTTTTGCATTCCAATATAGAAATGTATTACCATCTGGAGAATCGATGAAAAATATCAACATTGTATTGATTTGTGTGAACTTAATGTAAACTTTGCAAGAAATTTCCTTTTGTGAAGGACATGATGTTCTCTGACTCTCATTAGCGACTTGGCACTTGTAAGAAGGTACTCTCACTGGGATTAATCAAGTGGGTCCTTATCCATCAAGCGTGCTAATAAATGTCAACATTTTAGAAAAAGCATACAACAATCAAGCTTTGTAAATATGACATTAATGACAAAGCCAGGAGAATAAAATCTTTCAAGAAGTTTTTAAAATGACAAATTTAGAATTTGTTAAATTACATCTTGTTCCTAAGGGTATGTTAATGCGTTTTTATATTTTAGTAAGGAGAGTTTTTTTGTCTCTGGGGTCTTAACTGAATTATGATCTGATTGAGTACATGTATATTATGAACACTTTTAATCTTGAATATATGTACAAATGTACATGCACAAGAAGAAAGTATGGACATAAAAAATGATTTACGTAAATGATGGAGAAAGCTCTAAATACTTCCTTATGGAGTAATATTTTAAAGTTTATTTAACAACAACTTATGCGGAGGTATAAGGTCACAAGATATTTAACATCAAGCTTTGTCGTAATGTAATCATTAGCTGTAATAATATTTCGTTTGTTATGGTTTAGTTCATCCCTAAAAGTCTTTGAAATACTTGATAAAATGGAAGTTACTGAGTAAATGTAATGCAATGTTAAAGTAGCGTATGCTTGCTCATCCCAAGCCTTCATACACATACAGCGTACTTTGAGTTTCAACAAAACAGCCTAGATCTCTTTTGTAAGTCTTGTTACCATTCAATGCAATAATATAAACATAAACATATTTTCAATATTAAGCATGTTTTAGACCAAACAAAAAACGAGGAAACTACTAAATCTTAAACAGACATGTACATGATAATGTTTATTCAGCTTTAAACGTTCAAGCAAACGTGGATGATAACTACTTTTAAAAAACACACATTTGTTAGGTAAGAAGCGTCAGTCATCAATTTACAACAGGGGTATTTCATCAGCAATGAGGGAGGGGGAGAGAGTGGTATATACATATCAAGCAAACCTTGCAAATATGTTGTTGTAAATATAAGTAGCAGGGGTTTGGGGTTTATTTACGATCCTCAAAATCATGTGTCTTTCATTGTCCTGGATGCCTTAAATACTCTGTCAGTGAGGCCGTTATCACAAATATAGGTATCATGGGATTTCATTGCTTAAGAAATAAAATAATTTGAACAATTAAGAAAGACTACAAACGAAAATGATTCATACAACAATTATTAAACATTGAATAATGTCCATATCTCACACTTTACACCGTTTTTGTAATGTAGTTGTAGAATGAAGGTTTGACATCAGTAATCAATGAAATAGCTGTTTGGTATGTAAACTAGTGTCCAAAAGAAACGTTACCATACAATTTGCTAAATAACTCAATCCACTGCAGATTGATAAGACTAAAACATAGTTATATCATTTCTTCAGTAGTCAACTTTCTTCTTTGCAAAATGTTGAAACATTATCTTTTCATGTTTGCGAGAAACATGCATTTAAAAAAATCATCGATCTGGAATCTCCTGAACTAGGCGAGAAAGTAGGGAGCAATTGGACACTTTCGCTTGTTTTAAAACGTTCTAGTGCAATGACGCGTCAACAAATTTATGTCAAATAAAGTGCATTGTATCAACAACATTGTTTTCTTACCTAAATTCCATACTTTATCACGTTTTTAGTGAAATGACAAAAGTTCTGTGCACAAAACAATTTGAAATTTCGATTTATGCACCCCATGTGCGTTTGAAGAGACACAAAATCAAAAGTACCTTTTCCTGAAGAATGAAAATGTGCATACTTCTTTACACGACATATGCCTGTTAGGCACACTTAAATTCGACTCTGTCAGGTAATAGAATTTTGTTTCGGAGGACGTTGAAAACTTTGTATCGTTTCTTTTGGACACTAGTTTATATTGAGATACAGCCGTATTAGACTTTTATCTTAATGTGCAACATAATCTGTAACATCATTACGACGAACTTTATGAGGTGATTAAGGGACTGATGTCAATCCTTATGTTGTAAGAGAATCTTCGAGACGCCATTTAATCTACTTGAAACATGAAATGGCTTTAAGTTCCACAACCCGTTCCATTATAAAATGAGACCCTTTCTAGACGTAGCAGCTATAATGATCTTTGGTGAAAGCAATTATCGTTTAATTGGTTTGTTAAAATGCCAATGTATCTGTCATTGTGAATGTGATGACACAAACAAAGTGGTAAGACTACCTGTATCATAGTATTTATATTATGTAAATTAAAACTATTTATTTAATTATGCCTCTATTTTGCTATCACAGTTTACATTTAAATTGCAAATTATAAGATTATCTTATGTTTAGTGTTAAGGTTTTTAGCTGACTTATGATATGGTTATAAGATACACATTGTTTTAATAATACCTGAAATCCTGCCAAATATTTTGAGAGTTGAGATCTGTGTTTTATCTTTATTATGCCCCCGAATCGGAGATTCCGGGGGTATATTGTTTTTCACCTGTCCGTCTGTCCGTCCGTCCGTCTGTCCGTTTGTCCAGAAAAACTTTAACCTTGGTCATAACTTTTGATTGGTCAGAGCTAGGTCTTTGATACTTGACATATGGATCCCTTGTGATGAGACCTTTCAGATGACACTATGACATTTGACCTTGTGACCTTGACCTTGACACAGCGAGCAGGATGCATCCGGGGGCATTCGTGTTTCTCAAACACATCTTGTTGTTTTGATGTAATGCACAGATTACTGTATCAATGTAACTGCAATTAAATTATTTTTCGGTTTTAACAATTTTGTTCTCAAAACAATTATATTTTAATATTATTAATTCTCTTAAAAACAACATAAAGTCAAGTTAAGCATCACACTTTTTCAACCAAGATTATTTATTCCCATTTACATGTTTTCTCGAGGGTGTCTGTCTCTTTAGTTGATTGTCGGCCTTGACATTGAATGATTGCTTTGTAAGAAAAAATCAGACAACAGAAAATTGAGTAAAATCCCGCAAAAGGATTTGATTGTGTGTTGTAATTCACC
The DNA here is from genome assembly GCA_916613615.1 of Steromphala cineraria. Classification (NCBI taxonomy): domain Eukaryota; kingdom Metazoa; phylum Mollusca; class Gastropoda; order Trochida; family Trochidae; genus Steromphala; species Steromphala cineraria. The sequence continues at coordinate 42,172,741 of OU744724.1, read as the reverse complement.
ATATTACAGGGCATGTCTATAGGACAGACATATTGATTTGTGTTCCCGAACAACCATCATGAAAAACATGGATACTCAAACACAAGCTGTATCAAGGGTTGAAAGAACACTTTCTGATTGGAATTTATTGCTATAATGGAAATGGATATTAATAAGGGGAATGATATGTCTGTTCCACATTACATAATGACGTTACTGGATACATGGTCTGACAGTCTGATGTGTCTATTCATGTAATGTTCGAACTTGCTTTGATTAAAATCCTTACACAACCAACAATACCTACACTGTTATGAAAACTAGACAACTTGTATTGTAATAAATGAAAGTAGATATTTTGTTTGAAGTGAAATATGAATTCAAATGATTTTTGTATTTTAAAAAACCTTTCATCAGATTTTGTCAGGTTGACGAGCTAACCTAATTTAACGTAAATATCTATGTTAGTTACTGATAATCAGAAGCCAACAGTTCTTTGTGCAAATCCGCTCTTATCATGAGTAAATGGTTACATGTAGAAAAGAACAGACATGTGTCTAGATGAATCCGGGAAAATTTCTATGAGATAAGCTATTATCTCATTCTCGCCGGACATGCTGTTTCCTGAAATTGTTATTTGAGTGAAAGAGTTAATTACATCTCCAGACAGATTACTTGACAATAATGGCTTAGGAACAGCCAAAATCGGATTAACACAGTAGAACAGTTATTTTGCAAGTGAATGTTTCGGTTTTGATGTGAAAATACTGGAAAATTATTATTATTATTATTATTAAAAAATGTTTTCTAAAATGAAAATTTTATTTGTTCTCTTTACTTATTTACTTGTTTTCAATTAAAGGAACAGTTGCAAATTTGTTTTTGCAAACAAGAGAATCTCACGAAATCAAAATAAAAGTAACCAGTAATAGAAATTGCCAGAATATTTTTAATTTAAACTACAAGTGTAAAACGAATCCTTCTTAGCTTTATGAATACATTTCGTCATCTGAAACCACGAGTGTAGGCACTTAAATAGTTATCATCCGTTTTTAAACAATAAATATTTACTACTATGACATTCAATTTGAGTAATGATATGTTCACCGAGATAATGTTAGGGGAGGAAACGGCTTGGTTTCAACGGCTGATTCAATCGATCACATGATACAAAACAATGATAACTAGTCTTAAACAATTGTCATGATTTAGTTACAGTAACATTTATACCTTAACTAGATTATCAAAGAATCTCTTTGAAAAGGACCAACAACTTTACCACTTTCAATTATTCAACCTGTTTAAGTGTATAGGTTATATGTTCAATTGGAAAACTCACTCAGTGTTGTTTTTTTATTGTTTGTAGATGGTGTATTGTTGGGAGTGGTATTGTATATTTTGACTCACTTAATAGAACAATAAAATGATCGAAAAGAAAAAAATACCCATAAGAAAACTTTTTTATGCAAAACTAATCACATATAAGGAAAAATAAATTACTTGAATCACATTCTTTGATCATGCTGCCGATCATTTGACAGGTGTCTGCGAACATCAATCCTCATCTGTTCAGAAGGCTCTTGGAAGAAATAACTTTGATGTGAAGGAACTATTCTCATCTTTACAGTGTAAATGCACTTTGGTATAGTGTGTTCTTCTGAATCTTTGTTTTTCCACAGGCATGTTATTGGTTTATTGGTACTGCTCATTAAAAAGACATGTGCCAATTTTACAATGTGGTAACGTATATAATGACTATCATACATTGACTAGGTGTCAATTGAATTTTCATATATACAGGTGCGGATTTAACAAGATAAAAGTTTAGAGAAATGATAAAACTGTGAACTTAGTCCATCGGTTTGAACATTATCAGGACATGAATCAATTATATTGTTTTTCTTCATGAATATTATCAATTCTGCAGTTCTTTAATGTTATCTTTCAAACATGTACATCCATAAAACGTACATAGAAGATAAGTTTATTGTTTGGAAATTTGTGCAAGAAAATTGTTAAATGCATATATTTCATTATATTTGTTAATGAAAAAAGCAGTGATTAAATATATAAGGTTTACAAATTGACACTCAGTCCATAGATTATTTTTTATTATTTAATAGTAGTGCAAACGGGGATCGCATTCATAACTAACAAATTAGCGATGCATTGCCCCCACTTCGAGTCTCATTGCTATGGTTACCCTTGTAATAAGTGTAGGGTTATTGGCTTATACAACTCTGCTTTTTTAACACACCTACTTTTTTTATTGAATAACCACACTTAATCAGATAAACGGATATTCAACTTTGGCAGAACAGTAAAATTTAGACTTTAAATGTTTTGATAATGATAAATACAAAAGTGGGATTCGAAAGTGGCACCTACAGAGGATTTATACAAGCAAAGGCACTTTCTGTTGTGTAATATCTATATACAGAACGTCATACGTGTGCATTTGGGTCGTTTGTATTGAACGAGTAGATGTCATGGACGCGGAGGTACAACGAGTTCGAAGAACGAGTTGTTTCTCCGCGTCCATGACATCTTCGAGTTCAATACAAACGACCCAAATGCACACGTATGACGTTCTGTATTTATTATATACTCTCTTTTTAACCTTTTTAAAAGTAATTCTGAATTGCTTAAAAAATCCGAGACGTCGCACTGCGCATTGATACATAATGCAAAGAAGGCGATTACCTATGACAAGCTCGACTGATGATTTGATACCTCAATTATTTGTTTATTTTCTCATTACTTTGCGTAGTTAAACTTAAGAGGCAATTTTCTCAAGTGTGAAAACTAAATACAGTGATAAAAGGTTATCCTAAGTAATTATTTATAAGTTCTGAATATGATAAACGTAAATTCAGGATTCCGAGCGACGGGATCCTTTCAAACGACGTCACCATGGAAATGACGTCATAATCGTTGTAGGCTATGACGTCATAAGGGCCAAGTGTCGCTGGCGATGTTCTCTGAGTTTTGTTTAGGATTCCTATTTTATAGTGTTTTGCAGTTTCTTTACTAACGATAACACTAGTTTCTCACTATATTATTCTTCAATATCATATTAAAAAGTAGGTTTGTTGTGAATGCAGTTGAGATACGTCAAATCCGGTGTTATATAAGGAAAATGATTGTTTCGAACGGAAAGTTGCGAGAATTGCCGAAGCTTGAAAAAAGTAGAACCGGCAGGCGTGCAATACGGATTCTGGAGTGCAATACGGAATTTGAAGACGTATTCCGTATTGCACCCTTGTATTACTATCCTAAGATTACATGAGTATATAATAAAAATTGTTATTTTCCCTATTTAAGCCTATATTTAGTTCGGATTTTAACAAATTTTATGTTATAAAGTTAGTATAGTAATTTTGAAACCGTAATTAGAAGTGTAGTGTTAATAGTCTATTGAACTAGTTAGGTCAAGACGTTTATACATAGAGAAGGATCGACGGAAAGTTCATCAAATATATTTTGACCAGAGTGGGTAATAAGTCACATATACCCGCATTTCCCTCGGTGCATCACTGAATACACCTCACTGCTACGTTTCGCCTCTGAGACCCGCTATTCAAACAGGAGGAATATTCTGTGATATGTTATACTGATTATCATCTTTCTTTGACTCCTTTGGCTACAAAATCACTGACCAGCATGGGTTTTTTGCAGTTAAATTTTTGTAAACATGAATGAAAGCTTTTGAAAATGAAAGGACAACAAAGTTGCTAAATATGGGGTCAACTTTAATTATTACCGTAAATGCCTTGAATAAACACTGGGTCTCTGGCCCCAGCTGACTTGAATAATCTGAAAGCTGCCAGAAATAACCCCAGTGTAGATTCTGAAAGCTACAAGAAACTACCCAGGGTACATGTAGATTATGAAAGCTACGATAAACTACCCCGGGGTAGATTCTGAAAGCTATGAGAAACTACCCCAGGATAGATTCTGGGAATTGCCAGAATCTACCCCCGGGGTAGATTTTGGGAAGAGGGGGTAGAATCTACCCCGTGGTAGATTCTGGAGTCTTCCCAGAATCTACCCGGATATTCTTTGAAGGGGGGTATAATATGGAAGCTTACACCGGGTTAAGCTTAAATAGTTAAACAAACCTTAGACATCTTATGTTTGATAGCATACATGCATAGTTTTAAAGCGCTTAACCATTGATAGGAAGATATAACCTTGATATCCACTAATACAAATTCCCAATTATGGGGGTATTTTCTTTCATTTTTGAAAACATGCATACTTTCTATAATACACATAGATTGCCTCCAAAAAAATAATCGCCTCCAAAAAAATCTTCTAACCTGAATAATTTGGGTTAAATCGTTGCTTGAGATAGATAATCGACTGCCGATTATTCAAGGATTTACGGTATTTATCCTACAAAATGCATGCCATTGTTAACATGACAGTGATTAATTGTCTTACCTTGTCACACCTTGAGGACCTTCTTAATTGACGATTTATATCAAGACGACTGATTCTTCTAAGGTGTTGATTCAGAATCTGAAATATGTTACAATTAAAGAAGTAAATGCTTAAATGCTATGATATTTTCATGTTACATTTATCATATATTGGAATTTTAGGAGTAGTGGTTAATACACATTTTGTCCAAGATTTATTTAGATCTGGTCGACATGTATCTGATGTTAATATAATGTTTATATTAAAGGAAAAAGGATGTTTTTTATTTGACTCATGATATTTAAAATATCAAGAAAATATTTACCAGAAAAAAAGGTTAGTCATCAATCAAAGAAAATCAGACAAGTGAAATGTTTAAGACAGCTGGACACCATCCTAATATGTTAATAGCATGGTAAACGAGATATTATTCTAGATAAAGCATAAGTTCTCAGGTAATATGCGTATATGCAAAGATTAAGAATAAAGCAACGTAAAATTTTCATCAGGGTGAGAAAAACTAATTTCGAGGATGGTCCATGATGGTTTAGATAAAGTTAGATCAAATAGATAACATGATGTGTTTCTTTATGTGGCACTGTCTAGACCAATAGCAGTCAATCTGATTTCTGACATAAGTACCCCATAGCAGATGTCTACAGATACAATTACTGCCTGGAAAGCTTTACTTAACTACTTAATACACTTAACAAATTATCAGTTATTTATTTACACTCTGTCTCTGAGTTTAATGGAAACAGTCTGTGGCTACGTTACAATTGAATTATCCAACAATTTGTTGTTGAGTGCTTTGGACATGAACTGCTAAAATGTAGACCTGTGCCATAATTACACTGAAGGGTGAGAAACAGTGCTTGTATAATAAATAGTCTGATTAAATCTGAGAAAATCAAGGCTATTTAAGAAGGATCCAAGTGGTATGATATCTTGCCAATGTCAAGAAACGGATTAATATTCCTGGTTAGGTTCTTGTGTTCGTCGAACATTTTGTTCTCTTATCAACAAACCATTATGTAAAATTAACAGAAATATGTAGTCTAATATGTAGTTTTGGAAATATCATAAACGGTTTGTTTCCTTCAAATAGGCCAGCTTAAAAAGTTTTGTTTCTTGAAACGAGGACCCAAATTCCCCTTCCAAGCCAGCTAGGAGGCTTACATTTGCCTAGATAATTGAAGATTTTATACTTTGTTATAATCATATGCACGTTTTTTAGCTAATTTGATGTCTTAATTTTGGTCTTAAAAGTACAGGTATGTCGAATGTTGTGTAAAAGACTCTTAGTATTTAAACTACATATATCAAATTATTATGACACACAAGCTACCGTGGCATTGACTTTCATTTCATTTCAATTTACCTTGCACCCATACATTCCAATACAGAAACATATTATGCAGAATAGATTAAAATAACTCCAATTCAATTGATTCCCTTTTGTGTGAAATTAATGTGAAATCCTAGAGAACTTTTGTTTAGTTAAGAACAGAATGTATTCTGACTCTCATTAGCAACTTTGGCACTTGTAAGAAAGTACTCTCATAGGGATTAATCAAGCTAGTACTTATCAATCACGCGTGCTAATAAATGTCATCATCTTAGAAAAAGTGATGGAAAGGAAAGGGTTAGAATCATAGCATTTTTAAGGATTGCATGGCGTCTAATGTCCGTCTATCCATCCAATTTTCACTATTTGGAATTGTTCTCCAAAATCACTGACTCAAGAAATTGTGTACAGCCTTATTTCTTCTCCAGAAGCAAGAGGCTTAGAAAGTTAAAATGTATTGTACAGATGTCTTAGCTGGTTGGGATTGTAATTTATAGATAAAGTGACCCAATGACCCCTCATATGATACCCAGTGACTATTTGTATAATTTGATGACTTAGATATAAGGTAATGAGCTACAGAGACAATTTAGATTTAATTGCTTTTGAAGTTGAAGAAGATATTGAAGTATCGAAGAGCAAATCAATATCTGTGATATTCAGAAGGGTCACAAGACAGTGATATGTTTATAAAACTTTTAAGAAATTTGAATAATTAACAACATGCTCAACCATTGTTCTAATGTAATCATTAGATCATTCCATTAATCACGGATAATCTCTTCCATAAAAGTCTTTAAAGTCTTTTTAAAATGTAGGTTATTGAGTTAATGTTAAAATACACTATGCTTGGTTATATAAAGCCTACACGTACATGTGCTCGCCTATTGCTAGTATCAAATAAAGCTTTAGGTGCTTCTTTCCTGAAACTTCTACCTTAAGCTAATCAATAAAACTTTAAACTTTCAACATCATGATTTTTCACAAAGTTATTCTGGTGTTTAATACAATAGAGTGGATCTCTTTGTTTCATAGCTTCAACCTTCAACGCAATAGTACAAAAACAATAATATTTTCAATATAAATCATGCTTTAGCGAGAACAGAAATGGAGAAATGTCTAAATTTTAAACATTAATGTACATACAAATATTTTATTCACCCTCAAACGTTCGAGGAAATGTAGTTGAACGGTTAACCCCTACATTGTAATGTAACACATTCGTGAAATAAGTAGCTTAGTAGTCAATTTGCAATAGGAGCTTTATCAGCTATGAGGGAGAATTATATTTATAAAGCAAAAACTAGTGTCTCAAATATAAGTAACAGTTTTGTTTGGTCTATTAACCAATCTCTATCTCCTCAAAATCGTGTGTCTTTCATTGTCTCGTATTTCTGTCAGTGAAAGTATTTATCACAAAACAATAATCAGGTTGCCCAATTTCATTTAAACGCGAACAAATTAAAGAATTCGACCAGTTATCAAATGAACAAATGAGTCATCCAACCATTAATAAACATTCAATAATAACCATTCCCTTCACTGTTATACACAGAGACTGTTGTGTATTTGCAGATTGTAGGTTTGAGATTCTACACGAAACCTTAAACATCAATCATCATTGAAATAGTTCTATTAGATACCGAGTTTCTTCTCAAATTACAAATAATCTGTAACATCCTTAGGTCTTATTTTATGAGGTGATTTAGAGACTGGTGTCAATCCTAATCTTGTTAGAGAATCTTCGAGACGTCAGTTAATCTACTTGAAACTTAAAATGGATGATAACATTTGTTTGATGAGAAGCGTATTCAATTTACAAATGAGGTATTTCATCAGCCTATGAGGGAGGGGGAGAGAGAGTTATGTATATATAAAGAAAAAACTTGTGTTGCAAATATAGGTAGCTAGTTTTTTTTTATCTATTTACGATACTCAACATCATGTGTCTTTCATTGTCCCGGATGTCTTAAATACTCCGTCAGTAAGGCGGTTATCACGAATATAGGAATCAGGTTGATCATTTTGATTTAATGCTGAAGAAATATAATAATTTGAACAAAAAAGAATGAACTACAAGCGCAATGGGTCATACAACATTTTTTAAACATTTGATGATTTATTTAATAACTTGTTTGGTATTTGTAAATGTATGTTTGAGATCGATCATCAATAAAATAGCTGCTTTGTCTATAGATAAAGATACAACCAGTAAGGCTTTTACCTTAAATTACAACATAATCTGTAACATCATTACGATTTACTTTATGAGGTGATTAAGAGACTGATGTCAATCCTAATGTTGTTAGAGAAGCTTCGAGATGCCATATAATATACTTGAAACTTGAAATGGCTGTAAGTTCCACAACCCGTTCCATTATAAAATGAGACCCTTTCTAGACGTAGCAGCTATAATGATCTTTGCTGAAAGCAATTATCGTTTTATTGGTATATTAAAATGCCAATTTATCTGTCATTATTGATGTGCTGAGACAAACTAAACTTCCATCATAGTATTTATATGCCGTAAATGTTTAAAAGTAAGTAAATTATGCCTTTATTTTTCTGTCACAGGTAACATTTACATTGCAAATTTGAGCGACAGATTATCTTATGTTAAGTGTGAGGTTTTATGAAACTTTAAACATTAACATTAGATAATCTGTCGCTCAAGTTCCTATTCATCCAGCAAATCGAATTGCTTTGTTTAAAACCTTTTACAAAATACAATACTTACACTGGCATGAAAACTAGGTAAATTGACACAGAAAAGTAGATATTTTGATATTAAGTGAAATATTTTTGTATGAAAACAGAGCATAACTAAAATCTTTAATCAGATTTACTTGTCAGTTTGACGACTTTACCTCATTTTATGAAAACAATCTCCTATAGTCACTGATAATCAGAAGCCAACAGTTGTTTTATCAAATCTGCTCTTATCATGGGTATAATGTAGGAAAGAACAGACATGTGTCTTGATGAATCCTGAAAAGTTCTACAAGATAGGCTATTATCTGATTCTCACCGGAAATTCCGTTTCCTGAAATTGTTACCTTGTCAAGAGGGGATGAGTTGATTACATCTCCAGACAGATTATTTGACAATAATGGCTTAGGAACAGCAAAAGTCGGATAAACACGGTGGAACATTTATCTTAAAAGTGAATATGTTTCAGTTTTGATGAGAAAATACTGGAAAAGGCATTATGAAATTCTTATTTTAAATTTTTTTATCAAATGAAACATTTATTTGTTCTCTTTACCCATTTACTTTTTTGACAGTAGCAAATTTGTGTTGACAACAAATAAATCTCACGAGAACAAAAACAAGAACCAATTGCAAGATCAACAAGCAGCTGACATGGTCGAGCTATATCCCCCGCAAATTGCACAATATGTATAGGTTTTCCTTATCATATTTCTGATTAATTTTTGTCGCACAAAATAACACAATTTTTCCAGGATATCAATGAAACTATTCTAATAAAAAAACTAAATCATACCAACTTTATGTTAACTGTTGGTCATAATTCGAGTTAACTGACAAAATTAAAATCAAACAAATAAATGTATGTATTATGTATTTGGATCTCCAAGATCAATTTGATCATACTTAAACAGACATATTTTCAAAATTATTCTTCATGACACAGCAACATATGATTTTGTATCTCCATAACAAATTTGATTAAAATGTGATGATTAGTTTAGTTGTGAGATAGACAGGACTTGTAACAGATTTCCAACAGAGTCCTCATTTTTGGCCAAAAAAGGCAAAATTTAAAAAAAATATTTTCAAAAATGTTCTTCATGACACACCTTCAGATGATTATGTATCTTCATATCAATTTTGATCAATATGTGATGATTAGTTTAGAAGTTATGAGCCGGACAGGACTTGTAACAGTTTTCCAACAGAGTCCTCATTTTTTGCCAAAAAAGGCACAAAAAAATAAAAATATTTTCAAAATTGTTCTTCATGACACACCTTCAGATGATTATGTATCTTCTTATCAAATTTTATCAATATATGAAGATTAGTTAAGAAGTTGTGAGCCGGACGGGACTTGTAACAGAATTCTTACAAAATTTACAACTTTTTCTCCAAAATCCTAATATTTTATGTAGATTTTCAGAAAATTGTTTCTCATGACACATTATTACATGTTTCTTCATGTCCATGACGAATTTGAATTGAAATGGTTGATTAGTTACAAATTTATGAGTCGGACACAAAGTGTAACGGACGGACGGACGGACGGACGGACGGACGGTACCCATTTTAATACCCCCCGCAACTTCGTTGTTGCGGGGGATAAAAATGTTTAACTATAGGCAGTATTTAAAAAATAAATATTTTGTGTTCAGTTAAACGACATGAATATATTAACCTATCTCAAATTACTAAGTGTACCAATTGTATAGTCATCATCGGATTTTCAAAATACTTCATGATTACTGATTATTATTTTACTACATGATTAGCAAAACGACATACCTTTGATTTGAGTAAATAGATGTTTTGCCCCGACAATGTTAAGTAACTTGTAACTAAGTAACAAGTATTTGTCACAAAGGTGACACGATCCCCCGCCGCAAATTGATGTTAACAAAATGCATACTGTATACATAGAAACACTTGTCTACACTTGTCATGCTACTAGATGTCATTTAGACCACAACAAATTGACTGGTCCCTGGGTCTTCCAAATAAGAAGCCTTATGCAAAAAAAAAGAAGAGAATATAGAGAACAGTTCTTAACAGATCCCCCTTATAATAAGCTTTAAATGCATGTCTGCTTCACTGTGACTTGAAAATAATGTGAAATTTACCAAAACCAAATTAGCTCGGTGTCTTCCTAAGATAGATTAATAAAAAACTTGAAAAATGAAGGTCAAGGTCATGAAGGGACCTTACTCTCGTGGTGATGAAGCTATATACAAAAAATGAAAAGAATCCGGTAAATTGTTTTTGAGTTATTCAAGTTCATTCGTGCGGGACGTACGTACGGAAGGACGGACGCTGCCCAATACTAAACGCGCGGCGGGGGATAAAAAAAGAAAAAAGTAAAATGATAAATGGCGAGAGACGCATATGTGTGACTTATTAAGGTGAATATCCTCACGAGAGATAATTATTAGTTTCAAACAGCAAGGGCTGCATATGTGCGTCTTATTTATTTGCATCATTATGAAGTCGTCTTTTAAATAATCTTGAAATAAGCCACAAAGCTAAGGTACTTTTAGGCTATGCTAACTGCTTCGTTTCAACGACTGATTACACCTTGGTGAAATAAAAAAATTTTTAAGATCACGGGTAGTTAAAAGTTTACACAGTAATAGGTTTGTGTAGAAACACACTGAAATTACATAAGGGACTCATAGTTTTAGTAAAATGGTATTATTTCGATGCAGTGATGTAATTGAAATAATTATCACATCATCAACAAATGATTTTAATTACTTTAAAATTACAAATTATGTTTGGACCCCTCATCATTAAAAGCAGAATCTAGAATTACTTACGGATTTGAAACATTCAATCAGAATTAAAAATGAAATCAAGAAAATCCATTTAATTCAAATATCATCATTTTTATTATAAGTTTTAGGTGCTGTTCAACTTATGTTGGTATATTCTTTAACAATCTCTAAAGTTATATCAAAAGTTAATTATGTTTAACTACTCTACTTACATCTATGATTTTAATAAGATCTTATAAAAAGGTGTTGATCCTATATTTCTCAAAAGATTATTTCATCTATGTTCGGAAAATCTGATTTTATCATCTCATTATAAATTTTCTCTGAGGAGCAGTATATAGTGTCCCATATCTCATAAAAATCTAAATGTAATTACATCCTCTAGCGAGCTTAACATACTTCAAAATAAATGTTTTCTCGTTGCAAGCCTTAAAAACAGAGAGTAAAGGAGATTCTCGTTACCAAAAATGATTTAATGACATTGACATGCTATCAATACTTACACAATTACCATGGCTGGTAAACAAAAATAGTCAGGAGATATTTAGAGATGGTTATTACAAATTTGCCAAACGAGCTCACTAGAATTTACACTTACAAATACCACATCAAACTATCTCCCAAAGTAATGATGCGAGATGTTATCAAATTAATATTTAATTTCCCTGCTTTATTATGGTTTTAACATATTATACGAGTTTTTCACACACATTAACCTTTTCTTATCAGGTAACTTTTGGAGGAAACTCTTAACGTATTGTTTATAAAATAAATGGATATGGTAAGAGAAAAATATAAATTATTTCTTTGCAAAATATTCTTCATTAGACATACGATGTAACAGTGGCATTTCAATTACATCTAGGCACCGAACACTTATTTAAGATAAATTACATCCGATTACTACTTATTGAAGTAAGGCACATTTTAATAGTAACTCCTGGTCATCCAAAAGCTTTGCACAATCTTCTATAGGAAAGAACTGCCACTACCCTTAATTCGCTTCAGCTTACATGAAAACAAAACACCAACAGTAATTGATCAACATTATTTTTTTGCAAAATGATTGTAAAAACTAAGTATAGAATGCAATATTCAACATTCAACTTCTTGGACCACTTCTTTTCTTTTCTATCAGGTGATCACTTGATAGATTACCGCGAACTTCAATCATCAATTCTCACTTTCAGTGCTTCATCTGATCAGAAGGTTCTTTGAAGATATGGCTTTGAAGTTACAGAAATTTCTTGTGAGTCTACTTTTGTAGCTCGTTTTATGTAAGAGAGGTTATTAAGAGAAATGCTTTTGTTAGGCATGGTTATTTGTACATTGTAAAGAATCAAATATCTATTATTTGACGTATTATAAATGCTTAATTGGTATGAAAACATTACATTCAATTTTAAGGTGCAAATATATAATAATTCTGAGGAGAATTTTTCTCATTCCAGATGACAACAGTTATGAACGTCATTAGACATTTTCTTCCTTTTCAATATTTCCATGAGTTCATCATTAAAACAATATTCGGCGGTAATTTGTCAAACAGATATTTATCAACTGATTTCAACAATATCATCTTTGAGATTCTACCTCTTTGTACCTTTATAAGTCACCCACATTGCTTCATTTTGCTAGTTAACGATAGAAACGATATTTCAGGTATTATACTTTTATTCATTTATGATTTTAACAAGACGATACACTAATCATATGTCAAACGTAGGTTTGATAATTTCTTATTTATCTGAAAAAAGAGAGTGATAGGAAAACAATTACAAAGACATATGATATAGTAGGGTAGTTCTTTTCGGGACTAAGAGGATCACTTGTAATTTATTCATGTATCTTTATTTTGTGTATAACAGGCACAAAATGACTGGTTGTAATCTTGCTGGTATATGTGTATTCAATTTTCCAAATTACCTTAATTTATTTTGTTTTTTAGCCTGTTGAGGCAATTTTCTATCAACTTGTTGTTTCAGGTTTCTGTTCAAGAATATGTTCACATTTTGAAAGGCTATCGAGATGTCATGAATGCTTCTTTTCTGCATCAAATAATTTTGAATTTCAAGAGAACATCCCCTCGGTGATGGACATGATGTAGTTCGACTCTCATTAGCAACAGTGTAATTTCTAAAAAGGTACTCTCAAGCTAATTAACCTTAACTTGACCTCTGAAAAAGTCTTCTGCAAGCCTTGTCAATATATTGTGTTTATTTTAAATGTCATCACTGAAAAAAAAGTGATAATTTAAGGATTTCTATAACAACTACATTAAAAATTCATCGATTTGGATTAGGTGAGTATATTTGAGTAGAGGAAGTGCATATTCTTCCGAGCTCAATCTTGTCAACAATTCTTATTTTTATTACACAGGGATTTGAGCTATTTAAAGACCCAGGGATGAAGATAATGCATTAATATAACAGATTTGTGTTCAAATAACATGTCCTACCAATACATGTAAGTTCTTTTCAAAAAGAGTTCCTATCACCTTTGAAAATGTTTTCTATGGAGGCTGACTATATAATCTTATGGATAAGTTATATTATGAATTACATTTTTAGATAAACGATTTCATTGATTAAAGACAAATTATGACCACCACATGAGAAGTTAAATATCTCCAAACCTATGAATACAGTTATGTCTTGATAATGTGCACTTTTATCAATTTTAATTCAAGCACGACAATCTTGTAACTCTTACGGTTTTCATGTTTAAAAGTAGCTTATATTAAAAATGCAACATTTACCTTTCTATTATCAAATTCGTTGTATCTTCTCTTTTGCCTTGACACTAGGTGATGCTTTGTAAGAAAGCACCAGCCCTATGAGTAATTGAACATGATTTTACCACAGTTATATTGTCATTGAAACAATTACAGGGCATGTCTTAAGGAAAGGCATCATATTAATGTTTTAGTGAAACAAGCTTCAAAATATTGATCCCCGTACACATCTGCGATATGCTTAAATACCATTTCCCAGATGATTGGAACGCTATATATTAATAGAACATTTGTAAAGGAAGGTAACGTGGATGAAAAAAGGACAATGTGTCTATTCCACAAAATTTCATGAAAAAGTGAAAGTAGTCACCCTTGAGCAAAGGTTCTGATTTCAGGAGGTAACCATATTTAATGAATTGAACTCTAGAAAACTCTTTAGAAGTTGTGTCTTGTCAACTTGACAACCTCACTCAATCCATTGCAAACACACTCTTATAATCGTTTATAATCACAAACCAACATTCCAATATTGGAAATCGCTCTTCACTTGAGTGGATGTATCCCGAAGAACAGACATGTGTCTTGTTAAATCCCGAAAACGTCTCAGAGACAAGACTATCATCTTACTCTCACCGGAAATTCTGTTTCCTGTAAACGTTACTTTGCATTGAGAGTGGAAGTCTTTGTGGAGTTAATTTCATCTCCAGACAGATTACTTGACAGTAGTGACTTAGGAGCAACCAAACTTGGATTAACACAGTAAGAAGTAATATTGAGTGTGAATAGAGTTACAGTTGGAAAAGGTAATTATTACCAAACATGGACATTGTACTTCATTTTTGCTTCATAAATGTAAGATCTTGTTGTTAACTTCAACTAAAAAATTTAAAGAAAATTATTTTAAATATGATAACCCATCTGATAGGATCATTAGAAAAATCTGTTTTAATGTGTTGATTATTTATTCAGTGGCATGAGAATAATTTTAACAAATATTGGTTTTCGAAAATATACTGAAAGGCAAAATATTGAATATATTATCCTAAACACAATTTCAATAATTCAACAAAGACAATTCATTGTCAGAAAGATGTCAATTCAATTAAGAACTGCTTTCAATGGTCGAAATATGATAAAAGGACTCATTTACTTACAACACAAAAAATAAAAACAAAAACCTATATTATCTTGCTTACAAACTCTTTGTCTATATCCTTGTAAAAAAAATTCTCCCACTGTTTAAAGGGGCAGTAGCACGTTTTTTGGGTAATATAAGGTGATGTCTGGAAATTGAAAATAAATGGTTCCAATCTAATGACAATGTATTAAAACCAAATAAAGCAATAATTAATCAAATATATAATGCAAAGTTAAGCCATGCGATTCCTTTTCTTACACAAAATGAATTAAAGGTGTTCACACAAAAATGGCTGCCAATGGATTTTATGTGAATCTTCATAATTTGTTCTCCGACTATGGATGATTGGTTTGTGTAATGAGGTTTTTGACACTATCAAAGTAATTCATTTAGCATTAACTTGCAATTATCAGTGAAAAATTTAAAATATAAAATTGTCAAAAAACGTGCTACTGCCCCTTTAAATCATGTTATATTTTTCCTTAATAACTTAACTAAAAGCAATACAATAGAATACAATATAATAGAAGATAAAAATGACATAGAATTAAATTTGTAAAGGATCTTATCTACATCTACATGTTATATACAACTATAATTCTTAATGTAGTTCACGTCATTATGTCATTATGATATTATGAAGAAACAACACAGTACATCAGTAAAATACTTAAAGCCTTCTACATGCCATTCTATCTCCAATATAATAATATCCTTGGCTCTTCTATCGACTTATTCAGAGGACAAGGAGGATTTAAGTGATCAATCAGCCTTTAAGGTGACCATGAAGATATACTCGTCCACTCTCGATACAAGATAATTACTCTTCTTTTAAGTCTTCACTGGTATATGTACTCTGGCAAACTATTTCTATAGATGAGATATCACAGCTAAACCCATTATTATACTTGAAAACCCAGGACAGAAAGTCCAACTACATAAAACTTATTTCTACAAATTTTCTTTATATTTTCCTAATATCTATAGATTTTAATTGAGTATAAAGCAAATTTAGTTGTATAACAGCGGAATTGATACACTATAAGGTCATTTATGGGCTAAGGTATTTTTAGATATAACCTGGTGATTGGATATGGTAGTTTGCAATGATAAAATATCTAATCAGTTTTAAGAAAGTAATTCAATGATTATCTTTCATTTTCTTACTTTAAAAAAAATACGTGCTTGAACGAATGATTCCCCTCATCATTTAATCTTAAAGCATATCTGTACTTCCATAACTGTTTAAAATTGTGTAATATTCAAGATCATTAATTGCATATAGTCTGGCCTATTAGACACTTGCATTATATGAATAATATTTCCTTCTCTAGTTAAAGAAATATTTATGAATTTCATTTGTCATATTTATGTATATAATATTTGAAAACATGTATCTTGCAATTGAAGGTTCCTACTCTAGAAAGAAAGTTTTCTGAGGAAGATTGGAACACTTCACATCAATTCTATGATTATCCAGTAAAACAGTATCGTTTTTATTGCAGATGATGTTTACAAAAACAGACTTTTATGAACCTCTATTGGCCCTCATTACATCTACGGAGCCTTTTGTATTAGGGAGGGGGTATTGGTTTCTATATTGTATATAATTTTCAATAATGATTACATTGTATTTTAAATTTCCTTTCGGTTGCGACGACAAAAGATGGTCACACAACAAAGAGCTCACGCTTAGTTAAATAACAATACATTGAAATGATAAGAAACATTAATATGCTTCCAATATAAAATTAAAAGTTAGTGTTATTTCGAATGTACTTAGTTTTGATCCAACTATAAATACAAAAGATAGTAATTATACATAAAGGAAATAATGTCATTAAACGAAGCTCATCATCTTCAAAACAAATTCACCAAACATACATTGTTCTTCAATCCTTTTGTGCTATATTTGGGTATTTTGTAAGATGCAATGGACTTTTCCTTTATGATGGATGTCATTTGTTTTGAATCTCATCACCAATGTTGGGTTACATGAAAATAACCCCTCCGTGGAATAAATCGACGTTGGGTCAATGCACCGAGGGAGCTAATTAATTTAAACATCTTCCGGAGGAATGTTTTTGATGAAAGTTTAAAGAAAGGTATTAAATAACCGAAAATGTGTTAATTTTCATTGTGTGCCCCTTTACAAAATGATGAGGACTGATGCATATCACAACCTTTATGAGAATAAAAGACTTTCTAAATGAGATACTTATCAAGACGAATTATGGTATATGGCTCTCGATTACTACATAACATTACATATCAGATGCAAAGAAAGCATTACTTCTTCATATGAAATATTCTCAAACTAAACCTGTGACAATGAAATATCTGAATTTCCCTTTTTTATTCATCCGATCTCATTTTTGTATTAACTATTGTAGGAAAGAAAGGAGCCTGCGTATTTGGGCAAAAACAGTTTTTTTAAAGATTTCTTTTCAATGATATATCTACACTCTTCTGCAACATAAGTACAATGCTGACATTCTTTATCACACCAAATCACTACGTGTTATATGTGTGGCTGTTGTTCTGGTCTTCCAAAGAGATCCTTTATATCATGTTGTTTGATAAAATTGTACCTTTTAAAAACTGTTTTGCACTTAAAAGTATAACAAAAACATTGTGTATCAGACACACAAATCCGGAAGGACAATAATTGTCATGCTATTTCCTCCATAAGAACCGTCAATTTGTTTTATTTTTTATAATCATTATCCGACATCGAACTTCTTTCGTTTTCTAATTTGTTCAGGGAAAAGGTATCTGATTCGCAAAGAGCAATGTAAGACTTACATGTAACTCCATTTCATAAAAGGCCAAGTTTGCATGACAACATGCAATAAAAACATTTTAAATTTCCAATCCATTTAGCGTTGCTTGTTGCAATGTACAACAATACGCTACCAAGGAAGTGATTCCTCGATAACTGAGTATTTGTTCATGTTAGGGTCTTTAAAGGGGCAGTAGCACGTTTTTAGGGGGAATATAAGGTGATGTCAGGAAAATGAAAATAAATGGTTCCAATAGAAAGACAATGTATTTAAACAAAATGGAGCAGTAATAATTCAAATATATAACGTAAAGTTTAGCCATGGGATTCCTTTTTCTTACAAAAATTAATTAAAGGTGTTCACACAAAAATGGCCGCCAATGGATTTTATATGAATCCTCATACTTTGACCTCTGACTATGGATGATTGGCTTGTGTAATGAGATTGTTGACACTGTCAGTATAAAACATTTAGCATTTACTTACAATTATACGTGAAATATTTTAAATATAAAATTATCAAAAAACGTGCTACTGCCCCTTTAAAGTCATAGTAAATCTACAACAGTCGTATTCTTTGATAGAGATGTTTTTTATTGTTTTTTATCTCCAAAATAGTATATGAAGTCATTTTAAGAAAACCAATTGAATGTAAAATATGTCAAAATAGAACCAAGATCAGTTATAGAATTTCAAAGCAGATTGAATTCTACATATCGGTTTCTTTTGTGGAAATTTTGACATTTCGGGTTCTTTCACATTGGAAACTGCATATCTTCGGAGAGCATACTCTTGATATAAAATAATCTTGCTGCTTTGGCGACATGCATGTATTTTTTGTGTGCTAAAAATTAACAAAAAGTCGCCTTTATTCAAGTATAACGAATAGATCAGTACATATATATATGTATACAATTTGTCTCTGCTTAAAAGCCATACAGTGTATTTGTCTCATATTGTGAGGCATAAAGAAAACATTTATATCATCACTCGTCATTCATGATGATATAAATGTTCTACCTCATTCGATAGGATAAAAGCATATTTAACAAAAAAAACACATGCGATGTATCATCTAATCATTTCAATGTTAGTGAAAGATTTCAATTAAATGGGTTTTTGTGTTGTTATTTGATTATTGAGTTTTGCAATTTTGTAATACATTTCAAGATTAATATAAATGTTAATGTAGTGTCCTCATACCTTGAGTGTCAAATTTATACCACTATATAAAATTGATTTCAGTAGACATTCTCATAGTATTAACAGCAGAAATATATAAAAAATTGAATGACCATTTTAATGTAACAAAACAGATGATTCCATAAAAACAAACTTGCATTATTGATAGTAAAACAAAATGCTAACGTAAATTTGTTTTGTCTGAGTTGAATAATTTGGTTATTCATTCTCTTTACAGATAAACAATTGATTAATTCTATATATTCATGTTGTTGACAACAAAGTTTATCAATACCACGTGAAATAGAAAAATTTCAAATAAAAATAGACATATCATATCAATCAAAAGCTTAAATCTCCGACTTTGTTAGAATGAAAGAGAATATAAAGACACTTTTGAAAATAGTGGCATTATTCAAACCCAATCAATGTCGACAAGAATATCATTTTACAGTCAGTTAAGTAATCAACTCCGAGTCGCCTTCTCTGAATTACTAAACTATGGCACTCAAGAAAGAGTTTCTATTTTTTTATAAGTAACTGAAAAGGGCAAATATATTTGTCTAGAGTAACACTTACAGTTGTCCAGTGTATAAGCATGAGATAGTGGTTTTCAGATTGGTGAAGAGTAATACTTAGTCGCCAGCCACATTTCTACTTAGTCATCACTGATTGTTTAAATTGTGTATTTGAAAACATATGTAACTACATGTATGGAAAGCTTTTTAGTCTCTTCCGTGTAGACAACCCTATCAAGCGTCTTGAAAATTTATGAAAAAGAATATTTCCTTTGCAAAACTTATAACAAATAAAATGTGTGTTAAAAGGTTTTTATCTAAACAATTCATTCCGTCACAGGCAAAGTTAGACGAAATAACCATCGATCCTTCGTGCAGACGTAACATTTCTTTTTCAAAGCTTAAACCATTTGTCACTCAACATTAAATGATATTGACAGGAAACGCGAAGTAACAATTATATTGATATTTACTTCAAAGGAATAAAATACTTCATATTGTTGTTTATAAAAAAAAATACTAACCCCAATTCATAAATACTTCGGAAATTGCAAACATGATCTTAATAATTGAAGTGTTATGAATTAGTCTACCCTTAAACATAGAGAAAACTACGGTAAAAGTATATACACTTCCGAATTTAACAAACATTTAATTTGAGAAGAAATCTAAACCTATGTAAGACAGAAGACCTGAGCAATTGGGATTTATTCTAATTACTGATATGTCAAATACCAGTTAAAACAGTGGGATTGTGAAGGAATTCTTTATGCCATAAATGACACACTACGCTTTTTAAAAATCTGTTGTTTTTGTATCACAATCTTGATTCAAAATGGGAAAGTGGGATTGAGAGGCTTTGAGTCTAAGGCAAGTACTTAACATGTCTCTATCTGAGACTGGATTATTACAACCTGATGATTCTATCGCTAAACAATGTTAAGCCTTTGATACTATCAATTCGGATTACTGTTACTTATCTAAGGTTACAAAATAATGAACTCCTTCTTTGTGAACTTAATGGTAAATCATAATATATCAGCAGTCATTTAAGTGTAAACAAACAACAGTGTCCCAATGAAGCGACAAGAGATGAGATGAAATGGCATGTGCTTAATGTCAGTCAAAGAAAACCTAGACTCAATATTACCCCAATATTGAGTCTAATAAGGCCCACTTATCAATTGACCAATCAGAACTTATCTTACCAAGCCACAATAGTCTGCTTTCGCACGTATAACGTTTTAGGGTCATAGGTCGCAGTAAGGTCGGCTGACGCGACCCTCTGCTAGACCTTTCTAGACTCACTATTGGAGTGAAAAGGGTAATATCGGGGCTAGGTTTACTGGCTAAATGTATTCTCATCACTACTCACATTATTTTTCATTTTACCATCTTATAGATGAGATTCTCCCGACTCCTCTTGACACACATTTCCTTGATACCAATAACCAAAACCCAAATATCAAAGAAGTGATTTCTCGAGGCACACAGTTACAGACGTGTTATTGGTTGTTCTATTCCTGGCGGTGGTAAGGATATTACATTTCGGAAATTGTAATTCAGACGGAATATTTGAGGAATTGGACTCCTAAGTCAGTGCATCAATAATGCATTTAAGCGTCTCTCATACCAAAATAATGCTTAAGTCGAAATAAGTGTTTAGGAGTTGAATAATTTGCTTCTCAAATCTTATTTTTATTGGTAATTTGCAGGTGTGACATAGACATGAATTCAGCGGAACCATATTGATGTGAATGAAATCTTTCAAACAGAATAAACTCCAAAATAAACAAGGAACTCTCATATGATGCAATACCAATAACCAAAATATCATAGTTCTCAACTCTCCAATGCAACCTCGATAATTTACGGCTTATACCTTGTATTTTAAACGGTATATATAACTATATGTTCCTGAGATAGAACAAAAGTATTATTAGGGATTGTTAAATAAATCAAGAGGTTTATTTTACTTCTGCAAAATTCAAACACGCCGTTTTAAAATACAATGATACTTGAAGGCGTTGGAAAAGAGAAAACAGTTTGCAAAACTATCTCTTTTCTCTATGACTACTTTGCGTTGTTATCAGGGTTAATATTCAAATTATCCATTAAAGAATCTCTTAAAAAGTAACATTTATTAACATTGAAACGGTTTTCACATCTTTTAATAAAATTGGTTATCAAAGAATAAATGTTTTTAAAAAAAGTATGGCATGCGGGCGATTGAATAAAACAATAATGAAGTGCCCATGGTTAAGATCATTATCCAAAACGCATTAGTACTATTATAAGTAATTACCGAGCTTTTTCCCCTAAAGATAAATTTTGTGAAGACATTAAATGTTTTCTGATAACACCATTTCACAAAATTATTATTTCATTTAAGTGGCATGAACTAATTGGAATTCTCAAAAATAAAATTAAAAACAACTAAATATATCATCAATGATATCAAATCTGATTGATCACCTATTTTTTAAGTTCTGATCAAAATTGATAGTATAAGTAAAAGGTTTTAGCATTATTAAAATAATACCATTGATGTTTTGGTAAGGTGCTCGGAAGTGATACATGTATATTTCTTAGAGACATGTCTTTCAACTGTTTTTCATTTTCCATTTAAAGAACATTGTTTATGCCCTTATAGTTATTTGCTAGTTCACATTTATGAATCAACCTCTTGTGATTGAAAACGATTTTTTAGGATGTAAAAGTCTGTATTATTATCATCCTCTGATAGCACACATTAAAGGATTTCTCATAAAAAGCCCAAACTTAGTTTGTCCTCTAGCAGAGCCTGTAATGTAAAATATACGTTCTCTAATCATGGACATTCAATCAGATATTTGTAAAGATTCTCATTTACAATATTGAACTTAGGGCATAGATGTGCTCTCAGTGCTAACCTTATTACCAGACTATATAGTCTATAATTGGCTATCAAACAGAAGTGGCTTCTAGAACATACTAAATTTGGTTGAATAACATTGCTACAATCAATCAAAAGTATTGGTTTAGAAGAAAAACTAAAATCTTATATGATCCTTTTATTTTTCATTTGAAAGTGGTTTTATGAGGTCGTAGTGATTATTAACTTCAATGAGTTTTGAAACTTAGTCATTGTAACCTGCTCCTAAAACAAAGACGGCTGCATAACTTAATGTACGGACATGTACTGTTAGTTGTTCTCACAAAATATTCGTAAGGGAAGAGATGAACAACATAAATGTAGGACCGTGTTGTACAGTCATATTTCTTAATTAAAGGTGATATTTTGGATTTTCTTGTAACCTGCTTATATAAGGGTCTTGTAACGGTTTGGTAATTTACATACATAAACTTGAAATATCTGGTAATGTTTTATTTAGTATTAATGAAATCATCCAAGCTAATCGTTTTCACATTACTTTACTTATTTCTTAGACAAAATAAACCTTACTTCATTAAATTCTATGAGAATAAGTTTATGATCAATATGTGGAAAATTGCTTTGTTCGTGAAAGACAAAGCACTGTATGTGAATATTATATTGCAAGATGTTTTGCAAATTAGCGACTATTGTCATTGATAACAGAACAAGGGCATTAACTCCGTAACAATTGCATGCTACAACTTTTTAATCTCGCTCAATGTACTAATAACCCGTTGTGAGACAGCAAAGTTGGATATTATATTTTCATATTATATTTTATATTAGTTCCTGGGAAAAGTTGTACTCTTTATCTCGGACGGACGGAGGGAGTCGAAACATATCTCCTCCCACTTTGTGAAGGGGGATAATAACACAATATAACATAAAATCCGAATGGATTTGTCAAATGTAAGCAAAATCATTTATGTCATCATGCATCAGAAAAAAGTTATTCTTTTGTCCAAAGATTAGAAATGTTCATGCCTTTTACTAACGAAGAGGAATCTTAAGAACAGTAGTTGACGGAAATGCACACAATTGATTACGTTACGTTATTTTAAATATTTCACTTATAATTGTAAGTAAATGCTCAATGTATTATATTGACAGTGTCAACAATCTCATTTAACATTCGTAACAGCCTGGGGATGAAGCCAGTGGTGATCTATTCAGGTATCTTTGAAATTCAGAGAAGAATGTTGCTGGATCTAAAAGCTGTCACCATCAAAGAAGTAAGCGCCTCTGGCAGACAGAGGATGAGAACTATTTGTTCATAATCCTAGCTATAGATTTCCTTTGACGATATATCTGGAGTGTCTCATTTAGGGCAACGATGTGGTGATTTGTTTACATATGGTAACGATCTTTGGGGTATTAACGTTTCTAGGAGAGCATTTGTAAATAGCTGTTATTTCTTTTGCGGTAGAATAAAGTGTTAGTTTGGTAAATATATCCTTACCAAAATCGATAAAATCGTCACGTTAGACGGTTTTCAACATAAGATGCTATTTCAATCTTTAATGTCATATCCATTTTTTTAATAGAAAGAAAGGACTACAACATTGCTGGATATCATTATAAATGCCCAGTGATGACTTTTCAGGCTTCTACATAAGCAGATATTACAAACTCTAGTGTCCCTCGAACGTTCTTATTTCGTTTCCTTGCACAGAATGAAAACAGCATAAAACTTTTTACTATACAGTCAAAACTGTTGCATCAATTTGCTATTGAATTAATTTACACAAAATATGTCTTTGACATGTAAGTTGACTTTCCAAAAGAAGGCTACACAAAATCGAAATGGTAAGATAAAAGAAGTATGAAATTAGTCAAACTTAACTTAACTTAACTCAAACTTAAGCGAAGACCATGTCACCTGATACGAGACCCTTCTTTCGAGTTCTGGTCCTTGAGTTTAAAAATATTCAAGAACTCCATATCATTCACAGAAAAAAATGCAAATAATATACATGAAAAAACAGTTCCTTCTGTAGACATCGATATACAATTGCTTAATAAAGTGCAATGGCAGGCATTTCATTCTTGCACTATATTACTCCTTTTGAAAAATATCCTTCTATAAATGGCTCACCTACAAGATATTTTTCTGTGTAATATGTACCAACAGCTTGAAATCTGAATATCTGCAGATCCTTGGTTAAACAACAAGGTCTACCTTTGATATTTGGTGTAGATCCACGTTGATCTCTGTCGTCCCGAAAATGTTGTCTTGCATTGTACAACAAGTTTGTAAGCGATTGCCCTGTTGCTGACATTGTTGTCTACACCAGTCACATTATGTCGCCCTCTTTTGCCTGTAGAAAATTCTTCAGAAGTCAGTGTTGCGTTCGATGTCATGAGGTTACCATTTTATTATTGAATGAAAGTTTAGGTATGTTGCAAACGAACACGTAGTGAAACACCTTGCCGTAAATATTGAAATGTACATATTGTACATATTGAAATTTCCATTAGGGGTTGCCATCATGTGAACACAGATCATTTCACAACGAGATGACAGAATCACACCATAATAAATGATTATCAATCTGAGTAAAATGACACTTTAACATACATTAATTTGTTTCAGGGATCTTCCAATATACTAACAGTAGGTCACACATCAATATGCCAGCATTTTAATGGATTTGGAAGGAATCGTCACAATGCATTAATTTGAAATCCTATTTTTCCAAATAACAAGGATATTTCTTCTCTGACGTGTGTCATTACTTTGTATTCCAATCAACGATGTTAGTTTCAGTAAGCAGAACCTCCCTCTGGGATTAATCAATGAGGTTTGAATTCACCAAGGGAGCTAATTAACCTGAACATGAACCAAATGAAAAAGCACGGTACAATATCTCATTAACAAACGCCTTGAAATTAGAATTAGAATATTTTCAGCTCTAAGAAATTTTATTTTTTCTTGTATTCATTCATTTGCAACATAACGTTTCAAACTTAGTACTCAAAAACTACTTTTTGAGACACACTGACGAGAAGATGCTCATATTTGTTTGACTTGATGTGATCTCAAGTTAATATTTCTCTGTTGTTTCAGAGGTATGAAACCTATTTAATGACCTTTGGCATAAACACGATGCTTATGGGATAAAGTTTTCAAATAAATCTTTTATTGGCTTGTTTTATCTCTACATATCTCCACAAATTTGCGGTTTAAGTAGAATGTTCGTGTCATTGCTTTTAAACATTCCTTTCCAGTATTGGTTCTCTATTGTTCTAAAGGCTATGTGTCGGCTTTTGTGTAACATTGGAAGGTACATCTATACAAAAATTAAATCAGGTGTGAATGGGATAAAATATAATTTTCGTAAAATTTAAAAGATCAAGCATATAAATATATATAAATATAACTCTTTGAAAACAAACAAGGACGTTACTTCTTTCACTTCATTTATTTGATTTGTTTCTCCTATTAGATGAGATTATAAAAGATAACTGTTTTCAATAATTCTATTTCATTTCCTGACAGAGTTCATTCTGTCTTTTGCAATGCCATTTTATTGATCCTGAAAGAAACATACATCTTTATCCGTTATCATTAATGTCCATAACTTTTTTAACTCGTGAAACTATTAAAAACAGACACACCAAATTCAGAGAATGATATGAAACGTTTGTAGCTTAAAACGAATCACATGACGACTGAGCTGACGACTTTTTTGTAATGTTACTAAGTACATATTTTTTCTTTAAATGTATGATCTGTTTATTAGAAATGTACTTCCAGTCGATTAATCTCATTAAATACCCCTATTCCCGGATCGATTGATTTATATTACTAATCATAGTTTGTATTATGAGAGATTAATGAGATTTTGATTAATATTTCTTATCATCGTTGGTATTATAAGAGATGATTTCCATTTCCAATTTGTCTGACATTTGATAAATGTGTCTAGCTTATATATATATTGCTTGCAACATATTTCTAAAGGACTGAATGATGCGCAGGAACCCAAATTGAATGCATTCAAAACATACTAAACGGTTTTCATAGAGTATAAAACAACAAGTAGACGAGAAGTTTTTTGGGTGATAAACTTTTTTATTGTAAACAGTAGCGTTTGTAAACGTTTTCTTACAGGATCCTTATATTGATATGATAAGAATATACAAACATAGTAACAATTGTGTAAGGTAACAATAACATCGAACGTCGCTACAATGAAGAAGTTGATCATCTATTAAATCTTCTCGTCTTTTAGATAGTTCGAGATTCTAAAATGCCTCTAAAACAACGTACATGTATAATAAATAAGTGATTTAAACCTGTTATGTTATTCGAAAAATTGATTATTAACGGTTACGATTTTTTATGAAATCTTAAACATGTTATCCATTTTAATCAATAATGGTTGATAATGTTATGAATAATGTATATAAAGTAAACAAAATGAGTTACAGATATTGAAAAGAAAAACTGAAAACCGAAAACGTGATAATCTACCCTGTCTTATTTAATTAGAAACTAAAAATGTAAATGTATGGTTTAAAAGAAACATTGAAATTACATTTGTCATTGCAGAATTCAGCTTAAGATGTTTTGGAACATTTGGTCAATCTGAACCTTAAACCTGACATTGGACAGTGGCCTGCGTACACAAGTTGGTCAAACAAAATACTGGAAACTTATTCATAGCAGACATATAAACAAATACAAATTAGATTATATCAATCGACCCGGTAACTAGACTCATAATATAATTGAATGAATTTACATTTACAAAAGCCAATGTTCATTTGAGAATCCGTGTTATTATTCAAATCTTGTTAGGCTTGGTAATCCAGTATTTCCATGATAATTTAACAATAAAGTTATTGCTCAAAGTCAGTTGCCAGTTTGTTTTATTGCGTTTCTTTTTTAATATTGAAATGTTGAATTTTGTTTTAAACTTTAATTGAATTTGGTACATTGTTGTTAGAGATTTGGCCAAATGTGTGTCAACGCATTACCTACATGTGGGAGTTGGACATTCTTCAAATAAAGCCAACCGAATATCTTGTTACCTAAGATTTGAATATCTGATTTCTCCCTTCAACGGATTCAATTACAATGAATGACTGATTTAATTAAATTTAATTTAATTTAATTTTGTGTAAGGTCAACAAATATCTATGACCATAGGTTCTTTCGTCAATTTGATAAAGACCAGAAGATTCCCTAAAATGATATTGCCGAAACTTTACATCACGAATACTAATGATATACAAAAAAAATTAATTAAACAAGCTCTGGACAAGTTAAGTGTTTTTTTAAAATCAGAAGGAATATACATGTTTATTATTATTCGTCCTCGGTCAATATTGTTTTCCTAGAGTCTATAAAAACAGGTATTGACCTTTTCACCAGTCTATAATTGTATAATATTGTATGTATACATAACTAACTTTAATGTTTTTGATAAAATTGTTTTCATTTGAAATGAATGTCATTTACGGATATTCTTATTTCTTTTACAAAATTCTAACCTTCATTAATCCTACTCAAACTGATCTTGAGGCTGGTGCTTTTAAGAACTACAGAAAGGTCAGTTATAATGAGTTGCTTTGCTTTCAAGATAGCTCGCTGGCATTCAGCTGGTGTTCTACTGATTAGTTGAGATCGCAAATTAATGAGAAGAGAATATCCATTCCGTTAATGTTTATGATTGCAGACTGACGTCTTAACTTCATTGCTTATATATCAAAGAAATTTATGGACACATGTCAACTATAAGAAATAAGGCACACGTTATCAAAAAATTACAACACTCTGTGTTAAATATGATATATTTTGGATTATCAATACGATGGTCAGAAGAAGTGAATTTGCCAGGAGGAAATCTGTATTTGCATTTGACGGTTTAAGCGGCAACAATAGCAGTGTCTTATGAATGAAATGGATTATGACACCATCAAATACTGTTTTTGTCATGTATTGTGATCACGAATAACAAATATTACAACGGCTATTAAAATTTGTTTGAACGGATGGAGAAGTCACTTTCTCAACAAATCTTGTTATATTCATTAAAACATATGAAATGCTAATAAAAGACATAATTACTCACAATGTATCATATTACGAGACATCAGTAGTAATTGGTTATGAGTCAAAGAAGTTTTTGTCATGTACTTTGATCACGAATAACAAATATGACGACGGCTATTAAAGGTTGTTTGAACGGATGGAGAAGTCACTTTTCCAAAAAACGGGTTACATTCCTAACAACATATGAAATGCTAATAAAATACATAATTATTTACAATGTAATCATATTACAACAAAACAGTAGTAATTGATCATGATATTTTACAGAAACCTAATGGAAGATAGAATACTTCTTTCAAGAACATTTCTGTGTTAACATTACAATCAATGAACCTTTCCGACTGGTATCAGAATCTGTAACTGTCTTACTGAGGATCAGGGTTGAAATGTAAATGGTCAGCTGCCACTGACCACCATTCGCTAATGACACATTTTACTATGAGTAGGTTGTAGAGAGTTCTTTGAAGATATCGTTTGATCCCGAGGAACTCCTTTTCACTTACAGTGTCCCCTTTACTGATTACAGATAAAGAGATAAATGCCATTCTTGAAAAAGTACGAGAATCTGTACTATTCAAGATAGTGTAATCACAAATATAACATTGTTACATTTGATTACAGATTGAAAGATAGATAAGCATGGGTTCAAGGTCTGAAACTAAAATTTGAGAAAAATGTAGAAAAAAGATTATTTACATGTAAGTTAGTTCCATGTGTCCAAAATTTCAATAACAATTTATAAACCAAATTAGTATAATAGCGTATAAAAATTCAAGTTATTAATGTTTACTGTTTCAAACTTCCATTGCTTTTATGCACATATATGTTAACCGGCATACTAAAAATTGTATAGTTTTGACAAGGAGAGTCCTTCAAAATCTAGGAATCCCCTGTACTAGAGTAGAACAAAACCAAGATTGTTCAGGCCTCACAATCTAAGGATTATTTTAATCAATATACCAATCTAGAAATGGTGAAAGAATTCAGGATTGTTAGCTCACAATGAATACATGTATGTATGTAGATGAGGAAATACCAAGACGGTTCATAACATATGTACACTGTACTACACTTTACTACATGTATTGTGAAAAATAGAATTTGATATAAAATCAACATATCCTTGTGTATAAAGTAATGATGTTCTTTAAACTGAATACTTTTTGTAGATTTGCTGTTGTTGAGGCAATGTTCATAGCTTCATATTTGTTTGATAGGCATTGAGTAGCTATCCAAAAACGTCCTGCTTATTGAATAAACTTTATTTCTCATGTCATGTGCTTTGAGAGATTTGCGGTACAATAAACTCATAGTTTTTTTCATTTTCATTTGCAAGAGTTATTCAGTTCGACGCCATACATATCGGCTACTCTGACAGCAAAATGAGGATATTTAAATGATGTTTTCTGTGATCTTTTTACGATTCATCCGATTAAATCTTACCTAGGAATTAAGTAACATATTATTTATTACAACGTTAAAAACATATTAAATGTATGTCCGTATCCGTAAATAGTGCCTGCATCCTTTCTTGACTTGAATGTGTTAAAGAATGGTGTGTTAGCGTGTAACTATATGTAGAACACATTGCATGTATAAGTACAACGAGGCAACAAGCACAATATCGATCTACATCTAGTCGTATGTATACTCATAAACCAATGCTTTACCTGTTTGTTAATGACTACTATTTCGTACAGGAAGAAATGTGTGTGTTATATCAATATGGAAAATTCTATGACAACTGCGCTCCTCTTACAAAAATTATGATTTTTTTTCAATATTCTGTATGTATCAATTCATTCCTTCTAGTATTCATTCAGTATCAGCTTTTAAAATGGTCAAGATTACTAAGATGTCAATTTCATTTCTTTTGCTTCAATCGTTGTATTTTCTGTTTAAAGGCAAATAGGAAAAGTTATATTTTCACAGGCAAGAATTTTTTATATGATTTATCCTTTAATGTATTGCATTTAGACTCTTTGTGTGCGCCTGTTGCTACGTAATGACCACACAAATTGGGTTATGATAAAGAGATATACATAGTGTTCTTGGAAATCAGTGGTATATACTTAAATTGCTATAGCCATTGATTTTAATCAAGTCGAACACATGTCACAATGCGCAAAAGAAAGCTCAATGTAGATCTCTAGTTCAACACAAATGAAATAACAACATGAAGTGAAAAAAGTATTAATTTAAATGTTGACATATTAGAGAACTTTTCATCAATTCACATCAAAAGATATACATGTAAGCATTCCTACTGGCCTTGGCTAGAGATATATCTCTTTAACCGAATAGGAAGAGTGTCTGCCTCTTAACCTGGAGGTCCCAGGTTCAAATCCCAGTGGAGGTGATCTCACAATAACTTCAGTAATATTTGCCGCCGAACGTGGTGCCCGTGGCAAACTTCCTTGTGTCCACAACTAGTAGAGTACGTCGAACTGAGGTGCTTGGTAACTCCAAAATCTCTCGACTCGAGGAGGAGAGTCACTTTTTGAGGGGGTCTTTATGGCATGGTGTGATATAAGAATTCGTACTTGCTTTGTCTTGAGGGATATCTCTTTACCTGATTCGGTAGAGTGTCTGCCACTCACACTGGAGCACTCGGGTTCGAATTATGGTGAACACACAGTCACTTGCCAATGGGCTAAGTAATATAGCTATAGTAGCTCTTGGTACGGACTTTGGGTGAACTGAACTGTCTTTGCAACACTGCAATGTAAATATCTTTTAAATAGAGTTTAAGAGTATGTACTGTCATATTTATTCAAAAAGCTTGACATCATAAACCTTTTTTTGCATCTCAGGTGTTTCACTAACATTTTATATGATTGTTTACGTGTTTACTCTGATGTTGTAAAATTATGATTAAATCCAATGATTTTGATAGTAAATCTTATCAAATTACTGTTTGAGAACTGATAAATGGGCTTAATGGATTAATGAGACTTTTGCAGAAAATGCGAAAATAAGCTTAAAGTGTGTCTTACAAAACTATGATATAATGATGAATTGAAAATGAGAACGCTAGGGAAATGGATGTTCCGAATGAAGTAACATACACCAAAGACAGATAGCAGTGCCTGTGTTACGAACCAGAGATCTGGGTTATATCACAATCTGCAGATTGTGAGCTCACAATCTAGGAATATTTCAATATTGGTCTACATGTATTCCCAGATTGTGATGGACTCGTAGCGACTTTCTATCTTCATTCTATGGAGTATAGGATACATTCCTAGATTGTGAGGGGCCCTTACATGGTCCTGGGGTCCCTCTGACGGGGCAGTGTAGTCTATTCCCAGATTGTGATGGACTCTAAGCGACTTTCTATCTTTAATCTATTGAGTATGGGGGTATGTTCCTAGATTGTGAGGGGCTCTTACATGGTCCTGGGGTCCCTCTGACGGGGCAGTGTAGTCTATTCCCATATTGTGATGGACTCTTAGCGACTTTCTATCTTTAATCTATTGAGTATGGGGGTATGTTCCTAGATTGTGAGGGGCTCTTACATGGTCCTGGGGTCCCTCTGACGGGGCAGTGTAGTCTATTCCCAGATTGTGATGTACTCTTAGCGACTTTATTGCGAGAAAACAAATGTGCTGTATGATGCTAATTCATTAACTAAATTAAGAAATAATTACTTGATTGATAGAAGAGGAGCATATTTGCAAATAATTAATAATAACAGTTACGACAACATGTTTTCGTAGCAATGCATTCCACGATCGTAGCTTCGATGATGGGCTTCGTTTCACGATGTTTTTCTTTCTTTTCTTTCTCAAATTGTTAAATCTTGAACAACTGAAGTGTTAACCTCACAAACGTATTTGAAATTAAGTGTGAAATTATCATGTAAAAATCAGTTATTTGTTAACAGGAAAATCCTCCCGAATTTCGTTTCCACAAAAAATACCCCGCTCGAATGGTCCCTTTAATATCATGCAATTGAAACGATAATCATTGCACATGAAAAATACGCAAAACATGATTGAATAAAGTTTTAACCTTTGATTGCAAGGTACTGGAGAGCTATCTTGAGAGTGATTGCTTACGTGCTTCATCAGCGACAACTGATGTCATAATGGAGGAGGTAGATGGAAGTTCCGACGTTTCAGCTCTGAGACACGTTCTCAAAAGAGAGCTGCAGATGTCGATGAGTGCATCACGGGATTCAGGTATATCCAAAAGAACATCATTTAATACATCTAGCACTTCTACGAAAACTCGCATATCAATTTCTTTATTTCCCTTAAACAGCTTTAAATCATCAGACTAGGAATTTTTCAAATGAATCGAAAAAATGAGACACACATATAGTTGGTATATTTGCCGTCCTGTTTCTAATACATTTCTATTTGGACTCATTATGGCGTTTCGTTTTATAGGTCCGATCCAGTGCCTTGTGCTTTCGCATACAATTCAGAGGACGATCAAAGTACATTCCGCCGAAGGACCAGTGACAGAGTATGTTCCCGAGACCCGTCACCCTGAAGACGCGAATCTAGCCTTAGTGCCAACAACCGTCTCTTCAACAGGCAGCAATAGGCTTAGCCACTTCGTGCCTTTGATTGACGGGGAACTTGTTGGATGTGGAGAAGAGGAGAAGTCAACGTGCGGTGCCGACCGTTTAGTCTGTGTCAAACAGAAAACATGACATCCCCTGCCGCAGTTGTTTACGATTTGTGTCGTCAACTCTACCATAGAGACTGCGTCGCGACCCCTGATGGAGACCTGGAAGATTTCAAGTGGGGGTGTCACGTCGTGGCAACCCATTCGACCAAAGCAGTAAGATAACTTTCTTAGCAAGATTTTCTCGGCCTCAAAAGCTCACTGACATTATATTTCTCTTTTTACATGCACTTTTTTTTAGATTATGTTTAATCTTTCTATTTGTTAATTTTGATGATTCTGAAAGCTCAAGTTAGAAAACGAAAAATAATGAAAATAGTGTTCATACAAGATTTATATATAAACTCAAATTTCATTGTAAAAATAAATAAATGCATCTCTGTTTCAGTGAGAGCTTCTACTCATCTCCCCGACAAGTTAAGAAGATCACAAGGAAAATGGACATGAAGGTAAATTTACCTTTTACAGCCTAAATGATATGCACTTTATGATAAGCCTTAAACTAAGCCTAATGGCTTCTTCGCCAGTCATAATTTAACTTTTAATCAAATATTTTCAGCAGTATGATTTAATAACGCAATAATAACATGTTGTGAAGATTACATGACATACAGTACTTGTTGATGTTAAATATTACTCGTTTGGTTACCATCAGTACTTGTATGATTCTGTTATGTAATTTTACTGCATCTTGGATGGTGAATTAATAGGAGTTTTGTTAAAAACTATTTTTGTTTTCCAATTTTGACAATTGTTCAGATAGGAAACTTGTAAGAAGCATTCAAGAAAGGAGATATGCCTCGGCTCGGAATCAAACAAAGGGAACACCCAACTACACCTTTTGGAAACATAAATGCGCATACCATCGCTTTAGCGAAGATGCGGTAAATAACTGATGATAATTACATTCTATGATACCTCCTCATGAAACATTTTCCAATATACGTATTAAAAGAAACATTGTATAAAAAAATAAATATTGATTAATATTGTTGTGTAGACGATTGTGGGAATAAGAAATTAATTTTGAGTTTCTTTGTTTGTACAGGTGGACCTCTTCTATGCTGCTATGAGGCAGATGGGAACAAAATCTTGACGTATTTGTACCAGAAGTAAGTAATGTTTAAAACATATTTTTCATACATGTTAAGTACCAACATAATACAACAAATAACATTAAGCATATTTATACTACTTTTTCCGTGTTAGGCATAAGTATTTTCTATGCAACAAAATACATTCACAAAAGGTTAATTGTCCATGTATATGGTCAAACTTCGTATATAAGATATATATAGAAACAAAATGTCGGGATTACCTCCTCCTTGTTTAAATTTTCATCTTCAGGGAGAATGGCAAATTATATGACGTCATTGCTTATTCAATGATATGAATATATCTTTTTGGATACATGTATAATATATAATATTTATTGTTTAAAGGGGCAGTAGCACGTTTTTAGGGGGAATATAAGGTGATGTCATGAAAATGAAAATTAATGGTTCCAAATGAAAGACAATGTATTTAAACTAAATGGAGCAGTAATAATTCAAATATAAAATGTAAAGTTCAGCCATGCGGTTCCTTTTTCTTACACAAAATGAATTAAAGGTGTTCACACAAAAATGACCGCCAATGGATTTTGTGTTAATCTTCATACTTTGTCCTCTGACTATGGGTGATTGACTTGTGTGATGAGATTTTTTACACTGTCAAAATAATACATTTAACATTAACTTACAATTATCAGTGAACATTTTAAAATATAAAATTATCAAAAAACGTGCTACTGCCCCTTTAAGCTTGCTGTCCACGTATGCATGAGGACTGAAGAAATAAACCGGATGGAGGCAGAGCTTCTCCTGAATTCGTCAACATGGCTGTGTGATGTCAGTTTGTGACTTTGAGAAGACTACTGAATAGATGAAAGAGGTCGAAAAGGAATATAGAAAGATTGTGTGATCGGAAAAGTTACAATTCTCTCTGAAACGTTGTTCAGCCTTTCTTGGCTGAGTAGAAATCTTTTAGAATCTGATAGAAGATCAGTATATCATTTCATGACCGATTTTTTAAAGTTTGTTTGGGTCATTGTTAGTCGGTTATTCTTAGCGAATTTTAAAATAAATTGGTTTTTGTTGGTAACAGTTTAGCTTCATGTACCTGTGTAAGCCGATTGTTCATACAAGCGTAATTTGACTGTTTTCACACAAATGTTTCTCACAAAATCATACTTGTGTATCTCAGAAGAAACGTTTACATAGGCTTCTTTAGTCTGTTTGCTGACCCCTCAATTTATTTTGTAATAGTAAACAACAATTTTGGAAAATAGATACAGTTTTGATCACATAAAACTTGATGTGAAATTATCGACTGTTACGCCTCTATCGATCCATTACTGTTAACATATTGTCTCGTTTTATCTGATGTATTGGCGATAAGGAATACATCTGTACCAACATCTTACTTTATTTGTAATTTTTTCTCAATCTTTAACAATAATTTACAATCAGTGAACCGCCTCTAAAAGTTAATCAGTATGAAATTTGACAAATGTCAATAACCAACAAAGCGTTTTCCAGTAATCTACAGCCTGTGGCCAAAAGTCTGTTCGCACCGGTGACGTCAAGGCTATTTTTAGCGTAGTTGGACTTGATGTTATAATGTGCATATCTTTGTAAATAAAAAAGGTACTTGCCTAAAATGTTCAGTATTTAGATATACGACCCTGGGCACTGAGGTCATGTCGAACTCGTCTTGGTAAACTGTCATACAGACTGCGAATATACATGGGACTGAGCCCAGTCCAAATCTCATTCACTATCCGGAAGAGATCTTGTCTGGAATTTATGTCTGCCAATCTATAATTCAGCTGGTATTTCATTGTTTTCCATACATTTTCAATAATGTTAAGATCAGGGCTTTGTGGTGGCCACTGCAAAAAGTAGGAATATGATTTTCCAATTTCCAACGATTGGCCCGAACGGACACATGGCAAGGAGCATTGTCTTCCTGGAAAATCCAGTTACGATCTAAAAAATGCCTGGCAACTACAGGCCACAAACGATTATCCAGGATGGTAATATATTTATCGGTGTCCATATTTCCATCAACAACAGTTAAAGTTCCTACACCATATGCAGACACGCACCCCCAAAACAACACAGAAAACTTGGAATTACGTTCATGATCGGCACGAGTCCCCAAACACTCAGGTAGTAAGCGCTCATCTGACTTCCTCCACACATAAACTTTTCTGTCCTTCCCAATCTGTACTTGAGTTTCATCACTGAAAATAATGTTATCCCACTGATTTCTTCTCCAATGTAATTTTGTTCGACAAAATCGACGACGCTTCTCACGCTTCACTCGCGAAATGGTAATTTTTTTACTCACAACCCGTCTTTTGTATCCTTCAGTGAACAATCTTCTTCTCACAGTACGACTAGATACTGTAGAATTGGCATAGTTATTATATTTTGTTGTCAAGTCCCCAAGAGTCTGACGGCGATTCCTTTTTACAAGCCGAAAAAGACGACGATCACTTCTTGGCGATGATTTTCGGGGACGCCCACTTCTCGGCAGCGATTCAACTATACCATGGTTCCGAAAGCGCATCAAAGTTTTCTGAATTGTTCTTAGGTTAATTCCAGTCAATTCAGCAATTTTATAGCTAGATTGGCCTTGCTGATCCAAAGTAATAAATAGAGAATCTCACCCAAGTGTCTTCTGATATCAAATATATCAACACAAGTTGATAAAAGTAACAAATATCCGAGGCTTGCCGAGCATAAAAAATGTACATCTTTGAACACTGCATAGCCCTCCAACTCCTAAACCAGTGATGTCATAGCATTGTGACGTCATCGTGTTAACGACGTCATAGCATTGTGACGTCATCGTGTTAACGACGTCATAGCATTGTGACGTCGTTGTGTTTATGACGTCATAGCATTGTGACATCATTTCTGATGATGCAAAACGCTTGTGATGTCATGTCCCTGCTGATGACAGGGCATTGTTCAAAATCTACTGTAAAGGGGATATCTCCTAGGAGATATCGCTTGATCTTTCACAAGCGATATCTCCTGTCGAACACAGTTTTGGATGATAATTACATTTCTTTGGTCAGGTGTAAGTTCTCGACTGACAGCCGGCATGATAGCAGACGACAAAAACATAAACAAAGCAAGGGAGATAATCGTGAAAAAACAGGTGTTACTCATATTTGTTACCTGTGAAATTTGTGTCCCCCATAACATGAGGATTGGCGCCTTAGTTACACGGCGGAACGCTTTTAAAGTTTGTTTATCGGCGACGTCATATGTTTTGCGAACAGACTTTTGACCACTGACTGTAGCAGCTTTGACCGCTCTCTGTCGCCAGTTATTATTTAAAGTTTGTTTATATAAAGTTAATGTTACTTAATGTTAACTTGTAACTTCGTTATTAAATATTGATGTTTACAAAATGCTGAATCGTCATCTTTCGGCGTCCAAAATACTACAAAACCAAAAAAAAAAGAACCTTATAAACAAACAAAATTGGTTTATAGCTTATTTTAAAACAATGCAAAAACGATAACATAAATGTAAACTTTCTTATAAATGCAACAAATCGCAGCATTGTAAATAAGCGTTCTTAAGTACAAAGAAAGGTTACTCCCTTGAAAATACTTGAAACTATACATCAATTAATAAGTTTGCGACTTTTATAATGTATATAAGTTAGAGTACGGTGCAATGCTTCAGTCGTGGCTTTCTTGTATGATAAGACCAATATATAAAGGGGATAAAGCCGACCGAAGCAATTACAGGGGTATATCAATTTTAAGCTATTCATGTTTGTTAGACAAGCCTATTCTGACACGGTTACCTTAATAAATGAAGCGCAAGCGGGCTTTTTAGTGCGGTTATTCAACGATATGTGCACTTTGAAATCTTTTAAATTATTGGTATTTATCTAAATTTAAAAAGTTGTTGTATTGATGTTTCGTGGAGTTTAGTAAAGCAGCGTAGACTTCCACTATAAACAGGTAGATCGTTTAACTATAATAGTAAAGATGAAGATTTTGTACACTCTGTAAAAATTCAATCGGAGACGACGCTCACCTAATTATGTTTTGTCCATCCCTTAGCAATGTAAGTTATTCCTTTCTGCCAAACTATTATTGTCATTATCAATCTTTAGGTAAGTTTATATAGCATGTAAGCATAAGCCACTTAAATAGAACTTATGCAAGTCTACATGTCTACGTATGCATTCACAAAGCCCTTCACAATCTGAGAATCGTCTCTCAAAGTCGATCAGTAGAACTCAAAGTCGCGTACAAAGCCCTTCACAATCTGGGAATCGTCTCTCAAAATTGTTAATAAAGACTTAAAGACGCACACATAGCCCCTCACAATCTGGAAATCGTCCATTATAGTTATTCATCAAGTCTCAAAGTCGCGTACAAAGCCCCTCACAATCTGGGAATCGTCTCTCATAGTCGACCAGTGGAACTCAAAGTCGGATTAAAAGCCCTTCACAATCTGGGAATCGACCCTTAAAGTTGTTCATTAAGATTCAAAGTCGCGTACAAAGACCTTCACAATCTAGGAATAGATCATACTGCCCCACCAGAGGGACACCAAGACCAGCTAAGAACACCTAACAATCTAGGAATCGATCTCTATACTCCATAAAATGAAGATAGATTACCACTTACATTTGTATAGCCCTTCACAATCTGGGAATGGACTACGCTACTCAGTCAGTTTGACACAAATCATTCCTAGATTGTGATCATTCCCATATTGTGCAGGCCTCACAATCTGCAGATTGTTTAAATAATCTAAGAATGAAAAATATTCCTAGATTTCACGTTACACCTGCACATCAAAGCAGGAGTTATTGAAGACAATAAGACCTGTCTTAATACGTGAGAACATTCTCCTTTGTTTGATTGTTAGTCACCCCATATGCATTTTGTTTATTTAATGTGCGCTGTCTAAGTCATGATTGAACAATACACAACTTCTTAAAAATGATGAAGTGAACATCTTAGGTGATAATCAAGTTTTGTTATATTTTTTTGCAAATACGATTTCAATCAAACAATGTTTTTTTTTTTTTTAAATGTCTTCCTTTTAATTTTCTCTGACACATTTTCCTGTCGGTAAAGTAATTGTTATGTCAAGATAAGAAAATGGTGTTGAAATTACAAAACAGTTTTTGTTTTAAAGAAAATAGAAATAATCGAATGTTTGTTATGTCTTTATTTCTATTGAAACATCAATTAAAATTCATTGTTACAAAGGAGGTGCTGCAAATCCTAAAATCATGATTTGGAATTTGGTTTCATTTTGAAATCTCTCCTTTTTCAGATAATTGAAAAGCAAATGGCAATCATCTTTGAAAATTTCTTAAATGCTCTTCAAATAAACTTCAAAGTAGGTTTTTGCATTGCGAAAGTTAATGGTTGCATGAAATCTTATGAAAGCACGTCTTGAAGTAGAAAAGCAATTCCATGATAATTACTTTGCGATTCAGCTTTTAATGAAACATTTAATAGCAGACTATTTTCTCAAACTGTTAAAGAAAAAAGGTTTTCACGTCAAAGATCTCCTATTTTTCATCTTAATAGAATAGTCGACAACGTATGTTGAATTGAATATGCAAAAACAATCTTGCGAAAATCCCGCGAATGAAACACGAATAAAAAAGGATGTTTTCATAGATTCCGATCAAATCAATACTTGTTTACAAACGATATTAAACATGGTTAACATTAAACTCTTTCTTAAGTTGCAACAATTCCTTGTCTTGTCTTCTAAAATCTGTACCAAATGCAATGTAAACAAAGTTTGATATAAATTTGAGTTTTGTAAAATTAAATGCATATAAATATTTTCCACCAATGTATTTGTTATTTTGTTCGATTTATGTTCATTTCAGAAGAAGCATTTATTTTGACATTTGCTGCCTGTGTGCTAATCCTTTTCCTTTGTGTATTTATATTCTGAATGATGTGTATCACATGTTTTATGGATATAAAATACTGTTTAAATCATAAAACGATGTTTTCTTTACATTTTAATTTTAATTTAGTTAATAAGCTTCTTGTCCTTTCGAACATATCTCTTTTTCAAATATTGAACAAGTGTAACACGAACATTAATGTCGAGAGAAACCCAAATCCCTCATTTTAGGGGCAGGGGAGGGGGAGTGCGTTAGTCGGTACCATCTGGATATTTATTGGAGATCGTTCGAGGTTTTTTTATACGAAACCAATATGCATAAAAAGACATAATTTAAATCTTCGACAAACAATATTAATCTTTGAAGGGTTCAATCAGGTAAAATTAACCTTAGATGCAATGAACAGCGATCATATAACTTTATCGACTTGATTGCTGTAAAACTCATTATACCTACCCAATAAAATATACTACAGATGTACATAGTAGTTTTCTTTTTTATGAAATTGAAATGTTCTCAAGCACTACTTCAATACTGTTAATATAGTTATTGATAGTAAGGCTTAAAGGTGCAGTAGCACGTTTTTATGGGGAATATAAGGTGATGTCAGGAAAATTTTAATAAACGGTTCCAATTGAAAGAAAATGTATTTAAACTAAATGAAACAGTAATAATTCAAATATATAACGTTAAGTTTAGCCATGCGATTCCTTTTTCTCCCACAAATTGAATTAAAGTTGTTCACACAAAAATGGCCGCCAATGGATTTTATAGGAAACCTCATACGTTGTCCTCTGGTTATGGGTGATTGGCTTGTGTAATGAGATTGTTGACACTGTCAATATAATACACTTAGCATTAACTTACAAATTTAAGTGAAATATTTAAAATATAAAATTATCAAAAAACGTGCTACTGCCCCTTTAAGTACTATACTTCAATAGAAACATTCATTTAAAAACACTCCTTAAAAGATATCGACATAACAGAGAGTATAGTACATACATTGAAGGTTTTGAGCTATTACATACATGTACTGGTGGGAGGAAAGAAAAGTTTAACATGAAACACTGTATTCTTCATGGAATTATTGAACGAAGTTTGCTTGACAACATGCAATAGAAACATTCTAAGATTTGATTGCATAGTGTGGCGTTAACTAACTGCAATTTAACTCAAATCTATTTGAAACAAAGGCAACGTTTCCTTTTATGACGTTAGCGAGCTTATAGTATAATCTTTCATTTTCATTTTCAAATGTTGTATATGAACCCTTTTTAATAGTTGTGATTATATTTTGGTATAAAGAAAATATGATATATAAATGATGTATTTGATATACTCATTCACTTACATAATATATATGGGTTTAGGGCGATGTATTCGATAAATGTTGTTGCATTGGTGATCACAATGCATTGCTATAGTCAATAGTGTCCTCTCTTTACAAATATAATGAATATTTAATAACTAGGGTTTATATATTTTAAGAAATTACTTTCATGGATACTGTTTTTGTTAAAATTCGTAATTCGTTAAAAACTGAGAAGAATGATAAATA
This sequence comes from Steromphala cineraria, assembly GCA_916613615.1. Taxonomy (NCBI): domain Eukaryota; kingdom Metazoa; phylum Mollusca; class Gastropoda; order Trochida; family Trochidae; genus Steromphala; species Steromphala cineraria. Next base: position 42,131,012 of record OU744724.1, on the reverse strand, counting down.
CAATGTATTTTGTATCTTTCAGCTGTTTGATAAATAAAGCGGTATAACATATTTCATACAGTATTGTCACTGGTTTCGACATATAATTTACTTCGGAAATGATGTGTATGATCTAATATTGATTGATTTGGATAAACTGAAAATGATAAAAAAAACTTATATTCTTTATTTGATACAACTAAAAAGGCAAAGATACAATGAAAAAAGATTGATACAACAGTATCTGTTTGTCATTTACTGTGCAAGTACTGTTTATCATAATAACACAATTGTATGATTAATGATAAAAAAACATGTGAGTGAGTGAGTTAGTGTTTAGTGCCGCTTGGGCAGTATACGTTTTGCAGCCATTAGCGGCGAGTAAGTCGTTTCAACAGCTAAGATAAATATGCTTGTCATAACATAAACATGTTCACTTGCTACTTTTATCTAAAGACGAAAACAATCACTGAACAAAGTAAAGGGAATCAACCTCTTTTTAGGGGGAATATACGGTGATATCAGGAAAATGAAAATTAATGGTTCCAATTGAAGGGCAATGTCTTAAAACTAAATGAAGCAGTTATAATTTAAATATATAATGTTAATTTTAGTCATGCGAATCTTTTTTTTAACACAAACTGAATTAAAGGTGTTCACACAAAATGGCCGCCAATGATTTTAAGTGAATATTTATACTTTGTCCCCTGACTATAGATGATTGATTTGAGTTATGAGATTTTTGACACTATCAAAATAATACATTTAGCATTAACGTACAATTATTAGTAAACAAATTGAAATATTAATTTACTAAAACACGTGTTACTGCCCCTTTAACAGTACCACTCTATAAATAAAAGTGACGTGTTTGTCAATTATCATTGAAAATAAAATAGAATGAGTGATCCAAGTGAATTGACACAATCAGGTAACAGGATTTACTTCTACATCATGGCATTTATCAAACATGGGTTAAAAACACTTTAAAGACAACCGTCAAGATAATTAATTCCCTTGATGCCTTCAAAACAAACTAATTAATCTCAGAGAGAATATCATTTTCCAATCATCTGGCTAATGAAAACAAAAGTAATTCGGTTCCTTCCTGACAAAAGTATCATCTTAGTCACTGGATTCACTTTTGACATTCAATGAAAAGATCTTAGATTATTAACAAGGACTTTTTTTGTTTATTATTTAGGTGTAAATGCATTGATCAGATTATGAATGATCAAACTGCAGATTAAAGTTGGAAAATCTTAAAGGGGCAGTAGCACGTAAGCGTTTTGAGGGGGAATAAAAGATGATGTCAGGAAAGTGAAGATGAATGGTTCCAATTGAAAAACAATACATTTAAAATTAATGGAATAGTTATGATTCAAATATATAATGTATGGTTTAGCCATGCGATTCCTTTTTCTAACACAAAATGAATTAAAGGTGTTCACACAAAATGGCCGCCCATGTATTTTAGGTGAATCTTCATTCTTTGTCCTCTGACTATGGATAATTGGTTTCTATCAAAATAATACATTTATCATAAACATACAATTGTCAGTTGTAAATTTTAAAGATAAAATTATCAAAAAAACGTGCTACTGACCCTTTAATTTTTATCATTGTGTTATCAACTTGACGTACATCTTTACCAAGAGCAAGATAACAATTAGTGTAAATATATTCTTATTATAAATTCTTACAGGACACATTTTGATTCACGAGTTATTCTTATGATAAAACGAGGTTGTTAGTAAATATATATATTTTACAATAATTTCATTCTTCCACTCATTTTAAACATAAACTACTGTCACTTAATAACTTTTGAATCTATTTGAGTAGTCTGATACCTTGATATATGTTTTAAAATCTTGTAGTTTATATACATGTTGTAATGTTTCTTTATATATATAGCAAGTCAATGATTCATTTCAGATATGTTTATGAAAAATAACTCCAATCCATAAAATCACCATTGCTTCTCGCCATCCTCCAAAACAAAGTTGTATAATAAATCAAGTGTGACTATAGGATAAATAACCTCCTCTGATTTAATTGTGTGTGTCTCTTAGTAAAGAAAAGACGTTTGTATTTGCTAAGACAGTTTTTATCAGTGATAGTAAAAGAGAACGTCTGTTGTACGATTAACACTATGGGTTAGGCAAGTAATATTGATTAACAGATTAGCAATGATTTACAGATTTACATTGGTGTAAAATGATGAAAACTATTGACAATGTCCTGGTGAAAACAGGTCTTCAAGCCATAATTAGGTTAATCCATGGCAATTTAGTTGGTTTTGATTAATTGTACTCGTTGAAACGGGTTAAGTCTAATTAAACAGTGTGTCCAAATCTTAGGAATTCAACAACAAAAATAACAGAAAGATAAATCTTCCATAAAGTAATAAAGAATAAATAATATAAAGTCTTCTATTTATCGAGCACAGAACCTCTTTTTTCACATGAAAAAAGTGAGATATGTGAGCGTTTAGGCTCTTAGCTTCGTAACATAATTACCCCCCCCCCCCCCCCCCCCACCCCTTCTAAAGTTAAAATAACTGCAGATAAACAGCAAAAAACTCGCTTGATTACTTAAATCTAATTGATGTCCCTTTGTTAAAATATGGTACGTTGCTCCAGGGTTTTCCAAACTTCAAGGAATATTAAACATAATTCAATGTGAGAAAGGAAATCGCTCACACTGCATGTTACATGCTTGATCAACTCCATTTCATTTATGAATACACAACATGTGCTTCGTGAACGTGAATAATTCCTCCTGAGTATCATACTCATTTCTTATCATTCAAAGATGCACTTTTATTTGTGAATTTGTATTTGAAGCATACAATATCTTATCAACCGTAAAGTTGAGTGAAATGATGCATGTTACATTATGTTGAAAAACATAATCATCAAGAAAGGCTTTCAAACAGAGAGAATCATTTTTATAATTAAACACTTTTAAAAACAGATGACATTACATTTGTGTCAATAATAAAATGTCACTTTTAACAATATTTATTCGCCAATACCGAGATTCTTGCGAAGTGCAAAGCAGCCTTTTCTGGAAACAGTCATATAGGTAAGCAGAGGTTCACATATAACATTTCGAAACTTCATATTAAGAGTTCTACTTGTGACTAAACCGAAAGGAAAAAGAAAGTAGACACCGCAGTTTCTTTCAATTTTCTTAATATCTAAGAGACATTTGATGTCTTACATTGTGGCACGTTTACAATAAGACATATTTGCAGTAACTTGAATTAGATAGTTGGTGTCTGGTTAATGTTTTGCAAGATATCTTTGTTTAACTTTGAAATAACTTTTACACTACAATACTCCTTCAATGTTTAAAGGGACAGTAGCACGTTTTTTTTCATATTTTTATATTTTAATATTTTCACTGATAATTGTAAGTTAATGCTAAATGTATTATTTTGAAAGTGTCCAAAATCTCATTACACAAGTCAATCATTCATAGTCAGTCTTCAAATGGTTTTCAAATAGACAAAATGTTTACAAATTTTGAATGTGTGCATTCAAGCTGTAAACCAACAACCAACATGGACACTTTGGAAGGAAATAACCAATTTGTATTGTTTTATTTGTATTCTTGATTTAACTTCGTCGGACGAGACATTGTTATAAATCGCGGGTACGCCAAGAATCAAAGAGGAATAGACTTTATTCTTTTTCTTCTTAAGTCCTTTGCTACCACGTAAATAACAAAGTTTAGCAATTGTATGAGATTATTGCCATACGATGGCTTCTGAGTATGTTTCAAACCCTCATAAAATTATACTTTAAAGGGGCAGTAGCACGTTTTTTGATAATTTTTTATTTTATTTTTTGCATGGAAAATTGTAAGTTAAAGCTAAATATATTATTTTGACACTGTCAAAAATCTCATTACACAAGCCAATCATCCATAGTCAGAGGACAAATTATGACGATTCAAATAAAATCCATTGGCGGCCATTTTGTGTGAACACCTTTAATTCATTTTGTGTAAGAAAAATGAATCGCATGGCTAAACTTCACGTTATATACAGTATTTGAATTATTACTGCTCCATTTAGTTTTAATACATTGTCTTTCAATTATTACCATTAATTTTCATTTTCCTGACATCACCTTATATTCCCCCTAAAAACGTGCTACTGCCCCTTTAAACACTACGTTCCTTTGAGCGATTACTTTAAAGTTGTCGAATCAATAAGCGTCTTATCTAGTGTCGACCATACTTGATAGGAATACTCTTTCTTTCCCACAGATGGCTATTCAGTTTAAAGGGGCAGTAGCACGTTTCTTGATAATTTTAGATTGTAAATATTTCATTGATAATTGTATGTTAATGCTCAATGTTTTATTTTGACAGTGTCAAACATCTCATAACATAAGCCAATCATCAATAATCAGAGGAGATTCACATAAAAGCCATTGGTGGCCATTTTGTGTGAACACCTTTTATTCATTTTGTGTAAGAAAAAGGAATCGCATGGCTAAACTTTACGTTAAACATTTGAATTATTACTGCTTCATTTAGTTTCAATACATTGTCTTTCAATTGGAACCAATTTGCATTTTCCTGACATCACCCTAAAAACGTGCTACTGTCACTTTAAGAGGTTTATTCACCTAAAAACGTGCTACTACCCTTTCAATGAAAAAGGAACCATTTTAAACAAATTGTTTCGATTGAACAAATTGATGTTCGAAATCCACATCTTTAAAGTTTGAATTCGGTTTTCAACTTTAATTTGATTGGAAACATTGTTCATGTTTTCTTCACAACAATGAACGCATGTCTTACAATAAAGGTTTAAAAAGACACCATCAACTTCAGATTTTTAGAGGATGATTTCATTACTTACAAATGTAATAATTTTATTTGTGTAACACATGGTTAAACACGAATATTATTAAATGTTTTATATGTTTTATTAATTGTTTGTTTTGCAATAACGTCCTTGATAAACCGGGAATATCTAAAAACAAATTAGGCTATTGATAAGATATATATTAATACATATGTTGATAAAGGAAATATTGATAAAAAAAACTCAAATAGCCCTTACATAGTGAGTCTTGTATATACGTAAGTTCCTAATTGTCGTAAAAAATTGTCATAACATTTAACCACATTCAACTTACTTTGACCAAAAGGTTTTGACTCACCAGCTACAGAATAAAAACAAAGCTCTTGAATACATGAATTGATAACCTGTTTACGTTTAAACTTGATGGTATGGTGAGTCTTATCAGTTTGAATGAATGTCGCGGAATTTACTTTCAATATCTCATCAGAGTTCCACGTTACAGTAATTATTTCAGATTACCGAAGCTAATAATAAGGCTCATGTTTTAATCAACTAGCGAAGGTCAGCTCTAATAAGTTTCCTTGATTCGCTAGATAGTTCGTTGGATCTAAGGACTGATAACTGATTAACTGAGATCACAAGATCGCAAGAAAAGATTGTCAATTGCGTTTCTGTATATGGTTAGAGAGTGAAAGATGTTTAAAAATAAAACTCCCTGTATCTCAGAGAAAAGTAGTATAAAAGTATACACATTGAAACAAAATAGCCTTGGTAGTGATGTCACTTGATTGAGTTGATCATGAATAATTGTCAGGCATACATGTACCAAGTATGATGTAAGGTGTAATTTATTTATAAAGCAGTGCTTGTATAACGTATTTTATTAATCGCCCGAATAGATATCGCAGTGTAATATGTATATGTCAATATTAAACAAATGTAATAATACAATTGAAGTTTGACGTTACAGTAGTGTGTGGTTGTGAAGTCATTGTGAAAGCGCGCCGTCACAGTGGCTGCCGAGTCGCGGGAAAGTTTGTTTCAACAAACTGTCGCCCTATTTGCTTGATTTTGAGGGCAAGTAATAAACATAATACTAAACTCCCTTCCATTTGATACTATTTTTTATTATACTCGTAAATGATTTGGTATCAAACAACATTATCATGGCAATAACATTGTGATATGAACCAACCTTTTCAAGCGAGAAGAGTTGTCATTTGATAAGGAAATTTAAATGGAGTGTAGTGCAGTTTTTGTCCGCCAGGGGAAACTGCCGGAACCCACGGATTCCGGCGTAATAGAACAGAGGCTGTATCAACATGACTTGATCTGCCTCTGTGGCGAGAGAATGTCTGAATGAAGGATGGCTTGTAATATAACATACACGCTTCAAGAACATTCATGCTCACAGTTTTGTTATTGACTATAAACGGAAGTTAATTGGACTTTGGGAAAATAAGGTAAGCATACTATACCTAAGACAACTATATCTGTATTCACATGTATGCAGCCGAACAAGACTGAATTAAAATGGCATAAACGTCTACACGTAATTATTCTCTCTGTGAATTGACTTGCGCCAACAGGCTATGAATTAGGGTTTGATGTCAACAACAATGGATGATGAAGGTCATTATTCAGCAGATTTGTCTCTTAGGAATAATTAACCTTCTCTGTAGCCTCGAAAGAAACACAATAGAAGCCTCAGCGTGACATTTGAAGAGCATGCAATAAGACAAAGCTCAAAAGTATCCACAAATAGCCTTCTTTGTATCAATTCACATCAAAGCATTATCATGGGACATGCACGATAGAAGCTAAATGTAGCTTTAAAGGGTCAGTATCACGTTTTTTTGGGGAATATAAGGTGATGCCAGGAAAATTAAAATAAACGGTTGAAAGACAATGTATTTAAACTAAATGAAGAAGTAAAAATACAAATATATAACATAAAGTTTGGCAATGCGATTCCTTTTTCTCACACAAAATGAATTAAAGGTGTTCACAAAAAATGGCCGCTTGTGGGTTTGATAGGAATCCTCATACTTTGTCCTCTGACTATGGATGATTGGCTAGTGGAATGAGATTGTTGACACTGTCAATATAATACATTTAGCATTAACTTACAAATTTAAGTGAAATATTTGAAATATAAAATTATCAAAAAACGTGCTACTGCCCCTTTAAGGACGAACTTCAGACCACTTTGATGGGAATTCTAGAAGTTGAGATGATGAAGAAGGTGAAGGTAATATTATGGATATACAACTTCTTTATTCAAGATTTGCGACGTTTCGATAGCGCTTCAAGCAAATGAATAAAGAAGTTATATATCCTAATATTGCCATAATCTTCTTAAAGTGCAGGCGTAAAGTTTCAATGAATACTATATTGTCAAAGCAACAAAAGAAACTTTCTGAAATTAAGTTTCAATAATTGTTTTTCTTAAGAAGTTCTATTTAATTTATTTTGATATATTTGCAACCATTAACCTATTCCCCATTTAAAGCATACTGTTATATCGAAATCCATCTCTGTGAGTATTTCACATTAAACTTGTAGAATTAATTGAACCCTTATTTTGCAATGATGAGGCCATGCGTGTGACAATAAGAACAATACCGTGATCAATGGCACATTTAAAATCACATCTAAGGAGGTTTGGGTTCATTTCCATCTTATGTAATATCTGATACCTAATAACCAAAAGAGAAGTAACTTGAGACAATGAAACCATGGTCGCTTGTCTGAGGGGTTGTCTTCCTGCTTGATAGTTAGTTGTTCTTAACCACATTTAGATCAAGTCATGAAATGTTGATACAGCCTCTGTTCTATTACGCCGAAATCCCTGGGTACCGGCAGTTTCAGGATGACAATCGCACCACAATCCATTTGAATTTCTTTATCGAATGACAATTATTCTCGCATGGAAAGGGTGATTCATATTACAATGCCTTGGTCATAATTTAGTAGCTAAAATGATTATATAACTTTGATTGCCTCCAATCAGGCGTCTCCCATTCTATCCCACAAAGTGGGCGTAATAGAACAGAGGCTGTATCAACATTTGTTTACGTAATCTGCCTCTGTGGAGAGAGATTTTCTGTTTTTTTCTCATTCATTGTATATTCTAAGTCAAGGACAAGTTTATTCAATTGAAATAAATATAAGTCACATAATGTTTTTGTCATCATTGTTTTAATAAGATATTGATAAGATCAATACAACATTATCCATAACTAAGGAAAATAATGAATATATTTCATATTCTTGAAAACGATTCGAAGATATAATTATGGGTTATATCATTCTATTCTATAAAGTGGGTGTTGCTTAAATGACCTCATTTACACTGTACAGCTATAAGTGTTGATATAACAAATCTGTATATTTCGTCACATATTATAGAGATAAAAGTGTGTTTGAGATGATAATATTCTATGTTATGTTCTGCTTTAGTCATCTAAATCTAAGAGTCATCTTCCAAGGAGAACTGCTATTTGACAATTACCTTTACTGTCAAATGTCGGATTTTGATATTTTAATTTGTATTTGGTCATAACAGCGATTCGAACCTATGTGAATTGACCAGTTGTCAGCAATATATCATCTATTTAACATAATGTCATGGATGTTGCTCTCATGAAGAGAGTAGCCATACCAGAAAAGGGGCGAAGGAATAGATGGAAAGAAAGTATAGTGAGAGATAGAAATAATTCAACTCTGACTTCTACAGTACACAGTTGCCTCCGTCGTTAGTTACAGAAATATTGAAATGCTGCGAACCATCTGACATTATCTATTCAAACTTTAACGTATTGTGAAAAAATATTCTAATGTAATAATGCAACTGAAACATATTTGTTTGTTTAACACAACCAGTTCGCTTTTAAAGGTTTTACCATAGTAATTCACATTTGGGCTTCAAATATGATGAAGCGGACATGTAGAATGAAGAACACTTTCATTCATATATCTAGAATTGCTTATTTCATTCTAAGGTTCAAATTTGTAAAATGACTCGGCGATTTTGTTGTGAAAATCAATTTGTAATCGATGCAATGAAGATTTAATGAAAAATGATTCTTTGCAATGACAGTTTTATCTGACCCTGACTTATAAGGAATGAAGATGTAAACCAGATCTGATAATGAATATCTGTAGAGATTACTGTGTCAAGAAAGGATTACTACGCTGTTGAAGAGTTTCCTGTCCAAGAGATAAGAAAATAACTCGCTTTATTGACGTTTATAACCAACCATGGAGATGTTTGTAAATCTAGGGTAAGGACATTTCTACGACCTTACCATTCACGATGTTATCCTGAGAGTTTCAAATTTGTTTTTGTAGTCAGTAATCAAATACATGTAGATGTTATATTTTCTGGAACTTGTCTGGAAATGAACTTAGGTAACAGTTCGAAGTTAGCAGTGTTATGATGAGAAGATAGCACTGTCTGAAATAGGCACATTTTAAAAGGATTTTGAGACATGTATTCCACTATCAGTTCACCATGTTATGATATAAGTCTGCTGATATTTTCCTCCACAAACAAGTACTTTGTTATTCAAAATTCTACAGACCAAACAGCTGCTTCATGGGTTGATTTATAATTTATTTATTTTTATTTTTATTTTTTTTCTGAATATGATTTATTTGCATGATAGCATGGCAGCTTACAACATAGAGCACCAACATGACAGTACAAGATCTAACTCTCTAGTTTACTCTAACTAGACTCAACTCAATATACAACAAAACTTAATACAAAATCATCCAGCAGCACTTAAGGCAAATAAATACACAAAGCTTGTCAGATAAAGGAAATTCCTATTAACTTGTTGTTTATCTTTTATAGGCCATCTTACCAGGAATAAAATTGACCATATGCATTCGCTGGTAATATTATTTAAAGTTTAATATTCAATTGTTTTTGTCTTTGAGCAGTCATCATTAAAAATGATCAAATGAATATAATCTAACATCATCCGTTATTTCCAGAAAACCTGTATTTTACAAGATTCTTACGAGAAAAATTCCAACAAGGGGGTGATATGAAAGATGTATATTGAGGTGTTCCACATTTGACTGATATCTTATCTTTGACTAGACCAAGGGTGAGCTGTTCTACATCTATATCTCTATTTGACTTTCTTTACGTCTTTTCTTTAAGCCTTACTTCAATTTCCAAAAATTCCGATGAAAATGTTATCATCATACATCCTTAAGGTATCCGCAGAAGAAAAGTAGGTCGACTATTCCAGGAAGAATGTGCAAATGATATTTTTCTAAAACCTTACGTTCAGAAACGGAGGTTCACGGATCTGAATCATCAAGTTTGCTGGTTGAGGAGCCTGAACAAATAGGCAAGAGCCTATTGACGTTTTTGAGTTTTTAATCTAGTGTATCAGTTCTTTAACCAATGGAGATAAGAATTTCCAAATGAATCTAGATCTGATATAGATTTTAATTGTGAACAAGACTTTGAAACTTGCTCTGCAATCAAAAGTGTGTCGGTTTGATTCGAGTACTTCACAACCTTAGGTTGATATTTGTTTGATTTATAGGTTTTGATATAGTGCCGCATTTGTACTTATATTTTATATTTTTACGGTTACCTCATTTTCAAATTATTTGTTCACAACGGTAATCACGCCTTCAAATTCTTTACACAAATAAAATGCATTCAGTTATCAATATTGTCCCATGTAGCATAACGGTTAGTATCCCTCAATGCAAGTGTTGTAAAAAAAATATAATGCAAATTTTGAAAAATAATCTTGTATTATACAGGTTTTAAAAAAACAGATATAGAATACTAAGAATATTGTTGCATAGCTTGTTTCAGCATTCATTAGGATTCTCACTACCTTTCATCTTGAATTTCACATCTCAACATACTTAAATGATATTTACAAAATGGCGTTACAGGATAAGATTTATAATATCACTGTTGATGTTCATTAGGAAGATACAGGATTGTGAAAAGAGAGGCAAAACATCGTGAAAAAAAAAAGATAAACGTAACATATGTTAGTTTGAACCAATTCAACAATACAACGAGAATAAGATTATTGCATTTCAATCAAGAAAACTTTATGTCCTCAAAGTCGTTGTAACATCAATAAGACATCTAATAAAAAATGGCATCAGTGAATTCCGAAAGTAATATGATAACATTCTAGGAAGGAAACGACTTATTTCGATTATCATTAACCGGTCCTTTGTAAAATGATAGTTTCATGAGACTAATTAATTTGATGGAAAGGCATCAAGGGAACTAATTAACATTGGACAATTTTATAGAAGGTTCTATTTCACGACAGAAAACCTCAGCAATTTCTGTGAAGGCAGCATCACATCACAGTATAGAATGACCTGTGTGATTTTAATATAAATGCCTAAGTCCAACAAGTTTTTTAACCACATGAGCAACAAACCTAAACAATAAGGCAGAGCTTGTATTCGTACTTTTTCTTTATATGAATTGTAATAGTTCTTCTTTTCGTTGAGAGGTCATAAACAGCAATGTTTAAATATCAGAATCCAACCCCTTGAAATCATAAGTTCGTTTTTAACACTCAAGTAAGATCTTTTACATCATTTGATACCATACCAGGTATTTTTTCAACCATTATTTTATAAATCAACCATATTTTGCAAATAAATATTTGCGTAGGTGGCGATCATAAATAAATCAGAGATTTCTCAAATGTATCTAGACGGGATCGTCTGTCTTGGTAAATAGCATGCAAAGGTCAAGGACGAACAGAAAAAGTGTTGGCAGACTTATGTAGTAAGGCATTTCTCCTTGATTCCTTTTGCTTTGAAACGTTTATATATAAATCATTTAAATTCAAAACATCTAACATTTTCATCTCCAAATGTAAATTATGTGACAAATTATTGTTTTTTAATGAAAATTTTATAAAATCCATATATATTCGTGGAAGCCACATTCATACGTTCAATGTTTTACATGAAAATATAACCTGTCAAAACGTTTCCAAAAATACGTTTGATTGACGAGGGTCGTTGTCCGATTTTCAATCATTATCGGGACTCTTAATCTTCCTTATGTTGCATTATGTCAACGTCGATTGTCTCTAAAATTATATTTTCCTACAACAGTCAAATCATCTCGATCAAATGACACCATATATACAGTTTGTCATATGTGATCCCCAACAACTCTGTGATGAAATGATCTACCCAGGATAGGATAAATAAGAAACACATATTTTCTGTTCATGCTATCATATTTGGAAACACTTTTGATATTTAGTTGATGTGCTTCATTTCATGTCTTAGGGATCTGAAGAATAAGACCATCACAAATCCAACGATGTACAGATTGTTTTGTGCAACTTCAACAACTATCTTCGGCTTGTATCAGACCACACAAACCAGAGACAATAAAGCGTAGAACTTTAAAACTAATAGGAAATGCAAAATTCTTACTTTAAAACAGCCTGTATGGCATATGGCTTGTATCAATATGTGACGACAGCTTATTTTAATCATTTATTGAATTCAAAACTGCCATTTAGAACAAATATCTTATCGAATCAAACAATGAATGCGCTTTACCCTTGGCATTCAGTTCTATTTTCAGTTAAAATCAGTTTAATATTTAATTTCAAAGAAGCTCTCTCAAGGAAGGTTTAATTTCCACTGTATTTCCTTTTCAATGTCAGATAATTGATTTTTGTCATACAGCAGGACTTCAGGGTTTTTCACTAAAGAAAGTCAATTTCAAACTTGCATGACATATCAATGAATCTTGATTCTATACCGTGTCCAAACGTCAAATACAGCTATTCAACAAAGATTTGCGAAATAAGATGAACTTTTTGCGAAGAGCATACAGACATTGTTTCAAAAACGAAGTTTTTGTCTCAGGAAAGATAAATTTAAATCTACAACACCAAGACTAGAACGACAGAGAGAAGCATGTTACAGGAGTTAAATTTTGGGTAAAAATCACAACACTGACTTTTATCGTTAGCGCGTTCGGCTTTTGGATCAAGAGGTCCAAATGTCGCCAGGGGCTCGGCAACTTTGTCTGCAGAAGAGAACTGTTCTACACGCAGTAAGGTTTGGGTGCAATGCTACGCTGAATTTCAGCGCAGTACCACCCACGGTATGCTAGTTCCAGTCGCTGCTCGCAGGTTTCACCACAATGCATAGCCACAATGGTGTGCAGGTTTTCTTCCTGCAATAATACTAGATATAAGCGAAATAATCTTGAAAGAGGCGCTAAACCCCACATCAACTCACCTCACCTGACTTTTATCATTATTTCAAAAGATTACATATATCGATTGATGATAGATAAGAACAAAACATCTTCTCTGAGGTGTTTGACATAAAACAGTCTAGGTAAAACAGAAATGCAACATATAAGTGTTATAAATTGCAAGTAATCAATTAAAAAAGTTTCATTTATGAAGTTTCTTCTTCTTTAAACAAGAGTGTCAGGAGTTGTTTCGGTGAGGAGGGGGCTGGATGATATGTTTTAAAAATCAATAATAGATGCACTTAATAAGTTCTGAAAAAATAAAATGATCATCCAAATGTTCAAACAAATTTTGAAGAGCTAAATGAAATATTGTATTAAAAAAATCCTATGTGAAAGGTGAATCGCTATATATATAAAAACAACCCCTCATTTATGCATTAATTTAAGTAGAATGTTTATTAATTTCTTCGTGAGGACAGCCCAAGAGTAAATTATATGAATTCCCTGGTCTATCAGTGTAATGTAATGCTAATCTTCATTTAGTTTAATGAGGAGCCTTTGATCATTGGTAATGTTGTCTTTATCTGCCATTAACATTTTTTAATATCTTCATTGACTGATTGCAACCTTGTTCTATCAGAATGTCAAGGGTATAACAACTGTCATTAGAAAGAAACCCATTAAAGTGTAGCATTGATATATGTATTTCCAGAATATTCACCTTTACATACTTTATACACAACCTTGTGATGAAGTTTTTACTGAATTAAAAGAGGCTAACTGTGTGGTTGGTTGGTTGGTTTATTTCTTTGAAGGGGAAACAGGAGTCTCTTACATTTAACATTTCATGTTCTTCGTGTCTGCACGTCGTGAAGAAATGTAATTTCCTTACATGAATATATTAATCTCAAGTTTAAAAAGTTTCCCTATCAAGCGCTAGGAAAAATTAATTAATTTGTCGGGTAACCAAATCATACTTCATATTTACAAATCATTTACCATCCACAATGACACAGGAATTATGTTTGCTTACATTGTGACAACCAATTCATGATTGTTGCCTATTTATATAAAAGTGTAAGAACCACCTTGCATCGTTTCTTCACATTTGTAGTTCAGGTCCTCCTTTCACAAAACAACCTTTCCTAAGGTTGACCTTAACTCCCATACTTTAACATTGCACTAAGGCTACCTTAAGAACTTACGATCACCTTAGTGCTTTGTGAAAGGGGGCCCAGGTAAGTTCTCACAAGAAGATTCCATGGAAGTGATTAAGATAGCACCGCTTTATTAGTATTTTTCCGGTTATCAAAAACTGTCTGTCTTACACAAATTCAAAAAGCCATGCCAAAATCAAAGAAATAATAAATAATAACGAAATATGTATGTAAAAGCTAGATTAAAGAGATGTATGTTCCCCTCTGAGAGTGTATTTTGCTTTGACTTTTACTTTTGTTTGAAAAAATGTTTACTTACCATCATGTATGGTTCAGCGATGAACTCATTTACACTTTGTAAATTTTCAGTAAGACATACCAATGCAATAGGCTAATATAAACGTTTTACATAAAAGCAACATCTTGAATATCAATACTCATTTTTAAACCAATTTGAAATTAATTCCAGACCCCTTTTTTGTATGAAATACGCCGAAATCAATATCAATGAAATGGTGGCAGAGCCCAATTTCTCAGAGCATCCAACTTAATTATAATTTCAGAAATACAATATCCTTTCCACCAACAGGCATAGATCAACCAATTATATATTTGCTACTATTTTACTCTTATTATTGACTTATTTGATTTTGCTTTGTCGATTATTGATATCATTATTGATAACTCTGATTTACCTTTCCTCCTGTTGGTAAGATCAGATATAATTAATAAGTGAGTCTGTTACAGAATTCAAGCAAATCTGTTGGCTGTAGATTTAATTGAATTCGTACCCATGTAGATTTAAGGGTTTGTATAACATCTAGAACCTAACTTTCAATCCACAAATATAAATGTTCATAGGCTTCTCAAAATCGTTATCAAGGATTCCATATTATGATTAAAT
Source organism: Steromphala cineraria (assembly GCA_916613615.1). Taxonomy (NCBI): domain Eukaryota; kingdom Metazoa; phylum Mollusca; class Gastropoda; order Trochida; family Trochidae; genus Steromphala; species Steromphala cineraria. The sequence goes on along the minus strand of OU744724.1, from coordinate 42,115,899 downwards.
TGTATCCCGCATCATACCAATGGTGACAGTAATGATATAGATACATCATAATCAACACAAAAAATAGAGTTATGTTTCATCTTCTGTTCCTTTTCACAGGCACAGATACGGTCTGATACATTGACGATTATTTCCCTTCTACCTTCATTATACCCTAGTCTTGGAAATCCGCTTACAATTTTTAATCAATATCTTACTTATCTTTATTCAGAGAAGATTACTCATCATACAATCTTAACTTTGAGGATGGCAATAATAATTTGCGATTTGTGTGGATTTAAGTGATTTTTTATTACCATATTCAAATCACTGTATTGCATCAAAAATCACAATGGTATCAATTTAAAGAAGGTAACATTTATGACAGTTATCCAACTACAGTTTATTAATTTAAGAAGGGCGGCAGTTAATGGTGTTAAATAAAATTACAAGTTGATTTATCTAAAATCTTACTTTAAAAGGATAACAAACACCTCTTAAACTGATGAGGTATTTTAAATAACTCTTAAATTTTGATATCACTCTTGCTAAGAGTTTGATAAAATTAATTTACCCTAAACGTAACCTTGTTCTGATTTTAAATTCATGTTTCATATGTAAAGATATTGATGATAAGGTTAAACTTCTTAATCACAATTTGTTATTTTAATCATTAATCATCTGATCATCTCATTTACATTTTCGAAAATTAGAATATAGTTTGAATATTATTTGCAGAAATGATACACTAAAGATCGTATTCGTGACATTTATCTATGATTATTGTATTTATTGCAGCTTTTAATGGTGCTCTTAAATGTGACTTATTAAAATCATTGCAATAGGATATTTCATATATCAATATCACACATAGGAGGATATTTCACGTACAGTAGAACACGGATATAGCGAACTCGGATATAGCGAACAATCGGATATAGCGAACCAGTTTTCAAGTCCCGTTCCTATATAATATCATTCAAATTACATGTGTATAGCGAACACCGGATATAGCGAACATATTCTTTGGTCCCTTGGAGTTCGTTATATCCGAGATATAGGAGGATATTTCACATATCAATTTTGCCAAGGATCTCAAACAACATCATTGTCTTTAAAGAAGCCTTATAGTTTTTATGTCCTCCTTATATCAATTAAGAAATTTTAATTTTTTTAAAGCTAGTTATGTTACTTTCCTATGAAAGGAAACGCCGTATCTTTCTCATTACCTTATTAATTGTAAAATTATATTATCCTTGAGATTTATAAGCTATCATGAGAGTTAACTGCCCTTAAAGGTCGCAATCTATTGCAAAAAATTTAAGTATAGTCCGCAGGTCATTCATATATGGTCCCTAAATGTTGAAAACTTTCACCATAAACCAAAAAAGTCAAATGTAAAAAGTACCTTTTTATCTATTTAGGTTTTGGGTTCTTAATGACTTGGCTTAGAATTTCTATTCCACAAATTAATGCCTGATAAAAGTTTGTTGGCACCAAGTATTAGCGTTTTACAACTAGGTTGGGTTACAAAATTTTAATACACTCCGTATGGGGTGAAAAAAAGGGCAGCAGTCACTAAAATTGTATATTTCATGTGCAGGTAATGTTTGAACTAGGGTATTCAAACTTCATATTTTGTTCAGCCTTATGATGCTGTGATATCTGCAAATTTGAATGCATAATCAACAATCCTTTTTAACAATATAAAACAGTTTTTCACTAATATCTCAAGAATTCTTGGTTGTCAACAAGATGTTTAAAGGTGCATCTCTTGGAGACATAGCAGTGTTCAATCAGGCAACAAATTTGACTTACATCATCCGTTCTCAATCAGCAACGGTAAGACATTAACACCAACATCGGTAATAATAATAATAATAGCTTTCTTATACCGCGCATATATCCATACCAAAGCATGCTCAAAGCGCCATGAGTATTATTACCCTGGAGGGATAGTATTTTCGGTGCCGCCGATTAAAAAGCGCTCCGCGCGACCGAATAAGTCCATACTTCCCCCTTGTTCAGGTACCCATTTGTACAGCTGGGTGAATTGAGTGCAATGTGGATGCAGTGTCTTGCCCAGGGACACAACACAGCATGAGATCAAAGTCACAAATTGTTGGTGTCTCCACCGGGATTCGAACCCGGGTCTCTGGCGTGAGAGGCAAGCATACTAACCACTACACCACTGTGCTCCACAAAACAACAAGTTTCTACTCTACTCATTTACTACGCTCCCTTTATTTGTTTTTCCGCACTGATCAAAGTAACTATTTCTTTGTCCAGTTTGTGTAAGTTTGGTAATTGCCTTGGAGCTCCTGATTAATTTATAATCAGCTTTGAACAACATGTTTTACGAAATTTTTAATTCCTTTAGGGACAAGATACAAATGTTCCCTAAATTCAGTACTATATATCTTAACACATGTTAGTCTATGTTTTTATTTTCAATCAATCATTATTTCTTAGCAATTTAGATCATTGTTGATAAAATAACTAATGATGTTATTATAACTGCTTGTTGCTTGCAGTAAAAACAATGTTAACAGTATTTAATTCAATAGGTCGAATAAACAAAATTCAAAAGTTGGTCCTTGAAATACAAGATTACTGCATCAGACCCATTCTATGAAAATAATCCACTTCCTAAATAACCATCAATTTTTTTCTTTATAACATCAGGTAGGCGCCACTTAATGGTCTGAAAACTTAAAATGGTTTGATTGCATGTGGTCATGCAAGCTCGGCCCATATGTTCAATAAAGACAAGCCTATGGTTTCCTGTAAACCAGAAAAAATTTTACCATTAACATAAAAAAGCACTGTTGATACAAAAAGATAACAACCTAGTTAATCATAATCAATATTAAGGATCTGTTTAAAGGGGCAGTAGCACGTTTTTAGGGGGAATATAAGGTGATGTCAGGGAAATGAAAATAAATGGTTCCAATCTTTAGACAATGTATAAAAACTAAATGGAGCAGTAATAAATCAAATATACAATGTAAAGTTAAGCCATGCGATTCCTTTTCTTACACAAAATGAATTAAAGGTGTTCACACAAAAATGGCTGCCAATGGATTTTATGTGAATCCTCATACTTTGTTCTCTGACTACGGATGATTGGTTTGTGTTATGAGATTTATGATACTATCAAAGTAATACATTTAGCATTACTTATAGTTATCAGTGAAAATTTGAAAATATAAAATTGTCAAAAAACGTGCTACTGCCCCTTTAAAAGTGGTCTTTATTTGAATAATTCAGTGGTCACACCGTTATTTTCTCTCTGTCATTTGTTAGGTATTATCTTGCATCAATGTAAACGGTTTCATCATCTAAATTCAGATATGTTTGAAGTATTACGTTTGGTCCTTGTCAATGTTTGGATTTCGATAATTATCCTGACAGACTAATACCTTCAGATGCCACAGTACAAAGTCTATTGGCTTAAATAAGATGATACTTTTCAGCATATGTCATTTGTTAGGTATTATCGTGAATCAATTTAAACGATTTGTTCATCTAAATTCAGATATGTTTGAAATATTACGTTTGGTCTTTATCAATGTTTGGATTTCGATAATTATCCCGACAGGCTGATACCTTCAGATACCACAGTACAAACAGTCTCTAACTCATGCCATGTCTCGTCAATGATTTATAAAAGACACATTTCATTTCGGCATAAGACGTATGTACACGGTAAAACTCTAATTTAATCTTATCAGTATGCATTTAACTGAAGTTTAAATGTTTAAGGAATATATATGTAAAGACATTTGATTACAACAAGCAATTAAAACTTTATCAACAGTGTTATACATCACTAACTACTGAGCATTTTATTGATCATGTTGTTTTACTTTATGGAGACCGATGAGCACACCAAAATGTCAATAAAAGATTCAAAGAGAATCTGCAATGAAAAAGCAACTATCTTTGATGAAATAGGTAACAAAATACCAGTCCACGTTACTTGGATGTCTACTAGAAGTTGCTGTTAACAGCGTGTCGAGGTTTAAACGATGATAGATTGCAGAGTAAAACAATCCATCTAAGGACATTTTTTTATCTTCATCCACCTTTCTTATTCGCCAAAAACTTCAATTGTCATATATTGACATGTATACATACTGTAAACAGTTAAACACCCCCTAAATTCAAAAACTAAACAAATAATACTTTGGCAAAGTTGCGGTACCGTGATAATGACTCTCAACATAAAAATGTAGATTTTGTTAATAATTTCTTCAAAGAAAGATAGTCCATGTAGACATTTTATGAAATAACGATTACATTTATAATGGTACTGAAATTTCACACAAATATAGCATAGCTGTAGCTAAGCAATAGACAATGGGTTTCAGACATAAAAAATAACATTGTGTTATCAACTTGATTTCAACACATTAAATCATGTATTTTCTTATAAAAGAAGGAAGTAACAGGTCGTTTCAATGGCATTCCTTTTTTCAACAGTTATTGTCAATTATTGACGAATTGACTGGAATCATACGATTTGGGAATCAATCTGTTAAACAAACTCTTCTCATGGATTTCTATGGGTTATTACAGTTGACACTGTCCATCTTTTGTTATAAAACCTTGAAGTTTGGATTTTGAAGGTTACTAGAGGTCTAAAAAGTGACTTTTGACTAAAATTGTGATCCTCAAGTTGACTTGAGGGCTTGAAAGAATTGAATTACCCACATCACAACTACCAATAACAACTTTCTTTTCTCAGAATAAAATAACTTGGGTTTTGAACATAAAAATACAACAATTCCATGAATGTAAAATCCAAAAGATGCGAAACGTTATCAGGATGAAAGGTTCTTCAGTTAACTGCTCAATTATGGTTCTATCAAACTATAAGATAATTTCTACAACCACATCGCCTTCTTTCTTATCAGGGAACTTTTGCAGCTGAAAAAACGAGGGGGTGCTTAACTTTTTTCCATAAGTATATATTTAGTTCAATTACAGTAACACTCATGTTAATAGAAAGTGATTTGCCTTTAAAGCATATATTTCTTTCTTTTGAATTTCATTTTCCCAAATGGTCATTTTTGTAATGTTATGGTTTAAATCATCTTTGACGAGAGGACCTTTGTTATCTCTAGAACAAGTAGCTTCCAAATAGCGGTATGACCAAAACAAGAGTAATCAATGGAAATATTCATCCTTATTCCTTCATTCCTCAAGGATCGTGGTAACATGCGTATGGCTGGTATTCACTCAAAATTAATCAAAAAAATTAAAGTAAATATTGACAACCAAAGACCGATATCAGAGCACATTTGCTTGAACATTTGAACGAAATACACCACTTTTAACATATACCCTCCCCCCCCCCCCCCCCCCCCCCCCCCAAAATAAAAGTTGAATTTTCAGTATATGCTGAAACTAAAATTTAACCCTCATTATGGCAAATCAAGGAGTGTTGTATTGGTGATAAAGGTCTTACTTTTTGAAAAAAACGTGTCTCCCGAACGCAATCGCATGCAAACAATCCCGCCACCCAAGTTCAGATCAAGTTTCAAACAATCACCAGTACCCATCTGAAACGGCTACGGTTACCTCATCGCCGCTTGAGCAACCCAAACTCTGAGAAATCGCCTCAAAGCTCCCGGTTAAAGGGCCAGAAGGGTCGTCAGGTGAACTCACAAACCACCACAGACGTGAACGTAGGTTATGGTGTGTGGACAGGCCGAGGTGGAATCCTCGAACATGAAGTAGAGTGGGGCGGGATAGCGCAGTGGTTAGCGCGTTCGGCTTCGGATCAGGAGGTCCGTGGTTCGATTCCCGGGCTCGGCAACTTTGTCTGCAGTAGAGAACTGTTCTACACGCAGTCAGGTTTGGGTGCAATGCTACATTAAATTTTAGTGCAGTACCACCCATGGTTGCTAGTTCCAGCCGATGCTCGCAGGTTTCACCGCAATGCATAGCCACAATAGTGTTGCGGGCTTTCTCCCTGCAATAATACTAGCAGCCGCGATATAAGTGAAATACTCTTGAAAGCGGCGATAAACACCACATCACTTCACCTTGATCAGGTGGCACACACCAATAGCTTGTGGTGACAATACTTAAACATCCATGTGTTTTGGATAAAATTCCATGTCCATTCCCTCTCTATTTTCGTGGTTTTTAGTGCCCACACGCTTACAAAACTTCTTTTGCAAATGATCAAATGATTGTTCTCTCAATAAAAATTTGTTTTGCTTATCTTCTTTTTCTCAGTCTGATAGCATACTTCAACGAAGTGCACCCCTCTGTAAAAAATCAGGGGGTGCTTATTATTTTTTGGTGTGTATATGACTGGAAACACTACGTTCGCGTTGCGTGTTAGGTCAATCCTATCAAATGAATTTAGATCCAAATTTGAAGGAGAAGCTGTGTATGTGACTCACACATTGATAGTCGGGCACTCTACCAGTTCGGTTAAAGACGCCAGTAGGTTCTCACCCTGTCACATTCATCTCATCCATGAAGCAACTCGTCCTCGAGTCAAACAATCGGAAGATCGGTGATGAATTAGTTTCCCTTTTATAAATTAGAATTTACAATCTTGACAATGAAATGAGTAGGTAAGTATGTACGGACGGGCATTAAAAAGGAAAGGAGGATTGCATAGCGGTGTAGGGAAGAATTATCGAATGTGTTTAAACAACTTGGTTATCGATGGTTGGAGACAACTCGTTTTAAAAATTATTACTTCAAAATTAATTTCTATCACAATTTCCTTTGTAAGAGCTAAGCCAGTTGCACTGACAGAAGGGCATATCTCCAGCTAAATTACAATTTCAGAAATGCAATATCCTTTCCACCACCAAGAATAGAACAACCCAATAACAAGTCTGTTACTATTTGCCTAAAGCAATCTCTTCAAGTATATTATCTTTGCTCGTCAATTATTGATATGCGGTTTAGATGATTCTTGTCAATCTCGTACCTATGTGGTAAGTTGTTAACAAGATCAAATTGGATATGTTGGCCTGGGGGAAATAGTTTTTCATATGTGATATTTCATTCAAATAGATGGTATTGGATCGTTTTGTTGGGTGATTATTTAATTTCACTCATAATGAATCAGAAGTTATATTCTCGCAACCCGTTTACATGTTTCTGCACAAATTTCAAAGGATGTTAATAGTGTTTTACATTTTTCTTTGAAAACCCATTATAACAGAACAAGTCAAATGAAGTAAGTGTGAAAAAATCTTGGTCATCTAATACGTGGAATTATTACCCATACGGTTGAAAATAAGTGGTGACATATTTTCAATATGAGCACTAGTGCACATATCACTTTTGCCTAGCAACGATTGCTGTAGCGCGAGTCCCGTATTACGTCACTGTAGCCGGCCGTCGCAAGGGAGCCGGCCCGTTTCTTGGATATTTCTAAGATGGTAAAATGGAATAGTAAGGGTAATAAAGAAATAAGTACCTTCGGAACTGTGTCATATGACTTTTACGAAACTCGCTCTCGCTCGGTTAATACAAAAATTCACACTCGTTTCGTAAAAGTCACATGACTCACTTCCTTGGGTAATAATCTATATTTACACATCCTGATGTTGATCTGTTTTAAATGCTCATGTTTGTACAACTACATGACTGTTGGTAGGATATTCAGATCTAGAACTTATTGTAAGCAGAGTATGCATAACAAAGATCAATGATCTAAACCGAAACGAAAATTACCTGAGGTTTGAAATGATTCACCTTTATGAAATTTCATTGTGGTTCTTTTGGTATCTTTTCCATAACTTTCTTCCGCCAAAAGTTATCGTTTAGCATCGTTCATAAAAGTCGTATTGGATAATGGCACATCATAACATGAAACCACTAATATATATATAGATCAGTTAATGTTGATATAAAAAGAATCCCACCCACTTGTCTTCTGATTTCAAATATATCAACACAAGTTGATAAAAGTAAAATATATATTGCAGAGTATATTTTATTTTTATCACCGAGTGTTGATAAATTTTATATCATCAGACACGAGGATGAGATTCTTTGTATTATCGAAAATCATTTTCATTTTGTTTGCATGAAAAATGTACAGTTCTGCAAACTGCAATACCCTTAAACTCCTAAAGCGGTAGTGTGACGGTATTGTGACGTCATGATCGAATATTCATAACGTCAATTGGTTACTCCAAACGTTTGTGGTGCCATGTACTTAAGAATGGCAAAGGAAATGTTAAACATCTACTGCCAAATTGATTTCTCCCAGGAGATATCAGTAGATCTTCCACAAGCAATATTTCTGTTGAACACAATTTTGGATGATAACAAATATTCCTTATAGGCCCCTTACTGCTTGTCGTAAATTAGAAAATGACAACGCTTCACGCATTGAAAGAATGGTTCATATCACAATGCCTTTGCCATGATTCCTTAGGAAAATTATGATTTTAGAACAGCGTGAAGAGAATGACGAAGTCTCTGTTCTAGTAGACATAATCCGAGGATTTTAGTAATTTCCCCCTGGCGGAATAAATTGCACCACAATCCATTTTATTTTATTTAGCAAATGACAACACTTCTCGCATAGTATAACAGTACATTAAAGTTATCAATGTATTTACAATTAGATACATGTTCTTATGATGTATGGTTTAACAAACTAAAATTATTTAAAAAATACTATTACGATGGAATATATCAATTTCAATTCATTATGCACATGTAATTAAATGTTATGTTAGGAGAAACAACTTTTGTTTTTAAACACAAACGTGCACGGGCAGCACGAGCTCTCACTGGCTGCACGCTTTTCACGTGCTATTCTGAAAATAGCTGATCGAAACAGTTTCAACAACTCGTACTTCTGTAATTGTTAACTGTTAAATGTCTTTTGACTTATGTCTTTTTAAAAAATTGCTATTGCTAGCTAGAATATTATATTTGGAAATTAAATCATTTACGTTATTCAATTGTTGATTTATACGAAGGTACTGTAATGCTTTATACGAAGACCGTAGGTATTGTAATGATGTTAATATGTTAATACGTGAACATACTCCTAATTACGATTTATTTTAAGACTGCATTTGAAATTTGTATTTTCTCATAATATATCTTGTAATATTTTAGGAAAAACAGCAAGAAAATGTAGCCCATAAGCATTCGAGAAATCACGCCTTTATTACAGGAAAAGTGGTCATTTACAGGATTCTATGATAATTTGACTTACTTAAATACAACATATATTTTGGTCTCGCTTGTCGTCATGGTTGAATCACTTAAGGTAGTTCCAATCAACAAGTTTAACAATATCTATTGGTAAGATTACGGAATATACACAAGCATAAGGTACAGTGTGTAATTATGATAACTATAGATTCACTGATCGAGCCTAACCATCTTCCCTATCGTATCCGTGATGTAATCATCCTGTTGATAAAAATCTTTCAACTTAAATGCATTTTGGACAGCTATTTATTATACAAAGTGTTTTTACCTGCTTTCAACAAGAAAATTAATGGATATTATAATAAGAAAAACATGTATGATGATAAACAGAATATAATTGATTAAAATTGGTTAATTGCTGATCTTTTGATAGTATTGACATTTTATTTTCAATATATCAAATTAGATGGCTCTTATAATGATACTACATGTATTTTAGAATTTTCTATGACGCCTATTCCACGTTCCAAGACATGCTCTACATGTGCCTCCGCCATAACCCTGAAATAGTTTACTTTCACAGCTTCTTATATATTCTTATATAAACTCTGTTGCCAGGTACCCATTTAACAGCTGGATTGAATGAGTGCAAAACTGAGGAAGTGCCTTGCCTCTAGCATGATAGGCCAGCATGCTTACCACTTCAATAATGTGCTTCACATTTTATTATATCAGATTTGCAAATCATCTGTCTCATGGCCAAAGAAGATTGAAATTGAAAACAACCATTTCTGTTTCGCCAATGTCTATGGAAGGGGATGTGTGCCAAAAATGAATTCATGTACTTTCGTAACTTGCAAGATGTAACATGTTGTTCTCAACCATGCAATTCTTGAAAAGACAAGTCCAATCGTGCAAAACTAACATTTCAATCCTGTGAAACTAAACTTGCTGTTCTCAACTTTACAAAGTTGAAATGTAATTCTAGAAATGTCAAAGACAATACCCGATTTTATATCTTGAATAAGAGTAATATTCACAATAAGCAATGCTGAAAGTTACGTTTTACAAATGGAAAACTAAAAATTAAGAGTTGTAAAAGTTGACTTTTGCTTTTCGAGTTTTACACGATTCCAAATAACATTTGTACATGATTTCGCATTGACGGGGGATGTGTGCCAAAAATGATATGCTATGCTTGATTCGTTAAAGCAGACATTTGACCGGCGCGCGTTGATTCTGCAACAGGCACAAGAAAGGAACAAGTTAACTTTTTGTAAGCGGCTGACCTGGCTACCCGAAATAAATAACAGAATAACTGGCCAATTTACATTCGAAGCATATTGTCATCCAAGATATTGCTCACCTTGAACATCGTTAAATGTTATATAAAATTGACATAAAAAATGAAACAAATATAGTCAACTTAAATGACAGTTAATGTAAGACTGCATTGAATAATCTTCCATCAACGATAAATTTAAGTGATTATTTGAAATTTGAATTTGAAGCGATAACTATGTAGTTGGGTATATAGGTAAAATACCTTTAAACTTTAATGCCATACAAGTAGCATCTATACAATACTCTTTAAGTAAGAGTAAAAATGTCAAAAAATGCATACATTTTCTTCATCGATGCCAAAATAGATTTAGAAATTAGTTTCGTTAAAGTTTATTCAATTTTAAGTTACATTCAGTAAAATGTAATTCACCTGATTTGTTTAAGTTTACAAATTACGTGGTTGTGCTTCGCACTTTCAAATATAAAAGCAAGAGTCAGTCATCATAAAGATCTCATTTTGTTATTCATTTCCAAAACATAATATATTAAAGTACCAGTATAGCACTCTTTCCACACATAGGCAGATAGAGTCATGAAATGTTGATACAGCCTCTGTTTTAACTAGCCTAAATGTTCTGGAGTTCTGGCAGTTTCCCCCGGCGGAAAGAAAATGAATCACAATCCAATATCTTTATCAAATGACAACGCCTCTCGCAAGGAAAGGATGGTTCATATCATAATACATCACCATGATTCAGTAGCCAAATGAGTTTAGAACAGCGTTCGCTGATTGCACAAATAACTTTGATTGCCTCCAATCAGGCATCTCCAATTTTATCCTACAAAGTCGGCGTAATAGAACAGAGGCTGTATCGATATTTCATGACTTGATCTGCCTTTGTGGGGAGAGGATGCCAATATAGTGGCATACAAATATACCCCTCACAACATCAACAATATTTCTGGATTACTTTAATCATCAATTGAAGATCGCTCCCAAATTTGTTCAAAGAATTTCAACCAGTAAAATTGATAAACTTTGTATGTATGATCGTTGAGTATACAGTTTTTAAGGTAAGTCATTGTGTCAGTCTCCTTTGCACTGAACCACAAAACTATCTTCATTCATAGGTTTTACCATTAAAAGGGTACATCTAGGGATAGTGGTTGATCTTTGTTTCATATTTGAGGTAGTCATCATGAATATTCTACGAAATATTTTGGTTGAGTCACTTTGTTCGTTATGTTTCCCAAAGATAACACAGAAAAGATAATTCACATATTGTTTAACTTTCAAAAGGCATATCCAAAATCATGATTGACATGTGTAGAAAATTTGATGAAGCTGAGATGCATATTTCAGGAAATATGATCTGGACAAAGGAATTTATTATCGAATAACGTTTCAGTCATATAATATATATCCATTGAAACTTCAAAAACTAAAATAATGTGCTAGTCTTACCCTCAAAAGGCACATCTTAGGATCATGGTTGCATGATAAATGTATGACGTTTGGTGAAGCTAGCAGTTATAGTTGTTTAGCTATGCTTCGTACAAATTTTGTGACGGCCAGACAGAAGGATGGACGGACAGAATGAACGTTATATACTCCCGCTTATGCTTCAAAAGTAAATTGGCCAGTTATTCTGTCATTTAGGTATTTATTTCGGTTAGCCAGGTCAGCCGCTTACCAAAATTTAACTTGTTCCTTTCTTGTGCCTGTTGCAGAATCAACGCGCGCCGGTCAAATGTCTGCTTTAACGAATCAAGCATAGCATATCATTTTTGGCACACATCCCCCGTCCATGCGAAATCATGTACAAATGTAATTCCAAACATTGCAATTGTGTAAAACTCGAAATGCAACAGTCTGTTTTAAAAAGCTGATTTTACCACTCTTCATTTTCCGTTTTTTATCTGTAAAACGTAACTTGCAGCATTGCTTATTGTGAATATTATTCTTATTCAAGATAGAAAATTGGGGTTTTTTCTTTGACATTTCTAGAATTACATTTCTACTATGTAAAGTTGAGAACAGCAAGTTGGGTTTTACAGGATTGAAATGTTAGTTTTGCACGCTTGGACTTGTCTTTTCAAGAATTGCATGGTTGAGAACGACATGTTTCATCTTGCAAGTTACGAGTGTACATGAATTCATTTTCGGCACACATCCCCTTCCATAAATGTCCCTCAATTAGACAATCCTTATTGTTATTGTCGATGTTTGACATTTTATTAAATGTCTAATATTGTATGAAGATTCTCGTTCCAGAAATAAAATCTCGTCTCTGTTGCATTCTACTTGAAACAGATGTACAAACGAAACCCTTTTAGATAGGTTCTTTCAATGAGAGCACACAATGATAATAATGACAATCTTAAAGCCTAATATCCAGTGCAAACACTGCTTATTGGCTGTGCATCATTACCCTGAAGGAATTGTATATATACACACATGACCACATAAGTCCGTACTTCCCGTATTCAGGTACCCAATTGTCAGCTCTTGGGGCGTTACAGAAGATAAAATTATAAAAAAGCCCAGTGCATTCATGTCGCGAAACAGAGATCCGTTCATTACCCTTAGACACAGTTAAAAGAAATACTCTATCTGATAGGCCTTATAAAATAAATACACCTTAGAAGTTCTTATTTACACTGATAAACATAAATGTGGACTTTCTTTGCTATTGATGACCTTGATATGTTAATTTCTATATCACTAACGAGCTAGTGTTATATCAAAATCCATGTTTTGTCTCAGGGTAGAAATACTCTGGGTTTTTTTCTCAACGGCGAACAATATCCCCTTTTTCGATATGTCTTTTTCTGACTCTGCTACAACAATATGAAATGCTTAAATGTTATCCAGATTTGAAGAAATTAACATTCATGCTTTTAGTAGAACATGCGATGGTTGAACTTTATATAATAATAACAAATATCATAAATGAAATATTTTGAGTTCTGTAAGAGAGTTTGATTACAATTGTGTAAACATATAATTTTATGTCCATTTAAACGCATGCTTTTAGTCTATGGGAACCTATCACTGTGGATTGATAGATCTGCGTGCAAAGAACGAAAATACTCAAGTGAAGGGATCAATTCGAGGTTTGCAGACGAAAAGAAAACTCATGTGGAGGTTTGCTGACGAAAAGAACACTTGAGTGGAGGTTTGCTGACGAATACAACACTTGTGTGGAGGTTTGCTGACCATAATAACACTTATACGTTTGCTGACGAATACAACACTTATACGTTTTCTGACGAATACAACACTTGTTCGTTTGCTGACGAATACAACACTTGTACGTTTGCTGACGAATGCAACACATACGTTTGCTGACGAATACAACACTTGTACGTTTGCTGACGATTACAACACTTGTACGTTTATTGACGAATACAACACTTACAGCTTAATGACCGCTGACATCTGCTGTCTAGAACAGAGAGAAAACAACATGCCTCTATGAAACACAGAAATATGCTCGGAGATAAATAATGAACTTGATATATGAAATGTTTAAGTTCCCGGAGTAAAGCGTGTCAGTTTGCCACAGGAAACGAATATTGTTGTGATAGCAACGTCTCAGACAGTTAAGATAACATACCATGAGAAGAAACAACATATGCCTTAATCGGTTCCTTGAGTTCTGCATTCTTGGTTTCTTAGTGCATAACCTTCTAAGTTGTTTGTTTAGACTCACTATCCGATCACTATAGATAAATTAAAAATCTAAATAATTCTGGAAGATTGAAATAAAACTATACAAATGATTAAAGGAATTGTTTCTGATTATCCGCAATTATTTTCAAAGAAAGAGGTTCTTCACATTAAAATAATGCCAAATTATGCTAAACAAAAAAATGCTGACGATTATGTTATGATCGAAGAGAAGGTGCATTATTGCGTGCATTGATGTCAACAGTTCCAATTCGAGATATCGATGAACTCTAGTTTTGTTATTGTGTCTGTAAAATATAAATTCAGATCGACTGAAAAATTGGTACTGTGGTGTTTGTTGCTTTGAGAACCCCCGATGCGTTACACTATTTTGTCTGGTTTTCAACTATAGTTCATTTGTGTTGCTTTAATTCGTAAGCATTGCTTTTTTTAAAAGGAAATCTCTTGTAGGCATATCGGCTTCCTTCATAATATCAAATTACGTCAAACTGCCAAAGATTTACATTTAAGAAAATAGTTTATTTTTAAACGAATAGGTTAATTCAATGAGAGCACGCAAGGCTTGATGTTTTCTTCCAAAGAAAAAGCAAGGATTGGTGTTTCATTTCAAAGAAAATATATTAATACAATTGCTTAGCGTTGCTTGTGAAAAAACGTATTCAATTCTTGATATTGGATCTTGAAGAAAGCTAAACAGATACAATGCATTGTTAAGTGCTTACATAGAAAAGCGACAGCCTGAACCTTGATACATGAACCCAAACTCACTTTAGGCGTCGTCAGTTTAGATATACTCTTTTTAACGGCAGTCTCTCCCAAAAGAGGCAGATCAAGTCATGCAATGTTGATACAGCCTATGTTACATTACGCCGAAATCCGTGGGTTCCGGCAGTTTCCCATGGCGGGAAAAATTGCACCACAATCCATTTGAATTTCTTCATCAAATGACAACGCTTCTTGCATGGAAAGGCTACTTCATATCAGAATGATTTTGCCATCATTTAGTAGCTTAAATGGTGATTTAGAAACAGTTTAAGGCGTCTACCATTCTATCCCACAAACTCGGCGTGATATAACAGAGGCTGTATCAACATTTCTTGACTTGATCTGCTCCTGTCGAGAGAGAATGTTTAACGGTGAAGTTTGATTTATAAAACAATTAATGTAAGCTAAGGTGTAAACAAACGGTTTGTTCAATGTTGGAGTGGACCGCAGATTACATGCATTGTTATCGTTTATGTTGACAACAATGAAAATAACCTATACAACATGTTATCAATTATCAGCTTGTGTTAAAGAAGTACCCTTTGTAAGACACAGTGACTCCATTGTCGCTACAAATAGAGATGTATTTCATAGAAGCTACTGCATAAAAGGTGGAGATAATTCTACTGCAAGAAGAAGACGTTAAACTCCAACCCAACAACAACTTCTGCAAGAAGGCTTTATTAACGAGCAAGACCACAGAAGTTCAACATAATACATATAGGTACACACTTCTGAAAAAAGATGAAAGATGTCGATCGTGTGTTCTAGAATTAACCATCTTCATCCAAACATATCAGATAAAAAAATAAGTCGTTATTAACGTAAAGTGTGAACTTGTGATGTGAGATTAACGAAAATATGTCTAAGCGCATAACAAATCATTGACAAATCTCACTTTATGCAAATATGCAGCGACTGCTGCTCTTACAGTTGTTGTTAGGTCATGAGAGCATGCAGCATTTAAAATGTGAACGTAGCAATATATTGCCATAAGAATCTCTGTACGCTCTTCTATATCGAATAATAGAAGAACGTTACAACTTTCATACAAAACCAGCCTATTCTATATAAATCAACTTTTTGAAAAGTCCATTAAAGCATAAACAAGACATGACTGTCAGGCATTAATTCAAATCATTAAACTTAGCCAGCATAACAAAAATAAGGGTTGCTGACATAAAAAGATCCCCCTTTCTCTCTAAGAGACTTATTTATTTACTTTAACTATTCAATTTAATTCAAACGGACAATAGAAGCGTATCAGTGAGAGTGGAAGGAACTGTACAATAGGTTTATGTGAGGTATTTGCATCTCCAAGTTATGTTTATTTTTTAAAACGGTAGCAAGGATTGAATTCGAAAGATTAACAATTCATTTGCCTCTTTCTTTAACCTTTTAAGCATGTATTGTCTTGCATTTACACGTAAACAAAGTTTTATAGTTTTTACTTTCAAACTGCATTCTCAGGTTTTGCCAAGAAATATTTTAGTGTATGGTAAAAGCTTGGTAAAACTATGAGTGAGTGAGTTTGGGTTTAACTTAATGTAAGTAAAATTTTTTTTTTTTAAACTAAAGCGGTTAAAATAATGACTTTGTGAAGTCGCGGCAGTTCTGACCAATCTAATGAACCTCTGACGGCCAACCTGCAATAAATGATGACATCATTATCAAACTATATCCGTACATCGGAAGCAATTAACAAAGCAATTAACATTTACTATGCATACTATTGGCGACAGAATTCCCAAAAGACAGAATGAATAACAATATTAATTAGCTGAGGAGTGCTGACCACCCCAAATTATTCAGTTAAAGATGTAAGTCATGTCAAATCAACTTGTAGATATTATTGCAGTTTACCAGAGACAATAAATGTTTTCAATCAATGTTCTCTTGTAAATTTTGAGTATGTAAACAAATATGCATGGTTGCAAAATTCTCTTATTTCGATATAGCTTGCCTACAAAGAGTGTGTCCCGTCACAGAAAGTTGCGTCCCAGTTACTAATGGACAGACATCTTTATGTTAAGGATAAGGTTAAAGAAGATACAGTCTATTGGAGATATGTATATAAGTCTGAACACTTCAAAGCTATGGTTCTTGGAAACTACACATAAATGAAATGATAACGAAAATAAGACCAATGATCAACGAATTGAGTAAATAAGATTCTCTGTTTAAATCTTAAATCAACCACTCTTTGATTATGGTTTTCAGATACGGGTTAATTGTACGATTGAACAAAGGCAATATGAACATAGGGTCATACTTACCACGAACTGTGTTACACCTTCGTTATAAAATAGCCATAATCATCAAACGGCGTGACTATAAGAAACGTGATATGATAATTTGATTGTTTTTCCTCATCATACCGATAAGCTGTTACTCCCTTAAAAAATACATTTGTTAAACGACTTAAAACAAGAATAAAGTATTCTTTGGGGTTTATCGCCGCTTTCAAGAAGGTCACTTATATAACGGCTGCCAGTATAATTACAGTGAGAAAGCCCGCATCACTATTGTGGCTACACATTGCGGTGAAACCAGCGAGCATCGGCTTAAACTAGCGAACCTTTAAAGTATTGAAACCGTTATTGGGTTTGATTGTTAGATCCCTCCCCTCCTAAAAACACCTAGGGGAGCTTTTTGTATTTGTAATGATTGAATCGTTTCATCGGCTTTATGAATCCCTTAATTATTGATAAACACTTTATGTGTATAGATCGATATGGGAAATGGGATTCTTCAAGACAGCTGTCAGATGAATGAATACATATCTTCCATTTCATCAAGCTTGGTTTTGACGAAATTAGACTGGACTCTTTATGGCCAACAAACTCAATACTTGCTTTCCCCTTGGGTACATTCGGTCTGAAAGATATAAAAACCGTTTTGATAACAATATCAAAGATATTCATTCCCACTGTTTTGATCGACTCCTTACAACATCAACCATAAAACATAAGACTTGAACATTGTAAGATATTAACTATTTTATCCACCAACAGGCAATTTCACGTTAAGCCTTCAAGCTTTTTTCTGTTGGATTATATTCCATAGTTAGAAGACTGAGGTACGAAGTTACTTTACACTTAAGTTATATTTTCTATCCATTTATTGATGCATTTGATTATCCCATGATAACAATTAGCACAATGAACATCATGCAACAGAAATCCATGAGTTAAAAGGGGCAGTAGCACGTTTGAGGGGGAATAAAAAGTGATGTGATTTTATGTAAATCTCCATACTTTGTCATCTGACTATGGATGATTGGCTTGTGTAATGAGATTTTTGACAATGTCAAAATATTACATTTAGTATTAACTTACAATTATCAGAGGAAAATATAAAATTATCAAAAACCGTGCTACTGCCCCTTTAATACGACTTAAATAAAGCGTCCTACAGTTTGTAC
Source organism: Steromphala cineraria (assembly GCA_916613615.1). NCBI lineage: Eukaryota > Metazoa > Mollusca > Gastropoda > Trochida > Trochidae > Steromphala > Steromphala cineraria. The sequence goes on along the minus strand of OU744724.1, from coordinate 42,097,597 downwards.
CTTACTGCTATTACTGATGGGTTTTCCCTCATACGCGTACCAATAAATAGGTGTGGGCTGTAGTAAGGGTTCACCAAACATGTGCTATCAAGCATTTTCAAAGTCACAGTATTTATTATCACAAGCGTGTCCAACTTTTAAAGAAAAAATGTTGCCAGAGAAAGGGGACTTTGGATCCCCGAATGGATTGTAAGTTGTTGCTCATGTTGTCATGCACAGGGGTATGTAATTTGGGTTTTAATGTCTGTCCAGAGATATGTAAGGTCCTGAAATACAAATGTAGATTTTTCAAAGTGTTTTTGGCTAGAAGGTTGGTTTTGATATTAAACCATATGAATTCAAAGAATACAGTATGACACAAGAAAACAAGCTGATATGACCTTTTGTGACTCCTCTCTCTCTCGTCTAGTTTTCTAAACGGTATCATGTCTTTGCCCCCAATTTATATTGTATTTTTTGGGGTCAAATCTTTCTACTCTTAGTTGATTTGTTTCACCATCACCAATTCCCGTTATATTTCAGGAACTGATTCATTTTTCTCAAACTGAATCCATTGTAAGCATGGATAAATTATGTGAAACAACATATTAGTTTAAATCTTTGTTTCATATTTTTTGCGAGTAACTAGAACATATCGTAGAACATGTCTTAGATGAAGTTACAATTTTAAACTAAGGTTGTTTAGCTTCACCACTCACAATGCTAAGTTAAGTGCCCAATGGTGTGTATAGTGAACTATTAAATATACAGGAAACACATTATTGGAATGTTGGCAAAATATGCGTTGCCAATATTTCGGAATCAGATTATGAATAATACGAATGTACTAACGTATTCAGATGTCTGAATTATTCTAGTTCTTCACTCCACCGGGAATAGCTTGACAGATTGATTTAGTATGCATTAAAACATAAATAATATATTAGAATACGAAATATGAGGTCAGTGACATCAAATATCATTTATATAAAGAATCAGAAGGAAACAGAATGAGTAGAAACATTTATCCTTGCATATAATCTTATAGATACAATGTATATGGTCCCAATGGAGAGACCTTTAGAAACAAAAGACTAAAGGTCAGTAATATTGGGAACTTTTATATCACATAATGATATATATTGCATTGGAGGTCAACGCATTTGAGGTCCAAAAGAATGGGTATTGAAGATAAAAATTACCCCGCTAAAAACCAACAGAAAAACATCCCAAACAAACAAAGACACCCTTTTTTATTATTTTATATACATTTTGAAATACATGAAACCTATCTATATATCAAATCATCTTTTGTTACCATATGCTCTTTACAAATGCCAAATGCCAAGAACTCAATTTTGAATGTATAAAAAGCTGATATAAACTTAATTGCTTTTGACAAATTGCATCTCCCCTGGTCATGTTAGTCACTACCTCAAAGTTATACAGTGCATTTCTTCATTTCAATCTCAGGTATTTATGCATGATTCACAATCTGACGACGTATTGTAAGTTGCATAAAGTAATTTAGTCCTTCTAATGTAAATATACATATGATTCTTGTTAGTTTCTTCTAATGATTCAACGTTGCCAAGGGCCGCATTTGTTCAACCTTACTTAACCTGAATTGTTTGGTAATAGTGGAATTGGTTTTGTTTCCGTGAAATCAATAACTGTTTTTGCAAATTCTTAACAACAATTTAAAAACACAAACCGTCTTTTAAAACTGGAACTTTACATGTTCATGTGATAACTCTGCTTATATACATAATGGGCATTTTCATATAGATATGTTTGAATTTAACAATTTAACTATATTAATAGTTCCTCGCTGATTTACTGTTTTGCTGTGATAATTTCTTTGCCTTAAATTTAGAAAATGTCGCATAAATTGATATCAATAAAATTTTCTGCAAAAGATGAACAGAATGAAAGTAATAAGTGAAAGAAGTGATAGAAGTGTGTTCAGTGACATTCAGCGACATCTATGTCAGCTTGGGTTAGACCCAGGGTAATTCTATTCCTGTGGCGCCTTGAGCAATCACTGAATAGATGGATACCTGCGCTCTTTAAATGGACATTGATATTTTAGTCACATCGAAATACTGCCTATCAGGTTTTTAATGACATTAAGGGTATGAAAATAAGGAGAAAAGAAATATGATATCCATTAAACACATATTATCCAATTTTGTTTATGGCATTGCCATGAAACACTTAACATAAGAAAGCGTGAGACACGAACGTTGCGTGTATATGACACTGCATACATTTTGTAAAATCATAACATCCATAGTGATAAATTGACTCGCATATAATACAAATAACATAATAAAAACTGCTATCACATTCTACTTGTTAATTGCATGTATTGACTTCATTTATCTGAAAATTGTATAAGAGCAACATTATATACACAAATAAAAGTTATGAACTCAAATTTATATTTTGAAAAAAGGGTTGTTTAAATGCAATAAACAACAATTTATCATAATCAATGTCAAATATATAACCTTTAACGAAAGATCAGTATATTTTAAGTGGAGTTTCATATGTTTGGTTATTTGCATTTATCAAATCTTTATGTAGAACATTTATATTATGAACCGATTTAAACAGAAGCTTTTTGTCAATAACTGTTGAAACAATTATAAACCCCTTTATTGAATATTCTTCATCATAATTTGCATTATTCTTTATTGACTATTTTTTCATATATGTAACACCATAACAAAATTGGTTTTTCGATTTTCGAACTTCATTAAGGTATTGATACCCTAAAGGGGGATCTTATCAATGATGTTCCATACAATTGTCCATAGACTGCTCCTGTTATTAGATTGGATTACTATGACCTTTATAACTCGCTGAAGAATGAAAAGGTCACAAAAAATTTATGTTCCGCTAACGGGTAATCTCCCTTGCCGACCCATTTTCATATGTAATAAAACTTCAGTATCAATTAAGTCAGAAATACATGTAGGTCTGTGACATAAGTTTTATTTTATTTCGTCATTCTTCAGACACCTGTATCCTCTTATTTTTATCATTATTAAATGTTTTTTTCAATTTTTGAATATGATCTATATTTCTGCAGAATCGTTTGTAGTTTTATCATAAAAGGTAAATGACATATGGCAACACACAAATATATAGAAATTACTTTTCGTTAAATAACAATCAATATATGGAAAGAAAATCAATTTTAGCTTTGAAAGATTTTTTAAGACTCGCTTATAAGACTCATTCTCCCCTTTTTGAGATTTAGTAAGAAATATAGGTCCGTGCCATACCTTTTTATATTTGAGTCTTAATTAAGAATGAACGAAAAAAACCTTGTAGCATACCAATTTACAGCAATTGTTTTATTATTGGTTCCAACGTTTTTTTAGAAAAGATGTCCCCTTTAACTGATATGCAATGACGGAGGGACGAACGGACTGACGTACGAAGCCCTACCTATATACCCTTAAACTTTGTGGTGCCGGAGAATTATAAACAGACACTTCCATTCTTCCTAAAACCAAGTTAAGTGTATGATAATCAAATATCGCAGTGTATTTAGCTTGATACAAACTTTGTAAGTTTATAAATGCAGTTCTAAACAGAATATATATAAAGTAGGAATGTGTATATCGCTGTTTTTATTGTTGATCTCTCTCACTTATAAACATTTAAGAATGAGAAAGTACCGAAACAAGTTTCTTTTTACTTTTAAATTTCATGGTATGGTGTATGAAAGTTGATAGTCAATATTTAGAGTATACTAGCAACGTTGATTACGTTTATTTTGGCTAAAATATATATCTTGATATCGTTTTCACCTTTTATTTAGTTAACAATGACTTTTTGTAGAGAACTTTCATAAACATGTACCTTCATATGTTAAATGCGTACCGATAAACATCGCTGTTGAATGATCTAAAAATAAGTTGAAGAATAAAATATTATAGGTTGGCCACATTTTGACAGTAGAAAACATGAAGATGAAATTCAGGTTTTTTCGCTTGTGCGATTTTTTGCTACAAAATGTTTGAAATTGTCTTTATACAATTTGTTTGATAGCATTCGTCTTTTCCTATTTCAATATTCTTAGAAATTGAAAGGTAGAACGTTTACAAAAGAAGGTTACACATGCTTTTGCCTTGATTCAATAGCCAAAACGATGACTTAGGAACAGCGTCGCTGATTGTCTCCATTCAGGCATCTCCCACTCTATCCCAGAAACTCGGCGTAATATAACAGATGCTAAATCAACATGACTTGATCTGCCTCTGTGGGGAGAGAATGCTTTAAGATTGATTTTCAAAAAGTACCGAAACAAGTTTCGTTTTACTGTTAACTTTCATGGTATGGTGTATGGACAGTTGATAGTCAATATTTGGATTATGTCCAATACATTCCCTTTTATTCAATTTTATTCCATTTCGTAAATCCATCAGTTGACTTTGGCATATTGTTTTGGAGAAATAGAAAGTCAATTCGTTTGATGTTTAATTACTTAGGGGACAGCATGGAATTAAGCTGACACTCCCTTCCTGTGATGAAAGGTTATAGTATGGCATCTGAAAATATAAAGATTTGATTTGAGCATTTGTTTGTCAGAGATAAATACATGGCTTAACAACAACATTCACTCATAAATAGGAAAATCATACACAGAAGATGCACCTACAACGTTGATTATAGTATACTTAACCATGTTCTGTTGCAATTATTTGATTCAGCTAATTATATGCTTACTTTTAAGTAAAAAGTTCTAATGTGCTCCATTGGCGTCATAGGGATATGTATTCGAAGAAGAAATACCACGCCATTATTATAAAGATTTAATTACAATTTTCAAGATTTTTACCATTCATATCTCTTATTACAGCTCATATAACCTGATATTATTATACCTGTCTCATTTTCTCAACTTAAAGAGATGAGAAACTACAAAGTTCTACTGAAGCTATAAACTAAAATCTCATCTTCACTTTAATATGAAAACGATGGACATTCTTGATAATAACGTAGCTTCAAACCAAAACAGTCATTTTCTGAAATTCCAAATTGATAAGTACATATATATGTACATGTAAGGCTAGGTTTCATGGGGTACATGAAGTCAAGAATATATATTGTATTACCGTGTGTTCGTTCGTGTTCCTAAAATTGTTTTTCTTATAAACTATCTTTGATATATTTCAGATAAATGGCTATATAGAACTGTATTGTTACGAAATCAATACTTTTGGGGTTTCTTTAAAAAAAATCAATACACAATTTTGGGTAAGTATTCCTCCTAAAAGATTCATAGGTGCGTCAATAACTATCAATGATAAGGTTAGATGTTGAAACTAAATATATCACTTCAAATTTTTAAATATTATGACACTTGATAAACAAACTGAATTGCTGTTTTCTTGTTTGGTGGAATCAATCATTCTTACATGCTGACAAACAACTACACGGCTCATAACGATCACAAACGTGCAAGCGCCTTAAAAGACAAAGCCTGCTTCATCAATGATTGTCTCTATTTAAACTAAAAGAATGGGTGTACATGTACGTTTTCTTTAAGTGTTCAAATTTTATATAGTTTATTGAAAGTTGAATTGAAAAAACATCTCGCTTTTCAACCAGGCCACCCATTTCATAGACTAAGGTTAACATACATGTAACAATCGAAAGTTGCTATCTGCCACTTTTGTTTGATTGAAGTAGAGCAATAGGAAACACGTAACTTATCTGATCTTGGTATGTTTAGAAAAGAAATCCTTGTATTGACGAAAGAACATTGTTTTGCAATTGGAGACCTTTTTTTTACAGTATTCTGAAGTCCATATTCTTTTCTATAATAACTTGTTTCAGTGCCTTACTTCACGATTCCTTCTAAACTGTATGGTAGCAGTGGTTACTGTCACGTTAACTTTATTCTGCTCATATTGCAATGCATATTGCAACTATATACTACTTTTTATATGATCCAGTGTTAAACAAAAAGATCTACGTCACTGAAATGTTTTAAAACTAATGTATTTTCATCGAACTTCTCTCATGTTGTGTAGTAATCTTGCCAAAATAGTTGGCAAGATAATTTTGATTGAAGTTAATCATTATGCCTCTTAAAATAAAACATTTAACAACTTTTTTAGTGTTTCATTTGAAATTTATGTCATTTTTGTTGTAGACAGGCAAAATGAATGTATGTTGAAAAATGCACCAAAGAATTTTCATTTAACATGTCCAAGGATTCGACTTTAAGTTTCTGGTGAATTTGATATTTTTCATTGTCAGTCAGATAAAATCAATAGACCGCCAATTGGATAAAAACATGTGAATAAGACAAAATATGTATGTTGTTTTATAATCGTTCTTTTAAAGGGGCAGTTCCACGAATTTTTTTCACAAATGTTTTCTTAAATTTTAACAAATACATTAGCTGATGACAAGTGTATTTTCCTCAGAGGGCGAAAAATAGTATTACAAAAACGTATTATCTGGAGTAAAAAAACAAATTTTCAATCATTATGCAAAAAAACTTTTTGTGCCGATTTTTGTGTGAATTTTGTATTTATACGAGGTAGGGAGATGAATATACAAATGTACGAAGCTTGACCTCTTATATAATTGCTTCTTTTCTTAAAAAGATTGTCCTGCAATCCATTATAAATATTTTATGTTTGATAAAATTTTGACTAAAAAGCTTGTTCCCGTCTTTTTAACATATTGTTATTCTCTTTTCTTCTTTCTATTCTCTTAAAACAGATGCTTCAGAATCTGATCGATACTTTGTGCTTAAATTTTGACAGTGTTGAAAATTGACAGCATAACCCATAATACATTCTATGTTAAGAAAATCACATTTATTCAAAACCAATTTCACGTGAGTTTTTTTTAAAACAAAAATGATTCTAAAGGGGCAGTAGCACGCAGTTTTGTTGTTGAAAATTTCATGTATTACATTTTTCACTGATACTTGTACGTTAATGCTAAATGTAGTCTCATTACACCAACCGTTCATCCATAATCAAAGAACAAATTATGAGGTTTCACATTGGCTGCCATTTTTGTGTGAACACCTTTAATTCATTTGGTGTAAGAAAAACGAATCGCATGGCTGAACTTTACATTCTATATTTGATTCATTGCTGCTTTTTTATTTTAAATACATTGTTTTTCAAATTGAACCATTGTTAGTGACTTACCTGACATCACCTCATATTATCATTACATGTATATTTTCTTTTTTAAATTGGAACCATTTATTTTCATTTTCCGGACATCAACTTCTGTTCCCTCCAAAACGTGCTACTGTCTCTTTAAGGTCCATAACGATATAATTTTATTACTTAAAACTGGTGAAAGTCTTAACAGAAATGTGAAAAAGTATACATTTAAAAACGTTTGGTGCAAATTCAATCTTAGACATTAAGAGTATTGGTTTTAAACTGAACTAAAACCCTCAGGTCACGAAGTATTCAATTTCAATCGACTCTGCACAGCTGCATCCAAAGGCTAATTTGAAGACATGATCGATTTTTAAAAATTCATTAAGAAACCCTGTCGCCACCTGCAACTCTGCTCTCCTTCAATGCTAGTAGAGCATTGACTAATTGAGTATTCTTGTAAAATAGCGAATGTTCCTTTTGATAGCTTTTAAGCTCATGGAAATGTCTGATGAGACCATTTGAAACTCTTCTTTTGGTATTTGTACGTAAGACGAGAAATTTAACAATTTCATATGAGAGAAAAGAAGTTTTCAAGCTTTTAATTCTTTACGACAGAGAAACATTAAGATTTTGGATTATCACATTTTCAATAGTAAGAATAAAATTTAGCATATTTAGACTTAAAAGCAAAGATTTCCCTTCTGTATATTATGAGTGTCAAACGTTATAAGATATGAGGATGGATAACTAATTTTTACATTTTCTGAGGAAGGTTCAGAGGATTGATTTAGTAAAGCACCGAAACAATCAGACTGGGCAACCAGGAATCTATACTTTATTGCAACTTTTAGTATTAATCATAGTACATCATAGTATTAATTCTGTATAACTGCAGACAGTAATGGACAAACAAAATGAAATATTGTGGCACTGACATTTCAAAAATAAATATCATTAGATAAAAGTTGCTGCTCAAATGAAAAGAAAAAGGAATTTAAACAATGTTCTTCTTATCAACCCATCATTCTTTAAACAACCCATTCTCTCCAAACAGAGGCAGAAAAAGTCATGAAATGTTGATACAGCCTCTGTTCTATTACGCCTAGTTAGTGGGCTAGAAGTGGAGGTGTCATTTGGCAATTGGCAATAAAAGTTACTTGTTCAATTAGTGACGCTGTTCTAAAATCATCATTTTGGCTACTGAATGAATTCGTGTTTAGCAAGAATAGACAAATGAGAGTCTTGTTTTTCATTTTGACCCAATCTTAGTTTGAATTTCTGAAGCGTGTAACAAGTAATGTTACATACAATTCTTAGTTGTTCAGTTTTGTTAGGATTGGTTTAAATATTAACCTCATCTGATATCAACGTGTTCGTGCTTTTCTTTACTTGAAAACAGTCAGTTCATTTCATGATAACTATCCTTTTCCGTTGGGTTTAGTTCAATAGTTTAACATTAGTTCATATCGTTGTATAAAAATATGTTTAAGAATAAGTTACGTTTCTTGACCAATCATCAAAGTTCCTAATGATAAATTCATAATTCTTACAGACTGTTATAAGTTATTATTTGACATAAGGTATCAAGACTGGGTTATTTAGTTTTCGTTTGTCAGTTATGGAGCACATTGTCATGTGAGTATCAGTTCATGATAACTCATAGACTGAAATGACATCAGTTCAGCTGCGATGGGAAATAACTTCATTATCAATAAACACTTCACGGCTTTAGATCGATATTGGTAATGTGATCATTCAAGATAGCTGCCACATGAAAGAATACATATTTTCCATTTCATCAAGATTGCTTTTGACGAAATGACACTGGACTCTTTATGACCAACGAAATGAATGCTTACATGTAATATGCCATTAAGTTCAGTTAGTTTTAAGATTTAATTTGGTTTTGATGAGCTGACTTTGAATTTTCAAATTCTTATAATTTTCAATGTATCCATGGCCACAAACTTAACCATACATGTACTATTTTCTCCACATATTTTGTTTGTGGAACAACATTGGAAGCACATAGAACTTAATGAAAATGTTGCATGTAAATAAAAATGTAATCTAACATTAAAAGGATTTCATGTACCTAACATGTTTGGTACTTTTCATGGGTAAATGTTACAATTTAAGTTAAAATATGAACTCGATAGAACTTGATGTTCAACTATTTCACGATGAACTGAAATGATTACATTTTTAAAGGGACAGTAGCACGTTTTTTTTAAAACTTTTTCAGTGATCAGTGTCCGTTAATGCTTAATGTATTTTTTTGATATTATCAAAAATCTTATTACACAAGCCAATCATCCTCATAGTCAGAGAAAACATCATAAAGATTCACACAGAGTCCATTGGCGGCCATTTTGTGTGAACCCCTTTAATTCATTTTGTGTAAGAAAAGGAATCACATGGCTGAACTTTACATTGTATCTTTGATTCATTACTGCTTCTTTTAGTTGAAATACATTGTTTTTTAAATTGAACCATTTTTATTGACTTACCTGACATCACCTCATGTTATATTAGTATGCTCAGAGCTGGAAATTCTTGATAGGCTACTTATACTCTCTCATTTCTAGCGGTGATGACATGTTATACCTTAATGTAAACCTCAGTTTTAATTTAAAAGCTACATAAATTAAAGACGTTTTAATTTGTCAGTTGCTACGCCATTAGTTTTCCCTTATTGCATGATATATAAGTTTAATCTTTTCTTAAGAATAATTGATATATAGCAGATGCCATTGTTTAGAATATACAACTCTTGAAGAAACATACCATGAAATAGAGGAATGTACATTTAATATTTAATCATTAATATTGGGAAAAAATTAAACATCGTGAAGAAGTCAGAAACATGATATTCAATTGTAAGCATTTTGCAATAATAACCCCGAGTTATCATTCTTCTAAAAGTTGTAAAGAGTTTGTAAAGTATCACGAAAACTGTTAGAACATCAGAAAAGGTAATCTTTAAACCAAATTTTAAAGGTGCCAATAGCTATTGGCTTCGTTAAAACATCATGGAGATGAACGATTAAGGCCAAAGGCATTGTTGTTTTACGTGCATTCTCTCTTCATCTGATGAATATCATTGATTCAACTCAAGTTTATCTTCAGGGATGTTTGCAGACATTTCATCTGAAACAAATGACTAAAACTAGCAAGTGATATCAATTAGCGTCATCTTGATGGAACTTGATGGAACGATGTTTAGTGCTTGCGCTCAGTCCAGCGTATGTCTTATTACAATATCAAAACAGAAAATGCTATTAACTTCTTAACAAATAATCACACAATATACTAGCGATGTAAATTCATTCACATTATACATTTTCGTTTCTGTCAAAATGAATTTTTAAAATATATCTTTACTCTTTTCAATTTGAAAAAGACTGAGCTCTTAGTCCGTTTTTCGCCAATCTCTAGAAAACATCTTTAAAATGCATTTTAGAAAGACGAGCTTCTTGGCATGTTCACCATTCGTTATAGTATCGATAGTTCATCAATCTTATTCCATCAAAAGTAATTTTATGAGTGTTTTTATTGAAACAGGTCATATATTCTAACGGAAGGTTCAAATATCTGTCAACTTACGTTACACATATACAGGCACTTTTTATATATGCTTACATAGCTCAGAGATAACACCGATAAAATATTACGAGGAGGTAAAAAAATACAACGTGTTTTCATGTAACATTTTAAAGTTATCAGTATGTCAGAACCACTAAAATCACATTTCTAGAAACTATAATTTTCACAGTGCAAACGGAAACAGATAATGAATACGGAAAGGGAAACCATGATTTAAATCAAGAATCAGATATAATGAATTGCATGAGATTTTGCCCACTCAAACTTATAATGCCCTTTGGTAATAGTTTGGATCTACTAATATCTGATATGAAATTTACTAAACGTCGCTGTTTTCGTTATGTGTTAGATATAATTGTGAACATAAAAAGCGATGACAAACCAATTTGGTGACGATATGTATCACAATGTTTCCAGTCAAAATCTTCAAGGAGAAAATTGCATGCAGATTTAAGCAACTTAACTTGAAAACAGCAATCAACCATAATGTATTCAACTGTAGTCGGGGAAAATGTGGAACCTGCATGCTTTTAGATAAGATAAGATAAGATAAGATAAGGTATTCTTTATTGTCCCAAAAGGGAAATTTGTTTTGTATACAGTGTAATTACAATTCTCCAAAAATGTGTAAAGTTTCCGGAGAGCTGTTATGACACCTGTCGCTACTGAGCAGCGCCACATATGATTTTAGTTGAAGAGATAAGGTCTTTTTTTCAAAATAAGTTGAGATCAATGCACATATCATATGGATTGTTCTATTTGATCTATGTTATATCATGTCAAGAAGGTATAGGTTAATACATAGGTCAAACCAAATGTCGGAGTGACAGTTCGGGTTCACGAATAGCCGATCAATGAACCTAATACAAGATATATACCCTTTGGGAACATTTGGGCATATGGCCTGCCATTAAGGATGTACAAAAATGTAAATGCAAAGAACTATAACGAAATGCAAAAATGGCAAACTCAAGAGAAGAGACAACTTCTACATATTTTCTGGATTAAATCCGTAGCGAAGCTTTTGTTGAATGAATGTCGACTCCGAAGCAATAAAGCTTTCTTAATGAGTTTCTCAAGCAAAAATCCTCAATCGATTTTACCACTTTCCAGATCAATATTGGTTGACAACAGTTTTCAACTGATGGCGACTGGAATTTCGAAAGTGATAAACGTCTTCATTTTCATCAAATTGAAGAAAATGCAACAGCTCAGGGTACGAAAGGGTCAACTGTTAAAATTCAGGAAATCGATTCGAAAGGCACTTTAACCTTTTAAGGAGCAGTAGCACGTTTTTAGGGGGAACATAAGGTGATGTCAGGAAAATTAAAATTAATGGTTCCAATTGAATACAATGTATTTACACAAAATGAAGCGGTACTAATTCAAATATATAACGTAAAGTTTAGTGATGCGATTCCTTTTTCTTACACAAAATGAATTAAAGGTGTTCATACAAAATGGCCGCCAATGGATTTTATGTTAATCTTCATACTTCGTCCTCTGAGTAAGGATGATTGGCTTGTGTAATGAGATTTTTGCCACTGTCAAAATGATACATTTAACATTAACATAAAATATAAAATTATCAAAAAAAGTGCTACTGCCCCTTTAAATTAAAACCAATTAAGGCAAAATAAAACAATTACATGACTAAAATATGTTTAAAATAATCTGATCGGTTACATTGCTGATCAGATATATATTTGAAGTGAGGTTAATTTCGCGACTGAATTTTAAAAAAAAGTTTAAAAATCCATTGATTTAAAGACATGTCCAGGCTCACTTTTTCTCATAGCCAAAAAGCAAGCATTCGTACTACAGTGTTTCCTTTCATACATTGTTGATCAACAGATCTCGGTCATTATATATACTGTATTATTGAATTCACCGGACATGTGAATTTTACAAAGGTGTTGATGTTGTGACCCTCGTGTTGCATATTCAATTCTTTATGAAGTTACCCAGCAATATTTAAATCTTATGTTATCTGTAAGTATTTAGCATACATATATTAAGGCAACAAATCTCCTATAACGACTTTATCAAGCAAACATCTCAAGCAATTATCATCAAAATATTAAGGATGTTGGCGACATTAATTCAACGATGAGTTAAATGCACACTAATGCTCTTATGTTACTAACGTGTTAGTGTACTGTCCAATCAAAGTATTTGAACTAGACGAAACTCTGCCTGCTGTTTGTCATTACAATACAATAAATATCTAAAAAGAAAACATGCACTATGTAGTCAATTAAATAGTGAAGCTTATTATCACATAGAACAAAGGATATGAAAATCAATAATCAATAATCAATAGAAATCAATACATAGTTTCATTTAATAAATGCAATGTAACTCACATAAACATAGAAATACTCATATAAATACATATATGCACCTATCAACGCTTTGGTGTCAATGGATAAAAGTTCTAGTTAAATTTCAAATGTTACAACATCTGAAGTTGTAATCAGTAAAAGCAAACATCAACAAATGGGTAACACTCATGCCAAATTTAAGCCACTTTTTCAAGTTACGGTTCGGATATAATACAATCAGTCCCAACCTTCTTAAAAGCAAAATTATATCTATTCTCTCCTCACAGGGGCAGGTCATAAAATGTTAATCGAGCCTCTGTTCTTATTAGCTGAGTTTGATGGTTTGAATGAAAGAAGCTTATTGTAGGCAAGCAAAGTTAGTTGTGCAGTCAGCGACGTTCTTCTGAAATCATCAATTTGTCTTCTGAATCATGGCAAATGCATCGTGATATAAACCACCCTTTCAATGCGAGAGGCGTTGTCATTACCCAAAAAATTCAAATGAATTCTTGTGTATTTTTTTTCGGAAACGATGGTCTATCAACAAAGTGACTCTTGAATACAGAAATCAATGCATTTACGATCTTACATTGAAACCTTTCCAAATGGTACATGCGTCAGTTCATACTTTCACGTAAAGCATAACACATCAAAGGGATACCATCAGTCTGATATCCATATCTGGTGGAAAGAATATGCTAAAGGCGATTGGCGGATTTACACAGCGAAAGAACCAATAATGGCATTGGACATTTATGGAGTAATACAGAAACATCAATGGTGTCACCATATATATTGCCTCTGGCTATCTCGTGAAATTGAGAACAATATCGAACAAACCACTCATTAATTTGTCATTGATTTATTAGATTGAAATAGGAAAATGGAACAGAAGAAAGGGAAATGGTGTATGATACGTGATCTTGAAATTGTGATAGTGTGCCACAGTGTCAATTTCACAGATTTTCCAATATTGGCATACTTTGAAATTCACTTGCTTTCTCCTTAAATAGACTTTGATGTATAAAGAAGTATTTTAAAATTCCAAAGTTTTGGTTTCTGACGGTTTCATGGTATTTTTCTGACTTGAAATGCATCTATAAGAAAAGGTAACGGTCTTTATCTATTCAAAAGAAGTCACAACCAAAAGGTCGACCCTCTGCCATCTCCATTTCGCTGATTTCCCCCTGTAAGGTACGTAGCTCTCCGTGCAAAAGAATGATATAGGAATATATTTCTTGGACGTTATTCTGTATCATTTACAATAATCATAAATCTTTGACGCCTTCAAAAGGATAAATACATATATCTTACATTACTGTAAGATATGGTCTTAGCATTAGTCTTAGTGATTCAGTTTTTGACAAAAGTTTCATGAAATAAGAGTGTAGGAATATACAAGTACCTATCAAATGGCAAATATTTATCTCCATGCTCTGCTGGACAATCTCTAGAGATGTACAAGTAACTCTCCATTTAACAATAAAATAATAAAGAATGAAATCAAATAAAATAACTCTATATTCTTTTGGAATAATGGAGACTATCTCATTTTTAGATGTATGGTTCCTTTTATTGCATGGCATCATTTTATATTTTTCTACATTTGAAGAGCAAGGTTATGTAAGCTTATTTATGAAAATGTTACAAATGTTTACATAACAATTTTTTTAATAAGCTTAAATAAAAACGATGTTCACTCATTATTTCTAAAGAAAAGAAATTATTATTTAGATTTAAAAAATTATTCTGTCTTTAACATACTGATTTTGTTTATGCTTTCTCTTTTGAGTGAAAATGTTGTTTATTTGTCCATAAGGATAATATCAACATGAAGAATCTGTTATAACACAATGGCTAATGCAAAGTGTATTGAGGACACAGAACGATGAACAGTTTTCCTGCTTGCAAATTCAAAAAGAATCATTGTTGTGATAGCAACTTCTCAGACAGTTAAGATAACAAACCACGAGAAGAAACAACATATGCTTCTACTATTGACGGTTCTTCCTTGATGCAAAGTGAATAACCTTTCTGAACAATATCTGTCCAGATTAGCTTTTAAAAGACATAAGACAGCTTCCATCAGCCCGGTTAAGTAAGTTTGAAATTGAAAACGCCTCTTTTATCTTTCAATTAACATTTAGGTTGAGGTCCAATGGAATTTTAGAAAAGATTTCCTTTTTCATTACTTACAAATGTTACTACAATTGGATAAAAATTATACTTGTTCTTAACTTTCATCATTCATATTTATTAATTCCCAATTGAATATTTATTGGTGATAAGCATGATATTTCTGCTTCACATTTGATTTCTGACGTTTTTCGTATGTTTATTTTAAGTCTCATCTTTGAGAAAAGTTTTTTCATTTTTCATCAAAGGCAGTTAAAAGTTATCAAGTATTTTCAATCTAGGTACCGTATTATAGAATAATTATTATTGTTATTTTTTTGAATGACAACAGTGTTATGTATACCAACTTATGTTTTATGCAAGACAAACTGCCATCTTTAATGGGACAGTAACAAGGTTTTGAAAATTTAATATTTTCAATTTTCACTTATAATAGTACGCAAATGCTAAATGTATACTTCATCACATAAACCTTTCATTCATAATCAGAGAACAAAGTATCACATAAAGTCCAATAGTGGCCTTTAATGCAGTTTGTGTAAAGAATCGTATTGCAGAACTTTATATTATATATTTGATTTATTACTGATTCATTTAGCTTAAATACATTGACTTTCAATTAGAACCATTCATTTTCATATTCCTGACGTCATCTTATATTCCCCCTAAAACGGTCTACTGTCCCTTCTTAAGTCCATAATTTTCAACTGTTAATTTCATTTTTGGTGTCTTTATAAATTTAACATAAACGTCAACCATACCAATATATCACAGCATTTAGAAAATAATCTGTTATTGAATCATACATTGAATTTCCGAAATTATTTTCTATCGATTCAATTTTAGTTGAGTTATTTGTGTAAGTGTTAATATTCATCAGTAATATAAATTCGGATTTTGTATGGCTCCCTTTTGTTACTTATGAAACAAAACAGTGGAATGGTAAAAATAAAATAATAAATGCAGACTTTATTTTGTCCTACTCTAATGCTCAAAATTCGTCTGCAACAAACCACAAACAACTTGCTAATATCAAAAGTTGTCTCTAACTACTTTTATGTTCTACTTCAATTTTTTCTCTTCCTCTAATTTATTCAACCAGACACTGCAGCCTCATAAAGTTCCATTAATAGTATGGCATATACCTACATTGAATTCTAATTTTATTCCACGGAATAAAACCCATTGTTTAAAGCTGAATGTATATCATCTTATTGTCTAACTGTCCTATAACGCTTCTTTTTATCATGACACAGAACACAATGCAACAAAATCTACATTCGTGGCTTCTATCTCAAATTCTACACAATGTCATCTGCCGTAATGTACTGCAACATATGGTGTTCATGGAATGCCAAATGGCCGTCATACATTAGCTATATAGATATAACTGATCAAAGTGAATGTTATATAGAATTAATATTTCTTGCTCATTGTCCCTTTAAATAATCACGTTTTCTATAAACAGCTTATCTCAAAAAATAAAAGCAATACTCATGTCATGCAGAAGAAATGAGACTTTGCTGTTAATTTGTTTTGTTTGGCGTATAAATGATTAACAGCACTCTAAGGAACCATAAGAGATTATTGTCGAACATAAATGTCACTTAAAGGGGCAATAAAGATAAACACAGAGTGGTTCTAGCAGGAAACATATTGATCCGCTGGGTTGTAGACAGAATAAAACATGGCTGAAAATGGTCATCACGGATCAGTTTGAATTCCTGTTATAATTCCGAAAATAAGTATGAGCAGTATTTTCCTTTGATACTTACGAATGTTCCGTGATGTAAGATGTTCCTTGGATAAATCTTTCGATACTCTATAAATATAAATCTGATACTTACAAGGAAATACGGTTACTTCGCAATATGTCATGGAAAGTATAACCAATAAATTGTATTATTTAATGGATTGCAACATCAACGTTATCATTTCAATGTTATTTAATGTATATTTTGTCTGAGACATGGAATATGACTTTAAGACATCACAGATATGATGATGCCATTTGTGTCGTTTTGGAAAGATCTGGTAAATTTGATAATCCAAAATATACAGACTCTAAAAATACCTAAACTTTTGTACGGTTTGGGACATTGTCATTTCAGTTCTTATAAACTTAATTTCAAAGACCAAAATATTTATATAGAACAGGGGTTATAATGGAACCATTGCTGCACACATGCAAAGGTATAACAAATCAATATTAGGTCATGTCTGATAAATATTTGGTAAGTTTTTGCATCACAACGCATACGCCCAAAGACCAACGGAAAAGGTAAAAAGCACTTGACAAATAAGTGGAAACAAAGACTTCAGTGTACATAAATATCTGCATGTCTAATTTCAGGAATTCAACATCAGATGACAGCTTCTCGTATAGGAAAATGTAATAAATTTAAGGAGGTAAATCAAAAGACATGGGGCATACCAAGTGATACAAACAAAATATGATGTTAGACATTCTCTCTGTCTACTTGATAAGGATTGTAGACATTTTGTTTATCTTGAGACTCCCGATATGCTACAACTATGATAATTTGTAACTTACCAGATGAGCTACAATGTCAATGGCCCTATTTTCGGTGACGAAAAGCAAATTTTTGCCCACTTATCAAGCAGTAACAATTGCCTACATAAACATGAGAAGAACGCGCAACTGTAAACGTTAGGCCAATGTTGGGTCAATATAAGGCAAGGAAATGTTTCTAATTGGGCGATTTAATTTCCGTTATAGATAAATTATTGAAGCTCTATCTGCTTTGTAAAAATGTTCCACGAGAGCATCCATATATAAATAATGTACAATACATTCAACTAACTTGTAAAATAATCACATTCAACTAATTTATGTTTATATGAACTGCACTTTATAATGTCTCCACATATTTTTTTTATTTCAAATCATTAAAACCTGAGTTTTTTATTAAAATTCCAAACGTTATGTTAAAGCAATTTTTACAAAATATGTAACGAGCAAAAAATATATTCGCTGCTGGAAGGAAAAAACTGTTGCTGTCGTCTCCTTTTTGACTTCTATGTAGAGCTCTATAAAGCAAGTTTTGTATCCAATAGTTCTAAATAAAATCTTCAGATCTTATCAAACAGTTTATGGAAAAAGTGATAAAATAATTTTCCTTACTATAATTTACCCTAAAAATCAAAACAATATAAAAAAAATATAGTGTGCGAAACAACGATTATGAAATAACTATTATTTACAATATCTGCCAAAGTTATTGAATAACACAACAGACATACATACATAACAACATGGTGACATATTTCACATATTGGCCCGTCATTGTGCCAACTACAACCGTTTGATTAGCGTAAATATGATGATGTTGTTGGCCAACCAACCAACTGTTTCAAGATGTTGGTCCACTACACCTTTGCTATCTGGAAAGAAGCTTCAAGGTATAAAATCTACAATCACAACTACAAGTTTGGTAACCTTCCACCTTCAAATCTATTATTTAAATTGCTTAATTATGTGTGTTCCTTTTTAGATTTGTTCTTGTCCTGTCGTTTCTAGTACACTTATCATAAGTCTTGGACTGCTTCCAAATGACAAATAGATATCTCTTACGGTCTTCATGTATATTCATACTGAACTAACATTTTGACATAAGGCATCAAGTCCTTGATATTAAAGCTTTGTCACATTAGCAGACACAGTCATGTCTTATCTGTTCTTGATGACTCTTTGTTTGATGTGACATCAATTCAGCTGCTTTATGAATCATAACACTTTACATCTTTAGATCAATAGCGAACATTGGATCATTCAGGACAATTTGTAGATGAATACATGTTTCAATTTCAGTGGTTTCGGCGAGATGAGTCTTGTCTCTGTATGATCATCAAAACCAAAAGAAAAACTTCACCCCTAAGTGCAGTATTTGACATTCAATAACATACACTCTTAAATAGATTTCCAAACTAATTCATCTACATTCAGAGATCCTTCGTCTTATTTTAATGGTTTGAACGTTCTTTACACTGTCCATGTTACCTTCAAAGCCTTTATTTTCCCTTTACATTTATTTCAAAAACATTTGATGGAGTATCGTAAAAGAAAAACAAAGGAAGGTGCAATTATTCGTTGATTAATTGTAATAATGATACTATAAAACTTGTTACACTGTCTTTTATGAACGGTACATTGGCTGTTATAAAATATTGTATTTGGTGTCATGCTTAATTATTCTTAATTATTTGCTTCAATGAATGGATAATTTTGATTTCGAAATGATTTGGTTGCGTTGATGTAACAAAGATAAATAACGAATTTACGTTTAATGAAATCTCTGCTTAACCATAGAAAACATTATTTGTAATTTGAAGTGACACAAATGTGAAGTTAACAACATTTACAAGAACATAACAATATTACTGTGTGTACTTTCAGCTCTGCTGATGGTGTATGTACTGTGTGCACTAGAGCATATCTATGTTTTGTTTTCTCTGAACACAACTAGCAATGTGAAATGAAATAACAACGTATCCAATTATGTTTGTAATTTTGAATATATTACCAACGGAAGAACTTTCTAATTACCGACTCATGTTTTTAAAACACCAAATATGCCTGAAGTTCAGAAAATATTCATGGTTGAAAGGTTATGTTTTTCAATAAAACAAAGTAATTTGTGTAGGATCAAACTGAAATTTTAAAACCTTCCAACTAATCGGTTATCAGCTTAAAAGGTGGATATTAAAAAGGGCCCTTGCAAGTTGTAACGTTTCAATCATTTTCATGAGCTATACCTTTCTAAAAGGCGTTCCAGTGCTTAAACTTGATGCAACAAATACATGTATAGCACAAATGATGATTATCAAAACTCTTAAGTTTATGGAAACCTCTTATAAGCATTGTTGTTTTTAACCATCTTTGGATGCTGCAAGTTGTTGACTTTGTACATATACTACGCGATAATAGTTTAGACTCACCATCAAATGATGCTATGACATTGTAGTATAAGCGGGCATTGTAAAATTGATTTATGCTTGCTCAAGCCTTAACTTATTACCAAAGTGGCTTGCATTTGTCACTAATGGACCTTGACTCACATGTACATCATGAAACCTAACTGACGACTTCTCAAGATATCTCCAAGGACGTCGTTGAAAATGCAACTTTTTTTTCGTCATTGCGACCCCTCTGTATCGTGGACAGTATTTAATTATCAGGGTCAAATGGATTTGTCAAGCTTTCCTCACATCAAGGTTAGTGCATTTATTCTCAATCATGAAGAATAGCGTCTCTAAATTGTACTATATCGTTAGAAAATAAGATATTAGATTCTGCACTGAGTCTAAACTTTTGTCTTGCAGTATATATATATATCTATTTCATTTTTCATTTTTAGTAAAGCCGAGAGAATATGAACTCATCACCTCATTTGCAATTAATTGGACACTGTTTGAAACTTTGTCTTTAAATCTATTTAACCACATTTATCCTCTTATCAACTTACAGCACGCTTATCCACCAACTCAATGGTTGATTAAGGCGCAATATGAATTTATTCCACTGGAATGAGCCAAGCTTGCATATTTGTCGCTAGAAGGTCTTCACAACTTCACACGAAATTACCAGGTCGGCATTTCCTGAAGCATATCTTGAATATTTTGTCCTGTCAAAGATGACAACGCAAATCTCTTGACTCGTGTCTGACTGTGGAGTATGAAATCACCATTTAAGCTCTAAGTATATCCCCCTTTGACACGCTTGACACTTGTCACTGATAGAAGTCATCTGAGCTGTACACATGACCACTTGCAAATATCATTTTATATCCTTACAGTCCAAAAAGATACAGTTGGATATTTAATGATCTTCGTGGTTTTTTTTATTCTTAATTTTGATGAAAATTGTTGATAGGATATGTTTAATCTATGGTCTATAGTTAATATCTATTTGAAACAGCGTTCTAATAGCAAAGTTTTTTCTTTAGTGTTTATAGCTGAAAAGATAAAAAAAGGGTTTCACATCAATAACTATTTAAGCATTGAAATACTAGTTCTTACAATTTCAAGATTTCTGAACTTTTGTCAACTTCAGAACTAAGTTATTCCAAAATGCCAGTACAAAGTAGTTATTGACTTCGTGAAAACAAAATATGAACTATTAGTGCCCCAGGGTATGACAAATTTAGGTTATATACCTGGAATCGGATGAATCATATTGATTCAACTCATGTTTATCTGCAGGGCTTTGTGAAGACGTTTAATTTTAAACAATTGACTAAAATCAACAAGTGTTATCAATAAGTGTCATGTATTTGTAAATTAATGCTAAATGTATTATTTTGACAGTGTCAAAAATCTCATTACACAAGCCAATCATCCATAGTCAGAGGACAAAGTATGAAGATTCACATAAAATCAATTGGCAGCCATTTTATGTAAACACCTTTAATTCAGTTTTTGTTAGAAAAAGGAATCGCATGGCTAAAGTTTACATTATATTTTTGAATTATTACTGCTTCAGTTACTTTAAATACATTGTTTTTCAATTGAAACCATCAATTTTCATTTTCCTGACATTACCTTACATGTATATTCTCCCTAAAACGTGCTACTGCCCCTTTAATATTGAATTATCCAATATGTGCGAGCGAGTGAGAAAAAATGAATCTCTTTGTTACTGATTATGTACATTATGGTTACTCTCCCAACAAATTAGCATTGCGGAATATTGATCTTAAATATATCACATCATCATAGGAAAATCAATGCAAGCAAACTTACTTTGCCAGGGAGGATTTGACTAGATATGTTAAAGTACACACTCAACTACGTATTTATTATATAATTAGCAATGAAATATAGGGTTATACAGTGAAAATATATGAAAATATCACTTTCTCACTCCACTCGATGAGATAGAAATGATATTCGGCAAAAACAATGACATAGTCTCTATACATTGCCTTTTGATAATCTTGTTAACGTAAAAATACACGAGGTAAAACCTCACGAGAATCTATACACTGAAACACTCTGCTTTGATCATGATACAACGTAACCACATGTTGCCACAAAAACATTTATTACTTTTTGATATGAACGTATATTGAAATAATTGTTCCTTAAATTAAAATCCATATCTTATGTACATTTTCTGATGTGATTTCTTCTATAAACTGTATATCATTGCTTTGTTACCATGATTATGTAAATATGTTTATATGTGATCTTTTCTGAGGAAATGAAGTCATTCATTCATTTATTCATGCACTCATGCATAATTCAACATAACCATTAGGATTGTTAGATTTTATGTCGTCACATTGAAATAAACTTGTTACATTAAAACTTAAATGTTAAAAAAGTTGTGATACTTTTTTATACTAAAAGCATCAAGAGACGAATATTAAATGTTTTACGAAACCGTTCGCAAGAACATCTATTTGTTAATGTAAACATTATTCAAAAACCTTAAGAAGAAGTTCATGATCTGTCATCATTAGAAAATACAATTTACAGATGTCTTACCTTTTCTTTATCGAATGACATTTAGATGCAGCTGTGGTGAAATAGAGTAAATCTTACTTCAGGTCTTCAATCGCCTTTTTCACTGCGAGAGGGAAAATAATTCAAGTAATCCCATTACTTATTCTTTGGAAGGTCAACTATTTTCACATGTTAAATATTATCTAAATATTGCAAAGTTGCATTGAAATTGGCTCTTGATGATGAAAAGTGGCGTTTGATTCCAACCAAAACTGTATTTTCATAAATAGAAATCACAGCCTCCTACACATTTTGGTTTAAATAATGTCAAAGTTTAACAATCTCTGCCTGAAAATGATTAAGAATTAATCAAGTTTTCAAAACTGCTCGTAACATAACCCAAACTTTCCAACAGATCCCATGATAAACTCTATTTACATTATATATCAAATTTGTTTAACAAATCGCATTGCTGTATAAGTTAAGTCAAGTTAAGTTACAGTTATGAGTATTTGAGAACTGGAGGTAAACGTTTCAATGCATGCAGGTATACTTTTACAGTACAAATGAATATATAAAAAATAATAAATGAAAATGTAAACAGAGAATTAAATCAAGATCAGATTAATAAAAACTGCATCCCCTATGGCGATACTTCAAATCTGTTCAAATCAAACGAAATTTAATCAATGCTCAACTTTTTGGAAACGTTTTTGCATTGAGCTCTGTCATCAGATACACAGTAGGGATTGAACATAGCATGTTGTCAGTTTTGTCAGGTTCAAAACGATGCAGTTTTGTAGTGTTTCTATTGCTTTGAAAGTGTTCTTCCTTATAGTTAATCATTCAATAAAGACATTTCCTAAAACAATTTTTATTTCAAATTGCAAAATTAATCAAATAAAAAAAATTAATTCAAGTCTGAAAAGCAGTAGTCCATAACAGCTATGCTAATGTTTGGTACTAACAAAACTTTTAACATTTTGATATGCATACATAAAACAATAAAAGCTACTTGAGTGTATCTAAGCTTCTTTTAAGTTGTATTCATAAAGTAAGCCTCAGTCAAATAAAGCTTCAGGCATCAACATAAAGTAATTACGCAAATAGTGAGCTTGTCAATGTTTTATGAAAGACCTGAGGAAATATACTTAAAAAACTTTGAAGTGACAGTTTTATACAAGATGTTCGACAAGAAAACATTGCCTTGTGAGTTTTATCTATGAGACTTTGTCAGTTATTTGTTAGAGATAATCGATATAATTATACTTCATAAAAAGTGAACTATTTTAATTTTGATGTTGAAATTCTATTGAAAAATGAATGCCATTTCTTCCAAAACTTCCAGTACAAAAATAAGAGAACGTCTTAATATCAATCATGATTATAAACAATGTGTTAAATGTTCCAAACCTATATTTGACCAAGGTCAGCATTATAAAACCTAGATTTGAATGAAACAATTTTTTAGTTTCAGCAGAGACAACATTTACCGTAAAGTATTTCCTAGTATAACATAGTATTAAATTACCATATCATTGCTGCCAACAAGGTGATAACTATATAATTGTTATACAATATCATCATAGTTGGTCAGCAACAAAACAGAACATCGCGATTGAACTTATTTGACAGGTAGTAAATTTAAAGTTTCTTAAAACCTATTAAAATATCTATGAAAATAGGTAACAACTTCATGAGTTAACACAGACGCATAAGTAACTCTTTTAAAATTCCAAACTTACTTCACTTCATCAAATGACATCTGATTCAAGCACTAGAAGTTTTGATGTAAACCAGATACAGTGACGGACTAATTCTATCATGCTCGTATCTAAATTCAATATCTATCATTCAAAGGCTTTTCCAGAGGATATGTTGACAGGAGACGATGCCATGAAATGGATTTCAATATAGGCTTAAGCTTGACACTTAAAGTAAGTATTCCATTTCAGAGGAGTCGTAGTATGTTGAAATGAAATGAAATATACTGTTAACTAACCCTGCAAGATACGAGACACTTAGAGAGCTAACTTACTCAGAGTCATTGACAATGTATCTGCTCGTAACATTACATATTGATAGAGTACCAAAATGCATATTTAGTTATGGTTTGGAATTTCAACAAGGATTCCGATGTCATTCATTGTGTGAAGAGAAATCAAGAAACTAGAGAAACTATATTGTCTTCTCAACAAAATCGTTTTATCTCCGACAAAAGAGCACCACTCAAAGGAGAAAGCTTTTAACATACCCCTGGTCATAGCGAAATCATTGGATTTTTATTGTAAACCAAGATTGTTGAAATTGAAATACTTATACATTCTTCAAACAACAACCAGGCTGTTGATTTGGTCTAGATATTGATCAGTAAATCAGTTAAACCTTCGATAGTGAATTAATTTCTCCATTAGTGAGTAATTTTTTCAAATATTATTTAAATTATGTATTTACCTTATGTCCAAGAGAACATTTCAAAATCAGTTTTTCTGTATTTTATCTGAGAAGTGTAACAATCCATAAGCTTTACCTTTTCTTGAATGTATTAATCATTCCTTTTTCAAGTTGATAAGAAAATGAACACTTGCACACTGACACAGTTTCACTCAACAAAAAATTAAATAGAATACAATTGAATTTGGTCAAACGAAGCAATCATTTATAGAGCATTCTATGAAAAACAGCAGTTTCTTTAAGACGCCAATGAAGACAGGATCTTTTTATCACTACCAACATAATAAACTGCTTTTTGGGATTGTCAATAATGATGTAAGGCAGCAAGGGGATAATCTAGCGTAACTTATATCAGTGAAATAGATCCAAATAATAAATTAGTTCGAATCAATTTGAGGTTTATTTCTTAATATCTTAAATTTGACATTGAATTAAGTATAGAGATAAATTTAGATGATAATAGACATTTTAGGCAATAAACGGGCCTATCATATTGTGCTTGCTTTACTAAAGTTTTGTATTAAATTTTTTGCTCAACACTTTACTAAAATTGATCCTGGATGTATTGTTTACAAAGAAAAATATATGTTATTGATGTTTGGATGTGTCTAAATGGCATGACAAAAGTAGTTAATTCAAATGAAGATAGAGGGAATTATATCTTTTATCAACAGACAGGGAATTTGTATTAAAATACTACGAACAAATTACAAAAACTTATTTAGTGGTCATCGTTTGTCTTTTTGTTATTGAAAACAATGATTTACGAAAGTCGCATAAGGAGAGCAAAAAATATACTGATTATCTGATCATAATTATTATATCGTTATTAGTTAGATTCATGACAAAATGAAATTGTAAGTTCTGTTTTAATTCATATTGCACAGAAATGTAACTAAATTTAATAGTGCTTACAACTCACGAGAAAGGAACAAGTTTTACAAACTTCCTGGATTATATCCTTAATGGAGGTTTTAGGGAATGGATGCCGACTCAAAGGCAGTAAACCCTCCCTAATGAGATGTGCATGCAAATATATAACTTTTCAAGATCAATAAACATTCACGGTTTCACCTCTTTTAAGAAAATACAATCACTTAAAACTAGGAACTGTTTTTACTAATAAAAACTTCTATTCTATATTCTACCCAATACACCATGTCTGTTAAATTTCGTTTTTGAAAATTCCTTATAGTTATATATAGGGGGGGTCATAATACTTAATTCAAAATTCAGGACTCAAACGGCAGATGCGACAGCAAGTTATAGCTAATGTATGATAGTCAAATGTTTCTAACGTTTAAAACGTACTATTGTACATCAAGTGGATGTCTTCCTAGTTCGCAATACATCGTTTAATCAGGGGTTGATTGTCTTAGTTTGAGTATGTATTTACGAAATTTAAAATTAACCTTTTCTAAAATAACACCGTTTTACAAGTCTTAGACTTCAGATTTATATGCAATGTATTAAAATTTGCTGCAAAAGGTTATCGACGAGTTAAAATTTACAGTCAATAATTATAAAATAGTTTTCTAAAAAATACATTACCTTTGAACATCACATTTCTTATTCAAGTTTTACAAACTCTGCAAGTGCGAGTAAATGAGGTCATGATGAACTTAATCTGAAAAGTTCGATATTTCCTTGTGTAATGTAAAAATTGATAAGTTTTAATTTACTCCTTTCCAAAATATATTAATAACTTTTTTTCAACATTTCTTACAATATTCGTAAAAAATGTACGAGATCAGAAATAGTTACTGCGAATCAACCTACATTTATACCATCTTCATTGAGTAAAAAAGTTTGATAACAAAACAGGGGATTATCCCCTGGGAACACCTGAACAACAACAAAAATATACCCTAGTTACCATTTGAATCACATATGACTTAAAACATTTGTAAAATGTAAATGTAAAACATGTATTAGTAAAATCATCATCTAGAACTATACTGTTGACAACCTTTCAATTACTATTGCAGATAAATGTGTTCTAAATATCATGAATTTTTACTAAAGGATTGAATGTTGAAGGATTACTTTAAATGTTTTTACTGGTCGATCATATAGCTGTCATGGAAACTGCCGGAACCCACGGAATTAGCCGTAATACATGTAGAACAAGAGGCTGTATCAACATTTCATGATTTGATCTTCCCCTGTGGGTAAGGGAAAGTGTATTGATATAAGATTTACTACATTAGAAATATAAAATACACAATATGACACAATATACATGTATGAGGTCATATTGAAAGGAATTTAGAATTTTTGTTTGTTAATTCTATTGACTTAAATTGAGTCCCTTGCAATGTGGTAGGAATTGCTAACGCTCCGTGAGATCATGTTTTTCCCCGAAGAACCATGCTTCATTTCCTTTACTGAAAAGTCCTATACACTCATTCAGCTTGGCTTTCAATATCTTTGACTTTCTGACGCACAGCAATTAACAGTATATTTGTGATTAGTTGCTACACATTGTATATATGAATAGGTTGACAACACATATTAAATGTATTAAGGTTGACTCTAGAATATTAAATACTGCAAAAAAACTTAGTATTTACTCAGTATGATTGCCGATTATTGTAAAAGTATAGCATATTTCGAAAAACTTTATTCTTTATAATAACTTCTATCTTATACATAACAGAGATCCCACAAACACAAGGCTAGGTATAAAGATCCATCAGAAACCTTCCTGGTACGCTAGGAGTTTGTAACAATTTCTGTAAAAATTACAAAAACAGCTACGAATGGAACAGGATGACCAAGGGGGGGAAGTTTATCCTTGTTCATCGAGAATCTTATTTACTTATGATTAGTCAAAAGCGTTCAGAACTTCCTTGGTTTGCTCATAAAGTAGCTCTGCTTGAATCAATCCTCTGTACCTCAGTTGGTAGAATCGTTTGCAATATAAAGGTCTCGGGTTCGAATCCAAATTTCGTTGATTATAATTCTCAAAAAATATGTAACAGAGTCCGTTGCTTTGAAAATCTCTTTACCTGACTATGTGTAAGTTTACAATGAAAAGTAGGTGTATTAGCAAAGTAGAGGCAATATGGGTCAATACACCTATACCTACACAGAAAACCATGGCAATGAGTCTGAAAGTGGGATATAAACCCTTGTGTGCAGTGGCATCATCTTCCCTAAACAAATTCAGTATCCATTAACCAGTATACGGGAAAAAATCTCTTTTAAGTAGCATTGAAACCAAACAATCATACCTCTTTTTCATAATTCAATAATTGATATGTTGAGTACAAACCAATGCTAGAGCGAATGAGAAAAATCGTTGTATTTGGAATCACACATTGAACCTTTGTGAATGGTCTATATTTCAGTTCATACTCTCGCCTATGTCATTACACATGAAAGAGACACGACCTGTTCACTTCAATTTTTTGTGAAAAGAAAATGCCATAGAGGATCCGCGTATGTACACAGCGGAAGAACCAATAATGACATTGGACAGTTATGTAGAAATGAAGGAACATCACTGATGTCAACATATACATTGCTAGCCGCTGTAGCACAGTAGGTTGAAAACACTACTGATTCACACTGTTGGTCTTCGATTTGTAAGGATTGCAAAATGAATACTTAAAGAAAAGAAGAAATGACAAATGATCCATTATTTATGAAATGGCAATTTGTAACGATTCGATTGTATCTATTAATCAAATCTTTCCTAATGATTCTGAAAGCAAGTTTGGTGGATTTTCCCTAAAAATAATTAGATTTATTAATGAAATGTTTTGACCATATAGTGGATTAATATTTAACAGATGCTGATTGGTGCCCAGATAGTACATACATAATTGTTTTAAAAAGCAAGTTTAAGTTAATCTTGCTTCCTTGAAACAAATGTAAAACTGAAAGTTAGATGACTATGCTTAGCTACTACAAAGATGACTTTAAAGTTTGGTTGAGCTGTGAACCTTAAGAATGTATTCATTGAATAGAATAGGATTCACATGTCATTCCTATTTGTAAAATAACCCACAGACATCAATCCTCATGTCTCATTAAACCTTTTATTCAAAACAAATCTCCGTCCAACTGACTTCCTTCTTTCCTGTCTGTAATTATAGATCAAACAGACACGGCCTGACTTAAAGTGACACAGAATCTTTTATTAAAATTTCATTAGATTTTGATAGGCTACAAAATATCTAATATGCTGATTGAAGTTCATATCTCATCACTGGACTTGCAAATATATCCATTTATGCATAATACCTCTAAAATGCTTGATTCTATGGAAAAATCAAGAAAACATCTCAAATGCGTTTAATATTCGACAATGTGCATCCAATTAATCTACCTATTAGTTATTATACCTAATAAACACTATCGAATCGAATATATCTTCCTGTCAGCTTATGACGAGGTTTCAAAATTACGTTTGGCGAATTTGCGGGCGCCACTCGAGCCACATTGTCCGGTTTCCGATCAAAATCCCGACTTTGAATGGCCGTATTTTCGCTCTAATGTACTGATTGACCTTTAACTTGTCATTTTCAGTAACAGTTAGTGGTTCCCGATGAAATAACATTGATTTCAAAATTTGACATTTGTGATCCATCAACATACTCTGTGTATCTTTAATTGTGTAGCCTTGCTTTATAAAGCATTGTAGCAGTAGATTGTCGGGAGATAACTGTACACTTTTTAGATCAAGATCGTTAGTTTTATCTCCAGGTCATGTACTGCAAATGAACTTCGTGCAAACAAATATATTAAAAACTTTTGCCGCACTCATTTCCCTATGCACTGATTTTAAAAACTTGACTGTGCTGCATTGAGAGTACATTTTATAAAAAGCGTATGCATCGTGCAGTAGCAGAAGCATCGTGCTTGATTAATGGTCAAGCATTATAAATTAAAGAAATGTTGAGCCCTTATACATTTCAAAGTGTAAAGACTGGTTGCTTTGGATCTGAATCATGTGAAACTGTCGTTCGTTATAGACAGTGAAGATGATATTTGACTTCTAAAGCAGGAGACTGCATCGAGGAAGAAAATTATCTTTAATGAGCGAATCCGTGAGTTGTCGGGTGTCATTTATGTTAACAAATATTGTAATCTGATCGACAAGTATCGACTGTTACATGAAATGTTCAAAGCTTATCAGCAACGTAGAGTGACACCAAGTAGGGTTGAAGTCGCGATTATGATTGAAAACCGGATATTGACTCCCGTCAATTACTGGATCAATTACTGGAACGTCATTTTGGAAAATTATCTAGAGCAGTCAGAACGACTATCACAAGTTTAAAATGATTGATAGGTTATATACTAATAATCATGTAAATCATGAGCATTTGCTAATCATTCAAAGCAATTGGATCTTCTCAGGTATATATAATTCGAATTAATTTCTATCAAGTAAATCAATGCTTTTGTAAAACAAAAAGAACAATCCCGAATTATACATATTATATATATATATGTTATACATTTTCATGCACGTTCTAAATTATTATTTTCAACTGTTCTGTACAGTACTGATTATTTATTGTTTCCCATCTATATTCCTAATGTTTCCTAGGAACATTCTAACGAAATTGTACTCAGAGACCTCAAGCTAAAATAAGCTAACAGAAACGATTCAAGCATATGTCGTTTCTCTCCTGGTATGTTATCATAACTGTTTGAGACGCTGCCTATAACAATAAGGAATGACTCCTTTTCCCAGATAGTAAAATAAACGTTGAGTCATGCTGCACTCTTCTTCAAGTGCTTATTACAAAACAACCTGAACACTAAGTTCAACCTTAGTGTTAGTCTTACACCCTACAACAACATTTAGCACAACCTCTTGATAAGCATGTCTAGATCTGCAGAGAACAGAGGCTTCTTTTTATATCTAATGAAATAATTGTTTATGAACATTATCATTTTCAGAGACTGAAATAAGTCTACCTTCATCCATCAAGAATATTATTAAGTCACCTAAGTCTTTTGAACAATGGGGTCCTGTAAAAATCATCTTATAAATGAGTTATCTGTTGAGATCAAGTCATTTTGCCAAAAACAGTTGATTGTTCAATGACATCAGTGTGTAATTTAGTATACCTTACCAAATGTCAAATGGGCAAATATGACGACTGCAATAAACGATAAAAAGCTCTCTTAGATTCAGTGTTTCTGTGTGACCCATAGTAATTCAAAACCCAAAAACCGATTTTGAAAAACCCAACGTTAGACGTGGGTTTTAACAGCTAGAATTTTTGGTTTTTGCATAGCAATGGATCATGGATCTATTTATCCAAAGAGCATACATGACCTGTAATGCCATACAGAGGCTATCCTAAAATATTCACTGCGAAAACATTTATGCAACTAGTTGATAATCAACAGAAAACCTCAAGATCGTATTTTGTTACTTGCTTAAAATGATTGTAATAATGACGCAGATAATGAAATGTCATAACAGTTGGACACCACTCTAGCTCAAAACGACTGCATAAGAACGAGGCGGTAAAATTTGACAAAAATAGTCAGGGTCAAACAAAGATATATAAGTTAAATAACATTGAGAATACTTTGATATATCTTCGAGTAACACATTTCAGAAAATAATGAATTTGAATATATGAGGAGAATTAATCAACTACATGAAAGCAAGAATCAGGCAGAATGCAGTTGACCTTGTCACTTAGCAGTGGTTATCGCTTGACTATTTGTGTTATATTCATTGTCGTTCAACACCATTCAAGAGAGTTGAAAAATCATGTGACAACTTTCCTGTAACGAAATATCAATTGTTTTACTATTGTAGGTTTTACATTGCCATGTAGCCATTGTAGTCAGTGATTGAATCAGTCGTTTTCATAGTAAAATAATGACAATCGCACCCAAACCTCAAGAAACAGTTTTTGTAATTCAATTGTTGAATATTGTCAGCAGTAATCATCGTCCATCGTTGTACTATCGTATAGTTATCAGTTTAGACATCAGTTAAGTCATGATTCATAAATCACTACCCGCTAAGAGAATATTTGAGGGAGGTAGCAAGATATTATCCAAGTCTGGAGGGAACGAAATTGAACTAAATGATGAATTTATATACTTACTTTCGAATCAATGCAAGACTGAAACAGAAACCTTGAAATCACATTTCTTGGTAATGTTCTTGTTAAAACTCATATTTGCATATAATGAGACTGAAATATGTGAACATAATCAGACATTAAAATATTCTATGAGTTACGTTCACAACAGTTTAGGCACATTATTGTAACGGGATGAATCAGTGACAAGTTTTACAGCTCGCGAGAAGAGAAAAGTTTTCCCAACTTTCTAGTTTAAATACTTAGTAGAGGACTTAGCGACCGGATGCCAGCCTGAAAGCCTTCGAAGCAGTAAACCCTCCCGAAATGAGTTTTTTAAGCAAACACCTCTATTGATTTCTATCTTTCCAGATAAATATTTCTAAGTAAACAAAACAAATTATTCAATTGAAAGCAACTAAGTTTTTGAAAGTTAAATATTCCACACGTTCATCATCAAAGCAGCTAAGATGAAATTAGAACAAATCGAAGAAATTGATGTAATGTACACCATTTACACAAGGTTTTTTTACCATTAAATTTTGTTTCAGATACATTTTTACATGGCTTCTGTTATCTGTTATTTTTACTTTGCTTTACAACAAGAAGGTTATTTCAGATTTTTCCGTTAAAAAAATAAGAAACTTCAGTATCAAATGCCATGACCGTGTAAAAAGGTATTATAAATATAATCCTTTTAATTGTAGAAATTCCTAGAAGAATGTAACATTACTATTAGATTGATTAAATGAAAATTTAACAGACATGTTTCAATTATTGAAGGTTGAGATTTGAGGAACATGATATGCATATCTATGTATATATATTCCACAAGAATTACAAATGTGCTTTGAAATGTTTGAATTAAATCCAACTTTAAGACCAAATGTCGAGCGCACAGGTATGACGCTTTGATGCCAATGTTTAAACGTCAGTTTTTGCTTGTTTTAGTTTTGATGAATTTGTCTTTTTTTAGTGTACATGCACTTTACAGTTGAATTTATTGTAGGTAATAATTTTAATAATTAACAACATCATCTTTTGGTATTGTTTGAAGGCTCATAACATTCAAGACAAAATGTATAAACCAGGTTTTCTGCTTCAAAGGGTGCAATTTAAAAGTCAATTCTTCTCAACATAACACACTGGTATAATTGACATGTTTAGCTCAAAACTTATCTACAGGATTCAGTGAGTTCAAAGGCTGTATGGATGTGTCTGAAAGGTACGTCCACGGCAGATTGTTGAATGATTCAAATACCAAACCAGGTTAAGACTGTCAGCATATCAATTCCCGCGGTTTCGGCTATCAGGAAAACAATTAGGGAGGTTTACACAAATCTTTAAGAAAAGCAGAAACATGATGAACCATGGCAGTATTAAACAAAAACCAAAATTCAATCATTTTCAAAACTAAAAAAAATGATAAATCTTATATTTTAAAATGCTTACATATAATTTATCATTCCGAAAAGCGACAGCACATAAGCAGAACCAATTGCGTTTGCTCACATTGAACTTTTTGATGAATGGTTAATGCTTGATTTTATACACTCATGTATGCCATTTCACATCAAAGGGACACGAACTGTCTCCTTTCGATTTCTTGTGAAAAGAATGTGCCAAAGGCGGTAGTAAGATTACTCGGCGGAAGAACCAATAATGACATCGGACATTTACTGAGTCATAAAGGAACACCACTGATGTCAACATCTATATTGCTAACGGCATATACTTGATAATCTGAGAACAATATAGGACAAGCGATCCATTTGATTTATGACAACGCTAAAGACGAGAAGAATTTAAGTATGACAAAGGATGTATTAATGAAGAAAACTGACAATTTGGATAAACCAGAAATAAGTTTATGTGCTCCAAGACAAGAAAATTTCAAGTGTTATTGCTTCGTCAAGTGATATATTTTAATAAATGAATCAAATATTTTGATCAGATGATCTTTGGAAATGACATTCAATTCATGTAAATTTCAAGGCCTACCAAAGAAACTGCTGTATACATATACTTTTTTGTTACCATTTTCATGTCACATGTTGACTTTTCCAGGTTTATCTGTGCAGTTTATTTGAATCTACCGTATATAGCATAGTATTTCACCAAAAGAGAAAACATCCTTCGATTATTGATAATGATCCACAAATTCTATGCACAGATATATAACTATAGATAAGAGGAAAACGACCTGGGTACATTGTAAAGCTTTAGGAGAGACGATGGGCATTTGAAGAGTTAAAAAAAAGTGATATTAATGCATTAGACATATACATCGAAAAACATGTCATCATTTATGACTTCTTAACTTTTGATGTGGGCTATGCATCAATCGGTGATGGAAACTCTCGAAAAAAATATACAATGACATTATAGATGAAAGATAACATCAACAAAGGTTGTTTTTTAATGTAATTTGACAGAACAAATGTTATGTTATCAATTCAAATATATCAAATCCTGGTACATCAGCAAAAATGAATTCCCATTTCATCTTCATGCACCCAGAAATTCACCAAGCCCAAAACCTTGTATCTCTTACTATTGGTTAATCAACGTGAATTTAATCAACCAATGAGTGAAGGAGATACACCAAACCATTTCGAACTCTGTGCACCTTTTTTTCTTGGTCACTTTAAGGGATATGGTATTAAATGTATAGGCTGAAATTTAGTCTTTTAAATAAAATCATATCTGATGAATATTTATGATGGAAAAAGGTGTCAACTGTAAGTATTCATTTTCAGCACAGTAATGAACTAGACTTGCAACAATAATGTAGACTTGAGTTATAAGAAATATTTAGTTTTAGGTCCTGTTCAACAGACTATATAAAACGCTGCTTGTCAGATTTTGGGGGAAAATAGGACTCTAAGGGAAAACTGCCCCTTTTAGTAAAACACATACTACATGACATATAAGCAAAGGTTAAAAAAAAGAAAACAAACTTTTAGGCAGCTCTTCATGTATATACACATTATATTTTTAAATTGTTTAAGGATTAATATTTTCAAACATATTTTCTATTATCTCAGTTTGCAAAAATGTATTTTAAGACCCTATATCATGCAAGATAAACGCGCTTAGTTTTATTAGATGAACATAAGGTAGTTTAGTCAAGGATGTTTTGCAGCTTCAAGGCAAACGATCAAGGTAACGATAGAAGCATGTGTTGGTTTTCCCAAAGAATGTAAGCTTAACTGGTTAAAATTTTGCCTATAACAACAACAAACATACCTTGTCGAGTTGCCTTTCATGAATATATGTACCACAGAGAGAAATGCATTAAACAAATTTGGTCCATTTTCATATTGGTTTTGCTTACAATTAC
Source organism: Steromphala cineraria (assembly GCA_916613615.1). Taxonomy (NCBI): domain Eukaryota; kingdom Metazoa; phylum Mollusca; class Gastropoda; order Trochida; family Trochidae; genus Steromphala; species Steromphala cineraria. The sequence goes on along the minus strand of OU744724.1, from coordinate 42,062,064 downwards.
TCATCGCCATTTAATTAAATGAGTTGAAATACATTTGAAATACAGTTGACGAGATATTCTAGTTACTGAATCTTATGTTATTGTTCATTGGAAAATTTCCTAAAGGGATTGTTCTTTGGCTTTAAAGAAAAGTAGAAGTACAGACGTTCTTTATGTATTTGATAAAGACAAATTAACTCTGAATTGTTTTAAAAGATGAAACTTTGAGGATGATGTATGATGATCAACATATGTAATCAAAAAAGTTATGTTTAATGACGTCATAGAGCTATGACGTAACGACAGTTCAGCCGGCGGCTCTCCCACCTAGTGCCGCCTTGAAGATTTGAACTTGTATTTACGGCAAAGAAAACATCAGAGGGTATTGATTTCCCATTAAAAATGTTGTAGTAATGTGTGACTTTCGCAATTTAAGTATCATATTTTATATCTATATCTACCAACTGAAGTAGAACAACCTGAGATTCATGAATGGATGCAAAATAGTTGCATCAACCAATCAAAATGTGAGTTATTTTTAGAAAAACTGTAATTCCCATGACCATTATGCAAACTTTAATACCCGGCATATCCTTGCCCGCTTGGGTAAGAATGTTCCAAAACAGTTTGGAAGAGCAACTGTTCATTACCTCCAACACGACAGTCCAACAATAAACTTTACTTCGAAAACGTTGGGAAAAAGTACAATTGCCAGTTGCTTGAAAGCTTAGTTTTACAACTTTCGCTTTAAAGAACTTGCTTAAAGATTTTAAAGGGTAAAAAGAGATTTTAACAACTGAACAACAAGTATCGATGTATTTTTAAATTACAACGCTGTAATTGGGCCATTTTGTGTCATGTTTTTCGGCAATTTGAAATATGGACAGACTTGGGTGATTTTGTGATTTTTTATACGTTTCTAAACCAGTGCAAAGAAAAGCATCGCTGTAATCCTTATATGATACTTCCTGGATATTGTTTTAGTTTCGCTTTAAATGCAGGATATAACACTGTTATGAATCTATGATTTCTATTTGAAGTATTATTTGGTAATGATATCTGACCATAACATATTTTAATATGTATAACTCTGGCATGTGTCTAGAGTAAACCAATTCAAATCTCTTCACAGTTCTGATATAAGTGTAATTGTTAAAATATTAAAGGGTATCAATTAATAAAAGAGCACATTTCATTTCATGTTTTGAATGCAAACTGAAGTTTTGATTAAAGGTTGAATCAGTTCTTCAATCAACTTTAACAATTTTTACAAATATGTGAAGCAAAAAATATGCAATAGATTTTGAACGAAATTCAAGTACAATAAATGAAATGGAAATATAACTTGTAAATTGTGATTGTTCAATTGATACCATTAATGATTGCTCTATTGTCATCATTTGGTTATCGTTAATGTCGATATGGATGATTTCTTTGTCAATTTATAGCTACACTAAGGGGCGTTGAGGCCAAACAATAATCTGATACTGTTTCCCAGTGTACTGTTAATCATACCTTTCATCAACACAAACAGCATTTTGGCAATTGCAAGGCAATAAAATGATAATGAAGACTTCATGCATTTATGATAAACACATCTATCACATTTTTTAAAAACTGTGTGATGTTTAAAATGTTAATCAAAAGTAATGAATTGTTAAGAAACATGAGTTTTTAGATCAATGAGCACATTCATATTCTCACAGAGAATCAATATTACAAAAGCATTAAAAGGTTATGAAAATGTAGCATATTCATGTGAACATATTATACACATTCTCTCTTAAGCTTAATTGACATTGACTGACATCATTCTCCTCCAACAGATGCAGATCAAAACAGGAAATGTTGATACAGCCTCTTTTACATTACGACGAAATCAGTGGGTTCCGGCAGTTCCCCCGGCGTAAAAACAATGGCACCACAATCCATTTGAATTTGTTTATCAAATTACAACGCTTCTTGCATGGAAAGGGTGGTTTATGCCGTTTCCATCATTTAGTAGCTAAACAGCGTCACTGATTGCACAACTAACTTTGATTGTCTCCAATCAGGCGTCTCCTTTTCTATTCCACAAACTCGGCGTAATAGAACAGAGGCTGTATCAACATTTCATGACTTGATCTGCCTCTGTGGGGAGAGAATGGACTAACATAGGCTGTCACCAACTTTGAACAAGAGTCAAAATGGTAATCCCCCTGTCTGGGCTCTCAAATACATGTAACTTTGAGACAATCGATGCAAAGGTAAATTTTGCGCCTAACTAAGAGTTCAAAAGTGGTGATCTGAAAATCAAGAGTCAAGATCACCGCCATCAACTTGTGTCTGCAAATTTCCGAAATGTGGGCTTTCCATAAATGTAGTGGCGTTGCATGAAATCGTTGAGGGATAGCAGAAGGGGGAATACATTGTATAATCTGATGTCAGAAAATGAATATAAATGGTTCAAACTGAAAGACATGTATTTAATTTAATTGAAGCAGAAATAAATCAAATATATAATGTAAAGTTGAACCATGCGATTCATTTTTCTTATACAAGGTGTTCACTCAAAAATGGCCGCAAATGGACTTTATGGGAATCTTTATAATTCGTTCTTTGACTATGGATGATTGGTTAGTCTAACAAGATGTTTGACACTATCAAAATAATACATTTAGCATTAACGTAAAATTATCAGTGAAAAATATATAAAATAATTTTTTTTAAAAACGTGCTTCTGCCCCTTTTATTGAGATATTGCTTTAAACGCAATGTGGAAAAGGGGACGAATTGCCCCATTGATTTTTAAAGTACAATGCAAGATATTTTAATAAAATTGAATGGTTTCCGCGAAGATTTTTACTAAGGATTTTGAATGTAATAGTCTACACGGTGTCCTGTTCATGATATGAATGGATGCGAGGAGGGATGGACAGCTGAACACTGAACCTGTATAGATGAATGGGTATCTTAGTTAGAGAATCTAAAATCCAAAATAACATTTATCCTGCACAACATGTGATAAGATAAAGAAAGTCGTACATGTCATTCTTTGTTGCTTCGACATCTTCAAATGTGATTCGAAGAAGAAAATAAACATCTTAAAAGTAATTAAAAAACAAGATTTGTCTATTTGCATCCATTAAATGAGATAGAAAAAGATTTAAATATTGTAGAATGCAATTTAATAACCTCCCCGAAAAAAAGCATTCTCGAAATAAGTTGTTTGACGCAGTTAATGAAACTCATTAGGATAAAAAGCTTGCTGTATCCGATATGGTAGATCATAAAATCATTGTTCTTGTGAAGAAATACCAGACAGACCAAAATAACTCAAAGGCAATATCAAATCTCTTCTCAAGGGAAAAGCGTTATGACCAGAAGATAGTCTTATAATAATGATAACTTGAAACACTGGTTAAACATTGGTGGCTGTTATTTCATCATGATGATTACATTATGCCATCACTTATAAAACGAAGATGAGCTTGGAAAATAAATGCATAGAAGACAGTTGTGCAAACCTTATTGTGTTTTTTTCGCATATCTGGCAAATAATCCGTTCTTCACTTTTCTCGTCGGCCTGTCGATCTATACATATTCACTTTCTCAATTCTTCCTTGGATCTAAAAACTTGATACATTTTGTAAAGTTACATGTATTTTGGTCATTTGGAATACTGGATTGTCACGACTTATACTTTTTTATTTTCCTCAAATAAAAGGTTGTGTAATGACTGTTAAGCATTTTTAAATGGTTCATTTAATTACACTTTGTCCCATTCAAAAGGACATAGAAGCCTCGATCTTAAGAGCTTTTTTTCCTCAGTAAGTTAAAGGCTGTAATTTATCGTTATTATTTATTGTTGACTATTTTCTGTTCTAAACATCCATTCTTGAATTTCGGGCATTTAGAGTTTAAAAACAAATTCCTTCTATTTTAATTCTATACCTTTTCGAATTAACTTGCTAAAACTTTTTCTGAATTAATAATTACCTGATTGGGTGTAAAAACGAAAAAATAACATCACTGTAGATGGCATACATTAGTTTTATTTTATATAGGATTACTCTTCATGTTATCATCTAATCATACGGTGACTTCAGAAGCTTATGGAACAATGGAAATATAACTGATTTCGTTAGGATAGACAGGAACGAATATTTTCACCTTCGCTTTTTCTGCATAACACATTCCCAATGTTTGCAACAACTACTACAAAGACCAACATACTGACTGCAAGGCGAACTCACAATCTATTTTAGATGTACATAGAGTTGTTTAGTCAAGGATGTTTTGCAGTTACAAGCCAAGAAAAGATCAAGGTAATGATTGAAGCATGTGCTGGTTTTCTCAAAGTATGTTATCTTAACTGGTTGAGACGTTGCCTATCACAACAGCAAGCTCACCTCTTCAGGTGTAGAAGAACTAATCTTTTTTGCATTCTGAAAAAAACGCTTGATCTATTGATTTTTAATATATTGCATTTATATTAACATAACTTTGACGATTAGATGACATTGCAATTCATTAAAATTCAACCGACGATATTTATTTAAACCAAAATGTGATGTTTATTGCAAAGTACTTCCCTTAATGCCTAGGTCTTATGTTATCAAAAGACAATGATATTCTTTGATTGACAAATTGAGGTATATCATTTTTAGAATATTGATTGTAAAGCATGCGCAGTAGGTAGCAAATGCAAGTAGAGCAAAAATATGACAGTTAGAATGAGAACAATTTGTTGTTTGGAAATTATGATTAAGACACTTTATTGTTTAACACTCTCATTAAAGACAGGAATAAAAATTTATTTTAATTTCCATCGCTATTTCTTTTCATCAGAGCTATAAGTTTTGTTATTGTTCCTTTTGAACTCTAATTCATATCATGTATAAAGTTAACATTTATTCTGATATAAACCTGAATAACCCTTATCTAGACCAAAGTACACGACATAAATGTAGATTGATTTCAGATAACATTTTATACGTCATTTTTCAAATTTCAGTTTTTCATAATACGAATACTAATATCTTAAAGTTTATCAAGTATTGGTTTCTCGATAATACATATACATAAAAATAATCATATCTAAAATTGGAAATGGTCTGATTTTACTTCATAACTGAGGAATCCTAATTTCAAATTTCGTATATCGTCAGAACCTACTAAAACTTTAGTTCTTACTTACATCACAATCATTCTTTTAACGACAGGTATGAATAGTGAATGTCAAGACAGGCATGCTTAATTATTCAAAATTTAATTTGTTTTCACCATATTCAGGTCTGCATTGTAAAGAATCTACTGCAAGAAAGCTAAACAACTTGATGCTCAGATCAAACCAAATGATTTTCCCTCAAGCTACTATTCAAAGGTTTTGAAGGAGTAAGAAGCTATGACATGATACATCCATGGAAAAAAAAGAAATTCTTGATATGATACATGAACATATATACAGGTTTACAGATAATATGTTTAAATGACATAAGTCTCAGAATGGTAATGATTGTAGATTAAATCATCATAAACCCAATCTTAATAAGAACATAAAAAGTTATATTTATAACATTAATGACCTTCAAATGTACATATAACATGCTTTTCGGTTGAATCTATCATCAGCTCATTTTGCAGTGGAATATAAAGACATAGTCATTAACGTTCCCCCCCCCCCCCCCCCCCAAAAAAAAGTTGTTCATTATAGCTCCCAACTTTTCTCAAAAACACGACAATAAAGGCTATAAGTCTTCACAAAATGTTTTGCTTTAGATTTTCAATCTTCATCAAGGTTTTGATACTTTTGATACCAGAGACAAATCAAATTTGATAATTCCTATGTAAGTAATTTTAAGAAGAGTTGCACTTTTTAACGCAAAGAGACACAAACTGACAGACACATGTACGAAGCCCAAATCCATATCATTCTTCCAGGGGATAATGGGGGATGATTGAGTCGCAAACTCATGCCAAAGGTTACAGTGTTGAGTAATGAAGGATTTATTTATATTCCTCAGCATTAAACGTGAACTGCAGGTGCAAATCAAGAAATCAAAGTCTAAGGCGAGGTCTATAAAAGGGCGCATGGTTTGGCTTAAGTTCGAAAATGCCCCCACAGAATTAAGCAGATCATAATATTACAAGTTTTGTAACAGGTGGCCGCCATCTTAATGTCCATGAACAACAATCTCCCAACTTTGGAATTGCTATAGACAGTTTCACGCATCCGAAGATAGTCCATCAGCCATCAGCAACCGTTTATGTGAGGCTAATCTTCATGCACGACGACCATTTGTAGGACCTGTTCTGAGACGCCAACATAGACGTCAAGGTCTCACATGGTGCACTATCGTGAGGATATGGACCCTTAGGAACTGGAGACTTGGTCTGGTTGGGTGACAGTTTCAGTGTCCTACTTCACAGACGTGACGGCATGCAACGTGTATACAGACGAGGAAATGAACGTTTTGCAACGAACTACGTAGTTTGACCGGTCGACAGATTTTGAGGAGAAAGCGTCATGGTGTTGGGAGCCATGTCTTACCTCGGACGATCACACTTGGTCATGATTCTTGGCAATTTGATGTCGCAATGCTACATCAATGACGTTTTACAGCCACACCTCCCTCCGATAACCGACCAACAGAGGGAGCTTTTTCAACAGAACAATGCCCGCCCTCACACAGCTCGTGCTACAGTGGATTTTCTGCGGAATTCAAATGTCAACACCTTGCCATGGCCCTCCATGTCGCCGGAAATCAACAACATCGAACATCTTTGGGACCATCTTGATCGTCGTATCCGTGCACGTAGACCACCACAGAAGACGTTAGATGCACTGGCCACAGCACTACAGGATGAGTTGAGAGCAATACCACAGGAAAGGATTTGTCGTCCTATCCGTTCTGTTCCGGGGAGGTGCAATGCTGTGATTACAGCTCATGGCGCTCATACTGCATACTGAAGAATTCGCCCCCTTTTTTTCGTCGAATGTATGATAGAGACCTATGAGATTGAGACCTTACAGCTGCGTATCTTAAGTTTGTTCACTTACCTTCGTATTCTAGTGCAAATATCATGTAATTTGTAACGTCGCTAAGGCATCTTAGCATTGTGAAAACGAAACCAATGATGATGAAATTTCACTGCATAAGTTAAGATTCAGTTTGCGTTGATATATTCGTATGTCATACCTAGCAGATAACTGTAACAAATTTGGCAGGTCATTAAAGTGACCAGGGGTCAAAATTTCGAAAACACTGATTTATATTTTGCTCTACAAAATCCTTCATAAGTGATCAACAACTTTAGATCTTAAAAATATGTGTTCCTTCACGCTAAGGCAACGTAACTGTGATAATTTCTTTCCTAAAAGGTTTACATGGATGATTTTAATCGAAATTTAAGAAAATCCGAATTTCACAAATATGACCCCATCTGTCTATTTAACCATGCCAAATATTGACATCCAGCACCAGTGACGAGACGATCCCGAAATGTGGTTTGGGAATGGTTATTTTACACATAGACAATGGATGATCTTTTGTAAGTGGTCCTGGAGTTATTTAATGAACGTCAAAACGAAACCCAAATTACATCATATTTGCACTAAGATCACAAGCATGTGAACAAACTTAAGATACGCAGCTGTACACTACACATACAAGTGTTTCACCATGTAAAATTTCATTGTGTAATCTTTGATAATCTATGTGAAATTAAAGGTTAAAGACTGATGTTAACACTACATAAAATCAGGGGTTGCGTTTCTTTTATTGAGAGAGTTGTATTCTCACTATTTACATTTATCATTACTTTACCAATGTTTCATGTGTACCAACTGATGACTCACAATCTGCAATACATTTCTAAGGGGTGTCCAATATTGTTTTAATTCATTTCATTAATTGATCCGTTCCAAATGCCATTATTGACATCAATGTTTTATTACTAAGGGAGCAGCATGGAATCAAGCTGGCATTCCCCCCTGTGATGAAAGATTTACTATGGCATCTGAAAACATAAAGATTTGATTTGAGCATTTGTTTGTCAGAGATAAATAAAAGGCTTAACAACAATATTCACTCATAAATAGGAAAAATAGACACAAAAGATGCACCTACAACGTTGATTATAGTTTACTTAACAATGTTCTGTTGCAATTATTTAATTCAGAATATCGAAAGCTAATTATATGTTTATTTTGAAGTAAATAGTTCTAATGTGCTCGATTGGCGTCATAGGGATATGTATTCTAATAAGAAATACCACGCCATTATTATAACGATTTAATAACTATTATCAAGATTTTTTACCATTCATATCTCTTATTACAGCTCAACTAACCTGATATTAAGCAACCAATTGTAACGCTAGCTGTCTCATTTTCTCAACTTAAAGAGATGAGAAACTACAAAGTTCTACTGGAGCTATAAACTAAGATCTCATCTTCACTTTAATATGAAAACGATGGACATTCTTGATAATAACGTAGTTTCAAACCAAAACAGCCAAATTGATAAGTACATATAAATGTACATGTAAGGCTAAGTTTCATGAGTAAGGTACATTTAGTCAAGGATATACATGTATAACAGTGTGTTCGTTCTTGTTCTTAAATTATTTTTCTTATCAATTATCTTCAGATGAATAACTATATAGAACTGTATTGTGACGAAATCAATAGTTCTGGGGTTTCTTTAAAAAAAACATGAACACGATTTTGGGTAAATATTCCACCTTAAAAGAGACATAGGAGCGTCAATGATTATCAATTATAAGGTTAGATGTTGAAACTAAATATATCACTTCAATATTACGAAACTTCGAAATTGCTGTTTTCTTGATTGGTGAATGAATTATTCTTACATGCTGACAAAAATTTACTCGGCTCATAACAATCACAGACAACTAACGCGGAAGCGCCTTAAAAGGCAAAGCCTGCTATATCAATGATTGTCTCTATTCCATTTAAACTTATCAAAAATGGCGTACATGTACGTTTTCGTCAAATTTGATATAGTTTATGAAAAGTTCAATGGAAAAAACATCTTGCTTTTTAACCAGGCCACCCAATCTATAGACTAAAGTTCACATATCGAGGATGCTATCTGTCATTTTTGTTTGATTGAAGTAGAGCGATAGGAAACATGTAGCTTATCTGAACTTGTATGTTTAGAAAAGAAATCTTGTATTGACGAAAGAACATTGTTTTGCAATTGGAGATTTGTTTTTACAGTATTCACCCTGTTCTTTTCTATAATAACTTGTTTCAGTGCCTTACTTCAAGTGCCCTTCTCAACTGTTTGTCAGCAGTGGTTACTGTCACGTTAACTTTATTCTGCTCATATTGCAAAGCATATTGCAACTATATACTACTTTTGATATGATCCAGTGCTAAACAAAAAGATCTACGTCACTGAAATGTTTTAAAACTAATGTATTTTCATCGACCTTCTCTCAAGTTGCGTAGCAATCTTGCCCAAATAGTTGGGAAGATAATTTTGATTGAAGTTAATCATTATGCCTCTTCTTTTAGTGTTTCATTTGAAATTCATGTTATTTTTGTTGTAGACAGGCAAAATGAATGTATGTTGAAAACTGCACCAAAGAATTCTCATTTAATATGTCCAAGAATTCGACTTTAAGTTTCTGGTGAATTTGATATTATTTCTTGTCAGACAGCCAATTGTATAAAAAATGTGAATTAGATAAAATTTGCATGTTGTTTTATAATCGTTCTTTTAAAGGGGCAGTTGCATGAATTTTTTTCAAAACAGTTTTCTTAAATTTTCACAAATATATTAGCTGATGACAAATGTATTCTCTTCAGAGGGCGAAAATAGTATTACAAAAACGTATTATCTGTAGTAAAAAACTAAGTTTGAATCATTACATGTATGCAAAAAAACTTTTGGTGCCCAATTTTATTGTGAATCTTGTATTTATATGAGGTAGGGAGATGAATATACGAAGCTTCACCTCATATAAAATTGCATCCTTTCTTAAAAAGGTTAATGTTGTCCTGCAATCCATTTTAACTATTTTATGTTTGATAACATTTTGACTAAAAAGCGTGTTCCCGCCTCTTTAAAATATTGTTATTCTCTTTTCTTCTCTCCATTCTCTTAAAACAGATGCTTCCAAATTCTGATCGATATTTAGTGCTTAAATTTCTGACAGTGTTGAAAATAGACAGCACTTCATACCCCTATTACATTATAAGTTCTAAATCACATTTATTTAAAAACAATGTCATGTGACAATTTTTTGGAGCAAAAGGATTCTTCAAGGGGCACTAGCATAGAAAATTTTATATTTTAAATTTTCACTGATAATTGTACGTTAATGCTAAATGTATTATTTTGATAGTGTAAAACATCTCATTACCAACCCATCATCCATAGTCAAAACACAAATTATGAGGTTTCACATAAAGTCAATTGGCTGCCATTTTTGTGTGAACACCTGTATTTCATTTTGTGTAAGAAAAAGGAATGGCATGTCTTTTCTACTGCTGCTACACAGTCTTTCAATTGGAACCATTTATTTTCATTTTCCTTTTCATCACCTTATACTCCCTCAAAAATGTGCTACTGCCCCTTTAAATTTAGAATTTCATAAACGATATCAATTTATTTCTTAAAACTGGTGAAAGTCTGAACATAAATGTGAACAAGTATACATTTAAAAACGTTTGGTGCAAATTCAATCTAAGACCTTAAGAGTATTGGTTTGAAACTGAACTAAAACCCTCAGGTCACGAAGTATTCAATTTCAATCGACTCTGCACAGCTGCATCCAAAGGCTAATTTGAAGACATGATCGATTTTTAAAAATTCATTAAGAAACGCTGTCGCCACCTGCAACTCTGCTCTCCTTCACTGCTAGTAGAGCATTGACTAATTGAGTATTCTTGCAAAATAGCGAATGTTCCGTTTGATAGCTTTTAAGCTCATAGAAATGTCTGATGAAACCATTTTAAACCCATTTTTGGTACTTGTATGTAAGACATGAAATTAGAAGACAGTTTTATATGATAGGAAAATAAATATTATCACATTTAAGCTTTTCTTTACGACAGAGAAACATTAAGATTTTTTATTTTGTGATTACTACATAGTTCAAATGGTAAGAATTAAATCAAGCATTTTTAGACATAAAAGCAAAGATTTCCCCTTTTTTATATAAAATAATAAGATATGAGGATGGGTAACTAATTTTCACATTTCCTGAGGAAGATTCAGAGGATTGATTTAGTAAAGAACATCGAAACAATCAGACTGGGCAACCAGGAATCTGTACTTTATTAAAACTTTTAGCGGCATCATAGTATTAATTCTGACAGTGATGGGCAAACAAAATGAAATATTGTGGCGCTGACATTTCAAAGTTGGCATATGAATATCATTAGATAAGATTTGCTGCTCAAATGAAAAGAAAAAGGAATTTAAACAATGTTCTTCTTATCAACCCATCAGTCTTTAAACAACCTATTCTCTCCCCACAGAGGCAGAAAAAGTCATGAAATGTTGATACAGCCTCTGTTCTATTACGCCTAGTTAGTGGGCTAGAAGTGGAGGTGTCAATTGGCAATTGGCAATAAAAGTTATAATTACTTGTTCAATTAGTGACGCTGTTCTAAAATAATCATTTTGGCTACTGAATGAATTCGTGTTTAGCAAGAATAGACAAATGAGAGTCTTGTTTTTCATTTTGACCCCTTCTTACTTTGAATTTCTGAAGCGTGTAACAGGTAATGTTACATACAATTCTTAGTTGTTCAGTTTTTTTAGGATTGGTTTAAATATTAGCCTCATCTGATTTCAACATGTTCGTGCTTTTCGTTATTTAAAAACAGTTCATTTCGAGATAACTATCCTTTGCCGTTGAGTTTATTTCAATAGTTTAAAATTAATTCATACCGTTGTATAAATATATGTTTAAGAATAAGTTACGTTTCTTGACCAATCATCAAAGTTCCTAATGATAAATTCATAATTCTTAATGACTGTTAAAAGCTATCATTTGACATAAGGTATCAAGACTGGGTTATTTAGTTTTCGTTTGTCAGTTATGACGCACATTGTCATCTGAGTATCAGTTCATGATAACTCAGAGACTGAAATGACATCAGTTCAGCTGCGTTATGATATTACTTTATTATCAATAAACACTTCACGTCTTTAGATCGATATGGGAAATAGGATCCTCTAAGATAGCGGCCACATGAAATAATACATATTTTCCATTTATCAAGATTGCTTTTTGACGAAATGACACTGGACTCTTTATGAACAACGAAATGAATACTTAATATACCATTTAGTTCAGTTAGTTTTAAGATATAAGCCGTTTTTGATGAGGCTGACTTTTTATGTTTTCAAATTCTAATCGTTTTCAATGTATCTATGGCCATAAACTTAACCATACATGTACTATTTTCTCCACATATTTTGTTTGTGGAACAACATTGGAAGCACATAGAACTTAATGAAAATGTTGCATGTAAATAAAAATGCAATCTAACATTAAAGGATTTCATGTACCAACATGTTGGGTACTTTTCATGGGTAATGTTACAATTTAAGTTAAAATATAAACTCGAAAGAACTTGATATTCAACTATTTGATGATGAACTGAAATAATTAAATTATTTTAAGGGACAGTAGCACGTCTTTTTTAACTTATTCAGTGATCCATTAATGCTTAATGTATTATTTTGATAGTATCAAAATCTCATGTCACAAGCCAATCATCCTCATAGTCAGAGAAAAATATCAAAAAAAGATTCACATCTGGCGGCCATTTTGTGTGAACCCCTTTAACTCATTTTGTGTAAGAAAAGGAATCACATGGCTGAACTTTACATTGTATATTTGATTCATTACTGCTTCTTTTAGTTTAAATACATCGTCTTTCAAATTGAACCATTGTTATTGACTTACCTGACATCACCTAATATTATTATTATATATTTATATAAAACGTGCTGCTGTCCCTTTGAGGTATCAATGATTGACAGGAAAACACTATTAAGGTTAACTGATTGCTATTATGCTCAGAGCTGGAAGTTCTTGATAGGCGACTTATACTCTCTCATTTTTAGCGGTGATGACCTCAGTTATAATTTAAAAGCTACATAAATTAAAGACATTTCAATGTGTCAGTTGCTCCGCCATTAGTTTTCCCTTATTGCATGATATATAAGTTTACGATTTTCTTAAGAATAATTGATATATAGCAAATGCCATACAACTCTTGAAAAAACATAGCATGAAATAGAGGAATGTACATTTTACATGTATATTTAATCATTAATATTGAGGAAAAATTAAACATCGTGAAGAAGTCAGAAACATGATATTCAATTGTTATTATTTTGCAATAATAACCCTGAGTCTTCATTTTTTTTAAAGTTATAAAGAATTTGTAAAGTATCACGAGAAGTGTTAGAACATCAGAAAAGGTAAACTTTAAAACACAAATTTCAAAGGTGCCAATAGCTATTGGCTTCGTAAATACATCATGGGGATGAACGATTAAGGCCAAAGGCATTGTTGTATTACGTTCATTCTCTCTGCATCTGATGAATATCATTGATTCAACTCAAATTTATCTTCAGGGATGTTTGCAGACATTTCATCTGAAACAAATGACTAAAACTACTAAGTGATATCAATTAGCGTCATCTTGATGGAACGATGTTTAGTGGTTGTGCTCAGTCCAGCGTATGTCTTATTACAATATCAAAACAGAAAATGCTATTAACTTCTAAACAAATAATCACAAGATTCTCGCGATGTAAATTCATTCACATTATACATTTTTGTTTCCGTCAAAATGAATTTTAAAAATATATCTTTACTCTTTCGAATTTGAAAAAGACTGAGCTCTTAGTCCTTGTTTCGCCAATCTCTAGAAAACATCATTAAAATGCATTTTAGAAAAACGAGCTTCTTGGCATGTTCACTATTCGTTATAGTATGTACCTATCTCATCAATCTTATCCCAATAAATACATAAAATATAATTAATATATTTAATGAGTGTCTTTTTGTAACAGGTCAAATACATTGTATTCTAACATAAGGTGCAAATATCTATCAACCTAAGTTACACATATACAGGTCATATATTATATATACCTAGATCACTCAGAGATAACGCCGATGAATTATCACGAGGAGGTGAAACAATACAAAGTGCTTTCATATGACAGGTTAAATTTACAGTATTTAAGAACTAACTTTTCTTATCACATTTCAAGAAAATATACTTTTTTTACAGTGTAAACGGAATCAGATAATGTACACGAAAAGGGAAAAAAATCAGATATAAAGAAGCGAATGAGATAATGCCTACTCAAACTTTTAATGGCCAATGGTGATAATAATTATAATAATATCACTTTATTATCCTCAGTACATACATACATTATTGGAAATTCGGGTTGTGCCTAAGCACCCGGCAGCCACAGCGCCAGTTAATGCGTTGTTCTGCCTTTACAATGCTGAGTGTCAAGCAACTCCCACCTTTCAACGTCTTTTGGTATGACGCGACCGGGAATCGAACACCGGTCTTCCGGGTGACGAGCGGACACTCTACCACTTCAAATCACACTTCGCATCTTCTAATATCTGAAATGAAATTTAATAAACGTTACCGTTTTCTTTATGTGATAGATATAAATATGAATATAAATAGCGATGACAAACCGATTCAGCGCTATTTGGTGACGATATGTTTCATATTGGTTCCAGTAAAAATCTTCAGTGAGAACATTGCAGCAATTGCATGCAGATTTAGGCAACTTAAATTGGTAAAAAAACAATTAAGCTTAGTGTATCCAACTTGTAGTCGGGGAAACTAAGGAACCTGCATGCTTTAAGTGGAGGTGATAAGGTCTTTTTCCAAAATAAGATGAGGTCAATGCACATGACCCTATCGATTGTTCTATTTGATCTATGTTGTATCATGTCAAGGTGATGTAAAGGTTAACACATAGGTCCAACCAAATGTCTGAGTTACAGTTCGGGTTCACGAATAGTCGATCAATGACCCTAATACAAGATATGTATACCCTTGGTTAACATTTGGACATATGCGATGGCATCAATATATAAATAATGTAGATGCAAAGAACTACAACGAAATGCAAAAGTGGGAAGTTTTATAACTCATGATAAGATACAACTTCTACATACTTTCTGGATTAAATCCGTACTGAAGCTTTTGTTGAATGAATGTCGACTCCGAAGCAATAAAACTTCTTTAATGAGTTTCTCAAGCAAAAATCCTCAATCGATTTTTCCACTTTCCAGATCAATATTAGTTGACTTCAACAGTTTTCAACTGACGGCGACTTGAATTTTCAAAGTGATGAACGTCTTCATTTTCATCAAATTGAAGAAAATGCAACAGCTTAGGGTACGAAAGGGTCAACTGTTAAAGTTCAGGAAATCGATGCGAAACGCTAAAGCACGTTATTTCTAGGCCATCTTAGTCAAAAGTATTGCTTAGATTGAAAACAAATAAATGCATTTGTATAGTAATGGACTAAAAGGTAACCATTTCATGAAAACCAATTTAGACAAAATAAACCAATTACATGACTAAAATCTGTTTTAATCAACTGATCAGTTACATTGGTGATAAGATATATATTTGAAGTGGGGTAACTTGCGCGACTGAGGTTTTAAAAAAATAGGGAAACTCATTAATATAGGACATGCCCAGATTCAATTTTAATCACAGTTATAAGCCAGCATACTTACATACATACTTTCCTTTTATCCACTATTGAGCAACACTATCTCGACCATAAATTATTCTATATGATTGAATTCATTGGACACGTGAACTTTGTATTATAGTGTATGTTATCCTGTATGTTATTTTAAAGTATTGAGTAAATATCAAGCAAACATCTCACAGAAATCATCATCCAAACATCAAAGGGTGTTTGAGACAATATTTAGCTCTACTAAATGCATACCAATTACTGGCGTGAACTGTCCCATTAGAGCTATGTTTGAACTCTGCCTGCTGTTTCACATAAATATACATAAAATATTTAATTAGAAAACATGCACTATGTAGTCAATCAAAAAATGTGAATTATTATCTTATAGAACAAAGGATATGTGAAATACTGAGTGAGTGAGTTATTGTTTTATTGCTTGGGCAAAATTTCAGCCATAAGTGGCGTAAGAACTTAATTAGATGAAAATGAAAATGAAAATCGGCTAAATAGAAATCAATACATAGTTTACTTAAATTTCTGCAACGTTACTCACATAAACATTGACATACTTATATTAACACATACATGCACATATCATAGCTTGGCTGTCATTCGATAAACATTAACGCTAAAATTTCAAAATGTTTCGCAATCTGAAGTTGTGATCAATTAAGGCAAACGTTAACAAACGGGTAGTTTAAGACAATGTAAGACATTTTTAGAGTTACGGTTCGGATTAGATAAGGCATTTGAATGGGGGGAGGCATTAAAAGAAGCAAAATGGTTGCTTGTTTGCCTATCCTGTCACTTTTGTCCATATATGTGTTTAGACCATATCGTGACGTCATTAAATCGGTAGCAATGCTGCAAGGTATCAGTTTAAAATATATCACAAAAACAACGACTTGAAGGGAACAAAAGAAACAGTATTTATCCACGACGCAATCTTATAATGTTCGAGATATTTTTAACATAAAGCTTTTTGGAACACGTCCATTGGCAATTCTTGCAAAAATTGAATACATAAACCAGCTTAATTATCATTTTCTGCTTCGTTTAACCAATTAAGTGCTTAAATTTATTGTTCCAATAATGGACATTTATGCTCAACACTAATCTTAAAAGGCGCAAGAACTGGTCAATCAGGAACAATTAATTTGAAGGATGTTTTGTTGTGTCGACAACAGATGATTTAAAGGAGTAAAACATCGGAATTAGAATGGACTTTTGAAGTACGTTAATTTACATGAGCAAAGGTCTTGTACTATATTGATATATCAATTGCGTCAAAAACTTTGCCACACACAATAATACGACTGTAAAGAAAAAATACAGAAGTTATTTTCAAACACGGTAACTAAATTATATGTTCTGTTTTGCCTTCTTAAAATAATATCTATTCTATAATAAGAAAATGATATACAGATGTATGACATGAAGCGTGATTAATTGAGGTTACCTTAAAATGTTTTCGAACAATGTAATGTTTAGTGCTCCATGGAAGTATGTCCTTGTTTTTCTTAAAAGTCATCACAATTCTAAGACGTTTACTGTTACTAATCTCATATTGTAAACCTTCAACACGTTGCATTAATTAGATTGGGAAGAAGTACATTCTTCTGCAGTTTTGCTACTGAATAAAATGGTACAAATCCAATCAAGTTTTTTTTGTATCTCAACAATTTGTGTAAAGATGAAATTTAGTAAACACATTTGTTTGCTTTAAAAAAATCGACAAGATTAAGAACATAACAACTCATTTGTAGAGTGCATCTTTTTCTTAAACGATTAATTGACTTTTCCTAAATCAGAATACTCTTAAAATTAACAATTTACAATATATGTAAGCATGTGCTTATAATGTTTGACAATCTTTATTAATATGTTAATCATGCGATTGGCATAGTTTGGAAAACTGACAAAATGATGGATTCAAAATCAATGTTTCTACTAAATCATTACATTATTTTTAAACATAACATCAAATCATATGATAATAAAAAAATTCAGATATAAGTTTTCATAATGAAGATTGAATATTGACATCAAAAAGGAATAAAACGATGTTGAAGCTGGCATCTTTATTCATTATTATATTAACTAGCGACCTTTTAACGAACAAACCTTTATCAAAATACTGTATTCACATTTGAAACATACAATTCGCTCAGTGATGTGGTGCAGGACGTGGTTAAAATGGTTTGTTATATTGGTTAGATCTGTTATTATCTTTGTGTGACACTTTTATTTTCAGAAATTAGCCAATACACTGCATTTACCTTAGAAATATATGATATATTAAGTGATTGTTTTGTTTTCCTTTATGGGTGATAGTTACATGTCTATAACATAATGAGATACACTGCCTTAAACGACGAGGCACTTGCCATTTGTATTGATATTTTAGGAACATAAACATATGTAAGCAACTGCTTGTATACTTTGGATATTGAACCAAACAAACTAATGAGATATTTCATTCTGAATTTCTGTGAATCAGCAATTACGAGAGTAAATTCAGCAATTTCTTGTCCAAAAATATAACTGGACGTTAATTTACTCTGTGTGATTACTTTATACTTCCAAAATACACGTTAAGATTAGATAGCAGTATATAGAACTTCCCATGGTTTGACCGTATTAGCCTTTGTCTGCAGCTTTAATTATTCTGAGAAAACGGCACAATATACATGAATATAGTCATCAAAATCAAGTATTCGGAAGAACCACTAGACCAAAACTTCATAACATCTTCTTCATCATAAAATAATTAATAAATTGAGTTACTCCCAATGCTAAAACATTGTTTGTCTATCAACAAAGTGACTCTTGAATACAGAAATCAATGCATTTACGATCTTACATTGAAACCTTTCCAAATGGTACATGCGTCAGTTCATACTTTCACGTAAAGCATAACACATCAAAGGGATACCATCAGTCTGATATCCATTTCTGGTGGAAATAATATGCGAAAGGCGATTGGCGGATTTACACAGCGAAAGAACCAATAATGACATTGGACATTTATGGAGTAATACGGGAACATCAATAGTGTCACCATATATAGAGCTTTTGGCTATCTCGTGAAATTGAGAACAATATCGACCAAACCACTCATTAATTTGTAATTGATTTATAAGATTGAAATAGGTTATTGGAACTGAAGAAAGGGAAATGGTGTATGATACATGATCTTGAAATTGTGATAGTGTGCCACAGTGTCAATTTCGCCGATTTTCCAATATTGGCATACTTTGAAATTCGCTTGCTTTCCCCTTAAATAGACTTTGATGTATAAACAAGTATTTTAAAATTCAAAAGATTCTGACGGTTTCATGGTATTTTCCGACTTGAAATGCATCTAAAGAAAGGGTAACTGTCTTTATCTATTCAAAAGAAGTCACAACCAAAAATGTCGACCCTTATGCCATCTCCATTTGGCTGGTTTCCCCCATGTAAGCTACGTAGCTCTCCATGCAAAAGAACGATGTGTTGGACTTTATAATGTATCTTGAAATAGTCATAAATCTTTGACGCCTTCAAAATGATAAATACATTTATCATATAACTATCTATAATATGGAGCGCTTTGCACATACGATACTTGTCACCAACTTCCGCCCATATTGCCCACCCGGGCCCCAAATCCATATCAGCCGTATTGCCCGGCTAGTAAGCAGGTTATGCAATCAATTCACGCATGCTCCCAAACACATCAAAATACAGAGCCCATTACATGTTTATAGCAAAATACAGAGCCCATTACATGTTTATAGCAAAATACAGAGCCCATTACATGTTTATATATCAACCCTCGACCGCCATATCAGCCCTCTTGCCTTCGGCCCTCGGGCTGATATGGCGGTCTCGGCTTGATATGACCGACGAAAGGAAAACTGTCATGTAATAACCTCTTAATATCTTGCATTACTCTAAGATATGGTCTGCCCAACTTAGCATCAGTCTAAGTGATTCAGTTTTTGACAAAAGTTTCATGAAATAAGAGTGTAGGAATATACACGTACCTATCAAATGGTAAATAATGTTTCTCCATGCTCTAGTGGACAATCTCAAGTGACTCTCCATTTAACAATAAAATGATGCAGAATGAAATCAAATAAACTAAATTTCATTCTTTTGGAATAATGGAGACTATCTCATTTTAGATGTGTGGTTCCACTTATTGCATGGCACCATTTTTTATTTTTCTATATTTGAAGAGCAAGGTTATGTAAGCTTATGTATGAAAATGTTACAAATGTTTACATAAAAAAAATTGTAATAAGCTAAAATAAACACGATGTTGTCGTTACTTTCACTCATTATTTCTAAAGAAAAAAGTAATTATTTAGATAAAAAAATTATTCTGTCTTTAACATACTGATTTTGTTTATGCTTTCTCTTTTGAGTGAATATGTTGTTTATTTGTCCATAGGGATAATATCAACATGAAGAATCTGTTATAACACAATGGCTAATTCAAAGTGTTTCAAATTCAAACAGTTTTCCTGCTTACAAATTCAAAAAGAATCTTTGTTATGATAGCAACTTCTCAGACAGTTAAGATAACAATTTGCAAACCACGAGAAGAAACAACACATGCTGACTTTACTGACTTTTATTCCTTGTTGCAAAGTGAATAACCTTTCTGAAAAATATCTGTCCAGATTAGCTTTTAGAATACATACATCTTAAAGACAGCTTCCGTCAGCTCAGTTCACAATAAGTAAGTTTGAAAACGCCTCTTTTATCTTTCAAATAACATTTATGTTGAGGCCCAATGGAATTTTAGAAAACAAAAATTTCATAACTTACAAATGTTACTACAAATGGAAAACAAATGATACTTGTTCTTAACTTTCATCATCCATATTTATTAATTCCCAATTGAATATATATTGGTGATCAGAATAATATGTCTGCTTCACATTGATTTATGATCTCTCAGTCGTTTGTTTATTTGAAATCTGATCTTTGAGACACATTATTTTCAAATCAATAAAAAATTTCATCTATGGCAGTTAAAAGTTATTAAGTGTTTTCAATCTACGTAGCTTATTATAGAATAATTAATATAGTTAACTCTTTGAATGACAATAGTGTTATTTATACCAACTAATGTTTTGTGCCAGTAAAACGACCTTTAAAGGGGAAGTAGCGAGTTTTTTTAAATTTTATATTTTCATTTTTTAACTGATAGTTTGACGTTTATGCTAAAGGTATTATTTGGTAGTGTAAAAATCTCATTACACAAATCAATCATCCATAGTCAGAGAACAAATTATGAAGATTCACATAAAGTCCATTGGCGGAAATTTTTGAGTGAACACCTTTAATTCATTTTGTGTAAGAAATAGGAATAGGATTGGCCGAACATTACATTATATATTTGATTATTTGATTTATTACTGCTGTATTTAGTTTGAATACATTATCTTTCAATTGGAACTATTTATTTCATTTTCCTGACATCACTTTATATTCCCCCTAAAAACGTGCTCCTGTCCCTTTATAGCTCCATAATTTTCGTCTGTTAATTTCTCCTTTGGTGTCTTTATAAATTTAAACATAAACGTCTACTATACCAATATATCACAGCATTTAGAAAATAATCTGTTATTGAAACATACATTGATTCAGAATTTATGTTCTATTGACTAAAGTTTAGAAACTGTGTGTTTTCGGCTACATAAATTTAAATTAAACTATAGTTATTGGCACAAACCGTGTTGATATTCATCAGTAATAGAAATACGGATTTTGTGTGGCTTCCTTTGGTAACTAATAAAACAAAAAAATGGAAATGGTAAAAATGTTTGGTTGAAGATAAAAGCAGACGTGTTGGTACTACTTTACTACTTAAGTTCTCAAAATTGGTCTGCAACAAAATACAAACAGCTCGCTAACATCGAAAGTTATCTTTAGCTACTTTTAAGTTCTCCTTCAATTCCTATCACTTCCTTTAATATATTCAACCAGACACTGCAGCCTTATAAAGTTCCATTAACAGTATGGCTTTACACTGAACATGTATATTTAATTCTGTTTTATACCATGGTATAAAACCCTTTATTTTAAGTTAGATGCATTTTATCTAATTGTCTTAGAGTCTTAAAAACCTTATTTCTATAGATTCACATGAGATTGTTGTTTTCATGAAACAGAAGACTTTGGAGACTACGCAACACAATCTTCATTCGTGGCTTATATCTACAAATCAACACAATGTCATCTGTCGTAATTTACTGCGGGACTTTTGATGAAGGCAAAAGACAACATGGTGTTCATGGAATGCCAAATGGCCGTCATACATTAGCTATACAAATGTAACTGATCAAAGTGAATGTGAATATAGAATTATTATTTCTTGCTCCTTGTCCCTTTAAATCATCACGTTTTCTATAAACACCTTATCTCAAAATATAAAAGCAATTCTCAAGCCATGCAGAAGTAATGAGACTTTACTGTTAATTTGTTTTGTTTGGCGGATAAATGATTAACAGCACTCTAAGGAACCATAAGAGATTATTGTCGAACATAAATGTCACTTAAAGGGGCCATAAAGATAAACACAGAGTGGTTCTAGCAGGAAACATATTGATCCACTGGGTTATAGACGGAATAAAACATGGCTGAAAATGGTCATCACGGATCAGTTTGAATTCCTGTTATAATTCATAAAATAAGTATGAGCAGTATTTTACTTTGATACTTACGAATGTTCCATATTGTTACATGTTCAGCCTCCATAAATCTTTCGATACTCTATAAATATAAATCTGAAACTTACAAGGAAAAACGGTTACTTCGCAAGATGTCATGGAAAGTATAACCAATAAGGTGTATGATTTATATGGATTGCAACACCAACTTTATCATTTCAATGTTATTTAATGTATATTTTGTCTGAGACATGGAATATGACTTTAAGACATAACAGATATGATGATGCCATTTTTCAATTATTGAAGCTGTTTCTGCTTTGTAAACATGTTCCACAGGAGCATCCATATATAAATATTGTACAATACATTCAACTAACTTGTAAAATAATCAGATTCAACTAATTTATGATTATATGAACTTCACTTTATAATGTTTCCACAAATTTTTATGTATTTCAAATCGTTGAAAGCTGAGTTTTTTTATATTTAAAATTCCAACCGTTATGTTTAAGCCATGTATGCAAAATATGTTACATGCAAAATAGATACTCGCTGCTGGAAGGAAAACAGAACTGTTGCTGTTGTTTGCTTATTGACTGTTATGTAGAGCTCTATAAAGCAAGTTGTGTAAATCTTTAGATTTAATCCCACAGCTTTTTTGAAAAACTGATTAAATCTTTATTTTTTTTTTTACATAAACCTAAACATCAAAACAAAAAACAAAACATATATATATATAGTATGCGAAACAATGATTATGAAATAACTGTTATTGACAATGTTTGGCCAAAGTTATTGAATAACACATCATAAACATACATAACAACATATTGACATATTTCACATATTGGCCAATTGTGCCAACTACAACCGTTTGATTAACGTAAATATGATAATGTTGTTAAACCCTTAGCCAACCAACCAACCATTTCAAGATGGTGATCCATTACACCTTTGCTACCTTAGAAGCATTAAGGTATAAAATCTACAATCACAACTATAAATGGAGTAATTTTCCACCCTCACATATATTATTCAAATAGCATTATTATGTGTGTTCCTTTTTAGATTTGTTCTTGTCCTTTTGTCGTTTCTTGTACACTTATGATATGTCTTGAACTGCTTCCAAATGACAGATAAATATCTCTTACGGTCTTCATGTATATTCATACTGAACTTACATTTTGATAATAGGCATCAAGTCCTTGATCTTAGTAAAGCTCTGTCTCTTTAGACACACAGAGTCATGTGTTTATCTGTTCTTTTTGTTTGATGTGACATCAGTTCGGCTGCTTTATGAATGTTAACAGATAACTTCTTTAGATCAATGATGGAAATTGGATCGTTCGGGACAATTTGTAGATGAATACATGTTTCAATTTCAGTGAACTTGGTTTCGGCGAGATGAGTCTTGTCTCTGTATGATCATCAAAACCAAAAGCAAAACTTAACCCTAAGTGCAGTATTTGACATTCAATAACACTCTGAAATAAATTTCTAAACTAATTCATCTACATTCAGATATCCTTCATCTGAATTTAAGTCTAATTTGAACGTTCTTAACATTGTCCATGTTATCTCACACTTGACCATCTAAGCCTTTATTTTCCCTTTACATTTATTTCAAAAACGTTTGATGGAGTATCGTAAAAAATCCAAAATGAAGGTGCAATTATTCTGTGATTAATTGTAAGAATGATACTATAAAACACTGTCTTTTAAGAACGGGACATTGGCTGCTATAAAATATTGTATTTGTTATCATGCTTAGTTTTTCTTTATTATTTCAATGAATTGATAATTTAATGTCGAAATGATTTGGTTACGTTCGTTCTGATGTAAAGAAGATAAATAACGTATTTACGTTTTATGAAATCTCTGCTTAAGCATAGAAAACATTATTTGTAATTTGAAGTGACACAAATGTGAAGTTAACAACATTTACAAGAACATAACAATATTACTGTGTGTACTTTCAGCTCTGCTGATGGTGTGTGTACTGTGTGTACTAGAGCATATCTTTGTTTTGTTTTCTTTGAACTAAATTAGTAATGTGAAATGACATAACAATGTATCCAATTATGTTTTTGTAATTTTGAATATTTTACCAACGGAAGAACTTTGTAGTTACCGACTAATGTTTTTAAAACACCAAATACATGTAAGCCTCAAGTTCAGAAATTATTCATGGTTGAAAGGTTATGTTTTTAATAAAACATACTAATTTGTGTAGGATCATAATGAAATTTTAAAATCTTCTAGTTAATCAATTATCCGCTTGAAAAGATGGATATTGTTATTAAAAAGGGTCCTTGCAAGTTGAAGCGTTTCGAAATAATTCATGAGCTATACCTTTCTAAAGGGCGTTGTAGTGCTAAGCCTTGATCCATCAACTATAGTACAAATTGTCAAAAGTGATGACTATTATCGAAACCTCTTATAAGCATTGTGGTTTTTAACCATCTTCGGATGCTGTAAGTTATTGACTTTGTATATACATAATATATATATATATATATACATACGGAAAAAAGTTAAGCACCCCCTAAATTGAAAGCTAAAAAATGATGTTATGGCAAAGTTACTAAAGTGCATTAATGTTTGACTCTCTAAATTACGATTGAACTTGTAATGGTACTGAAATTTCACCCAAAATAAGTATGGTTGTAGTGACAAAACTAGGCAATAGGAAATGGATTTCAGACATCAAAATTAACATTTGTGTTACCAACTTGACTTTCACACATCAAATCATCTGTTATCTTACAAAATAAGGAAGTAACTTGTCGTCGAGTTCAATTTGTTAATCAAAAACTTCTCATTGATTTCTAGGGGTCATTACAGTTGACACTGACCATCTTTTGTTATCAAACCAATTTTCTTGAATTTTACTTTTTGGACTTTGAAGGTTATTAGAGGTCTAAATAGTGACTTTTGACTAAAATGTTGATAATAAAGTTTGCCCTGAGGGCTTGCAAGAATCGAATTACCCACATCACAATTACCAATTACAACTTTCTTTTCTCAGAATAATGTAACTTCGTTTTTGACATTAAGCTATAACAATTTTATGAATGCAAATATCTAAAGATGCGAAACGTTATCATGATGAAACTTTCTTCTCTTAACTGCTACATTACGGATCTATCATACCATACAATTACTTCTACAACCACATCGCCTTCTTTCTTATCAGGTAACTTTTGCAGCTGAAAAATCGTGGGGTTGCTTAACTTTATTCCATATGTATATATGTATATTGATTAACAGATGTATATTGATATATCATGTTTTTCTCGTTTATAAGTTAAACGAGAGATTATGAACTCATAAAGTCAGTTGCAGTTCATTTGACACTGTCTGAAAGCTTGTCTTTAAATCTATTTAACGATATTTATCCTCTTAAAAATGTCAACTTACAGAGCACGCTTATCCACCCACTCAGTGGTTGATTAAGCGCAATATGAATTTATTCCACATGCATGAGCCAAGCTGGCATATTTGTCGCTAGAAGATCCACACTTCACACGAAATTACCAGATCGGCATTTCCTGAAGCATATCCTCAATATTTTGTCCTGTCAAAGATGACATCGCAAATCTCTTGACTCCTGTCTGACTGTGGAGTAAGGAATCACCATTTAAGCTCTCATCATATATCTAGCTTTGACACAGTTAACACTTGTCACTGATAGCAGTCACCTGAGCTATACGCATGATATCATTTTATTATATCCTTACCGTTCAGAAGATTCAGTTAGATATTTGATGATCTTCGTGTTTTTGTGAGTCTTAGTGTTGATAGGATATGTTTACTTGAAAAAGTTTAAAATTTCAGTGTTCATAGCTGAAAAGGTAAAACAATAAACAACTTGAATGGTGAATTACTCAAAGTAAAGTAAAAACAACTAAAGGGTTTCACATTAATAAATATTGAAGCATTGAAATACTCGTTCTTACAATTCAAAGATTTCTAAACGTTTGTCAACTTCAGAACTTAATTCCAAATTGCGAGTAGTTATTGACTTCGTGAAAACAAAAAATGAACTATTAGTGCCTCAGGCAATGACACGTTTAGGTTATATTCCTGGAATCGGACGAATTGTATTGATTCAACTCATGTTTATCTGCAGGGTTTTGTGAAGACGTTTAATTTGAAACAATTGACTACAATTAACAAGTGTTATCAATAAGTGTCATTTTTATTAAACCTTTATTACCATATAAACACATTAAACTTGGTACCATCGTTTTGTTCTCATCAAAATCATACAAGTTGCTGGCAATGTAAATCAAATCTAACATTCGTTTTCGTTTTTGTTGTATTGAATTTTGTTATTTATTTCAATTTATTTTCTAATCAAGTGCCTTAGAATCCATGCATGTAGAGACATAATATTGACTGGATGTCAATGGACAAGATTCTGAACTAATTAAGATTATTTGGCCTGAATAACAGTGACAAACATTTCATTAGTCAGCAGAGGGATCCAGATGGTAATAACAACCAGTGATTATGGTAATAAACTATTGCCGGAAATAGATTGATTTGATTAAACAAACTTCTTTTTACTATTTTTATAATAGACAATGTTTGGCTCTTGACAATGAAAGGTCGCATTGCTAAATCGGTTGTGTTACAATGTCAGGCATTCACAAAGTTAAATTTTGTGCATTTCTTTCATGAATCACTTTGTTATTGATTATGTACATTACGGTTACTCTCCCAACAAATAAGCATTGCGCATTATTAATCTTAAAGTTATCGCATCTTCAGAGGTAAATCAATGAAATTAAACTAACTTTGCCAGGCAGGATATGACTAAATATGTTAAAGTAAACACTCAACTACATTTACATGGCCTGTATGATTTATAATGATTAACAAATGATTAAGATAACCGATCGTATTCAACTTACATGTCTACATACATATTGATATACGGGAAAATACATGAGGTAAAACCTCACGAAAATGTGTACACAGTAACACTCAGCTTTGATCATGATTACCTCGCTATTACGTGTTGCCACAAAAACATTTTATTACATTTTGTTATGTACGTTTGAAATCATTGTTCTTTAAATTGAATCATTTCTAATTATTTTTGTGTGATATCTTCTGTTAACTGTTTATCATTGCTTTTTACAATGATTATGTAGATCTAATTGTAGGGTATATTTAAATCACGATAGGCACTCTAACATAGTACAACAAACAAAATTACTGCATTCATGTACTGTTCTCTAGGCCTCCTGGACCCGAAATACAATGAACTTCTGTTCTGTTCTGTTTTGGAAACTTTATTCAAAGAAATACTTTAAGAAGTAATTCACGATTTGTCATCATTAGAAAAACACAATTTAGAGATGTCTTATTGTTTCTTTATCGAATGACATTTAGATGCAGCTGTGGTGAAATAGACTAAATCTTACTTCACGTCTTTCTTCACAATCGCCTTTTTCAATTCGAAAAAGGAAAACATTCACATGTTATATATTATCTAAATATTGCAAAGTTGCATTGAAATTGGCTTTTGATGATGAAAAGTGGCGTTTAATTCCAACCGAACTGTATTTTTATAAATAGAACACACAGTCTCCTACACATTTGGTTTAAATAATGGAAAGTTTTAAAGCGACAGTAGCACGTTTTTAGGGGGAATAATAGGTGATGTCAAGAAAATGAAAATTAATGGTTCCATTTGAAAGACAACGTATTTAAACTATATGAAGCATTAATAATTCGAATATATAACATAAAGTTTATCCATGCGATTGCCTTTTCTTACACAAAACAAATTAAAGGTGTTCATACAAAATGGCCGCCAATAGATTTTATGTGAATCGTTATACTTTGTCCTCTGACAATGGATGATTGGCTTGTGTAATGAGATTTTTGATCATTTAGCATTAACTCACAATTATCAATGAATAATTTGAAATACGGAATTATCAAAAAAAATGCTACTGCCCGTTTTACAGTCTCTGCCTGAAAATGATTAAGAATTATTCAAGTTTTCAAAACTTTTCGTAAACATAACCCAAACTTTTCAACAGATCACATAATAAAACCTTAGATAGATTTTATATCAACTTTGTTTAGCAAATCACATTGTTGTAATGATATCAAAATACCATAGCGGTGCAAGTTAAGTCAAGTTAAGTTACAGTATACAGTAAACTTTATACAGGTATACGTTTACAGTTCAAATGGATATATAGAAAATAATGAATGGAAATGTAAACCGAGAATCAAATCAAGAATTAGATTAATAAAAAGTGCATGCCCAACGATGATACTTTAAATGTATTCAAATCATTCACAAAATTTAATCAACACTCAACTTTTTGGAAACGTTTTTGGCGTCATTTATATGTAGTAATTAGTACTAAATTTTATATGACAAGCATGATGAGATTACTTCTGATGAATTTCATCATAGTTATTGATAATTCAGTGCCCCAAATGTATTAAAGGGACAACATATCTCTTTATATTTAATTGTGACATGATAATTTTGTAATTCTACTAATTGTTAACTATAATACGAATAAAACAATTGGCATACATGATTGCTAAAATGCACAGATATTAGAACATGTGTTTAATTTTGTAATATGAACTGAAATCCATTTTTGATACACTCATTGGCAACAGAAACGTGACCTCACAAAAACAAATCCTGCTGCCAGGTATGAATACCATGAATACAATTACGATTTCGTAATAGCAAAATACATGTATACACAATAGGTTTTCCCTGTTCAATGTTTATACCTACATGTATTTAAAACACTCATCTTTTTTAAACATGAACTATTAAAGCAAACTTTTAGGATTTATACTTAAAATTCATAATTACAGATAAAAAGTAAATGGTATATTTTATCGACCTAATGCGCCTTATTAAACCTCTTATATAATAGAGGAAAGACGTCCTAAACCAAAAACAGCCTTGTTTTCCCTTTCCTATCTTATCTGGTTAAGGAGATTATAAACGACTATTTTCTAAAAGTTTTTTTTTCAGAAGCGTCGCAAAATAATGTTTCAAAATTTATGAATTACGATGGTTTTCTCCTGACGATAAAATATAACAATGAGCTTGTTGTATCTAGTGTAGAAATGAACAGACGCTTTTGTCAGACCCGTGGCGAAATGTTTCGAAATGTAAAAATTACGATGGTTTTGTCCTTATGACATTACATAAATGTGTGTTAGTTAGAAAATGAAGAGACTATTTTATTTAATTTGTTTTTCAAATGCAATAATATATGAGCACATGGTTAAAATATATTTTACTAATGACAAATAATCACGACATATTCTTATCAAACACCAAAGGTGACAGAGATTTTCTATTGAGCTCTGACATCAGATACACAGTAGGGATTGAACAAGAAGATCGCATGTTGTCAGTTTATTTCAGGTTCAAAACCATGCAGTCTTGAGGTGTTTCTATTGCTTTGAAAATGTAATTCCTTAAAGGACATAGTTCCTTAACGCATTTTTCCTTTAACAACTGTTATTTCCAAATTGTCAAATTAATCCAATTTTTAAAAGACAATCACAGTTTTGAAATCAGTAGTCCATAACAGTTATGTAAATTTATTAACAAAACTTTCAACATAAGTTTCATTTTGAAATGCTTACATGCGAAGTTGTTGCAAACAATAAAAGCTACTTGAGTGTATCTTAACCTCTTTTAAGTAGTATTTATAAAGTAAGCGTCATTCAAATATAGCTTCAGGTACCAACATAACGTAATTATGTAAATAGTGAGCTTGTCAATGTTTTGTGAAAGACCTGAGGAAATATACTTTAAAAACTTTATCTTTTATCTATGAGACTTTGCCAGTTAGTTTTAGAGATAATCGATATAATCATACTTGAGTATAATACTTTTAATGGAAAATATATATATCATAAAAAGTGAATTATTTTAATTTTGATGTTGAAATTCTATTGAAAATCTCTGTGAACTAACTTAATGAATTCCATTAGTATATTTTATGAGACGAGTCTAAACCAACGCCTAAATAATCATAACGCTGCACCTCTTAGTGTGTCTGATTTCTTTATGTTGAGGAGCTTCTAAGAAACATAATCCAAATATTGACATCTTGTTATTCCACATAATTATTTTTTAAAAAGGCGAATATACATATAATTCATATTTTGAGGAATGTGGTTAATACTTGTATGCTCTATTACATTAGTCACAATGAATATGAAGTCTCACTAAAAAATGTTGTTATAAATAATACCAAAAAATGATTGTAAATGAAAAACATTAAAATTTTAACCATACCGTAATTTATATCAATACAATCACTTGCCGAATCATTGGTTTCTTCCAAAACTTTCAGTACACATAATAAGAAAACTTAATATCAATCATGATTATAAACAATGTGCTACATGTTCCAAACCTATATTTGACCAACGTCCACGTTGTAAAACTTATATTTGAATGAATCTTTTTTAGTTTTAGAAGAGACAACATTTACCGTAAAGTAGTTCTTAGTATGACATAGTATTTGATTACGATATCGTTGCTGCCAACAAGGTGAAGAGGTCATAACTATATAATTGTTATACATTGTCATCATAGTTGGTCAGCAACAAAACAGAACATGGCGATTTAACCTATTTGACAATTAGTAAAATGAAAGTTTCTTTAAACCTATTAAAATATCTGTGTAAATAGGTAACAACTTCATGAGTTAACACAGACTCATAAGTAACTCGTTTAAAAATTCCAAATTTACTTCACTTCATCAAATGACATCTGATTCAAGCACTAGAATTTTAGATGTAAACCAGATGCAGTGACGGACTAATTCTATCATGCAAACATTCAATATCTATCATTCAAAGGCTTTTCCAGATGATATGTTGACAGGAGACGATGCCATGAAATGGATTTCAATATAGGCTTAAGCTTGTCACTTAAAGTATGTATTCCATTTCATAGGAGTCGTAGTATAAAATATACTGTTAACTAACCCTGCAAGATACGAGACACTTAGAGAGTTAACCCAGATTCACTGATAAAAATCACTACACATCGATAATGAACTAATTCCTCCATTACTGAGTAATTTTTTCAAATATTTACTTATATCCGAGAGACCATTTTTAAAATCAATTTTTCTGTATTTTATACGAGAAGTGTAACAATCCATAAGTTTTACCTTTACTTGAATGTATTAATCATTCCTTTTTCAAGTTATAAGAAAATGAACACTTGCACACTGACACATTTTCACTCAACAAAAAATTAAATAGAATACAATTGAATTTGGTCAAACGAAGCAATCATTTATAGAACATTCTATGAAAAACAGCAGTTTCTTTAAGACGCCAATGCAGAAAGGATCTATTTATCACTACCAACCTAATAAATTGCTTTTTGGGACTGTCAATAATGATGTAAGGCAGCAAGGGGATAATCTTGCGTAACTAATATCTGCGAGTTAAACATAGATAAAAAAATTAATTATTTCGAATCAATTTGAGGTTTACTTCTTAATATCTTTGACAATCGATTTGAGGAATTCATCCAAATATCTTTAACATTGGATTTAGTATATAGATAAATTAAAATGATAATAGACATTTTAGACAATAAACGGGCCTATCATATTCTTCTTGCTTTAATCAAATTTTGTATTAAATTTTTTTCTTCTTTTTGCAGTTTACTGACATTGATCCTAGATGTATTGTTTATAAAGGAAAATATATGTTATTGATGTTTGGATGTGTCTAAATGGCAAGACAAAAGTAGTTATCCTACCTCATGTAAGAATCTCGATCTCTGATTGGTCCACGTGACCCTGAATAAATACTGATATCACCCTCTTGAGCGGGGTAATAAATCATTTATACCCCGGCACATAAAATGCATGAAAAAAGCATGCAGATTGAGCGTCTTGAAATGTACAATGTATGTTACCTCGAACGCATGATCAAGCTGGTTACTTTTGATCAACCGATATGTAGATTTGAACAAACTATAGTAAAATGTCTTACAAAGTTCTTACCATTTATCTTCATATTATATGCGTGTTGCTTAAACATTCGGTAAGAGAAATTCGTTATACCATTCAGAGGCGGGGTGCACAGGGAGCTATCCGCCTCTCGCTTGGTGTTATGCAACTCGCCTTCGGCTCGTCGCATAACACCAAGCTTGAGGCGGATATCTCCCCGTGGAACCCGCCTCTGAATGGTATAACTTATATTAATTTAAATGAAGATAGAGGGACTTATATCTGATTTGGATTACTTTTATCGGCAGACAGGGGATTTGTATAACAATTACTACGAACAAACTGCAAATAACTTATTTAGTGGTCACTGTGTGCCCTTTTGTTATTGAAAACCATTATTTACAAAAGTCACGTAAGGAGAGCAAAATATATGCTATGCATGTATAGCTGACCAAACAATGTTATCAATTAGATTCAGAGTCATCATGACAACAAGAAATTCTAAGATCTATCTAAATTTATATTGCACATAAATATAACGAAATTTGATAGCGGTGACAACTCAGAAAAAGAGAAAGTTTTACAAACTTTCTTGATTATATCCTTAATGGCAATCTTAGCGAATGGATGCCTACTCAAAAGCAGTAAACCTTCCCTAATGAGATCTTCATGCAATATATTCAAACTTCAAGATCAATATTGCTAACAGAAAATGAAGACAACCGTATAAACTGTATAAACATCCACGGTTTCACCACTTTTAAGAAAATACAATCACTTACTATACTCGATTTAAATTCAGGAAGTCGATGGGAAATGCGACAGCAAGTTATAGCTTAAGTATGATACTCAAATTATTCTTAAGTTAAAACGTACATCAAGTAAATGTATTGCTAGTTCGCAATACATCATATAATCAGGGGTTGATTGTCTTACTTTAAGTATGTATTTACGAAATTTACAATTAAGCCCCAGACTTCAGATCCATATACAATGAAGTAATATTTCCTGCAAAGGGTTATCTACGAGTTAAAGTTAAAATATAAATTGTCAATTATAAAATAGTTTTCTATTTAAATAATACAGTACCCATGAGCTTCTCCTTTAAAGTTCACTTTCCCTATTGACCGTCATCCAGCACTATTATGTTTGACTATCTTTCAATTGCAGATAAATTTTATCACCATATATTGAAAGTTGAAGGATTACTGAAAATGATTTGTAGTGATTTATCATACAGTTGACAGACAAGGGAATAATTTGTAATCCAATCAGATCAGAGGAAAACTTCAGATAAGTACATTGATAATGAGATGAAATATTGACATTCATTATGGAAAATAGTGTTTGAGAAGTTATTATTAAGTGTTTTAGAAGTTGGTGACTATATTTTCAAAGTCCTCTGGGCAATGACTAAACACTCTTAATTTAATCAAGATTTAAAACATCAGAAATATACGACTTATACAATGACACAATATTTGTAGATATATTGAAAGGAGTTTAGATTTAATTCAATTCTATTAACTAAAATTTAATCCGATGCATTGGTATTGCTAACTTTTCTGTCAGATCCTTTTGTATCCTGAAGAAAAACATGCTTCATTTCCTTTACTGAAGAGTCCTGTACACTAATTCAGCTTTGCAATCAACATTTAATCAATAAGGCGTTACACATTGTATAAATTAATAGCTTGACTACACATATTAAATGTATCAAGGTTGACTTTAGAAGTAATTAGTATTGCAAATTGGCAATTGTTACGGGTACATGCAAATAATTCATAACAAGGCGCAAAATATACTGGGAACTTAGTATTTACTGAACATGATAGTTTTTCCTTGTTCATCGAGAATCGTATTTTTTTATAATTAGTCAAAAGTGTTCAGAACTTCCTTGGTTTGCTCAAAAAGCACCTCTGCTTGAATGAATCCTCTGTACCTCAGTTGGTAGAATCGTTGGTTTGTAACAAAAAGGTCCCGGGTTCGAATCCAACGTTCGTTGATAATAATTCTCACAAATTCTGAAGTCCGTTGTTTTGCCAAAGTTGAAAATCTCTTCACCTGACCAAGTGTAAGTTTACAAACAAATTATGTGTATTAGAAAAGTAGAGGTATATCGATCAATACACACACACACACACACACACACATATAACACAGGAAACCATAGCAACGAGACCGGCAGTGAGGTATAAACCATTGTGTACAGTGGCATCATCTTCCCTTAGTAAATTCAGTAATCACAAACCAAGATACGGAATAACTTCTCTCAGGATTGAAACGAAACATTCATACTCCTTTTGGATAATTCAATATTTGATATGTTGAGTACAAACCAATGCTAGAGTGAATGAGAAAAATCGTTGCATTATGAATCACACATTGAATGTTGCTGCATGGTCTATAGTTCCGTTCATACTCTCGCCTATGTAATTACACATCAAAGAGACACGACCTGTTCATTTCAAATTCTTGTGAAAAGAATATGCGAAAGAGGATCCGCGTATGTACACAGCGGAAGAACCAATAATTACATCGGACATTTATGGAGAAATGAAGGAACATCATTGATGTCAACATATACATTGATAACCACTGTAGCACAGTACGTTGAAAACACTACTGATTCACACTGTTGGTCTTCGATTTGTAAGGATTGCAAAATTAATATTATAGAAAAGACGAAATGACAAATGATCCAATTTTTATAAAATGTCAATTGTATCTATTAAACAAATCTTCCCTCATTATTCTGAAAGCAATTGCAAGTTTGGTGGACTTTCCCTAAAAATAATTAAGATTTATGAATGAAATGTTTTGACCATATAGTGGAATAATATTTAACAGATGCTGATTGGTGCCCAGAAAGTACATACATAATTGTTTTAAAAAGCAAGTTTAAGTTAATCTTGCTTCCTTGAAACAAATGTAAAACTGAAAGTTAGATAACTATGCTTAGCTACTACAAAGATGACTTTGAAGTTTGGTTGAGCTGTGAACCTTAAGAATGTATTCATTGAATAGAATAGGATTCACATGGTCATTCCTATTTGTAAAATAACCCAAAGACATCAATCCTCATGACTCATTAAACCTTTTATTCAAAACAAATCTCCGTCCAACTGACTTCCTTCTTTCCTGTCTGTAACTATAGATCAAACAGACACGGCCTGTCTTAATTGTGTAGCGTTGCTTTATAAAGCATTGTAGCAGTAGATTGTCGGGAGATAACTGTACACTTTTTAGACGGTCATCTCAAGATCGTTAGTTTTATCTCAAGATCATGTACTGCAAATGTTCTTCGTGTAAAAAATATTACTTACTCATTTCCCTATGCACTGATTTTAAAAAACTTGACTGTGCTTCATTAAGCGTACATTTTATATCAAATGCATCGTGCGGTAGCATAAGTATCGTGCTTAATAAATGGTCAAGCATTATACAGAAAGAAATATTGATACATTATACATTTCAGTGTGTCAAAAGACTTGTTGAATCATGTCAAACTGTCGTTCGTTATAGACAGTGAAGATGTTATGTTATTTGACTTTCTAAAGCAGGAGACTGCATCGAGGAATAAAATTATCTTTAATGAGTGAATCGGTGAGTTGTCAGGTGTCATTTAACTTTACCAATATTGGCAACTGATGGAGAATTATCGACTGTTACAGGAAATTTTCAAAGCTTATCGGCAACGTAAAGTGACAACAAGAAAGGTTGATGTCGAAATTATGATTGAAATACGGATATGGACTCGCGTCAATTACTGGAACGTCATTTTGGAAAAATTATCTAGAGCAGTTAGAACGACTACCACGAGTTCATAATGTTTGATAGGTTATATACTAGTAATCATGGAAATTGGACGTGTGATTTTGGCATTCTACTAATATATGCATGACTGTTGAAAACTACTATGTATCAACTTTTTTCCCATTTTGGAAACAATTTTGTGAACTAATTTGAAATAATATAATAAATTATGGCGTTTACTTCATATGAAAGCATAACAATATATGACGACAATCACAAAGTGGCTCTTTAAGCTCTCGAGTTTTAACAGACTTTGAGCAATTACAAATTACAAAAGTAAATCAGTGCATTTTGTTAAACACAATCTAATATAAACAACTGTTCGATCATGAACAACACAGCTGCGTACCTTAAGTGTGTTCACTTGCTTGTGTATCTTATTGCAAATATCATGTAATTTTGGATTCATTTTGACGTCCATGAAATAAATCTATGGGCACTTACAAAGGATCACTAAATGTCAATGTGTACAATAATCACTCCCAAATTCATTGAAATCGTCTCGTCACTGGTGCTGAATTTCCATATTTGGCATGGTTGAAAAAACAGATGGGGTAATATTTTTTTAAATTCAGATTTTCTTCAATGTCGATCAAAAATTATCACTATAAACTTTTTACGCAAATTATCAGCACAAGTACATTGCCTCAAAGGGGCGGTAGCACGTTTTTGGACAATTTTATATTTTCAATATTTCACTGATACGTTTCATTGTACGTTAATGCTCAATGTATTACTTTGATAGTTTAAACAATCTCATTGCATAAACCAATCATCCATAGTAAAAGAACAAGTTATTAACATTTACATAAAATCCATTGGCAGCCATTTTTGTGTGAACACTTTTAATTCATTTTGTGTAAGAAAAGAAATCGAATGGCTAAACTTTACATTATATATTTGATTTGATTTTTTACTGCTTAATTTAGTTTAAATACATTGCCTTGAGATTGAAGCTATGTATATCTCCCTAAAACGTGCTACTACCCCTTTAATGCATCGGAACAAACATGATTGGGATCTAAAAGTATGAAGAATTGTTTAAAGAAAAATAAAAAATATATTACACTGTCAAATGTGTAACGGTTATCTGTTAGGTATGGCATACGATGGTGTTATCGCAAATTGAATCTTTACTTATGTAATGAAAGTTCAACATTTTCCGTTTCGTTTTTGCAAAGCTAGGATGCATCAAAGACATTAAAACTTATATGATATTACTAGAATACGTAGGTAAGTAAACAAACTTAAGGTACGCAGCTGTACATAGTTGTACATTATTTTGTAGACCTTAATGAAAAATCCTGAATTGAATATCTTATGTATATTTTATACATTTTAATGCACATTTTCAATTATCATTTTCAACTGTACGGCACTGTACTTATAGGTTATTGTTTCCCATCCATGTTCCTTATGTTTCCTACAGAACATTCTAAAGAAAATGCACTCAAAGACCACAAGTTAAAATAAGGTAACGGAAACGATTCAAGCATATGTCGTGTCTCTCCTGGTATGTTATCTTAACTGTTTGAGACGCTGCCTATCACAATAAGGAATGATTCCTTTTCCCAAGTAGTAAAATAAACGTTGAGTCATGTTGCACTCTTCTCCAAGTGCTCATTGGGGCCGTTGCACAAAACAACCTTAACACTAAGTTCAACCTTAGTGCTAGTCTTACACCCAACAACGACATTTTGACATAGCACAACCTCTTGATAAGCAAGTCTAGATCTGCAGAGAACAGAGGCTCTTTTTTTTATCTAATAAGTCTACTTTCATCAATTGATTGTTATTACTTACTTTAGTCGTTTGTGCAACGGGGTCCTGTAACTCTCGAAATCAGGTGAAAAAATTATCATATAAATGAGTTATATCTTATGTTATGTTATGTTAAAACTAAGTCATTTTGCTAAAACAAATCGATTAGACATGTGTATTTTCGTATATCTTACTAAATGTCAAAGAGGCAAATATGACAAGTGGAATAGACGATAAATAGTTCTATTAGTGTTTCTATGTGTCTCATAGTAATTCAATACCCAACAATCAAGTTTAAAAACCCCTACCTTAGCCGCGGATTTTGCATTGCAATAAATCGTGGAACTATTCATCGAATGACCTGTAATGCCAAACAGGCACTCATTGCTGAAATTCCCTTAAATATACATTGTGTCTATTTGAAATGAAAAAACATTTACACAATTAGATGACAATCATCAGAAAACCTCAAGATTTAATTTGTAACTTGCGTAAAGCTATTGTGAAAACGATGCAGACATTGTAATGTCATTACAGTTGGGCTCTGTGACACCAAGTCAAGCTCACAGCATTTGAAAAAGGCGACCGCATAAGAACAATACAGCAAATTTTGACAGAGATAGTCAATATCAAACAAATGGGTCTTAACCAAATCACTAAATCACTTTTGGATTACTTTGTAATATCAACAGGCAACGCATTTACGAACATAATGACCACACCTGTTAAATTTGATTAGGGTCCTATCATTCTCTCCCCACAGAGACAGATCAAGTCATGAAATGTTGATACAGCCTTTGTTCTAATATGGCGAAATCCGAAAGCAATGGCACCACAATCCATTTGCATTTCTTAAGTTTATCAAATGACAACGCTTCTCGCATGGAAAGATTGGTTCATATCACAATGTCTTTCCCATCATTTAGAAGCTAAAATGATGATTTTAGAACAGCGTCGCTAATTGCACAACTAACTTTGATTGCCTCCAATCAGGCGTCTCCCATTCTATCCCACAAACTCGGCGTAAAATAACAGAGGCTGTATCAACATTGTTGGCTTGATTGCCTCTGTGGGCAATAATAATTAACAATAATCACTGTTGTTAAAGATCTTTAAACAGAAAATATCCTGTTACAATTGTGTTTATAAAAAATTTCTTTGCCGAAATATCAAATGTTTTGCCTCTTATGTACAATGTAGCTTTTGTAGTCAGTGATTGAATCAGTCGGTATCAAAGTTATATGATGATAATCGCACACTAATTTTAAAAATCACTACACGCTAAGAGGATCTTTGAGTGAGGTAGCAAGTTATTATCCAAGATAGAGGGAGCGAAATTGGACGAAACTAAAGAATTTGCATACTAACTTTCGAATCAATGTGAGACTGAAACAGAAACCTTGAAATCACATTTCTTGGTAATGTTCTTGTTAAAACTCAAATACTATATTTCCTTATAGACTGAAATATGTGAAAATAATCAGGCATTAAAATATTCTATGAGCTACGTTCACAACAGTTAGGCACATTATTGTTAAGGGATGAATCAGTGACAATTTTTACAGCTCGCGAGAAGAGAAAAGTTTTCCCAACTTTCTAGATAAAATACTTAGTGGAGGACTTAGCGACCGGATGCCAGCCTGAAAGCCTTCGAAGCAGTAAACCCTTCCGAAATGAGTTTTTTAAGCAAACACCTCTATTGATTTCAATCTTTCCAGATAAATATTGCTTAGTAAACAAAAAAGTTGTATTCAATTGAAAGCAACTTAGATTTTAAAAGTGAAATATTCCACACGTTCATCATCAAAACAACTTTAAGCAACTAAGAGAAATGAAATTAGAACACATCGAGGAAATTGAAGTAATATACACCATTTACACAAGTTTTTTTTACCATTAATTTTGTTTACATACATACACATTTAAATACATTTTTACATGGCTTTTGTTATCTGTTATTTTTACTTTGCTTTACAACAAGAAAATGTATTTGCCCTTTGGGATAAACTGCTTTAAATGGGTAATCTCATTTTGCATCTGCATATAATAATCAGTGGTTATTTCATGTTTTGCCGTTAAAAAATAAGGAACTTCAGTATCAAATGCCATGACAGTGTACAAAGGTATTATAAATAAAATCCTTTTAATTGTAGAAAATCCCAGAGGAATGTATCATTACTATTAGATTGTTTGAATAAAAATTTAACGGACACATTTCAATTATTAAAAGTTGAAATTTGAGGAACATGATGTCTGGCATATTTTAATTCCGCAAGAATTACAAAAGTGCTTTGAAATATTTAAATTAAATCCAAATTTAAGACCAAATGTCGAGCACACAGGTATGACGCTTTGATGCCAATGTTTAAACGTCAGTTTTTGCTTATTTTAGTTTTGTTGAACTTGTCTTTCTTACATGCACACATTACCATATGGGTAACAGTAGTATATACATAATTTGACGTTTCTAGGTCAGGAAACAAGTTTATCTCAAAACGGTTTAAATTTATAAATTATTCTTCTGTCAGTCAAATAAAGGTTCATGCGTTAAGGGATATTGTCAAACATACATTATACCATACTGAAAACCTTTTAAAAAAAGAAAACTCAATGTGTTTCTGCTATGTACATGCATTTTGCAGTTGAATTTAATGTAGGTAATAATTTGAATAATAAACATCATCTCTTGGGATTGTTGTTAGGCTCATAACATTCAAGACAAAATTTATAAACCAGGTTTTCTGCTTCAAAGGGTGCAATTTAAAAGTCAATTCTTCTCAACATAACACACGGGTATAATTGCCATTTTTAGCTCAAAACTTATCTACATTATTCAGTAAGTTCAAAGGCTGTATGGATGTGTGTGAAAGGTATGTCCACAGCAGATTGTTTAAATGATTCAAATACCAAACCATGCTGAGACTTGTCAGCATATCAATTCCCGCGGTTTCAGCTATCAGGAAATAAATTAAGGAGGTTTAAACAAATCTTCAAGAAAGTCAGAAATATGATGAGCCATGGCAGTATTAAACAAAAACCAAAATTCAATCATCTTCAAACATAAATGAATGATAAATCTTATATTTTAAAATGCTTACATATAATTAATCATTCCGAAAAGCGACAGCACATAAGCAGAACCAATTGCGTTTGCTCACATTGAAGTTTTTGATGAATGGTTAATTCTTGATTTCATACACTCACGTATGCCATTTCACATCAAAGGGACACGAACTGTCTCCTTTCGATTTCGTGTGAAAAGAATGTGCCAAAGGCGGTAGTAAGATTAATCGGCGGAAGAACCAATAATGACATCGGACATTTACTGAGTCATATAGGACCATCACTGATGTCAACATCTATATTGCTAACGGCCTATACTTGATAATCTGAGAACAATATTGGACAAGCGATCCATTTGATTTATGACAACGGTAAA
This sequence comes from Steromphala cineraria, assembly GCA_916613615.1. Classification (NCBI taxonomy): domain Eukaryota; kingdom Metazoa; phylum Mollusca; class Gastropoda; order Trochida; family Trochidae; genus Steromphala; species Steromphala cineraria. The sequence goes on along the minus strand of OU744724.1, from coordinate 42,020,675 downwards.
GACGAGAAGAATTTAAGTATGACAAAGGATGTATGAATGAAGAAAACTGACAATTGGGATAAACTAGAAATAAGCTTGTGTGCTCCAAGATAAGAAAATTTCAAGTGTTATTGCTTTGTCAAGCAATATATTTTAATCAATGAATCAAATGTTTCGATCTGATGATCTTTGAAAATGACATTCAATTCATGTAAATTGATTCACAAATCCTACCAAAGAAACTTCCGTATATATAGATATTTGTTGCCATTTCCATGTCAAATGTTGACTTCTCCAGGTTTATCTCATTCTCTCTCCACAGAGGCAGATCAAATCAAGAATGTTTTATCATCATTTCATGACTTGATTTGCCTCTGTAGGGAGAGAATGGGTTTATCTGTGCAGTGTGGCAGTTGTCTCTGGTAGGCCTTTGGACATCTTATATGAACAAGTATATAGCATAGTATTTCATCAAAAGAGAAACCATCCTTCGTTTATCGATATTGATCCACAAGTTTTATGTACAGATATATATTATAGATAGGAAGGAAACGACCTTTGTACAGTGTATAGCTTTAGGAGAGACGATGGGCAGTTGATGATTTCAAAGAAAAGTGATATTATAGCATAAGACATATACATCGAAAATCATGTCATCATTAATGTCTTCTTAGGAGATAAATCCGTTCTGTTTTTTATTTTGGGGTTGTATGTTGGGCATTCTTTACCCCTAAATTCAAACCGAGCTTACGAGGTTTGAAATGTTTAATTTAGGGTAAAGAATGCACAACATACAACCCCAAAATAAAAAACAGAATGGATTTATCTCCATTCTAACATAACTAATTAGTAAAATAATGCGGAACTATTTTGACTTGCGCGACAGCATTGTGATAAGGTCAAACCAGTGCAGACCGGTTCCATTCACTTGCAAAACTATGGTACGGTCCATTTTCTTTTGGGAACACACTACAATGAAAATGTCAAGACATACACCAAAACGTATTAAAATACAACTCATCTTTAACCTATTGAGCATTATATCTAGAGAGGACAGATTTTCAATGTCGACAGAGTCGTGATTTTTTACGTAAACACTTGGGTCGACCTATCCCCTACAAGACTGACAAGGACCGACCCAATCAAGGGACGTTACTCTAAAAGTACAAGTGAACTGTTTGAAATTTAGCCGGTCAAGAAAGTTTTATTTTGTGTTATGATAGAAGACACCGTGTCAGGAAAAGTGGTCACGTGTGAATTAGAGGTAGGGGCAGTGGCAGCATTTTCCAAAATTAAAGAATAAAGTTGCTTCTGTTCATTTGGCGAAACGCTTGCAACACACGTAAGGGTATTCCGGACCACGGGTATTCCGGATCACTTGCACGTACATTTGCAGCTAGAATTCATAGTTCTCAATAGATTTATTTTATTTATGTATCATTTTAAAGCTCTGACAGTGTTCTTTTATGATATATTATTATTTAATTTTTTCTGTTTGCAAATGAACTTGAGCGCTCGAAAAAGAGGACACCTATCATTGTGATAAACCTCCACCGGCGCTTCAGAAAAGCACATGTTATTTTGGATGGACCGTCTCAAATATCAATAGAAGCAAAATGCAAATTAATGATATTCGACAACATACATGCATGTTTTATCTATAATTATCAGGGGAGAGAATTCTAAAATGAAGATTACTATTTTAGAAATAAACAATGTTCGTGTCGACGTCATTCGGGTAGTTCAGGATCACCTGAATATGGGGGCAATCTCGAAACGACCAACTTGCTAAATTAGTGTCAATTTCTTAGGTAATCATACATAATAGAGGTAATGAGCTTATCAAACCATTGCATTAACAAAGAAAATATGTTAGTCTTGTTTGTACCTTGATTCATGATTTGTAAAAATTATATGCGCAGTACGCGCTCAAGTGATAAATCGAAAATCTCAATCTTTGTTGTTAAGGACTGATGTGTTCATAATTTTTTAACTAGGCATAATCGATAATATTTTTTGCTCATCTGTCATAAATGAGATACGTTTTTATTTGGAAAAAAAACTCGTTGCTAAAAAAGATGCATCGACAGCTAATCACGGCCCCGTTAGTCACATGATCCGTAATACCCGGAACTGATTCGAAACTGCCGTAATGACGGCTTGTTTCTTTCGTAATTTTTCTAAATCTAATCAGGGTTGTATTTAATTCTAATTCCGTGTCGAGTTGCATGAAACATGGTTTGAAAAGGAAATGCACTAAGACTATTAAAATATCTTCTGGGTAGGCGCATGCAGCCGATGATTCCTTAGTGATCCGGAACTGCCTGACACACTGTACGATAGATCTATTGTTTATTTTTAAATCTGATTTTATATCTCCAACAACAGTATCAAGCTCTTCGATAGAAACAGGAAGCAAAGAGTATTAAATTTGTAATTTAGAGTTATTTGTTTCACTAATATTTGATTTTTAAATTCATATACTGTCGCCAAAGTTTAGTGTTAACAGAAAGATCACTGAGTGTAGTTTGAATACACGTTCGGGGAGGAATGTGAATCGGTCGTAAAATTAGAGGTAATTATCGGTAAAATAATTACTCCAAAATTTATATGAGGAACCAATCAGAAAGCAGTATTTACAAACTAGTTTTGGTGTCATGTTAGAATTAACTTTTAAGGTTAACTGACTGCTATTATGCTCAGAGCTAGGAGTTCTTCATACGCTACTTGTACTCCCATGTCATGTAAACCTCAAACATTTTAAAAGCTACATAAATTAAAGAAGTTTCAATTTGTCAGTTGCGACGCCATTGGTTTTCCCTTATTGCATGATATATAAGTTTAAGATTTTCTTTTGTCTTAATGCCATTGGTTAGAATATACAACTCTTGAACAAAACTACCATGAAATAGAGGAATGTACATTTTATATTTAATCATTAATATTGAGAAAAAATTTAACATTGTGAAGAAATCAGAAACATGATATTCAATTGTAAGCATTTCGCAATAATAATCCCGAGTCTTCATTCTTCTAAAAGTAATAAAGAGTTTGTAAAGTATCAAGAAAACTGTTAGAACATCAGAAAAGGTAAATAAACCAAATTTCAAAGGTGCCAATAGCTATTGGCTTCGTTTAAAACATCATGGAGATGAACGATTAAGGCTAAAGGCATAGTTGTATTACGTTCATTCTCTCTACATCTGATGAATATCATTGATTCAACTCAAGTTTATCTTCAGGGACGTTTGCAGACATTTTATCTGAAACAAATGACTAAAACTAGCAAGTGATATCAATTAGCGTCATCTTGATGGAACGATGTTTAGTGCTTGCGCTCAGTCCAGAGTATCTCTTACTACAATATCAAAACAGAAAATGCTATTAACTTCTAAACAAATAATCACAAGATTCTCGTGATGTAAATTCATTCACATTATATATTTTCGTTTCTGTCAAATTAAATTTTAAAAATATATCTTTACTTTTTCCAATTTAAAAAAGACTGAGCTCTTAGTCCGTTTTTCGCCAATCTCTAGCAAACATTCTTAAAATGCATTTTAGAAAGACGAGGTTCTTGGCATGTACAGCATTCATTACAGTATCGATAGTTCTTGTACTTATCTCATCACTCTTATCCCAACAAAAGTAATTTTATGAGTGTCTTTATTGAAACAGGTCATATATTCTAACGGAAGGTTCAAATATCTATCAACTTACGTTACACATATACAGTCACTTTTTATATATCCTTCAATAGCTAAGAGATAACACCGATAAAATATTACGAGGAGGTGAAAAAATACAAAGTGTTTTCATGTAACATGTTAAAGTTATCAGTATTTTAGAACCATTAAAATCACATTTCAAGAAACTATAATTTTCACAGTGCAAACGGAAACAGATAATGAATACGGAAAGGGAAACCATGATTTAAATCAAGAATCATATAATGAATTGAATGAGATTTTACCTACTCAAACTTCTAATGCCCTTTGGTAATAGTTCGGATCTAATAATATCTGATATGAAATTTAATAAACGTCACTGTTTTCTTTATGTGTTAGATATAATTGTGAACATAAATAGCGATGACAAACCGATTTGGTGACGATATGTATCACAATGGTTCCAGTCAAAATCTTCAGGGAGAAAATTGCATACAGATTTAAGCAACTTAACTTGAAAACAGCAATCAACCATAGTGTATTCAACTGTAGTCGGGGAAAATGTGGAACCTGCATGCTTTTAGATAAGATATGATGAGATAGGATAAGGTATTCTTTATTGCCCCAAAAGGGAAATTTGTTTTGTATACAGTGTAATTACAGTTCTCCAGAAATGTGTAAAATTTCCGGAGAGCTGTTATGACACCTGTCGCTACTGAGCAGCGCCACATTTGATTTTAGTTGAAGAGATAAGGTTTTTTTCCAAAATAAGTTGAGATCAATGCACATATCATATGGATTGTTCTATTTGATATATGTTATATCGTGTCAATAAGGTTAATACATAGGTAAAAAAAAATGTCTGAGTGACAGATCGGGTTCACGAAGATATATACTTTGGGAACATTTGGGCATATGTTCTGCCATTAAGGATGTACACAAATGTAAATACAAAGAACTATAACGATATGCAAAAATGACAAGTTTTACAACTCAGGAGAAGAGAACTTCTACATACTTTCTGGATTAAATCCGTAGCAAAGCTTTTGTTGAATGAATGTCGACTCCGAAGCAATAAAGCTTTCTTAATGAGTTTCTCAAGCAAAAATCCTCAATCGATTTAACCACTTTCCAGATCAATATTGGTTGACAACAACAGTTTTCAACTGATGGCGACTGGAATTCGAAAGTGATATACGTCTTCATTTTCATCAATATATAAGCATGTGCTTATTATGTTTGACAATCTTTATTAATATTGTTAATCATACGATTGCCATAGTTTGGAAAACTGACAAAATGATGGATTCCAAATCAATGTTTCTACTAAATCATTACATTTTTGAAACAAATCAAATCAAATGAAAATGGAAACATTCAGACAGAAAGTTCTCATAATGAAGATTGATTATTATTCATTATTATATTACCAAGGGACCTTTTAACGAACACGTCTTTATCAAAATACTGCATTCATATTTGAAACATACAATTCGCTCAGTGATGTGATGCGGGACGTGTTATTATGGTTTGTTATATTGATTAAACCTGTTGTACTCTTTGTGTGACACTTATTTTCAGAAATTAGCCAATACACTGCATTTACCTTAGAAATATATTATATATTAAGTGATTGTTTTGTTTTCTTTTATGGGTGATAGTTACATGTTTATAACATAATGAGATACACTGCTTTAAACGAGGGGGCGCTTTCAGTTTGCATTGATATTTTAGGAACAGAAACACATGTAAGCAAATGCTGGTATATTTTGGATTTTGAACCAAACAAACTAATGAGATATTTAATTCTGAACTTCTGTGAATAAGCAATACTAGAGTTAATTCAGCAATTACTAGTCCAAAAATATAACTGGACGTAAATTTACTCTGTGTGATTACGTTATACTTCCAAAAGACACGTTCACAGTATTAGGTAGCAGTAATTAGAACTTCCCATGGTTCGACCATATTAGCCTTTGTCTTCAGCTTTAATCATTCTGCGAAACGGCACAGCCTTTCATACATGAATATAGTCATCAAAAACAAGTATTGGGAAGAAATTTTCTTATTAACACCACTAGACCAAAACTTCATAACATCTTCTTCATCACAAAATAATTAATAATTGAGTTACTCTCAATGCTAAAACATTGTTTGTCTATCAACAAAGTGACTTTTGAAATACAGAAATCATTGCATTTACGATCCTACATTGATCCTTTCCAAATAGTCCATGCGTCAGTTCATACTTTCACGTATAGCATAACACATCAAAGGGATACCATCAGTCTGATATCCATTTCTGGTGGAAATAATATGCTAAAGGCGATTGGCGGATTTACACAGCGAAAGAACCAATAATGACATTGAACATTTATGGAGTAATACGGGAACATCAATGGTGTCACCATATATATTGCCTTTGGCTATCTCGTGAAATTGAGAACAATATCGAACAAACCCCTCATTAATTTGTCATTGATTTATTAGATTGAAATAGGAAAATGGAACTGAAGACAGGGAAATGGCGTATGATACATGATCTTGAAATTGTGATGGTGTACCACACTGTCAATTTCACAGATTTTCCCATATTGGCATACTTCGTTATTCGATTGCTTTCTCCTTAAAAAGATTTTGATTTATAAATTCATTCTCTCCACACAGAGGCCAATCAAGTCAAGTTGATACAGCCTCTGTTCTATTAAGAATGGAAGCTGCCTGATTGGAGGCAATCAAAGTTAGTTGTGCAATAAGCGACTCTGTTCTAAAATCATCATTTTGGCTACTGAATCATGGAAAAAGTATTGTGATATGAACCACCCTTTCCATGCGAGAATCGTTGTCATTTTCAATGGATTTCAAATCGTTGAAACAAATTCAAATGGATGGTGGTGTAACTTTTTTCCGCCAGGGGAAACTGCCAGAAACCACAGACTTCGGCGTAATAGAACAGAGGCTGTATCAACATTTCATGACTTGATCTGCCTCTGTGGGGAGAGAATGGTATAAATCACATGTTTTAACATTCAATTGACTTGGTTTCTGATGGTTTTATGGTATTTCTCCGATTTGAATTGCAATATACATCTAAAGAATGAGTAACTGCCGTAACTTACTGAAAATAAGCACAATTCCTTCCTTATCGAAAGTGATCGACAAATGTCGATCCTTCTGCCCTCTCCATTTGGCTGATTTCCCCTGAAGGGTACGTACATGTAGCTCTCCGTGCAATTTGTATGTGTTTATGTGTTGGACTTACATGCTGTATCCATTCATTTATCTTTAAATGTTCTATTTTCAATTTTCCACTGATAATTGTACATTGCACGTTAATGCTAGATTATTATTTTGATAGTGTGCACAATCTCGTTACAGAAAATTACTGCTTCATTTAGTTTATTGGAGTAGTCAAATTGAACAATTTATTTTCATTTTCCTGGCATCACCTTATATTCCCCCTTAAACGTGCAACTGCCCCTTTATAAGTCCCTAATTTTCAACTGTTAATTTCATTTTTGGTGTCTTTATGAATTTGAACATAAACGTCTACCATACAAATATATCACAGCATTTAGAAAATACTCTGTCATTGAATCATACATTGAATTTTCGAAGTTATTTTCTTTCGATTTTAAGGAACTGAGTTATTTGTATAAGTGTTAATCTTCATCAGTAATATAAATTTGGATTTTGTGTGGCTTCCTTTTGTAACTTATGAAACACAACAGTGGAATGGTAAAAATGTTTGGCTGAACATAACAGCAGACTTTATTTTGTCCTACTAGGGTTCTCAAAATTCGTCTGCAACAATCCACAAACAGCTTGCTAACATCAAAAGTTGTCTTTAACTACTTTTACGTACTTCTTCAATTACTACCCCTTCCTTGTATATATTCGACCAGACACTGCAGCTTCATAAAGTTCCATTAAAAGTATGGCTTTACACTGTACATGTATATTGAATAAACTGTTTTTATACCATGGTAACAAAAACCTTTATTTTAAGTTAGATGCATTTTATCTTATTGTCTTAGAGTTTTATAACCTATATTTCTTTAGATTCACATGGGATTGGTGTTTTCATGAAACAGAAGACTTTGGAGACTACGCAACACAATCTACATTCGTGGCTTATATCTACAAATCAACACAATGTCATCTGTCGTAATTTACTGCGGGACTTTTGATGAAGGCAAAAGACAACATGGTGTTCATGGAATGCCAAATGGCCGTCATACATTAGCTATACAAATGTTACTGATCAAAGTGAATGTTAATATAGAATTATTATTTCTTGCTCTTTGTCCCTTTAAATCATCACGTTTTCTATAAACAGTTTATCTCAAAATATAAAAGCAATACTCACGCCATGCAGAAGTAATGCGACTTTGCTGTTAATTTGTTTTGTTTGGCGGATAGATGATTAACAGCACTCTAAGGAACCATAAGAAATTATTGTCGAACATAAATGTCACTTAAAGGGGCCATAAAGATAAACACAGAGTAGTTCTAACAGGAAACATATTGATCCACTGGGTTGTAGACGGAATAAAACATGGCTGAAAATGGTCATCACGGATCAGTTTGAATTCCTGTTATGATTCCGAAAATAAGTATGAGCAGTATTTTCCTTTTATACTAACGAATGTTCCGAGATGTAACATGTTCAGCCTCCATTAAATCTTTCGATACTCTATAAATATGAACCTGATCCATACTAGGAAAAACGGTTACTTCGCAAGATGTCATAACCAATAAGGTGTAGTATTTATATGGATTGCAACACCAACTTTATCATTTCAATGTTATTTAATGTATATTTTGTCTGAGACATGGAATATGAATTTATGACATCACAGATATGATGATGCCATTTGTGTCGTTTTGGAAAGATCTGGTAAATTGGATAATCCAAAATATACAGACTCTAAATATAACTAAAATCTGGTATGATTTGGGACATTGTCATTTCAGGTCTAATGAACTTAATTTCAATTAACTTAAAACTTAGTTTTGTAGAACAGGGGGACTAATGGAACCATTGCTGCACTCATTTAAAAGTATAACAAATCCTTATTAGGTCCTGTCGGATAAATATTTGGTAAGTTTACATCACAACGCCTATGCCCAAAGACCAAGTGATAGGGTAAGTAGCTCTTAAGAAATAAGTGTAAACAAATAATTCAGTGTAAATAAATATCTGCATGTCTAATTTCAGGAAATCAACATCAGATGACAAGTTATCATAACATTGGGCATACCAAGTGATACAAACAAAATATGTTGTTAGACATTCTCTCTGTCTAATAGATAAGAATTGTACACATTTTGTTTATCTTGAGACTCCCAATATGTTAAACCTTGGCCATTTGTAACTTACTAGATGAGCTACAATGTCAATGACCCTATTTTTGGTAACTAAAAGCAAACTTTTGCCTATTTGTCAATCGGAAACAATAGCCTATTTTGACGTAAGAAGAAGAACAACGCACAATTGTAAGCATTAAACCACTGTTGTCAATATAAGGCAAAGAAATGTTTCTAATTGGGCGATTAAATTTATATTATTTATAGATAAATTATTGAAGCTCTATCTGCTCTGTTGCTGTCGTCCCTTTTTTGACTGTTTTGTGGAGCTCTATAAAGCAAGTGTCGTATCCAGTAGCTCTCATGAAAATCTTCCGATTTAATCCCTGAGTTTCTTTTTAAAAAACTGATAAAATCTTTATCCTTTTAATATTACCTTAACCTAAAATTAAAACAAAATACAAAACATATTGGATGCGAAACAATGATTATGAAATAACGTTTTTTTTTTAAACAATATTTGACCAATGTTTGGCCAAATTTATTGAATAACACAACAACAGAAAGAAAGAGAACAAAATGGTGACATATTTCATATATTGGCCCATCATTGTGCCAACTACAACCGTTTGATTAACGTAAATTTGATAATGTTGTTAAACTGTTAGCCATCCAATCAACCATTTCAAGATGTTGGTCCACTACACCTTTGCTGTCTGGAAAGAAGCATTAAGGTTAAAATCTACAATCACAACTACACGTTTGGTAACCTTTCACCTTCAAATCGTTTATTTCAATATTATGTGTGTTCATTTTTAGATTTGTTCTTGTCATATTGTCGTTTCTTGCACACTTATCATAAGTCTTGAACTGCTTCCAAATGACAAAAAAATATCTCTTACGGTCTTCATGTTTATTCATACTGAGCTTACATTTTGACATAAGGCATCAAGTCCTTGATCTTAAAGCTCTGTCACTTTAGCAGACACAGTCATGTCTTTACTTGAGGACTCTTTGTTTGATGTGACATCAGTTCAGCTTCTTTATGAATGATAACACATTACATCTTTATATAATTGATGGAAATTGGATCATTCAGGACAATTTGTAGATGAATACATGTTTCAATTTCAGTGAACTTGGTTTCGGCGAGATGAGTCTTGTCTCTGTATGATCATCAAAACCAAAAGAAAAACTTTACAGTATTTGACATTCAATAACATACACTCTGAAATTCATTCCCGAACTAATTCGTCTACATTCAGTGATCCCTCGTCTTATTTTGATGATTTGAACGTTCTTTACATTGTCCATGTTACCTTCAAAGCCTTTATTTTCCCTTGACATTTATGTCAAAAACGTTTAATGGAGTATCGTAAAAGAAAACAAAGGGAAGGTGCAATTATTCGTTGATTAATTGTAATAATGATACTGTAAAACCTCTTACACTGTCTTTTATGAACGGTACATTGGCTGCTATAAAATATTGTATTTGGTATCATGCTTAGTTATTCTTAATTATTCGCTTCAATGAATGGATAATTTTGATTTCGAAATGATTTGGTTGCGTTTGTTCTGATGTAACGAAGATAAATAACGAATTTATGTTTTATGAAATCTCTGCTTAACCATAGAAAACATTATTTGTAATTTGAAGTGACACAAATGTGAAGTTAACAACATTTACAGGAACATAACAAGATTACTGTGTGTACTTCAGCTCTGGTAGAGTATTTACTGTGTGTACTAGAGCATATCTTTGTTTTGTTTTCTTTGAACTCAAATAGTAATGTGAAATGAAAGAATAACGTATCCAATTATGTTTGTAATTTTGAATATTTACCAATGGAAGAACTTTCTAGTTACCGACTCATGTTTTTAAAACACCAAATATGCCTGAAGTTCAGAAAATATTCATGGTTGAAAGGTTATGTTTTTAATAAAACATAGTAATTTGTGTAGGATCAAAATTAAATTTTAAAACCTTCCATCTAATCAGTTATCAGCTTAAAAGGTGGATATTAAAAAGGGCCCTTGCAAGTTGTAACGTTTCAATCATTTTCATGAGCTATACCTTTCTAAAAGGCGTTCCAGTGCTTAAACTTGATGCAACAAATACATGTATAGCACAAATGGTCAAAAGTGATGATTATCAAAACTCTTAAGTTTATGGAAACCTCTTATAAGCATTGTTGTTTTTAACCATCTTTGGATGCTGCAAGTTGTTGACTTTGTACCTATACTATGCGATAATAGTTTAGACTCACCATCAAATGATGCTATGACATTGTAGTATAAGCGGGCATTGTAAAATTGATTTATGCTTGCTCAACCCTTATGCTAACTTTAACCCTTAACATATTACCAAAGTGGCATGCATTTGTCACTAATGGACCTTGATTAACATGTGCATCATGAAACCTAACTGACAAATTCTCAAGATATGTCCATGGACGTCGTTAAAAATGCAACTTTTTTACGTCATTATGACCCCTCTGTATCGTGGACAGTATTTCATTATCAGGGTCGAATGGCATTTTCAAGCTTTCCTCACATCAAGGTAACTGCTGCATTTATTCTCAATCACGAAGAATAGAGTCTCTAAAGTTAACGATATTTGCGCTAAGAAATACGACATTATATTCTGCACTGAGTCCAAACTTTTGTCTTGCAGCATATATATAATTTTGTCTTGCCTTTTTAGTAAAGACGAGAGATTATGAACTCATCAAGTCATTTGCAATTAATTTGACATTGTCTGAAACTTTATCTTTAAATCTATTTAACGATATTTATCCTCTTAGAAATGTCAACTTACAGCACGCTTATCCACCCACTCAGTGGTTGATTAAGGTGCAATATGAATTTATTCCACTGGAATGAGCCAAGCTGGCAATTTGTCGCTAGAAGGTCTTCACCTTCACAAGAAATAACCAGGTCGGCATTTCCTAAAGCATATCTTGAATAAAGTGTTCTGTCAAAGATGACACCGCAAATCTCTTGACTCGTGTCTGACTGTGTGGCAGTGAATCACCATTTAAGCTCTCAATATATCCAGCTTTGACACAGTTGACACTTGTCACTGATAGAAGTCACCTGAGCTATACACATTACCACTTGCAGACATCAATTTATATCCTTACAGTCCAGAAGATACAGTTAGATATTTAATGATCTTCGTGTTTTTGTGAGTCTTGGTGTTGATAAATATTGTTGATAGGATATGTTTAATCTATGGTCTAGATATAATCAGTTTATATCTGCTTGAAACTGCGTTCTATCATCAAAGTTTAAATTTTTAGTGTTTATAGCTGACAATTACAAGATAAAAAAATAAAAAGCTTGAATGGTGAATTACATGTACTCAAAGTAAAGTACAAACAACTCAAGGGTTTCACATCAATAACTATTGAAGCATTGAAATACTAGTTCTTACAATTTAAAGAATTCAGAACTTAATTCAAAATTGCCAGTAGTTATTGACTTCGTGAAAACAAAAAATGAACTGTTACTGGCCCGAGCAATGACAAATTTGGGTGATATTCCTGGAATCGAACGAATCGTATTGATTCAACTCATGTTTATCTGCAGGGCTTTGTGAAGACGTTTAATTTGAAACATTTGACTACAATTAACAAGTGTTATCAATAAGTGTCATTTTTATCTAACCTTTATTACCATATAAAAACATTTAACTTGATACCATAATTTTCTTCTCATCAAAATCATACAAGTTGCTAGCAATATAAGGCAAAATCATATCTAGCATTGTTTTCGTTTCTGAGATATCAAATATGTTATTTATAGCTGTCGTAGAATTCAATAATGTAGATGTATAATATTGACTGGATGTCAATAGACAAGACTCTGAATTAATTGAGATGATTTGGGCTGAATAACAGTGACAAACATTACATTAGTCAGCATAGGGATCTAGATGGTAATAACAACCAGTGATTATGGTAATAAACTTAGCCGGAAATAGATTGATTTGATTGAACAAACTACTTTTTACTATTTTTAACATTGTATTCAGCGGCGTCCGTCCCTTCGTACATGTACGTCCGGATCCTTGTTAACGCGATATCTCAAGAACCGTTGCACCCAATGTCTTCACATTTGGTCACAGCCTACCTTGGGGGATTACGCAGACAACAGTTACTTAGGGTGACCTCGATATTATTTTCAAGGTCACTACAGCCACTTTTGTTACTCTTGTTAACACCTTATCTTATGAACTGCTGCACCCAATGTCTTCAAATTTAGTCACAGCCTACATTGGAGGATTACGAAGAAACCAAATACTTTGACCTTGACCTTAATTTTCAAGGTCCCCACAGTTCTTTGAACACTTTTGAAACATGTTTTATCTTATGAACCGATTCATGAAATGTCCTCAAATTTGGTCAGAGACTACATTGAAGGATTATGCAGACATCAGTCACTTTGGGTGACCTAGATCTTAATTTCTAGGTCACCATTTGGCCACTTTTGAAACTCTTGTTTATTTGATATCTCATAAACCACTGCACCAAATGTCTTCAAATTTGGTCAGAGACTACATTCGGGAATGACACAAACACCAGTCACTTTGGATGACCTTGACCTTATTTTCAAGGTCACAACGGCACTTTTGAAACCCTTGTTAACGCCATATCTCTTAAGTCATTGCACTTATTGTCAATTCTATCTCAATATCCAAGCGGCGGGGGACATTGCCACATTAGTGGCAAACACTTGTTATAATAGACAATGTTTGGCTCTTGACAATGAAAGGTCGCATCGCTAAATCGGTTGTGTTACAATGTCAGGCATTAACAAAGTTAAGTTTTGTGCATATCTTTCATATAATATTGAATTATCAAACATGTCAGGGACTATGTGCGAGCGAATGAGAAAAAATGAATCACTTTGTTATTGATTATGTACATTATGGTTACTCTCCCAACAAATAAGCATTGCGCATTATTGATCTTAAAGTTATCGCATCTTCAGAGGTAAATCAATGAAAGTAAACTTGCTTTGCCAGGCAGGATATGACTAGATATGTTAAAGTAAACACTCAACTACGTTTACATGGTCTTAATGATTTATTATGATTTACAAATGATTAAGATAACCATTCATATACAACTTACACGTCTACATACATATTGATGTACGGGAAAATACTCGCGATTAAACCTGCCGAGAATGTGCACACTATAAGATTCAGCTTTGATCATGATTACCTCACTATTACATGTTGCCACAAAAACATTTTATTACATTTTGTTATGTACGTTTGAAATCATTGTTCTTTAAATTGAAATCATTTCTAATAAATGTTTTTGACATCTTCTGTTAACTGTTTATCATTACTTTTTACAATGATTATGTAGATCTACTTGTAAATAATATTTAAATCAAGATAGGCACTCTAACATGGTACAACAAACAGATTTACTGCATTCATGTACTGTACTCTAGGCCTCCTGGCCCCGAAATACAATGAACTTCTGTTCTGTTCTGTTTTGTAAACTTTATTCAAAGAAATACTTTAAGAAGTAGTTCATGATCTGTCATCATTAGGAAAACACAATTTACAGATGTCTTATTGTTTCTTTATCGAATGACATTTAGATGCAGCTGTAATGAAATAGACTAAATCGTACTTCACGTCTTCAATCGCCTTTTTCACTTCGAAAAAGGAAAACATTCAAAAGAGTGATTTCATTACTTATTCTATGGCCATGGAAGGACAACTATTTTCACATGTTATATACATTGTATTATCTAAATATTCCAAAGTTGCATTGAAATTGGCTTTTGATGATGAAAAGTGGCGTTTAATTCCAACCAAAACTGTATTTTCATAAATAGAAATCACAGCCTCCTACACATTTTGGTTTAAATAATGTCAAAGTTTTCAAAACTGCTCGTAAACATAACCCAAACTTTCGAACAGATCCCATGATAAACTCTATTTACATTCTATATCAAATTTGTTTAACAAATCACATTGCTGTAATGGTAATAAAATACCATAGCGGTTTAAGTTAAGTCAAGTTAAGTTACAGTTATGAGTATTTGAGAACTGGAGGTAAAAGTTTCAATGCATGCAGGTATACATTTACAGTACAAATGAATATATTAAAAATAATAAATGGAAATGTAAACCGAGAACTAAATCAAGATCAGATTAATAAAAAGGGCATCCCCTATGGCGATACTCAAATCATAAACGAAATTTAATCAATGCTCAACTTTTTGGAAACGTTTTTGGTGTCATTTATATGTAGTAATTAGTATAAAATTCTCTATTACAAGCATGATCAGACATGACGTAAAAATGTGTTAGTTGTAACCATGTGTTAGATAGAAAATAAAAAGACTATTTGATTTAATTTGTTCTTCAAATGCAATAATATATGAGGACATGGTTAAAATATATTACTAATGACAAATAATCACGACATATTCTTATTAAACACCAAAGGTGACAGAGATTTTGCATTTTGAGCTCTGACATCAGATACACTGTAGGGATTGAACAAGAAAATCGCATGTTGTCATTTTTTTTAGGTTCAAAACGATGCAGTTTTGTAGTGTTTTTATTGCTTTAAAAGTGTTCTTCCTTATAGTTAATCATTCAATAAAGACATTTCCTAAAACAAATTTTATTTCAAATTGCAAAATTAATCAAATTTTAAAAAGATTAAATCAAGTTTGAAAATCAGTAGTCCATAACAGCTATGCAAATCTTTGGTATTAACAAAACCTTTAACGTTTTGATATGCATACATGCAAAGTTGTTGCAAACGATGAAAGCTACTTGTGTGTATCTTAACTTGAAGTAGTATATATAAAGTAAGCGTCAGTCAAATATAGCTTCAGGTGCCAACATAAAGTAATTACGCAAATAGTGAGCTTGTCAATGTTTTATGAAAGACCTGAGGATATATACTTTAAAAAACCTAGGAGTGAAAGCTTTATACAAGATGTTCGACAAGAAAACATTGCCTTGTGAGTTTTATCTGAGACTTTTATTTGTTAGAGACAATCGATATCATCCTAATGGGTATAATTCTTTTAATCGAAAATATATATATCCTAAATAATGAACTATTTTTATAAATGATCTTTAAATTCTATTTAAAAATCTCTGTGATCTAACTTATTGAATTCCTGTGATACATTGTATGAGACGAGTTTAAACCAAACGACTTTTTAATCATAACGCTGCACCTCTTAGTGTGTCTGATTTATTTCATTTGATTTATGTTGAGGAGCTTCAAAGAATGATAATCCAAATGTGGACATCTTGTTATTCTCACATAATTATTTCTTTAATAGAAGAATATATAAATAATACAATATTTTGAGGAGTGTGGTTAATACTTGTATGCTCTATAACATAAGCCACAGTGAATATAAAGTCTCACTAAAGAGTTTTTTTAATACTACAAAATAAATGATTGTAAATGAAAAACACTTGAAGTTTAAACCATAGCCTAATTCATATCAATACAATCAGTTGCCAATCATTGGTTTCCGAGTTTCAGAAAACTTCAAGCACAATAATTTTAGATGTAAACCAGATACAGTGACGGACTAATTCTATCATGCACGTATCTAGAATTCAATAGCCAACATTCAAAGGCTTTTCCAGAAGATATGTTGACAGGAGACGATGCCATGAAATGGATTTCTATATAGGCTTAAGCTTGTCACTTAAAGTAAGTATTCCATTTCAGAGGAGTCGTAGTATTAAATATACTGTTAACTAACCTTGCAAGACACGAGACACTTAGAGAGCTATCGAACTCATATCCATTTACAATGTATACTCTTCAAAAAAAGAAACGCATGAATCATTTTTCTTAGAATATATTAATATTTAGTTGAGAGCAGAAATATCACATAATTTCAATTGTAAGAAAGTGAAATTTAACAAGGCTGTAGACAAAGTGTTGGCAAACACGTTGACATCAGTTTTTGGTGTGTTCTTGTGTGTTATTTATCCAAAATTTGGCACTTAAGTCAGTTTCTTGTTTTGTTATAATATAGAGCAATTCTTGATTGGCATATTTCTGGCAATGATTGCAAAAGGTAAAAATGTCTCTTTTACAAAGTTCTTCTTCACCCTTCCTGTATTGTGATTGACCAATGTTGAAGTGTCCAAAGCGCAATATGACGCTGACGTGCACGTTTATAAAGTTCATACCATTAATGTTCTAAAGGGGTTTTGATCTTGTGTTTGAGGGAGTAAGTGCAGGATTTTGACCTTGATCTTGACATAGACGTAGACCAAGCGGAGTTCTGTATGTTTTTGAACGCTACCATGCTTGAAAACTCCCCCTTTCAGACCAAAAACCTATTGCATTTGACGTTCGTGAATGTTGTTGATGTTAAGACTATCAGTCAGAATCTCTTAAAACAACGAATTCAGCAGATCGTGCATGCTTATTTTAGAAACATACTTTATAACACCCTCTCAACCAACTCTGTTGACCTTTCAAATAAAAGTATAGGCCAAATTAAAATTTTCACAAAGTAAACAATACTGAGAAACGCTGTTTTTCTTTTATCAATTTTGGATGATAGTGAGGTTGATCACCAAACCACACTTTACTAAAAATTTTAAAAAATATCCTTCGGGTTTTAAAACACCTTTGACGGCGATTGAATAATTTGAAGTTTCTCAAAACAGGGCCGATAACTAGCTCTCTTGGTGGAATATCCACGTCAGGGAAACTGTTCCCTAAAGTTTTGTCGACTTTTTTTTTACAAAACATGTATCTTTTATGTAATCTGTATTGCTGAGGGAAGACGATGATGCAAGTGCTTGACCCGGATGTAGATAATTTTGGCTTTGAAAGCACTCTTTGTCTCACAAATATTGGCTTCATTTTGTCGAAAATGGGCCTGGAGGAAACAAATAAATATGACTAAATATTGTGCCGTAAGGATCATTCTAATTTAAAATGAGAGCAGATTTTGAAACTGAAGATTCAGTTTGACGTACAGCGATGTTTCCTATTTTCTCCACTTTGACATTGTTTAATTTTATCCTTATTTCATGTTAAAAGAATAAATATATTGAAACCATATTTACCTTTTGTTAGTTATTAGTTCCACATGCATTTATGCTTTCTACATGGAGATTTTATTTTACAGATTTTCCTAAGCAGAGGTTTTTAAAAAAGTTTTCAATGGCTTCTTTAAAGATCGAAATCGCTAAAATGTCTCCGTTTTTGCACACAAGTGGTAAATAATCATGTAAGGATAACGTTCAGAGAAGAAATATGACAGTTTTAGTGTTATATTCATTTTTACAGAAGTCTTAAAATTTCAAAATATACTATGCGTTTCTTTTTTTGAAGGGTGTATATCTGCTCATTACATATTGATAAGAGTATCAAAATGCATATTTAGTTATGGTTTGGAATTTCAACAAGGATTTGCGACGTCATTCATTGTGTGAAGAGAAATCAAGAAACTATAGAAACTATGTTGTTTTCTCAACAAAATCGTTTTATCTCCGACAAAGAACACCACTCAAAGGAGAAAGATTATAACAGATCCCTGGTCATAGCAGAATCATAGGATTTTTATCGTCAAACAACCACCAGACTGTTGATTTGGTTCTACATATTGATAATGAAATCAATTAAATCTTCGATAATGAACTAATTCCTCCATTAATGAGTAATTTTCCAAATATTACTTATGTCCAAGAGACCATTTTCAAAAACAAAATTCTGTATTTTATCTGAGAAGTGTAACAATTCATAAGTTTTACCTTTACTTGAATGTATTAATCCTTCCTTTTTCAAGTTGATAATAAAATGAACACTTGCACACTGACACATTTTCACTCAACAAAAAATTAAACAGAATACAATTGAATTTGGTCAAACGAAGCAATCATTTATAGAACATTCTATGAAAAACAGCAGTTTCTTTAAGATGCCAATGAAGACAGGATCCATTTATCACTACCAACCTTATAAATTGCTTTTTGGGATTGTCAATAATGATGTAGGGCAGCAAGGGGATAATCTAGCGGAACTTATATCTGCGAAATAAACATAGATCCAAATTAAAAATCATTTCGAATCAATTTGAGGTTTATATCTTAATATCTTTGACAATCGATTTGAGGATTTTATCCAAATATCTTTACATTGGATTAAGTATAGAGATAAATTGAGTTTATAATAGACATTTTAGGCAATAAACGGGCCTATCATATTGTGCTTGCTTTAATCAAGTTTTGTATTAATTTCCCTTTTTTGCTCAACACTTTACTGAAATAAATCCTGTATGTATTGTTTACAAAGAAAAATATATGTTATTGATGTTTTGAAGTGTCTAAAGAGCATGGCAAAAGAAGATATGTGAAATGAAGATTGAAATAATTATTTCTGATTTGGATTACATTTATAAGCATATCGGGGATTTGTTTAAATCACTACAAACAAACTGCAAATAACTTCTCTAGTGGTCATCGTTTGCCTTTTTCTGTTATTGAAAAATAGTATTTACGAAAGTCACATAAAGAGAGCAAAATATATGCTGATTATCTGATCATTTATTGTTATTAGTTAAATTCAAAGTCATCATGACAAAGTGAAATTATAAGTTTATTCTAATTTATATTGCACAGATGATTGAATGATTGTCCTACTTTGAGTATTAATTTACGAAATTTACAATTAACCTATTCTAAAATAACACTCTTCTCGAAGCCACAGACTTCAGATTCATATGCAATGTATTAAAATTTGTTGCGGGTTATCGACGAGTTAGAATTGACAGTCAATAATTGTAAAATAGTTTTCTGTAAAAATATATTACCTTTGAACATCACATTTCTTATTCAAGTTTTACAAACTCTGCAAGTGCGAGTATATAAGGTAATGATAAGCTTAATATGCAAAGTTCGATATTTCCTTGTGTAATGTAAAAAATGATACGTTTTAATTTACTCCTTTCCAAGCTAATAACTTTTTTTCAACATTCCTTACAATATTCTTAACAAATGAACGAGATCAGAAATAATTTCTGCGAATCAATCTACATTGTATATCAACTTCATTGAGTAAAAAAGTTTGATAACAAAACAGGGGATTATAACCCTGGGAACACCTGAACAACAATGAAAATATATGCACTAGTGTTTCCACTTGAGTCACGCATGACCTAAAACATTTGAAAAATGTGAATGTAAAACATGTATAAGTTCAATTTCCCTAATGATCATTATCCAGCACTATCATGTTGACAACCTTTCAATTACTGTTGCAGATAAATGTTCTCAATATCATGAATTTTTACTGAAGGAATGAATATTAATGGATTACTAAAAATGTCTCTACTGGTCGATCATATAGTTGTCAGGGAAACTGCCGGAACCCAATGAATTCGCCGAAATAGAACAAGAGGCAGTATCAACATTTCATGATCTGATCTGCCACTGTTGGGAGAGAATGTTTATTGATATAAGATTTACTACATCAGAAATATAAGATACCCACTATGACACAATATACATGTACATGTATGAGGTTATGTTTAAAATAATTTTAAATTTTTGTTTGTTAATTCTATTGACTTAAATTTAGTCCGTTGCAATGTGGTAGGAATTGCTCCGTGATTTCCGCGAAGAACCATGCTTCATTTCCTTTACTGAAAAGTCCTACTACTACTACTACTACTACTAAACATTTGTATAGCGCCAATATCCAGCTCAGAGAGTGCTGCTCAAAGGCGCTTTGGCTTTCCCTCGATCATTGGATATCAGTCTTTACGACACTTCTTTTACCATCTCGATTCCCGGGGGGAGCATACAAGTCCTGTACACTCATTCAGCTTGGCATTCAATATCTTTGACTTTCTGATGCACAGCAATTAACAGTATATTTGTGATTAGTTGCTACACATTGTATATATGAATAGGTTGACAACACATATTAAATGTATCAAGGTTGACTCTAGAATATTTAGTAGTTTATCCTTGTTCATCGAGAATCTTATTTACTTATGATTAGTCAAAAGCGTTCAGAACTTCCTTGGTTTGCTCATAAAGTAGCTCTGCTTGAATCAATCCTCTGTACCTCAGTTGGTAGAATCGTTTGCAATATAAAGGTCCCGGGTTCGAATCCAAATTTCGTTGATTATAATTCTCAAAAAATATGTAACAGAGTCCGTTGCTTTGAAGATCTCTTTACCTGACTATGTGTAAGTTTACAATGAAAAGTAGGTGTATTAGCAAAGTAGAGGCAATATGGGTCAATACACCTATACCTACACAGAAAACCATGGCAATGAGTCTGAAAGTGGGATATAAACCCTTGTGTGCAGTGGCATCATCTTCCCTAAACAAATTCAGTATCCATTAACCAGTATACGGGAAAAAATATCTTTTAAGTAGCATTGAAACCAAACAATCATACCTCTTTTTCATAATTCAATAATTGATATGTTGAGTACAAACCAATGCTAGAGCGAATGAGAAAAATCGTTGTATTTGGAATCACACATTGAACCTTTGTGAATAGTCTATATTTCAGTTCATACTCTCGCCTATGTCATTACACATGAAAGAGACACGACCTGTTCACTTCAATTTTTTGTGAAAAGAAAATGCCATAGAGGATCCGCGTATGTACACAGCGGAAGAACCAATAATGACATTGGACAGTTATGTAGAAATGAAGGAACATCACTGATGTCAACATATACATTGCTAGCCGCTGTAGCACAGTAGGTTGAAAACACTACTGATTCACACTGTTGGTCTTCGATTTGTAAGGATTGCAAAATGAATACTTAAAGAAAAGAAGAAATGACAAATGATCCATTATTTATGTAACGATTCGATTGTATCTATTAATCAAATCTTTCCTAATGATTCTGAAAGCAAGTTTGGTGGATTTTCCCTAAAAATAATTAGATTTATTAATGAAATGTTTTGACCATATAGTGGATTAATATTTAACAGATGCTGATTGGTGCCCAGATAGTACATACATAATTGTTTTAAAAAGCAAGTTTAAGTTAATCTTGCTTCCTTGAAACAAATGTAAAACTGAAAGTTAGATGACTATGCTTAGCTACTACAAAGATGACTTTAAAGTTTGGTTGAGCTGTGAACCTTAAGAATGTATTCATTGAATAGAATAGGATTCACATGTCATTCCTATTTGTAAAATAACCCACAGACATCAATCCTCATGTCTCATTAAACCTTTTATTCAAAACAAATCTCCGTCCAACTGACTTCCTTCTTTCCTGTCTGTAATTATAGATCAAACAGACACGGCCTGACTTAAAGTGACACAGAATATCTTTTATTAAAATTTTATTTGGTTTTGATAGGCTACAAAATATCTAATATGCTGATTGAAGTTCATATCTCATCACTGGACTTGCAAATATATCCACTTATGCATAATACCTCTAAAATGCTTGATTCTATGGAAAAATCAAGAAAACATCTCAAATGCGTTTAATATTCGACAATGTGCATCCAATTAATCTACCTATTAGTTATTATACCTAATAAACACTATCGAATCGAATATATCTTCCTGTCAGCTTATGACGAGGTTTCAAAATTACGTTTGGCGAATTTGCGGGCGCCACTCGAGCCACATTGTCCGGTTTCCGATCAAAATCCCGACTTTGAATGGCCGTATTTTCGCTCTAATGTACTGATTGACTTTTAACTTGACATTTTCAGTAACAGTTAGTGGTTCCCGATGAAATAACATTGATTTCAAAATTTGACATTTGTGATCCATCAACATACTCTGTGTATCTTTAATTGTGTAGCCTTGCTTTATAAAGCATTGTAGCAGTAGATTGTCGGGAGATAACTGTACACTTTTTAGATCAAGATCGTTAGTTTTATCTCCAGGTCATGTACTGCAAATGAACTTCGTGTAAACAAATATATTAAAAACTTTTGCCGCACTCATTTCCCTATGCACTGATTTTAAAAACATGACTGTGCTGCATTGAGAGTACATTTTATAAAAAGCGTATGCATCGTGCAGTAGCAGAAGCATCGTGCTTGATTAATGGTCAAGCATTATAAATTAAAGAAATGTTGAACCCTTATACATTTCAAAGTGTAAAGACTGGTTGCTTTGGATCTGAATCATGTGAAACTGTCGTTCGTTATAGACAGTGAAGATGATATTTGACTTCTAAAGCAGGAGACTGCATCGAGGAAGAAAATTATCTTTAATGAGCGAATTAACAAATATTGTAATCTGATCGACAAGTATCGACTGTTACATGAAATGTTCAAAGCTTATCAGCAACGTAGAGTGACACCAAGTAGGGTTGAAGTCGCGATTATGATTGAAAACCGGATATTGACTCCCGTCAATTACTGGATCAATTACTGGAACGTCATTTTGGAAAATTATCTAGAGCAGTCAGAACGACTATCACAAGTTTAAAATGATTGATAGGTTATATACTAATAATCATGTAAATCATGAGCATTTGCTAATCATTCAAAGCAATTGGATCTTCTCAGGTATATATAATTCGAATTAATTTCTATCAAGTAAATCAATGCTTTTGTAAAACAAAAAGAACAATCCCGAATTATACATATTATATATATATATATTATACATTTTCATGCACGTTCTAAATTATTATTTTCAACTGTTCTGTACAGTACTGATTATTTATTGTTTCCCATCTATATTCCTAATGTTTCCTAGGAACATTCTAACGAAATTGTACTCAGAGACCTCAAGCTAAAATAAGCTAACAGAAACGATTCAAGCATATGTCGTTTCTCTCCTGGTATGTTATCATAACTGTTTGAGACGCTGCCTATAACAATAAGGAATGACTCCTTTTCCCAGATAGTAAAATAAACGTTGAGTCATGCTGCACTCTTCTTCAAGTGCTTATTACAAAACAACCTGAACACTAAGTTCAACCTTAGTGTTAGTCTTACACCCTACAACAACATTTAGCACAACCTCTTGATAAGTATGTCTAGATCTGCAGAGAACAGAGGCTTCTTTTTATATCTAATGAAATAATTGTTTATGAACATTATCATTTTCAGAGACTGAAATAAGTCTACCTTCATCCATCAAGAATATTATTAAGTCACCTAAGTCTTTTGAACAATGGGGTCCTGTAAAAATCATCTTATAAATGAGTTATCTGTTGAGATCAAGTCATTTTGCCAAAAACAGTTGATTATTCAATGACATCAGTGTGTAATTTAGTATACCTTACCAAATGTCAAATGGGCAAATATGACGACTGCAATAAACGATAAAAAGCTCTCTTAGTTTCAGTGTTTCTGTGTGACCCATAGTAATTCAAAACCCAAAAACCGATTTTGAAAAACCCAACGTTAGACGTGGGTTTTAACAGCTAGAATTTTTGGTTTTTGCATAGCAATGGATCATGGATCTATTTATCCAAAGAGCATACATGACCTGTAATGCCATACAGAGGCTATCCTAAAATATTCACTGCGAAAACATTTATGCAACTAGTTGATAATCAACAGAAAACCTCAAGATCGTATTTTGTTACTTGCTTAAAATGATTGTAATAATGACGCAGATAATGAAATGTCATAACAGTTGGACACCACTCTAGCTCAAAACGACTGCATAAGAACGAGGCGGTAAAATTTGACAAAAATAGTCAGGGTCAAACAAAGATATATAAGTTAAATAACATTGAGAATACTTTGATATATCTTCGAGTAACACATTTCAGAAAATAATGAATTTGAATATATGAGGAGAATTAATCAACTACATGAAAGCAAGAATCAGGCAGAATGCAGTTGACCTTGTCACTTAGCAGTGGTTATCGCTTGACTATTTGTGTTATATTCATTGTTGTTCAACACAATTCAAGAGAGTTGAAAAATCATGTGA
The DNA here is from genome assembly GCA_916613615.1 of Steromphala cineraria. Lineage (NCBI taxonomy): Eukaryota > Metazoa > Mollusca > Gastropoda > Trochida > Trochidae > Steromphala > Steromphala cineraria. Next base: position 41,995,798 of record OU744724.1, on the reverse strand, counting down.
CAACTTTCCTGTAACGAAATATCAATTGTTTTACTATTGTAGGTTTTACATTGCCATGTAGCCATTGTAGTCAGTGATTGAATCAGTCGTTTTCATAGTAAAATAATGACAATCGCACCCAAACCTCAAGAAACAGTTTTTGTAATTCAATTGTTGAATATTGTCAGCAGTAATCATCGTCCATCGTTGTACTATCGTATAGTTATCAGTTTAGACATCAGTTAAGTCATGATTCATAAATCACTACCCGCTAAGAGAATATTTGAGGGAGGTAGCAAGATATTATCCAAGTCTGGAGGGAACGAAATTGAACTAAATGATGAATTTATATACTTACTTTCGAATCAATGCAAGACTGAAACAGAAACCTTGAAATCACATTTCTTGGTAATGTTCTTGTTAAAACTCATATTTGCATATAATGAGACTGAAATATGTGAACATAATCAGACATTAAAATATTCTATGAGTTACGTTCACAACAGTTTAGGCACATTATTGTAACGGGATGAATCAGTGACAAGTTTTACAGCTCGCGAGAAGAGAAAAGTTTTCCCAACTTTCTAGTTTAAATACTTAGTAGAGGACTTAGCGACCGGATGCCAGCCTGAAAGCCTTCGAAGCAGTAAACCCTCCCGAAATGAGTTTTTTAAGCAAACACCTCTATTGATTTCTATCTTTCCAGATAAATATTTCTAAGTAAACAAAACAAATTATTCAATTGAAAGCAACTAAGTTTTTGAAAGTTAAATATTCCACACGTTCATCATCAAAGCAGCTAAGATGAAATTAGAACAAATCGAAGAAATTGATGTAATGTACACCATTTACACAAGGTTTTTTTACCATTAAATTTTGTTTCAGATACATTTTTACATGGCTTCTGTTATCTGTTATTTTTACTTTGCTTTACAACAAGAAGGTTATTTCAGATTTTTCCGTTAAAAAAATAAGAAACTTCAGTATCAAATGCCATGACCGTGTAAAAAGGTATTATAAATATAATCCTTTTAATTGTAGAAATTCCTAGAAGAATGTAACATTACTATTAGATTGATTAAATGAAAATTTAACAGACATGTTTCAATTATTGAAGGTTGAGATTTGAGGAACATGATATGCATATCTATGTATATATATTCCACAAGAATTACAAATGTGCTTTGAAATGTTTGAATTAAATCCAACTTTAAGACCAAATGTCGAGCGCACAGGTATGACGCTTTGATGCCAATGTTTAAACGTCAGTTTTTGCTTGTTTTAGTTTTGATGAATTTGTCTTTTTTTAGTGTACATGCACTTTACAGTTGAATTTATTGTAGGTAATAATTTTAATAATTAACAACATCATCTTTTGGTATTGTTTGAAGGCTCATAACATTCAAGACAAAATTTATAAGCAGGTTTTCTGCTTCGTAGGTTTCAATTTAAAAGTCAACACTTCTCAACATAACACACTGGTATAATTGACATGTTTAGCTCAAAACTTATCTACAGGATTCAGTGAGTTCAAAGGCTGTATGGATGTGTCTGAAAGGTACGTCCACGGCAGATTGTTGAATGATTCAAATACCAAACCAGGTTAAGACTGTCAGCATATCAATTCCCGCGGTTTCGGCTATCAGGAAAACAATTAGGGAGGTTTACACAAATCTTTAAGAAAAGCAGAAACATGATGAACCATGGCAGTATTAAACAAAAACCAAAATTCAATCATCTTCAAAACTAAAAAAAATGATAAATCTTATATTTTAAAATGCTTACATATAATTTATCATTCCGAAAAGCGACAGCACATAAGCAGAACCAATTGCGTTTGCTCACATTGAACTTTTTGATGAATGGTTAATGCTTGATTTTATACACTCATGTATGCCATTTCACATCAAAGGGACACGAACTGTCTCCTTTCGATTTCTTGTGAAAAGAATGTGCCAAAGGCGGTAGTAAGATTACTCGGCGGAAGAACCAATAATGACATCGGACATTTACTGAGTCATAAAGGAACACCACTGATGTCAACATCTATATTGCTAACGGCATATACTTGATAATCTGAGAACAATATAGGACAAGCGATCCATTTGATTTATGACAACGCTAAAGACGAGAAGAATTTAAGTATGACAAAGGATGTATTAATGAAGAAAACAGACAATTTGGATAAACCAGAAATAAGTTTATGTGCTCCAAGACAAGAAAATTTCAAGTGTTATTGCTTCGTCAAGTGATATATTTTAATAAATGAATCAAATATTTTGATCAGATGATCTTTGGAAATGACATTCAATTCATGTAAATTTCAAGGCCTACCAAAGAAACTGCTGTATACATATACTTTTTTGTTACCATTTTCATGTCACATGTTGACTTTTCCAGGTTTATCTGTGCAGTTTATTTGAATCTACCGTATATAGCATAGTATTTCACCAAAAGAGAAAACATCCTTCGATTATTGATAATGATCCACAAATTCTATGTACAGATATATAACTATAGATAAGAGGAAAACGACCTGGGTACATTGTAAAGCTTTAGGAGAGACGATGGGCATTTGAAGAGTTAAAAAAAAGTGATATTAATGCATTAGACATATACATCGAAAAACATGTCATCATTTATGACTTCTTAACTTTTGATGTGGGCTATGCATCAATCGGTGATGGAAACTCTCGAAAAAAATATACAATGACATTATAGATGAAAGATAACATCAACAAAGGTTGTTTTTTAATGTAATTTGACAGAACAAATGTTATGTTATCAATTCAAATATATCAAATCCTGGTACATCAGCAAAAATGAATTCCCATTTCATCTTCATGCACCCAGAAATTCACCAAGCCCAAAACCGTGTATCTCTTACTATTGGTTAATCAACGTGAATTTAATCAACCAATGAGTGAAGGAGATACACCAAACCATTTCGAACTCTGTGCACCTTTTTTTCTTGGTCACTTTAAGGGATATGGTATTAAATGTATAGGCTGAAATTTAGTCTTTTAAATAAAATCATATCTGATGAATATTTATGATGGAAAAATGTGTTAACTGTAAGTATTCATTTTCAGCACAGTAATGAACTAGACTTGCAACAATAATGTAGACTTGAGTTATAAGAAATATTTAGTTTTAGGTCCTGTTCAACAGACTATATAAAACGCTGCTTGTCAGATTTTGGGGGAAAATAGGACTCTAAGGGAAAACTGCCCCTTTTAGTAAAACACATATTACATGACATATAAGCAAAGGTTAAAAAAAAGAAAACAAACTTTTAGGCAGCTCTTCATGTATATACACATTATATTTTTAAATTGTTTAAGGATTAATATTTTCAAACATATTTTCTATTATCTCAGTTTGCAAAAATGTATTTTAAGACCCTATATCATGCAAGATAAACGCGCTTAGTTTTATTAGATGAACATAAGGTAGTTTAGTCAAGGATGTTTTGCAGCTTCAAGGCAAACGATCAAGGTAACGATAGAAGCATGTGTTGGTTTTCCCAAAGAATGTAAGCTTAACTGGTTAAAATTTTGCCTATAACAACAACAAACATACCTTGTCGAGTTGCCTTTCATGAATATATGTACCACAGAGAGAAATGCATTAAACAAATTTGGTCCATTTTCATATTGGTTTTGCTTACAATAACTCATCGCCATTTAATTAAATGAGTTGAAATACATTTGAAATACAGTTGACGAGATATTCTAGTTACTGAATCTTATGTTATTGTTCATTGGAAAATTTCCTAAAGGGATTGTTCTTTGGCTTTAAAGAAAAGTAGAAGTACAGACGTTCTTTATGTATTTGATAAAGACAAATTAACTCTGAATTGTTTTAAAAGATGAAACTTTGAGGATGATGTATGATGATCAACATATGTAATCAAAAAAGTTATGTTTAATGACGTCATAGAGCTATGACGTAACGACAGTTCAGGCGGCGGCTCTCCCACCTAGTGCCGCCTTGAAGATTTGAACTTGTATTTACGGCAATGAAAACATCAGAGGGTATTGATTTCCCATTAAAAATGTTGTAGTAATGTGTGACTTTCGCAGTTTAAGTATCATATTTTATATCTATATCTACCAACTGAAGTAGAACAACCGTGAGATTCATGAATGGATGCAAAATAGTTGCATCAACCAATCAAAATGTGAGTTATTTTTAGAAAAACTGTAATTCCCATGACCATTATGCAAACTTTAATACCCGGCATATCCTTGCCCGCTTGGGTAAGAATGTTCCAAAACAGTTTGGAAGAGCAACTGTTCATTACCTCCAACACGACAGTCCAACAATAAACTTTACTTCGAAAACGTTGGGAAAAAGTACAATTGCCAGTTGCTTGAAAGCTTAGTTTTACAACTTTCGCTTTAAAGAACTTGCTTAAAGATTTTAAAGGGTAAAAAGAGATTTTAACAACTGAACAACAAGTATCGATGTATTTTTAAATTACAACGCTGTAATTGGGCCATTTTGTGTCATGTTTTTCGGCAATTTGAAATATGGACAGACTTGGGTGATTTTGTGATTTTTTATACGTTTCTAAACCAGTGCAAAGAAAAGCATCGCTGTAATCCTTATATGATACTTCCTGGATATTGTTTTAGTTTCGCTTTAAATGCAGGATATAACACTGTTATGAATCTATGATTTCTATTTGAAGTATTATTTGGTAATGATATCTGACCATAACATATTTTAATATGTATAACTCTGGCATGTGTCTAGAGTAAACCAATTCAAATCTCTTCACAGTTCTGATATAAGTGTAATTGTTAAAATATTAAAGGGTATCAATTAATAAAAGAGCACATTTCATTTCATGTTTTGAATGCAAACTGAAGTTTTGATTAAAGGTTGAATCAGTTCTTCAATCAACTTTAACAATTTTTAACAAATATGTGAAGCAAAAAATATGCAATAGATTTTGAACGAAATTCAAGTACAATAAATGAAATGGAAATATAACTTGTAAATTGTGATTGTTCAATTGATACCATTAATGATTGCTCTATTGTCATCATTTGGTTATCGTTAATGTCGATATGGATGATTTCTTTGTCAATTTATAGCTACACTAAGGGGCGTTGAGGCCAAACAATAATCTGATACTGTTCCCCAGTGTACTGTTAATCATACCTTTCATCAACACAAACAGCATTTTGGCAATTGCAAGGCAATAAAATGATAATGAAGACTTCATGCATTTATGATAAACACATCTATCACATTTTTTAAAAACTGTGTGATGTTTAAAATGTTAATCAAAAGTAATGAATTGTTAAGAAACATGAGTTTTTAGATCAATGAGCACATTCATATTCTCACAGAGAATCAATATTACAAAAGCATTAAAAGGTTATGAAAATGTAGCATATTCATGTGAACATATTATACACATTCTCTCTTAAGCTTAATTGACATTGACTGACATCATTCTCCTCCAACAGATGCAGATCAAAACAGGAAATGTTGATACAGCCTCTTTTACATTACGACGAAATCAGTGGGTTCCGGCAGTTCCCCCGGCGTAAAAACAATGGCACCACAATCCATTTGAATTTCTTTATCAAATTACAACGCTTCTTGCATGGAAAGGGTGGTTTATGCCGTTTCCATCATTTAGTAGCTAAACAGCGTCACTGATTGCACAACTAACTTTGATTGTCTCCAATCAGGCGTCTCCTTTTCTATTCCACAAACTCGGCGTAATAGAACAGAGGCTGTATCAACATTTCATGACTTGATCTGCCTCTGTGGGGAGAGAATGGACTAACATAGGCTGTCACCAACTTTGAACAAGAGTCAAAATGGTAATCCCCCAGTCTGGGCTCTCAAATACATGTAACTTTGAGACAATCGATGCAAAGGTAAATTTTGCGCCTAACTAAGAGTTCAAAAGTGGTGATCTGGAAATCAAGAGTCAAGATCACCGCCATCAACTTGTGTCTGCAAATTTCCGAAATGTGGGCTTTCCATAAATGTAGTGGCGTTGCATGAAATCGTTGAGGGATAGCAGAAGGGGGAATACATTGTATAATCTGATGTCAGAAAATGAATATAAATGGTTCAAACTGAAAGACATGTATTTAAATTAATTAAAGCAGAAATAAATCAAATATATAATGTAAAGTTGAACCATGCGATTCATTTTTCTTATACAAGGTGTTCACTCAAAAATGGCCGCAAATGGACTTTATGGGAATCTTTATAATTCGTTCTTTGACTATGGATGATTGGTTAGTCTAACAAGATGTTTGACACTATCAAAATAATACATTTAGCATTAACGTAAAATTATCAGTGAAAAATATATAAAATAATTTTTTTTAAAAACGTGCTTCTGCCCCTTTTATTGAGATATTGCTTTAAACGCAATGTGGAAAAGGGGACGAATTGCCCCATTGATTTTTAAAGTACAATGCAAGATATTTTAATAAAATTGAATGGTTTCCGCGAAGATTTTTACTAAGGATTTTGAATGTAATAGTCTACACGGTGTCCTGTTCATGATATGAATGGATGCGAGGAGGGATGGACAGCTGAACACTGAACCTGTATAGATGAATGGGTATCTTAGTTAGAGAATCTAAAATCCAAAATAACAGTTGCATTTATCCTGCACAACATGTTTATTTGTAATAGATAAATGTAAATAAGAAACCTGAGTATCAATGAAAGCTTGGATGTGCTCAAAGTGGTTAACCACATCATTGTGCATTGGTTTGAAATTCTCTTTAAGATAAAGAAAGTCGTACAAGTCATTCTTTGTTGCTTCGACATCTTCAAATGTGATTCGAAGAAGAAAATAAACATCTTAAAAGTAATTAAAAAACAAGATTTGTCTATTTGCATCCATTAAATGAGATAGAAAAAGATTTAAATATTGTAGAATGCAATTTAATAACCTCCCCGAAAAAAAGCATTCTCGAAATAAGTTGTTTGACGCAGTTAATGAAACTCATTAGGATAAAAAGCTTGCTGTATCCGATATGGTAGATCATAAAATCATTGTTCTTGTGAAGAAATACCAGACAGACCAAAATAACTCAAAGGCAATATCAAATCTCTTCTCAAGGGAAAAGCGTTATGACCAGAAGATAGTCTTATAATAATGATAACTTGAAACACTGGTTAAACATTGGTGGCTGTTATTTCATCATGATGATTACATTATGCCATCACTTATAAAACGAAGATGAGCTTGGAAAATAAATGCATAGAAGACAGTTGTGCAAACCTTATTGTGTTTTTTTCGCATATCTGGCAAATAATCCGTTCTTCACTTTTCTCGTCGGCCTGTCGATCTATACATATTCACTTTCTCAATTCTTCCTTGGATCTAAAAACTTGATACATTTTGTAAAGTTACATGTATTTTGGTCATTTGGAATACTGGATTGTCACGACTTATACTTTTTTATTTTCCTCAAATAAAAGGTTGTGTAATGACTGTTAATCATTTTTAAATGGTTCATTTAATTACACTTTGTCCCATTCAAAAGGACATAGAAGCCTCGATCTTAAGAGCTTTTTTTCCTCAGTAAGTTAAAGGCTGTAATTTATCGTTATTATTTATTGTTGACTATTTTCTGTTCTAAACATCCATTCTTGAATTTCGGGCATTTAGAGTTTAAAAACAAATTCCTTCTATTTTAATTCTATACCTTTTCGAATTAACTTGCTAAAACGTTTTCTGAATTAATAATTACCTGATTGGGTGTAAAAACGAAAAAATAACATCACTGTAGATGGCATACATTAGATTTATTTTATATAGGATTACTCTTCATGTTATCATCTAATCATACGGTACCGGTGACTTCAGAAGCTTATGGAACAATGGAAATATAACTGATTTCGTTAGGATAGACAGGAACGAATATTTTCATCTTCGCTTTTTCTGCATAGCACATTCCCAATGTTTGCAACAACTACTACAAAGACCAACATACTGACTGCAAGGCGAACTCACAATCTATTTTAGATGTACATAGAGTTGTTTAGTCAAGGATGTTTTGCAGTTACAAGCCAAGAAAAGATCAAGGTAATGATTGAAGCATGTGCTGGTTTTCTAAAAGTATGTTATCTTAACTGGTTGAGACGTTGCCTATCACAACAGCAAGCTCACCTCTTCAGGTGTAGAAGAACTAATCTTTTTTGCATTCTGAAAAAAACGCTTGATCTATTGATTTTTAATATATTGCATTTATATTAACATAACTTTGACGATTAGATGACATTGCAATTCATTAAAATTCAACCGATGATATTTATTTAAACCAAAATGTGATGTTTATTGCAAAGTACTTCCCTTAATGCCTAGGTCTTATGTTATCAAAAGACAATGATATTCTTTGATTGACAAATTGAGGTATATCATTTTTAGAATATTGATTGTAAAGCATGCGCAGTAGGTAGCAAATGCAAGTAGAGCAAAAATATGACAGTTTGAATGAGAACAATTTGTTGTTTGGAAATTATGATTAAGACACTTTATTGTTTAACACTCTCATTAAAGACAGGAATAAAAATTTATTTTTAATTTCCATCGCTATTTCTTTTCATCATAGCTATAAGTTTTGTTATTGTTCCTTTTGAACTCTAATTCATATCATGTATAAAGATAACATTTATTCTGATATAAACCTGAATAACCCTTATCTAGACCAAAGTACACGACATAAATGTAGATTGATTTCAGATTACATTTTATACGTCATTTTTCAAATTTCAGTTTTTCATAATACGAATACTAATATCTTAAAGTTTATCAAGTATTGGTTTCTCGATAATACATATACATAAAAATAATCATATCTAAAATTGGAAATGGTCTGATTTTACTTCATAACTGAGGAATCCTAATTTCAAATTTCGTATATCGTCAGAACCTACTAAAACTTTAGTTCTTACTTACATCACAATCATTCTTTTAACGACAGGTATGAATAGTGAATGTCAAGACAGGCATGCTTAATTATTCAAAATTTAATTTGTTTTCACCATATTCAGGTCTGCATTGTAAAGAATCTACTGCAAGAAAGCTAAACAACTTGATGCTCAGATCAAACCAAATGATTTTCCCTCAAGCTACTATTCAAAGGTTTTGAAGGAGTAAGAAGCTATGACATGATACATCCATGGAAAAAAAAGAAATTCTTGATATGATACATGAACATATATACAGCTTTACAGATAATATGTTTAAATGACATAAGTCTCAGAATGGTAATGATTGTAGATTAAATCATCATAAACCCAATCTTAATAAGAACATAAAAAGTTATATTTATAACATTAATGACCTTCAAATGTACATATAACATGCTTTATGGTTGAATCTATCATCAGTTCATTTTGCAGTGGAATATAAAGACATAGTCATTAACGTTCCCCCCCCCCCCCCCCCCCCCCCCCCCCAAAAAAGTTCTTCATTATAGCTCCCAACTTTTCTCAAAAACACGACAATAAAGGCTATAAGTCTTCACAAAATGTTTTGCTTTAGATTTTCAATCTTCATCAAGGTTTTGATACTTTTGATACCAGAGACAAATCAAATTTGATAATTCCTATGTAAGTAATTTTTAGAAGAGTTGCACTTTTTAACGCAAAGAGACACAAACTGACAGACACACGTACGAAGCCCAAATCCATATCATTCTTCCAGGGGATAATGGGGGATGATTGAGTCGCAAACTCATGCCAAAGGTTACAGTGTTGAGTAATGAAGGATTTATTTATATTCCTCAGCATTAAACGTGAACTGCAGGTGCAAATCAAGAAATCAAAGTCTAAGGCGAGGTCTATAAAAGGGCGCATGGTTTGGCTTAAGTTCGAAAATGCCCCCACAGAATTAAGCAGATCATAATATTACAAGTTTTGTAACAGGTGGCCGCCATCTTAATGTCCATGAACAACAATCTCCCAACTTTGGAATTGCTATAGACAGTTTCACGCATCCGAAGATAGTCCATCAGCCATCAGCAACCGTTTATGTGAGGCTAATCTTCATGCACGACGACCATTTGTAGGACCTGTTCTGAGACGCCAACATAGACGTCAAGGTCTCACATGGTGCACTATCGTGAGGATATGGACCCTTAGGAACTGGAGACTTGGTCTGGTTGGGTGACAGTTTCAGTGTCCTACTTCACAGACGTGACGGCATGCAACGTGTAAACAGACGAGGAAAAGAACGTTTTGCAACGAACTACGTAGTTCGACCGGTCGACAGATTTTGAGAAGAAAGCGTCATGGTGTTGGGAGCCATGTCTTACCTCGGACGATCACACTTGGTCATGATTCTTGGCAATTTGATGTCGCAATGCTACATCAATGACGTTTTACAGCCACACCTCCCTCCGATAACCGACCAACAGAGGGAGCTTTTTCAACAGAACAATGCCCGCCCTCACACAGCTCGTGCTACAGTGGATTTTCTGCGGAATTCAAATGTCAACACCTTGCCATGGCCCTCCATGTCGCCGGAAATCAACAACATCGAACATCTTTGGGACCATCTTGATCGTCGTATCCGTGCACGTAGACCACCACAGAAGACGTTAGATGCACTGGCCACAGCACTACAGGATGAGTTGAGAGCAATACCACAGGAAAGGATTTGTCGTCCTATCCGTTCTGTTCCGGGGAGGTGCAATGCTGTGATTACAGCTCATGGCGCTCATACTGCATACTGAAGAATTCGCCCCCTTTTTTTCGTCGAATGTATGATAGAGACCTATGAGATTGAGACCTTACAGCTGCGTATCTTAAGTTTGTTCACTTACCTTCGAATTCTAGTGCAAATATCATGTAATTTGTAACGTCGCTAAGGCATCTTAGCATTGTGAAAACGAAACCAATGATGATGAAATTTCACTGCATAAGTTAAGATTCAGTTTGCGTTGATATATTCGTATGTCATACCGAGCAGATAACTGTAACAAATTTGGCAGGTCATTGAAGTGACCAGGGGTCAAAATTTCGAAAACACTGATTTATATTTTGCTCTACAAAATCCTTCATAAGTGATCAACAACTTTAGATCTTAAAAATATGTGTTCCTTCACGCTAAGGCAACGTAACTGTGATAATTTCTTTCCTAAAAGGTTTACATGGATGATTTTAATCGAAATTTAAGAAAATCCGAATTTCACAAATATGACCCCATCTGTCTATTTAACCATGCCAAATATTGACATCCAGCACCAGTGACGAGACGATCCCGAAATGTGGTTTGGGAATGGTTATTTTACACATAGACAATGGATGATCTTTTGTAAGTGGTCCTGGAGTTATTTAATGAACGTCAAAACGAAACCCAAATTACATCATATTTGCACTAAGATCACAAGCATGTGAACAAACTTAAGATACGCAGCTGTACACTACACATACAAGTGTTTCACCATGTAAACTTTCATTGTGTAATCTTTGATAATCTATGTGAAATTAAAGGTTAAAGACTGATGTTAACACTACATAAAATCAGGGGTTGCGTTTCTTTTATTGAGAGAGTGTATTCTCACTATTTACATTTATCATTACTTTACCAATGTTTCATGTGTACCAACTGATGACTCACAATCTGCAATACATTTCTAAGGGGTGTCCAATATTGTTTTAATTCATTTCATTAATTGATCCGTTCCAAATGCCATTATTGACATCAATGTTTTATTACTAAGGGAGCAGCATGGAATCAAGCTGGCATTCCCCCCTGTGATGAAAGATTTACTATGGCATCTGAAAACATAAAGATTTGATTTGAGCATTTGTTTGTCAGAGATAAATAAAAGGCTTAACAACAATATTCACTCATAAATAGGAAAAATAGACACAAAAGATGCACCTACAACGTTGATTATAGTTTACTTAACAATGTTCTGTTGCAATTATTTAATTCAGAATATCGAAAGCTAATTATATGTTTATTTTGAAGTAAATAGTTCTAATGTGCTCGATTGGCGTCATAGGGATATGTATTCTAATAAGAAATACCACGCCATTATTATAACGATTTAATAACTATTATCAAGATTTTTTACCATTCATATTTCTTATTACAGCTCAACTAACCTGATATTAAGCAACCAATTGTAACGCTAGCTGTCTCATTTTCTCAACTTAAAGAGATTGAGAAACTACAAAGTTCTACTGGAGCTATAAACTAAGATCTCATCTTCACTTTAATATGAAAACGATGGACATTCTTGATAATAACGTAGCTTCAAACCAAAACAGCCAAATTGATAAGTACATATAAATGTACATGTAAGGCTAAGTTTCATGAGTAAGGTACATTTAGTCAAGGATATACATGTATAACAGTGTGTTCGTTCTTGTTCTTAAATTATTTTTCTTATTAATTATCTTCAGATGAATAACTATATAGAACTGTATTGTGACGAAATCAATAGTTCTGGGGTTTCTTTAAAAAAAACATGTACACGATTTTGGGTAAATATTCCACCTTAAAAGAGACATAGGAGCGTCAATGATTATCAATTATAAGGTTAGATGTTGAAACTAAATATATCACTTCAATATTACGAAACTTCGAAATTGCTGTTTTCTTGATTGGTGAATCAATTATTCTTACATGCTGACAAAAATTTACTCGGCTCATAACAATCACAGACAACTAACGCGGAAGCGCCTTAAAAGGCAAAGCCTGCTATATCAATGATTGTCTCTATTCCATTTAAACTTATCAAAAATGGCGTACATGTACGTTTTCGTCAAATTTGATATAGTTTATGAAAAGTTCAATGGAAAAAACATCTTGCTTTTTAACCAGGCCACCCAATCTATAGACTAAAGTTCACATATCGAGGATGCTATCTGTCATTTTTGTTTGATTGAAGTAGAGCGATAGGAAACATGTAGCTTATCTGAACTTGTATGTTTAGAAAAGAAATCTTGTATTGACGAAAGAACATTGTTTTGCAATTGGAGATTTGTTTTTACAGTATTCACCCTGTTCTTTTCTATAATAACTTGTTTCAGTGCCTTACTTCAAGTGCCCTTCTCAACTGTTTGTCAGCAGTGGTTACTGTCACGTTAACTTTATTCTGCTCATATTGCAAAGCATATTGCAACTATATACTACTTTTGATATGATCCAGTGCTAAACAAAAAGATCTACGTCACTGAAATGTTTTAAAACTAATGTATTTTCATCGACCTTCTCTCAAGTTGCGTAGCAATCTTGCCCAAATAGTTGGGAAGATAATTTTGATTGAAGTTAATCATTATGCCTCTTCTTTTAGTGTTTCATTTGAAATTCATGTTATTTTTGTTGTAGACAGGCAAAATGAATGTATGTTGAAAACTGAACCAAAGAATTCTCATTTAATATGTCCAAGAATTCGACTTTAAGTTTCTGGTGAATTTGATATTATTTCTTGTCAGACAGCCAATTGTATAAAAAATGTGAATTAGATAAAATTTGCATGTTGTTTTATAATCGTTCTTTTAAAGGGGCAGTTGCATGAATTTTTTTCAAAACAGTTTTCTTAAATTTTCACAAATATATTAGCTGATGACAAATGTATTCTCTTCAGAGGGCGAAAATAGTATTACAAAAACGTATTATCTGTAGTAAAAAACTAAGTTTGAATCATTACATGTATGCAAAAAAACTTTTGGTGCCCAATTTTATCGTGAATCTTGTATTTATATGAGGTAGGGAGATGAATATACGAAACTTGACCTCATATAAAATTGCATCCTTTCTTAAAAAGGTTAATGTTGTCCTGCAATCCATTTTAACTATTTTATGTTTGATAACATTTTGACTAAAAAGCGTGTTCCCGCCTCTTTAAAATATTGTTATTCTCTTTTCTTCTCTCCATTCTCTTAAAACAGATGCTTCCAAATTCTGATCGATATTTAGTGCTTAAATTTCTGACAGTGTTGAAAATAGACAGCACTTCATACCCCTATTACATTATAAGTTCTAAATCACATTTATTTAAAAACAATGTCATGTGACAATTTTTTGGAGCAAAAGGATTCTTCAAGGGGCACTAGCATAGAAAATTTTATATTTTAAATTTTCACTGATAATTGTACGTTAATGCTAAATGTATTATTTTGATAGTGTAAAACATCTCATTACCAACCCATCATCCATAGTCAAAACACAAATTATGAGGTTTCACATAAAGTCAATTGGCTGCCATTTTTGTGTGAACACCTGTATTTCATTTTGTGTAAGAAAAAGGAATGGCATGTCTTTTCTACTGCTGCTACACAGTCTTTCAATTGGAACCATTTATTTTCATTTTCCTTTTCATCACCTTATACTCCCTCAAAAATGTGCTACTGCCCCTTTAAATTTAGAGTTTCATAAACGATATCAATTTATTTCTTAAAACTGGTGAAAGTCTGAACATAAATGTGAACAAGTATACATTTAAAAACGTTTGGTGCAAATTCAATCTAAGACCTTAAGAGTATTGGTTTGAAACTGAACTAAAACCCTCAGGTCACGAAGTATTCATTTCAATCGACTCTGCACAGCTGCATCCAAAGGCTAATTTGAAGACATGATCGATTTTTAAAAATTCATTAAGAAACGCTGTCGCCACCTGCAACTCTGCTCTCCTTCACTGCTAGTAGAGCATTGACTAATTGAGTATTCTTGCAAAATAGCGAATGTTCCGTTTGATAGCTTTTAAGCTCATAGAAATGTCTGATGAAACCATTTTAAACCCATTTTTGGTACTTGTATGTAAGACATGAAATTAGAAGACAGTTTTATATGATAGGAAAATAAATATTATCACATTTAAGCTTTTCTTTACGACAGAGAAACATTAAGATTTTTTATTTTGTGATTACTACATAGTTCAAATGGTAAGAATTAAATCAAGCATTTTTAGACATAAAAGCAAAGATTTCCCCTTTTTTATATAAAATAATAAGATATGAGGATGGGTAACTAATTTTCACATTTCCTGAGGAAGATTCAGAGGATTGATTTACTAAAGAACATCGAAACAATCAGACTGGGCAACCAGGAATCTGTACTTTATTAAAACTTTTAGCGGCATCATAGTATTAATTCTGACAGTGATGGGCAAACAAAATGAAATATTGTGGCGCTGACATTTCAAAGTTGGCATATGAATATCATTAGATAAGATTTGCTGCTCAAATGAAAAGAAAAAGGAATTTAAACAATGTTCTTCTTATCAACCCATCAGTCTTTAAACAACCTATTCTCTCCCCACAGAGGCAGAAAAAGTCATGAAATGTTGATTCAGCCTCTGTTCTATTACGCCTAGTTAGTGGGCTAGAAGTGGAGGTGTCAATTGGCAATTGGCAATAAAAGTTATAATTACTTGTTCAATTAGTGACGCTGTTCTAAAATAATCATTTTGGCTACTGAATGAATTCGTGTTTAGCAAGAATAGACAAATGAGAGTCTTGTTTTTCATTTTGACCCCTTCTTAGTTTGAATTTCTGAAGCGTGTAACAGGTAATCTTACATACAATTCTTAGTTGTTCAGTTTTTTAGGATTGGTTTAAATATTAGCCTCATCTGATTTCAACATGTTCGTGCTTTTCGTTATTTAAAAACAGTTCATTTCGAGATAACTATCCTTTGTCGTTGAGTTTATTTCAATAGTTTAAAATTAATTCATACCGTTGTATAAATATATGTTTAAGAATAAGTTACGTTTCTTGACCAATCATCAAAGTTCCTAATGATAAATTCATAATTCTTAATGACTGTTAAAAGCTATCATTTGACATAAGGTATCAAGACTGGGTTATTTAGTTTTCGTTTGTCAGTTATGACGCACATTGTCATCTGAGTATCAGTTCATGATAACTCAGAGACTGAAATGACATCAGTTCAGCTGCGTTATGATATTACTTTATTATCAATAAACACTTCACGTCTTTAGATCGATATGGGAAATAGGATCCTCTAAGATAGCGGCCACATGAAATAATACATATTTTCCATTTATCAAGATTGCTTTTTGACGAAATGACACTGGACTCTTTATGAACAACGAAATGAATACTTAATATACCATTTAGTTCAGTTAGTTTTAAGATATAAGCCGTTTTTGATGAGGCTGACTTTTTATGTTTTCAAATTCTAATCGTTTTCAATGTATCTATGGCCACAAACTTAACCATACATGTACTATTTTCTCCACATATTTTGTTTGTGGAACAACATTGGAAGCACATAGAACTTAATGAAAATGTTGCATGTAAATAAAAATGCAATCTAACATTAAAGGATTTCATGTACCAACATGTTGGGTACTTTTCATGGGTAATGTTACAATTTAAGTTAAAATATAAACTCGAAAGATCTTGATATTCAACTATTTGATGATGAACTGAAATAATTAAATTATTTTAAGGGACAGTAGCACGTCTTTTTTAACTTATTCAGTGATCCATTAATGCTTTATGTATTATTTTGATAGTATCAAAATCTCATGTCACAAGCCAATCATCCTCATAGTCAGAGAAAAATATCAAATAAAGATTCACATCTGGCGGCCATTTTGTGTGAACCCCTTTAACTCATTTTGTGTAAGAAAAGGAATCACATGGCTGAACTTTACATTGTATATTTGATTCATTACTGCTTCTTTTAGTTTAAATACATCGTCTTTCAAATTGAACCATTGTTATTGACTTACCTGACATCACCTAATATTATTATTATATATTTATATAAAACGTGCTGCTGTCCCTTTGAGGTATCAATGATTGACAGGAAAACACTATTAAGGTTAACTGATTGCTATTATGCTCAGAGCTGGAAGTTCTTGATAGGCGACTTATACTCTCTCATTTTTAGCGGTGATGACAGGTGATGACATGTTTATACCGTCATGTAAACCTCAGTTATAATTTAAAAGCTACATAAATTAAAGACATTTCAATGTGTCAGTTGCTCCGCCATTAGTTTTCCCTTATTGCATGATATATAAGTTTACGATTTTCTTAAGAATAATTGATATATAGCAAATGCCATACAACTCTTGAAAAAAACATAGCATGAAATAGAGGAATGTACATTTTACATGTATATTTAATCATTAATATTGAGGAAAAATTAAACATCGTGAAGAAGTCAGAAACATGATATTCAATTGTTATTATTTTGCAATAATAACCCTGAGTCTTCATTTTTTTTAAAGTTATAAAGAATTTGTAAAGTATCACGAAAAGTGTTAGAACATCAGAAAAGGTAAACTTTAAAACACAAATTTCAAAGGTGCCAATAGCTATTGGCTTCGTAAATACATCATGGAGATGAACGATTAAGGCCAAAGGCATTGTTGTATTACGTTCATTCTCTCTGCATCTGATGAATATCATTGATACAACTCAAGTTTATCTTCAGGGATGTTTGCAGACATTTCATCTGAAACAAATGACTAAAACTACTAAGTGATATCAATTAGCGTCATCTTGATGGAACGATGTTTAGTGGTTGTGCTCAGTCCAGCGTATGTCTTATTACAATATCAAAACAGAAAATGCTATTAACTTCTAAACAAATAATCACAAGATTCTCGCGATGTAAATTCATTCACATTATACATTTTTGTTTCCGTCAAAATGAATTTTAAAAATATATCTTTACTCTTTCCAATTTGAAAAAGACTGAGCTCTTAGTCCTTGTTTCGCCAATCTCTAGAAAACATCATTAAAATGCATTTTAGAAAAACGAGCTTCTTGGCATGTTCACCATTCGTTATAGTATGTACCTATCTCATCAATCTTATCCCAATAAATACATAAAATATAATTAATATATTTAATGAGTGTCTTTTTGTAACAGGTCAAATACATTGTATTCTTACATAAGGTGCAAATATCTATCAACCTAAGTTACACAGATACAGGTCATATATTATATATACCTAGATCACTCAGAGATAACGCCGATGAATTATCACGAGGAGGTGAAACAATACAAAGTGCTTTCATATGACAGGTTAAATTTACAGTATTTAAGAACTAACTATTCTTATCACATTTCAAGAAAATATACTTTTTTTACAGTGTAAACGGAATCAGATAATGTACACGAAAAGGGAAAAAAATCAGATATAAAGAAGCGAATGAGATAATGCCTACTCAAACTTTTAATGGCCAATGGTGATAATAATTATAATAATATCACTTTATTATCCTCAGTACATACATACATTATTGGAAATTCGGGTTGTGCCTAAGCACCCGGCAGCCACAGCGCCAGTTAATGCGTTGTTCTGCCTTTACAATGCTGAGTGTCAAGCAACTCCCACCTTTCAACGTCTTTTGGTATGACGCGACCGGGAATCGAACACCGGTCTTCCGGGTGACGAGCGGACACTCTACCACTTCAAATCACACTTCGCATCTTCTAATATCTGAAATGAAATTTAATAAACGTTACCGTTTTCTTTATGTGATAGATATAAATATGAATATAAATAGCGATGACAAACCGATTCAGCGCTATTTGGTGACGATATGTTTCATATTGGTTCCAGTAAAACTCTTCAGTGAGAACATTGCAGCAATTGCATGCAGATTTAGGCAACTTAAATTGGTAAAAAAACAATTAAGCTTAGTGTATCAAACTTGTAGTCGGGGAAACTAAGGAACCTGCATGCTTTAAGTGGAGGTGATAAGGTCTTTTTCCAAAATAAGATGAGGTCAATGCACATGACCCTATCGATTGTTCTATTTGATCTATGTTGTATCATGTCAAGGTGATGTAAAGGTTAACACATAGGTCCAACCAAATGTCTGAGTTACAGTTCGGGTTCACGAATAGTCGATCAATGACCCTAATACAAGATATGTATACCCTTGGTCAACATTTGGACATATGCGATGGCATCAATATATAAATAATGTAGATGCAAAGAACTACAACGAAATGCAAAAGTGGGAAGTTTTATAACTCATGATAAGATACAACTTCTACATACTTTCTGGATTAAATCCGTACTGAAGCTTTTGTTGAATGAATGTCGACTCCGAAGCAATAAAACTTCTTTAATGAGTTTCTCAAGCAAAAATCCTCAATCGATTTTTCCACTTTCCAGATCAATATTAGTTGACTTCAACAGTTTTCAACTGACGGCGACTTGAATTTTCAAAGTGATGAACGTCTTCCTTTTCATCAAATTCAAGAAAATGCAACAGCTTAGGGTACGAAAGGGTCAACTGTTAAAGTTCAGGAAATCGATGCGAAACGCTAAAGCACGTTATTTCTAGGCCATCTTAGTCAAAAGTATTGCTTAGATTGAAAACAAATGAATGCATTTGTATAGTAATGGACTAAAAGGTAACCATTTCATGAAAACCAATTTAGACAAAATAAACCAATTACATGACTAAAATCTGTTTTAATCAACTGATCAGTTACATTGGTGATAAGATATATATTTGAAGTGGGGTAACTTGCGCGACTGAGGTTTTAAAAAAATAGAGAAACTCATTAATATAGGACATGCCCAGATTCAATTTTAATCACAGTTATAAGCCAGCATACTTACATACATACTTTCCTTTTATCCACTATTGAGCAACACTATCTCGACCATAAATTATTCTATATGATTGAATTCATTGGACACGTGAACTTTGTATTATAGTGTATGTTATCCTGTATGTTATTTTAAAGTATTGAGTAAATATCAAGCAAACATCTCACAGAAATCATCATCCAAACATCAAAGGGTGTTTGAGACAATATTTAGCTCTACTAAATGCATACTAATTACTGGCGTGAACTGTCCCATTAGAGCTATGTTTGAACTCTGCCTGCTGTTTCACATAAATATACATAAAATATTTAATAAGAAAACATGCACTATGTAGTCAATCAAAAAATGTGAATTATTATCTTATAGAACAAAGGATATGTGAAATACTGAGTGAGTGAGTTATTGTTTTATTGATTGGGCAAAATTTCAGCCATTAGTGGCGTAAGAACTTAATTAGATGAAAATGAAAATGAAAATCGGCTAAACAGAAATCAATACATAGTTTACTTAAATTTCTGCAACGTTACTCACATCAACATTGACATACTTATATTAACACATACATGCACATATCATAGCTTGGCTGTCATTCGATAAACATTAACGCTAAAATTTCTAAATGTTTCGCAATCTGAAGTTGTGATCAATTAAGGCAAACGTTAACAAACGGGTAGTTTAAGACAATGTAAGACATTTTTAGAGTTACGGTTCGGATAAGATAAGGCATTTGAATGGGGGGAGGCATTAAAAGAAGCAAAATGGTTGCTTGTTTGCCTATCCTGTCACTTTTGTCCATATATGTGTTTAGACCATATCGTGACGTCATTAAATCGGTAGCAATGCTGCAAGGTATCAGTTTAAAATATATCACAAAAACAACGACTTGAAGGGAACAAAAGAAACAGTATTTATCCACGATGTACTTTGCAATCTTATAATGTTCGAGATATTTTTAACATAAAGCTTTTTGGAAAACGTCCATTGGCAATTCTTGCAAAAATTGAATACATAAACCAGCTTAATTATCATTTTCTGCTTCGTTTAACCAATTAAGTGCTTAAATTTATTGTTCCAATAATGGACATTTAGGTGCAAGAAGTGGTCAATCAGGAACAATAAATTTGAAAGCTGTTTGGTTGTGTCAACAGATGATTTAAAGGAGGTAAAATCGGAAATAGAATGGATTTTTGAAGCACGTTATTTTACATGACAAAGATCTTGTACTATTTTGATATATCTATTGCGTAAAATTTGGCAACACACGACAATACGACTGTAAAATCAAAAACTTACAGAAGTTATTTTCAAACACAGTAACTAAATTATGTTTTGTTTGCCTTCTTAAACAATATCTATTCTACAATAAGAAAATGCTATGACATGAAGCGCGATAGTGCTCAATTAAGGTTACCTTATAAGGTCATGTTTTCTAACAAAGATAATGTTTAGCTCTGTGAAAGTATGTCCTTGTTCTTCTTGAAAGTCATCACAGTTCTAAGACTTTTACTGTAACTCTTCACATAGAGTAAACCTTCAACACGTTGCATTAATTTGATTGGGAAGAAGTACATTCTTTTGCAGTTTTCCTACTAAACAAAATGGTACAAATCCAATCAAGACTAAATTAACAATTTACAATATACATGTATGTAAGCATGTGCTTATTATGTTTGACAATCTTTATTAATATTATTCATCATGCGATTGGCATAGTTTGGAAAACTGAGAAAATGATGGATTCCAAATCAATGTTTCTACTAAATCATTACATTATTGTTAAACAGAACATCGAATCAAATGAAAATAGAAACATTCAGACAGAAAGTTCTCACAATGAAGATTGAATATTGACATAAAAAAGGAGTAAAACGATGTTGAAGCTGGCATCTGTATTCATTATTATATCAAGTAGGGACCTTTTAACGAACAAACCTTTATCAAAATACTGCATTCACATTTGAAACATACAATTCGCTCAGTGATGTGACGCAGGACGTGGTTAAAATGGTTTGTTATATTGGTTAGATCTGTTATCCTCTTTGTGTGACACTTTTATTTTCAGAAATTAGTCAATACACTGCATTTACCTTAAAATATTATATAATTAGTAATTGTTTTGTTTTCCTTTATGGATGATAGTTACATGTCTGTAACATAATGAGCTACACTGCCTTAAACGAGGGGGCGCTTGCAGTTTGTATTGATAATTTAGGAACAGAGCCATATGTAAGCAAATGCTGGTATACTTTGGATTTTGAACCAAACAAACTGATGAGATATGTAATTATATGTAACTTCTGTGAATCAGCAATACTAGAGTGAATTCAGCAATTACTAGTCCCAAAATATACCTGGACGTAACTTTACTCTGTGTGATTACTTTATACTTCCAAAAGACACGTTCACAGTATTAGGTAGCAGTATTTAGAACTTCCCATGTTTCGACCATATTAGCCCTGCCTGCAGCTTTAATCATTCTTCGAAACGGCACAGCCTTTCATACATTAATATAGTCATCAAAAACAAGTATTCGGAAGAAATTTTCTTATTAACACCACTAGACTAAAACTTCCTAACATCTTCTTCATCACAAAATAATTAATAATTGAGTTACTCCCAATGCTAATACATTGTTTGTCCATCAACAAAGTGACTCTTCAAATACAGAAATCATTGCATTTACAATCTTACATTGAACCTTTCCAAATAGTACATGCGTCAGTTCATACTTTCACGTATAGCATAACACATCAAAGGGATACCATCAGTCTGATAATCATTTCTGGTGGAAATAATACGCTAAAGGCGATTGGCGAATTTACACAGCGAAAGAACCAATAATGACATTGAACATTTATGGAGTAATACGGGAACATCAATGGTGTCACCATATATATTGCCTTTGGCTATCTCGTGAAATTGAGAACAATATCGAACAAACCACTCATTAATCTGTCATTGATTTATTAGATTGAAATAGGAAAATGGAACAGAAGAAAGGGAAATGGTGTATGATACGTGATCTTGAAATTGTGATAGTGTGCCACAGTGTCAATTTCACAGATTTCGCAATATTGGCATACTTTGAAATTCACTTGCTTTCTCTTTAAATAGACTTTGATGTATAAACAAGTGTTTTAAAATTCAATAGATTTGGTTTCTGATTGTTTTATGGCATTTCTCCGACTTCAATTGCAATATACATCTAAAAAATAAGTAACTGTCGTTACCTACTGAAAATATCGTGAACCTTATCGTGAGTGATCAACAAATCAAATCAAATGTCGACCCTTCTGTCATCTTCATTTGAGTGGCTTCCTTTTGTAACTAATGTAATGGTAAAAATGTTTGGCTAAAGAAAAGCAGACATGTTTTGTACATGTTTTTGGTCTGCAACAAAATACAGACAGCTCGCTAACAACGAAAGCTGTCTTTAAATACTTTTAAGTTCTTCTTCAATTACTTTCCCTTCCTTTAATATATTCAACCAGACACTGCACCCTCATAAAGTTCCAATAATAGTATGGCTTTACACTGTACATGTATATTGAATTCTGTTTTTATTCCATGGTATACACCCTTTATTCAAAGTGTGATGCATATTATCTTATTGTCTTAGAGTTTTATAACCCTTATTTCTATAGATTCACATGGGATTGAAACAAAGACTTTGGAGACAACACAACAAAATCGTCATTTGTGGCTTACAGCTCAAGTTCTACACAATATCATCTGCAGTAATGAACGGCTGATTTTCGATGTACGTTAAAGGCAACATTTGATGTTCATGGAATGCCAAATGGACGTCATACATTAGCTATACAAATGTAACTGATCAAAGTGAATGTAAATATAGAATTATTATTTCTTGCTCCTTGTCCCTTTAAATCATCACGTTTTCTATAAACAGCGTATCTCAAAATATAAAAGCAATACTCACGCCATGCAGAAGTAATGAGACTTTGCTGTTAATTTGTTTTGTTTGGCGGATAAATGATTAACAGCACTCTTAGGAACCATAAGAGATGATTGTCGAACATAAATGTCACTTAAAGGAGCCACAAATGATAAACACAGAGTGGTTCTAGCAGGAAACATATTGATCCCCTGGGTTGTAGACGGAATAAAACATGGCTGAAAATGGTCAAATGGTTCCTGTTATAATTCTGAAAATCAGCCGTATTTCACTTTGGTAGTTACGGATGTTCTGTGAGGAAAACATTTCAGCCTCCATAAACTCAATCTTTTGATACTCTATGAATATAAATCTGATCCATACAAGGAAAAAGCGGTTAATTTGCAAGATGTCATGGAAAGTATAACCAATAAGGTCTATTATATTTATGGTTTGCAACACCAACTTTATCATTTCAATGTTATTTAATGTATATTTTGTCTGAGAATATGACCTTTAGACATTACAGATCAATGCCAATTGTGTAGCTTTAAATTCATTACATAATGATTTTATGATTTTAAGAAAAGGCTTAAGGATTTTATGATATAATCTTGTCTGACAATTTAATGCTTATCTGGAAATGAGAAAATTTTATTTATGATACATTGTATTGAGCTGAATTCGCATATGAATTGAATACAGTCACTTAGAATGAATTTTAAAGATGTTAAACTTTTCAATTTAAGTTTTTGACAAACTTATCTTTACAAAAAGAGATCATCTTAGAATCAAACTGGTTGACAATAATATTTTTGTAAAGTAGATAATGAAACTTTATGTCATGTTTATTTGGAATGTAGGGTAACCCAGTTGCTTTGGAAAGATCTGGAACTTTAAACTCTAAAACTAAAATCTGGTGTGGTTTGATACATTATCATTTCAAGTCTTATAAACTAAATTTCAATGAACTAAAAACAAAAATATTTATATAGAACAGGGGGACTAATGGAACCATTGCTGCACACATTCAAAAGTATAAAAAATCATTTTAAGGTACTGTCGGATGAATATTTAGCAAGTTTACATCACAACCCATATGCCCAAAGACCATGTGATAAGGTAGGTAGCACTTAAGAAATAAGTGTAAACAAATACTTCAGTGTAAATGAATATCTGCATGTCTAATTTCAGGAATTCAACATCAGATGACAACATATCGTAAAGGAAAATGGAATAAATTTAATGAGAACAAGATGTGTTTGTGAAACACGAATGCCCCCGGATGCATCCTGCTCGCTGTGTCAAGGTCAAGGTCACAAGGTCAAATGTCATGGTGTCATCTGAAAGGTCTCATGTCAAGGGATCCATATGTCAAGTATCAAAGAGCTAGCTCTCACCAATCAAAAGTTATGACCAAGGTTAAAGTTTTTTTGGACAAACGGACAGACGGACGGACGGACGGAAAAGGTCAAATATCATGGTGTCATCTGAAAGGTCTCATCACAAGGGATACACATGTCAAGTATCAAAGACCTAGCACTGACAGTATAGAAACTATAGCCAAGGTTAAAGTTTTCGGAAAAGGCTCGCTGTGTCAAGGTCAAGATCACAAGGTCAAATGTCATGGTGTCATCTGAAAGGTCTCATCACAAGGGATCCATATGTCAAGTATCAAAGAGCTAGCTCTGACCAATCAAAAGTTATGACCAAGGTTAAAGTTTAAAATGCTCGCTGTGTCAAGGTCAAGGTCACAAGGTCAAATGTCATGGTGTCATCTGAAAGGTCTCATCACAAGGGATCCATATGTCAAGTATCAAAGAGCTAGCTGTGACCAATCAAAAGTTATGACCAAGGTTAAAGTTTTTTTGGACAAACGGACAGACGGACGGACAGACGGAAAAGGTCAAATATCATGGTGTCATCTGAAAGGTCTCATCACAAGGGATACACATGTTAAGTATCAAAGACCTAGCACTGACAGTATAGAAACTATAGCCAAGGTTAAAGTTTTCGGAAAAGGCTCGCTGTGTCAAGGTCAAGGTCACAAGGTCAAATGTCATGGTGTCATCTGAAAGGTCTCATCACAAGGGATCCATATGTCAAGTATCAAAGAGCTAGCTCTGACCAATCAAAAGTTATGACCAAGGTTAAAGTTTAAAATGCTCGCTGTGTCAAGGTCAAGGTCACAAGGTCAAATGTCATGGTGTCATCTGAAAGGTCTCATCACAAGGGATCCATATGTCAAGTATCAAAGAGCTAGCTGTGACCAATCAAAAGTTATGACCAAGGTTAAAGTTTTTTTGGACAAACGGACAGACGGACGGACAGACGGAAAAGGTCAAATATCATGGTGTCATCTGAAAGGTCTCATCACAAGGGATACACATGTTAAGTATCAAAGACCTAGCACTGACAGTATAGAAACTATAGCCAAGGTTAAAGTTTTCGGAAAAGGCTCGCTGTGTCAAGGTCAAGGTCACAAGGTCAAATGTCATGGTGTCATCTGAAAGGTCTCATCACAAGGGATCCATATGTCAAGTATCAAAGACCTAGCTCTGACCAATCAAAAGTTATGACCAAGGTTAAAGTTTTTGTGGACAAACGGACAGACAGACGGACAGACAGACAGACAGACGGACGGACGGACGGACAGACGGACAGGTGAAAAACAATATACCCCCGGAATCTCCGATTCGGGGGCATAAAAATCAATAGACTTTCCAACATTGGGCATACTAAGTGGTACAAACAAAATATGTTCTTAGACATTCTCTCTGTCTACTAGATAAGGATTGTACACATTTTGTTTACCTTGAGACTCCCTATATGGTAAATCTATGACCATTTGTAACATACTAGATGAGCTACAATGTCAATGACCCTATTTTTGGTAACTAAAAGCAAACTTTTGCCTATTTGTCAAGCGGTAACAATAGCCTAATTTGACGTAAGAAGAAGAGCGCACACTTGTAAGCATTAGGCCAATGTTGGGTCAATTTTAGGCAAGGAAATGTTTCTAATTGGGCGATTTAATTTACGTTATAGATCAATTATTGAAGCTCTATCTTCCTTGTAAAAATGTTCCATATATAAATATTGTACAATACATTCAACTAACTTGTAAAATAATCAGATTCAACTAATTTATGATTATATGAACTGCACTTTATAATGTCTCCACATATTTTTATGTATTTCAGATCATTAAAACCTGAGTTTGTTTATTTAAAATTCCAAACGTTATGTTAAAGCAATGTTTACAAATTTCTAACATGCAAAATAAATACTCGCTGCAGGAAGGAATCCAGAACTGTTGCTGTCGTCTCCTTTTTGACTGTTCTGAAGAGCTCTATAAAGCAAGTTTTGTATCCAGTAGCTCTCAATAAAATCTTCAGATCTTTTGGAAAAACTGATAAAATCTTTTTCCTAAACTAAAAGTTACCCTAAAAATCAAAACAAAATAACAAAACATATAGAATGCGAAACAATGATTATAAAATAACTGTTATTTACAATATATGACCATATTTGCCAAAGTTATTGAATAACACAACAGACATACATACATAACAAAATTGTGACATATTTCACATATTGGCCCATCATTGTGCAAACTACTACCGTTTGATTAACGTAAATATGATAATGTTGTTAAACCATTAGCCAACCAATCAACCGTTTCAAGATGTTGGTCCACTAAACCTTTGCTATCTGGAAAGAAGCATTAAGGTATAAAATCTACAATCACAACTACAAGTTTGGTAACCTTTCACCTTCAAATCTTTTATTTCAATAGCATTATTATGTGTGTTCCTTTTTAGATTTGTTCTTGTCCTATTGTCGTTTCTTGTACACTTATCATACGTCTTGGACTGCTTCCAAATGACAAATAAATATCTCTTACGGTCTTCATGTTTAATCATACTGAACTTACATTTTGACATAAGGCATCAAGTCCTTGATCTTAAAGCTCTGTCACTTTAGCAGACACAGTCATGTCTTTACTTGATGACTCTTTGTTTGATGTGACATCAGTTCAGCTTCTTTATGAATGATAACACATTGCATCTTTATATAAATGGTGGAAATTGGATCATTCAGGACAATTTGTAGATGAATACATGTTTCAATTTCAGTGAACTTGGTTTCGGCGAGATGAGTCTTGTCTCTGTATGATCATCAAAACCAAAAGAAAAACTTTACAGTATTTGACATTCAATAACATACACTCTGAAATTAATTCCCGAACTAATTCGTCTACATTCAGAGATTCCTCGTCTTATTTTGATGATTTGAACGTTCTTTACATTGTCCATGTTACCTTCAAAGCCTTTATTTTCCCTTTACATTTATGTCAAAAACGTTTGATGGAGTATCGTAAAAGAAAACAAAGGGAAGGTGCAATTATTCGTTGATTAATTGTAATAATGATACTGTAAAACTTGTTACACTGTCTTTTATGAACGGTACATTGGCTGCTATAAAATATTGTATTTGGTATCATGCTTAGTTATTCTTAATTTTTCGCTTCAATGAATGGATAATTTTGATTTCGAAATGATTTGGTTGCCTTTGTTCTGATGTAACGAAGATAAATAACGAATTTATGTTTTATGAAATCTCTGCTTAACCTTAGAAAACATTATTTGTAATTTGAAGTGACACAAATGTGAAGTTAACAACATTTACAGGAACATAACAAGATTACTGTGTGTACTTCAGCTCTGGTAGAGTATGTACTGTGTGTACTAGAGCATATCTTTGTTTTGTTTTCTTTGAACTCAACTAGTAATATGAAATGAAAGAATAACGTATCCAATTATGTTTGTAATTTTGAATATTTACCAACGGAAGAACTATCTTATTACCGACTCATGTTTTTAAAACACCAAATATGCCTGAAGTTCAGAAAATATTCATGGTTGAAAGGTTATGTTTTCAATAAAACATAGTAATTTGTATAGGATCAAAAAGAAATTTTAAAACCTTCCAACTAATCAGTTATCAGCTTAAAAGGTGGATATTAAAAAGGGCCCTTGCAAGTTGTAACGTTTCAATCATTTTCATGAGCTATACCTTTCTAAAAGGCGTTCCAGTGCTTAAACTTGATGCAACAAATACATGTATAGCACAAATGGTCAAAAGTGATGATTATCAAAACTCTTAAGTTTATGGAAACCTCTTATAAGCATTGTTGTTTTTAACCATCTTTGGATACTGCAAGTTGTTGACTTTGTACCTATACTACGCGATAATAGTTTAGACTCACCATCAAATGATGCTATGACATTGTAGTATAATCGGGCATTATAAAATTGATTTATGCTTGCTCAACCCTTATGCTAACCCTAACCCTTAACATATTACCAAAGTGGCTTGTATTTGTCACTAATGGACCTTGATTAACATGTGCATCATGAAACCTAACTGACAAATTCTCAAGATATGTCCATGGATGTTGTTAAAAATGCAACTTTTTTACGTCATTATAACCCCTCTGTATCGTGGACAGTATTTCATTATCAGGGTCGAATGGCATTTTCAAGCTTTCCTCACATCAAGGTAACTGCATTTATTCTCAATCACGAAGAATAGAGTCTCTAAAGTTTACGATATTTGCGCCATGAAATAAGACATTAGATTCTGTCCAAACTTTTGTCTTGCAGTATATATATAATTTTTTCTTGCCTTTTTAGTAAAGACGAGAGATTATGAACTCATCAAGTCATTTGCAATTGAATTTACATTGTCTGAAACTTTATCTTTAAATCTATTTAACGATATTTATCCTCTTAGAAATGTCAACTTACAGCACGCTTATCCACCCACTCAGTGGTTGATTAAGGCGCAATATGAATTTATTCCACTGGAATGAGCCAAGCTGGCAATTTGTCGCTAGAAGGTCTTCACCTTCACAAGAAATAACCAGGTCGGCATTTCCTAAAGCATATCTTGAATAAAGTGTTCTGTCAAAGATGACACCGCAAATCTCTTGACTCGTGTCTGACTGTGTGGCAGAGCATCACCATTTAAGCTCTCAATATATCCAGCTTTGACACAGTTGACACTTGTCACTGATAGAAGTCACCTGAGCTATACACATTACCACGTGCAGACATCAATTTATATCCTTACAGTCCAGAAGATACAGTTAGATATTTAATGATCTTCGTGTTTTTGTGAGTCTTGGTGTTGATAAATATTGTTGATAGGATATGTTTAATCTATGGTCTAGATATAATCAGTTTATATCTGCTTGAAACTGCGTTCTATCATCAAAGTTTAAATTTTTAGTGTTTATAGCTGACAATTACAAGATAAAAAAATAAAAAGCTGAATGGTGAATTACATGTACTCAAAGTAAAGTACAAACAACTCAATGGTTTCACATCAATAACTATTGAAGCATTGAAATACTAGTTCTTACAATTTAAAGAATTCAGAACTTAATTCAAAATTGCAAGTAGTTATTGACTTCGTGAAAACAAAAAATGAACTGTTACTGGCCCGAGCAATGACAAATTTGGGTGATATTCCTGGATTCGAACGAATCGTATTTATTCAACTCATGTTTATCTGCAGGGCTTTGTGAAGACGTTTAATTTGAAACATTTGACTACAATTAACAAGTGTTATCAATAAGTGTCATTTTTATCTAACCTTTATTACCATATAAAAACATTTAACTTGATACCATAATTTTCTTCTCATCAAAATCATACAAGTTGCTAGCAATATAAGGCAAAATCATATCTAGCATTGTTTTCGTTTCTGTGATATCAAATGTGTTATTTATAGCTGTCGTAGAATTCAATAATGTAGATGTATAATATTGACTGGATGTCAATAGACAAGACTCTGAATTAATTGAGATAATTTGGCCTGAATAACAGTGACAAACATTACATTAGTCAGCATAGGGATCTAGATGGTAATAACAACCAGTGATTATGGTAATAAACTAGAAATAGATTGATTTGATTGAACAAACTACTTTTTACTATTTTTAACATTGTATTCAGCGGCGTCCGTCCCTTCGTACATGTACGTCCGGATCCTTGTTAACGCGATATCTCAAGAACCGTTGCACCCAATGTCTTCACATTTGGTCACAGCCTACCTTGGGGGATTACGCAGACAACAGTTACTTCAGGTGACCTCGATATTATTTTCAAGGTCACTACAGCCACTTTTGTTACTCTTGTTAACACCTTATCTTATGAACTGCTGCACCAAATGTCTTCAAATTTAGTCTAAGCCTACATTGGAGGATTACGAAGAAACCAAATACTTTGACCTTGACCTTAATTTTCAAGGTCCCCACAGTTCTTTGAACACTTTTGAAACATGTTTTATCTTATGAACCGATTCATGAAATGTCCTCAAATTTGGTCAGAGACTACATTGAAGGATTATGCAGACATCAGTCACTTTGGGTGACCTAGATCTTAATTTCTAGGTCACCATTTGGCCACTTTTGAAACTCTTGTTTATTTGATATCTCATAAACCACTGCACCAAATGTCTTCAAATTTGGTCAGAGACTACATTTAGGAATGACACAAACACCAGTCACTTTGGATGACCTTGACCTTATTTTCAAGGTCACAACGGCACTTTTGAAACCCTTGTTAACGCCATATCTCTTGAGTCATTGCACTTAGTGTCAATTCTATCTCAATATCCAAGCGGCGGGGGACATTGCCACATTAGTGGCAAACACTTGTTATAATAGACAATGTTTGGCTCTTGACAATGAAAGGTCGCATCGCTAAATCGGTTGTGTTACAATGTCAGGCATTAACAAAGTTAAATTTTGTGCATTTCTTTCATTTAATATTGAATTATCAAATATGTCAGGGACTATGTGCGAGCGAGTGAGAAAAAATGAATCACTTTGTTATTGAATATGTACATTATGGTTACTCTCCCAACAAATAAGCATTGCGCATTATTGATCTTAAAGTTATCGCATCTTCAGAGGTAAATCAATGAAAGTAAACTTGCTTTGCCAGGCAGGATATGACTAGATATGTTAAAGTAAACACTCATCTACGTTTACATGGCCTGTATGATTTATTATGATTTACAAATGATTAAGATAACCATTCATATACAACTTACACGTCTACATACATATTGATATACGGGAAAATACTCGAGATTAAACCTGCCGAGAATGTGCACACTCTAACACTCAGCTTTGATCATGATTACCTCACTATTACATGTTGCCACAAAAACATTTTATTACATTTTGTTATGTACGTTTGATATCATTGTTCTTTAAATTGAAATCATTTCTAATAAATGTTTTTGATATCTTCTGTGAACTGTTTATCATTACTTTTTACAATGATTATGTAGATCTACTTGTAAATAATATTTAAATCAAGATAGGCACTCTAACATGGTACAACAAACAGATTTACTGCATTCATGTACTGTACTCTAGGCCTCCTGGCCCCGAAATACAATGAACTTCTGTTCTGTTCTGTTTTGTAAACTTTATTCAAAGAAATACTTTAAGAAGTAGTTCATGATCTGTCATCATTAGGAAATCACAATTTACAGATGTCTTATTGTTTCTTTATCGAATGACATTTAGATGCAGCTGTAATGAAATAGACTAAATCGTACTTCACGTCTTCAATCGCTTTTTTCACTTCGAAAAAGGAAAACATTCAAAAGAGTGATTTCATTACTTATTCTATGGCCATGGAAGGACAAATATTTTCACATGTTATATACATTGTATTATCTAAATATTCCATATCAGATCAGATTAATAAAAAGGGCATCCCC
This sequence comes from Steromphala cineraria, assembly GCA_916613615.1. NCBI lineage: Eukaryota > Metazoa > Mollusca > Gastropoda > Trochida > Trochidae > Steromphala > Steromphala cineraria. The sequence goes on along the minus strand of OU744724.1, from coordinate 41,963,548 downwards.
TATGGCGATACTCAAATCATAAACGAAATTTAATCAATGCTCAACTTTTTGGAAACGTTTTTGGTGTCATTTATATGTAGTAATTAGTATAAAATTCTCTATTACAAGCATGATCAGACATGACGTAAATATGTGTTAGTTGTAACCATGTGTTAGATAGAAAATAAAAAGACTATTTGATTTAATTTGTTCTTCAAATGCAATAATATATGAGGACATGGTTAAAATATATTACTAATGACAAATAATCACGACATATTCTTATTAAACACCAAAGGTGACAGAGATTTTGCATTTTGAGCTCTGACATCAGATACACTGTAGGGATTGAACAAGAAAATCGCATGTTGTCATTTTTTTTAGGTTCAAAACGATGCAGTTTTGTAGTGTTTCTATTGCTTTAAAAGTGTTCTTCCTTATAGTTAATCATTCAATAAAGACATTTCCTAAAACAAATTTTATTTCAAATTGCAAAATTAATCAAATTTTAAAAAGATTAAATCAAGTTTGAAAATCAGTAGTCCATAACAGCTATGCAAATCTTTGGTATTAACAAAACCTTTAACATTTTGATATGCATACATGCAAAGTTGTTGCAAACGATGAAAGCTACTTGTGTGTATCTTAACTTGAAGTAGTATATATAAAGTAAGCGTCAGTCAAATATAGCTTCAGGCGCCAACATAAAGTAATTACGCAAATAGTGAGCTTGTCAATGTTTTATGAAAGACCTGAGGATATATACTTAAAAAAACCTAGGAGTGAAAGCTTTATACAAGATGTTCGACAAGAAAACATTGGCTTGTGAATTTTATCTATGAGACTTTTATTTGTTAGAGACAATCGATATCATCCTAATTGAGTATAATTCTTTTAATCGAAAATATATATATCCTAAATAATGAACTATTTTTATATTGATCTTTAAATTCTATTTAAAAATCTCTGTGATCTAACTTAATTAAGGCCTTTGGTACATTTTATGAGACTATTCTAAACTAAACGACTTTTTAATCATAACACTGTACCTCTTAGTGTGTCTGATTTCTTTATTTTGATTTAATGTTGAGGAGCTTCTAAGAAAAATATTCCAAATATTGACATCTTGTTATTTTCACATATTTATCTTTAATACGAGAATACATAGATAAATAATCTAAAGTTTTAACCATACCGTAATTTATATCAATACAATCAGTTGCCGAATCATTGGTTTCTTCAAAACTTCCAGTACACAAAATAAGAAAACGTCTTAATATCAATCATGATTATAAACAATGTGTTAAATGTTCAAACCTATATTTGACCAACGTGCACATTGTAAAACCTAGATTTGAATTAAACAATTGTTTCAGCAGAGACAACATATACCGTAAAGTATTTCCTAGTATAACATAGTATTGGATTACGATATCGTTGCTGCCAACAAGGCGAAGAGGTCATAACTATATAATTGTTATGCATTGTCATCATAGTTAGTCAGCAACAAAACAGAACATTGTGATCGAACTTATTTGACAGGTATTAAATTAAAATATCTATGTAAATAGGTAACGACTTCATGAGTTAACACAGACGCATAAGTAACTCGTTTAAACATTCCAAACTTACTTCACTTCATAAAATGGCATCTGAAGGCTTTTCCAGTTGATATGTTGACAGGAGACGGTGCTGGATTTACATCTTAAATGGCTTTAGCTTGTCGCCTAAAGTAAGTATTCCATGTATGGCCTAGTATGAAATATACTGTTAACTAACCTTGAAAGATATTAAATATTTCGAGAGCGAACTAGGTCCGTTTTAACGTAACTGTTACTGGTCATAATATTACGCAATAATACAGCAACTAGAAATTCCTGACGTCATTCATTGTGTTAAGAGAAATCAATAAATTATAGGGGAACAATAATAATAATAATAATGAATTGTTCTTATATAGCGCAAAATCTCCAGCAGGACTCAGTGCGCTATTTGCTCCACACTTTGAAAGTATTACTGGAAAGCTAATTTAAAGAGATGTGTCTTTAGATCTTTCTTGAACTTGGGTAGGGAAGGCGCATTCCGAATAGAGGAAGGCAGAGAGTTCCAAATAGAGGGGGCGGAGAAACTGAAGGAACGTTCTCCGGTAGATTTCATGTGGTATCTTGGTAGAGTGAGGATCTTTTCATTTGATGAACGGAGGGAACGTTGAGGCTGGTAGGATGACAGGGTGTCTGAGAGGTAGCTGGGTAGGGAATTGTCAAAATGGCGGTAGGCAAGGGTTGCTATCTTGTATTGACAGCGAAACCTTACGGGAAGCCAGTGGAGATCAAAAAGTAGGGGGGTGACATGGTCGAATTTCCTCTTTCTCAGTACCAGACGAGCAGCATTGTTCTGGACACGCTGCAGACGTGACAGTTGCTCAGATGGTAGACTTATTAAGAGGCCATTGCAATAGTCCAGCCTTGATATCACAAAGGCGTTGACGAGTCTTTCACATGTCTCCTGGGTCAGGTACTGGCGAATTGATGAAAGTCGCCTGATCTCAAGGAATGCTGCTCTGCACGTACTGCTGATCTGATCCTGCAGACTCAGATGCTGGTCAATGTGGACGCCAAGATATTTTACGCATCGCTTGAAAGGAATATCAGTGCCTCCTATGTTTGCTGAATTGTCACAGATTTGTTTAAGACGGTATGGTGCACCAACTGGTATGAGTTCAGTTTTCTCAGTGTTCAATTTAAGCTTGTTTCATATTCAGTTTCATATGGTCTTGTCAACAAAATCCGACAGAAAAACACCACTCAAAGGAGAAATCTTGTATCAGATCCCTGGTTCTAATGCAATCATTTTCTATTGTCAGACTGATGAAAAAGAAAATATCTATCATCCATCAAGGTGTTAATTCAAATTGTCAAATATCAATCGTTAAAGAGGCATCAACCTTTCTTCGATAATGAAATAATATTCTCTATGGCTAACTGATGTTACTTCCGTAACTGATAACGACTACTCACAAAACGGTCTCTTTACATGTTATTTCAATGCCAACTGTTAGAATAAGATCATAATCCATCGTAATAATTCCAACAATCGTAAAATGTGTACCTTTCAGATGAGCATGAAATATGATTGCTCTTTCCAATCTGAGTTAATGATGAGTGTACATTTCATTCTGTACGTGTGCTGAGAGATGTACATGGATCCTGTTATTTATGAATTTATTTCGATAAATAAATTTACTCTATTCATGTCTAAGGTGAAAAAATCTCTGCAAGTTTGTTGTTGTGTTATTATTAAATATTTGTGGTTGAGAAACCTTTTTGTTTTGCATGATTATATAAGTACCACAAATTTCTTCATCAGCATCTTTGTTTGCTTTCCATCTCTTGTCTTTTACAGGGTTTATTAAGGCTTAATATCTTTTTCTTATTTTATATTGGTCAAATTATGACGTTGTTGCACAGACAATTACATATCTTGACGGCAAGATGTTAACTTTGACTTGTAAAATGTCAAAATCACTTCTCATTCAAACAAAAGTATCAGCTGTTTTATGTTTTTGAACAAACCGAAATTAATCTGTTTTCCTCAAAAGGCACTTATAAGATAATGTTTTGTTGGGGAATGTTTTTGTCTGTTTCTTTGGAGTCTAATTTCATTAGTGAGTAATTTTCCAAATATTCTACCTTTGTCAAAGAGACCATTTCAAAATAAATTTTTCTGTATCATATTAAGAAGTGTAACAATTCATAAGTTTTACCTTAACTTGAATGTATTAATCTCTCCTTTTTCAAGTTGATAAGAAAATGAACACTTGCACACGGACACGTTTTCACTCAACAAAAAATTAAATAGAATACAATTGAATTTGGTCAAACGAAGCAATCATTTATAGGGCATTATAGGGAAAAACAGCAGTTTCTTGAAGACGCCAGTGAAGACAGGATCTATTTATCACATCCAACCTACTAAATTGCTTTTAGGGACTGTCAATAATGATGTAGGGCAGCAAGGGGATACTCTAGCGTAACTTATATCTGTGAAATAAACATAGATCCAAATTATAAATCATTTCGAATCAATTTGAGGTTTATATCTTAATAGCTTAAACAATCGATTTGAGGATTTTATCCAAATATCATTAACATTCGATTAAGTATAGAGATAAATTTAGTTAATAATAGCCATTTAAGGCAATAAAAGGGCCTATCATATTCTGCTTGCTTTAATCAAGATTTGTATTAAATTTCGGGGTTTTCTTGCTCAACACTTTACTGACATTGATCCCAGATGTATTGTTTATAAAGAAACATGTGTTATTGATGTTTGGATGTGTCTATTGGCATGACAAAAATAGTTAATTTAAATGAAGAGGGAATTATATCTTGATCTTTTATCAGCAGACAGGGCATTTATTTAAATCCCTACCAACAAAATGCAAATAACTAATCTAGTGGTTATCGTTTGCCTTTTCTGTTATTGAAAAATAGTATTTACGAAAGTCACATGAAGAGAGCAAAATATATGCTGATTATCTGATCATATATCGTTATTAGTTAGATTCAGAGTCTTCATGACAAAATGAAATTGTAAGTTCTATTTTAATTTATATTGCACAGAAATGTAAATAAATTTAATAGTGCTTACAAATCACAATAAGAGAAAAAAAATTACGAACTTCCTGGATTATATCCTTAATGGAGGTTTTAGGGAATGGATGCCGACTCAAAGGCAGTAAACCCTCCCTAATGAGATGTTCATGCAAATATAAAACTTTTCAAGTAATAGCTAATGTATGATAGTCAAATTTTTCTAACGTTTAAAACGTACATTGTACATCAAGTGGATGTCTTCCTTGTTCGGAATACATCGTTTAATCAGGGGTTGATTGTCTTACTTTGAGTATGTATTCTAAAAATTTAATAACACTCTCCTCGAAGCCACAGACTTCAGATTCATATGCAATGTATTAAAATTAGCTGCAAAAGGTTATCGACGAGTTAAAATTGACAGTCAATAATTGTTAAATAGTTTTCTAAAAAAGTACATTACCTTTGAACATCACATTTCTTATTCGAGTTTTATAAACTCTGCAAGTGCTAATAAATGAAGTAACATGATAAACATAATCTGAAGAGCTCGATATTTCCTTGTGTAATGTAAAAAATGATACGATTAACTCCTTTCAAAAACAATAATACATTCTTTTTTCAACATTTATTTTTCTATACCTTTCAATATTCCTTAAAAAGTTAAATAGTTTCTTCGAATCAACCAACATGACTATCATCTTCATTGAGTAAAAATGTTTGATAACATAACAGGGGATTATGCCCTGGGAACACCTGAACAACAATGAAAATATGCCCTAGTGTTACAATTTGAATCACACATGACTTTAACATTTGTTAAATGTAAATATAACATGTATAAGTTCAATTTCTTTAATGATCATCATCCAGCACTATAATGTTGACAACTTTTCAATTATTATTGCAGATAAATATTCTCAATATCATGAATTTTTACTGAAGGAATGAATGTTGAAGGATTACTGAAAATGTTTCTACTGGTCGATCATATAGTTGTCAGGGAAACTGCCGGAACCCACGGAATTCGCCTTAATAGAACAAGAGGCTGTATCAACATTTCATGATTTGATCTGCCGCTGTGGGTAAGAGAATGTTTATTGATATAAGATTTACTACATCAGAAGTATGATGTTTTATTGAAAGGAATTTTGAATTTTTGTTTGTTAATTCTTAAACTTAAATTGAGTCCGTTGCAATGTGGTAGGAACTGCTAACGCTCCGTGATTTCCTGTTTTTTCCCCGAAGAACCATGCTTCATTTCCTGAACTGAAAAGTCCTATGCACTCATTCAGCTTGGCATTCAATATGTTTGACTATCTGATGCACAGCAATTAACAGTATATTTGTGATTAGTTGCTTCACATTGTATATATGAATAGGTTGACAACACATATGAAATGTATCAAGGTTGACTCTAGAATATTTAGTACAGCAAAAAAAACTTAGGATTTACTCATTATGATTGCCGATGATTATAGAAGTATAGCATATCTCGAAAAACTTTATTCTTCATAATAACTTCTATCTTATACATAACAGCGATCCCTCAATCACAAGTCTAGTTATAAAGATTCATCAAAATACTTCCTGGTACATGTACGCTAGGAGTTTGAAACTATTTCTTTAAAAATAACAGCAACAGCTAAGAATGGAACATGAACGCCAGGGGGAAAAGTTTATCCTTGTTCATCGAGAATCTTATTTACTTATGATAAGTCAAAAGCGTTCAGAGCTTCCTTGGTTTACTCAAAAAGAAGCTCTGCTTGAATCAATCCTCTGTACAACAGTTGGTAGAATCGTTGGTTCGCAACATAAAGGTCCCGGGTTCGAATTTTTGTTGATTATAACTCTCAAAAATTTCTGTAAAAAAAGTTCGTTGCTTTGAAGATCTCTTTACCTGACTAAGTGTAGGTTTACAATAAAAAGTTGGTGTATTAGAAAAGTAGAGGTATATCGGTCAATACACATACACATATAATACAGGAAACCATAGCAACGAGACCGGAAGTGGGGTTTAAACCATTGTGTACATATACAGAACGTCATACGTGTGCATTTGGGTCGTTTGTATTGAACGAGTAGATGTCATGGATGCGGAGGAACAACGAGTTCGAAGAACGAGTTGTTTCTCCGCGTCCATGACATCTTCGAGTTCAATACAAACGACCAAAATGCACACGTATGACGTTCTGTATTTATTATATACTCTCTTTTTAATCTTTAAAAGTAATTTTGAATTGCTTAAAAAATCCGAGACGTCGCACTGCGCATTGATACATAATGCAAAGAAGGCACCTATGACACGCTCGACTGATGATTTGTTACCTCAATTATCTGTTTATTTTCTCATTACTTTGCGTAGTTAAACGTAAGAGGCAATTTTCTCAAGTGTGAAAACTAAATACAGTGATAAAAGTTTATCCTTAGTTATTATTTATAAAGTTCTGAATATTGTAAACGTAAGTTCAGGATTCCGAGCGACGGGATCCTTTCAAACGACGTCACCATGGAAATGACGTCATAATCGTTGTAGGCTATGACGTCATAAGGGCCAAGTGTCGCTGGCGATGTTCTCGAAGTTTTGATTAGGATTTCCTTTTTTATAGTGTTTTGCAGTTTCTTTACTAATGATAACACTAGTTTCTCACTATATTATTCTACGGGGGCGTAGCTCAGTGGTAGAGTGTCCGCTCGTCACCCGGAAGACCGGGGTTCGATTCCCGGTCGCGTCATACCAAAAGACGTTAAAAGTTGGGAGTTGTTGCTGCCTTGCTTGACACTCAGCATTGTCAAGGCAGAACAATGCATTAACTGGCGATGCACCGTGGCTGCCGGGTGCTTAGGCACAACCCGAATTTTCAACATTGTATGTATGTACTGAGGATAATAAAGTGATATTATTATTAATGAATTGAGATACGTCAAATCCGGTGTTCTAATTAGGAAAATGATTGTTACGTACGGAAAATTCCGAGAATTGCCGAAGCTGAAAAAAAGTAGAACCGGCAGGCGTGCAATACGGATTCTGGAGTGGAATGCGGAATTTGAAGACGTATTCCGTATTGCGCCCTTGTATTACTATCATAAGATTACATGAGTATATAATAAAGTGGCATCCCCTCCCCTTAAGTAAATTCAGTAATCATAAACCAGGATACGGAATAAATTCTATTTTAAGCAGCATTGAAACCACACATTCATACCCTCTTTTGATAAGTCAATAGTTGATATGTTGAGTACAAACCAATGCAAGAGCGAACGAGAAAAATCGTTGCATTTGGAATCACACATTGAATGGTCTATATTTCAGTTCATACTCTCATTGTTTTATTTCAAGAAGTCAGAAGGCCATGGGCCCATATGACATACATTTGAAATAACGCATCACAACAAAAGTACAAAAGCAAAACATACATAGTTATGACAGTAGAGTGACATTCAATATCTACATGTACATGTGCGTACAACACGTGTACAAGTACACAAAAGAATATATATATATATGTAAATACACACATGTACACATACATACATACATACATACATACATACATACATACATACATACATACATACATACATACATACATACATACATACATACATACATACATACATACATACATACATACATACATACATACATACATACATACATACATACATACATACATACATACATACATACATACATACATACATACATACATACATACATACATACATACATACCATACATACCATACATACCATACATACCATACATACCATACATACCATACATACCATACATACCATACATACCATACATACCATACATACCATACATACCATACATAACATACCATACATAACATACATACATACATAACATATATAACATACATTACATACATTACATACATTACATACATACATACATACATACATACATACATACATACATACATAAACATTGTACACACATATAAATAATTACACATAAACAATCATTTATATGAAGGCGCATCCATTTACACATATGACATTTGAATTTTAGAAGCATGGTATATAAATTTAGATAAATTTGTTACTGTTATCGTATTTTTGGTTGACATCAGCTTTCGGAAACTTTCTTTAGATGGATATAAGTAGTACTTTGATGGTAGGTACCTGATTCGTAGTTTAAGATAGGCTGGGCATTCCAATAAGAAATGATATTCAGTTTCTACTGTGTCTTTTCCATATCGTTTACAGTATACACATAGCCTCTGTTCTCGGTCTATTCCAGTATGCCTTCCTGTTTCTATCCTTAATTTATGACAGGAGCATCGGAATCTTGTCATTGCTTGGCGAAAAGATTTGTTTTCAATTTGAAGTAAATAAAATTCAACATCCAGATTAGATTTATAGGTCGCATAGGCAGTTAATTTCGAAAGAGTATTTACTGAGTTGTGCCAACGTTGAAAGTTACAGTCCATAAGGCGTCGTTTGAAATCGAGAAGAAAGCAATCTGTATTCCCAACATCTTGAGATATCCAGCAGTATCCGAATCCATGTTCAAATAGTATATTTTTAACATAAGTTGCCCACGATATACGATTGACTTCATTTAGACTAAGTAGCATGTTATATGTTTGTTTTGGGAGGCGTTTGCAATCCATCCTCGTGAGCTTTATCCAGTATTTGATACATTTTGTAGTGTAGCTTACATACAGTGGCTGTCGTCCTGTTTCTCCTAATACAGCATCGTTAGGGGCAGAACTTGGCAGTGACAGAATGCGTTTGATGAATTTAACCTGTACTCGTTCTATATGTCCAGAATATTTACATCCCCAAATTTCCGCTCCATACATCAGCACTGGGAGTACAAGAGTGTCAAATAGTTTTAGAGCTGTTTTGATGTCAAGGCTGCCGCATTTTTTGTGGATTTTATAGATTAAAAGACATATCTTCTCTGCTTGGGCTGATAATGTCATAACACATTTAGTCCAGACGAGTTTTGGTGTAAATACCAGTCCAAGGTACTTGTAGCAGGATACTGTCAATATTTCTTTGCCTTCGTAAAACCATTTTTCATTTTTTCTTAATGGACCCCCATTTCTAAAAACCATCACTTGTGACTTTTGTAGATTCAGTTTAAGGCCCCACTTATTACAAAACTTTGAAACACAGTTTATTTGCTCTTGGAGTCGACCAACTGAATCCGAGGAGTTTGCTATGTCGTCGGCATAGAGAAGAGATATGAGGTTGGGATATTCCTGTGATATGAATATTCCTCTGCAGTTCGATGAATCCATGTCGTTTACGAGTTCATTGATGTATAATGAGAACAAGAGAGGAGACAACATACAACCCTGTCTTGTTCCAGTGCAACACTTAAATAAGTCTGTCAGACCGTCTTTAGTTTTTATGCAAGATGATAACTTTTCATACATATTCCGTAGCACAAGTAGTACATTTCCATGCAATCCATAATTTATAAGCCGGTACCAGAGGTGGGAATGATTAATACAGTCAAATGCTTTTGAGAAATCTATAAAGAAACAATAGAAGCGACCTCCTCGCTTTGAAAGATATTTTCTTATAATGCCTTGCAGCGTAAACATATTATCGCTTGTGGAATAGCCTTTGCGGAATCCAGCTTGGTTTTCATGTAGAATATTATTATTGTCAGTCCACTCTTGAAGTCTTTCGTTTAATATCTTAGTAAAGATTTTACTTATCACTGGGAGTAAAGAAATTCCACGATAATTATTTAAGTCATGTATTGACCCTTTCTTGTGAAGAGGACACACTATAGCTTTGCACCATTCTGTTGGAAAATATCCACTTTTAAGAATAACATTATAAAGTTTGACAAGTACTGGTATAATGACATCAGACGAGTGTTTCAGAAGTTCTGGTGGAATCCCATCAATTCCCGGTGATTTATTGCACTTCAGATCTCTTATTGCATCTTGTACTTCCTGTGAAGTAATGTCAGCATTAAAGCTTAAGTCACTTGTGTTTTCAATACCGCATTCGTCACATGTGCTATCATGTGTCTGTATACTCTCTGTTACCGTGTCCTGTATTAGCGTCTTTGTCTTATTAGTCTCATTTAGAAGGTTATCAAAATAATTATACCAATCACTCGGGGCAATTGACGAGCTCGTAGCATTTCTTTTCATCTTCTTAATTTCCTTCCAAATTTCGATATGGTCATCTTTTATTTCACTGAATGTCTGCTTTATTTTGTTTTGATGCTGTATTTTCTTTGCTGCACAAATGCTTTTAAATTCTTTCCTGAGAAAAACGAAACCATTAAAATCATCTTCAGTGTTCGTATGTCTGAAATGATCGAGCGCATCATACTTGTCTCCCTTTGCCTTGTCGCACTCTGCGTCCCACCACTCGGGCTGGGAGTGAGAGACGGGTACACGGTCACGTGACCCGCCGTGTCGTCTGCTCATCGTCTGTGCTGCCCGTGCGTATAACTTGCCTATCATAGCAACGGCATTGTCAACACTTATTTCAACTTCTTGTGATATCCTTGAAATCATGTCAATCGATTCATTATCCTTTATCTTTTTATGAAATTCTTCCTGGTAACTCAAATCCCATCTGAAAGTTACATAAGGGTATGTGGTTGATTTTGTTATTTCACACTCGCTGAAAGAAAAATCGATTTCACAAGCAATGGGAAAGTGATCACTCTCATCAATATCTAGCACTTCAAAGTCCTTTATCTTTTCGAATATACCTGACGTGGACATAACATAATCTACAGTGCTATGGCCATTATTTGCAATACATGTATAGTTTCCATGTTCATCACTTGGAAATCGACCATTTACAATATGTATATTATACACTTTGCATATATCAAGGAGTCTTCTACCATAGTTGTTTGTCTCAGAGTCTCTATTATTGCGAGGCATATTGAAATCATCACTCTCATACCAATCAGAGCTAGGTAGATAGTCAGCATTGTCATCACATATGAAGTCATCATCTTCACCTGTTCATACTCTCGCCTATGTCATTACACATCAAAGAGACACGACCTGTTCTTTTCAAATTCTTGTGAAAAGAATATGCCAAAGAGGATCCGCGTATTAACTCAGCGGAAGAACCAATAATTACATCGGACATTTATGGAGAAATGAAGGAACATCATTGATGTCAACATACACATTGCTTACCGCTGTCGTACAGTACGTTGAGAACACTACTCATTCACACTGTTGGTCTTCGATTTGTAAGGATTGCAAAGATAAATACATTAACTTATAGAAAAGAAAAAATGACAAATGATTCATTATTTATAAAATGCCGTTTGTAACGATTTAACATTGTATCTATGAATCAAATCTTCCCTGGATTTTAAGAGCAATTTGGATTAATTTCCCCTAAGATATTTTGATTTATGTATGAAATGTTTTGGTCATATGGTAGTGGATTAATATTTAACAAAAGTTCATTGGTGTCCGGATAGAACATACATAATCTTTAAACAAGCAAGTGTAATTTCTAAGCTTGATCCCTGGAAACAAATGTTAAACTGAAAGTTAAATAACTATGCTTAGCTACTACAAAGATGACTTTGAAGTTTGTTTGAGCTGTGAAACTTAAGAATGTATTCATTGAATAGAATAGGATTCACATGGTCATTCCTATTTGTAAAATAACCCATAGACATCAATCCTCATGTCTCATTAAACCTTTTATTCAAAACAAATCTCCGTCCAACTGACTTCCTTCTTTCCTGTCTGTAATTAATGATCAAACAGACACGGCCTGACTTAATTGTGTAGCCTTGCTTTATAAAGCATTGTAGCAATAGATTGTCGGGAGATGACTGTACACTTTTTAGATGGTCATCTCAAGGTCGTTAGTTTTATATCCAGGTCATGTACTGCAAAGGTACTTCGTGTAAAAAAATATATTAAAAACTTTACTCATTTCCCTATTCACGGATTTTTAAAAACTTGACTGTGCTTCATTAAGCGTACATTTTATATCAAATGCATCGTGCGGTAGCATAAGTATCGTGCTCAATAAATGGTCAAGCATTATACAGAAAGAAATATTGATACATTATACATTTCAGTGTGTCAAAAGACTTGTTGAATCATGTCAAACTGTCGTTCGTTATAGACAGTGAAGATGTTATGTTATTTGACTTTCTAAAGCAGGAGACTGCATCGAGGAATAAAATTATCTTTAATGAGTGAATCGGTGAGTTGTCAGGTGTCATTTAACTTTACCAATATTGTCATCTGATGGAGAAATATTGACTGTTACAGGAAATTTTCAAAGCTTATCGGCAACGTAAAGTGACAACAAGAAGGGTGGATGTCAAAATTATTATTGAAATACGGATATTGACTCGCATCAATTACTGGAAGGTCATTTTGGAAATATTATCTAGAGCAGTCAGAACGACTATCACAAATTCATGATATTAATTAATATAATAAATTATGAGGTTTACTTTGTTGCAAAGCATGACAATATGTGACGAAATTCACTCAAATTTTAAATAAGCTTAATTTTAAGAACTCAAATTTTAACCGACTTTGAGCAATTGCAAATCGTTCAAAGCAACTGGATCTTCTCAGGTATATGTAAATTATGTAATTCGAATTAAATTCTCTCAAGTAAATCAATGCTTTTGTAAAACGAAATGAACAATCCTGAATTATATATATTAAATATATAATATACATTTAAATGCACATTCTAAATTATCATTTTCAACTGTACCGTACTGTACTGATTATTGTTATTGTTTCCCATCCATATTCCTTATGTTTCCTAAGGAACATTCTAAAGAAAATGCACTCAGAGACCGCAGGCTAAAATAAGGTAACAGAGACGATTCAAGCGTATGTCGTTTCAATCCTGGTATGTTATCTTAACTGTTTGAGACGCTGCCTATAACAATAAGGATTGATTCCTTTTCCCAAGTAGTAAAATAAACGTTGAGTCATGCTGCACTCGTTGCACAAAACAACCTGAACACTAAGTTCAACCTAAATGCTAGTCTAACACCCAACAACGACATTTTGACATAGCACAACCTCTTGATAAACAAATCTAGATCTGTAGAGAACAAATGCTTCTTTTTATATCTAATGAAATAATTGCTTATGAACATTATCATTTTCAGAGACTGAAATAAGTCTCCCTTCATCCATCAAGATTGTTATTATGTCACCTAAGTCTTTTGAGCAATGGGGTCCTGTAAAATTATCTTATAAATGAGTTATCTGTTAAGTTGAGATCAAGTCATTTTGCCAAAACCAATTGATTATTCAATGACATCACTGTGTAATTTAGTAAACCTTACCAAATGTCAAATGGGCAAATATGACGACTGCAATAAACGATAAATAGCTCTGTTCGATTCGGTGTTTCTGCGTGACTCATAGTAATTCAATACCCGAAAACCAAGTTTAAAAAACCCAACGTTAGACGTGGGTTTTAACAGCTAGAATTTGTGGGCTTTGCATAGCAATGGATCAGAACAGAATTTTCAGAGACTGATATAAGTCTACCTTCATCCATCAAGATTATTATTATGTCACCTTAGTCGTTCGTGCAACCGAGTCCTGTAACACTCGAAATCAGGTGTAAAATGTATCTTATAAATGAGTTATATGTTATGTTATGTTAAAATTAAGTCATTTTGCTAAATACAAATCGATTAGACATGTGTATTTTCGTATATCTTACTAAATGTCAAAGAGGCAAATATGACAAGTGGAATAGACGATAAATAGTTCTATTAGTGTTTCTATGTGTCTCATAGTAATTCAATACGCAACAATCAAGTTTAAAAACCCCTACCTTAGCCGTGGGTTTAAACAGCTAGAATTTGCGGATTTTGCATTGCAATAAATCGTGGAACTATTCATGACCTGTAATGCCAAACAGGCACTCATTGCTGAAATTCCCTAAAATATTCATTGTGTCTATTTGAAATGAGAAAACATTTACACAATTAGATGACAATCATCAGAAAACCTCAAGATTCAATTTGTAACTTGCGTAAAGCTATTGTGATAACGACGCAGACATTGTAATGTCATTACAGTTGGACTTTGTGACACCAAGTCAAGCTCACATCATTTGAAAAAGGCGACTGTGTAAGAACAATACGGCAAATTGTGACAAAGATAGTCAATATCAAACAAAGCGGCAGATCAAGTCATGAAATGTTGATACAGCCTTTGTTCTAATATGCCGAAATTCGAAAACAATGGCACCACAATCCAATTGCATTTCTTTATTAAATGACAACGCTTCTCGCATTGAAAGGGTGGTTCATATCACAATGTCTTTGCCATCATTTAGAAGCCAAAATGATGATTTTAGAACAGCGTCGCTGATTGCACAACTAACTTTGATTGCCTCCAATCAGGCGTCTCTCATTCTATCCCACAAACACGGCGTAACATAACAGAGGCTGTATCAACATTTTGACTTGATTGCCTCTGTGGGGAGAGAATGCTGACAAATCAGCAATAATCATTGTTGTTAAACATCTTTAAACAGAAAAATCCTGTTACAATTGTGTTTTTAAAAAAATTCTTCGCCGAAATATCAGATGTTTTGCCTCTTATGTACAATGTAGCTTTTGTAGTCCGTGATTGAATCAGTCTTTTTCAAAGTAATATCATGATAATCGCACACTAATTTTAAAAAATGAATTGCGAAATATTAGCACTTGTCATGGAATTCGTTCAAAATCATGCCCTACTATCTTTTGGACGTCAGGGTTGATATTGTCTTTAAATCACTACCCCTTAAGAGGATATTTGAGGGAGTTAGCAAGTTATTATCCAAGTCTGGAGGAAACGAAATTGTACTAAATGATGAATTTGCATACCAACTTTCGGACCAATGAAAGACTGAAAATAATCAGACATTAAAATATTCTATGAGCTACGTTCACAACAGGTTAGGCACAGGATTGTAACGGGATGAATCAGTGACAAGTTTTACAGCTCTCGAGAAGAGAAAAGTTTTCCCAACTTTCTAGATTAAATACTTAGTGGAGGACTTAGCGACCGGATGCCAGCCTCGAAGCAGTAAACCCTCCCAGAATGAGTTTTTTAAGCAAACACCTCTATTGATTTCTATCTTTCCAGATACATATTGCTAAGTAAACACAAACAATTATTCAGTTGAAATCAACTAAGGTTTTGAAAGTGAAATATTTCACACGTTCATTATCAAAGCAACTCAGAAATTGATGTAATAAACACCAAGTTTATTTTACAATTTTTTTTTTCAAATACATTTTTCATTGCTTATGTTATCTAGACTAATATTTTATTTTGCTTTACAACAAGAACATTTATTTGCCCTTTTGGATAAACTGCTTTAAATGGGTAATCTCATTTTCCATCTGCATATACTTATGAATGGTTATTCCAGATTTTGCCGTTAAATAACTAAGAAACTGCCTTATCAAATGCCATGACAGTGTACAAAGGTATTATTAATAAAATCATTTAATTGTAGCAAATCCCAGAGTAATGTAACATTACTATTAGATTGTTTAAATAAAATTTAACGGACACGTTTCAATATTAAAAGTTTAGATTTGAGGAACATAACGTGTGGCATATCTTAATTTCGCAAGAATTGCAAAGGTGCTTTGAAATGTTTGAATTAAATCCAACTTTAAGACCAAATGTCGAGCACACAGGTATGACGCTTTGATGCCAACGTTTAAACATCAATTTAACAGTCAACTCTTCTAAACATAACATACGGATATAATTGACTTTTTGTAGCTCAAAACTTATCTACAGTATTCAGTAAGTTCAAGAATGTATGGATGTGTGTGAAAGGTATGTCCACAGCAGATTGTTTAAATGATTCAAATACCAAACCATGCTGAGACTTGTCAGTATATCAATTCCTGCGGATTCAGCTATCAGGAAAAACATTAAGAGGTTTAAACAAATCTTAAGAAAAGCAGAAATATGATAAGCCATGGCAGTATTAAACAAAATTCAAAATTCTTCAAACATAGATAAATGATAAATCTTATATTTTAAAAAGCTTACATATAATTTATCATTCCGAAAAGCGACAGCACATAAGCAGAACCAATTGTGTTTGCTCACATTGAACTTCTTGATGAATGGTTAATGCTTGATTTCATACACTCACGTATGCCATTACACATCAAAGGGACACGAACTGTCTCCTTTCGATTTCTTTGAAAAGAATGTGCCAAAGGCGGTAGTAAGATCACTCGGCGGAAGAACCAATAATGACATCGGACATTTACTGAGTCATATAGGAACACCACTGATGTCAACATCTATATTGCTAACGGCCTATTCTTGATAATCTGAGAACAATATTGGACAAGCGATCCATTTGATTTATGACAACACTAAAGACGTGAAGGATTTAAGTATGACAAAGGATGTATGAATGAACAAAACTGACAATTTGGATAAACCAGAAATAAGCTTGTGTGCTCCAAGACAAGAAAATTCCAAGTGTTATTGCTTCGCGTCAAGCGATATATTTAACTAAATGAATCAGATGATTCAATCAGACGATATATTGAAATGACATTCAAATCATCTAAATTGATTTTCAAGACCTACGAAAGAAACTGTCGTATATATGTTTTTGCTGCCATTTCCTTGTCAAATGTTGACTTTTCCAGGTTTATCTCATTCTCTCCCCACAGAGGCAGATCAAGTCAAGAATGTTTTATCATCATTTCATGACTTGATTTGCCTCTGTAGGGAGAGACTGTAGTCACATGAACAAAGGGAGATAACTCTCAATTATTTTTATTCTTGCCAGGTGCGCCCTCACCGGCGGATGGACAGTGACTGTCGAATGATTAAATATAGGATTTGAAGTGAATTGTAAGAAGTGATGTCTGATGAAAAACATTCGGAGATTCTACTCGCCATAGATCGTATTGGTAACACACTAAGTGACTACAAAATCGAGTCTGACAGACGATTTCATGTAATTGAATCAGAATTGTCCCGTCAAAATAATGGCGGCCATTATAATGCAAATGTTGCATCATCGGGTACCGATACCCCGCTCAGGCCTACGTCTAGTCCAAGTGACGAAACTACCCCTGAGACTCGAAGGTCAATGAACGGTTTTGAACTACAGTGTCAATATAGGCAGATAAGAGACAATTATCACAAACTGACTCTTGAGCGTGAGTTTACTGTTCCCGAATGCAAGGGCGTTAAACGGGATTTTCAACATTTAGCCTCTGTGGTAAATAAGAACGCTCGTTACGCTGAAACGGCCATAAAAATCCTGTGGTCAATTTCGGACTGTCTGCCTCAATCTACTACGTCAATTCTGGGTGACCTTAGCTGTGTGTTGCAAGCACAAGTTTCCTATCTACAAGAGGAACAGGCTCATCTGTATGTACAGAGTAACTTTGATCAAGACACTGCTCGTGTATTCAAGTCTTTACAGGGGAATTCCCAAGAATTTTCTGATGCCACACTGAACAATATCCAAACTGCAGTTTCTCTGTCAGCGGCGCGTATTCCTAACAGAGGAAGACCAGGCTTTAATAGCCGAGGTGGCTTCGGAAACAGGGGTAGATTTTCAAGAAACTCGTTTCGTGGCGATCACAATGACAGAGATGTGTTCACTAACTTTACTCGTGGTCATGGACGGAACTTTCGCCCACCATTTCAAGACAGAAATATGAACAATAAACAAGATGAGGGCAGCTCCTAATGGGGTTTATTGCTAACAGTCTTAGAGAACATTTACAAGAGTGGCGTTCCATTGGTGTTAATAATTACATTTTGTCATGCATATCTGAAGGTGTCGTCTTTGATTTTAACACTGTACCGGAACATTTTGTTTGTGACAACCATACTTTATCAAGAGAACAGTGGATATTTGTGAATGAAGAAATTAGAAAATTAGAACAATCAGGGGCTATTGTAAAATGTGATAAACTTCCTCATTGTGTTTCACCTTTAGGTTGCGTGCGCAAAAATAAAAATAAATGGAGATTAATAATTGACCTTCGTCGGGTGAATGGACATATTCACACTCCAAAGTTTAGATACGAAGATGTCAAAAGTCTCAGTTCAATTGTGCACACCAATGATCACATGATAACTTGGGACTTACAGAACGGCTTTCACCATGTTGGTATTCACAAGTCCCTTCAGAAATATTTAGGTATATGTTGGAGAGACCAGTATTATCAATGGACCGTATTGCCATTTGGACTGAGTGTCAGCCCGTTATTTTTTCACAAAGTGACTCGTTCTGTGATCTCGTATCTTCGTTCTAGGAATTATCGGCTATCTAGCTATGTGGATGATGGAATATTATGTGCTGATGAGACGGACATTCTAGCTCATAAAGACTTTGTTCTGAGAACACTTAAATCGCTCGGCTGGCAACTGAATTTAGAAAAATGTAGGTTGACGCCGTCTACATCTGTGGAATATCTTGGATTTATCGTTGACTCATGTGGTATAGATGACTCTCCTACTTTGCTGGTACCGAAATATAAACTTCAGAAACTAAAACATGATTTGGGTAGAGCATTAAAGAAAACTCAAATTTCAGCCCGCGCATTAGCACGTGTCGCTGGCCTGTGTATTAGTCTTACCAGGGCTGTGATTCCTGGCAAACTTATGCTGAGAAGTGTGTATCGTGTGCTGGCCTCTAAGACCTCGTGGGAGGATAAGCTTTCTTTGACAGATGATGCTAGATGCGACTTACAATGGTGGATAAGTTCAATAGGCAAGTGGAATGGTGTGTCACTGATTCCAAAGGTGATTCAAACCCAATTATATACCGACGCGAGTCATCTTGGATGGGGTGCTGTGGTGGAGGACCATGTGGCACAAGGCTTTTGGAGCCCCCGAATTTCACACATGTCCTCAAATTACCGAGAGCTACTAACAGTAAGAATGGCCCTGGAATCGTTTTCTCAAAGCCTAAGAGACAAACATGTTCAGCTGTTATCAGACAATGTGACAACAGTCGCGTATGTAAACCACCTTGGTGGGCCGTGCAAAGATCTGACAGAGGTTGTGACTGGTATATGGGACAGAGCCCTACAACTGAATGTCACGCTAACGGCAAAACACTTACCGGGAGTACAGAATACGTCCGCAGACGCATATTCACGACTCAACCCGCAGTACGAATGGATGTTGAATCCAAATCTATTTCATATGATAGACTACCTGTATGGTCCTCACGACATAGATCGATTTGCGTCAATGACAAACACTCAGCTTCCGGTGTACAACAGTCGTTTCGGAGATCCTCTCACCTCCGGAGTGGATGCACTAGCACAACAAGATTGGGGAGTGTTCAACAATTATGTAAACCCACCTTTCAGGCTAATCGGGAATGTGCTGGACATAATCAAGTCTCAGAGGGCTCATGCGACTGTGATAGCGCCATACTGGAAAGGACAGATCTGGTTCCAGACTCTTCTGGATATGTTAACCTCTCCCCCGCTGCGTCTCCCGAATTGCCGGAAATCCTTCCTTCAAAGAAACGTGTGTCCAGAACCTCAGAGGAATCCTCGCTGGAGATTGTACGCTTGGAGACTATGTGGGCGCGAAAACTGTTGTCAAAGGGTTGGTCTGTAAGAGCAAGTACCCAGTTTAAGTATTGTTTAGCTACTTCAACTCTTGCACTATATAACCGGCTAGTTCTCAAACTGCAACAATTTTGCCTTGAAAGGAAATTCTCTTTTCCGGTTGTGACAACAAGTACCGTTGCTGAATTTTTGTGTTATGTTGCGGACTCAAGTGAGCGACCTGCCTCTCAGATTCGTTCTACATTGGCAGCCCTATCATGGTTGTGTCATGCACAAGGTGTAGATAATGTGTCTTGCCATTTTGAAATTTTGAGACTTAGAGATGCTCTGACTAAGTCAGGAACGTCACAGGTTCGACAGAAATCGAAAGTTATCCCTGTGAACCGTTTTCGTGATTTCTACCATACCCAACCGAATACAGGTGACCTCCAGTTGAAGGATCTACGAGAGAGGGCTATTGTGTTACTATCTTTGGCTGCGATGTTGCGCCCATCTGACATTGCCCCAAAGGGTGTTACTTTCGATCCATCCTTACTAAGTCCTTCTAAGATGGTTTTCAGCATTGACAATGTGCGTTTCAATGAAGACGGGTCCATGGATCTGGACTTTCATGGCATTAAGAATGACACGGATAGGTCAGGCTTTAATGTAACTATTCAACCTGCTTCCGATATTTGGATGGACCCAGTTAGTACCTTGCTGTCGTATATCGACCGCACAAATCACATGCGACAAAGTCTGCCTGACAAACCTGTCTTTCTAACATTGAACAAACCATTCAAGGCCATAGACTCAAGTACTGTTTCTCGCATACTAGATGGAGCGTTATGTAGAGTCGGACTGAAAGCAGATGGGTTCTCTGCCAAGGACTTCAGACCTACTGGGGCAACAAAAGCAGTTGAGAATAATGAGGATCCCAAAAAAGTGATGCGTGTAGGCCGCTGGAAAACAGAGTCTGTGTTTTACGAACATTATGTACATGCTAAACCAGCGAAGTCAACAACTGATAGCATCATGAGTTAACTGACCCGTTGACATTTTTCTGATTGTTCCTGCTTCGTGTACACGTGACATAACAATAACATTTATTCTTTATCCTTAACCTTAATTTCTTATAAAAGTAAAATATACTCATGTTGATTTTAATGGTTTTACATCTCTCTATTTAGGGCATTTTTGTTAAATAAAGTTTCGATCTTTGTTCAGAGTGACGTAAGTTTTCCTTAAACTGTAGTCACATGAACAAAGGGAGATAACTCTCAATTATTTTTATTCTTGCCAGGTGCGCGGTTTTCTGTTTAGGCTTTTATTATTCTGAAATGATTGATTATATATGTTGTATACCTTATGATTTATTGTATACCTTTGTGAGGGCCTCCTTGCAGGAAAGGGCATTTTTTTTTGTTAAATAAAGTTTCGATCTTTGTTCAGAGTGACGTAAGTTTTCCTTAAAATGGGTTTATCTGTGCAGTGTGGCAGTTGTGTCTGGCAGGCCTTTGGATATCTTATTTCACCAAAAGAGAAAACATCCTTCGTTTATCATAATGATCCACAAACTCTATGTACAGATATATAACTATAGATAAGAGGAAAACGACCCTTGTACATTGTATAGCTTTAGGAGAGACGATGGGCAGTTGATGATTTCAAAGAAAAGTGATATTATAGCATTAGACATATACATCGAAAAACATGTCATCACTAATGTCTTCTTAATTTTTGATGTGGGCTATGCATCAATCAGTGATGGAAACTCTCGAAAACATGAACAATGACATTGGAGATGAAAGATAACATCAACAAAGGATGTTAAATGTAATTTGACAGAACAAATTCTATGTTACAAATTTACATATATTAAATCCCTGTACATCAACACTAATGGATTCCAATTTTATCTTCATTTCTTTATTTGAAATGCACCAAGCCCAAAGCCTCATTTCCCTGACTATTGGTCGATCAACGTGAAATTTAATCAACCAATGAGTGAAGGAGATAAACCAAACCATTTCGAACATTTCTTGTGGTCACTTTAAGGGATATGGTATTAAATGTAGGCTGAAATTTAATCTTTGAAATGAAATCATATCTGATGAATATTTATGATGGAAAAAGGAGCCCACTGTAGGTATTCATTTTCAGCACAGTAATGAACTAGACTTGCAACACTAATGTAGACTTGAGTTATAAGAAATATTTTGTTTTAGGTCCTGTTAAACAGACTATTTAAACGCTGTTTGTCAGATTTTGGGGAAAATAGGACTCTAAGCGAAAACTGCCCTGTTTAGTAAAACCCATATTACATGATATATGAACAAAGGTTAACAAAGAAAACAAACTTTTAGGCAGCTCTTCACGTATAAACACGTTATATTTTTAAATCCTTTAAGGATGAATATTTCATATGACCTCAGATTGCAAAAATGTATTTTAAGACCTGCAAGACAAAGTCGCTTGGTTTTATTAGATGAACATAAGGTAGTTCAGTCAAGGATGATTTGCAGCTACAAGGAAAACGATCAAGGTAAAGATAGAGGCATTTGTTGTTTTTCCCAAATAATGTAAGCTTGAACGGTTGAGATATTGGCTTTTCACAACAACAGACATACCTTGTTGAGTTGCCTTTCAGTAAGAAAACTAAGGCTTTTAATTCATTCCAAGAAATGCCTTTGAACAAAAAAAAATCCATTTTTATGCCCCCGAATCGGAGATTCCGGGGGTATATTGTTTTTCACCTGTCCGTCTGTCCGTCCGTCCGTCTGTCTGTCTGTCCGTTTGTCCACAAAAACTTTAACCTTGGTCATAACTTTTGATTGGTCAGAGCTAGCTCTTTGATACTTGACATATGGATCCCTTGTGATGAGACCTTTCAGATGACACCATGACATTTGACCTTGTGACCTTGACCTTGACACAGCGAGCCTTTTCCGAAAACTTTAACCTTGGCTATAGTTTCTATACTGTCAGTGCTAGGTCTTTGATACTTGACATGTGTATCCCTTGTGATGAGACCTTTCAGATGACACCATGATATTTGACCTTTTCCGTCCGTCTGTCCGTTTGTCCACAAAAACTTTAACCTTGGTCATAACTTTTGATTGGTCAGAGCTAGCTCTTTGATACTTGACATATGGATCCCTTGTGATGAGACCTTTCAGATGACACCATGACATTTGACCTTGTGACCTTGACCTTGACACAGCGAGCAGGATGCATCCGGGGGCATTCGTGTTTCACAAACACATCTTGTTTATATTGGTATTGCTTACAATAACGCATAGCCATTATAGGGAATTGAAAGACATTTGAAATACAGTTGACGAGATATTCTAGTTACTGAATCTTATTCATTGGAAAATTATTGCCTAAAGGGTCTTTTGCTTTTAAAGAAAAGTAGAATTACATACGTTCTTCATGTATTTGATAAAAAAAAGTTAACTCTGAATTGTTTGAAAAGATGAAACTTCGAGGATGATGTATGATGATCAACATTAGACGGATATTTCCTCAAAAAAGTTTACTTATGTAAATAGATTTTTCTTTTAAGACAGATGATTTGTAGAATAAAACCACATCAACCAAAATGTTCCCCTGTGTAACTCATGTCTAGGTGTGATACTGAAATATAACAGTTTGGAAGTCTTAGAGCAACTGTTCATTACCTCTAAAGTCCAACAATAAAGTTTATCTCGAAAACATTACGGATAGTTGCTTGAAAGCTAAGTGTTACAACTTTGCTTTAAAGAACGTGCTTAAAGAATTTAAAGGATAAAAAGAGATTTTAACAGCTTAAGCACAAAAACACGCAGTGGCGATCGATGTACTGTTAATAACAGTGTAATTGGCCCATTTCGTGTGAAGTTTTTTTTTTTTCACTAATATTTCCCCCAGTGTAATCCATGTCAAGGTTTGATACATGATATAACAGTTACTGTTCATAACTTATTAGGTCCAAAAATGAAAGTTATTTTACATTGCGGAAAAGTGCAGTTGTTAATTGTTACAACTTTCACTTTAAAGAACGTGCTTAAAAATTTAAAGGATAAAACGAGATTTTAATAGCTGAAGAACAAGTACACGCAGTGACGATCGATGTACTTTTAAATTACAACAGTGCCATTTTGTGTCATGTTTTTTCGGCAATTTGAAATATGGACTGACTAGGGGGATTCATTTAAGTTTGAGCTTTTTTATACGTTTCTAAAGAAAAGCATCGCTGGAATCCTTACATGATACTTCCTGGATATTGTTTTAGCTTTGCTTTTAATGCAGGATATAACACTGTTATGAACCTATAATTTCTATTTGAAGTATTATTTTTTAATATCTTTATTCCTGTCGTGTGTTTCGAGTAAAACAATTCATGTCTGTTTTACAGTTTTGATATAAGTGTAAAAGAATATCAACTTATAAAAGAGCACAGTTCAATAAATGTTTTAATTGCAAACTGAAGTTTTGATTTAAGATAGTATCAGTTATTCAATCAACTCTAACAATTTTTAACAAATATGTGAAGCAAAAATATGCAATAATTTTTCAACGAACATTCATTGAAGTACAAAAAATGAAATGGAAATATAACTTGAAAATTGTGATTGTTCAATTGATACCATTAAGGATTGCTTTATTGTCATCATTTGGTTATCGTTAATGTCGATATGGATGATTTCTTTGTGAATTTATAGCTGCCCTAAGAAGCATTGAGGCCAGACAATATTCTGATGCTGTTCCCCAGTGTACTGTAAATCATACCTTTCATCAACACAAACAGCATTTTGGAAATTGCAAGGCAATAAAATGATAATGTTAGAATGACTTAATGCATTTATGATGAACACATCTATCACATTTTTAAAAACTGTGTGATGTTTAAAATGTTAATCAAAAGTAATAAATTGTTAAGAAACATGAGTTTTTAGATCAATGAGCACATTCATATTCTCACAGAGAATCAATATTACAAAAGCATTAAAAGGTTATGAAAATGTATCATATTCATGTGAACATATTATACACATTCTCTCAAAAGAATTAAATGTTGGAAGGTTATTGACTAACATAGGCTGTCACCAACTTTGATCAAGAGTCAAAGTGGTAATCTCCCAGTCCGGGTTCTCACATACATGTACCTTTGAGACAATCAATGCAAAGGTAATGTTTTTGCGCTAAACTAAGAGTTCAAAAGAAGTGATCTGGAAATCAAGAGTCAAGATCACCGTTATCAACTTGTGTCTGCATATATTTCCAAAAAAAATTTCCACAAATTTGGTAGCGTTGCATGAAATCTTAAAGGGGCAGTAGCAGGGGGAATATAAGATGATGATGATGAACATTTAAATAAATGGTTCAAATTGAAAGACATGTAATTGAATTAAACAAACCAGTAATAAATCAAATATATAATGTAAAGTTCAACCATGCGATTCAATTTTCTTACACAAGGTATTCACATACAAAAGGCCACAAATAGACTTTATGTGAATCTTTATAATTCGTTCTCAGACTATGGATGATTGTTTTTTTGACACTATCAAAATAATACATTTAGTATTAACGTAAAATTATCAGTGAAAAATATATAAAATGAAATTTAAAAGAGAACCTGATTCTGTCCCTTTTATTGATATATTGCATTAAACGCAATGTGGAAAAGAGGACAAATTGTCCCATTGATATTTTAAGTACAATGCAAGATATTTTAGTAAAATTGAACGGTAACCGCGAAGATTTTTACTAAGGATTTTGAATGTTGTAGTCTACACGGCGTCCTGTTCATGATATGGATGGATGCAAAGGAGGGATGGACAGCTGAACATTGAACCTGTAAAGATGAATGGGTATCTTAATTAGAGAATCTAAAATCCAAAATAACAGTTGCATTTATCCTGCACAACATGTTTATTTGTAATAGATAAATGTAAATAAGAAACCTGATCATCAATGAAAGCTTGGATGTGCTCAGCGTGGTTTACAAAATCATTGTGCATTGGTTTGAAATTCTCTTTAAGATAAAGAAAGTCGTACATGTCATTCTTTGTTGCTTCAACGTCTTCAAATGTGATTCAAAGAAGAAAATATACATCTTAAAAGTAATTAAAAAATAAGATTTGTATATTTGCATCCATTAAATGAGATTAAATATTACATATTTTAGCATGCAATTTAATAACCTTCCCTAAAAAAAACATTCTTCTCCAAATAAGTTGTTTGACGCAGTTAATGAAACTCATTAGGATAAAAAGCTTGCTGTATCCGATATGGTAGATAATAAAATCATTGTTCTCTTGATGAAATGTCATACAGACCAAAATAACTCAAAGGCAATATCAAATCTTTTCTCAAGGGAAAAACGTTATGACCAGAAGATAGTCTTGTAATAATGATAACTTAAAACACTGGTTAAACATTGGTGGCTGTTATTTCATCAAATTGATTGATGATTACATTATGCCATCACATTATAAAAAGAAGATGAGCTTGGAAAAAAAATGCAGTTGTGCAACCCTTATTGTTATTTTTCGCATATCTGGCAAATAATCGGTTCTTCGCTTTTCCCGTCAGCCTGTCGATCTATACATATTCACTTTCTAAAAACTAAAAACTTTATACATTTCGTAAAGTTACATGTACTTTGGTCATTTGGAATACTGGATTGTCACGGCCTATACTTTTTTATTTTACCTCAAATAAAAGGTTGTGTAATGACTGTTAAGCATTTTAAAATGGTTAATTTTATTACACTTTGTCCCATTCAAAGGGGCATAGAAGTTAAAGGCTGTCATTTATCGTTGACTTTCTTCTGTTCGAAACATCCATTCTTGAATTTCGGACATTTAGAGTTTAAAAACAAATTATTTCTATTTTAATTCTTTACCTTTTCGACCTAACATGCTAAAACTTTTCTGAATTTATAATTTCCTGATTGGGATTAAAAAACGAAAAAAATAACATCACTGTAGATGGCATACATTTAGGTTTTTTTATATAGGATTACTCTTCACGTTATCAATCTAATCATATGGTGACTTCAGAAGCTGATGGAACAATGGAAATATAACTGATTTCGTAAAGATAGACAGGAACGAATATTTTCATCTTCGCTTTTTCTGCATAACACATTCCCAATGTTTGCAACAACTATTAAAAAGACCAACATACTGCAAGCCGAACTCACAATCTATTCTAAGATGTACATAGAGTTGTTTAGTCAAGGTTGTTTTGCAGTTACAAGCCAAGAAAAGATCAAGGTAACGATTGAAGCATGTGCTGGTTTTCTCAAAGTATGTTATCTTAACTGGTTGAGACGTTGCCTATCACAACAACAAGCTCACCTCTTCAGGTGCAGAAGAACCAATGTTTTTTGCATCATGAAAGAAACGCTTGATCTATTGATTCTTAATATATTGCATTTATATTAACATAACTTTGACGATTAAATGACATTGAAATTCATTGAAATTCAACCGACGATAATTATTTAAACCAAAATTTGATGTTTATTGCAAAGTACTTTCCTTAAAGCCTAGGTCTTTTGTTATCAATAAAACATCATAACGTTCTAAATGGTCTTACGACAAGGTTTATTTAATACTAAATATTGAATTATCGGTTGCCTAGTGAAAAGAATTGTATTAGACAAGCTGCTGTTGCTTGCCATTTATATTATGCCTTGCCATACAATGCATTTAAAACAAAATATTACAAATGGAATCATGTAAGATAAAAACATGTAGATGTTAAAATTTAATTTTCTAAATGGATTGAATTTTTTTTTATTTCCACGAGAGATATTTCGATTTTGAAAACATGGTAAGCTTTCATGTCATTTGGTTTCTTTATATGTAGACTAATGTATCTGAGTTGGAAGATTTACTTTAAGTTAAGATAGTACTTGTCAAGTTTATCAGTGTATACTTTAGCATTGTGCTTAAACAAATAAGTCGAAGACATAGGGACCAACTCACTTTAAAAATATAATTTTCAAAAATCAAAATATTCTTGCAAATGTTAAAAATACAAGTGATGGAGATTTTTGTCTTCTAAATCAAATGTATAAGGGGACATTTGAAATTGTATGTATGTATTTTAACTTAATAAGACAATGATCTTCTTTGATTGACAAATTGAGGTAAATCATTTTTAGAATATCGATTGTAAAGCATGCGCAGAAGGGAGCAAACGCAAGCAGAGCAAAAATATGACAGTTAGAATGAGAACAATTTGTTGTTTGGAAAGTATGATTAGGACAATTCATTGTTTTACACTCCAATTAAGAACAGGAATAAAAATGAATTTCAATTTTTATCGCTGTATCTTTTCTCGTAGTTATAAGTTTTGTTATTGTGGACCTCGAATTGATATCATGTATAAAGTTAAGGTCTCTAGACCAAAATACACTACATAAATGTAGATTGATTTCAGACAACATTTAATAGGTTATTTTTCAAATTTCAGTTTGTCAAATTTGATATCTTAAAGTTTTATCAAAAGTATTTGATTTTCATAAATACATATACATACAAATTAAATGTTTTCTCTGCATCATTTCCAAAATTGGAAAACGTCTAATTTTATTTCATAACTGAGGAATCCTAATTTCAAATTTCAGATATCGTATATCGTCAGAACCTACTAACTTCAGTTCCCGCTTACATCACAATCATTCTTTTAACAACATGTATAAATAGTGATTGTCAAGATATGCATGCTTAATTATTAAAATTTTGATTTGAATTTTTACCATATTCAGGTCTCTGCATTGTTAAAAATCTACTGCAAGAAAGCTAAACAGCTTGATGCTCAGACCAAACAAATATTTTTCCCTCAAGCTATTATTCAAAAGTTTTGAATGAGTCAGATAATGAAACATCCTTGACAAAACAGCAGTGTATGATACATGTACATGCAGGTATACAGATACTATTTTTAATGTCATAATTTCCAGAAATCTTATAAATACAAAATTCTTCAACAGAAAACAAGTGATAATGATTGTAGATTAAATCATCATAAACCTAATATTAATAAAATGTCCTATTTATAGCATTCATGACCTTCAAATGTACATATAACATGGTTTTCCATTGAATCTATCATCAGCTCATTTTTCAGTGGAATAAGAAGACATAGTCATTAACATCCCCGCCAAATAAGTGTTCATTTTCACAGTGTAGGAGCGCTGTACTCGCGTTTTGCAGTACTGATGTGCCTGTACTCAAATTTGCAGTGTTTGTGTGGCACAGACCATTTCAAGACGAAAGACGCGCTCTCATATTGTAGTGAGTAGTTATTTTATTCAAACCACAGGGTCATAACAATGGAATATTTTGGTTCACAAGGGTTCAAAGCATTCAGATACCAAGTTTCAGACTCCAAAACTGTCGAATAAAAAAACTCTTGTGAAGTGAAAGTAACTGATGTGACGTATTTTCGGTTTCTTTTGAATTATCATTATTTCTCCTTTATAGACATTTATGATCTTTTGACACAAGCTTCTAGGTATTTCGTTCCACATTCTCTGCGAATTTCACTTTGATCCATGCAGTAGTTTAGCTCTAATAAGCAAAATTAGACTGTACTCAGATATTCAGTACTTGTGTGCAGGTAAGACTTCTTGTGTGCAGGTGTACTCAGTGTTTGTGTGCCGGTATATGAAGACTGTACACAGTTCTTGTGTGCTGTCAATGAAACGACTTTTAGAATTTATAGCATTTACTTGACAATCAATACTCTAGTGTATTGCTGTGTATTTAGTTTGAGACATATATGGTTTTTGAACTGTATTTCGACATCTTTGCCAGTGTTATAGTGGTTGAGCCAATAAAGTGGCGCAAATATGGTATCAAATACAATTTCAATTTCATCATTCAACAAAGATTACAACCAGGCAAATGCATGTTTTGTTGTAGGGATATCTGAATGTGAATAAAATTATTGACTTATTGAAAATGAGCCTTCAAGTCATGATGGTGAATGTACATTAAAAGAGACATATGATAATATAATAATAGTAAGTGTTTCCACAGATCGGGCAACAGAAACGTCCACTTTTCTGGTGTCTAACTTGGACATGTGACTTATGACCAGAATGGCTCTTAAATGTCTTCCCACAATGCTCACAAATTATCTTATATGACTGATGACAAAACTTCATGTGTTCCTCCAGTAGAAACCGCGACACATAAGAATGGAAGCAGTCGTGGCATTTGAACCAATCGATGGTTCGCCATGCATAGAGTAGCCTTCTTTGATTAACTCAGCTAAACTCACATGACAATGCAGAACTGCTTTGATCCAGTCAGCTAAAATCACACATTCAAGTCGTTGAGTTCTTCAATACAATTATAAGCTCTCAATTTTAATCCTTAATTAGTTATCGTAACATCCTTCTTGGTTAAATTTAATAATTTAATCCATGTATTTAAAGTCATTATACATAAACACTTCATACTTTCTTTACAATATCAATTGCAAAGATTACTTTCTCAGTTAAAACAAACATAGTTTTCAATTATTAATACTCAAGGATGCATTCTTTACAAAAACTTTGATGTCAAGATCAATGTAATCTGTTTTTACGATAAAAGGACTTTTTCCTGAGGACTTTTTTTTCTGGTACTTTTTTACCTATAATCTTATAATCAACCTCATTCTCAACGGACATTTTTCATCGACTTGGCATGTGATATTGAACTCTAAACATTTGTCCATTACCTCATGATAAACTCACCAAGATAATTATATGAGTGAATGTTTTACTTGTTGGTACGTAATAAGTTTGCAGATGTTGCTGGGTATGCCTAGTATTGAAGTTTGATTTTTTACATAAGGATGATTTTATTCGGCAACTATCTATCTGACTATCTTGGAAAACAGTAACATTTAACTATTACACCAATTTATCAACAAGAGTAAAAGACTCTCTTGACTTAATTTTGATTTATTTTTTTATCTGAGGCTGCAGCCAGAATATTAGAACATTGCCGTAGGATAATAGCTATTTATTCTGTTATCTTAAAAAACTACACAATTGAACGGGTGCACTCACATGTAAGAAGAGGATTCTGCCAGTTCAAAACAAGTATATTTTGTTGAAGTTATTCAAGACCGATTATTATTCTAAAATGAGTGATCTCTTTAAAAACTATTTTTCAAATTGTTACCTATGTACGGATTGTGTTCATCGATATGATGTTATTATCCGCAAATTATCTTGGTTTTCTGAAGGACACGCATTTGAATAAGCCTATTGGTTGTTTGCGTATCCTTCATGTATGATTAACATTACTTTTTTTCCTGTTACTTTTTTTCTTATCACCTTAACATGCATATATATGTTTAAACCAACGTATTCAATACTGTACTTTTGTGATGTTACTTAAGCATAAATGAAGATTGTATAAAACATTTTGGTTACAAAACTATACTATACAGAATTTGAAAATCTGAAGCTACACGACAATGAGTGTTAATATTGTTTCATCTGATAAAACATAATGACTGTTCAATTCTATTCCGCTGGGTCATTTTAGATTCGAAAACATTTCTCTAAGACAAAACAGCTCATTGCTCGATAGGAACAAGATAATGATTCAGCCAATCAACGACCGCATGTCATAAAGGGTAATTTCCCGGTCACAATGACCCCACCTCGTTTGGCCAGCGCCCAGTCCGTGTCACGTGACCTCTTTCCTCGGCTATGGCATTACGTAACTTCTGGTCAATTAGGTGTGAAAGCCTCGAAGTACTAGTTCCCCTTTAAACTTATTTTCGGCATTGTGGGAAAGCAAATGTCGCTTCATACTGGAAGATCGTTCAGTTTTGTAAGCGCAACTCCCACACATATGATATGGTTTGCTGAATGAACTAACAGCCTTTGCAGTAGAAGTCTTGGTCGGAGCTTCCACAAGGGCAGGAGTATTCTGTTCTGCCGGTGAATTCAAACTTGTTTCAACATCTTCGTTACTTGCAACACTCATAAACGAGAGGTCGAGGCATTCAATCTCCGACATAATCTGAAAACTAAACGTACTCTAAATGAGAAGATTATTACCGAGGTATTATTATCTTTTCTTGGAGGACAATGCTCTCTTTTCTTGGAGGACATACAAACTATCTTAACAGGAAAATATAATACACTGTTTTGTATTTATTTCGCCAATCCTTTTAGACCATAAACCATTTAATA
Organism: Steromphala cineraria; assembly: GCA_916613615.1. Lineage (NCBI taxonomy): Eukaryota > Metazoa > Mollusca > Gastropoda > Trochida > Trochidae > Steromphala > Steromphala cineraria. Next base: position 41,931,222 of record OU744724.1, on the reverse strand, counting down.
AGAGAAAATTTACTTGTCAAGTTCATGACTATTATCACTTGAAAACACAAGTACTGCGTACATTTGCACACAAGAACCGAGTACACTAAATCTTACCTGCACACAAGTACTGAATATCTGAGTACAGTCTAATTTTGCTTATTAGAGCTAAACTACTGCATGGATCAAAGTGAAATTCGCAGAGAATGTGGAACGAAATACCTAGAATCTTGTGTCAAAAGATCATAAATGTCTATAAAGGAGAAATAATGATAATTCAAAAGAAACCGAAAATACGTCACATCAGTTACTTTCACTTCACAAGAGTTTTTTTATTCGACAGTTTTGGAGTCTGAAACTTGGTATCTGAATGCTTTGAACCCTTGTGAACCAAAATATTCCATTGTTATGACCCTGTGGTTTGAATAAAATAACTACTCACTACAATATGAGAGCGCGTCTTTCGTCTTGAAATGGTCTGTGCCACACAAACACTGCAAATTTGAGTACAGGCACATTAGTACTGCAAAACGCGAGTACAGCGCTCCTACACTGTGATTTTACCTTCCAAGTTTTCTCAAAACACGACAATAATGGCTATAAGTCTTCACAAAATATTGTTTTTGCTTTTGTTTTTCAAACTCAAGGTTTTGATACTTTTGATACCGGAGACAAATCAAATTTGATAATTCCTATGTAAGTAATTTTTAGAAGAGTTGCCCCTTTTTTAACACGAACGGACAGACACAAGGACGGACGGAGCCCAAATCCCTATCACTCCTCAACTTTGTGACGGGGGATAATAGAGATGCCAAAGGTTACAGTGTTTAGTTATGAAAGATTTAAGACAAGAATTCTTACAGTCTGGTTAAGGCAGGAAGTAACGGTTACAATGTAACAGCACAACGATAGTTAAGCCAAGTTAAATTATTGGAGAAGAGATAATGTCAATTAGCACTATTATTAGAGCGTTATTTGGTCACATATCGTGTTATTTCTTCAACTGGAATAATAAAAAAATTACACTCTCTTCCCACAGAGGCAGATTTCGGCGTAATATAGCAGAGGCTGTATCAACATTTCATTACTTGCTCTGACTCTGTGATAGAGAATGGATCCTTTAAAGGGGCAGTAGCACGTTTTTAGGGGGGAAATAAGGTGATGTCAGGAAAATTAAAATTAATGGTTCCAATTGAAAACAATGTATTTAAACTAAATGGATCAGTAACAATTCAAATATATAACATAAAGTTTAGCCTTGCGATTCCCTTTTCTTACAGAAAGTGAATTAAAGGTGTTCACACAAAAATGGCCGCCAATGGATTGTATGTGAATCTTCATACTTTGTCCTCTGACTATGGCTGATTGGCTTGTGTAATAAGATTTATGACACTATCAAAGTAATACATTTAGCACTAACATACAATTATCAGTGAAAAATTTAAAATATAAAATTATCAAAAAACGTGCTACTGGTCCTTTAAGCTAACAGGCACGACTGCGCGTGATGCAAACTTTTCGCATGGTTTGGTGAAGCCGTCTGTCTTTCGACAAAAATGCTTACAGTGATGATTTAGATATCTTTTGATTCGCGTTCACTCTGATTTTTTAAATAATTTTAATCTTTTGGCCATATTGATATCAAAGAAAAGATGTCCTATTGTTTTCACAACATTCATTTGTGTCATGCAAGAATTGTTTCCGTTTTACAATAGGTTTGCACCTTGTTGAGTGTATTGAAGATTTTAAACTTAACATGTTGATTCAAACATATCATCTGCAGATGATAACCAATTATTATCCTACGCAGTCAGTCCGTATGTCCGTTTGTCCGTTCGTAATCTTTGCGTTTCAAGTGCATAACTCTAAACTAGCTTGACCAAGATCTAACTCCGTTAGCATGTGTACATGAACCGTTTTATTAATTTCGTTTCCAGGGCATTTCTCAAAAACTTAGTAAATATGCTTTTTCGATCAGTCAACACTAATTATTATTGTATATTCTTTTCGTAAATTTTCTTACGCAACTTAAAAAGTCTGTCTACATGTTGTCAGTGATATTTCATTATATGTATCTATCATGTACTCATAGAAATCAATATTGACGAGGACTACTTTCATGAAACAAGACAGAAATACTCGGAAAGGTAAACGACATAGTAATCAACAGCCTGTGTCAATATCTAGTTTGTGTTGTGTATGACACATTCATGGTTTCTGTAAGTAGAAGCAAATGCTAAGTTTGATTTTATATTTTTTCAATATAGATTTTTATTGTTAATAATGTCACATTCTTTCTATGTGTGAATGCTACAGTATTTTAGGAATATTGAACATATGGTAAGAAAATCATAATTATTCTGGAGCGATTGTCTTCAAACATATGTACTAAGATAAGCAGAGGGTAACTTGTATTTCATTTTCACAAAGTGATTTGTTAAATAGATTTTTTAAATATGTGTTAAAGTTCAGATAATCAATCTTTAATGATGTCATTTCATTTTTTTTTAAATGATAATTCTTCTATCATCAGAATCCGTTGTATTTTAACTGATAATAAACATCCTGAGACGTGATATTTGATAGGTTACCTCTGTATTTAAAGCATGAGGGAAATGAGTTTTTATGTAAGATACGTGATTATTAGTGAAAGCTGATATACATGTATGAAATTGGAATAAAAGGACAATGTAATTAGATGTTCGAAATAATTTGGAAATGTTTGTGTCAGCGCAAACATCAAATGAAAGGAATGAAATCTATTTAAAATGCACTTTTTATTTTATAAAAAATATATTTATTTTCTCAAAACATTAGGTTGACTCAATTAATGAAAGCTATTTTATCAGATATGAAAGCTCGTAAAAAAGATATGAAGTGCCAGACGAACCAAAATATCTCAAAGCCAATATTAATCTTACCTCAAGGGAAAACTGTTATGACCCAATAGACAGTCTTGTAATAACGATATCCTAGACAGTGGTAATACATCAGTGTCTGTTACTTTATCACAGGGATCACATTATGCCTTAAGGACATAAAAGACAATGAGCTCCAAAAATAACATCATAAAGTGCAGTGGTGTAACAATGTTGTGTTTTAGCACATCAGGCCTATTACGATCTTGAACGCTGAGTTTCCTGCAGCTGGTGATATGTTGTGAAGTATTCTAGAATTGTTGCTTACCCTATACAAATCATGAGTTTCTTCGTTGTGATGGTAAGTAATGCAATTTTGCGTTTAACCCTTTCACAGCCAAGAAACAAGAAACACATACAATTACAGGATCAGTGTGGCTGAAAAATAACGTTATTATTGGCATTCTACAGGTTGAGTTTATTAAGAATCGAGGTTTTCTTTATATACAAGTTTTCGATTCATAATTCTTCTTGACGACATTTGTATAAATGTTGAAACAGTGCTTATTCAGAATAAAGAAGTTGCATATCTATATAAAAAACTTAATTCTCTTTCTGCCTACCCTTTGCTCAATCACGTTCAAACAAAAGGTCAAATTGCAATTAAAAACCTTCTTTTTTACGAAGAAATTGCTTTTTTCAATGCTTGATATGTTTTCCTTATGTGAGAACAATGAGATATATGAGACTGTTATGGCTTCCAAAATGCCAACAGAACCAAGTAAGAAATTAGCAGACAACTAAACGAGACAGTTATTACTTGTTAATGAGGAGAAGAGGTGCTGTGAACCTTATAAAGGTTCCTTACTGCTTCAGTGGTTTTACATTACAAATCAGACTTGTTTTGTTTGGAAATCCCCCACTCAAAAACCTTTTCTCTTAGATCTTGATTTTATGTTACAATATATATGTATAAAGAAATCCTACTCATGAAGGTAATATTTATATTAAAAAAAATCGATTTTAAATGTTATTTATTAAGCTGATTCGATTTATGATTCCAGTAAAGGTGTTTCACAGAGGTATTTTTAAAAATTATGTACATATGAGCCATAATAAATATAACTTATTATAGTAGACTGTTGTAGACTCCCATACCATAGAAACTGATTATTGGGTTGATTCATAAAACATAAAACATATTAATAAATCAGAACATTATCCATTCTAAAATGATGTAATCGTGTTTTCATAAGCGTCAAATGGAGCTATTTCGACAATAACCATTGTTTAAATGATTGAGTGGGAGAAAATAGAAACCATGCTCATACAGCTTTCATCGGGTATACATTTTTCTGTCTTTTAATTCCAGACGAGATAAACTGTATCTCTCGAATATGTTGAGTGATCAAATATTAATACACATGCCAAATACAAATAATGAATACCTTTACCAGGGAAATCAACAAAAAGCCCATTTAGTCAGGTATGCATGACAATACTCAGCCATTATGTATAAATTACACCTTTACTGAACAACTGTATAATATTGGAACGACATATAATACATATATATCGTCATAGACATAACCTACTGACAAAAAGTTGTCCAATGGCATAATAATAATTCAAATTTTATATCTAATATGGTGCAGGCAAATTATCAAAAGATAAATTAGCTCATCTGGTCTGTAAGGCTCGATGGGCTTATGGCATAGCATGGTGTCCGGCATCCGTCCGTCCATCCGTCCGTCCGTAAACTTTGTGGAATTTCGACTTCGTCTCCAAAACCTTAAGGCCTAGAAAACTGAAAATTTGTGTACAGACTCCTTGGCTAGTGAGGATTATAAATTGAAACTTGTCGCCTATATACTTAATTTTATGATTGATGACCCCGTGGCCCCTACAAAGGGGGAATCACATTGGCAACACTCTTTAGCATAATTGATAATGAAGCCTGATGAGCTACAGGTCAATGCCTCTATTTTAACAAGGTTGTCATTAACAATTTGTTTTCCTTATATGTCAAGATATATATCCAAGGTCAATACAGCAGACCTCGACCCTGTGAAATGTTTCAACATTAAACAGTTATATGAGTTTTCTGTCACTTGCATTTGCATAAGTCACGTAAATTTTTATTTGGTTCATTATAAGCGATTTGAGTATGATATGTAACTGAAAATTCATTTATTCATATCAAAACAGTTATAGAATTAGCGTTAACAATACGTTAAGCATGTCTATTTATCCAATTATATTCAATTTATAATTGAAGATTTTAAACATTAACAATGACATTTATCCAAACCTAAGATTTACAAATTGTTAAAAATTACTGCATCTCAAGATCCAAAAGTTATTTCAGTGGAAATGTACTTCAACTTTTATGCATGATCAGCAAATAACGACACCTCTCATGTATATAGACCACTTAATCGGATTCCTTACTTACGCTACACTAACCAAAAACTAAACTGGAAAATCGAATCTTCCCTAAATAGACTGTTGTTTTGTAGTCACATACCAGCAGGTTACCCATTAGCACTCGGAAGTGTTCTACTTATCACAATATGGTGTCCCTTCTAGGATTTTATTGTCTGTAATGGATTTCTTATTTAAATTATATCAAAACACAATGTGAATGGCTCAATTAGAATTTTTTTTTTTTTTGGAACTGAAAAGATTTGGTTACAAAATTTTATCTCATGTTTAGGTTACATTCTATCTCTTTCATTTTTTAAACCCTAGATTTATTGCATGGACTGCCTTGTTCCTAAACTACCAGAATGCCAATGGCACTTCACTATTTGCTGTCATATATTTATTAATTTTCAGAATACTTTCTGATGATTCGCTGGGGATGTAATGCTTAATGCAAATGAATACACTTGAAAATGATTTTGGTTGGATTTTTATTGTCATTGTAGAAACCTCACTTGAACCCCATTATAACATTTCTGTTTCCAAACATAATTGACAGCTAAAAGAATGTGTAAGCATAAAGCCTGGTTTAAGCCTACTTGAAACAATATTTTCTGGTTAGTAACTTCGGAGTTCCAATTTACAACGACATCTGAATCATTCCTTTATCTCCAAATATAAATGCCAAAAAACACATTTTACTTAAATGTTTAACAAATTGTGCATGATCTTTTTGGATAACACACACTTAGTTTAACAGTTTATACTTCATTATAAAGCTTTTTTGTAAATTGATAACTTTTTGCCAAAAGTTTGTTCAATCATAATGAGAGTCATTCATATTCCTTAGATGGTAGAATTATGCCTTTTGAGCATTTTTGTATTATGATTCTTATGCATCATTCACATTTGTCATAAATGGGAGCGGCTAATCCCATATTCTCTTGAGTAAATATTTCCAAAACGAAGTATCAATGAATAGTCAACAAACAAGAGTTGTTTGAACAGAGTTTTCAAATTCTACTTACGAAACTTTATCATTTTGATTGCTGCTTTTTAATACATATCAAATGGCATTCATTGTTTTGTTTATTGTTCATATTCCATGACATATTGGAAATAACAGTGTTGCCTATAAAACCATATAGAGGTAATAGTTAGGGGAATAAAACATTCAATATGAGTCAGAAAAGAAATGGCTGAATCCAAACCTGAACTTTATGAGCGTCTGTTTTTGTTCAGAAAGTCTACATCTTGCGTACCCATAAACACATATTTTTATGTAATTCCCGTATACAGTTTATTCACAATATAGAGATTCTTAAATGGACGTAAATACGATACGTTTTATGAACCGAATTTCTGAAAATAAATATATCAAGAGTGTGAGCAAGTGGTTCACTGATAAATGATAGTAAATAGGTTATATTTTCATTATAAAAGTCTAAACTCAACAACTATATGTCTGGCAGTCCATCATTATTACTCTATCATGGCTATACTTGCTGAGAAGAATCGTAAGTTTTACCGTAACCATAATTTATGGCAGTGGATCAGATTCAGTCAAGGTTAGTTAGTACATTCCGTAATCCAAGCATCATATTGCATTCATGTGTAAAACATGCACCAACAAAAAATTGCAAAGAATTTGGCTCCCCAAAAAAAGTGCTTCAAATACACTAACTTAAATCGCCTTAGTAGTATACATCGACATAAAGTGAAACGTAGGTCGCATTTACAAGTTGGTGAGTTCAATTACATGATCATGACAGATATGAATAGGAACTGTCTTCATTATTGGAGGTAACAAGCTTTCTCAAGTCTTTGATATGCCTTTCCTCTTTGTCAGGAAAATGGTACATGCACAGTTTATAAAATTTAGAAATGTGGAACGTGAAAGAATTATTGGTTCATATTTGTGTCCAAGCGTACAGTGTAGATTTCTCCAAAGGACTTTAAGTTCTTCATCAAGGAGCTCCATGAAAGGTCAGACAAGAATTGTCAAGTCATCATTTTCATTGTAGGGTACCTAATAGCAGCTGTCTGCTTCGTTATCAGTTCTCATACATCTAAGTAAAGGTACAGATGTTTAATTCTCTCTTAACGACCTCTTAAATCGATGTCGATAATATTCTAGCTGATAAACCAGGATTTCTTCCAGGCCAAGGTTGTAGTGAAATATTTAAATTGATTTACATACGAATATGTAAAGTTCACATTAGTAAAAGATTAAACAATAATTATTTAAATATAAGCTTATTACAGAAACAAATAGGAAAATGTTTTACCTATCAAACGTTTGATATCCTCAAACATGCAGCTTAATATGTAAGAACCCATGAACCACTACACTAATGACTCAACCCAGACTCAACCAATTGGTACAAAACCAATACCAGGATGATTCTTGGATGAAATATATGCTTTTGTCATTTCATTTCAAATGTCTTCGCCCTCTCTCTGTAATGTTCTATTGTGTTTGTGCTATGTGATCATGTAACCTCAGGAAATATTTAATCTGCATGTGCAAAACGTGTAAAACCTCTATTGTACAGAAATCTTTGACACCTTAAACTCAAAATCTTATTTCTCTTAATCTTGTCATTTTGAGGTATAATATTGGGATAAAGGATGTTTAGGATAATGTCAGAGTAACTCTTAATTTCTATTAAATAATGGAGCCGAAGGCCGCAGGACACGAGACTCATTATTTGTTAGGAATGGAGATTAGAGTTTAAAGGGGCAGTAGCACGTTTTTAGGGGGAATACAAGGTGATGTCACGAAAATGAAAATTGGACTCAACTTAATGCCTGTCAAAAAATAAACTTAAAATATTTTACAATATCAAATTTTAAACTGAAAAACTGCATTTAAAACACAACGATCCATTAGTGAAAAGTGATGGAACGAGCAAACAATAGGCTGATGTCACAAGTGTTACTGTTTGTATTACACACAAGTTATTCCACATGTTTTATACAATCATTGTTAAGAATAACGATTGCTTTGTTATTTTTTAGGAAGATGTTGGTGATCATTTTCCAGGTTGAAAGTAAAATAAGATAAATTTGATGTTGATTAATATCAGCTCTTATTTTATTACACATGACCATTATAAAGGCATGTCATCTAAATAGATAAACCCTTTTCTTTTATGCAAACTATAACTTTCAATTAACGTCAAAGGCTATAGACTGGATCTCATATTCATTCAACAATACTTTTAAGTTCTTAATTACATTTGGACAAAGTGAATTGCCTTTGGACATGATAAACTATTCAATGAGAATTTAATCTAATCCAAGATATCTTTTTATGATTGACTTTTTAATATTTTATATTCAACTCAAAGAAAAATGTTAAGTTTAAATATCAATCAATTACATTTAAACTACAGGCTATGGGACTTTTTATATAGTTTTGTGTAGTGAATTCATTACCTTCTTTTAGTGCAAATACATTTCTTAACTCTTTAAATCTTAATGAGTTATCTGAGAGAACAATTTGTGCAAAGCAATTCCAAATTAATAACATCAACATAGTTTATCTATTTCATCAAAATCATTTCTTACAACACAATTGTTTATTCATGAGGTCATAATTGTTAATTTGTTGCATCAAACTTGTTTTTTTATTAATTCAAATTTAATTTAAATTAATTCTATTAGTTATTTTAATATGTTTAGCTTTAATAACATCAACGAGTCACCACCATCCAACCATTTATTCAGGAAACTTCTACGAGTATGTAATATAATCCAGTTATCTTTCCACTTTGCTTCTTTGGAAATTGTAATTGTACATGGTCATATGTAGTTCTTTCTATTAAATCAAAAATGTGATATCAATTCTATTCGATGAGTCACTGCTGCTCATACATGTAGGTTACTGGGGACATATCATTAACATCACCTCTAAGTTAAAAACTTGTACTGCTGTAATATGACTTCTAGAAAAGGTCATGTCTTGGAGCTCATTTCTGTCATTTAAACCAATCACAAGTCCGTTTCCATGTCAAATGGTGCTAACGATTTTCCAGCCCTGATTGGTGGAATTTATGACCATTAGATACTACCTTACCACCAGAACTTGGAGGTATGACTTGTTGTTTATTGATTAATATATTTGGCAGGGATTAGTGAAATAAAACTGAAAAAGCTTCTAAACTTTCTTTCGAATTATGTAATTTTTAAACATAAGTTTCCATTCATACATGTATGTGTTGAGATAATTTATCATATAGATTATGATATCTAGCATATTTGTTATAAACCCTAGCGGCAATTCCACTGGCAGGTTTAGATAACACTTGAAACACTTGACGACTGTTACCAGTTATCTTAGTAATTTCACTGACAATGTTCGATGGAACTTGCAAACCTAACAAAACAAGTCTATTTAAAAAATTACAGAAATTAATGCAATCGTAAAATGACTTTTAGGATTTTTCAACAATATTTGGTTATTTGTATTCATGTATTTGATTCCTTAAGTTCTATACAGTGTACGTGAAGAATTATGCAAACCTAACATAACAAGTCTATTTCATAAATGATAGAAACTAATCCAATCGGAAAACGACTTGTGGGATTTTTAAAAACTTACAACAAACAGAGTAATCAAGATAAATCAAACCTTCATGCAACTTATCAAAAGCAACGCTTTTCAATCATATATTTTAGTGCATGATAAAATTGAAATACCAAATAAAAATTTCAAAAGTAAAATATTTGTAATATGACAAAACTTCACAAATGTTTTTAATTTTTTTATGTTATTTATATCCAAATTTTTGAACTACTAAAGGTGGAAGTTCATCATTGTTGTTTGAACATCGTGATTCTTTCAACACCATTTTCTTGATATCCTAAAATGCATTTAATATAGTTGCCACAACAATATTGGCATTTGTATTTCTCTGTTTATTGGCATCAACAAAATAAATCTATTTGTCTACCTGTCTGTTTTTATTTCTGTAACACTGAATGGTAAACAGAAACTTAGTTTGATACAAACCATCATGTATATGATGAGTAACTTACCAATTATTACCCAATCCTGTCCATCCGTAATCAGTACATTTCCAGAGCATATCCCAAACTAGCTTGATCAGAATCTACCTCTTTCAATATATGTTCATGTGCCCTTTTATATTTTAAAGATCTTAATAAATCATACTTTTTCTTTCAGTCAGCAACTGTATTTTGTTGTCATTATTTAATGTAACTTAGAGTAACTTAAGTCAAATTGCAAAACACATATCTAGTCAGTTTCCTCAGTGACTTTGTCCTCTTATTAATATTTGATAGTGTTTACATAAATAAAGATTCCAGTTCGTTTTTGACCGATAGTATATTTAAATATTTTATGTATTCAAAGCTAACAAAAACCTTCCACATTAAAAAAAAGGTTTATTGTTAGATATTTAATGTAGAGTACAACTTCAAATAAATGTTCATGATATTTAGGTATTTTCCCACTTGCTGTTTCATGTCGCTGACTTTGTCTAATTGTTGCGTGTATCTTTATATAGATCATTTACATATACAAATCAATATCGACAGGGAAATAATCGAAAACCAAAAGAACAACAGTATATCTTGAAATTTGTGTTGTTGAAATGACATGTTGCTATGCCAAAAAAGTAGATTGTCAGTTTGATTTTATAATTTAAAATTCAATACTTTTATTAAGAATTATTGATTAGTTTTATCAATGATAATTTGTAAAGATGCAGTTTATCTGTCAATAGAGTATATTTGTATCATACTGTTCAGTACTTTTTTCATGCCATTTTCACAATAATTAAAATGGCAGCCGAAACACTGATAAATCGTGATAGACAACTTTAAGTAAGGAGTTTACAATTCACAAGGGACATGTTATTAGATAAATATGTTCGAAATAATTTGGAAATGTTTGTGTCAGCGCAAACATCAAATGAAAGGAATGAAATCTATTTTAAATGCAATTTTGATGATATAAAAAATATATTCATTTTCTCAAAATATTAGGTTGACTGGGTTAATAAAAGCTATTATATCAGATATGAAAGCTCATAAAAAAGTTATTATCAAAATGAAGTGCCAGACGAACCAAAAATCTCAAAGCCAATATTACCTCAAGGGAAAGCTGTTATGACCCAATAGAAAGTCTTGTCATAACGATATCCTAGACAGTGGTAATACATCAGTGTCTGTTACTTTATCACAGGGATCACATTATGCTTTAAGGTCATAAAAGACGATGAGCTCCCAAAATAACATCATAAAGTTCAGTGGTGTAACAATTTTATGTTTTAGCACATCAGGCCTATTACGACCATGAAAGCTGAGTATCCTGCTGACATGTTGTGGTGAAGTATCCTTGAATTGTTGGTTACCGTATACAAATCAATGAGTTTCTTCCATGTGATGAGTAATGCAATTATCCCCTTTCACCACCAATAAACAAGAAACAAATTCCGTTACACGTCCTTTTAAAGACCAGTGGGGTTAAAAGTGTTAAAAAATTGTGATTGACGTGTCCAACAAATTTACGTTATTATTGGCATTCGACAGGTTGAGTTGATGAAGAATGTAGGTTTTCTTCATATACAACTTCTCTACTTCTCTTTTTGTTGATAAAGCCAGTGACAACATTTGTATAAATATTGAAACATTTCATATTCGGAATACGTTGTATATCTATTACAAAAAAGAACTTAATTCTCTTTGCCTACCCTTTGCTCAATCATGTTTAAAAAAAGGTCGAATTGTAATCTACAATCTTCTTATTTACAAAGAAATTTCTGCTTTAATGTTTCATAACTTTTCGTTACGTGAGAACAATGAGTTATATGTTCCTAATGAGTTTGTGTGACTGTTATGGCTTCTAGAATGCCAGTATTAAATGAGCAGACAACTCAACGAGACAGTTATTACTTGTTAATGGGAGAAAGAGGTGCTGTGAAGCTAAGAAAGGTTTCTTACTGCTAAAGTGAGTTATGATTGTGGTTTTACATTACAAAATACATTTGTTTTGGTTTTAGAAATCACCTTTTTCAAAAACCTTTTCTCATAAATCTTAGTTACATGTTAAAATGTATATTAAAAAGTCATGAAGGCAACATTCATGTTATTTTAAAATTTTGAAATTTATTAAGTGTATACAATGTATGATTCCAGTAAAGGTATTTCACAGAGTTATTTTTAAAAATTATGATTATCCATACTTAAATATTGCTGTAAACGTGTTTTGGCAAATGATCAAATGGCACAAGTTCGACAATTAACATTTGCATTATATGATTGAGGGTGGGAAATTATGTTCTTTAAATGAAAAAAACTGTATCTGGTTACAGTTCCGTTAACCTTTTTCAAGATTTTGACGTCATGAAACAAGTCTGGTGTACCACATTTAATATAACGTCAAGATGTTACCCCGGCAACAGTATCTAACAAATGGAATTTCAACATGAAATAGACTAAATAGTATTTAATTTAGCTATGGAAATATAAGAAGGATTTCATCATATGATGAATAGATTTCTGTCGATTCTTGACAATACCATCTTTATCCCTTCTCGTGAGGTAAAAAAGTTAAATATTTTCACGCGAGGTTAGGTCACTTATGAAAATATGAACTTTGTATCTCACTCTATGAGATAAACATTATATTATTATAATTGAGACATTTTTAAACAGAATAGAAAAAGACAGAAAATATGTTGTTATTGTCCGCTTCATTAAAAGAGAATTTAACACACACTGAACTACATATAATCATTGATTGACATTTTAAAAACGAAGCATATCACCATATGTGAAAAAACACTAAATAGACATACATTGTAGGAAACAAATTATGATTAATTTAGAATTCACACATTTGCCAGGAAGCTACATGTAAATCAATAAATGTTTCCAGGAAGTCATAATTTAAGATCAGGATTAAGACCCATTTTGCACTTGAATAAATTTGTCATTCAAAACACATGATGGTCAGTTAGAAGATAAATAGTTGCGATTGTAAAATTTCCGGGATTCATTGTTATTCAACACCCGCAAATTTAGTTTAAAACCGACGGCGTTAGCCGGAGGTTTTAAACGCTTAAATTTGCGGGTGTTGAATAACAATGAATCCCGGAAATTTTACAATCGCAACTATTTATCGATATTGTAACATGACCGTTAGTTATAAGCATTTTAAGAGCGAACTCTATTTTTGCGTAGGGAACTCTGAGTTGAAAGGATCTAACGACTGATCCATTATTGTTATAGGTGTTCGCAGCTATAAAGAAGAAGGAATTCCCAGTGTTATAGACATTAAAATAGTGTTCTAATATTGCAAACCAGTTGCACTCATAACGGTGAGATCATATAGTTTTCACTGTGAAATTTACAATAGAGAAAACAGTTATATAATTCATGAACCAACAGGAACAAACCCGACTGAACAAATCTCTTAAACTCGCCCAGACCATTGTGACGGTGACGAGATCATTATGACGTCATAACCGTTGGCCTTTGTGACGTCGTGCCATGGGAACGGCATTCGAAAGAAACCGGCCGCATGGCTCAAGGCGGCAAATTAGGAGAAACTTAGCCAATTAAGAAAGTTTGGTTACATAAAACTAAAGCAAATAGAAAAGGACTTTTGGCATCTACGGGAATGCGCAAGTTAGTAAATGACAGCAATAACAGTAAAATGTGAATCGGTCACGAATATTGGGAGAATCAGAACATTTTAATGTTGAGGTGGACCAAATAATGTATCCTTTCGCGGTGATTCGCCTCAGCCAATTTGCGGGTGTTCATTGCCATTTAACACTGGCAAATTCTTCAAATCAACCAATCAGAAACGAGTATTTACCGAAGTCATGTTACAATAGATCAAGTGATGAACAAGGTGAGTTATCTATTGCAGTAAATGAATGGCATTCCAATATTGCATACATCTTCAGGCTATAAAGCATTTGATCCTTTTAAAAGTCACTCGCACATTGCATGTTTTTTTAACAGATTAATTTTGTTTTGAATATTTTCATAACAAGTTATTTTCAAATTTGTAGAAAGACTAAGACTTCTATTTTTCATATCAAGATCATGAATTAGCATGTTTCATCAAAGGGAGAAGAAAAAAGAGATACTCCTTGATCAATTGTTACCATTGATAAAGGTTCGCACATACCACCTCAACAACCAACGGAATGGCTCTTTAATGAATAGTAATAATGTCATAAGTACAGTATTTGTGATAGTAAGGGGAAATTTGTAAAAGTTTAAAACTAGCTTATAGTAATTTTCCTTGAAGGACAATAGTGTAATAGTGTAAGACCAACAAAAATATATGCATAATCTAAATAATTTTGCATACAATTATTTACTAATGCATTTAAACATTTATCAACGAATGGTTAATGTACGAAACGTTCTTTACAGCTTTCATATGTTATATGTTTTTCTGTCTTGTTCATTTTACTAGATTAACTGTATGTTTCGAATGCATTGAAGTGGTGGTAAAATCCTGAACTAGAATGGACACGTGCTCAATACAATTAATGAATAAATTTACCAAGGAAATCAACAAAATGCTCATTTAGCGTGGTTCAAAATCTATATGAAAGCCTTTACCGATCATTGTCATTTATAATTCATTTATCTTATATGCATTATTTCCGTTGATGGACACTCGTGACTATAGATCGTTAGCATTGCATCACTTGTTATCGCATGACAATTCTCATCAGAAATGTATAATTTATACCTTGATCAAGCAACTGTGTGAGATTAGGAGGATATATAATACTTATATGGTGTCACAACAATAACATACTGACAATGTGAGGGGTCAGATATTACATTATTATTTAAATACCAATAGGATGGACCTAATGCAATATATACGGCCAAGAGCATGTGAATCGACATCTGGCCAAAACGGGGAATTTGGGCAAAAGGATACAAATTGGATTAAAACGACTCAGAGCATGCGCAGACATACAAATGGTATTAGACCACAGGTCTCCGTGTCATTGAAATTGCTGCAAATGCATGATAGCAGAAAAAATTTGAAAACAACCCCTATATTTCAACATCTTCACAGTAACATAGTATAAAGAAGGCAGGAAGCTGAAACTCTGTACTAACTACCCTGATTGCCTTTTTCGTCAGCTGCTACGCTTACGTGGCATGCAAACGATTAAAACTCTGTGTCAACATTATACTTAGATGTTATACCTTACGATCACCACTCACGAAATCACAAAGGTTAATTAAGTTTGTCATGAAGAAGTTAATCTCGAAGGTCAATATAGCAGCCCTCGGCTCTACAAAGGTCAAACTTTAAACAGTTATATGACTTATCTGTTACTCACATTTGCATTAGTCAAATAAATTTTGATTTGGTTGTATTTTTATAAGCGATTTGATAATGATATATGATTCAATATTCATTTACTTATATCAACATAGTTATCGCGTAAGTGTTACAATACTTTTAGCACGTGTATATTAACAATTGTCTTTAATGTGTAATGCATATTAAATTAAATATTTTAAAATTGAATAATGACATCTATCCAAAAATGAAATTTACTTATTGTGAATAACGACTGCAACTCAAGATCCAAAAGTTATTTCAGTGGAAATGTACTTCAACTTTTATGCATGATCAGCAAATAACACCACGTCTCAGGTATCTTTAGACCACTTAACCGGATTCCTTACTTACGCTACACTTACCAAAAACTAAACTGGAAAATCGAATCTTCCCTAAATAGACTGTTGCTTTGAAGTCATATACCAGCAGGTTACCCATTAGCACTAGGAAGTGTTCTACTTATCACAATATGGTGTCCCTTCTAGGATTTGTTTTTCTGTAATGGATTTCTCATTCGCGCGTTATGCAAATTATATCAAAACACAATGTGATTGGCTCAATTAGACTTGAATTTTTTTTGTAACTTAAAAGTCTTAATTATTATTAATTTTTAGATTTTTTGTATGGAATGTCTTGTTCCTAAACTACCAGAATGCCAATGACAATTTTGCATAAACTTTCAGAATTACACACACTTAATTTAACTGTTTATATTTTTAAGTTTGTTCCATCATAAAGAGAGTCCTTCATATTCCTTTACGATGGTATAATTATTCCTTTTACGATTTTTTTATTATGATTCTTATGCATCATTCACATTTGTCATAAATGGGTGCAGCAAATCACATATTCTCTTGAATAAAAATTTCCAAAACGAAGTATCAATGAATAGTCTACAAACAAGAGTTGTTCGAACAGAGTATTCAAATTCTACTTACGAAACTTTATCATTTTAATTGCTTTTCTCTAAGAAATATCAAACGCCATTCATCGTTTTGTTTATTGTTCATGATCTCAGATAACGGCATTTTATGACATATACATGTAGGCAATAACAGTGTTGCCTATAAAACCATATAGAGGTAATAGTATGGGGAATAAAGAATTCAATGAGTCAGGAAAGACATTAAAGGAATTGAAACCTGAACTTAATGAGCGTCTCCTTTGTTCAGAAAGTCTTGTGTACCCATAAACACAGTGTATGTTATGTTATTTTCGTTCAGTATGCTGCACCCACAGTCTGGAACAAGCTACCTCAACATCTGAGGGACTGTACAGAACTCTGCTGTTAAAACCTCTCTGAAGACACATTTCTTTAGATTAGCTTTTGGCGACTAATCCTTTTCTTTCTATCTCCCTGTGTTTGTATATAACTTTGCCGTGCGCTTCGAGCATTTTTATAATGGAGTACAGCACAATATAAGCATGCTATTATTATTATTATTATTCCAATATACAGTTTATTCACCATTTAGACATTATTAAATGGATGTAAATATGATACGTTTTACGAAACAAATTTCTTAAAATAAATATATGAAAAGTGTGAGCAAGTGGTTCACTGATGTATGATAGTAACTGGGTCATATTTGCATTATGATAGTCTTAAATCAACAACTATACGTCTCGCCGTCAATCATTATTATTCTATCATGGCTATACTTGCTGAGAAGATTCGCAGGTTTTACTGTAACCATAATTTATGACAGTAGTTCAGATTCAGTCAAAGTTAGTTAGAACATTTCCCATCGTAATCAAAGCATCATAACACTATCAAGTGTAAAACATGCACCAACAAAATATTGCGTAGACCTTGTCTCCAAAATAAAGCGCTATAAAGAGACTAACTACAATTGCCTAATTAGTATACATCGACATAAAGTGATACGTAAGCCGCAGTTACAAGTTGGTGAGTTCATTTACATGACAGATATCTTGAATAGAAAATGTCTTCTCTATTGGAGGTAACAAGCTTTCTAAAATTTCGGATATGCCTTTCCTGTCAGGAACATGCACAGTTTATAAAATTTAGGGATGTGGAACGTAAAAGTATTGATATGTTGACATTCTTGTGCACGTGTACAGTATAGCTTTCTCACATGGACATTTAGTTCTTCAACAAGGAGCTCTATGAAAGGTCAGACAAGAATTGTCAAGTAATTATTTTTATTGTAGGATACCTAATAGCAGCTGTCTGCTTCGTTATCAGTTCTCATACATCTAAGTAAAGGTACAGATGTTCAATTCTCTCCTAACGACCTCTTTAATCGATATCGATACTATTCTAGCTGATTAATCAAAATTTCTTCCAGCTCAAGGGAAATTGCAAGGTCGTAGTGAAATATTCACCAAGTTAAAGTTTACCTTGATTTATATACGAATATACATGATTGAAGTTGGTATATGAAGTCTCATTTGTAAAAGGCTTACTTTAGAGTGATTTACCAAGAAAAATGTTGTACAAACGTTTAGATAGAATATAAAGTATTGATGAACTTGAAAATGAAACACAGTTACATTTAGTCTAGAAAGGTCTAGTAGAGGGTCGCGTCAGCCTACGTATTGAATTGACCAATCAGTACTCAGCTTACCTAGCCACAATAGACTGCCTTCGCACGTATATCGATCGTTAGAGGGTCATAGGTCGCAGAAAGCTCGGCTGACTAGACCCTCTACTAGACCTTTCTAGACTCAATATCGGACTGAAGCTGGTAATACTGAGGCTAGGTTTACTTAGACTGATGTTGATTCAGCCTCTGGTTAAATAAGACAAATAAGCCGGCTAAAACAATTCATACATTCATATAAAAAATCATGGCAAAAGCCTTGTGACAATAATCACCCTTTTCACATAGAAACTTTTATGTAGCATTGTTTTCCTATGTACTTATGAGGTGAGGTGAGGTGATATGGGGTTTATCGCCGCTTTCAAGAGTATTTCACTTATATCACGGCTGCTAGTATTATTGCAGGGAGAAAGCCCGCTACACTATTGTGGCTATGCGTTGCGGTGAAACCTGCGAGCATCGGCTGGAACTAGCAACCATGGGTGTTACTGCACTGAAATTCAGTGTAGCATTGCACCCAAACCTGACTGCGTGTAGAACAGTTCTCTACTGCAGACAAAGTTGCCGAGCCCCTGGCGGGATTCGAACCATGGACCTCCTGATCCGAAGCCGAACGCGCTAACCACTGCGCTATCCCGCCCCCTATGTACTTATGAACTAATCTATTTACGACATGACAGTTTTCAGCACAAAGATGCTCTAAGAGTTTATTTAAATAATATTTGTAATGGACTCACATTGACATTTCAAACTAGTATTTAACTTGAAAGAGCTCTTCGATATATGACGTTCCTCAGGATGACAGTAAGTTAATGTGATAAGGTGTTTGATATAATTTAAATGTATATTATCATATTAAAACTATATAGATTATGTGTGAATACCAGAACACTAGTCCAGTGCTTCGTAAATGATGCACTGTAAGCAGAAGCAAAAGGTAGTTATTCTCAGAAAAAAATAATTCTAAAAGACGACAATGATACTGATAACCTTAGATACTAATTGTATTCAAACAATCAAAAGTACTGTACCAGATGATCGTGTTTCACATTAACTACACAACTAGGTTCAAGGCTAACAATAGCTTGAATCCCAGGTTTCGTTTTACAGATGTCAGAAACTGCCAAAAATGGCAAAATATTTTAATACTGAAGTATCTCTAAGAATGGAAAACGAGCTAGAATGTTTGAAGTGAAATGTGAACGAACATCTCACAATTTTGAAATATTAAGTTAAAAAGTAAGAAAATGGTAAATATATCCCAAAGCTATTCAAATGTGATTTTGTAACTTTAATAGTTTCCTTGATGCCTAAAGAATCAATTTTGAAGTGTCAGACAATTCGAAGAGACAGTTATGTTGTGTTACCTTGAGGAGATGGCCATGGTGTAATAAAGCGTGTATTAGATTATTGTAGATGCTCAAGGCTAATTTTTCAGTAATTAAGGATCGGTCTGTGTCCTTGTTAATTGGTTCATATACTATACTCCTCTCTTGCGACAAAAAAGTTATTAAACTAAATCTACTTGCACTTCAAACTATAATTTCATGCTTTATTCACGTTTTATACGAAGGAAACGCTTCTTAGTCAATGAATTATATATCAGAGAATACATTTTGATAATAAAAAACGTTTAAAGGACAATTATAAAGTATGATATGAAGTTAAAAATTAATATATTTAATCTCATTTAAATTGTTTGGTAAGGGTTCAATCATTGATCATTATATGTTTTCAAGTACATTATTTCAGTTTAATTATATATTTATATATATTTCAGTGGAAATGTACTTCAACTTTTATGCATGATCGGTAAACAAAAAGGCCACATCTTAGGTATCTTTAGACCACTTAACCGGATTCCTTGCTTTCGCTACACTAACCGAAAACTGAACTGGAAAATCGAATCTTCCCTAAATAGACTTAAGTTTGTAGTCACATACCAGCAGGTTACCCATTAGCACTCGGAAGTGTTCTACTTATCACAATATGGTGTCCCTTCGAGGATTTTTTTTTTAGTTGGATTTCTCATTCACGAGTTGCGTAAATTATATCAAAACAGAAAGTGAAACGTTATAGTTCAATCATATTATCCATTGTTTTGTTTATCTGTCATATTTTTTAAATGTAACATAAAATATCAAAACAAAAGATTTGTTGCATTGACTGCCTGATTTCTAAATTACCAGAATGCCGATGACACTTAACTATTTGCTGCTCAATAATTATTCATTTTCAGAATGTTCATGATGATTCGTTGTGGATGTTATGCTTAATGCTGTTAAATACAATTATTTTGGTTTGATTTTATTATCATCGTAGAAAACAATTCACTTGAAACCCTGTGTAAAAATTCGGATTCAAAACATATGACAGCTGAATAAATATGTAAGCATATGGTCTGGTTCTCTCGAGTTTTTCAAAGGTTTCTGAAACTCCAAATAACAACGAAAAAGGAATCTTTACTTTATCTCCAAATATATGTGTTATAACGCTTTTTATTTAAATATTTTGTTAAACCAGAATTCCACACACCTAATTTAACTGTTTATATTTAATTATCTATTTTGTTTGTAAATTGATTAACTTTTTTTTTAAAGTCAGTTCCATCAGAAAGGGAGTCCTTCATAATTATTCCAATGATCATATATTTATTTCTTATAAGATTTATTTGATTATGATTTATATGAATAATTCACAATTGTCATAAATGGGTGCTGCAAATCCAATATTCTCTTGAGTAAAATGTCAAAAACGATGTATAAATGAATATTCTACAAACATGAGTTGTTTCGATAAGTGTTTTCAAAGTCTACTGACGAAGATTTATGATTTTGATGACTTCTCTCTAAGAAATAGCATCGTTTTGTTTATTGTTATACCCCCGCCTTACAGCGTAAGCGGGGGTATATAGCGTTCATTCTTTCCGTCCGTCCGTCTGTCTGTCCGTTCCAAAACTTTGTGCGGAGCAGATCTCCAAAACTATGCATGCTAGCTTCATCAAACTTTATACACATGTCAACCATGATCCCTAGTTGTGACTTTTGAGGTTGAGAACTATTTCTGAATTTTCATTTTTGCGGTTTCCATGGAAACGTGACTAAAAAGTAACTCTTTGAGGAAGTCGTTTTGTGCAGAGCAGATCTCCCAAACTATACATGCTAGCTTCACCAAACTTCATACACATGTCAACCATGATCCCTAGATGTGCCTTTTGAGGGTTAGACCATCACATTATTTTTATTTTTTGTGGTTTCCATGGAAACATGACTAAACACTGACTCTATGACCAAGTCTTTTGTCCGGATCATATCTCCCAAACTATTCATGCTAGCTTCACCAAACTTCATACACTTATCAACCATGATCCCTAGATGTGCCTTTTGAGGGTTAGATCCACAATTTAAAAATATTTTTTGCGGTTTCCCTGGAAACATAACTAAAACAGTGACTCTATGACCAAGTCCTTTGTCCGGAGCATATCTCCTAAACTATTCAAGCTAGCTTCATCAAACTTCATACATTTATCAACCATGATCCCTAGATGTGCCTTTTGAGGGTTCGACCAAAAAAAATATCTTAATTTTTGCGGTTTTCCATGGAAACATTACTAAAACAGTGACTCTATAACCAAGTCTTTTGCCCAGAGCATATCTCAAAAACTATACATGCTAGGTTCACCAAACTTCATACACATGTCAACCATGATCCCTAGATGTGCCTTTTGAGGGTTAGACCATCACATTATTTTTATTTTTTGTGGTTTCCATGGAAACATGACTAAACACTGACTCTATGACCAAGTCTTTTGTCCGGATCATATCTCCCAAACTATTCATGCTAGCTTCACCAAACTTCATACACTTATCAACCATGATCCCTAGATGTGCCTTTTGAGGGTTAGATCCACAATTTAAAAATATTTTTTGCGGTTTCCCTGGAAACATAACTAAAACAGTGACTCTATGACCAAGTCCTTTGTCCGGAGCATATCTCCTAAACTATTCAAGCTAGCTTCATCAAACTTCATACATTTATCAACCATGATCCCTAGATGTGCCTTTTGAGGGTTCGACCAAAAAAAATATCTTAATTTTTGCGGTTTTCCATGGAAACATTACTAAAACAGTGACTCTATAACCAAGTCTTTTGCCCAGAGCATATCTCAAAAACTATACATGCTAGGTTCACCAAACTTCATAAACTTATCAACCAAGATCCCTACATGTACCTTTTGAAGGTAAGACAAACAAATTATAAATTTTGTGTGCGGTTTCCATGGAAACAAGACTAAAACAGTGACTCTATGACCAAGTCCTTATCCAGAGCATATCTCCTACACTATACATGCTAGCTTCACCAAACTTCATACACTTATGACCCATGATCCATAGATGTGCCTTTTGAAGGTTCGACCAACAAATTATTTTCATTTTTTGCAGTTTCCATGGATATATGACTAAAAAGTGATTCCATGATAAATTACTTTGTCCTGAACATATTTCCTGAAATATACATCTCAGCTTCACCAAATGTGTTACATATGTCAATCGTGATTGCTGGATATGCCTTGTGAGAGTTAAACAATATATATATGGCTTTCTTCTCTGTGGTTTCTTTGGAACTCAACAAAAATAATTTTGTCCTCAGTGCATCTCATAGAATATTCATGATAACTACCTCCAATTTAAAAAAAAGATCAACCATTATCCCTAGATGTACCCTTTTAATTGTAAAACCTGTTAATGAATTTGGTATTGGGGTTTCAGTGGAAAGAATGAGTGAGTGAGTGAGTTGGTGTTTAACGTGTTTTGAACAATATTTCAGTTATTAAACACGTGGATGTTGCCATCCAAAAGAGAGAAGATAGATCAGGGAGAAAGGGATCGAAAGGATGAGAGAAAAGACGGAAAGAAAGGCATAGTGAGAGATAGAAAGCAGATTTTAGAAGGACTCACATTTGGTCTGACTTCTACCCGTCGACCTGTCCAGCTTGGGTGACCCTACCAGGAGCATGTAAGCTCCAGCTGGCATAGCTCTCGGGGTCGCCGAAGCACACAAACCACCACACCACGATAAGGTAATGAGTCCAGTGGTGGTTCAGTGGAAAGAAGACTTACACAATGACTAACTGTATACTCAACTATCATACAACTTTAACCAATATTAATCAGTTTTACTATTTGAAATTATTTGAACAAAGTAGGGAGCGGGGGTATGTGAGCTTTGCTCGCTTCTTCACTTCTTCACTTCATGATTGCCATATCCTTGATTGCTCAGATTGCCATATTCTATGACAGATAGACAATAACATTGTTGCCTATAAAACCATATATAGTTTGGGGAATAAAAATTTCAATATGAGTCAGAAAATAAATGGCTGAATCGAAACTTGAACTTCATGAGCGTCTGTTTTTGTTCAGAAAGTAAATACCTTGTTAACCAATACACATTATCAATATGACCAAATAAGTAGTACAATAACAACAAACAGGGCGCAGTTTATTACATATCACATTTGTGACGGAACCCTCTGGGAAGTGTACATAGATAAATCCGAGCGCCAGGTAAGGTGGAAGAGCAACAGATGAGTTCCCTCTCCCAACCCCTCCTGCAGGCCGCAGGTAACAGCAGTATCCGACAAGCCGCCGGTAACTATCTTTCCTGCAAGCCGCAGGTAACAACACCTCCTGCAAGCCGCAGAAAAAATCACATTCCTGCAAGCCACAGGTAACATATATTCCGACAAGCCGTCGGTAACCATCCCTCCTGCAAGCCGCAGGTAACACCCATTTCCGACAAACCGCCGGCTATTAAAACCCTACCAATGGGAAAATGCCCTCTGAGACGGTCAACACACATACAAAAGGCATTCTCCCATTAGATCACAAGCATAGTACTAGAAAAAGACCTGCTAGGGTATCGCATAGACAGGTGTGTAAGTACTATACATTGTACCTATGACCACTGGATTTGTTAAAGTGACCTAAAACTGAAAACATCCCCATGGGTCGCGCCAATGATCCCATACCGCCACAAATGTCTCTATGGTTTTAATTTAACACACTCTCAAGGACTGTCTTGATCTCCTCAATGAAAACAGCTGTACCAATGTCTGACAGATGTATGTCATCCTGCCTGTAGAAACCTGGGTTGTCTGCGGTGATATCATGACGTATCCTGTAACCCCAAACCTGTGAAAACTGTAGTGTTGCAAGGCGATTCACCCTTTTCCGCTTTCGTTCCATGGCGGCCGCACTGTCAGCCCCTTGCCAAACTCGCCTTGGCAATATGTCTGACCACAAAAATTTAACTGAGGGCATAGCAATTTCTAAGTAAATGATTAATTTCTGAATGTTTTTGGAAAATTCAAGGCCACTTACACTGACAAGGTCATTAGACCCTAGGTGAAGAACCAATGCCTGGGGTGGAGGTGACATCTTCAGCTGATGTTTCAGTCCTGGCAGTAGGTCGGTCCATCTCATGCCCCTCTTGCCCAGCCACTTGCCACTTGACTCCAAACTAGTCCAGCTGAAGACCTCGTCCAAAGCCTAGTCTGTCTGCATTGTTCATGGCCCAGTAGACATATGATGAGCCAACAATCCAAACATCTGAAATCTTTGTCATGGAGTTAGCAAAGTTAAGCTGCATAGAAATGGTTTAAGCAAACCTTACTCTGATGTATCCTTTAAAAGCATCCGACTTCCACCTTCCCCAGGATTTGGTCTCCATTGGAATACCCTGAATTGCTGCAGTAGTCGCGGCCCCTATCCGGAATGAATCAATTTGAGGAACAAGAATTTCAATATGAGTCAGAAAAGAAATGGCTGAATCGAAACCTGAACTTTATGAGCGTCTGTTTTTGTTCAGAAAGTAAATACCTTGTTAACCAATACACATTATTGTTATGTAATACCAATATACAGTATGTTCACAAAAAAAGAGATTATTAAATGAACGTAAATACGATAGTGTTTATGAGAAGACTACCTGATAAATATGATATAATAAGAATGATAGTATAAGTGTCATATTCGCCTCATGAAATTCTAGAATAAAATAAATAAAATCTCGCTCCAACTCTTATTAGTATGATATAATATCTATACTTTGCTGGGGAAATGCGCATGTATGACTGTACGCCGTAAACTATTTGGCAATATATCAGATTCAGTCAATGATACATTAGTACAAATACCATCGTAAAGCAAGCACCGCTGTGCATTAATATGTATACATATAAGCATCAACATCAGATAATCAGATAACTATATCATCAGTCTAACTACAGTAGAACTCGGATATAGCGAACAATCGGATATAGCGAACAAATTTTCAAGTCCCGTCCCTATATAATATCTTTTAAATTATATGCGTATAGCGAACACCGGATATAGCGAGCTAAATTCTTTGGTTCCTTGGAGTTTGTCATATCCGAGTTCTACTGTATATGTATTGATATGAAGTATGAAATAGAATATGAATAAAATCTGTGAGAGGCGGTTAAAATTTGGTGGGTCCATTTACAAGACAGATATAAGGAAAAGCAATTTATTGCACTATTGGAGGTCACAACCTTTCTAGGACCTGGCATATTCCTCTCTCCTTCTAAGATTATATTTAGAGATTGTGATACAGCATAAATGTGCACCTTGTGCAAGGTATCTGTGCAACCAAAAACTGCAAACGTACACCGATTTTAATGTAAGTGCACTTTTCAAATGAAATATGCAAAGATTAGTGTGCAACCTATGGCACATAGATTACTGTGCAATATTAATTCTAGAAATATGCAGGGTCATGTGGAACTTGAAAGTATCAGTATGTTCATATTCTTGTGCACATGTACAGTGTAGATTTCTCCCATGGACATCCAGTTCTTCAGGAAGGAACTCTATGAAAGGTCAGACAAGAATTGTCAAGTAATCATTTTCATTGTAGGATACCTAATAGCAGCTGTCTGCTTCGTTATCAGGTCTCATACATCTAAGTAAAGGTGCAGATGTTCAATTCTCTCCTAACGACCTCTTTAATCGATATAGTCTCTATTCTAGCTGATTAATCAAGATTTCTTCCAGCCCAAGAGGACTTGCAACATTGTAGTGAAATATTCAAATTAGAATTGACCTTGATTCACGTACGAATATGTATGATGGAAGTTGGTATATGAAGTTCACTTTTGTAAAAGGCTAAATTTACATTTGTTATCTAAATATAAGCTTATTACAGAAACAAATAGGAAAATGTTTTACTTATCAAACGTTTTGATATAATAAAAAGTATTGACCAACGTCCCTGAACTCAAAAATGAAACACTGAGTTACATTTTGTAACAAGGGAGGCATCATCTGACTTGTCAACGATAACTCTTTTATATCTCCCAACAATGGTTGATGAAGTCATACAATGTTGATCCAGTATCTGGTTAAATAAGACGAATTAGATAGCTAAAACAAGAGATATTGTCACATAAAAGATCATGGCAAAAAGCTTGTTACAAGAATCACCCTTTTCCACGTAGAAATTTGATGTAGAAATTTTCCTGCGTATTTCAGAACTAATGTTTTTACGACTTGGAGGTAAACAGCACAATGATGCTCTTATAGTTAACATTAAATATATTAGTAATGGAGTCATATGGTCATTTCAAACTTATATTTAACTTTAAAGAGATCTTCGATATATGACGATACTTACATGTAGCTTGAAAGTGTTGATGAAATTAGGTGTTAAGTTATCAAATGTATTTTATATATATAGATTAAGAACGATTTTGAATGCAAGAACATTGATGTAATACACAAACTCTTTTGCAGTACGCCGTAAACAGTGCATTGTAAGCACAAATAAAAGGTGGTTATATTCTCAAAACAATGTCTCAAAGATGCTAACGGTGCTGATGACCTTAAAGGGACAGTAGCACGTTTTTAGATGGAATATACATGTAAGGTGATGTCAGGAAATCGAAAATTAATGGTTCCAAATGGATTTTAGGTAAATCTTCATACTTTGTCCTCTGACTATGGATAATTGGTTTGTGTTATGAGATTTTTGACACTATCAAAGTAATACATTTATCATTAACTTACAATTATCATTGAAAATTTTAAAATATAAAATTATCACAAAACGTGCTACTGCCCCTTTAAAGAACTAACTGAATTCAAACAATCTGAAGTCTTGTACCAGATGATCGTGGTTTTTTTTATTAATGCCTTCATCAACACATTAATTACACACAAGTAGCGTCAAGGCTGAAAATAGAATGAACCAGGTTTCGTTTAACAGATGTCAGAAGCTGCCAAAGGTGGTAAAATATTAATACTGAAGTATCCCTTAGAACTGAAAACAAGATAGAAAGTTTTAAATTGAAAAGTTTAACAAACATGTCACCATTTTGAAATTTTAAGTTAAAAAGATGTTAAATCTATTCCATAGCTATTCAAATGTGATTTTGTAACTCTAATGGTTTCAGAATCAAGTTTGAAACTAAAAGACAATTCGAAGAGACAGTTATGATATGTTACCATGAAAAGATGAGGTAATGAAGCAGCTGTTAGCTTCTCATGGATGCACTAAGCTCATTTTGGAGGAATGAAGCATCGTTCTGCGTTCTTAGGAATTTATAGATATACTAAACTTCTCTCTTGTGCCATTATAAGATATCAAACTAAGCTATCTTCAGGTTCATTTATTGTTTTGGAATACTGTTTAAAACATTTTATTGTTGTGTTTTTGTGAAAGGTCAATTTCTTTATTAGCAAGTAGCATTCCTGAGTCCATGAATTATAAAAGATCTTTTGGTAATTAAAATAATGTAATATTAAAGAACACACGTAATATACATGCAATGTGAATTTATTATTAATCATTACATTGTCAATCCTATATTAAATGTTTGATAATTGTTCAACCATTGAGATGCTGAAGACAGGTATTTATACTGATGATAGATTTATGCATTTTAACATTAGTAACGTTTTAGAATTGATTAGTGTCTTGTTTCGAGGTATATTGTGTATATTATATCAGTGGCTGTCATTTGCTATTGGAAGCCTGTCATTGAGTCATCAATCATTACTCTCTTAACAAAATACATCATTGCTATATTGACACCAAATTTGTTCCTTGTTTGAAAGGTTAAAAGAAAACGTACATGTACATACTGACTAAATCAAAACATATTTATTGATTCATATTCATATTAATTTTCACACTTTGATCGATGGATCCCCTTATGCCCTTTAAATATTTTTTCCCCTGGATAATGATGTAAGCACCTCTGATATAGGAAAAATCAGTTTTAAATTGACATAAAACACACAATCTAGCCGTCTTTGAAAACAGAATTTAATTGTGCAATCAGCGTGTCCGTCTTTTGCAGTAAACGTTTGGCAGACCTGTTGGATGAACATTTATTTCTTCAAGGGAGAAGGCAGTCAAATAATTTAGACTGTTTAGTCTAGAATATAGAAATTTGATCAAGATAATTCAAAATTCAAAATTTAAAATTTAAACTTTTGAAGCCTGATGCTTGTAAAATATAGGACCTGTATGGAATAGAGACAATGATTTGTCCCTATCTTTGAAGATTCTTTGAAGTACTCGGATTTGTGTACTCTACATGTTCTTTCTGTACAAGTTAATGAATGAACTGTAAAAAAAATGCAACAAATTTGACAGCGGTGTATAAATGCTACACAAGGATTTCTTGTCTGGCCAATCCTCTTCTAGGTAAGAGGATCAGCCTATGTGATTGTTTTTTTAATATCGTCCACTTTGTAAACCGTTGAGCTTTAAGATAACATTCTATGATATGATGATCTTTATTTATAGAATTACTCATCTACTTTGTATTGTTCAAATTTGAAACATTGTCCAATTTGTAAACCGTTGAGCTTTAAGATAACATTCTATAATATGATGATCTTTATTTACAGAATTACTCGTCTACTTTATATTGTTCACATTTGAAACATAAGATACGAGAGTGTATTACATTTAATAAAATAGGGGAAATTTAAAGTCTTAAATGTCATTAGATCTAAAGAATTGGATATATATGTAGATGAGAGAGAACATCATTTTGGTGTATGTTATTTAAGTCCATAAATTAAAACAGTTATATCAGTTCGATAAACTCAATGATTTGACTTCGTCATACACATATTAGAACATAAAAGCATCCGATAGCTTCGGTTTCAAAAAGTTCTTATAAGTGACGTTTAATCATCAAAAGAAATAAGAAACAAGTAATCATTACAAAGGTGACAAGATTCCCCATCGAATATAACTCTCGTTGGGGGATGATAAGCTATCTAGCTTCACAAAAGGTCAACAAAAATCTAAAAAAATCTAATTGAATTAAATTAATCACAGGGTATTCGTAGAGTCACAAAGTTATAAATCATTGATTTATATATTAACCCTTCGCATTATACATGTACTTTGTTGTTATTTCCCACTTGCAGTTGGTGAACAACGCTAGTTAACTGGCTCCTTTTTATGTCAAAAGAGCTTGCCATCCATAAGCTAATTGTTCCACTCATCCCAATTAGAATTCTCAACTGGACGATTCATTTTAATTTAAAAGAGATTTTAAAGTTTCCACTGTCAGGAAGTTTTGGAGTGAATGAGAGAATTCAATTCGATTGCATACAGTCTGCCTTATCAACAACGTTGTTTATAATGAATATATGTATTTTTGGCATCAATTATTTTACAAGAGTTTAGCTTTACGCCTAAAGCCAAATGGGTTGAAATTTGCATCGGTTCCAGACAAAGTCGTTCTTTACCTTTTGACAAATGATGGTTGAGGATAATTATTAGTTGCACCGACCAGGACGACAAGGTCGGGGCTGCTACCAGTTTTTGTGCAGTAATGCTGTACCTTCGGGGTATTATTTTGATATGTATACATTCAAGGTCAAATGTCAAGGTCATGTGTTATAAAATCATTTTTAAAAACCTTTTAAACATGATACCTTGAAACGTTTTTGTGATGTGACATCATCTGTGGTATACTGCCAAAAAATCATATTTCTAAGAAAATGCCAAATTTACTGAGATTTTGTAGAAGGGCTGAACAGGGGAAAGTGAAACCTTCACTTTTTGGCGCTGTTCTGTTTTTTTCAACAAACCCTTATCTAGTCTTTTTGATATATTTTAGTATATCTGTTTCAACTTGTTTGAATTCTTGCATCTATTTGATTTTCTATTTGTTGGTATCTACAATTACACAATGTCTTTAACACATTTGAAATATTTCAATTGTATCAATAAAGGAGATTTCTAAGAACATTAAAATTTTAAAAATTCAGTAAAACAATTAAAGATATAGCGCACAATACATAATGCAATGAACAGAATTTGGGAAATTATTGAATGGAAATCATACAGGGACGTCGTTAATCGTTAGATTTGGATTGTTGTCAACACCTTTAAAATTCATTTCATAATCTGTGCTATAATAACAGAAACAAATAATAGAAACAGGCTTTAATAAATTGTTTTCATCTTGAGATCAAATGATGTTGAAACCACTATCTGAGCCCATTATCTTTTAAAAACAATTTCGTTCATATTCTAATCAGTGATTCCTCTTTCATATGATTTTATTGAGATACGATTTCAAAGTCAGTTGAACGGCAAATCTAATTCAAACCTTTAAATGATTCATATTTTTAATTTGAACAATTGTTTAACTAAGAATGCGTATAACCTTCTTTATTGCGTTATTCGTTTTACAATATTTCTTCAAATAATTGTAAGAGATGGCTATTTCATTTCAACCTTTATTGTTAAGGAAAATATCATATTTAATATTTGCACATTCCATGGCCTTACTTATCTCGTCTCATGAGTTTTTGTAAATAATGCCCTCTTCACATTTCGGAAATTGAATAAACACAGTACACGCCCAAAAATAGTATTTAATTGCCAAATTGGTATCTTTTATTACAGTGTGAAACGACTGTGCGATTTCCATTAGCCATTGAGGGGTATTCCAGTCCATATTTCCTTTTCCCACAGGATACTCAGAGTATCTAATATTGAAAATAATTCAAAATTTAGAAAGTAAAAGTGACTTCTCTCTTCTACAATAGATTCGAGCAGACACCTTGGCAGACAGCTGACCTCGGCGAAAAGTGACTATGAGTGTCCAACTTAAATCAGTGAGTTCAAAACTTTACAATAATATAAGCAGAATCTCTGCATTTGAACGACCAAAACCGAAAACATGACTGTAAGTATGTAGTCATTTTGTCATTGTCTATTTCCAACTTTATGAATAGAATCTACTTATATTATCAATAATTACACTATAGCATTCTGCTAGGTCACGTTTTTTATAGTTGTCTGGAAACTATAAGGATCATATCATCGAATCGATGTATCTTCAAGCTTTTTGGCACGAGTGGGTGTTTTATGAGACTCTTTACCGATATTAGAATATGACACCATAATACAAACTGACAGTAAAGTATAGTAGATGACATTGTGTGTGATTTGAAAATGGGAGGAGCTTCTCTGAACATCATGGTTGCTCTATCCTATTGTATAGCATCACTTGCTATTGATGATTGACAACTCGTTTACAGACCTCATACCTCATGTGGATTATGAGGTATGATAAGCCTACTTTGTGGTCCAAAAGGGGCGCTGTGACTTACGAAATGGTGAAACACCTTATCAGCCCTTGACCAGAACTATGAGATCATAACCCTTTAATGTTAAATCCGACACAGCTGAATATCTCTTGTGACAGTTCTGACTAATAAGGGTGACAAATTTTAAAACTGATTGACCTCTTATAACATTTTTGGGAATTTTTGGGGGGGGAATTACTTATATCAAATGTCAATTAAAAAGTTATGGATATGAAGTAAATAGTCATCCTGTTGATATGAAGGTAAGGTTGCTTTGTTTAAGGACATTTTGCATTTAGAGGATACTAAATAACCTTTCATTTAATACTACTTTGGATAAACGAGTTAATGATTAAGTATCAGATGTTTTTCATTCGCCCACTTTAAATAACGAAGTGAGCTGATACTAAGAGTAAAATACCATGCCATCCTAGCCAGAGTGCTATCATTATGACGTCACAACACCGTACTATTGTGACGTCATATACGTTCGACGATAGTAAACAAGTTCATTTAAATCGCAAGGATAATAAAAATTTAAAACTTGTGTCTTGTGTCATAATGTAAAAAACAAAACATTTATAGGTTTTGACATATTTGACCCCAACAACATAATGTGAGTTAAAGTCTCACATGCATGTGCTGTAAAACTACGAATCAATCACTTAAATTAAACCAACCCCTCCATAAGAGTGCTATCACTTTGAAAATTTGCAGACAGTTATTGTTTTTAAAACTTTATTCGACCCGTGAATATCGATTTCTTTTTACCACAGCAATAAAAGTGTTCGAATTGTGACAACAACAAAAACCAGACATTTTTTTATCTCTCAACTTGTTAATTCATACTCAAAATCAATTTATTTTTTAAGCGAAGCTCGAATAAACGTTACTTGGTTTTTCATTTTTAGAAACATAAACAATGTTTTGCGGTAATAAAAATGCCTAAATATAAAACAGGGTATATGTAAATGCAACAATGACATCTCATGATAAATGTTTTTAAATTAGATTGCATATACTTAAAAGGGTCTTTAATCTACAACTTGTAACAGTCAAGTCCACTGAAATACACCAAGCAACACTCCCCATTGAAATATCTCTGCAAGGATCCATTCCAAACAATCAGGCGTTTGCCACAGGGTTGGTATATTGGATTCACGTATTGGATAAATTATGTGGTATGATCACAAAATATTGTAGACATATGGAATCTAACTGTTTGCATGTGTCATGTGTATGCCATCGGATAATCATTTAGCTTATCTTGTTCATAATTCACTTGCTCAAACACAATTTCCAAACATCTCTTTTAATGTTGATTACAAACATTTTTTTCAGGAAAACTAGTGTTTACATCATAACTTAATAACAATGATATGTACCCTTCAAATATGGTCATCTGATTTGGGTGTTATGTAAAAAATAAATACTTCATTCACAAAAACTAGGGTTTGAGGACAAACAATTTTCTATGAATGCCATATATGAATTTACTTTTGTCTGTGTTTCTTATGTTATTTAGGAAAGTAAACGAATGTATACCCATCTGTATTCTGGGTCAAAGTAGTTGTCCATGTAACTCTTTCTGTACTGGAAGAAATCGTGAATGAATTTCCTTGAAGTGCAATTTCACACATGCCACTGTGTAATTACCCATGAGACCAAAGAAATATGTTTTGTGTGAGAAATTTATTTTGCGGAATAAAACAACTGTCAAGTGTGACGAGATATTTCTTCTGTAATTGAATTAGTTGGCTACGTTCTTAATCGACACTTAGACACCCATGGGATCTTCACAAGTGTCTCTTACAGCCAGGCTAGCTGCAAATGAATTTAAGTTGATGATCAATAATCTTAAAAGAATGAGACCAAAAATTAAACTTGATGCAATGCTTACCAAATACATGCAACCATTGAAATACACCTCACCTCAATTTTGATTTAATAGATTTTCAAGTTAAGATAGTGTCTGAAACATTAAGGCTGATCATATTATCTTTACACATTAAAGAAAAAACACCTTTCTTAAACATTGAAGACTACTGTGAATACTATTTATGTGAATGATTGCTATGAAATAACCATTGATACCTTCGTATGAAGGTTTGTCTTTTTTGGAATCTAAGTTAGAGGGTACATTTTTTAAAATGTGTATGACCCTATTGGTCTTAGTTTTCAACTTAAAGGTGAACTAACAATAAATATATGAATTCAGTATCACCCCTTTAACTGTGGGCACAGCATATGTTTTTCATTTGTTCCGAAGTTTTGATTTCGTTTTTAAAATGTTTTCAAAATGCTTATTTTTTATAATCTTTTCATAACAACCAATCAAACGACAGGCAAATGTGTACCTACCAGGGACTTACAGAAAATATATTGCCCTGTGTCCGTCCTCCCATATGGGTAATATTCGTTTTTATGTCAAAACGTCTTTTTAAAAAGTTGTGTCATAAGTCCTTTAGGGCTTTTCCAACTTTTATAATTTGATTTGTAGTCTGTAACAGAATCCGCGAGTTTTACAATTACAATAGAAATGACTTACAGTTCCAAATATCATGTAACTAGGCTTTTCTTTGACGTCAATGAAATAACCTAAGCAGCACTGACAAAGGAGCACCAATTATCTATGTGTTTATAGAATAACTATGCTTAAACAATATGTCTGGTCACTGGTGCAAAATTTCGAAACATAAATATAACTTCACTAATGAAAGATTTTGTTTCAAAAATTATTTTCGAAATTTAGACCCCTGGTGACTTGACCTGCCAAACTTGTTATGATTATCTTTTAGATATGACAAACGGAATTTCAATATTATCCGCAATATTTTTCGCAATGAAAGAATGCTTCAAAGACATTCAAAATTACATGATATTTTCACTGGAATTCTCAGGTAAGTGAACAAACTTAAGGTTCGCAGCTCTATTTCCTAGTTTTATTGGAGACTATTTTGAAACGAATTTCACGCAAACATCCTTTTAGACATTGCATTTGCTAATTCTCTTACCACATAATTGAATTACTGACTAATGTTATTTAGCCTTTAAGCAGCAGGTAATCG
This sequence comes from Steromphala cineraria, assembly GCA_916613615.1. NCBI lineage: Eukaryota > Metazoa > Mollusca > Gastropoda > Trochida > Trochidae > Steromphala > Steromphala cineraria. The sequence continues at coordinate 41,896,314 of OU744724.1, read as the reverse complement.
TTTTTCTCTCGGAAAGGTTCAACTCATTACAATTAAATGACACTTCTTGTCACTTGTTTACTTAAAAGGGCTTACCATTTGCTTCAATGCCCGAAGAGTGATGCAAGGGAAGGGAGAATGCATTCTTAAACTGACATGAACAATAAATTGTCTTGGCATTAAGTTTCAAATTAACCAACAAAGTTCCGTTGATTATTTGTCAAGGTACCGCCAGAATGACGTTGGTAACGTCAAAACTGACAACATAGGATACCCGTCAAAGAATCATGATTCGACCATATCATCGTTTATTTGAAAAAGTTTAATGTTGACATTCAGTCATTCGTTCTTCTTTGGGTAGAATGCTTGGCTGAATAAACATAGGACATTCAAAGCTTCTTTAATCAACAATGTTATTATATATTAGGAACTGAATGTTGCTTTAAAACCACAATGATCAAGCTCAGTAACTAACAATATCAAGGTGTGAAGAAATATAATGGACGCGCTGATTAGTTGCACGAATTTTAGTAACTGATAAAAATCTATAACGATAATGTTATCGAAATTTTAAAACACAGAATTTGTCAGTTTAATTGAACTTTTAAATGGGAGATGCATAATCTCAAATTTAGAGGTGTCAAACAGATGTAACAGTTGCTAATGATCTTTACAACATAATTGAATACCCCTTTCAAAGGCCATAGATCTGTAGTCGACTTCAAACCAACAGGTCATCTATTATCTCCCGGAAGTGTCCAATTTATCACTAAAAAAGATACGACTCCTTGTGTTTTTCAGGTTGAAAGGCTTATAAATTTTCTCAGTTCCAAGAAAATGATGAATAAGTGACAAGAATGTTGTCTCTCTTAACTTTATTACAGTGATAAGTAGAAAAAATGTTATGGCAATGTGAAAAAAAACCCATGAAAGCAATAGGTTGTCCAAGCATAGAAATGCTAAAGGAAAAGTGATAGTAATAACATCAATTACACCCCTTGGATGGTTATATCCCCTCTTTTTTAATAGGTTTTCAATTGTAACTACCTTCCTGTAGGTACTAACCTTTTACACGCCTTGGGAAGTTATCTTAGTTGACTTTCCTAATCCATAACCTCCATAAGAGTAGGTCGGTTATCTCATAATCACCATGGTCGGATGTAAGATTTGATTTTAATCAAACAAGAAAGTTAAGATTTATGAACAACGAACGTGGGATTCGAAACAGGGACCTCTTTGTTGTCAAGCAGTGCCTTTCTCAGCTGAGCTACCGATGATCCATGACACTTGGTGTTAATTTTGTTGTGTCATGTTGAATGTTTAGTGTTTCTTATACATTAATATTGTAATATTGTGTTTGTATCATTAGTAGTGAATAGAGCATCAAAAGATTATTCAACAACCATATAAGAAAATGATTTTGTGATGAAGCACAAGAGGATATTTTCAAGTGATGCCATTATAGAAACTTAATTCTTGCAGGTATCCATAACAATATTCTGTTGTAGTTTCTTCAATGATTCCTGAAAACGTTTTGATCCATAGCATAATTGTATCGTGTAACTAAAACGTTGCTTGAGATGTTTAATGTTTTCTTGACAATCTTTTTATCTATAAACTTAGCTACATGCGAGTGTCTAGTTCTGTATTTGTGACTGGAGGCTATAACAGGGTGATCAGCCTTGCTGTGTGCAACGCCTGCTCAAACTAAATGGTTTAATTTTTCATTGTTATTAGCTCTACATGTGTAAAGAAATGGCAAATAATTAAATTAATGTAAATGGTATTTGGTGGCACAGATCATTCAGCTAATTTATCATCATCCCCTAGTTTATATCAGTTATATGATTTGTTCTCAATGTTGCATCTTCGATACTTTTAGAATGTATTGGAATGTTGAATCAGGAATTTTCTTCTGGTGTAATCACATTTGATACAATTTATGGTTGATAAATCGGAGACAATTTTGATATCAGTATCTAAAGAAACTATTTGCATGTGTTCTTTCATCTAAATGGATTCTCCAAGCTCATGTCACAAATTGCTACAGAAAAGGGTGAAAAAACATCATTTTGGTACATACATATTCTTTATTCATATTATTTATTTAATTGCATTAACTACTTGCAAAACCCTGAAAAATTGAAAAATTCAAGCATCTTGTGTTATTACCCCTAACTTGGAGAAAACAGGTGTCGGTTTAGTCAGGATAGCCTACACATTAATTAGATAAGAGGGAAACCTTCATTATTGACACTTAGACACACATGGGATCTCACATGTGTCTCTCTTGGCAATATCAGCTGTCTCTGAAATTGAGTTTCGTTCTATGATCAATAATCTAAAGGGGAAAGGAGAAGTTTTTTGTAAGATTATGTACATGTATGATTAACATTCCAATATGTTTTGCATTTGTCTTTGACATTTGCTCATGTATCAACCAGTATTCAAAAGGATTTCATTTCCACCTATAGTACATCAAATTGATGCTTTACGTTAATATATACTTTGGTGTAAGAAAATCCCTAATTATGAACATATACAACATTTGTAACATATATATATATATCATGACATAAAAGAAAACAAAAGATCAGAGTTAAATCTAAAAAGGATGTATTCCATAATCTGGTTCCTGGTGCATGAGTCTACAATAGACCAAACAAACTTATGCATCTTCTAACTATAAATATAACGATTTTGTAGTCAAACACCAGCTGGTCATCCATTGGCGTGTGGAAGTGTTCTAATATTTTCAATAAGTCTGTATTTGAGGATTTTGCACTTAACTGAAAATATGTTAAAATCAACGGTGAGAGAGTTGGTCAGAGAATGCCTGTACTGCCTTACATGAATAGATTGAATGTTCTCTCACTGTAATCAGTACAATGTACTCAACTGTACGATGAAATGTATTTTCACATCCATAAGTATTTAAGATGACTTCAATTTTGACGTTTTGTATATAAAAACAGTGTTAAAACATTTTGTATCTGAAAATGTTCATCCCTATTTAACACAATATACCTCATTATAACATACATACGTCATTGCGTTTTGAATTTACACAAAATACCACCTTTCCCAGAAATAATGTATTTCTGAATCCGGTTCCTTGCTCATGAGTCAATAACGAACTAAAGAAACTAATTGAATTCTGTAGTTGAAAAGATAACGATTTTGTAGTCCAATACCAGCTGGTCATTCATTAGCCCGCGGAAGTGTTCTAATGATTACAATAAGAAGTCTGTACTGGAGGATTTCGCACTTAACTGAAGACATGTTTTGAACCCTTGTTAGTGACGTAGTAGGTTAGAGGATGTCTTTACTGCTTAACATGAATAGGTTGAAAGTTCTAACAGTTAAACTGACAAATAAAAAAGGCGATAATTCCTTGGAATTCTTTCAAGAAATCCTTTTAAGCATAAACATGGTAGAGATTGAGACTTAGAAATGCGAGTCATGTCGCAAGTTAATTCGTATGGAAGTTTCTACATTTCAAAATGATAAAATATATCTATATACATGTACTTGGTTAACTGTTCTTATGGTCATTAGAGCATACTGCCAATAAGTGAAGAATCACTTTTATTTTGTTTTAAATGATATGCTGGAAGTTCATTGACATTTTTCCAAACATATATCACTTTTACATTTGATGATTTGTGCAGTATTTTTATCAATTCCACCATACAAACATTCAAACACATGCATACATGTATAGACCAAATTTTTAAAAAAAATTCACTATTGATTGGTGACTTTCAGATTGGTTTTCCGAAAAAAATCTAATTAAAAAGTGTCTCTGTTTTACATACGCCATAGTTTAATAGTTACTTTGTGAATATACTAATATGTTGAGGGCAAAAATACTTCAAACCTTTTTGGGCATTATATCGGTGAGTGTACAACATGTATTCTGGGGAAATCAGTTTATTAAAATTATTTAAAAAACAAGATCGATTTTGCTATTCAATAAAAAAAAGTATTAATGATCGGTTTAAAAAAATGCTTATGACAGTTTTATATATTTTAATAATGAGTAAAATATTAGATGCCAATCTAAAAGATTTCATATATTGTAAAAAATAAAAGACTCCTACTATTTATCTGAAGCCATAACCATAATTGCAATATAAATAATCAAAACACCAATTTCCAATTACTTTGTTTCAATAATTGCTAATGCCAATACATCAAATAATGATAAGCCACCACATTGATAAGTAACCATGTTTAACCATGCATCACACAACTCCCAACTCTATCATTAGCTTCGCTTGATTCACCATAGAATGAACACAAGCCATTCCTTGCAATTCAGATACAAAGCATTATCACCTGAATCTGCCAACATTCCCATAGGGGAAAGTTATTAATCAAACATATAACTAAAATATTGTTTTGTACTTTGAAGAAACAGACATGTATGGTTGCCCCAATGATAAACAGATATAAATGAAGAAACCAATGTGGCTTGGGTCTATCATTTTAATTCAAAAATTGATATCATGTGTTAATGTAACTTAGTACAATAACACATGAGACGAACCCTGAACAATGTTATACATGGACACAACATGTGCCCTAATGGAAATGAAATATCAATGCACACATTCTTGGGTAGAATGCTCTATCCCGTCCTTGTTCTTAGTTTTGTACAAATAAACAATTCAGATTCTCAGGAACATGATATTTTTTTACTTTAGAAAACATAATGAAAATATTTGAGCATTGGGGATTTCACTTTGAAGTCCGTTTGAAATGTTATATGTGATCTATTCGACCTCTATGTGACCTTACTATTAAAAAACAGCAGAGGATAACTGATTTATAAGAATCATAAAGTGCATATGAAATAAGCAAGACTAAAATAAAATCATTATAAGAGTGCAGGAAAGAAAACATATGATTACTAATGATTGGTGGTGAAATACAGAGATCTATCAATGAAAATTCCGTCTTATCAGTCATTAGTAAAAATAACAACAGAACGTGTTATCAGTCACTAGTGATGATAACAACAATGAACCGACACAATGACACGTTCATAATGTCATGTTGTTGCTTTTGAGACGACTTTCCGTAAAAGCGCTTCTATTTCGATATAATATAACCCCTTTAGTCATAAAGAAATAGAAAAATTTCATTTTCCTGCAAAAATGTGTTTATTCATCGAGGGAAGTAGATGTTTTAAATTATCACTCGTGGCGCACTGTTTTTCGATCCCTATAGCAACGCCAAGTTGTTAAACAGGTTGGAGACTGTTGACAACTGGAAGTATGTCTCTGACATATTCGATGAGGGATTCTTCGCTAAGAACGGTTAAGTTGTGCTTTTCTGCTGTTTGAGGTCATTTAGAACACCCATGGTCGACCCTCTTAATCCTGAATGATAAAAACGCCACAACAGTTAATGTCAAGATCTTACTGGGGAAGTAGAGATTTGTTAACCATCTCAAAACAACATGTAAATCCGTACTTTCAGAATAAGTCAAACTACCCTACAACGCTTGTGAACTTAAATGATGTTTATGTCTGAAGAAAATATCACAATAATGAATATCAACGATTCGTTTTGATCCTTACATCATGTTAATAAATGTTTGCTCTAATGTGATGAACTCTCCTCTATCAGGTTATTTATAGTTCTAATTGTCTACCGACTCACTGTCACATCAGTGTCTGTTTCCACACAGTGCCCTAAATGTTTAGTTTGAATAAATCTGTCATGTGCCTGCTGTGTTGTCATTTGTTAATGCTCCATCGTTTGCAAGATTATCTACTTATGATTGTAAACCTGAAACCATTCATGCCACAACGATCTTTATTGAGAGAGTTTTAGTATGTTATGGACACGTAAAATTTCAATTTGTATAAGTCGAAACATATTAATCACCAGTTAGCACAATCTTTCATATATTTTCCTTTACCTCATTTGCATTTGCTAGTAGTAAATTTTAATAAACCCTCTATTTTAACTAATATATATTGTTGGTACCAGTTTACCCTTTTGCAAACCTCTATTGTCAGAATAACTTTGTAAAAAGAGTTTAAGTTGAATTGATTTTGAAAGTTCTACATGTATAAAACGCTTGGTCAAAATAATCTGATACTTAACAGAAACTCATCTTTGATCGATTACAAAATGAAGGAATTTACCAAGTTTTAAATTAATCTTTTGGATATGGGTTGTAATTATGGAATATTCATGCAGTTTCGTGGAAAATGGTGAAAAAACTACTCTATAGGAAAAAATCTGCGTCAGGTTTGAAGTGTGTTTAACTCTGAAACACTTGATTTTTCTATAACATATTCAGATTCTAAAACAAATATAAAGAACCAATACTTGTGACAAGGAGATATATATGGATTTATAAAGCACTTGTGAAACCTTTCACATAAAATCTTATTGTGCAATTGTGTAAGAAATTGTCATCTTAGTAAGAAAAATATATCTGTGACTCTAAAACTGGTATGTGTGTTTCGTTAGTGTCCATTTGAAGTACAATGATTAATGCATTAAGGAAAATTGTTTATTAGTTCTCCAAAAGGAATTACACATATTTTTAAAAGATAACTCCAAATCTTATGTCTTATGAAGTCAATAGAACTAATTTACATTTGTTTATATTTTGTCAGAAAAAATATTTTCATACTTTACAGAAAGAACAATAAATACATTTCTGTCACTACAGTTTCACACATGTCAGTGTGTAAGGGCCCATGAGACAAACGAAATATGTTCTTTTATGAGGCGTTCGTTATGCCGGATAAAACAACCGTCCCTTGTCAAAACATTACTTCTTCACAAACCGAATTAGTGGGAATCGTTCTTATTCGACACTTCCACACTCAAGGGAACCGTCACATTTTTATGCAAGTGCCAAGTAAAGATGAAAATTGTGTTCAATGATTCTAGCGGAAATGTTTAAAACCTCAATCAGTAGCAATGCTAATAAAGTCCTTATATTTAATGAAATAAACAGAGCAGAAAATTAAACTTCGAAAACATGTATCTGCATGACTTGAGGAGTGAAAAATGTTCTAAAACGTGTTAGCTTAAATTGTTTTCCTCTAGTCTTAGCAGAATCATCCCACAAATGTTGCTGTCATAATTCTAAAGGAATAGCTCTAAGCAACAAACAGATTTTGTATAACCAAGGAAAATACGAAACTTAACGAGTTACCTTCTGTCTGAACGAAGAAAGCGAACCAGCTATAATACGGTAAGTTAATTATAAAGGTTGCAACTCGGTTGTTTTAAAAAAATCCAAATCCTAATTAAAAATAACAAGGATGTTTTTTGGCATTATGTCCTCTGCTCAAGATCGGGTCACTTGCCTGCGCTGAAATCAAAGACTTCCAAGTGACCAATTGGTAACTTGTGGTTGAGTCAAATAAAAAAACAGCTATACTGCTTTTCATTCTCTGCTTAACCCGCTGATCTGCTGACCTGCTGACTGAAAATGATGTAGTGGCGTTCTATCTGTAAAATCAATCAGTTATCGTTTTATGTGATATGATCCTCAGCCTACACTTCAAGAAAGAATAAATATAGCAGTAACTTTAAAGCAAAAATTATATTTTGCAGTGCACGAAAAACGTTTCAATTATTGTAAATTTGTGAAAGGTTTAGTTACATTTAGTATCAATGAAAGATGTTGCGGTTGAGAAATTACTTTAAGCTGTAACAGATGTATTTCAGAAGCTCACTTATTAATGTATATTTTTGGTATTTAATGGCACTTATCATTTAGCTATGAGATAATACTCAGTTATCATTCTTTAACAGAGAAAGCTAGCACATAAGAAACAGTAACCTCTCTTATCAACACATCAGCATATTAATATGCATCACTTGGCAACAACAAATAGGCCTGGAACTGGAAACAGCATGTGTATTGTTACAAACATTATTTGATAATAAAAACTTTATCTTTTGTGTGTTCTTCAATGAGTCATAAGACACTTCCTTGTTTCGTTGAATTCATTTTCAAAGTGAATCTATGAAAAGTAGTTGGAAATGTCTTAAAAGGAAGACAAAGAAAATTTTATGGATTAACAACTTCTTCATTTGACAATTTCTAAGAAGTTGTTCATCAATAGATTCCTTTGTCCTCCGCGTACCACCAGCTTCATGAATGTCAATAAAACAGTTCAGTCTTTGTTATGTTTTATATGTGTCATGTGAAGAATGTTTTGACAATTGTATTACGTTGATTTCACATTTGGTTTAAATTAGGATATAAGATACGATTTTCCCCTGACCACGCTGTATCTGCATTTCATAGCTGTTTAGTCATTAAACTAAAGATTGGTGAAGACTCGTTTATTAACGATTTATTTAGACTCCGTCTAGCATTTTTATTGTATCTCTAATGTCTAGTGCAGTTAAACTCTTTCAACAGACTGCTGAAGCTGAAGGGATGATTTATGTCATGCCGAAGATTCGTTACAAACTTGATGACCATATCAGCTGTTTAGTCAAATAGTCCAAATTGCTGAAAGAAGATATGCAAAAATGAGTGCAGCAAGACTTTAGTCTTTAGTTCTTGCAACAAACATATTCTCGTGTGCATTTTAGAAGTAATGTGTAACAGTCAGCAAAAATAGGACCATGGATATAGACTCACACATGTTATGGTGCAATTTCCCTTGAGTCAAAATTAACTTTTCTCATATGTAGTTTTCTTTTCAGGGAAAATAGGCGAATGATATGTCAAGATATCTCCAACACTAATTCAATTAGAGGTCAATCTTAATTATTGGCACTAGACTCACATGGGATCTCTCATCACTGCCTCTATTACAGATCAGTTGGCTCTGAAATTCAGTTACAAGATATTAAAGGAAGCATTGCAAAATAAACGTGATAAAAAAGCAGTAAAGACATAGGACTTTGTAAATATTATATATATTACAATTTTTATTTCTGAGGGTATCTTGACTTACATGTTGTTGATACTGAAATAACTTAAATATGCTGTTGTCAGTCATGATAAGAAAGAGCATTCTTCTTCTTACTTCCTTTCATTGATTTTATGATGTTACGATGTTACATCTACATAATACTAAATGACGTCCAATTCATTAACTTTGTGAAACGAGTTAGCAGTTTGGTATGTAATAAGAGAAAGCAATTGGATCCCGATAGCATTCAAGAGTATACAATACATTACACATACAAATCCAAAATAAGTTTTATGCCCTCGTATGTAACTTGTGTAGCATTAAGAAACGTTATCATATCTGTTTAATATAAATTTATGTATTGACTTTAATTACAGTTGGCAATTTTAAGAATCATACAATTTGACCATTGTATTAATACACTGACACTGTTTTGTGTACCTAATTGTTTTTTTAAAGAGTTAGATAATTTGAAGCGTTCTCTAGTTAAATAGATTTAACTAGATACGTTATTTTGTGCGAATGTTATCTTTGTAGCAAACATATTATTGTACCGTATCTTCATAATGATAAATAGTATGCAAGTGACTTCAATAGAATTGTTCATTGTTTACGAAGCCATAATGCTGCTTTATCATAGATAGTTTTCGTTTGTATTTGGCCTGTATCAAAGTCAAAGTGTTATTCTTCTAAAATAAGTGATCAAAATGTATCCTTTGACCCAGTTATTTTCAGCCTTTTTAAAAAACAAAGCATGACCACATATGAGCCTAGAAGGTTGCCTAAGAGAAAATAGTAGTGTCTGTCAAAAACGTGTTTCATTTGTTTTTTTCTATAGATTCAATCAGAAAAGGTTTTCCAAATACATAAATCAGCGTTGTTTTGCCATTTATTAATGAAGGTGTTGGTGGTTTAAAGACACATATCAAAGTTTGTGAATAGGTGAATTATGGTTGGTTTCGGAATTTTTTTTATATCATTGTCTGTGATGAGATTTTAAAAAAGGCGCTGTAAATGTGTAGAACCTTAATTTATAAGTAGAATGCTTAATCTGTTTTTCTTTTCTCACTGATCCATTGCTGTCAGATCACAACAATGAAAAGCTACAGTAAGCGACGAAACAAATACATATTGTCTTGCGAGATTACGAAGGTCGGTCATCAATATGGCTGAAAACTAGTGATGGCGTCAGATCGTGCACGACTTCTAAAGTTTGAACAATTTTGGAAGATTGAATGACAATGATTTCATTTAGCAATTTCAAGATCTATGATTAACTCAACGCATTTAGTCCATGCATCACTAACAGCAGGATAGCTAGTCTGTTATTTAGACCCTAAAGCAAAAATATTCAAGTAATGACCAACAAAATCTACTAACGTTTAGCAAGTCTAAATCACTCAGCTTTCTGAAGTTAAAGCTCCTTTTGTTATAATACATGATTCGTTAAAAATTGTTGTCAATATTGAAACGAAAGTACAGAATAGCAAACTTGGTCTTTTATACGTGTAGAACAGCACGAAAGGATTATGAAGAGGAATCGATCTTTTTATTTGTTTTATAAACATCCCCCTTTTAAAGTGTGCCAAATATATACTCACCAGGGAGTTTGAAGGTGAGTTGTTTTCTCTCAGTTATTATTTACATAAATATATATATAGGTAAAACAGTGAAGTAGGTCGCACTGAATATAATATGTATACACTGTTTGTAAATGTAAATGTATATTTTAAAAAAAGAGAGTTGGTTTCTCACGTGGAGAAAGGTTGTAAATGTATTTATATATGAAATGATATGTATTCTTTCTATTATGTGTAAAACACTTACAAATGAAACCCCCAAAGCGATAATATAAATAAAATATTTATTTTGATATGCTTTTGTGCAGACGCTCCTTTTATAACAAAGTGAAACAATGATATGATATATTACAAAATGATATGATTGATGGGTCACATTTCCGTCCATTTCCAACACAATATCATAGAACATTTGTAGTTATCTAACGTATAAGATTCTCTTTGACTTGTGCTGATATGTGAATGGTTTTTAACCAAATAATTAAATCAATAAAAACATGCAGTGCGAAATTATCTATTATCCTGACATTTGAAAATAATTCCACAACGTTGACAACACTTTTATAATTACCAATCAACGTCAAATACAAGATTATATAAATAAGCCTATTCCAGGGGATACAAAATGGGGAATATAATTTGATAACTTTAGTTTTATGTATTTATATATTCATAAGCTTTACTTGTTTATACTCTTTTTAAAAAAATTCCAAACAAAAAAGTTCACTTGAAAATGAGCAACAACTCAATAGCAGCAAATAAATTTCACATCTGCATCAACTCTTCATGTAAAACATATCATATAATTCAACACATACATTAAAAACATCGTAAAACAAAATGTTATGAGCAAAATATCACATAACTATATCAATGTTATCAATTTCGATATTTTTGTTTACAACTAGCATATAACAAAGAACACAGTCAACGTTAAACTGGTCTTTTATTTGTTTGCTTTCCATTTTTCATCTTCCTTGAAACATAGTTATAAATCTTTAAAAAAAATCCAAAGTGTGAATGTAAAGTAATAAAGCCCTTTGTTTCCCTTTACAAGCAATTACAGCCAATTCCGCTCCAACAGCAACACTGAGAGGATATGTATTATTTACAATCACATGATTCATCCAATTGGGTAACACTTAACAGCACAGCTCCTTACGCATCCTCGTAAAATGAACTTTTTACACATGGTTATCAAACATCTCTCTCCTCCATATCGACGCCAGGCATTGTTCCTCTTAAAAGTCTGGCGGAACCATTTGGGTAATGTTGGATATGTATGAAAGACGTGTCTTGAACGCCAATATTTCGGTATCTCCGAGGAATGTGAGGAGGCTCCTCTTTCAAGTTGAGACCGGGGAGTAACGCACTGTCTGCCCTGATTCCGCCGTCGTCAGGACCAACACATTTCTGAAAACATAAAGCGATAATTGATAATGGGCGTGAACGGGGTGAGGTGAAGTGATGTTGGGTTTAACGCCGCTTTCAAGATTATTTCACTAATATCGCGGCTGCTAGTATTATTGCAGGGAGAAACACCATTGTGACTATGCATTGCGGTGAAACCTGCGAGCATCGGCTGGAACTAGCGAACCATGGGAGGCACTGCGCTGAAATTCAGTGTAGCATTGCACCCAAACCTTACTACGTGTAGAACAGTTCTCTACTGCAGACAAAGTTGCCGAGCCCCTGGCGGGATTCGAACCACGAACCTCTTGATCTGAAGCAAAACGCGCTAACCACTGCGCTATCCCGCCCCCAAGTGTGGAAGAGAATTCAATCATAGAAATATTTCATCAGAATAAGTTTTTCGTTTAAACTTGTGAGCTAAGGAGTTTATAACGAAGCTTGTTGCTTTAGGAAAGTTTGTGTAAAGTAATTCGTGGTAGTGGGTATGAAGACGAAGCTTGATGGTGTGCGACTGATCTTTAATAATTATTCGACCGATTTAATATCATTGATTATATGCTTTATATTCAAAGCATGTCATCAGAAGTATTGTTAAGTGCATTTGATTGCGTCACTGACTGAATTATGTACACTTAGGTTCGTTTGGTAAGATAATGTATCAATATTTTAGAAAATCAATATTAATGCATGTTTTATATACTTCTTTAGATGGTAATTCTTTAAATATATACTCAGCAATTTGAATGCTCCTTGAACCATCATACATAAATATTTCAATTCGGTTCGGGTTTTTTATCTTTAAAACTATAAAAAGTAATACTTACATCTTGACTATGCACCTTGTATGTATTTTCGTCCTTGTGAAATCTGAAAGTTAGAGCATATTCATCCTTAATTTCACAGGCTCACTTCAACCTTAAAGTTGACACGTATTCCGTTTCTTATGTTACCCTGACAGATATTATTGCTGTATCCTTGGTACAGAAATTGAATTTATTGTATGAGACAAACTCACTTAATAGTCGAGTATCTATATGAACCGATACAGTTTAGGAAAATAAGACACTTAAACATTCTTTATTGTAAAACTGTGAAATCAGTGCAGAAATATCGAACATGGTATATTAAGAAGAGTGCTTATCTTTAGATAAGTCAATGTTTTATGTATTACATTGGCTTGTTGTAATCATCAGAGCTTCTATGTTAAGTACATCCTGTCTCAGGGAACGAACGTTACGCTAACTCCACTAATCTGTACCCTGGGCTCAGAAGCTAGATTCGCTCGCGCGGCCCGACTTGGGATGTAGCCAATCAAATCATTTTCTCGCCACCTTCTCGATAAAATTTCAACGAGAAACTGATTTGATTGGCTACGTCCCAAGTCGGGCCGCGCGAGCGAATCTAGCTTCTGAGCCCAGGGTACAGATTAATGGAGTTAGCGTAACGTTCGTTTCCTGAGACAGGATGTGTTAAGTAATGTTTGCAAAATGTTTGTTATAGTCATGATGTACTTACCTTTTGATAACGCAAAACATGATACATCCTAGCAAAACAATCAACATAAAGGATCCACCAATCAAAAGCACAATACACAGAATACCACACGTCCAATCCTCATGACTTTTCCGTACACCTTCCACGCGAATGATTTTGATATGTGTATTATTTGCATCAGAAGTATTGAATCGATGTTTAGAAGAATACTCCACAATGGTATCAGAAGATGTATTTCCTTTTGATGAAGCACTAGAGGAATTGTGTCTATTTCCTCTTTCACTTAAAGTAATTCCGGAATTATTTCCACGAAAATGTGTAGATTTGATTTCATCACAGTAGTTCCTGCAGGTGTTGTAACAGTAGTTGTTATACAAGTCGAATAATCCTTCACACAAAGTAGTATTTTCTTCCATACACTTCTCAATAACATTTATCGTTGTGTTACAGGGAATGTAGGTATCATAATACTGTAAACATCTTTTGAGGATTTCAGTGCTTTCTTCACAACTGATTGTCTTTCTTGAAAAGTAGTTACATGCAAGGGTGAAGTTCCATATAGGAGGACAAGGGGCTGTAACAAGGAAGTCAGCCATGTTGGTTTTCATTCTTTCCTCCATTGTACCATTGATATCCTGATTGGCAGCACTGTAGCGCCCTTCTATCTGTAAAATATAATACATTTTAGTTTTAACTCCTAGAAATTTTACCAAAATATTGTGGTTTCTAAAAAACAGATTTTTAAAAAATCTTTCTTAAAAAATATGTTTAAGAATATTGCAGCAAATGTACACATAAATTGGCAATACTCTAAAGCAAGTAAAACTCTCTGTTACAATTATCCCACAAAGACGGTTGTTAGGATGGCCCATTTACTGTAAGCTGTAACAGATGTACTTCAAAAGCTCCCCTATTCATGTATATTTCCGGTATTTGGGGCACTTATCATTCAGCTATGAAGTAATCTTCAGTTTACATTCTTTACAGCTAAAACTTAAGACAAGAGAAAGGAATCTCTCTTATCAACATAACAGCAGGTAAACGATGCATCTCTTGGAAACAACAAAGTACTTCTTAAATCTGTAAAAGCCATGACATTCTATGTAATTAGTTTTTGTGAAGTTTCCATCGCCGCCGCCGCCGCCGCCGCCGCCGCCGCCGCACTCGTACTACTAGCTATAACTTTTTTCCACTAAGCTTTCCAGAACTCTTATTCATACCTTACTACTCATACCTTGGGGGAACGATTTTGACACGTTCACTTTCAAGGTCAAAGGTCAAGGTCACGAGATATGTATTCACTCTAAGAATTCCTTGTAAACGCGATAACTTGAAAAGCTTTTGTGCTATTAAGCTCTAACTTGGTATATATCATCCTTGGAAAAGTAAAAAACTTTGAAAAGGTTTTGGCTACAATCCGTCAAAGGTCAAGGTCACAGCAAGGTCATGACGTAAGCATATTTTAGCGAAAATGCTTTATTTTAACTATGAACACTTTTAATCAATACATGATTGTTATACTCAATAAAAAGTGTTCAATGATTGTGTGACCTTGAAGGTCAAAGGTCAAGGTCATGAGATATGAGTTATTACAAAATGCACTAAATTTGGGTATAACTTTATCCCATTTAGCTTTTCAGAACTCATGAACATGTCTAAATGTTAATACTTCCAGGGAATCATTATGACATGTTCACTTTCAAGTTCAAAGGTCAAGGTCACGAGTTATAAAATCACAGCAAAATTCTTTGTAAACACGGTAACTTGAAAAGTTTTTGTGCTATGAAGCTCTAACTTGGTATATATCATCCTTGGAAAAGTAAAAAAATTTGAAAAGGTTTCGGCTACAATCCGTCAAAGGTCAAGGTCACAGCAAGGTCATGACTCAAGCATGGTTTAGCGAAAATGCTTAATTTTAACTATGATCACTTTTAATCAATACATGATTGTTATACTCCATAAAAAGTGTTCAATTATTGTGTGACCTTGAAGGTCAAAGGTCAAGGTCATGAGATATGAGTTATTGCAATTCCTTGTAAACACAATAACTTGAAAAGTTTTTGTGCTATGAAGTTTAGATTTTGTATATATTTTCTCTTGAGAAGTAAAAAATTTTCAAAAAGTTTTGGGTACGAATGTCGAAGGTCAAGGTCACAGCAAGGTCAACATATATGGAGAAAATGGATTAATTTAATTTTTAACACTTTATTTCATTACAATGATGTTATACTCAATGAAATGTGTTCATTGATTGTGTGACCTTGAGTGTCAAAGGTGAAGGTCACGTGAAAATTCCCAATTTGGTGAGGCCAATAAAGGCGGAACAGGGTAAGGCGAAACCCCAAGTTCCGGGGCTGCTCTGCTTTTGCGGTATCCCGCAAACGCTAATCTAGTTCGAAGTTCTAGATCTGCAATGGTAGCTCTAAACCTTCGTAGCTTCAAACACATTTGAAATGACGTTGAAATTAAAGTCATAAATCTTGTAAAGTCAACTAACATAACATAACTTTACTAATGAGTAAAGATAGAACCATTGGCTCTGTAGCTCATCAGGCTTCATATCCATTTGCCTTAGGGTGTGGCAAGTGTTTTTCCCCCCTTATAGGGGCCACAGGGTCACCAAATGTACAATTTAGAATCCTCCTTTTCTAACTCGTCTGAATACAAAGTTTAAGCTTTTTGACAAAAAGATGAAAATAGGTTTTAAGGGTATGGCCATTATCAGGGTTCACAGGGCCACAAAAGCTATTAATTAAAATTAGTCATTGTCAAGGAGTCTGTGCACAGAGTTCCAGCTTTCTAGGCCTTTTGGTTCTGGAGAAGAAGATGAAAATAGGTTTAAGGGTGTGGCCTCTGTGGCCACCAAAGCTACTAATAATAATCCTTACTAGCAAAGGAGTCTGTACACAAAGCTTTCTGGGCCTTATTGTTCTGGAGATGAAGTCGAAATTCCAAAAAACAAAGTTTACGGACGGACGGACGGATGGACGGACGCCGAACACAATGCCATGCCACAAGCCCATCGGGCCTTACTGGCTAGATGAGCTAAAATGCATTCTCTGATTTCGTTGAATTCATTTCAATTAAAGCGACTCTATGAATGACAGTTAACGGGTTCTCAACTTTGATATGTTGTACATTCTCCATTTGAAGAATTTTTGACAATTTACCTGCAACGATTAAAAAACATTAAACTGTTTTTATGTTATTGATTTCACAGAGCTGTGAAGCTATATAATTGAAATTTGGCGAAAACTTTAACATTGACTTCGTCTGTTCATATCATTTATATATGCAATGTTACTGTTTTCACTTCTTTGAAAAAACAGGAGACAAAAGCTCAATGAATGGTGTCCACATTTACTGCATAGAAATGATGGAGGTCTCGGGTTGTTAGCTGTTCCAATATTTATAATTTCCAATGAAGATGTATAGACTTAACCTCTTTAAAGGAAAATATATTCATATTCATGTGAGAAACTCTTAAAGATCATACCCTGAAAATGATATATTAACACATGTCATTATGCAATTACCCTTGAGAATAGGCTTTTTGGGGGTTTCTTTCAACCAGGAAAACAGGTGTTGCATATAATTATCTCGTTATAAGAGAAAAGCTTCGTTATTGACACTTAGACACACATATGATCTCTCACACGTGTCTCTCTTGGCAATATTATCTCGTTTTAACGAATTCGATAAGAGGAAAGCTTCGTTATTGACACTTAGACACACATGTGATCTCTCACACTTGTTTGCCTCTTAAAGTGGCTTTCAAGATTACAATTACAATTGTTGTATTGAATATCTGAAATATAGCAGCAATATGTCGTAAAATGTGTTTGACTTCATACCACATCCGAGAGAATGTTTTTAGATTCGTTTATTGTCATGAGAAAGATCATTCTCCTTTGGTGTTATATGTCCATATTTATATCTCAAATTTTGTTATGGTTCCTGCTAATATATCTGTACATATTACATCAAACCCATGAAATAAACTTGAAATAAGTAATTGATATCACAATACTCAAAAGATAATAATATTGTATACTAAAGCATGACAATATTTCACAATCAATCTTTATTTCAGTACCTTAAGGCTTACAGGCACGGCGTTGATTCATAGTTCAAATTATCCAATATTTTCTCTTTCACTATACTTTCTATATCACATTGCCTAATAAGTGTACATTACAACCTTTCGTAGTTATTGAGTTTTCGTATTTGTTAATAATGCCAGTGTGTTCTATATGGGTTATCGTAAGTACTTTTATAGACAGAACTGGCTAACTCTACTCCGGTAAGAGAATTACAAAAAAGCATCAATTTTAAGAGACTTGATAAAAATTACTTCAGAGTCTATGTAAAACACTATGATTATCCCTTGAACTTGATTCAAATCCTAACAAATCAGGTAAAGAACTCTATACTTCTATATACGATTCAGTATATAACTCAACAGTATCATTTTTCATTTACATATATCCATTGATGACAACAGTAACGAAGTGGTAACTCGAGGAAATAATATCATGCACTGGTTGCGAGTGTTACTAGGGCGTCAACGCTAATGAACTAATTGAATTTTGTTACTTATAAGATTTCGGTTTTGTCGTTCCATTCCAGCTGGTTATCCATTAGCTCGCGGAAGTGTTCTAATCATCGCAATTTGAAGTCTAAACTGGAGGGGTCTAGCTCTTAAATGCAGTATATCTTAACTACTTTACAAGAATATTAGATGTAAGTAGACAAATTCTGTAAGTTTCTTCAAAGAATTTTCAAATCATTTGAAATTTTAACAATTTTGGTTGGATGTTGGAATGAGCATATAAGTATCTAATGTACTATTGTAGACGTAGGTTTTTACTATCAAAGACAAAACAGGAACATATATCTTTTCGTGACTGCAAATCCCTTTTAGCACGAACTCTTAATGGAGCCTAAGTAATATGCCTTTACACAATTTAGTTGCCTCTGGTAGGTCAATGTGTTTTGAATCAGATCGTTTCAAGTGCATCACAATTAGGTTTTATAACTTCATCAGCTTTTATCAGCTTCCGACGTAAGTTCCAGGAAGTGAAAATAAATGGATGGAAGGATGGACAGGATAAAGTATTTTCCCATTGTTTGTATAAAGGTAAGAAATTAGGAGGAAAATATCATTGCAGACATTTTCTAATTTTATAGCCATTTGGATACATGCACTATTTTGTTAGCACATTTTATTCTTGATTCTGTATACAATTTTAAGATCCATTAGCATTGTTTGTGTAATCTCAATTCTTGTTGATTAATAAAGGCTTTTTGATTTCTTTATTCAATCTCAATCGTTCATAAACAGAGAGCTTACTAATCTTCTTCTGATATCAAATACATCAACACAAGTTGATAACGGTTACAAATACCCGAGGCTAGTTTGGATATTTGATATCAGACTGATATTCTATTTATCATAAAAAATAATTGGTCACAACATATCCATGAAACGCGTACATCTTTGAACACTTCTCTACCCATAGACTGCAAATAAAGTGACGTCATAGCATTGAAACATCGTCATGTTTAAGATGTCATATTATTTGTCTTGTCATTACTTTATATGTCAAAATTATATCCCTTGTCTACGCTTGATCACAAACCATATCTTCTTTGGAACACAGTTTTGGATGGATAACACATTCAAAACATGTACACTTTTTTGTAAAGGGAGGGACAACAGTAATGAAATGTTAACGAACCCCATTTCTTATCGGGCTACTATCTATTTGCATCATATAGCGATGAACAGGCCATAAACTTCAATCAATAAAATATTATTGATGTCTTGATAAATGATATATCTCGTAATTGCAATGACGAAGGAGATAAAAACGTTGGTTTTATCTTTGTTCAAATGTCATAATGGTTCTGCTCACAATTATTACTCGTTTGGGAGTTGTAATGGAAGGGATGATACATTCTTTGGTTTTATCATTAAACATCTATTTATGAAACAATTCAAAGTATTATTGATAAGCTATCATACCTCTGATCATCCCTTGTGTGGGTATTGGAATTCATGAAGAAATCGATTTAATATTTGGTTCTATCAATACAAATTTGTTTAACACTTGAAAGGAAAAATCACATGTTATGACATGCGTGTATGTTATCCTTCATGCCATTTTGAAATGTAATAATGATAGTATAAGCGTTTCATGCGAGAACATAAAGAAAATCAACATTTAATGACAACAACAGAAAATGACTTCTATCATAAGATATTGTTATAAGATACTCATGCTATTGACCGTAAACGGTGCTCTGTAACCATATGAAATAACATCTTTCCCTAGGCTATTGCGAAAGTGGTTTCTCATATTGCTAACGACAAATGAAGCGCTTCGGGCTATGTATAGTTTGCTCTCATTGTGAAGGAATTACATTTCCTCATGTTTCATGTCAAAGCAAGAAGAACCATCGATTGATTTCTTTAGAAGAATACACAGAAAAAGCTGCTCATATACGATCAAATCAATAACATTTTTTTCTGACATAAATCATAACTCGAGCTATCAAAGGTTTACAATCGGAGAAAGAAGACAATGACATATACAGGCATTGTGTAAGTATCAAAAACAAAAACACCTCTCAAGTACATTGAACATATATGAGCTGATGAACACGAATAACTATGAATGTTTAGTGGTTTTGCAGATATCTATTATATCAACAAGGTTTTAAAGATTCGATTTGGGCTGAAAAACAAAGCTTTACATTATTTGAATGCGTTAAATTTCTTTTAAAACCGAATATGAACAAGGTATGACCACATTTCAAAAGAACATATATTTTTCAAAATGAATTGCGGGTTCATATTCGAGGCAAATTACTGGAATATCAAACATTATTAACGACGTGAAATTTGATATGTAAAAGAACACAAGATAACTACATTAAACCCCTTTTTTTCTTTTTATTTAAATGACCATGAAAAACGAACCTCATCTGTGATAAACGCATGTGTATAATAAACAATGTCAATTTCAATTTAACCTGATGTGCTCGTTATCTATAACTAACCAATCATTAAATATTAATAACGAATAAACCTATTATTTGGTTTCGATGATTGTACGTGACCATTAATCGATTTCTCCTAAGCACTACGTACGTCAATAAGTGATCATTTTTTAATCAAGGCTGTGTTCACGCATCATACAACTCCTGATACCCGTCAGTCCTGTGATCATTAGTTTCGCTTGATTTACCATAGCATGCCAACAAGCTATTTCCCGACACTCACGTATATATAATTCACACCTCGGCCTGTCAACATTCTCACCAAGAAGGTTATTTCGTACACCTCCATTGATCAATGTTCTGCGCTTCGCTTGAAACTGACACAGATGATTTCATCCATTATAAACAAAGGCGTACTGACAGAAACTAATATGTCATAAAGCGTGGGTTTACCAGTGGTTTATTGCTAAACCTTGTGTGTATATTCTCAAGTTTAGAATACAGTGGTGGTTAACAAGTAGACTTATATTTAGTCTCTGAATTCTTTTTAGTAAAAATCTTATTTTATTAAATTTTTAAAAGGAGTCTCAGACAAATGGAGATTTTCAGAGCAGCCCAGATCTAGACTTGCTTCCATGGGGTGAATTATATGCTCAAGCGTCTGTGTGTAAGACTAGTTGACAAGCTATATTTTCGGTAGAAACTGATAAGGATGATATATATATCTAACATATTGTAGATGAATAACGAGTCACAGGTGTTATCCAATATATAAATGTATATTGTATATAACGTGGGATAAAAACAGCATGACACCATCAGGCTATTACGTACAATGTATGTATATCTCATAGGATAAAAACATGCTGTGAGGAAAATAGTGTGGCAAACGCGCGTGTCAATCATGCTTAATTTGGCTTCTTCTTTTCTTGTAAATATTTCCTAGAGGAAAATAGAGCCATTGGATCTGTAGCTCATCATAGCTCATCATGGGTTACATATTATATCACAAAGCTCAAATTTCAGTAACATATCTTTTTAAATAATTAAGCAAAGGTAGTAATTTTTAAAAAACATTCAATTTCTAGCTTTTACAAAGAGGTTTGCCGATCACTAAATTCAGAAATTACTTTACCCATTGTATGTTCAAATATTTCAGTGTATGTTGAAGATGTTAATTTGTTGTTTGTTGTATCCTTTATACATGTATATGCATTATAATAATCATTTAGTAAGGATGATAAGCAGACAAAGGAACATGGGGTCAATAAAGCAATATGGTCTTGTGAGCGCTTGTAACTCTTTAGAACTTAAACCTACTCTTATTTTGTTCTTTTAATAGATACATGCCTGAAACATGCTGAAAAAGCAATTACACAAAGTAGCAATTTGTTTGTTTTCTTGCATAACTCCCTTGTTCTTACATCTCACCGTTTTGGGCGGAGTTGGATACAGATGGCTGCAGTTCTATAAACAGTAGATTCCACACTGAACGTCAGAAGTTTGGAGATATCATTAACACCTCTTCAGCTCGATCTTTCTCTCTTGTATTAGATACAAAGATTCTGTGGCAAATTGCCATATCACTTACATAAAGTGCCCTTGTGAAAACTTTAGATACACACCTTGAGTTGTTAAAGACACATATGTCAAATTTTAATTTTTGGTTTTATTTGATCGGTTTATACCGACTGTTGCTGAAATGTAACTTTTGAAGCTTATATGAAGATACAAGAAAACTGAAATATCGCCATTTAAATAATAACAAGTAGCTTTGATATGATTCCTTCCTTATCCGTAAATTGGTAAATTGGGTTGATCTTGTTTTAGATGGCAAGGGTAACACTATTTCCATGGAGAATCATGAACAATGTACTGCAAACAGAAGCTTCAATTCATTTGTTCAAAAAATATAATGCAGTCTATAACGATTATTAATGATTGGTTTGAAATAGGTATCTATGTGAACAGTTAGAAATGTATACAACAACCAATACTTGATAAACAGTAAACGATCTCATGGAAAGACCTAAACTTAAATTCATATTGCCAACAATATGAAATATTTTAGTAAAGTGGCGTTGCTACTTTGTACATCATTGTTATCATCTAAACAAAGTGTTGCTTGAGATGTTAAAGACTACGAAATCAGAAATACTCCTTAACTCCATAAAATATCAAGAACTTGTTTGATTTCAAGCTCCGGAATTTTAAACAAGTTCAATGTGCACTTATACCTCGTAGTCACGCGTACATTATCGTCAGTTCTTTTTATCCCCACGTGCTTCTTGTTATACACTAATAGCACGTTAGCTGATCTTGGTAAGAGATCAGCAAAGTGCATCTAACATATAAACACTGGCTGTGCACTGTATAGAGTCGGTGTCAACAGAAGAGTGAGAGCCTATTAGCTTCATCCATCAAGTCGGCGATTGTTTAATAAAGCGAAGATTTGCCATGAATCAAGCTGTAACCGTACATGAATCAACACTTTAGCAAGTTTCTTAAAGAAATACTGAATTTTTTTTAAAGATGTTTCAAAAGAATGACTCTGTAAGTCGTGATTGTTAGTTTAAAAAATATGTATTGCAAGAATTTGAGTTTCAAAAAGTAGAACGTAGACTAAAATTAAATTTATGAAGTATTCAAAATAATTGCTGTACCTCAATTTATATTATTCTATTTCTTGAGGCTTTTCATTCATGTGTATTCAGTCAATCTAGACTTCCAGAAATCTGACCTAGACTGTAGCTGTATGAAAGGCTCCTATTTATTTTACAGTCATAAAGCAGGACTAACTAAGTAGCAAGTTTTCTCCTACACGCTACAGCTTGACTTAATACAAAGACATTCAAGATGAATAACCGGTTTAAGTCAAACGGTCACAACATTTGATAAGTCTATCAATGCGCAAAGTTCTTCATTTTCTTAAATATTTTTGTGAATCTTATTCAATACATCGTCGAGTATAAAAATCAAACACAGTAACGTAGACAGTCAGAAAGGCTATACACGTTATAGATCTAATGGATTTACAAGCAAGGAAATGGGGTTGGCAGTATCCCATTTGCACTCTATCATTCTTTAAATTAGACATTATCTGCGAATCGATAGGTAATTTGACTGTCATTGAACATTTTGGATTAAGTTGCCATTTCACGGTTAAAAATAAATCCTGCAAAAACTCAAGATTCGGAATTTTTGGTTTTGCGACGAACCCTGGAGACTAATTATGTCATGACACTGTAGATCATCAGGCCCAGGGTCGAGGCAATCAAGATGACTTATTAGATTACACCGTGGAAGAGCCTCGGGCTGTTAAATTGACAAATTACCTTGGACGTTATTTGTGTACTAATTCCATTACTCTTTCCTCTATCTCCACTTGGCATCTCTAAGTGAGCTTATCCTTCTGAGTGCAGCTTCTTTATTTTACCAAGAAGCTAACACATTTATAAACCTCCTTAGCATGTTGATGCGAGACCCTAAGACCATGATGTTTGATGAATGTGTCACATTTGTCACATTGACTCGTGACAAATTCTTATTTGTGTCATGACTAAGCTAGCTTCCCCCATTTTAACTAAACCATAACACAAAAGTTTTTTTTAAGTATTTAAGATACTGATGATGCATATTAGATGGGTTTTTTATATAAACTTGTTTCTTGGCATATATCTCCGTTTGCATGTATAGACTAAAAAGCCTCCCGTAGACCAAATATTCGGGTTATCAAATTATGTTTTTGCCAACAGTCTGTGATTTACGTCATCTATGCATGATTTGAATAGGCCTTATTCAAGAATATTTATAAACAAATTCTGAAAGCAAGCAAAGATCTTAGTTATAGACCGTTCCAAAGCAAAAGCATATAAGTAAACATATAGCGGACATAAATAAGTAATTATTTGTTCATATTGTAGCGTACGATAATGGTAATGCATCCATTCATGCACGGGAGAAGAAACTTCAAACATAATACGAGATATGTCAACCCACGAGTGATGAAAAAACACAAAGAAAATCAAATCGTGTATTTAGATACAAACTTAACTATGTTATAAATTGAAAAGCTACATCCGTTTGCTTTTTTACGGCGTCCTACAGTAATGCTTTCACAAATACATTCACGGGAGGGTATACATGTTGACATATTTTATCAATTGTTTTTGTACAGTTTATTTACTTTCAAAACATTATGGTCCCAAATCATTCCAAAACGTAAGCCAGGTAACCAATTGCTTAACAGATAATATACATATAAATATCATATTCTAATATGAGTAATAGTAATATAGTACTTCTTTACAACACATGTTTTTCAAGGGATTCTAAATCGCCTCTTGGCAGTATATTCTTATCTATTAGCAAAACTATCGACCATCATATCAATTTTGTGGATGACTATGTCAACACCTCAAGAAAATCCATATATTACCGTATGTCAAACCACACATAAATCCTTAAAATGACAGTCCTATTCATGTAAAAGATCATCATATGATGGTGATGATGATACACAACAAAAGGTGCTGTCAAATTGCAACACGCATTATTGCAACAAAGCCTGAAAGTGCATGTATATTATCTTGTGATAAACCACAAGCCCATAAAAGGTCCAATACATAGCAATTTCATAACTGGAAGGAATATTTATATGACGTACGAGTATCAATAACAGTGGTATGGTGACAAAAGCCATTAAAAAGTTTCGGTAGTCTGTACACCAATGATGTTTTTTCAGAGACTAAATATCAGCCTTCATCACATGAACTTGTATGAGTTACGAAATACATATAAAACCTTGACAACGAGTAACAAGTTCATGTTAAGGCAAATACGATGACCAAATATATTGCAAGATGGCATCAAACCGATATTGCAACAAATCCTTATAACGATGTCCAAAGTAGTGCTAAACTGGCAAAAGCCGTTAAAAGGACCCAACACATAACGGTGCCGTAACCTTAAGTCGGACACCGCGGCGTTGGTGTCAGATATCGTTATTGATAAAGCATCACATGAGATGGGCGGAAATCCTTATCCCCTTACAGGCTCGTGAAGCCAATATGCCATTCAATCCCAGTCTTATCAATACTCAAGATGCTAGGCTTGACACAAAACGTTTTGTCGTCAACCATTTCCTTTGAGGGATAATATTAGTTTCTAATACATCCCACTTGCGTATCTATAGGTCTATGATGCTTGCTTGTACAATGAGAATAATTTTTCAAGGTTTGTTTGATTTCTATCATAGCATTATATTCTGTCATAAGTTCTCATAAGAACACATGGTAAATTGATAACTGGTTTGTGTAGTGAACCTCTTGCCTGTTTATTTAACTGACCACAAGGACTGTTCGGTTTGCTTCAATTTAAGACAATTAAAATCATAAAGATGCTTAATCCTTAACACCTTAATCATCTTCGTTTATTCAAGATTCTTTGTCAAATAAGTCTTCGAAACAAATGACTGTTTAATATAACTTTATAACAATATTCTCAATTGCTTTATGATACCTCTAATAATGTCAGTTTTGATACAAATCGCTTTGCCATTATTATTCATCTATTCACTGTTATCGTTCTGCTGTAGAAAGTCGCATAACATTTCCTGACGTATGCATGAAGACCGTCAGAAAACCCTTGGCAATTAACAGTTTTGTATGTCATCAAAACTATTAAATACTCATTAAATACATATAAAACTATTACTCATCTATATTCGAGAATGATTCACGTCCTACTGTTGTAGGAAGAATCCAATATTATTGAAAACTTTAATTTGAAATACGAAACATTTGTCTTTATCTCCATATTCAAGATGCAAACCTTATTCGAGGAAATAAGCCGTAAACTAGTCCTCCAGTAATTTGAGCTATCGAATTCATTAATTTGAAAATGAAACCCTATTTATTTCCATGTGGTAAATTCTATGATGCTCGTTGTTCTAAGAGGATCGTTAAAGATTCCCATTATTGCAACTTTCGAAAAGAAAGCATCATGATGACAATGTCATTAACTTGTTTCACTGTTGTAAATTGAAACTTTTATCGTTTGACTTCCATTTTATCGATCCTACAGAGACCATTCTTATGATACAACATGTTTCCAGATGAATTATAATGAACACATGCCGCTACCTAAATATGACTTTCACCACTAAGCTGTTACTTCATTTATAAGCGTCTTATACAATGTTTGCACTTCTATTGGATAGACAATATCCATTCATCTTGAAACTGGCCATATAACATGATACAAACATCTTGATAATAGACGATTGTACCATTTTCATTCCAAGTTCAGAAGTGCCTAGCCCTTTTGTAATATTAAACTGATGGTAGCCTAAAAAAAAGATAAGTTACCATTCATTCGTACCCAATACAATGAACAATATAATTATTATCTTTGAAGTTAATATCTTGGTATAACAGAGCCAAGAAAACATAAATAAATGTTCTTGCACATATTTAAACTGCATAAAGAAATATGTTGAAACTTGATAAATCAACGAAAGACTTGGACATAAACTTTAAACGACAACTGTCAATTTCCATAAAAGGAATCCATAGTCGTTTCAGTGCAAATAATCAACTTTTAAAAGAAGCATTTGACACGTTTCATGTGATAATTCCTTATGACTGTATTGACTAAACGAACAACGTAGTACATAGTTTAACATTGTTTTTACCATATGACAACCTTTTGATTTGCAAGTTTAGATTTGATGACATGATCTGAACATGATCTGACATGAACTGACGATCAACTTAAAAATGGCTATAATTGTGTGGTAAAATATTTCACATCAATCTATTCACTGCAACATTTCTCTTGTCGTCAAATACACAAATATCAAGTAGCCATTTCCTCGGACAATTAAGCGAGTAAAGAAATGAAATTTGACATATACAACAATGGTCTATTCGAGAGGCTCTCTCCAATAACAAAAGATAGGAAGCCGTGGTATTTTGAAAATGACAATTTGCTGTCATATTGCTTTTCTAGGTACAATATAATCCAAAGAAAAAGACATTAATGTAATAAATCATATTTACGATAAGATTCTTTTTATTTGGATACTATTCATTATCAATATCCAATTTCACTTACAAACGACGAACATGTCACTACCTTTTTTAATATAAGTTTGATTTGCTCTTAGACACTATTGTGTTCGGTAAAATATTCTAAACTTAACTTTCAAACAATAACTTCACAAGACTTCGCATGACAGGCATTTATTATACAAGTCTATAATATGAATTTCATTGCAACAAGTTCATTTAGACACAATTGTCAACTAATCAAAAAACATGATGCATTACACGTCAACATGTTGACTTTATTTCCTGACAAAATGACTTTTTCCGTCTCGACAGTATGTTATATTCCTATTAAATCCTCCTCCCCAAAAGGGTCATTATACAATTATCTTGTTAAAACATTACCAAAATTACAGCGGTAAAAGACGCTAATAGCATGTTGCCACTGACAAAACTTGAACAGGCTATCAAACTGTTAAGCCATTATGTTGTTATAGGAATTCTATATGAATAATGCATATTGATAAAGTACAGAGTGCGAGTTGTCATGCTGTGTCAATACTACCACAATGCGGCTCTAGGGGAATTGAGAGGGCTTTCCCTGTAGAGAGAGTCTTATCGCTAGACTATCGCCAGAGAGGCGAAGCTGACAAAAGGTAATTCTTACCTTAACTCCGAAACACTCGTCGTTACAAATGTAATCCTCGTACCCAAGAACAATTGTCATCAGTGATAAGAAACCCGGTATCGAAGGGCTCGCACTGACCATGTTGAATGCAATACCTTTATCCCATTTCACTCAATACAATACATCATCCCATCCGCTGACAGCATCACCATCTGCCGACAGGCTAGGTGCTTCTCGTGTTGGAACGCACCGTGTGGGAAAAAATCAGCAACTATTTTTAGAATTCCTTCTCTTTGTGTGTCCCGGGAATTCCTTCAAGAAGATGCGTCTGTTTCGTGCAACGGTAACAGTTCCATAGTGTGCAGGGCCCAGTTGTTTGACACCGCCCATGTGGAACCGACAATGTTTGGTGGGAGTAAGTAACCTTATATCGCCACGCGACGCCTTGTCCACACGACCAGTGCGGATGTTAACTTAATTACATATGCCTTTAAATATGATCAGAGGATTTTCCTAGTGCAGGGGCCTAATTATTTTTCTGAACTCCGTGTCAAGTTTCCGTAGACGCACAGACGATTATTGAGTATGTTAAAATGTTCGGAAAATCAGGCGAGTAACAAGACGGCCGCATCGTCTGAGTGGGCGCTCAAATTAAAGGTGAAGTTTGGCCGGCTGTGTAGTAATTAATCGTCGCTTTAGAGCACGTGACTAAGGGTTGGAATTTTTCCGTGGAATTA
Organism: Steromphala cineraria; assembly: GCA_916613615.1. NCBI lineage: Eukaryota > Metazoa > Mollusca > Gastropoda > Trochida > Trochidae > Steromphala > Steromphala cineraria. Next base: position 41,867,517 of record OU744724.1, on the reverse strand, counting down.
AGTGATAAAGGGTTTTTCATGTGTCGCCAAAATAAAATTGAGGAGAAAGATTTAAGAGGGGGAGGCTTCCGTCGAAGCTGTTGTGTGAGTTGTGCCTCCAATCACGAGCGAAGGGAACTGTAACTCACTGGCACGACGTTCGATTTAGTCCTAAGGTTTCTGTTAGAGCCCACTTTCTTGGCTAATGTGCTGTGTCTCGATGTTCGCACGCGGACCAAATCCAGGCCCGAATGGTGGAACAATTATTTGATTTCATGATTCATTGAGTAGTATCAGTTGTTGACTGTGGTGATTGATAGTGCGGAAGAAGGGGTTGCGGGATGAGTTGGGTGGGAATTGAAGTTTGATGTAAGCGACGTGATTAGGATTTGCCACCACGGCGCCCACTGTTAGCTTTTGTGCCATCGTCCAGCTATTGATGTGCGCACGGGGATAGAATCAATCATAAATAAAACATTAGAAAACGTTACATTTGCTGATGAATTCAGCTATTGCCTACTTTACATTTCATGATTGCCTGGATCGCGAACATGACGTATTACGTGATTAGATTGGAGAGCAAATCACGGCATTTACTTCGCAAAGGAATATAATTGTCGATTTACCCAAAATAGAAAACTCATTTAATTCATCGAAATGGTAATTTTTTTACCAAGTACTGAGTCTGAACAAGGTAATCTTAGCGGTTACCCTTCGAAAACATCATCATTGAATTTGTCCCTGTGAAGTAACAAAGTGGTCCAACTTCATTCATGTGAGTAAGCTTTAACGTAAATACGTCTGAGTCTTCTAAGGACAGCTATGCCAGACCAATCACTGAATGCATGTATGATTTTCACCTCTTCTGATGTAAATGGATCCCTTTAGTTATGATTGATGACCTTATTGAATCTGTCATCGCCGCATTTCACCAACAAAGGACGGATTTGTCAGGATTATGACATCAAAGTTTCAAAAGACTTCACCCCTTTGTGTGACGAAATCATATTTGGCCCCACGTTAGAAAAATCAATAAAATTATTACGGAAGCTAACGCCGAACGAGTAATTGCCGAACCTGGTGTCCGTAAGAGCCTTTTGACGATCAGAGAATGTTTGACCTTTCAGTTAATATGGGATCATATTTTCTTTCATATTTCGAGGCAATTATTGTTCCGAGTTTTGGATGATGAATGTCGAGTCAAGTTTTCAATTGCATCATTTTGTCATTCCTGAACCATAATTCGCCAATTCAGAATTTCTTTTGAAGGATGAAAAATATAATTTGTTTTTGGTTTGTTGCCGCTCTAAGCTTTTTGAGGCGACAGTTACTGTATGACAACGGATAGCGCTGCAGGCGAGTTTTTCGAAAAATAACAATCATTTCTTTATTGACACTTTTATCATGGATGTTCGATTACAAATAGAGCTTGGGGCATTTCCAACCAATTCATGCGAAGTGGATGTTGTCACAAAAAGGTTTTCCTGTTATTCAGACGCATTGTCGTTTGATTCTTGAGACAAACCATAAGGTATATGGGCGTTTGCGATGCATTAACATTCGATCAATAAGATGATTTTACGATTCTGTGTGATGTGTGATGCGAAGCGTCTGTTTGTTTAGGACAAACAACTTACTTAATATCTGTTGGCATTGTTTTTTTTAAAGTTTTATGATCAAATTCATCACCATCAATGTCATGATAATAAAAGTTTATTCCATATATCAGCTATATCAGAAAACAATCTTTGAAACTGTCAAATGTGTGTAATTTTTCAATGACGTGAGTGTTTAGTGAAGAAACAATTTGAGTTTGAGTCATTTTAAATTGTGGTTCATTTATTTACTTTCTAAAGCTAGTATCATTAAATGTTTGTCTTTTTGTAAGATAATTTCCTTAAATCATCTTTCACAAATGAAACATGACGAAATGTTCAAGATATGCCATTGACACCTGCTAGAATGAAACATATTCAGTTCAGTTTTCATTAAACGGCTAGAATGAAACATATTCAGTTCAGTTTTCATTAAACGGCCAATGACACCCTCCTTTTACATGCTGCTAAGTAACCTTTAAATGTATCCGTTAACAGTTACTTGAAACCTAACGTAACCAATACCTTAAAGGTGCAGTAGCACGTTTTTAGGGGAAATATTAGGTAATGTCAGGTAATTGAAAATAAATGGTTCCAAAGGAAAGACAATGTATTTAAACTATATTGAGCAGTAGTAATTCAAATATATAACAAAAAGTTTAGCCATGCGATTCCATTTTCTTGCACAAAATGAATTAAAGGTGTTCACACAAAATGGCTGCCCATGAATTTTAGGTAAATCTTCATTCTTTGTCCTCTGACTATGAGAAACAGGTTTGTGTTATGACATCTTTAACACTATCAAAATAATACAATTAGCATTATCGTACAATTATCAGTGAAAATTTCAAAATATAAAATTATCGAAAAACGTGCTGCTGCCCCTTTAAATGTATCCGTTAACAGTAACTTGAAACCTAACGTAACCAACACCTTAATCATATAGCGTGTACGCTTCAATTTGTCTGATACTTCAGTTGGTTCATTTCTTATATAGTCAAATGGATTTTTTTTAAACGGTTGAAACCAAATCGGCCACCTTTTATACCAGTTTTAAGAAAACTATCCACCAGTCGAAAAGGTATGATTGTCACATTTAATTATTATAGCCGAAGTGACGAATTTTTGTCTTAAATATGTGGTCTACAATGCTGTAATATATCGTGCATTTTTACTGCACGTCATCTCGGCGGTCCCTTACCGATCTTTGAATTTCTAGTTTCAGGGTAGCAAATTTGATTCCATACTGTGATCTCAGCTGTTACATAAATGTCCAAAATAAGATAGAAGGGGTGGTTACATTTTATTTCATCTATTTACGACCATTTGATGTTGAAATGAAGGGAGTTTGGACTACATTTATAAGCATAAGATATAGCACAATTACACATCAAGATTTTTAAATTTTATATTTTCACCATTTATGAGCATGTACATTACCCACACATATACTGTATACATAATTAATCATTGTCACACATATTAACCCGATTGGACTTCCATCTTTATTTATCTTTTGATAATCAAAATATGACCACACTTTGAATAACTTTGCGTTGAGGGAGATGCGCACGGCTGAATCAAGAAGACAGGCTGATGCCATTTGATACGCTTAAAGGTCCCTTTTAACTAACAGTTAGTTTCATGTGTCAACTCAAAATGAAAATATCCTCTAAAAGGTTGTAATTACTTCTTGTCACGGAAGTTAGTACACACATCAATGAGGTGGATTACTCAGAGCATTTTCAATTAATATCAGTTGTCAAATAATTACTTGGATTGATCTCAAATAATTACATTGTAACCAAACACAGTCATTATAAGCAAGTACATCACATCACCGCATGGACTAAATTGTATTAGGCTATGACAAAGTATGATTAATTCTATGTAACTGATGAAGAAAGTAACTGGACGATGTAATTTGTTTGGGGACTAGCGCTCGCTATTGGTTTAATTATTGGAATAACTTCGATAATGCTTTTCATCAGGAAGAAATTACACTTCATCTATTTCATTAGACGTGTGATTTCACAAACAGAAAAGGACAAAGTTATTGTAAATTCGAAGTACTTAGTATCGGAATCTATGCAATGCCGAATCCGAACAAAAGTTTTGACGAACGAGGTTCGGAGTCAGAAGATCCAATAAATAACAAGGGCGCCTGAAGCATAGTTGTGATGACATTCAAATGGCATTTAATACATTAAAACCGAAAAGAAGTTTTCGGTTGGAAACATCGCTGATTCAATTTCCATGCCTCCGATTGTAAATATCTTTATGACACAAATGTATGTAAAATTTGAAATATCGAAAAGCTATTTGATGGGATATTCGTGTTAGTTTAGGTAATAACTCATCTCATGTCATCACTATTCCGGAATCAAATTTAAATGGGATATTTTACTTCAAAGTGGTTGTATGGAGCCTCTCCTTTACCATGCTATTTAGGAACGAACCCATAAATTATTAACGATGGCTACTTCTACAATCTAAAATTAAAGTCAGCGAGGCAAGTCTAACAGCGGTCGACAGGAAATTGTACTTTCTGCAACAGGATCCTGTGTCGTAAATTTGGTATAATTAGCACATAAAATTGATATGCGTTTCATCTAATTGGACCGTGTAAGGAACGGTTTGTGTTTAGAACCGGAGACTAATATATCACCTGATGTTGATTTGATAGCTGCAAAACGATGCATAGTCATTGTGGCACCAGTACTGAAACCCTTGATTATTTCACAGGAGTTTTTGTTATTGAAGTTTGTTTTACTATGAAATTTCAAAAACCTGTTATTCGAAATTCTAGTAAAGATCAAAGGCGCCGTCTTCTCTTTATTCTGCAATGAAGTATAGTTTTTGGGTGACGTCAAGAAACAATTGCACATGACGTCATTACCAATCGGCTATGCCAGGCCCTGATCGCGACCGAATATGATTTACAAAATAAGGATTTTTTAGTAGAAATAAACGAATTAAAATCGACGTACTAGAAAAAAGAGCCCTAACCGTCATTTGTTTTGCAATAAAGGTAGGCCCAGTTCTTTAACAATAGTTCAGGGCAAAACTGTACTTTATTGCAATACACATAATGGTTATGATAACTATATTTCTTAAATACAAAATGCATAGCTTTGAATACGTAGACTCTCTATTTCCTAGAAACTGCCAACAGCGGTACATGAGAAGCACATACATGAAAATAAATTTTCAATAATATACATGTTAGCAGTTAAATGACATGGCACTATATATGTAATGCATTTAAACTGCAATGTGATTGACAAATATTGATTGGCTTTGAGATCATTTACTCTGGTGGTAGCTCATAAGTTTTGAAGATCGTAATGTCGTCATATTTCAAAAATCCCTTATTGCTCGCCAACTTACATTACTTAACTTAATATGACAGCACAGTGTACTTAATATTTAAGCTTCTCTGTCTATACTGTAAAATCTGTCTATACTGTAAAACGAAAGGTCATAATGTATCATATATATCTTTAGTACCAAACGTGATGTGATGTGTGATGTGTTAGGGGTTTAAAGCCACTTTCAATATAGTATTATTGCAGGGAGAAAGCCCGCAACATTATTGTGGTTATTATGCATTGCGGTGAAACCTGCGAGCTCTGGCTGGAACGAGCGAACCATGGGTGGTACTGCGCTGAAATTCAGTGTAGCATTGCACCCAAACCTTACTGGTATAGAACTGTTCACTACTGCAGGCAAAGTTGCCGAGCCCCTGGCGGGATTCGAACCACGGACCTCTTGATCCGAAGTGGAACGCGCTAACCACTTGACTATCCCGCCCCCAGTACCAAACGTAAATGTACATATGATTTCCGCTTTTATGAAAAAAAATCAGAAGGTTTTTGTTCAGGAACTGACAGAATGAAATACCCCTTGGCAAACTTCAAAGGACTATTTTTCAGTCGATTCCGTTTCATCCAGCCAAGTAGACAGAATCTATTATTTTCCTCAAGTCGTTGTCTTCCAAAAAAAGCAAACCATGAAGCATTAATACAGTTAAAGGTCCTAATTTTGAAATATGATTTAACGATGACAAAAATGTTTTGTTATGTGCTTTCTAAGTTAAACCCGTCGTGGACCAGATATCTGTTTATAAGACATACACGAACAAACTCTCAACTATCTTTGGAATATGATCGAAAGCCTAAAATAAGACCGTCTAGTGCTTTGATGGTACATGTACAAGAATACTGTCTGTCCGATGCAGTCGAGTGACATTTGCGGTTGTTATTCGCAGTTGTTACTTATTTGAACATGTTGGAATTAGTTAATACATTTTTACTACATTTACTCCCAGACATGAATGTCACAATGCACTTCAACGGTATGTTTATCCTCTTGAAGACAAAGGTATAATATGGATACATAATGTGCAATATATGTAGCTTCTCCTCAAATATTTGTTGTTATTAACCTCAAAGTCGCCAAGTCAAGATATAATAATGTGATTTTGGTTTATTTCCTCAAAAACCTGTCCATATTTTTTTGCAATAACTTGAACTCAAGTCTAATTGGGCTAAACGCATGATACTATTGAAGTGACGACTCTGTGTTGTGATATCTGGATATACTTCTAGACAGCATTATCAACTTAAACCCTTTTCATGCCAAAGGATAATTGCGTGTTATCTGGAAAACAATTTGGTGAATAAGGCTCCAATCCCACTATGTTCAAGATCTTTTATGATACCAGTGGATAAACATTAACCAAACGTGTTGCGCCCCAGTACCTGAAAGCCAGACATCTCAATGGGTTAGACTGCTGGCACAAAGGAACGCAAAAGAGCTCGAAATATTGGTGGCATGCGGAAAAAGAGACTAGTTTGCCCGATCAAGTTCTTCCTCGCATGTCTGTCAGTAGAGCTGTCTGACAAACAGACAGGCACGGGCTGTTTTATCACGCTTCGTTTCCCTAAGTCAAACAATATTGGCGTTCATCTGTTTCTACGTTTGCCAACAATATCGTTAGAGAGTCATTTCTGTGCTTCTGCGTGGGATAAAACATGTAGTGTGATATCCTACGGCTCCAATGGCCTTGTTATTATGTAAAGAAAATAATCTTCTGGATCGTGTGACTTTTCTAGGAACACAAATTGCTATTTCAATGTATTTGGAATGCAGAAACGCTTAAAGGCAAACGTTGAAGTTACGGTCTGTTTATTGTTATCATCTTTGTAACATATACTAATTTTACAAACCATCAGTAACCGATTGATCAATTAATCAACATACATCCAAAAGCATTTATAATCGATGAATCTTATATCAATGCTAATGAAAAATTATTCATTTTAAGAAATTTATTGAGAAAAGAACTTGGAAACATTTTCAAACAATCAAGAAATGTTGTTTAAGATCATATTGCTTTCCAAAAGGGCCCTGTCACTAGAATAAAGATGGACATAATCACATGATATGTCGAATTTGGTAAAATCAAAGATAAGATATGATCCATTTTATTTCAAAAGACTAAGCTCAAATAAGTTTGTCAAATATCTTTATGTTATCTTTAATTTAGCACCAATAGTTAATCCCAAAATCGAAGTGGATATCCTTTAACTTTACATCTGCCTATAAAGCCGAATTATGGTGTTAAGAAAGTGAAAGTAGTTTCTTGTGAAACATTGGAACATGGCTTTACCGGCAGATGTCCTTATTGATCAAGGGATCTGACAACGCAACATGCAAATATTTTGCTCTAAATGTTTTGTTTGAATGGGTATTTGTACACCTGGGGAGGGGGGGTTGGTTGGTGGTTTCACACTTGAATACAATGCCTGGACTTGTGGTGGGTTATTATGGGAAAACAAGACCCAAAAGATCCTCAAAACAGTAGACACAATCAGGGTCCTCGTCAAATAGAGTTCAGTGTTTGAGTTGACCATATGATCTCGTTTGGTTTGCACTAATTACTTACTTCCTCGTTTTTGTCTTCAGTTGTCCAACATTTAGAATAGTACTTTTCAAAGAACAAAATCAAATAGAAATTAATGTAAAAGAAAACATATCTTAACGATATTAAGTAAGGTCTAAGAAAAGTATTTCAAATATGATTCAACAAACATCCTACACAATATTTGTTTTTCTTTGCAACGCCAAGTCTTAACAAGGTTTCATTTCAATCAGTCATACGTTCAGCAGAGATGTTGTACATTGCCCCTTTCCCAATTTCCATGGTAGAGCCTTTATTCTAATATATAGATTAAAGCTCCGGACCTTTGGGTAAGGAGTCAATTACATTACAACATGTTTGCTCTCAAAGGGACTATATTATCGAAAATAAATATAATTAGATACAAATTCGATAGCAACCATTTCATGTTGGTGAATTTGCAAAGCTTAAAGGACAATTTTATTGTCTTAGAAACTACCTTGAAAGGAAATGTATATTTCATTTCAGGATCAATTTTGTCTGTTCCATTCGTCAATAATGTATTTTGAGTCTGATTTGGCATAAAAGGAGTTGGCTGCAATCTCTGAAGGAATTATTTGAAATTGATAAGTATGTTCGAAGATAGCAAGCTCTTGTGAGATTGGTTTATATGTCTTGCATCCATGATGCACGAGCTTTCACCACACAGCCTTTCGAAGACTGTTAATAATGTTCAAGAAGTTTCAGAGACATTCAATATCAATTCACAGTCTAGTCAAAATAAAGCAAAGACATGTTTTCAAAAACAATCTCCCAGTTTTTAAAAGCTGTTTGTTTGGCTTTGAAATTTAAATATTTAATTTTTGCAATCCATTTCCACTGTTGAGAAAAAAACTTATTCTCTTTACTTTATGAATGAGGCAGTCTGTACTTCGAAGTAGTCAACATGTGCAATTTAATCAAATTTTAAAATGAAGGTTTTATAAGTATTATCATTTGCTTTTTAATCATGGCTGAATTTTTCTAATTTTGAATTTAAATATATTCCAGTATAGCATTTATATTAGATTAGCAGTTAATCAAATGAAATCATAAATAGTGGGAAGGACATTTAGAAATTGAAGTATCACTCTTAAGATCACATATTTCTACTCTTGTTTCAATACTTTTATCAGATTTATCACATTTCACGCATCCAATGTTGAATCTTATTATTCTACGTTCAAGACTTTTTGTATTTCCATGGAAACGCTTAAAGAGATTTGATTATACAGAACATTTCACTGGAAGAATGAAATATTTCTTGAGTTTGTATCATAGTTTTTCTGTATTAACACATTTCTTTCATTTTGGTAGTGAGAATCATAGCTTTATTTAATCAGCATTTCAATATTTACAAGTTACATTAAAAATTAGTCATAATGTATCATTTTCAATTCAATATTTCACACGTGGACAACTTATATTCAATTTAACTCTTGTTTGTTTTATTTTAATCTGATTAAATTTATAAAATTGATATACTATTCAAGAGAAAACAGAGCAATATAACAACATATATGTTTACATATAATTCTCAAGTATTTCCAGTTTTGGCAGATAAATAGTTTATCATTAGAGTAATCTTATTTTCTATTCGTTTGGCCAAATTGATATATACCTTCATAAAATGTTCAACTAAGATTAACTGCAATATTTTCGTTGATGGACAAAACTAATTTATTTTAAACACAATCTTATTCCCCACAATACTTGACAATTATATATATTTTTTTTTTTTTCAAAGTTTACTGGGAAAGAATTAATTTTGCTTGATTTTACAAATCTTACCCGGGTTAATTAACCGTTACATCCCCCCAAAAAAGCCAATGACTATTTTCAAGAATTTTTATCATACCAGAAGAAAAAACACTAACACAATTATATTTTGTTTAAGTTACTTGAGCACGCGAGACTTCTGATACAACGGAACGCAAAAGAACTCAAGTTCTTCCTCAAGTTCCTCCTCGCATGTCTGTCAATGGAGCTGTCTGACAAACAGACAGGTTCAAACTATTTTATCATGAGTCAGTTCCTTACGTTAAACAATATTGGCGTTCATCTGTTACTACGTTTGCCAACAATATCGTTAGAGAGTCACTTCTGTGAGTCTGTGAAATAAAAAAATGCATAGAGGATACTTAATGTTGTTTTCCAAATACCAGGTTTATTTCATCAAGTGTCATTGGTAAAGCGCAGCCACGAGTGAAATATCAATTTTACCCATGTCACCAGATGAAATAAACCTGGTATTTATTATATGATTTTTTAAATGAAATATGGAATTAAGATGACTTTAAAACTGGAAAGTTACCCCTTTTGTTCACATGGCTGAAAGTAGTTCCGGCACCTGACCAGTGACGATATTATATATCGTCACTGGTCACAGTGAAAATATAATATATCATCACTGTTGCCTGATAGACAGTTTATTTCACTGATAAAACTCAGTATTTCATCGCTAATCATATAATAAAATGTGATATCTAATGGCTTGAATTGCATGGTTATTTTGTAAAGAAAAGAAGCTTATGGAAGTGCTACAAGTCATTATGTTCAAGATACAATCTGTTAATTGTGATTTTCTTTGTAGCATGAAATAATTTTGAAAAAAAAAATATCGAATAAATAAATTAAAAATCACAATTAAAAGTTACAAGAATTATGTAGGAATTGTTTAAGGAATGCACTTAAGCAGACATCTCTCCTAACTGTAAATGTCATTTTTTTCAAACAATTGATGTCTGATACAAAGGTTAAGTAATTGCTTCAATACAAGATCCAATAAGAATCCTGTCAATATGATGTAGATAAAAAAGCAGATACGGACGAAGAGAAATACCGTTAGTTTCCACATTACAGAGTAAAGAATTACTAGTTCTCACAGAAAAATATGCGAGTCGTAAATTGTACCTTTTATATAGAAAAAATGCAAACATCAATTGTTTCGAGTTGAAATAAGTAATATATTTTTTTATTAAACTTTTCACTATTATTGTTTTCAAACATATGTATCTTTCAATAATAAAGAAGTATCCATCTTGATGAAACTTGTTCAATCCTTATCGATTTGCAACATTTGTAAGAATATTACATTTGAACAGAACAAAATTACATTAAAGGTATCATGTAAAAAAATGCAAACAATATACAGAAGAAAAAGATGTATCAGTTTGATTTTATTAAGAATCCTACCTTATTTTTGCTTTCCTATGCCACACATGTTCACAATATGGATTACTCTATCGCACTTTCATTGAAATATGTGTTAGTGTCAACAGCAATAGTGAACATGGCGCTTCGCCAATTCCTCAATTCACTTTTGCATGGTAGAGTTTTTAAGTCTTATATGGATTCATGCTCGTGACCTGTCAGTCAGGAGTCAATTACATTACAAAAGGTTTGCTCTCAAAAGGGAACCATTATCTAAATGAAATGTTATTAGATACAAATTCGATAGCAACCACATAATGTTTGCAAAGCTTGGAAGACATTTTTATAGTTTTAGGAACTACCTTGAAAGGAAATGTATACTTCATTTCAGGATCGATTTTGTCCGTTTCGTTCGTTAATAATGTATTTTGAGCCTGGTTTTGGCATAAATGGAGTGGGCTGCAATCTCTGACGGAATTATTTGTAATTGATAAGTATGTTCGAGGAAAGGAAGCTCCTGTGAGAATTGTTAAGGATTTCGTATACAAATTACTTTGTAGGAAGATAAAATGACAAGGTATGAAAATGCTTCCAAATTAAACATAAATATTGTCGCAAAGCAACAACAGGATTTAGTTGTTTATATAAGAGCTCCTGTGATCATTTTGAACTTGTTTTAGCTTGTTCTTAGTCAAAAATATGTCTAGCCGTCTCATAAAACTTTGACACCATTTATGTTCATATACATGTGCACACGTACGTGAATTTGGTCTTTGAAAAGGGGGTGTTTTCGCTGCATATACCAATATATCTTATTAACTTTAGTGCAATAAGCTGCTTCTAAAGCGTATTAGGGGTCCACTTTGACAATTGTTAGTAAGGGAAAATTATTGCTTGCAAATGATGTTTTCTACTAGTTCCATTCTCTCCCAACAGAGGCAAATCAAGTCATGAAATGTTGATCGAGCCTCTATTCTAATCAGCTAATTTTTCTGGGCTAGAATGGCTGATGCCTGATTGGGTACAATTAATGTTTGTTGTGAAAATGGGGGCGGGATAGCGCAGCGGATAGCGCATTCGGCTTTGGATCAGGATGTCCGTGGTTCGATCCCGCCATGGGCTCGGCAACTTTGTCTGCAGTAGAGAACTGTTCTACACGCAGTCAGGTTTGGGTGCAATGCTACACTGAATTTCAGCGCAGTACCACCCATGGTTCGCTAGTTTCAGCCGATGATCGCAGGTTTCACCGCAATGCATAGCATTTTAAATTATATATTCTAGATTTTCCACTGCAACAGTTTGGACTTTTTGGTCATTTTGAAGGGAAATGTTAGTTTCATAAAAAGAACCAAAACTTACAGTTTGTTGTTTTATGGTAAGGATATGGTATTTATTTGAGTAAAAACACTATAAGGGATTTTCAATGACATAATTCAGCAGACTGATGTACGGGGGGAGACATCTGTTTTTAAGAGTAAAAACACTTTCTAGCTCCAAATGCCTCAGCTATATTATCAACGAGTAGCAACTCTTAGATGCGCAGAGTTGCTGAGGAAAAGATTCTCAAAGGTGCATCGGATCTGAAAATTCTTAAAAGTGAACAAAACAATATAGCGACTAAACCACATGAACGCTGCTAATGGCTGAAATGTTGCTTAATATTGCGTAAAACAATAACTCACTCGCTCATTCACAGATTCATTCACGCACTCACTGAACAACATGACCTGCGACTTCATCATGATTTTTTGCTAAAAATTATGTTGCGAAAACTTTTGAAATAAGTCCGGTGTCTAGATGCATTTGGAAAAATTGCTGATGTTAATGTTTCGAAATTGGCCCTTCACTTCTTGTCAGTCGATTGTTACCAAAAGCTTATTGAAGCATCTTGTAATCCAAGTTTGACTGTAATTGCACTAGCGGTTTGGGCTAAATGATGATGACAAAATCGGTGGAATTGAAAAAATAATAAAACACGCCTACACGTGCTACTGCCCCTTTAAATCTCAATGGTATTAATGGTAATTCCTTCGAAGTGTTATTTCATGTTACGATACAAAATAATGTCCTAAGCAGCAGTAAACAATTGCTGGTAATAACCTTAAACTTTTCACGGCATGGCATAATTTCGTGTTATTTGGGAAACAATTTGGTCTATCAAGGTTCAATTCCTTGCCACCTTGTAAAACATATGAGCTTCAAGGCAAACGACTTTATTTCCATAAATTTATAAATTGATAAACACTTAACCAAAGTGTTGCTCTCCAATGCACGTTAGCCAGACGTCTCAATAGGTTAGACTTTTTACACAACGGAACGTAAAATGTTCGAAATGAGTGGCATGCAGAAAAAGAGACTAGTTAGCCCAATTAAGTTCTTCTTTGCGTGTATGTCAATAGAGCTGCCACGCATACAGAAAGGCACAGTTTCACATACACTCAGGGGCAAAAGAAACGATACCAACTTTCCAAAAGAGTACAAAACAAAAAACAAAATCCTGTTGTAAATTAAATGCAACTACAACCCCTTGTGATAGGCACATCAATTTCCAACATCAATATATGATACTTATAACTGTATGACTTTTCAAATACACGAGGGGTCCAAAAACAGCTTTTTCAATGTTATCTTTGGTCATAATGTTTGAAATTTGAATACAAAAATTATGAAATGTAAAAAACTAATAAATTTAAGATGTTATCAATATAAACAACCCTGGTAGAAGTTCATTTGTTCACGCATTTTGCCTGTAAGTTGGTTTTAAAACAAGCAAAAGGGCCATTTTCACTATCCTATCTCCTCTAGTTAAGGAGATTTTGAAAGGCGTATATTTCAAAAGTGTTAACAGATATAGCTTTGAAATTAAAAACTTAGTTCAGTTAGCTCTTGAAGACTTGAAATAACCCTGTTTCAGTCGTAAATATCCCTCGTAGCTTAACCTATTATACATTTTATATGGTATCGTTTCGTTTGCTCCTGAGTGTATGGATTGTTATATCAAGCTTCGTTTGCCTAAGTCAAACAGTAGAAGCGTTCATCTGTAAACGTTTGCCAACACTATCATTGGCAAGTCATTTCTGTGATACTGTAAGAGATAAAACACGACTGACATCTAACGGTTCTAATGACATGGTTATTATGTAAAGAGAACAATCTTATGGATTGGTGTGGCTTTTCTCGGAACACAGAAAATCATTGACTTGTTGGAGCCTTTATATGTTGATGTTATCACTTTTCATGTGCTGTTGAGGATGCTGATTAGAAACTTCAAAATTAGTTTTAATGTGCATACTTATAATGGCGCCTTTTCCAAGTCCTTAGCGCTTATTTTTACCCTGAAAGAGTGTACTTTCACAGCTGCTACTCAGTGCTTATCACGACCACATAGGTAAGGACAACCAGTCAAACTTAAAAGAAGAAAATAAATGGGCACAGTGGTAAAGTGGTAAGCATGCTTGCATCTCATGCCAACGGCCCGGGTTCGAATCCCGATGGAAATACCAAAACCTTTACAATGCTGTCTTCTGTCCTTTTGGCAAGGCACTTCATTCGCATTGCACTCAGTTCACCCAGCTGAACAAGGGGGTAAATCGGACATATTCATCGGAGGCACCGAACATACTATCCAAATTAGCATGCTTTGCTATTTATTATCATTATCCCCTGCCAATAAAGGTTTGGGCTCCATCCGAGTTAAAGGGAGAGATTTTCTAAGGAGTATCTTACAGAGTTATTGCCCTTTTTCCGTGCTTTGGGACTCTGTTCGAGGGTGTTGTCAAAGGAAAAAAATTCTCAGAAACTATTTAAGATAGGATAACCAAATTTGTCGTGTGTCCTGAGAATGACATAAATGTTATTAAATATTACAGAGTTACAGAAAATATTAGGAGCTTTAATGAAAACTAAATTGGCGAGGGATGATGATGACCATGTCGTCTTGATAACCAGTATAAATGTCTTATGAAAGTAGTAAACGTGAAATGGGTAATGAATAAAACAAGACATCTTCTTTGCAAGAAACATGATTTCTTTTTCAGATTTGAAAAAGATTTTTAAAATCTGTCTGAAGGGAAAGGTACCGCTAGCTGTGGATATAATTTTTTAAAAAGAAATGCTTTGTAAAGTTATTCTTTGTTAGCTTTTTAATTGCTTAGATAGGAAAGTGCCACTACTAAGAAGCTCAAAATAATTAGATAAATCGTGCAATTGCGTCAAATCAAAGAGAAAACTTGTTGTGCTCTATTCTAATAGTCTAACCTCAAATCAGAATTATGTCCAATTTCTTCAATTTAGCACCAATGATTAAATCCAAAATCGAAGTGGATATCCTTTAATTTGACATCTGTCCATAGAGCTGATGTTTATGGCGTTGGATAAAATGAACAGGGCTTTTGCTTTTGATGAATAACTTATACTGTTTCATTAGATGTCTTCATTGATCAAATGGTTACGTTTACAAAATTTTAATGATGTTCTTCGGAAGAAATCCATATTCAGCCAAGTATATTTCGGAGTAGAATTATTCCTGTGACAAATCCAAACTTAATAAAAATTGTAAACGAACAAAAATAGTTATTCTTATCATTAAAAAATTCCCTTTCAGACTTGTTTGGAACATACCTATTTCATCACGCATACTAGAGTTGAACATTAAACTGACATCCAAAGAAAGTTTACACTTTTGAAAATAAAATTTGAATTATCATGAATAAATAACACTTGTATATAGATTATCAAAGAACGTTTATTTCTCAAATGTATTGTATCTTAAACATGACTGCATCTAAAGAAACTGATCTTTAATTTCTAACTTTAAATTTGGGAGGATAGTTCTTTTTAATAGAACAAAACTCCACAAACGTAGCAATGTAAAAAAAACAAATCTAAACCATATTGAGAAAGATCTAAGAAGAAGATTTGTCAATTTTAGTGTTCATAAACAGTCCTAAAAATCTCATAGCCAGTCCAATATTGACTATTCTATTGCCATTCTATTAAAATAAGTCAACTGAAAGGAGCATGGTGCTTCTTTAGTAATATGTCCTCGATTTTTCTTTTCATGCAAAAGTCTTAATGCTGATATTGATTCAAGATCACGTCCTACTGGTCACAAGTCAATAACATTACAAAATGTTGACTCATAAAAGGACACCATTATTGAACTGAAATCTAATAAGATAGCGACCCTTTATTGTGGCTGTAATGTGAAGCTCGGCAGACATTTTTATTTTTTTTAAACTTATTTGAAAATGAATGTATACTTCATTTCATTATCAATTGTTTTATCGTTCTTCAATAATGAGCTTAGAACCGTATTTGACAACAAAAGGGGTTGAATGCAATCTTTGAAACAGTTGTCTGTAATTGATAAGTATAGCTGACAAGTACAAGTTTCTGGTACCCGTGATGCATGAGTGTTCTACAATGATCTTTCAGAGACGGTGTTTGATCTATGCGTAATGCCAGTGCTTTGGTTGTGCACTGGACACATTCAATATGTTCTTTTCAACCCGCAGACAACTAACGACATTTATAACAAAAAATTCCTTTCTGTTGCAGGACTCCTTGCTTTGTTCTTTGAGAATTCAATGAATCGTTCTTCTGTCCTTACTCACTAGACAAGTGTGCAATCGTTTATCTACATTGTATGTCCGAAGTCATACAAATTTAATGACCATTATGAATCTAGACCTCTCTGTATGTCTGTCAGATTTAAATTACTATTCATTTCTGCAGTTCAACAATTCAAGAATTAAACCTTTTGGAAATAGGTGATTTTTTGTGATATGTGTTTAGCAGAGTATCAACGTGGTATATAAATTTTAAAAATATAAGATTTTTTAAAATAAAATATATTCAAATATAAAACATGCTTTCCTGATTGAGATCATATTCAAATACATAGTGAGATAATCAAATTTTAAAAAGAATGGTCGTCGAAGATATTGATAAAAAGTATTAATTTCACATGACTTTCCTTTTTTAATTTAATATTATCATTAGAAATATCACAATTCACAAAATGAAAATAGTTTCTAATGGCTCTGTAGGTGTTAGACCGTTCATATTTAAACGCTTGAGAGAATTAATCTATTCCTGGAACTTATCATACCCCAGCTACGAAGTAAGCGGGGGTATATAGTGGTCATTCCGTCCGTCTGTCCTTCCGTCCGGTCAAATATCTCAAAAACCTTTAGGTCTAGTTCAATCAAACTTTGCACATTATTAATCATAACCTTGTCAACAAGGCTGACCACTTTTTAATTTTCTGGAATTAATTTTTTTGGTCTTTTCCATGGAAACATCACTTTTTGGACTTAGTTATATGGTGTACAATGGGGACAGATTTTCTAAGAAACTATAACACCTAGATGAGTGCAATTTTGGTAAGGTAAATGAAATTTTGGAGTTATGGCCCTTTTTTTCTGAAATTGGCCTTGAGGCTAGTAACAGGTCTGATGCTCCAATGGGGACAGATTTTCTCAGAAACTATAACACCTAGGTAAATGAAATTTTGGTTATGGATACACCTGATGATACTCTTGATTGAGTTCGAAAGCCTTTCCGAAATATTATTTGTAATAGAGATATCGCCCATGATTGCGCAATTTCATTTGGAGCGATTAACAGGTCTGATGCTGCAATGAGGACAGATTTACGCAGAATGTGTTGCACCTAGATGAATGAAATTTTGGTTATGGGTAAACCTGATGATACTCTTCATCGAGTTTGAAAGCCATTCGCGAAATATTATTTTTCACAGAGTTATGGCCCTTCATTCTGCAATTTGACTGAAAATGGATATACATGTACATGATGATACTTTTCATTGAGTTTGAAAGCTGCTACCAAATTCGCATTTATGGCCCTTGGGTTTGAACTTGATACAAATGACTTGTCTGATGCTCCAATTTGGACACGTTTTATCTGAACAGTTAGGTAGATGAAATTGTGGTTTTTGTTTCACCTGACTCTTGCAAAACACCACAGATATGCCCAAATGGGTTTGGAAAGAGGGAGAAGAAATCAGACGGGATTCGGGGGTATTTGAGACATGCTCACTTTTTTCTTGTTTATTCAGTAGAAATCTTTTCAATTTCTTCTTTTGCCATGTCATCTTTTCAACATTAAAATCACGTTCATATTGCTTGATTGATCATTAACATTCCAAAATGTTCACGAAAATATAATACAATACATACTAACAACAATCCAAAAAGTAACATATTCTATTTGATACTGCTTAGATGTTTCTAACGTTATTAAACAATGAAATACATGAGAAAACTTTTAACCTCATTGATTTTGAAGAATCTTCAGCAAACATAGAAGTTGAAGGAAAGAGAGTAACTCATTTTGACATAACTGCTGAAAGACATTACATTTGCCAACTTAAAAGATATTTCCCTATTTAGGCAGTTAAGAATTTCAACCGGACAGTTTATTGTGTGTTTGATTGGCCATAATAAAATTTACATTCACGACATTTTCTCATCAACCACATTCGACATTTATGAAATTTGACAAATTACAGTTAATGTTAAATTCAAATATTTGATATATCTAAACTGCCCCTTAATTGGTAAATGTCTGGTACCTAAAAACATTTTTCCAAATTGTGCTATAAATGATGAATCATTATGACTCAAATGATGTCATTACATTCGGATATATTTGACACTGAAAAGACGAATCCGCAGTCAAAGCTTCCTGTTGTAGGACTACACACTTTAGGCATTTCAGTGAATGGTTTTCTTCTTCATATGAGGTTGTGTGTTAAATAATTAGGCAGTTTCAATCAAATATGATAAACAATTTATGAATGAATTATATATAAACATTAAAGATCTTATCTCTGTTGAGATTCGAATCAGGGGGTCTGTGGTTCGAATACCACCAGGGGCCTCTCAACTTGTCTGCAGAAAGAGAACTGTCCTTCAATCAGTCAGGTTGGGATGCTACACTGGATTTTAATGCAGTACCACCAATGATTCGCTACCTCCAGCCGAGGCGTGGAGGTTTCTCTGCAATGCATAGTCAAAATACTGTTGCAGGCTTTCTTCTTGCAATAATACTAGCGGTCATGACATAAGTGCAATTCTCTTGAAAGAGACTATAAACCCCAAATCACCTCTTTACTAGCCTTCAGCTTATATGCCCGATTGAAATTTAAATCTTCTTTTATTAGCCTTCATCAAATGAAATATAAAAACTTGTGGTGGTCATTAAAATAATTACATTACAAAACTATCAAAATGATGGATCTCGTTTATCCTTTTTATTTTATTATCAGAAGTATCACATGTCCCAAATCAAATATTCCAATCTGAATAGTCATAAATTGCCTGTTTCTTCGTATTACCATGGCTGCACTTGAAAAGAAATTTCTTGTACACATCATAGACCTGGGGAAATGAACAATTTCTTCAAGATATGTCTACCAATTTATTCTGTAGGAACTCATTTCTTTCAAATCTTTTTTCTTGTCGTGTCATTTTCTCATTTTCTTTTTTTCTGATTTCATTTTGCTTGATTTATCAGTAACAGATTTCCAATATTCAAGATAACATTAATATGTTATACTAACAACAATTGAAAAAATGGTAGCACTTTCTATTTTAAATGGATGCTTTTGCCAGAAATTTAAATGCATTTCACATTCCAGTAGGGTTTTGCTTATTGCCTCCATGCAGTTCATATAATATAATATAATTATTTCAACATAATCAAGAAGCTTTAACAAATCCATCCTTTGTCTTACATTAATATAACTGCTGATATATGAGCCCTGGCCCTGCACGTTATGTTTTACAATTACAGACTGGTGATGAGGTCAATACCTGTTTTTATAGACCCGAGGAAAACAATATTGACCGAGGACGCAGGTATTGACCGAATTCACCAGTCTATGGTGCAGTCGTCCTTTGTGTACAAATTGGTAAGCTTAACTATCTTGTATAGACACATAATTCAAGAAACGTAAAGCATATTGGATGTTATGTGAGGAATATTATCGAAATTGGGATGCAATTGATATATTTATTTATTTCCATTAACGCCTAATGCGGCTTTATATATATAAAGGTATATAGTTCAATAGCCATTTGTCTTATCCTTAAAGAACGTTGTAGCACAATCAAGTTATAGTATATGTGGTTTCACTTAACAATTACCTATCGCAATATTTAAGGGAATTGAGCAGCTTCTTGTTTGTGGCTCAATCCAGACTTGAAATGAGAGTATTTTAAAATCGTACAATTTCTAAATTCTTCTCTTATGATTGTCTGTAAGAATTATCTCTCTTGGAAAGTACTGTAGAGCGGACAGAAACAAGCAAAGAAAATGCTGCATGACTTTGATAACTCATGTAATGACTGGTGTTTGGGTTAATCATGGTCAGTCACGTCATCCTTGTAAACTTGATTTGGTTCATTCAGCACTCAGCACTTTAATACATATACCATGTTTTGGTTGAATTCATAATATTGTTGTAAATATTGGTAGTGAATATTGCAAGTTTAACCACTCATTTTCAATAATTTTCATGAAATTGCATAATGGGGGAGTCACACTTACGTTCATTTACCTAGTTAAACGTAGTTCATTGAACGTAGCCACAAAACCGCTAACGTGCCGAAAATGAGTACGTTTTAGTAACTACGTAATAAAACAACGTTTCATTATAGGTTCGTTCACTACGTGTAAGTACGATTTAGTACATATACGAACGTTTTACTAGGTTTAACAACGGATAACTACGTTCATTGAACAACTGACTAGCTACGTTTGTCTACGTTTAACCACGTTGATCTACATTTAAGAACGTTTATTAGTACAACTAAGTAGGTTGAACTACTTTGAAACACGTTTAGGTACGTAAAAGTACGTTAAAGTAGGGTAAATCACGGCACTACAGTGGTAGGGTATATAAAGACACACGTTTATGTATTTTATTCTACCTCCAATTCGGACATACGTGTATGATATTGACCGTGTAATGGCCTACGAAGGAGCAAGTCACGGACCCACCATCTTCATTGTTTTTGTCCCCCGCCGCACGAAGTGCGAAGCGGGGAATATAGTATTCAGCTCCGTACGTCCGTCCGTCTCGCTTCTTGTTAGCGCGTTATCTCGGTTTTGGTGACCTTGACCTAATTTTCAAGGTCGGGACTTTGACCAGTGTGTAAAGCCTTATATGCGCGACATCTCACAAATCCTTCTACCTAGAGCCTTCAAACTTAGTACCTGTCTTCATTGGGTGAATACGCAGAAAACAGTCAGTTTGGTGACATTGACCTAATTTTCAAGGTCACGACAGGACTTTGACCAGTGCGTAAAGCCTAGGTAGCGCAATAACCTTGACATCGTTTTAAGAGTAACTTTGAGACACCAACCGGCAATCCCTTTTAGTCAATTTCTCTCTTGCGGCGGGGGACATGGTCACGTTAGTGACAACTACTTGTTCTCTGCGTTTCGTCGTCCATTTCGATTTTGTTAATATAGAGAGCAAAACATATCATTTCTTTGTTGATAGAAGCTAATGCTGGATCATTTTCACCTTCCTTTCACTCATCCTCTCTCAGTTGTGAAATGAATAGTGTTAAAACGCATACTAGGTGTCTCAGTCAGTTGTGACCAAAGGTACAAATAAATAAATCTACCTAGTTAGGCGTAGTTTATCGTAGATCAACGTAGTTCTGCTTACTTAAGTGTAGTTAGATGTAGGGAAACGTACTTAAACGTCAAAGTTTAAATACGAAACGTACAAAAACGTAGTTACACGTAATTGATACCGTAGTTAACCGTACTAATACTTAGTTTTGTGTACTTAAACGTTCTTCAACTCAGATGAAACTAGTGTAGCTTATCGTAGTTTTACGTAGTCAGAAGTAGTACAACGTTCTAGAATGTACTTAAACGTACGAAAACGTACTCGATACCTAGTAAAGTGTAGTAAATCGTGGAAAAGTTGCACTACGTTAAAGAACGTTCTTAACTAGGTTCAACTACGATGAACTAAGTTCACATTTTCAATTAACTACGTCCAACTACATTGAACTACGTTTCTGGAAACGTAGTTCGGAAATGCTAAACTTTGAACATGTCCAAAAGTTAAATCACAAACTACGTTTGTCTGACGTCTATGGCTACGTTTTGAGAACGGATAACCAAGTATAACTACGGATAACTAGGCTTAAGTACAGTTTACTGCGTTAAAGTACGTTCTGTATCACTACGTTCATAAACGTAAGTGTGACTGGGGCATAAGGCAGAATAACAAGGTTATAAAACTAACACTGCTCTTCGAAAGTGTCACATTGTGATGGCTTAGAATGTTTACCTTTCACAATAAGAATGTCCTGTTTGATTTTAATTATATTCTTGATAAAAGTACATTCAAACTCCTTTTATCTGAATCGTCAAAGTCCAGTTCAAAGAAAATTGCCAACTTTTGAAATATTTTCAAACATTTAAAAACATTTTAGCAATAACTCTCATTCGGCTTTGTAATTGCTTCAATGCGAGATCCCATAAGGATCTTGTCACAAGTAATAACCAGATGAATTGGGCATTAACGTCAACTCAAAGAGAAGATTTGAATAGTTTCTTTTGAAAACCAGATAAACTTCAATTTCTTCAATACTGCACCAATAATTAAATCCAAAATCGAATTGGGCATCCTTTAGTTAATTGACATCTGTCCATTAATCCAAAATATATGGTGTAGGAAAAACTAAAGAATACGTTTGTTTTTGATAGATTACATGATTACGGTTTTATAAGAAGATTGCCTTACTAATCAATAGGCAACGTCTACACAACTTATGTTTTGTTTTACGATCTTATGTTAAAAACTAATATATATTTCTTGTGCTTACATGTGACTCATCTACACTAGTACAGTTACCAAAAAGAAAGTATCCAACGTCTATGGAACAATTTTATATATATAAAACAGGTTTGATTGATCTATCTTTATTGCATGAATAAAACTATTATTCCATCATCATATTGTGTTTCTTTTACTTTTTACAACGAATATGCCTATGTTTGGCATTTTGAAGACGAAAACGTAAAACAGAACAAAATCAATTAAAACGATTCAAACCTTTCTGAAAAAGCTCAGTGACATTTTCCAGTTCATCAATCATGTCTGTTTTTCAAAGCAGGGTCAAGTTTACAATATTGACCACTCTATCACGGTTGCAGTAAAATAAGTCAATTGTAAGGAGATGGCGAAAATTGTGCTTAGACTCTCGTAATTCCTTAAATCACTTAGGCTTGTGATGGTTCTTTATGCTTATATAGATTCAAGATCACGATCTGCTGGTCAGATGTCAATAACATTACAAAATTGTGGTTCTTAAAAGGTCAGCATTCCGGAAATCAAATCTAATTAGATGTCAGTTCGATAAATACCTCTTGGTGTGGTTGAATTATAAATCTAGGAAGACATTGTTATGTCTTACTACCTCAAAAGCAAATGTATCTCGAATCAATTTTGTCCATATCGGAATAATGAAATTTCAACCTAATTTTGGCAGTAAAAGAGTTGACTGCAATCTCAGACTGAATTATAAGTAATTGATAATTATTTTGAGAAGCAATGGCCCCTGTAAGATTTGTAAGGGGTTTTCTGGCATTCGTGATGCATTAGCCGTCACTGATTAACCCTCGGAGATAGCTATTTGATCTCAGAGTTATGTCAAGACTTTGGTTGTGTACTGTTTATATTCAATGGGTTCTTTACAATCCTCAGTCAATTCAAAGTAAGGAACTCTATAACTCTATAACTCTTTTGTAAGGGTAATCAGAGATTTCGAAATAGTGTTTTACAGAGTCAATATCAATTCACTTGAGCGATGCATGCACACTTCCAGAAGACTTCATGGACTTTTTTACATGAAAAATGAATATAACTGGTCAACAATATGTCTGACTTTTTTCGGGAATGAAAGTTACTAGATGTATGGCTAGCTCACCCAAGTGTATTCAGATATCAAGTGAATTAACACAAGTTGATAAAAGTAACAAATGTCTGAGGCTTGCTGAGGATTATTTACTTTTATCAACGAGTGTTGAAATATTTGATATTAGGAGACACGAGGTTGAGATTTTCTATTTATCATCTGAAATCATTTTTAATTACGTTCGCATGAAAAGTGTAAATGTTTAACACTGCACAGCTCTAAAACGCGTAAACCAGTGAATGTCATTGCATTGTTACGACACCGTGTTTATGACATCAAAACATTGTGATGTTACATAGCATTGACATGTCATTACTGATGGTGCAAAACGTTTGTGATATCATGTACTTGCTGAAGAAAAGCCATTATCTTTCACAAGCGATATCTTCTGTTGGACTCAAATTTGGATGATGATTCAGGAATCCTTCAATGGCCATATTGCAGCCTACCTACCCGCACATCGCTGGAACCAGGAAGCCCAGAAAAAACAGTCATTAGTTATACAATTACATTGAAGTTTTTAAATCTCTTTGGGGCGATCATGTATAACAAATGCTACACTTAAGTTGCCAGAATCCTTGCGATTTAGAAGATGAAACATGCTACAAATGTAGCCTGGGTCGGATTGATTTCGAACCTAAATACAATACTATTACAATTTCGTCTAAATGCATTTGTGATATGATATGATATGATATGAACAAAACAATTGATTTAAAGATGAAAGTTGTAATAACAATAAACAAAACGTTTAAACTTAGATCTTCTGAAATTCTTTATAAGATTGTATTAAGGCTTACATTCATAAATAAATTATTTCCAATTAAAAGATTTTCTGCAACATTAGTATAAATCGTAAATGACACTTTATTTCCATTTCTATCAATGTATATATATTTAGAAAATGTCACATGCTTGACTTTTCGTATTTCAATGGCAATGTTTGAAGAGAATGTTATTCCTAAGATTAAAGAGCGTAGGGAAATGATATGTTTCTTGTAACTAATTCTAAACATTCATTCTGTTGGATATTTTTCTTTCATAAACTCATATTTGCTTTCCAAGTTCATAAATCTTAATTAATCAAAAACAGCTTTCCAATGAATATTAATATGTTACATTAAGAACAATTTACATTAAAGAGGCATTTTCTTTAATAAATGCTTATGGTGTGAAGTTGACATTCAATTCTAGTCCCGTTCTTGTTTCGTTCTCTTATTTCATCATGCAGTGTGTGATAAAATAAAAATATCAATAATGATTTGAAAAAAGATTAATCTTGCTGCGAAAATGTTAAAATTGAAATTGTTCGTCGTTCCGTTTTATCTATTTATAAATGGTAATGTCTCGATCTTAAACAGATGATATTACTCTAGGTTTTACTTCGAAAAAAACATTACAATCCCTTAAGAGTCGACTATATAGGACATTTGATAGAAGTAATGGTACCGGTACCTACCTTTAAGAACGTTTGATTTAACCATATAATATCTGATTGGTAATTTTCATCATGAGAATTGCATTCATAAAGGACCAGAGAATTCATCATGGTAGTATGAGGAGTACAAGTACACTTCCAAGAAAACTGCAAGCTCTCAAAGTTTTTTTATACAATTAAGAATTTTTGTTCAATAATTCCCAGCGGTATTTGTAATTGCTCCGATGTGATAGGGTCCTGTCAATGGGAAGCAGATAAAAATAATAATCAGATGATTTGTTCAATTACATTTAGTCAAAGATAATTTTTTTCGTAATATGATATAACTTCAAATAAGATTGAGTTGAATTTCTTCAATTTAGCACAAATAATAAAATCCCAAATCAAAGTGGATACCGTTAATTTGACATCAGTCCATAAAGCCAAATAATCATGGTGTGAAGTAAAAATCAAAATGTGCTTTTGCTCTTGATTAATGACTTGAACACTGCTTAATCGGCAGATGTCCTCATTAAACAAAAAAAGTATGTTGTGCCATACGACGTCATCTTATAATCATATATATAAGTAAACAGAATTTGTGCAATATATATGTGGAGCATATCTCTTTTATCAAGTATTTGGTTGATAATCAAACTGACGTGCATACCAAACTTTACACTGTCTAAACTGTATTTTGGAAAAAGAAACTTGTGTTGTCGGTGTTATCTTTAATATAAAACTTGAACATAACCACTTTTTATTGCAGTCCCCTAGTTAACTGCAAGAAAAGGCGAAAGTTGCGCTTCACCACTCGTATTTCCTCGAATCGACTTTGCATGCAAGGGGTCTTATGTACCAATTCACAATCAATTTGTTTCCATAAAGTTCTTCAATAATTGAGTAAGAACCTAATTGTGAAGGTAAAAGGAGTTGAATGCAATCTCAGATGAATTATTTGTAATTGATAGGTATATTGGAGAAGCTCAATCTCCTATTAGATTGGTAAGGGATGTTCTGACAAGTACGATGCATGAGCGCTCTATGCTTTACCATCGCAGATCAAAGGGCATTGTCAAGAGTTTTGTGAAATTAGATATTTTTTAACTTTTCAAAGTCAAAAGAATATTCGAGACTTTCATAATTCAAAGTCCTTTTTCTGGTAGAACTAGTTTGCGTCTCCTTCAGATTTGCATAAATGTTTTTGTTGTTGTTATTCGTTCAGTGATGTTTTTGCACGAAGTAGTATATTTACAAATGGTAAACATCAATAATGCATAATATTTTTGCAATAGTGTAATTCCAGATTAATTACTTATGTTGTATTAATATCTAGATTGTATGTCGATTTAGTATACAATTGAAAATTTATACAACTGTAGGTCAGTTCATTAAAATAAAATCATAAAATGTTTGTTGGTTATTAAAATGTATAATATCATATTAAAAAGATGACAAATTCATACTTTTATTTTAATGTTATAAGCAGAAATATCACATTTCACACATCCAATATTGAATATTTATATTCTGTGTTTGATTCACTCTTGGGATTCCCTTGGCAATTCTTGAAAAGAAAAGACACATTGGGTCCTTTTTTGGGAAATTCTGATTTTTTTTACTTTTCAAATTAAGTATTCCATAGAGACACCCTGAGAAAAAAATCAAAGTTACATTGGCTTAATACCAATGAACAAATATGACTTAAGCTAAAAACTCTTGATCACAAGGATTTTGTGGAGAAAATATAAAATAGCGTTTTCCAAATTTGGACCCCTAGTCACTTCAATAACCTGCCAGAGTTGTTATGGTTGACTATGAGGTATCAAATACGACTATGTAATCGCAAAATGATTCTTCAACGTGATCGGTTCCGTTTTGCAATGCTAGGATGCCTAGAAGACTTCCAAAGTACTTTATATTTGCACTGATGAAGCAGGTTAGTGAACAAACAAAGTTGTAAATGTTCCTCTTAAAAATAGCATTATTCAACATTGCATTAAAGGCTGAATTTTGTACTCGTTATCATATTGCAACATTTGTTCATCAGAAAGTTCATCATTATGTCAATTTCCTAAGTCATTCCTTAATAACAGTACTGACTTCTCTATCCCTGTCCCAGTGAAATAAGTCAACTATAAGGAGCATTTGCGAAAATTTCTCCAGCTGTATATCCTAGATGTTCTATATGCTTATATTGATTCAATCAATGACCTACTGGTCACATGTCAGTAACATTACAAAATCTTATTAGATGGCCACCGTGTCATTTGGCTGAATAGGAAGCTTGGCAGACATTGTTGTTTTTTGGCAGTCCAAAAACAACTAAATTGAATGTATGCTTCATTTCAATATCGAATTTTTATTGTTCTTCAATGATGGACTTAGAACCTTAGAACCTTATGTTAATTCATAAGTATAGCGGAGAAGTGCAAGCTTTTTATGATTTGGTAACACGATTTCTGGTAACCATGATGCATGAGCGTTGAACACTAATCCTTCAGAGACGTCTTTTGATCTATGTGTAATTCCAGTGCTCTTGCACTCTACTGGACACATTCAATATGTTCTTTATAACCTGCAGTCAACTCACGCCATTTAAAGGGGCAGTAGCACGTTTTTAGGGGGAATATAAGGTGATTTCAGGAAAATGAAAAATAATGGTTCCAGTTTTAAGACAGTGTATCTAAACTAAATGGAGCAGTAATAATTCAAATATAAAACATAAAGTTTAGCCATGCGATTCCTTTTTCTTACACGTAATGAATAAAAGGTTTTCACACAAAATGGCCGCCAAAGGATTTTATGTGAATCTTCATATTTGGACTTCTGACTATTGCTGATTGGCTTGTGTAATGAGATTTATGACACTATCAAAATAATACATTTAGCATTAACTTACAACTTACAATTATCAGTGAATATAAACTCAAAAACGTGCTACTGCCCCTTGCGTTAATACTAGCAGTTATGTTAAAAGTTAAATACCCTTGAAAGCGGCTATAAACCCAATATCCCCTCATCACTAGTCTTAAGATGATATGCCTGATTGAAATTTAGATCTCATTCCATTCAGTATAAGCCTTTATCAAGTGAAATATTAAAACTTGTGGTGGACATTTAGAGACAGTTGCACGTTTTTTTGAAATCCTATATTTTGAAATTTTTCACTGATAACTGCACGCTATTGCTAAATGTATGATTTTGATACTGTCAAAAACTTGTTACACAAACCAATCATCATAGTCAGAGAACAAATTATAAAGATTCACATTGGCCGCCATATTTGTGTGAATACCTTTAATTCATGTTATGTAAGAAAAGGGAATCGCGTTGCTGAACTTAACATCATATAGTTGATTTTTCACTGCACTGCAATGGGAACCATTTATTTTCATTTTTCTGACATCACCTTTTATTCCCCCAGAACATGCTACTGCCCCTTTAAAATAATTACATTACAAAAGTAAAATAAATATGAGACTTCGCTTTTGTCATTTAATAATATTATCAGAAGTATCACATGTCGTAAATCAAATATTCCTATCTGAATATTCATAAGATGCTTGATTCTTCTATTACCATGGCTACACTTGAAGAGAATTGTATTGTGCACGTCACAGAATTTGGGAAATGAAATATTTCTTGGAGATATGTCTACCAATGTATTCGGGAGAAACTCATTTATTTCGAATCATTTTACTTTTCATGTCATTTTCTCATTATCTTTTTTTCTGATTTCACATTGCTTGGTTTAATGTTAACATATTTCCAATCTTCAAGGTTACACTGATATGTTACATTAGCAACTATTTACAAGACGGTTGCAATTTCAACCCTTCAAAGATGCTTTTGATGGGAATTAACATGCATTTCAAATTCCAGTCTTGTTTTCCTTGTCGTGTTGAAATAATGCAATGTGTCACCTTGGGCCCTTTTACTCTTTAAGCTTCATATTTTTTGGTCTATAATATTTAACTTTTGGACTACTACATATGTTTTTATAATACATGCAACCAACTTTAAAAATCTGTTATCTTAATACTAATTCAATGAAAACATCTCATTGGGCCAGATAGTCCCGATGGGCTTATGACATTAAATAGTGTCCATCCGTCCAAAAACATTTTGCATTTTCGATAAAACTCTGTGAACAGACTCCTTGTCTAGTGATAATTAAACAGTAATGTATACCTTTGGTCACCCTGTGACCCTAATAAGCACCACAGGGGCAACGCCCTTAAAACCAAGTTCCGTCTTCTTCTAAACCAAAAGGCAATATTGTTGAAACTTTGTGTACAGACACCTTGACAAGTAAGGATTTTAATTAACAGCTTTGATGGCCCTTTGGCCCATAATAAGGGCTACGACCCTAAAATCTGTTTTCATCTTCCTTTCAGAAGAGTACGGCCCAGAAAGCTGAAATCTTGTGTACATACTCCTTGACCGGTGAAGATTACATTTTATAGCTTTGGTGACCCTGTGACCCATAACAAGGGCTAGAGGGGCACGTCAATTAAAACTAATCTTATCTTTTGTATAAACTAAATCCTATGTATAGACTCCTTGAGGATTATAATTTATAACTGTCCCCTTAAATAGCCCTGAACGCTGCAATCTTGTAGACAGACTCTTGCTTAATGGGGATTTGGTGACCGTGTGGCCCCTAATGATATACCCTAAAATATTTATTGCAGATTTGTAAGCCCTTTTATTCTTACTCAACTTACTTACTTTTTTAACGTTTGAGGAATTTCCATTTCGTAATTGATTACCGGTGTCTGGTATCCCATCGCCTACATATTTGATTTTAGAATTGGTGATACTGTGACCTCAACATAGAATAATAAAATGATGTCTAGAGATGCCTTAGATATTTTGTACCTAATGGGACACCGTAAAAGCAAAATTAAATATATAAGCAAATTGAGCTTCAGAGCAAATGACTCTATTCTTTTATAAATACTAGGTAAGAATATCATCATTGTATCAAAAGATACATAGAATCAAAATACGTTTTGATTCGTGTTTAAGAGCAACTATTAATAACAAACGTTACAGATGCATTTCATTTTCGTATCGTGTTTTTGTAAAACTTTGTATGCATAGTTTTTATCAACTTTCAACTTTTGCCAGAAACAAGACTTAAAACAAAACAAAATTCCGTTCAACATAACAGTAGAGATAATCTTTATTTAAACCCTTCTGAAAAATATGTGAGAAAAAGATATTTGTCAAATTCATCTGACAGATGTCGGATTTTTTAAATCAGGGTCAAATTTACAATATTGACCACTCTATCACGGTTGCGGTAAAATAAGTCAACTGTAAGAAGCAATGGCGAAAATTGCGCATAGACACTCGTAATTCCTCGAATCACTTGAGCATGCGATGAGTCTTTATGCTTATATGGACTCAAGATCGCGACCTGCTGGTCAAATGTCAATAACATTACAAAATGGTGGCTCTCAAAGGGGCAACATTACGAAAATCAAATCCAATTAGATGCCAGTTCGATAGCTACGTTTCTTATGTCTAAGAAACTACCTCAAAAGCAAATGTATATTGAATCGATTTTGTCCACATGATTTCCTAATGGTCATACGACCTAAGAGTTGACTGCATTTTTGAATGAATTATACGTAATTGATAGGTATGTTTTAGAAGCAAAGGACACTGTGAGATTGATACGGATATTATTGCATTAAATATGCCTTTAAACCTTAGGTTATGGTTAAGGGTTGTGTCAAGACTTTAATTGTGTACTGTAAACATTCAATATGTTCTTTGAATTCCTCAGTGAAACCAAAGTAAGGAACTCTAAAAACTAAGCAAACCTTTCTTTTGTAGGAGAACTCAGAGGTTGAAAATATTGTTTTTCGAGAGTTGTTATCCATCCAGTCCATACAAACTGTCTTCAGACTTCAACAACATGTTTTGCGTAAAACAGAAGGTGTATTTATACATTGTCATTATGTATGATCAGTCTGATTAAACAAAATATGTTTTCCAGGGAATAAAAGTTTCAAATTATATATACAGATCTTCCCCTCCGAAGATCTAAATGCAGCCTACCTTATTGCACGTTACTGTACCCAGTTAGTGACGGCAAAATCCCGTTTTCAACTATCAAATCACATTGTTGTTGTAAAACCATTTAGCGTCGATCATGTATAACGAATGGTACTCTTGAGTTAGCTGCCCCTGCTGATATCATTTGCAAGAGTCTTTGCGATTGGGTAGATGATTTTTCAGAAACATGCAACAAAGGTGGCAGCGGACAGACCATAACAGAGAGGAAATATCAGTTGGATTGTGTTCAAACCAAGATTGAGTCATCATTTTTACAATAGTGTTCCTCCGAGCGTGGTCCATTCCAATTAAACTGCAAAAAATATTGACATTCGTATTAAAGTTTAAGGTTTCGACTTAATGATACCAAGCTGTTATAAAACCTAGTATAAAGAGATAGTGAAACTACAGTGAACTCGAGGGAAGTTATCGTTTCAGAAGCGTTTTTCAGTTTAAAAAATGGGGATGCTTAATTAAGTTCTTTGTTTACATATATAAAAATATGTATGAAGGAACACATTTCTCACATCCAATATTGGATTTTATTTTTCCGAACATGCTTGACATTTTATATTTCCGTGGCAGTTTTTGAAGAGAATTTGATTACATAGAATACAAAGCAGCAGATTATGAAATATTTCTTGTAAGTTCTTCTTGAAAGTGTATTCCGTTGGAGCTTGTTTCGACCATAAACTCATGCCATTTTCTTAAATGTTTATTATCAAATTTCATAAACCTTCATTGATCATTTATAGCTTTCCAATGAATATTGATGTAATAACAACATACGATAAAGAAGCATTTTCTTTTGAATAGATGCTCTTGATCTGAAGTTAATATTCAATTCAAACCTGGTTCTTGTTTCATTGCTCTCATTAAATCAGTGCTATGCATGAACAAACTTTTTTATCAATAACGATTAACGATTTTGAAGAATAATTGGCTTGCATAGAAATAGTGAAATTAAAATGGCGCCTTCCATTTTGTGTTTAATAGTTATAGCTGCTGAATCTGCTGATATTTGAAACTTCCAGAATAAATACAGTTTAGGGAGATGAGTTTATTATAATATTGAAATTATACTCTCTTTCTTAGACAATAAAAGGATATACCTTCATAACATTTTCGAATTTTCAGTATCCATAATTGTTTAACACGTCTTGATAGTATATTAAGTTATCCATTTATAAATGAATAATGATGTATAGATCTTAAACAGTAGATTCTGGGGTTTGCTTCGAAAATAAACAATCAAATGCCATATAATCCATATAACCATATAATATTCACATATATATTTGATTGGTAATCTTCATCAGGAGAATGACATTTCTACAGGAACAGAGAATTCCTTGTGACAGTATGAGGAATAAAGGTAACCTTCAAAGAAAACTGCAAGCTCTCGATGTTTTTTTAACAATCGAGAAATGTTTTGTTCAATACTTCTCTGTGGGCCTTTTTATTGCTTCGATGTGAAATCCCATAAGTGCCCTGTCACTGGGAAGCAGATCAAAATAATCAGATAAATCGTTCAATTATGTTTAATCAAAGAGAAGATTTTTATTTTCTTTTATAAGATATAACCTCAAATAAGATCGAGTCGGATTTATTCAATTCAGCACAAATGATTAAATCTCAAATCGAAGTGGATGTCCTTTAATTTGACATCTCTCCATAGACCTGAATAACTATTGTGTAAAATATAAATCAAAAGCGCTGTTGCTCTTGATGAATGACATTGACATGGCTAAATTGGATGTAGGTGCAAAAGTAAGCGTTAAAAAATGTTGTGCCATTGAATTGTTGATGCTCATTATCACACCATATCTAGATTTCTAAATATTTGTGTATATTTGTACATGTATTTTGAATAAGGAGAGTTTGTTTCTCACGTGAAGAAAGGTTGTATATATGAAAGAGTAAACATCAGATGGTTCGGACTGGATCAATCTTCTTTAATACGATGAATTCATTTCGTCCAGTATGTGGGTCTTGTCAAGTATGATTACAAATGGAAGGTTGCATATATTTATACAGGAACAAAACAATAAAATCATATAATCAACACATAGTTGTGTGCTCATATTGACAGTTAACGAATCAGTCATGTGTTGTCAATCACGTAATGATTGCCCCAAGCACTAATTGCCGGGTGCAGTTTGAATACAATAGTCAGTCAGCAATGACGAATCCGTGTTGTTTTATCAATCACTTGATGGTCAGAGAGGTGTAATTAAACAAGCATGCTAATATATCACAATGGTAATCACTTCCTCAAAATTTGTACATGTATATATGTGTTGTATTTATTATGTATACATGAATCTCAATAAAATAATCAAAACATCCCTAAAGGACAAGAAAGAAATATCTTATCTTATCTTATGTTATCTTATGTTATCTCATCTCATCTCATCTCATCTCATCTCATCTCATCTCATCTCATCTCATCTCATCTCATCTCATCTCATCTCATCTCATCTCATCTCATCTCATCTCATCTCATCTCATCTCATCTCATCTCATCTCATCTCATCTCATCTCATCTCATCTCTTCTCATCTCTTCTCTTCTCTTCTCTTCTCTTCTCTTCTCTTCTCTTCTCTTCTCTTCTCTTCTCTTCTCTTCTCTTCTCTTCTCTTCTCTTCTCTTCTCTTCTCTTCTCTTCTCTTCTCTTCTCTTCTCTTATCTGCACATTCGATTTTTTTTCTATAAAGTTTTTTTATAATTGAGTTTGAACCTAATTGTGACAGTAAAATGAGTTTATGCAATCTTGGATGAATAATTTGTAATTGATAAGTATATTGGAGAAGCGCAATCTCCTATGAGATTGGTTACAAATGTTCTGACAAGTAGGATGCATGAGCGTTCCAAGCTTTACCATCGCAGATCAAAGGGCATTGTCAAGGAGTGGGAAAAAGTGGATGTATTTCTAACCTTATGAAGTCAAAAGAAAGTTAGGAAACTTCATTATTGAAAGTCCTCTATCTTGTAGAACCATTTTTGTGTAGGCTTAAGATTTTGATAAATGTTTTTCCGTGGTCGTTATTCTTGAGGTAGAATATTTTTGCTTGAGGTAGTATTTTCAGATATGGCAATGTATGATATATTTTTTAATATTGTAATTTCAGATAAATTATTTTTGTCTTATTGATTTTTAGATCGTATGTCATCAATCGAAAAATGACATTTAAGGTCAGTATCTTAAATAAAATCATGAAATGTTTGTTGGTCATTAAAATGTTTTATATTATATCAGTATCGACCTTAAGATGAAGAATTCCTAATTTTGTTTTAATATCATAAGCAAAAACTTCACACATCCAATAATGAATCTTTATATTCTGTATGTGATTCAATCTCGACATTTCGTTGGCAACTCTAATTTAATAATACATAACATACAATGAGAGTGTTGAGAATGAAAAGCTTGTTTGATCCTCTTCCAAAAGTTTATTCTCTAGGAACTCATTTCTACATCTTCACGTACAGCCATTGCATTTCTCATAACTGTTTTCAAATTTTAATAGTGCTTGATTAATATTAGTAAGACAGAATTGACCTTACTACGGCAAAGGGGCAAGTGGTTATTGATTAGAGTCACTAGTTTCGTCCAATGATCTGGACTCGTCAGACTGAAGAAGCAATGATTCTGTCTCTCCTTATATACTCTTTTGGTAAGAAAATATAAATATGGTGGGACGTTTTAGCCCACGATCGGCCACATTATGTTGGCCGGCAGTTAGACCGTTAACAACTATAAAGTTTGCAAACAATCTCATTAAAATATGATCATAATTTTCCTCACTACGTTACGCAGATCTCACAAGGTTCTATAACTCAAACCGCCAGGGAAACCTTTTTCTGCTTCATCTGACAAAGTTTCATCAATACATTAAATCATTCGTCTCTCAAAGGCAAATTCTGAAGATACAAGCGTTTCTAAAGGGTGGAGTGAAAAAAGATAACTACATCTTATTACCTTTTCCAATAAGCAATGTTAAGAAATTTGCATAGGTCGAAACATTCACAAAATCAGAAATTATGTATATTTGACAAAACAAGATTCTTTCTAATTTTCATATGTACCTCAAATATGTGTGATATCAAATCAACAATACTGTATCTAATATTTTAATGTTAGTTCTGGCCTTTTTTGTATAAGTATATTTATGGCTGCAAAGTATAATGAAGAGCACACATTGAATATAAGAAATTAAAGGGAAACGTTCGTATAACGTTGGTTGTTATATACAGTTTGAAACTGTAGCAAACAACAAACATTTGTAGCAAACAACTAGCAAACATTTAAATATTAATGTTCATCTTATAGCACAAGCAATCAATTGAAGCATTGTTAACTATATCGCATCAAAGGCTGTAAGTTGTAAAATTATATCTGCATAAAAAAATCGTAATGTTTATCATATTTCAACGTTTGTAAGAATTGTACTTTGAAAACGTTTGGCAACAGTTCGTCTTTATTTGTGTTTTCTAAATCATTCCAAGTTTACAATATTGACTACTCTATCACTGTTGCAGCAAAATAGGAGTTGATGACTAAAATTGTGCTTCACTTTTCCTCGAATTCCTTTTTCGTGCAAGGATATTTATGCGTATATGGACTCAAGATCGCGACTAGCTGGTCAAAAGTCATTTGCATAACAAAATGTTGTCTCTGAAAAGGCTACCAATACGGAAATCAACTCTGATTAGATGCCAGTTCGATAGCTACCTTTTCGTGAAATTGAATTGTGAAAACTACATTGAAATGGAATGTACACTTCATTACAAGATCGATTTTGTGTGTATCCTTCTTCAACAAGTATTTGTCACAAAGGTGACAAGATCCCCCGCCGCAAATTGATGTTAACAAAAAGCATTATGTATACATGTACATAGAAACACTTGTCTACACTTGTCATGCTACTAGATGTCATTTAGACCATAACAAATCGACTGGTCCCTGGGTCTTCTAAAGAAGAAGCCTTGTGCAAAAAAAGAAGAGAATATAGAGAACAGTCCTTAACATATAAGCCTCATAAATGCATGTTGCCTTCCCTATAAGATGCTTTGCTTAAGTTATAAGTTAAGAGAATCTAGGGACCGGTTCTAGAGATATCCTGCTGACAAGCCTTAAATGCAGATGTCAATTTCAGAAGTATAACATTTCACACATCAAATATTGAATATTTATTTTCCGTAGGTGCTTGACGTTTCGTATCGCCATGGCAACGCTTAAAGAGAATTGAATTATACAGCTCACATAACTCGGAGAGGGGAATTTCTTGGAACTAGTCTAGCAATCTTTTTAGAAGGAACTCATTTCTTTCAAATCTTTTCTCTGTATCTGGTCATGTCATTTTCTTACATATTCCATAATGCTTGATTTATTGATAACACGTTCCAACATTCACAATTATTAATAACTTACATTAATATCAATCTATAAAAAAGAGACGTCCCTATTTGATAAATGTTAAAGACGTGAATTTTGTATGAAACTCAAATCCCGTTTTTGTTTCAATTTCATAAAATTAATGGAAAGCGTGGAAAAACTGTTATATCAAGGACAATTTTGAATAGTAAAAGTGAAATGGTATACAGAAACTCCTTCTTTTATGTTTAACAATTTGTATTTGCTTTTGAATTGTCAAAAATATGTATTTCCATTTCAGGCAGATAAGTACATATATGCTATTGCTGGATGAGTCAAATAGTCAGTAGTATTGAAAAAGAAATGAAGAAATTGTTGATTTGTTGTTATAAGGTATGTTTATAGTTACAATTATGATATGAACTATAAAACCATACAAGTTGAAGTTCTCAATGGGGATATCATTGTTTGAAACAATTAGTAATCACAGCAGATATAGTGCATTTTCTTCTGTTTAAAACAAACTGACATGCTTGAAATTGTTGTATCATAGTATCATGGTATTATGAGTTTAATTGGTATATATATATCATTGTGTCATCTTATGTGTTATCCTATGAGTACAACATATTTGAATAAAGGTACATAAAGTCAGACCGACTTTGAAACTACTTATATGGTCATGTCTTTCAGGGAATTTAGATGATTATTGCACTTAATTTTTTCCAACGAGGACAGTCATATCGAGGTTCATATTTTTCATATGTTGCCCTAGGGCAAAATATCACTTTTTCATTGTGACGTCACGTCATAAACAATACTTTGACGTCACGGTTCACCTATGACGTCACAATCTATATGGGTCGGCGGCGGCTAGTCCGCCTATGCAGAGAAGTAGGTTTTTAGTATTTTCTTCAATTTTGGGAGTACCTTAATAAACAGAATATTATATTCGTGCCCATGACACACTATGTTTACGACACTCGTGCCCAAATATCAGTATATCCCTCGCACTCGCTCGGGAAATACTAATATTTAGCCACTCGTGTCGTAAACATAGTATGTCATAGACACTCATATAATATCCTCTATATATTTGAAGTTTTTGTAACGTTTATCTTGTTACATGCATGCATGTGTGATATGTGTGATTAACTTCATGCAATGTCAAGTTATCGAAATCTGAATTCTGAATAAATGTTCCAGAGCACGGAACCGGGAACAATGAAACCTTACTTGGAATTATGCCGGAAGTTGTTCCTCATAAATTTCTCTTGTCATGTCTTCTGCCACCCATCTACAAAATTGTTTTTCAAATTTATATCGCTTCAAGTATTTTTAACATCTGTTCAATGTTCAATGTTCACGGGAACATTAATTTGTTACATGAGTAATAAGGTATAAAAGAATTAGTTTCTATTTTCTAGACACGTTGGTGTGATCTTAAATTCAATTCGAATTCCGTTCTCATTTCGTTTCTCTCGTTGAATTAATGAAATTTCGTGAGAAAACTTTTTTATTATTTCCTATTTCAATTTTCTCATTTACCAGTTCCACATTTACATTTTTATTTTTAACGATTACAATTGATCACCAACACCAAGAACAACCAGGAAAACATGTATTCGATAAACAAGCGTGATAGGCATGCCGTTCATGGTCTCTGATATATATTTTTAGGATTAGGCGTATTTAATTATGAATTTCTTAATAGTGGGTTTTATTGAAGTTTGACCTTTGCAATATCTGTATCTAAAGCTTCTGTGACAACTACGGGAAACGTAGTTTAAAGTGTAGAAGCCTAAGTTTTCCAGCAAGAGTAGTTGCATAGGATTCTCATATACATGTAATACAATTTTGGAAATAAATTCTTGAAACCTAAAGTGTCATGATTCACGAGGTAAATTTTATAGATGTTAGGTATTATTTTTAATACTCACATTGTCATCATGATATTCCGTATTCCTTTATCTATGTTTGTGACTAGTGTAATGTTTACATATACTGTACTGTGTTAACAAAAGGTTACACATATCCTTATTCTTGATTTTTCCGGTTACATTGTAATTTTGGAAATTCATTTTGTGTTCTTGGTACTTGGCAGCCACAGTGCAGCAGCAGTCTACCTATCTTCCTCGCATGACGCTCTTTTTTGTTTATATTATTTAAGTTTTTACCTATCAATAACTCTACATTTTGCTACTCTACCTCAAGGTCGTCTTGGATACTATAGGTTTCAGCTTGTGCAATAAATGAACCACTCATGTTTCATAATGTTCATGTCATTGATAAAACAAGTGAGTGAGTTATTGTTTAAGTTGCTTAAGTAATATTTTAGCTATTCGCGGTGATAAATCAAGAACAAGGCCATACAAACTGTACACTGTTCTATTCAAATGCTGAACCTGTGATGACTTAGAATGTTGACCTTTTGACAAGAAGAATGTCATGTGTGAATTTAATGATATTCTTGATTAA
The DNA here is from genome assembly GCA_916613615.1 of Steromphala cineraria. NCBI lineage: Eukaryota > Metazoa > Mollusca > Gastropoda > Trochida > Trochidae > Steromphala > Steromphala cineraria. Next base: position 41,828,532 of record OU744724.1, on the reverse strand, counting down.
AGTGTATTCAACCTCCTTTTATCTGAAATGTAAAAGTACAATTCAAAGAAAACTGCAAACAACAGAAATATATTTTTAAAGGTTTTAACAATAATTCTCAGTGGGCTTTGTATTAGCTTCAATGCAGGAGCCCATAAGGATCTAATCGCAAGGAGTAACCAGATAAATCGTGCAATTATGTCAACTCAAAGAGAAGATTTGAATAGTTTCCTTTGAAAGTTCAATTACTTCAATTTTGCACCAGTAATTAAATCCAAAATCGAAGTGGACATCCTTACGTGAATTGACATCTGTCTGTAAAGCAAAAATATGGTGTAATGGTGGAAATGCTTAAATGTTTGTTTTTGATGAATGGCCTTATACATTTGTAGAAATATGCCCTTCTCAATCACTAGGCAACGTTTACACGATGTTCTGTTTTACGATCTCACGCTAATATTTATTACATTTTTGTTCTATATATGTGACCCATCTACATGAGTATGGTTACTGAAAAGAAAGTATCAAACTTCTATGAAGCAAACCTATTTTTAATGAATACTAGATTTAAAAATAAAAAAATACTTAGAATCAAAATAGGTGCGACTATTTATAACAAACGTTTGATGATTAATGTCTACATTATTGCGTAAGCGATAAATGAAAATAGATCTTTAATAATCATACCGTGTTCCCTTTAATTTTGACAATACATTTTCATAATTTTTATTCACTTTCAACTTTGCAAGAATCCAACTTCTAACAGAAAAAAACTCTTTTAACCGTTATGAGAAAGCTGTCTGTTTTTCAAAGCCGGGTCAAGTTTACAATATTGACTACTCTATCACGGTTGCAGTAAAATAAGTCAACTATAAGGAGCGATGGCGAAAATTGCGCATAGACACTCGTAATTCCTCGAATCACTTGAGCATTGGACGGGTCTTTATGCTTATATAGATTCAAGATCGCGACCTGCTGGTCAGATGTCAATAACATTACAAAATGGTGGTTCCCAAAAGGGCATCATTACGGAAATCAAATCTTATCAGATGCCAGTTCGATAGCTGCTTTCTCGTGTGGTTGAACTGCGATGCTTGGAAGAAGCTTGGAAACTACCAAAAAAGCAAATGTATATCAAATTGATTTTGTCGACATAATTCCCTAATGGTCAACCTAATTTTTTCAGTAAAAGAGTTGACTGCAATATTTGAATGAATTATTTGTATTGATAAGTATATTTGAGAAACAAAGGCCCCTGTGAGATAGGTTGATGATGCATTAGCGTTTAACACTTAGATGATGGCTAAGAAATATGTCAAGGCTTTGGTGTGTTCTGTTAACATTCGTGTAAGTTCTCGGTACTGGACTCATTACCTTATCGTGGTGTGGTGGTTTGTGTGCTTCTGCGACCCCGAGAGCTATGCCAGCTGGAGCTTCCATGCTCCTGGTAGGGTCACCCAAGCTGGACAGGTCGACGGGTAGAAGCCAGACCAAATGTGAGTCCTTCTAAAACCTGCTTTCTATCTCTTACTATGCCTTTCTTTCCGTCTTTTCCCTCATCCTTTCGATCCCTTTCTCTCTGATCTGTCTACTCTCTTTTGGATGGCAACATCCACGTGTTTAATAACTGAAATATTGTTCAAAACACGTTAAACACCATTTTACTCACTCACTCACTCTCGGTAAAAAAAGTAAGGAACTCCGTAACTCAGCAGACCTTTCTTTTTAGGAGTACGCAGTGGTTTCAAAATATGGTTTCCAGAGTCCGTATTCATTAAGTTCAGTCAAGCATGCACACTTTAAGAAGACTTATATACATATTCAGATAAGGTCAACATTTATTCGACCATTTTCCGATGAAATTATCTAAATATATCAATGTGAACTATGAGAGAGCTTCCCCTTAATTGTTGGTCAATATGCACGTACCTACGCACACGATGCTGGAATTAGACCAAACCAAGTCATCAACTATCCAATGAGATTGTCGTTTTAACCGTTTAGCAGCCATCACCTATAACAAATGGTACACTTGATTTACCTGCTTCTAATCGATATCGATAGCTTTTGCAAGAGTCCTTGCAATTTGCTAGATGAGCTTTCGTCAGAAAAATGCTACAAAGGTGACAGAGTGGATATATGGATAGCTGGAGTTCGAACCACGATTGAATTACATTTTTAAACTTTTCTCTAATTAAAATGCATTTTTGATACGATAACACAATAGTTAATGAAAAATTAATTTAAAGATTAAAATTGTAATAGCCATGAATGTAATCAAACTCAGATTGTACAATGAAATTAGGTTGTAATAAATGGATTTATTTTATTAAAACAATATTTCCCATTAAAATATTTTATATTGCATTAGTATGAATTAAACTGTAATATGACACATTATTTTCGTTTATTTCGATGTTATTATAATTATATCCAATATTTAATTTTAGTTGCTTGACCTTTCATATGTTCATGCCACTGCTTGAAGATGATATATTTATTTAGATTACAGAGCATGAATTACATTAATGAAACTTTTAACTACTCCTTAAAAATATTGCTGTTGGAAATGTTTCTTTCATATTCTCATGTCATTTCTCTGAAGCTTTATCAAATTGAATTTATTTCAAATAATAGTTTACAAGTTTCCAATACATATTGATATATCACCTTAATTACATTATACCACAAAGAAGCATAATATTAAGTTAATATTCAATTCAAATCCCGTTCTTGTGTCGTTGTCTCCTTACATCAATGCAATGCGTGAAGCAAAATTTATCAATAAAGATTTTACAGAAGGTTAATCTTGCAAAGAACAAGTAAAGATTGAAATGAAGCCATTCCCGTAGTGTTGAGTAGACATAGCGGCTGATATTTGAGATTTAATATTTTCATTTTAACTTCTAGAATCATAAAAGTTTTAGGAAGATGAGATCTTTATTAGGTCTTCAAGACTTGACTATTGTTATAATCCGAATTCTTCACGTTTCTTATTAATATCATTAATTGTACTTTTTTTAACAGATTTCAGCAAAAAACGCTAGATATGCTGATATCCCTTACTAATTACACCCCATGCATACTTTTTGGGCTAGGTTGGCCCCGCCTTAAATTGCCAACAATGGCCCAAGTTGGAAAAATGAACATTGGGATTTTTTCAAAATGCAGTTAGAGATTTTGCACCTTCTTGAAAGATGCGCAAAAACCAAATACTGCTAAAAAGTTAAACCGCATGCCACTTTTACATATTCTATTGAAGGATGGCATTGCTGACGTTGGCCGCCTAACATTGAATATCATGTGCAATTTGGTCAGTTTGATAATAGTGACTGTTTATCTAGATCTCTTAGACAAAAATACAGGTGAAAATCAAATACTATGTGATGGTCAAAGAGGAAGTCGGTTTTTCATTATTTGTTTAGACATCCTGATAGAATATATACCTACAATTTATCCATTTACATATGATAATGTCTGGATATTAAACAAATCTAGGTTTTGCTTCGAAAAAAACCCATTTAATTCCTTAAGAGTCGACTATAAGTAATGATATTTACCTTTCAGAAAGTTTGATGATACCATATAATATTCACGTATATATCTGATTGGTATTTTTATCAGGGGAATTACATTTATAAATAAACATAGAATTATTTGTTGTATAACTTCTTTGAGAGGCATTTTAGAAGTTGGAATGACAATAATGCTGAGGAATATATGGATGACAACTTCTTTGTTCATTGTATGGGACGTTTCGACACAGATTCTTGAACAAAAAGATTCAGCCATCAATTAACCGTGATCAAGGTTACTACATCCCGTCAGCCTATGATCTTTTCCTTAAATAATTAACTGTAATCACTCATGTACATCACTGGCCTCTACCAATTAAATGTAAACGCACTGCATTGTATATTCCTGGTTTCCTACCACTTATCTCTGTTTAATTACATTTACTCTTTGCATTAAGTAGTTGTTACTGTGTATTGTACTATTTACTTATATATATATATGCCCTTACTTCATTACTCTTCCTCTGCTTGAGAACGACACAAGAATCTGTGTCGAAACGTCGCATAAAATGAACAAAGAAGTTGCCATCCATATATTCCTCAGCATTATTATTTGTTGTATTATGAACAGTAAGAGAACCCTTCAAAGAAAACTGTAAGCTCTCATAGTTTGTTAAAACAATTGAGAAATGTTTTGTCAATAATTCTCTGTGGTCTTTGTAGTTGTTTCGATGTGAAATCCCATAAGGGTCCTGTCACAGGGAAGCAGATAAATTGTTCAATTACGTTAAATCAAAGAGAATATTTCTTTTTTTCTTCTATAAGATATAACCTCAAATAAGATTTAGTCGGATTTATTCAATTTAGCACAAATAATTAAATCTCAAATCGAAGTGGATATCCTTTAATTTGACATCTGTCCATAGACCTGAATAATCATTATGTAAGATACAAATCGAAAAGCACTATTGGTCTTGATGAAATACTTGAACAAGGCTTAATCGACAGATTTCCTGATTAATCAAAAGAATGTCTACGCCAAATATTGTGTCCTTCGATCTCTTGTTATACTCATATATATAAGTAAACAGAATTTATGCAGTTCATATAGGGAGCATATCTCTTTTATAATGTATGCTTGGGTTGATAATTAAAATTACCTGCAAACTAAATTTTACAATGTCTAAACTGTAAGTTTTGAAAAAAAAACTTGTGTAATTCGTGTAATTAATAAGAAACTTTAACATTTGAGAGTATTTGTTTAAGGAAGAGTTGTACACGTTTCTTTATTCAATTAAAATCAAAGTTTTTATTATTGTTCCCTTAAAATAAATCAACTGTAAGGAACTAAGGTGAACTTTGAACTTCACAACTCGTACTTCCTCAAATAACCTGTTTTAAGGGTTTTATGTATAAATTGATTCGAGATTGCTTCCTTCTGGTCAGAAAAATTTACATTGCAAAAGGTTGACTCCTAAAAGGCAACCAATACAAAATTAAATCTAATAAGGTAGTAGTTCGATAGCTACCATTTTATGAGGCTAAATGGAAAGCTTTTGGGACTTAGATACTAACTCAGTCTTAGAAACTATCTTGAAAGGAAATATATACTTCAATTTACAATCAATAATAGAATAAGAACCTAATTGTGACAGCAAAAGGAGTTGGATGCAATCTCAGATGAATTATTTGTAATTGATAAGTATATTGAAGAAGCTCAATCTCCTATGAGACTGGTAACTGATGTTCTGGCACGACGATGCATGAGCATCCTGTGATTTACCATAGCAGATCAAAAGGCATTGTCAAGGGTTTTGCGAAATTGGATATTTTTTTAACCTTGCGAAGTCCTCTTTGTTGTGGAACCATTTTTGCATACCGTTAATATTTTGATAAATGTTTTTCTGTAGTCGTTATTCGGTCATTGATGTTTTTGCACGAGACAGTATATTCAAATATGGCCAACATAAACAATGCATAATATTTTTTCAATGTTGTAATTCAGATATATGACTTTGTCTTATTGATATCTAGATCATATATCATTACAGGATGCAATCGAAAATGTATAATATAAGGTCAGTATATTTAATAAAATCATGAAATGTTTGTTGGTCATTAAAATATTTCATATTATATTGGTATCCATCTTATGATGACGAATTCCTAATTTTATTTCAACATTATAAGCAGAAATATCACATTTCACACATCCAATATTGAATCTTTATAATCTGTGTGTGATTCACTCTCGGCATTTCTTTGGTAACTCTGAAGAGAAATTTTATGTTACACATCACATAAAATGTAGCTGGGAAGAAATTAAATATTTCTAGAAGTTTAACCTTAAGGAGCTCATTTCTATATCTAATGTAATGTCTGAAAACGACTTTTAGAGTTTTAAATTGCTTGATTTATCATTAACAGCTATGAAATATGAAAAGGAATATCAATATGATTATTTCTGATTTATGTAAGCATTGCGGATAACGGAATCGGAAGAAGCTTAGAGAAAGTATTTTTAAATGTAGAATAACGTTTTCTTTTGCATTGCGTAGATAACTGATAACTGCTGATACCTGAAACTTTATATTTGCATTACAATTTTTACGTTATTTTAATTTCAATGCTGGAATTATTTTGTTATATTCGTATATGTGTAACTCATTCAAACTTTACAAATGTAACCAACGACAAACTCTTTAACTTTGGTAGATATCTAGTATCTTATAGGAAATGTTTGAGCTTCGAGTAATAACTTGCAAATATCCTCAGATTGAAAAATGACATTTGATAAAAGTGGCGGTTATTACCTTAGGATCCTTTTAAACCTGAAGATATTCACATTATATTAGACTCCCCCTAGGTCGTAGTAACCAATTTGTTTTAAGCCTTTATTGTAATGATCAAGGGGTACATTTTCAATTTACTTAATTTTTATATAAGTATATCAAGGCCTTGCGATTTTCATTTGATTGTTGCTCATTTGGACTCTGTTGTAACATCATTTAACAAGTTGGCACCAAACATTCTATTACAATAATCATTTCACTTCATCACAATCACAATTGTCAGCAATTATACCAAATAAAAGTGAACATTTGTATTATAACATTTGAAAAGTCTCACCCATAATCGGATTAAGTCCACTTTTTCAATTTCTCTCCCTAAAATTAAATCACAATCCAAGTGGAATTCCTTTTAATTTGAAATTCTCCCGTAAAGGCTGTTTCGCTCTTGATGATGGCATGAATACAGCTTTATCGACAAGTCTGCTTATTGATAAAAGACACAACATGTGTTATACTGTGGAGCTCGACTTGAAATGAGTATATATACACCTGGGTGAAAAGTAGTGGAGCAACAATTTACCTTTATTCTTCCTTTTTCCACTCATATAATACCATTTATCTAATTGATTGGTATTGCAAATCATAATAGGCAAGCTGACGTATATGTAGTACACAAAAAAGGAAATATGCTAAATATCATCTCATTTCACTAGAGCTCGACTCCCGTTGCATAAGGGGCCTTTGGAACATCATAACATCAACAATGACAGGATGAGGTTTCCATGTTTTCAGTCACGATTTACCTTGCAAAGACAACCTTGATTATGCATTAGATCTTTAATTATCAGAAGAAGGTTTTGCAATAATAAATATGCGTATATTCAATTAGTACAATTATTACAGTGGTGTTTGATATGAATCAACATTTTTGCAGAAAAGAATGTATAAGTACCAATTTTTTTTAGGTCTTGTCCTAAGTAGGCTTGAAAAAAACTAAGATGCATTAAAACAAAAAGCACACTAAAACAAAATCGTTGAAATGTTAATGTTCACCTTATATTACCGTCAATAAATGAAAGCATTTTTATTTCAATATAGCATCAAAGGCTGTAAGTCTTTAAACAAATTTGTACAAAAATCCTGTGTGATCGTTATCATATTACAATATTTGTAAGACATTTTAACAGAACTCACATAGAAATATCTAAGAAAAATAACTTTGAAAAATATTTCACCATTATCCCTGTATTCTAAGTCATTCCAAGTTTACAGTATTGACTGTTCTTTTACAGTTTGGTTACAGCTGGTTAAACAGATATTTGCATTACAAAAATTTTGTCTCTAAAAAGGCTACCAATACAGAAATCAGCTCTGATATTAGCCAGTTCGATAACTACCATTTCTTGAAACTGAACTATTAAAACAACATTGAAAAGGAATGTATACATAGCTTTTATTTGTATCCTTTTGCAATAGTAGACTCACAACCTAATTGTGGCAGTAAAAGGAGTTCGTTGCAATCTCTCGATGAATTATATGTTATTGATAAGTAAATTGGAGAGAAGCAAGCTCCTGTCAAATGGGTACCGGATATTATAGCATCCGTGCATTAGCTTTCAACACTGAGCCTTTAAAGACTGTTCTTTATGTGGACGTCATAACAAGACTTAAAGGGGCAGTAGCACGTTTTAGGGGGAATATAAGGTGATATCAGGAAAATGAAAAGTAATGGTTCCAATTAAAAGACAATGTATTTAAACTAAATGGAGCAGTAATAATTCAAATATATAATGTAAAGTTTAGCCATGCGATTCGTTTTTCTTACACAAAATGAATTAAAGGTGTTCACACAAAATGGCCGCCAATGGATTCTATGTGAATGTACATATTTTGTATTCTGACTATGGATGATAAGCTTGTGTTATGAGATTTTGGGACACTGCCAAAATAATACATTGAACATTATTTTTCAATTATCAGTGAAAATTCAAGAATAAAAAATTATCAAAAAACGTGCTACTGCCCCTTTAAGATATATATATATGTTCTTTACAGTCTGATGTCTAAAGAAAGTAAAGATTTTTATAATTCAAAATATTTCTCTTTGGTAGTTCCATGAACATTATTTTCTGCAGTCCTTTTTCACTAGCCAAGCATTTAATCTTTACCAAATATTATGGACATTTTAGAGGTATTTTTCTTTGAAGACTATGACTTTGGACTTAGATAAAGAAAGACGATTGTATATTATATAGATAAAAATCCAAAGATAAAAGAAGTTGTGAGAGATTGAAATTGAAATTGAATGAAATTTTATCTCAATTCACAACACAATCAAAAGAATATAATTGCATGACAGTACGTTAAAATTATTCAAATTGTGAGGGACATTAAAGGATTACAAATGACATATGTATCAGTGTAAAATCGACGCATTTCTGTGTTTAGCAATATTAATATCAGAAGTATAGCATTTCACACATCCAATATTGAATGTTTATTTTCCGTAGGTGCTTGAGGTTTCCTATCTCTATGGCAACGCTTAAAGAGAATTTAATTATACAGCTCGCATAACTCTTAAGAGGGAATTTCTTGAAACTACGTCTAGCGATCTTTTATAGAAGGAACTCATATCTTTGAAATCCTTTCTCTAGCTGTCTTTTTCTCACATATTCCATGATGCTTGATTCTTAAAAGCACTCTCAAAAACGTATATACATTTTTTAAAGTTTTATCGCTTCAATTATTGTTTTACAGCTGTCCAATGTTAACGGGAATATTGATAAGTTGATAAGTTCATAAGCATTATTTATTTTTATAGACACTTTGACTTCAATTTTATTGCAATTTGTATTCCATTCACTTTTCGTTCTCTCGCTGAATTGATAAAATTTAATCGTTTCCTATTTTAAGACATTATCTAACATACCAGTTCCACATTCGATAAGCGAGATATATTTGGCATGCCAATCGTGTTCTCTGATAAGTCTTTGTATAGGTTTACATTTATTACACTGTGTCATCTAAGGTTTACATATAGTTTGATATAGTTTTCTCAATATGCCTTTCATAAAAAAAATAATTATGTCATTGATTTTTTTGCATATCTGTGCATAGAGTACCTGAATATTGTTGAATCTTTATCTCTGAACCAGCAGGTTTCGAGATTTTAATTTAAATTCCCAATTTTAAAGCTTTATTCATATATATATAACACAATTTTGATATTATAAAGAGAATGTTAGTATCAGAATAAATTGACAGAAAACGTATTAAGATATGTTGTCATAATACGTAAGCGAAGATTGTTCTAATTTTTTCCAAACTTAGTTAAGTAACAAAATCTTATCATTTCCCATTCCTGTAAGCTGTTGATTAAGTCTGTTCCACACAAAAAAAACTGCATAAAACTATTTGAATGTATTTAAGAATGGTTACGTTTGGTCCATAATTTCATGACATAATTTTTGGTTTTGTTACAAAGCAAACTGATCTCATTAATCCTCTCGAAAGGGAATCATATGATAATGCTTGTTTCACATAAAATATAAAACGGTACCTGTTAAACATAACAAAACATAAAGTATTTCTTGATAGGTGCATAGTTAAAAACAACAAAAAGTAATTGGTGCAAAAGTGTTAAATTTATCAACGAGTTTCATATCAGAGGCATGTTAATTTGATCAGATGAAACATTTTATTGCATATAAAACAAATCGTAAAAGAAGATCAATGTAAATGCGATTTTAATCATTTTAGATTTTATTGGTCACAGCAAATCCCTTCGAAAATCATAGGATCATATCACTGACAGTTCGCTGCTTTCAATGTCACATTCTAAAAGATACCGTCACAGCTCTTTCATAAGAATTTTCTTTGAAAACTCGCACAACCTACATCTTTACACAAGGATATTTCGAACACGAACATTTCCCCTCCATAATCTTCCATTGTCCTCTGACAACGCAGGTACTCCATCAAATCCGCGAAAACGTAACTGTGACAAATTGGACCTGCTTCTAACTACCGACAAACACATTTCCCTGACATATTGACACTGCCAAAGTAGAGGAAGGCTGCGGTACAAATCTGTCTTCTAATTACAGCAGGCAGAGGAGACTGAACTTCCATTTAAGACTCTGGATTCGGCATACTTACAACACTAAGTGTTGTCTCGGCGCCTTGATAAGCATTATCTTTCATGGGGCTTGTGGTACCTGCATCTGAAGGGTCATTAGCGATGTGATAGAAGTTTAGCCCACCCAATTAGAGTGGTAGGTAGTGAGATTTCAAAGGAATTAAAGATCATGGTCACTCTCTTTCCAACATGAAGTATACATATATATACACATTAAATATATTGTAAAATACTAATGTCTTCCCTAGGCCTCTTCATGAAATCTTTGACATCAATTTCTGCTCTTCAGATATCTTGGTTCTTGCATTAACGAACTTGAATTTCACAGTTTACAGAATGATATTTTTAGAATTAATTCAATTTTCCACTTTAAATTTGATGTTTGTATTAATAGGAAATACAACTCAGTATACCTTTGTTCACTGTCTCTTAAACGGTTTGAAAATTCAAGTTAATTTTTTGTGCAAAGGCCATTAAGTTAAGTTAAACTATATAGGTCATTAACAAACTGTGGCATACAATAATTACTTGCAACTTTGAAACTATTATAAATTGTTGAACAATCACAATATGGAATCTTTTTCTTTAGTAAAAACTTCTTTTCAACAAGTTCGTACTGTACACGTTTATTTCGTGTCCTCTTGTTGTTTGTGTCAAAATATCTTTTTACTTACAATGGTAACAGTAACATTGCTAGGCTTAAGACGATTTTGTATGGCTCTTGTTTTTCCCCAATCGGTGGTCGTTTGAAGATGCCTTGGATGTGAATTACTATTTTCTCAAACTGACAACTGATAGTTATAGTAACAAAGTCAAGCTAAATACAATCTTGCCCTGTCTTTGTCAGAATAATTTAGAAGTGAGCACAAGCAATTAAAAGGAGAGAAACACTCCTTTAAACATTTTATTTCTTCATTTTTTGTTCAATGTAAACTCTATTATCGTCAGAGTGTCTGAATACTTATCAATCAACCACTATAGGTAGTCTTAGAATAGCATCAATCTTGCCCTGTCTTTGTCAGAATAATTTAGAAGTGAGCACAAGCAATTAAAAGGAGAGAAACACTCCTTTAAACATTTTATTTCTTCATTTTTTGTTCCATGTAAACTCTATTATCTTCAGATTGTCTGAATACTTATCAATCAACCACTTAGTCTTAGAATAACATCAAGTGTCAGGCAATTTGTTGGCGGCCAATTCAGTAATAAAACACTTTGATGATCAAAGATTGAAACATGGATTAGCATAGCTTTAAAGATCACGTTTCGTTCATTTGAAACATTCTCTCCCCTCAGAGGCAGATCCATTAATGAAATGTTGATCGAGGTTTTGTACTTAGTCGCCGAGTTTGTTATGAGGAGAGAGTTGTTTTAAAACTGCAAATTCCAATTCAAAATATGGTCTTGCAATTAATAAGATTTAAGCTGTTTTCCCGAGAAGCTCCATTCACAGTGGTGAAGTCATTCGATTACATTGTATTTAAAAGAATTTGTAGATTATGTTTGGCTCATCTTGAAACATCAATGTCTTTGAGGGATTTCGGAAGGATTAAGATTTTTAACTTTCCTCCCTTTTCACACATTAGTATGTTTGGTTATTTTTGCCATAGCAATGCAACATACAGTCATCAAAATCCGATATCAAGATAAACATTGGAAGTGTAATTGTGGATGAATTGAGATCCTGAAAAGAAATATGTTGCCAACATTGAAATATCTTGACAATAGAACGTTAAAATCAATCTACCTTGATTCATCAATTGTCTGTTTGAGGTGCGAGGTTACAGGTCTAGATTTGTTTTTTTATTTATTTAGTTTTAATTAATGTTGCATGTATAGTTGTATATAATGGTTTGGATTTTCTCCTATATATCATGGTATAAAATACTGTTTTTTACTTCTCTCATTTGACCTCTCCATTTGCTTGAAATGCATATGGTATAACAACTGTCCTGAAACATTTCGCAAACTCTACAATTCGCTTGGCTACAACAATGTCTTGGTAATCAAATTTGGTAAGCTTTTTTTCAATTATGACATATGCATTGTCAATGTGTGAAAGTGAGACTCCAAGTCAATACATCTTCATCTTCGTCTTCTATTAGACATTAGACATTATTTAGGAGCAGCTCTAGTTACATGCTAAGCGGGTCTATTGATACTTAGAACACCTATTAACCTATTATTGTTTGTATTATTGTATAATTGTTTTTTTATTTATTAAGTTTTAATTAATGTTGCATGTATAGTTGTATATAATGGTTTGGATTTTCTCCTATATATCATGGTATAAAATACTGTTTTTTACTTCTCTCATTTGACCTCTCCATTTGCTTGAAATGCATATGGTATAACAACTGTCCTGAAACACTTCGCAAACTCTACAATTCGCTTGGCTACAACAATGTCTTGGTAATCAAATTTGTTAAGCTTTTTTTCAATTATGACATATGCATTGTCAATGTGTGAAAGTGAGACTCCAAGTCAATACATCTTCATCTTCATCTTCTATTAGACATTAGACATTATTTAGGAGCAGCTCTAGTTACATGCTAAGCGGGTCTATTGATAATTAGAACACCTATTAACCTATTAAAATTTTATTAATATAAAGGAAACTTATACCAATTGTGCCTTTTGGTAATTTGAAAGTATGTGATACAGTCGTCAAATTAAAATTCTATAATCTTAACCAACTTAGAAACAAAAGCATTACTGAAATGCATTTGTATTTTTAGGGAAATTGGGTTATATTTAAATGACATATCATATGAAAAAGGATTGAAAGAAATCGAATCTGGTAAAGTGAACAAAATCCGAAAATGTCATTTGTAAATTTTCTCTTTAGTTCTATATGTTTTATTTTGGACCGGGGATGTAGTTCAGTGTGCATTGCATTGTCAAGGCAGGACAATGCATTAACTGGTGCTGCAGGGGGGCTGCCGGTGCCATGGGCAAAATAACAATTTTACGATGTACTCTTACTACTTGTGGTATTATTATTTAAAGCAGAAAAATGTCATTCGAATGAAATTGTTACCTGATGCAATTAGTTACAATCTCAAAGACTTAAAGGTCACTTAAGTTCAGCCACAGTAAACTAAAGATACATGTAAGGTAAGAAATGCTACTGGACTTAATATGTCATACGAGTTTTAATTTACTTGCAAAATAAACCATATGGTTTATTCAGGACCCAAATGCAAACGAAGAATGTGTATATAACATGTGTTGATAGAAGTCACAACATTGTTGTAGATATTAGTTTTGGACACTGCTAGCTAAACCATTCATTTATTATAAGGTTCCTGTAGTTAAAAACGTGTGAACGCACGTCCTGTTATTATTAAATTAAATGTGGCATCTGACTATTGTTCTCTCACTCCATTAGTTAACTGTAATGTTGAGTTGAGTTGAGCTATGAGTCTTGACAAGTCCTCCATCGAAAACATCTGAGACATGCTTAGACATCAACATCAACAGCCTTCAACCACTGTTCAAAAACTTGGCTGCGTGGAATAACCTTGGTCAGAATGGCTTGAGACGCCTCATTATGAGTTTACCACGTCATATCCGTGCCTGTCTAGCCAACTGAAGGGGGTTTACTCGTTATTGACTGTGATGTCATATCTTGGTAACTCTGATGTTTGAATAAATTGGATTTGGATTTGGATTTGCACTTGTTATGTAAAATATCACCGGCAGATTTTAAAGAATGGAATAAATTGTTGCATTGTTCATGAATTTCTATTCATTTTTTGCTTCATCCTTGGCTTTATCATTTGCACTTTATTGCACATTTAAAAAAAATCCCCTTCTCTTTTTGAAAGTATTTGTCAAGTGATGGAAGGGATGGTATTAAATTTCAGTAGTCCTATATGCAAACTTTTGAAGTGAATACCCTTAAATTTACGGCTCCTAAAGATGCTCATATCATGATATTGTTTGTTGGAGGTTCCTATTTTCTTTAAGGTTGTCATTGTTTTAAGAACAAAACCTATCAGTAACTCTACTTTTTGCTACTCTAACACAAGATCATCTTCGATACTATGTGTTTAAACTTATGCAAAAACTGAACCATTCGTTTTCAATAACGTTAATGTAATAAAAAAACGAGCCATAAAAGCCATAAAACTGTTCACTGTTATATGAAAGTGCTGAATGTGTGATGGCTTCAAATGTTAAACCTTTCACAAGAAAGTCTTGTTTGAATTGAATAATATTCTTTATAAAAATTGCATTCAAGCTCTGTTTATCTTAAGAGTAAAAGTCAAGTTCAAAGAAAACTGCAATCTTTTCGAAAATAAAAAAATGTTTTAACAATAATGACCACAAGGCTTTGAAATTGCTCGGATGCAAGATGCCATAAGGATCTTGTCACAAGGAATGATCGGATAAATCGTTCAATTACGTCAACTTAAAGAGAAAACTTGAATAGTTTCTTTTGAAAAGTCAGATTGAATTCAATTTCTTCAATTTTGCACCAACAATTAATTCCAAAATCGAAGTGGACATCCTTCAGTAAACTGAAATCTGTAAATTAAGCTAAACATTATGGTGTAAGGAAAGCTTACGAGATTGTTTGTTTTGATGAATGATTTGATAATGGCTTTATAAAAAGATGCCAATATTCATCAATAGGCTCCATTTACACATGTTGTATTTTACTTTCTCATGTTTCACTAGTATATATTTTCGGCTATATATGTGACTCATCTACATTATCAGTTACCAAAAAAAATAATCAAACTTTTTTGGAACAATTTGTTTTATGCACAATAGGTTTGAAAAACATCATTGTATCAAAAGATAATTAGAATATTTAAAAAATCATGTTTAAGTGCGACTATTTATAATGTTATAACATTATGTCTATATTATTGCATAAGATATAAATGATAATAAATATTTTATTATTGAAACGTGTTTGTTTTAATTTCAACAAGAAATATGCAAAAACAAAACTCTGTTAAACGTTTCAATAGAGAGAACCCTTTTTCAAACCCTGCTGAGAAAAATCTAAAATGAGTTTTTTTAAGTTCATCTAACATGTTTGGTTTTCAAATCAGGGTCAAGTTTACCACCAAGACAAGTTTACCAATATTGACAAATCTATCACGTTTGCGGTAAAATAAGTCAACTATAAGAAGTAATAGTGATGGTGAAATAGGCACTCGTAATTCCTCGAATCACTTAGTCATGTGATGGGTCTTTATGCTTATATAGATTCAAGATCACGACCTGCTGCTCAGATGTTAATAACATTACAAAATGCTGGCTCTCAAAAGGGCACCATTACGGAAATCAAATCTGATTCATGTGATTGAATTATGAAACTTGGAATTTTGTTTCTTTTGTCAAAAAAACTACCCCAAAAAAGTATATCGAATCAATGTTTTCGCCATCGTCCCATAATGGTTTAACAACATAAATTCGGAAATAAAAGATGTTTTTGCAAACCTTTAATGAAATAAATCTTTAAAGTTAAAACACAATGTGTGATAACATAGCATGCTGCCTCAATGATGTGACGTCACGATGACATCATAATGGTTAAGCTTGACGTCACTATTTCAGCGGGGCAAATGCAATAGTCATGTAGGCAGATTTCTTTGAAATTTTGACGTTATAGTTTGACAAGTAATAAATGAAATAATAAAACAGTCTCTTTTAAAATCATTTTAGTGAAAGTCATTAATGCTATCGGTATTTAACTCGCTTTTGCTCATTAAAAACCAGACCACTCACTCGTTTCATAAAATTGTTATTAAGATGACATCATTTAGAATTCTATATATAAAGTCTGTTCCTCAGATATACATGAGTTATACCTGCATAAAATTTTCTCATTCTCACTTTTCATTATTTGTTAAGACATCTTGGTAGTAAATCTAAAATTTATCCATTTACATATGGTAATGTCTAGATCTTAAACCAGATGATATAAGTCGAAAAATACCATTAAACTCCCTTAGAGTAGAATATGTTTGACATTTGATATAATTGAAGTAATGGTATTTATTTTTCAGAAAGTTTGATGTAGCCGTATAATATTAACGTATATATCTTATTAGTAATTATCGTCAGGAGAATGGCATTTATGAAGCACAGAGAATTATCTGTGGTAGTATGAGAAGTAAAAGTAAACTTCAAAGAAAACCACAGGCTTTTGGAATTTCTTTATACAATTGAGAAATTTTTTGTTAAATAATTCTCTTTGGTCTTTGTAATTGCTTCTATGTGAGATCCCATAAGGGTCCTGTCACAGGGAAGCAGATCAAAATAATCAGATAAATCGTTCAATTACGTTAAATTAAAGAGAAGATTTTTTATAAGATATAACCTTCAATAAATTTAGCGGAATTTCTTCAATTTAGCATATATAATAAAAGCCAAAATCAAAGTGGATATCCGTTAATTTGACATCTGTCCAAAGAGCCAAATAATCATGGTGTAGTGGAGATAAAAATCAAAAGGTGCTGTTGCTCTTGATGAATGACTTGAACACGGTTTAATCGGCAGATGTCCTCATTTATCAAAAGAATGTTGTGCCGTTCTATCTCACGATCTCATCGACAATGCATAATATTTCATTATTTCAGATAAATGATTTGTCTTATTTGTATTTATATAGTATACAATTGAAATTATAATTTAAGGTCAGTACATAAAATAAAATCATAAAATGTTTGTATGTTATTAAAATGTTTTATGTTTTATTAGTATCCATCTTATGATGAAGAATTCTATTTCAATATCATAAACAGAATATCACTTTTAACACATCCAATATTGAATTTTTATAATCTGTGAGTGATTCATTCTCATTATTTCCTTGGAAGAATTTAATGATATTCATCACATACAATTTAGCTGAGAGGAATGTTTGAAATTCTTCTAGAAGTTTAATATTAAGGGGCTCATATCTACATCTACAGCAATGTATTTTTTCTCAAAATCATTTTATAGTTTTATAGGACTTGATCTATTATTTACAGCTATCAAATATACAAACAAATATCAATATGCTTCTTTCTGATTTATGTGACCACTGAGGACAAAGGATTTAGAAGACGCATTGTGTCTTTTAATCTAGAATAACGTTTTCTTTTGCATTGAGAACATGATTGATAACTGCTTGATACTTGAAACTTTATATTTGCAATAAAATATTATTAAAGTAATTTCCATTTTCAAGGCAGATAAGAATTTGTATGTATTAGTAGTTTTTCAGACATTGTGAAGTATACCTTAACGAAAAGATCTCATCTTACAACTCAAACTTTACAAATGGTAACCAACGACAGGCTCTTTAATATTGGTAGATATCTGAAATTTCTAAAATCAATTCTGAACCCTGTAGGTTTTCGATGATATTTAATCTAAACAATACTGTGAAAAATATATTTTTAAAAAAGATTTGTAAACTTTTGTCAACAGTTCATCTTTATCTGTATCTAAATGTCATTCCAAGTTTACAGTTTAGACTACTTTATCATTGTTGTGGGAAAATAAGTTAACTTTTAGAGTTGATGACTAAAATTGTGCTTTGCCGCTCGTATTTTCTTGAATTACTTTTGCTTGGACTTAAGATCACGACCTACTTGTCGAAATGTTGTCTCTGTAAAGGCTACCAATACGGACATCAAACCTGATAGATGCAAGTTAGATAGCTACCATTTCATGGAACTGAATTGTGAAAAGGAATGTACACTTTATTTCAAGATGGATGTTGTGTGTCTTTCTTCAATGATGGACTCAGAACCTAATTTTGGCAGTAAAGGGAGTTCATTTCAGTCTTTCGTTAAATTATATGTAATTGATAAGTAAATTGGAGAAGAGCAAGCTTCTATCTGATTGTATTGGATTTTCTAGCATCCTTAATGCATTAGCTTTCATCACTGAACATTCAAAGACTGTTCTTGTTGTGAACGTATTAACAAGACCAGAGATAGTCAATATGTTCTTTAAAGACCGATGTGTACAGAAAGTAAAAACCTTTATAATTCAAAATATTTCTGTTGGGTTGGACCGTGGAAATGATTTTCTGCAGTCCTTATTCACTAGTCAAGCATTCAATCTTTTCTAAATTTCATGGTCATTTTTAGAGGCCGTATTTTTTCTTTAAAGAAGTTAGCATTTACGGCTTAGATAAAGACAACGATTCGATATCATATATAATAATCCAAAGAAAAAAGAGGTTATGAGAGATTGAAATTCAAACTTTATCTCATTTCACCACACTACAACAATATTTCAAAATAATACGATTGCGTGGCAGTACATTACATGAAATCATAGAAAGTGTTAGTGACATTAAAGGATTTCAAATGATGTCTAAAGTCGACACAATTCTCTATTTTACAACATTAATACCAGAAGAGTAACATTTCACACATCCAATATTGAATATTAATTTCCGTAGGTGCCTGACGTTTCGTATCTCCATGGCAACGCTTAAAGAGAACTTAATTATACAGCTCACATAACTCTTAGATTTCTTGGAACTATGTCTAGCAATCTTTTTTTTTGAAGGAGCTCATTTCTTTCAAATCTTTTCTCTGGCCTCACATATTCCATAATGCTTGATTTATCGTTAACAGCATTCCAATATTCACACAATTATTAATAAGTTACATTAATATCAATATATTAAAAAGAGAATTTCCTTTTTGATAAGTGCTAAAGACGTGAATTTTTTATGCATCATGTTTTTGTTCCAATTTCGTAAAATCAATGCAAAAAGTAAAAAGTGAAAAATGTTATATCAATGACAATTTTGAAGAATGCATAGAAATAGTAAAAGTAAAATGGGAAACAGAGTAATTTCTTCTTTTATGTTGAGTAGACTAACATTTAAAACTTAATATTTGCTTTTGAATTGTCAAATGTTTCAATTTTGGCAGATGAGTATTTTAACATACTAATTACTTTAACAAAGGCATTTACTAATTAACCGATATCAATGCATCATCTAACCCATAGATAAATACATAATACATAAATATGTAAAGACAAACTGATAAGGCCTGTGTATATAGCAAGTACATCACTCACATTTCTGTCATAACTGATAACTGAAATCATAATTAGTGACTTAAACATCTATAGTTTATCATTCTATGAGTACAACGTATTTGAATGAAGGTATATATACTACCGTGCATAAGAAAGTATTACATATAACAATGTCAAAAACGGACTAATGCCAATAATAGTTGTATTATGGCCTATGAGAATTACTTTGAATAACTGCGCTCACTGATGCCAAACGGGCCTATACAAGATGCTGATTACCTCATCTTTTATTATTGTGTCTCTTATATGGGAATTCTGACTACCTAAAAAAGAAAATCTTATGTCTGTTGAGATACCTTACACTAAGTACCTTTTTGGTTTACAACAATTCCACATGTCGTGATTGCCAGTCTATTTTACTTGGTTAGCTAAAACACATTATTCGCTCTTTATGTTCTGTTGGTTTAAAATGAGTGTACACCTTCTTCTGTAAGGTAATTGCCAGAAAAATTTAGCCAGAAAAATCTTGAAATGACTTAAATTTTCATGTCTTGGTACTAATTTGAAAGTTTTTATTTGAAAGTTTTTATTATTCTATATTTTAAGATGTATGCATGTGCGATTATTCTTACAACTTCCATGCAATGTGAAGTTTTCAAAATCTGATGTCGGTATAAATGTTCCAGAGAACAGAACGTGTAAGACTGAAACCTTACTTTGAACTATTTCTAGCAGTTTATTCTGTGGGAGGTTGATTCTCACAATTTTTTTTTCTTGTCATGCTAGTTTATAAAAAAGTTCGAACTTTTATTGCTTCAATTATTGTTACCAGCTTTCAAATGTTCAAGGGATTATTAACATGTTATGTGAATAATAAGGTATAAAATTGAGATTTCTATATTATGGACACTCTGGCATTAATTTTAATGCAATTTGTATTCCGTTCAAATTTTTTTCTCTCGTTGAAATGTCATGAGAAGACTTTTAATCATTTCCTATTTTTAAGACATTTTCTTACATTCTTCATCCGATAAACGAAATGTATTAGGCATGTCAATCGTGGTCTCTGTTAAGTCTTTTTTAGGGTTTTCATGTTTTGCAGTGTGTCATCATAAGTTTAAAAAGTTTGATATCAATATCATTTCAATATGCCTTAGATATATTTTCTACGTTATTGATATTTCCATTACTGCCTGTCAAAGAGTACTTATTGTTGAATCAAAAGCGCTGTAACAGCAAGTTGAAATTTGAATTGAATTTATTAATTTCTTTTAATATATAACAAACTTATCTTTTTCTAAAGTAATGTGTTAGTATCAGATAAAATGGACAGAAACTTATTAAGATCTGTACGTGTATACGCTCATTATACGTCAGCGTAGCTTTTTGAAACTTTTTTCTCTCAAAAATTTGTCTAGTATAGAAATATTTTGAGAAATAAGTATTTGAGCTAAGTATAGATTAATTCTGCTCCATATACAAACCGACATAAAAGTATTTGAAGGTAATTTAGGATGGTTATCGGTTCTTAAGTTACAGTTTTGATAAAGTGAATTTGTGTTTTCAAACTTTTATTGCATGTTTGATTATTCCTCTCAGGTAACTATTAGTTGTTAAAATTTGATTGATAGATGAACATTGAAAATTATATATGTAGAGCTCCCATGATAAGAAATCGTCATAATGTGGGGGGATATAGTCGTTGGCTCCGTCTGTCCATCCATCCGTTCGTTGCAGAGTAGAATTTGAAAATCGTTACAACGAGCTCAATGAATCTTGGTATATTGACTTATCATCGCATGTTGTTGTGCCTTTTGGGGTATTCAACTTTCTGGATTTTTTTATTTCCACGGAAACGCAAATTAGAAACGATTTTTCGGAGCAGGACTCAAGAATGGTTTGGCCTAGCTTAATGAAATTTGGTATCTTGACTTGTCATTACATTTAGTTGTGACTTTTGATCTCATTATTCCTCCGCAAATAAAAATCATAAGATAAATGCTTGTTTCATCTTGTTTTAAAATCTAAAAACAGTTGTCATATTTGCCCAAAGCCTAGATCGCCAATCCCATTTACATGTCATCAGAAGATAACATAACAGACCGTTCCAAATAAATTTCCATGGAAACCGCTAAAAATCTGAAGAAATTGAAAATACCAAAGTGCACATCTTCACATGCTGACTAATCTATATACCAAGTTTCATTGAGCAAGATCTAACAGATTTTGAGTTCTATTTCAGAAACAAAATGATTACAGATGGACCATTATATCCAATGGTATTACATACCGATGGGATAAAAATATGCCTCAAAACAGGTTCATCATTAACATTTGATTTACTGAAGTTCTCAGTTACCCATTGTAAATTTATTACATATTGTCACTTAACAAACCTAACTTAAGATCGATACAACAACATCAAGTCTGTCTTAAGTAGTGATTAGTTTAGAACAAAACAAGTAATTGGTGATCAAAGTACATGTAAATGTTTTCTCAACGAGTTTCATATCAGAGGCATGTTGAGTTTAACAGTTGCAAAAGATAGTTAAATAAAAAACATATGTCAAAGGAGATTAAGGTTGATGAGATTTTAATCCTTTTGTGTCACAGAAAATCCCTTGGAAATCATAGGATCATATCGCTGACAGCTCGCTGCTTTTAATGTCACATTCTAAAAGATACCGTCACAGCTCTTTTAATAAGAATTTTCCTTGTAAACTGGCACAACCTACACCTTTACACAAGGCTATTTCCAACACGAACATTTCCCCTCCATAATCTTCCATTGTCCTCTGACAACACAGGTACTCCATCAAATCCGCGAAAACGTAACTGTGACAAATTGGACCTGCTTCTAACCACCGACAAACACATTTCCCTGACATATTGACACTGCCAAAGTAGGCGAAGGCTGCGGTACAAATCTGTCTTCTAATTACAGCAGGCAGAGGAGACTGAACTTCCATTTAGGACTCTGGATTCGGCATACTTACAACACTAAGTGTTGTCTCGGCGCCTTGATAAGCATTATCTTTCATGGGGCTTGTGGTACCTGCATCTGAAGGGTCATTAGCGATGTGATAGAAGTTTAGCCCACCCAATTAGAGTGGTAGATAGTGAGGTTTCAAAGGAATTTAAGGTACAAGTCACACTCTTTCGAAAATAAAGTATACATATACATACATGTTATCTTAATTTTCAATTTTGTCGCGGTTCTTCAATAAATGAATTTGAATTTTTACAGTTTACAGAATGATATCTTTAGAATTATTAAATTTTCCCAAATTCTGTCGTGATATGAACAACTCCTTCATGTGAGAAGTGTTGTCATTTTGCTAAAAATAATTCAATTTGAATGTGGTGCAAGTTTCTTTTGTAAGGGGAAGCTACCGCAAACCGTTTAGTCTTATTAGAGCAGAGGTAGAATCAACATTCTATGACTTGATCTGCCTCTGTGGGTAGAGAATGCGAACCTAGACCTAGGTTCAAATGCAACAAATCATGACTGAAGCATGTGTCAACAGTATGTAACTGTTCTTTCAAGCTAGTTGTCCCACAGAGTCACGATCTTCCGAGCTGCTTGATAAGACTGATGAGGTACAGGTGTAGATAGCCTTTGCTTTAATCTGGGAATGAGAGTTCTTTTTTATCAGTGCATGCAGCTTATGTATGTTACTGGGTTGATAAGCTTGGAACTTTGAAGGCCTTGTTAGATTGACTTGCCACTTTGCAAGAAGCTGTATCGAAGTTCTTGTTTTCTAACAAACTGAGCTTTGACATACGTCCTTGTTTTCATGTTTTGAATTTTTTTTCTCATACTGTTTTTTTATAATATGGTAATCTTATCATAAAGATAATAAGCTTGATGCGGTTGTTCAACACATTGTTATGAGATGACAAAAGGCTAACAATTAGTCTCGTTTTCAATAAATAATGTTGATTGTTCAATGTTTTTTCTTGTTAGTTATTTTTCATTTGACTTTCTGAAGGAAGATGTAGACTGTTATCAAGGCTTCTTTCTAATACACCATCATCATACACGACTTATTTATACAGGCCATTGTGCAATTACATCTTCATGATAACGTTGAAGCATGTTCAATTCAATTTTACTGCATATTTTCAATAAAACCAATTCGTCCAGCAATATTTAAGATTAAGGAGCTGGGATCTTTATTGGAACCCAGGTTTTTCAGACTAAATTCACTGACATCAAGGTAGTCATGTGTGAAAATGAACTCTTTTACGTATGATACGTTTAGCGAGAAAGCTTTTGTCCTACATCCCCTGCTCTTTGTAATTTGTACTGACACGCTCGTTCCTGATTTGTGTAAAGTATTACTCTCAGACTCACGGTGTACGGA
The DNA here is from genome assembly GCA_916613615.1 of Steromphala cineraria. Lineage (NCBI taxonomy): Eukaryota > Metazoa > Mollusca > Gastropoda > Trochida > Trochidae > Steromphala > Steromphala cineraria. The sequence continues at coordinate 41,804,723 of OU744724.1, read as the reverse complement.
AACCCACGTGGAAGGGTGTTCACCTAACAGGCTGGATTTTCGTAATAAACACCTCATATGATACTTATAGTACCTTAAAAACAGAGAGTACATAAATTTTTTATTCCTCATCTTTTTGTGCACATATATATAGAAATATTCATACACATAGTTCATTTGGAATTTCTTGCTTCTCATTGAATTTGGAGCTAGCAAAGTTATACATATTCATAACCACAAGTATTCACAATCGCTTTCAGATTTTACTCGTTTACAAATATTTAAATGCAAGTCAGTTATTTACGCATTATTATATTTTACTATGCCATGAGTGTAAATATCGTATTTGATACTTGTGAAATGTGGTTATACTGTATGTTATTGTACAATGTTATTGTTTTACTTCTATATATAATTATATGTATCGAATCTAATGTTTGTAATATATGTGTCTCATAAGCCAGATTTTACTCTTAATCTATGTTCTTAAGTTGCACAAATCGATGATTATGCGTGACACAAAAATAAACTATTTATCTCTTATTGCTAACAAGCCCAGTTGATTAAGTTGCCAATATGAATCATCAGACTGTTTATTTCAATGTCCTTATCATTTTATTCATCAACTTTTGATGCAATATTATCTAAACACGCCAAATAAAGTTGCTGTGTTTCGTGTTGGCTCCATTTTGACAGTTGGCAGGCAGTTGATTGTTAAAGCTTGTACATTTCAGCGAGATGCACGTGCATCACGACTTGTCCGGGATTTCGATTGGTTGGCCTGATATATGGACACTGATGCTCTGACAGAGTGAGGTTTTATTAATGTCCGTTTTGATGCAGCGATAAGCCTACGTTACCGACAACGACCTGGGGTTCAAGTTACATGAAACCTCGCACAAGTGAATCGTGAATTACTAGGTCTTCCTTGGTAATTATTACTGAAAATTGGATAAGAAAGATGATGAGATGCTGTTAAAGGTCAAATAAATTTGTCAGGATGGAAGTTTGTAGGCAATTATCTGAACCGTAAGAGTATGAAATCCCAAGTTTTAATAGTCAATAGTAATCAATTATATATTTATTTTTAAGACCTTGATTAAACATCTTTGATTGTTCGACAAATTATATATTTCATTGCAAATTTCTGTGCAAGAGGGCTGTATTGCTGATAAGAAATTTGGATCGAACCACAATAACCATCTTTAACCAATGAAAATTCCGTCCTTTTATTAGAGGTACCGGCATTTAATATGTCAGTTTTAAACTGGCATTTTTAATCTATAGGCAATAAACCTCTTTTGTCTTCAGTATTGTTGTTTATTATCGCCAGTTAAGCAATTGTTTCGTTTTCATGATGCTGAACCTTTAAAGGGGCAGTAGCACGTTTTTAGGGGGAATATAAGGTGATGTCAGGAAAATGAAAATAAATAGTTCCAATTGAAAGACAATGTATTCAAACTAAATGAAACAGTAATAATTCAAATATATAACGTAAAGTTCAGCCATGAGATTAATTTTTCTTACAAAAATGAATTAAAGGTGTTCACAAAAAAATGGCCGCCAATGGATTTTTTGTGAAGCCTCATACTTTGTCCTCTGACTATGGGTGATTGCCTTGTGTAATGAGATTGTTGACACTGTCAATATGATACATTTAGCATTTACTTACAATTATAAGCGAAATATTTGAAATGTAAAATTATCAAAAAACGTGCTACTGCCCCTTTAACGTCTCTTATAAAGTAACCAGGAATCGAACCCCGGTCAATCGGGTGATGGGCGGACACTCTACCAACTGAGCTTTAATCCAAGTAAGAACAGCGTACATATAATGCTCAAAATGTCCATTTTATAACTTTTCAAGGATCGCATAACTTTTTCAATCATCTTGACGTTATGAAATGTCACATAATACATCAAAACTAATAATGTAAGTCATAATCGAAGTCATATTCTCCATTCGTTCATTAAAAGTTTGTTCGTCTTTGCACCGTCATACATAATATTCCGTTAGTTTATTCCCTTTCAGAACTTTGGCGTTTATAACCGGTCTCAGCTGGTTTATAACGAGTAGCGGAATTTAATTAAAACTGAATATGAGATATTGATTTCCCCGCTTTCCTCCGTCTTTGAGTGTGACGTCATTTGGGAATTATTACCAATATTAACATCAAATGGTCGTAAAAAGCAAACAGGTGCATGGAAACCGTGTTATATGACTAATTCAAAGTTTCTTCAGAACAATTATTGGAAGCACACATGATGCGTGCCATGAGATATGTGAGCCAGAAATGTCGTAAGCTTTCAGCCTCTAGACGTGAAAAAAAGTTTTCTTTCTTTCTGGCAACTTTTTCTCGTGGGGGTTAACAGGTATGTTAAAGAAGGAAAATTCTATTAATTTTCAATATTCAGATATAGTATTATATCTAAAGACATAAAGAAATACATAATTTTATTATTATTATGTATTTTTGTATTTTCAATTTGTGTTGATAATTTTCATATAAGAAGACACTTGGTTAGGATTCTCTAAAATTCAAATAATGGTTTTATATATACACTCAAAGATAACATCTTATTCTGATAATACATAGACAATGCTTGGTGGATTTTGATAAATTGTGATGATGATTATACTTGAAGGGGCAGTAGCACGGTTTTTGACAATTTTATATTTTAAAATTTCCACTGAAAATTTTAAGTTAATGCTAAATGTATTATGTATTAGAAATAATGTATTAAAATGTATTTTGATAGTGACAAAAATCTCATTACACAAACCAATCATCCATAGTCGGAGGACAAAGTATGAAGATTCAAATTAAATCCACTGGCGGCCATTTTGTGTGAACACCTTTAATTCATTTTGTATAAGAAAAAGGAACTGCATGGCTAAACTTTAATATATTTGAATTATTACTGCTCCATTTAGTTTAAATACATTGTCTTTCAATTGGAACCATTAATTTTAATTTTCCTGACATCACCTTATATTCCCCCCAAAAAGTGCTACTGCCCCTTTAAATACATGTAATATATTAAATGGCAATCATGAATGTATAGGAAGCAAATCAGAAACGTCGAACATAAGGCCAATAACGAAATATTTTTTCACAACGATTTATGATTGATGGTTATAACGAATTAATCAACGCTGAAATATTTTTTTCATTATTCATTATTCAATACAATTTCTGATGCAATCGCAGAATTTAATGATAAATTAATCTTGCACAACAGCTCATATGAATAAAAAAAGAACCGTGTTAATTATCACAAATGAGCCTGATAATGGCTTATTTAGTTGGCAGTCGATATACTACATTATGTCAAAATGTATAAATAGTATAATTACTCCGACAAAGGCGTTAATTGCTCTCGTCTCTGGTTGGATTATTATAGCCTGTTTCTTGTTAGGCAAATTAGTAATGAAACGTTTCTAATATTCGACAGATTGTAAATTTTGTTGCCCTCATATAAACGCATATAAATTTTTACTTCCTTTGAAAACGGATAGTATCAAAAAAGTGTAAAAGTGATTACAGATTTTGGGTAATGGAATGAAATTGCAACATGTCAAATGACAAATTTATTGTTATTTGTTTCGTTTTCGTAGTGCTACGATGCCTCCAAGACATAACGAATTACAGTCAATGCCATCCGTATGATCCGTTTGTCACGTGACAAATTTGTCGGGGTGTACCGCTCGCACACCCTTCGAAATCTTTCCTTACCGTTTTCGTATTTCAAAATTCTCTCCCCACTGAGGCAGATCAAGTCAAAAATGTTGATACAGCCTCTGTTCTATTACGCCGACTTTAAGAGATAGAATGGGAGACGCCTGATTGGAGGCAATCAAATTTAGTTGTGCAATCAGCGACGCTGTTCTTAAATCATCATATAGCAAAGGCATTCTGATATGAACCCCCCTTTCAATGCGAGAAGAGTTGTCATTCGATAAAGAAATTCAAATGGATTGTGGTGCGATTTTCTTCCGCCAGGGGATGCCGGAACCCAGGAATTTCGGCGTAATAGAACAGAGACTGTATCAACATTTCATGACTTGATCTGCCTCTGTGGGGAAAGAATGAGGGCATGCAGGAAAACCTAACAGTTGAAGATGGTGACTTTCGTAACAGACTCTCGTAACAGACTCTAGTGTTACTTGTTTGACAACGACTTTAATGTGTATGTAGTAACCTAGGTTTCAGAACATTGAAGATGTATGTCCTTGTAAATATACTTGTTTTCATCAACAAAACGTTTAGATTGTCCATCAAAATGTTTTAAAATGAGTGCAAGGGATGATTTGTAACGAGAGAACTATTCAATCGACATGCATAAGAGTAGGTATTTTATTTTAAGCAATACAAGACTTTTAAACATAAATTTGTAACTTACCCCTTAATACAAATATAAAGTTTTTTCTTAGTGTGTCTCTGTTACTAAAGTTTCAAAGAGACGACTTCGACTTGGAATTCAATTACACAACCCGTCGTGACTCACTACATTTTAATTACTTTTCCTATGTGAGACATTGATATTTTCGTAAACTTTATTGAAATGTCACATCAAGACGAAAATAGTCTTGCTATGATGACAAATAGATATAGACTGAAATACATCAACGTATATATGAACACATTTACGTGAACTTGTCTTTGAATAAGATGCTTTTGAATACTAGCACTGTTCGGTAAATGGGAAAATATGAAAAGGATCATTGTTTCAACAATAATTCTACATCTAATTCAAGACTATTGATTGTTTTTATCCCACCGGTATGTAATAGTCATCACCCTGTCCGTCTGTATGTCCTTCCGTCCGTCCGTCCGTCTGTCCGTCCGTAATCATTTCGTTTCCGGAGCAGAACTTAAAAACCGGTCCACAAATCTTCATGAAAGATTTCGTTTCATAAATATAAAACCGGTCCACATATCTTTCTTAAACTTTACATGTGTAATGCCCACCTACTGAAATTGTGCCTTTTGATATTTTCACATTTCTGAAAATTTTATTTTTTATTATTTCCATGGAAACGGCTCTTATTTGGACTCTGTTCATGAAAGGTTTCGTTTCATATATATTAGCTTATACTATTATGAACCTTGCTTGAAAAATTTACAATTATCTTTCAAAGGTTTACATCTTACGATCATGTAGAACCGGTGGGATATGTCATCTTCTGATGACTCTTGTCAATTAAACATCGAACGTTATTATCTAAACTTTAACATTATCAGTAAATGTAGAGTTTTGTCCTTGTTCATCACTGAAATGAGGTTCAACATTTCAAATCTTGAAAGAAATGTTTAAATTAAATACTATTTTTATTAAATATATTTATATTTATTTAAATATGTACATACATGTCATTGTACACACAGGGGTCTCTTGGTACATGTCGAGAATATAATATAATGTCCCATTGACTAACGAATTCCGAATCGGAACATCAATAATTGACAACAGAAACATGTGACTACTAAAACGTCAGTTATGTGATGCATAATTGACATAATTAGGCATTATATACACGTACATACATATGTAGTAACACAACATATGCAGTATTATTCATTTGAAACATTGTCAACAAAGCAATGTCACATCCCTCGATGTCTTTAAGATTCATTGGCACAATTGGTAAGTCTTGTTGATTCGTATTACATATACAATTTCCGTATACTTTTCATATGTTCGTTGTATTCTTCGTTATGAAATCTTAAATCTTTGTTTAAGTACGGAAATTACGAAATATGCAGAGCGCCAAAAAATGCCATGTATGTAATTGAATATGACCTTTCGATGTACATTCACAATTTTGCTAAAGTCATAGGTCAGCTGAAAGTATGTAATAAATGATAATCATGTACACAAACTTTGATAGTTGAAATTGAATGCTTTATCGTGTTCTACATCGGATTTGACTTCCGTTTACATGATAAGTGTGAATAGTTGCCTTAATTCCTGGTGCCTATTTTGTAAACAGGTTTCAAATTGGATCAGAAGTATCATTGTCATAATGTGATATTTCAGCATCGAGAGGCATAATATGCCTCAAGTCACACGATTGTGAAAGGCCATTCATCACAACGCTACATATATGTATATAGTGACAAATCTGTTTGAATAGTTAATATGATACTACATCTTTAGAAGACACAAACCCATTCTAGTTCTAAAGGTTTTCAAGAGCATGAAGATTATATAACATCTAGGGCATCAGTCGGGTATAACTGACATTTTATTAATTATATCATGAACCTGAATTTCCTTTTTATCGAGTTTTTTTTAACTTGATAACCAGTAAGAGTGAGCTGAAATACTTATTCTTTAAAAAAAACTGTAAACGAGTTTCATCGATTCTTTTTCTTTTTGGAAACGAATTTCGTGGTGACAATCCTTTTTTTTACACATATTGCATGTTCGTTAGTGTGAAGATTCTGTATTATACTTCATTCAGAAAGATCAACACTGAGATATGGAACTAATGATTAACGCTATAAATGTTGCAAACATAAGTTTGGCTTGTCAGAGTATTTTATCACCTCATTTCATTTTAAATAAGGTAAAGCATATGGATAACATGGGCAGCACGCTTTAAGCACGTACAATGCGGGAAAATGCCCGTCAATTGAATAGCAGCGCGTGAAGGAATGGTAATGAACATGCATGGCAAATCCATCCAGCTTTTCTTAAGGCTGTGTCCCATATTTGACGATTGCCCTAAGATCAATGCATGATCTTTTAGTAAAATGTTGGAAATATTTTACAAAGTGAAACCTTACATTTTCTTGTTTCGTTCATGGATTGAGATTGTAAATATTCGGTCATGTTGGTTCGGGGCTCGTTGATTCAAATCTACCCCTTAGTACCTATTTATAGTTTCTGTCACTAAAGATTCAAAGACACGACTTCAACATGGAATTTAATTACACAGCCCGTCGGTTACTCACTACTTTTTCATTACTTTTCCTATGTAAGACATTGATATTGTCGTAATCTTTATGAAATGTTGCATCAATATGAAATAGTCTTTATGATATGTTAAAAAGATATGGATAAATCTACGAGTGCATGCACACATTTACGCGAACTTCAGCTTGTCTTTGGATAAGATACTAATGTTTAAAATTGAGATAAAGAATATTCGGATGTTGCTTTTGGGGTTTTATCAATTTTTACAATTACAAGACTTACACTCATGCATTTTCCATTACATAATAAGGAACTACCATTATGCAGACACAGTAAATATGATTTTGCTAATGTTTCATCTGTAATAAGCATTCGTGTGAATAATGCATTAATGATAAATGTTAGAGGTCGAAAAAGAATACATAATGTATATAGACTTCCGGTTGTGTAATACATTAACCTTTTCATTAATTAACATATATAGTCCATAGCATTGCCATTATAAAATAAATGATTATGTACATAAGAATACATTGGTTTGTTTTGTGCATCATGAATTGCAAACTGTTCGGAACTATTTCAAGTTTGTGTGAAAATGTTATATTTACCGTTGTCATCAAATGATGCTTAAAAAAAATGTTTAGCAAATTTAAATTCTCGTCCGAAAGTTAGTTATCTACTTCATGTTCATTACGTGTTATTTCTTAAATCTTTCTAATTATGAAACAGATAGATTGTCAGCTAAGGTGATTCCCATTCTTGTAAGTAGGTCGTACATGAATAATTAGACCTTAGCTTCATTAACAATATTAATTTGACTTACTACTAAACTTGAAATATAACCTTATCAAAATTTGATGTGACAACAATCCCATGAGTTCTACAGCATTGATGAATAATCTATTAGAAATGCTATCTATGCATACACAATGGGCAATATGTAATTATCTGTACTTCTACGTCGTTCGAAAATGCAGGAAAAATTAATATATGAATGGAATACTTCATTAATACTTAAATCGGTTTTACGCATGTGTTGTATTTATTGTGTAAACTATCGCAATGTATGTAATAATTTCATCTACAGTGCCGTTTAATCGCAAAATTCGTGTATTCATATATTTCTTGACAATAACTTTTTACTCGTTTAACACTTCTATGTAAATATATCCAAGTCATTGTAACGTTTTAACTTTCATGTGAGTATATATATGCACTAAACTCTAACGGTTTTTCCATTTCAGACCTTTAAAGTATAAATCATAAGTAATGAGTCCCTCCGATCCTTTTGACAAACGCAGTATGAAACAAGACCTAAATTCGATACTCAAAACATCCTTAACGAATTGAAAGTATTTCGTTCGGATTATTTCAATGGTCACATTGAAATAAGGAAATGCATTTGTTATGAATCAATGTTGACACTAACAGATGTCAGACGTTAGTGATGACAGAATTAAGATCTTTCTGTCAGAAATGTCATTTCAATATTTTATAAACCCTCAGAAAGGAAGTGTCAAAATATTTCACAATCAGTTCTGGCATTTCTGAAGACGCTTTACAAATCAAAAACGCTATTTCCATCCACTCGATTCAGTCTTGGAGCGACTTGAGGTGATTTAATCTACAAACCACGTCTTGTTTATCTAATCGATTGAACGTTTGCATCCAATTTGCAAGCCCAAAATGAAATCTGTAAGTCATAAAGCTATTACCATATCCCTAATTTAATCCATCGCTGCATTCCCGTGGCGTGTAATATCTTTCGACTGTCCCACTGTTTTGACAAGCCATCATAGTTTTAATCAAGAGCGTACATTGCAACGACCGAGGATCCACAAGTCCACGACTAATTACGGCTCTGCTTAAACAAGGCTGCTTGGGAAGATTACAGAAGTGGATCGTGACCCCATGTTTGCCAGACCATTTTTCATATCCAATCTGGGCTAAGTTCGTGTGTACATTTCCCTAACTAATGCTTAACTGGATGAAAGATCCGCAATCATTGTCTGCTGTAATCAGTGGATATTTGTACATTTCCAGCCAGCTGAAGCTACATGATATCTCATTAGACGTTTAAGCTCAAAGTTTCCCTCTCAACTCCAAACATTAACTAATTTTGATTAATAAACGTTATCTAGAAGTGACTCATACAGCCTAGTAGCACTATCTTTCACATTCATCTTTCAGTGACAGACAGTTGCGTGTCGTCCGGCGAATATAAGTACGTAAATCTGAACATCAAACGATTCTGACACCCTTTTTTGAAACTATGAAGTGGAAATCCGATAGCTGGTCCGTCTAGACTCTAAATGTCAAACGTCATAAACATGATGAAGTAAGCTGCTTCACTCCGCGTGTAGTCAAGGACCTTAGATTGTACTTACAACTTAGTCACACTGCTTATATCCTTCGACGATAGAACAATATTATGGCGGTGAATTTTGCGCAGCTTTTTTATTGTACATGCCTTGCGTTAATTTAAAATGGATGCTAACCTTCAAATGTAACACGGGGGTGGGATAGCGCAGTGTGTAGCGTGCTCGGCTTCTGATCAGAAAGTCCGTGGTTCGAATCCCGCCACGGGCTCGGGAACATTGACTGCAGTAGAGAACTGTTCTACACTCAGTCAGGTTTGGGTGCAATGCTACACTGAATTTCAGCGTAGTACCGCTCATGGTTCGCTAGTTCCAGCCGATTTTTGCAGGTTTCATCGCAATGCATAGCCAGTTGTGTTGCGGGCTTTCTCCCTGCAATGATACTAGCAGCCGTGATATAAGTGAAATACTCTTGAAAGCGACAATATACCCCACATCACCTCACCTCAAATGAAACACATGTTTGAAACAAGCAATGTCTAGTTGTAAGCCAAATCATTCACAGGTTGATATCTTTTAAATATTCTGATAATACATAAAACTTTTGTAAAGCGTACTCGTCTACTGACATTGCTTGTTTTTTTTCTCAGATTACGTTGAAACCAATGTGTCATATTTTAACCCGGCGTCAAATCGAAACCCGTCGTTATCATTTATTCATAACCTTTCAATTCATGGAGTATATATAGTTTTAACACATTCTGATAGCAATCAGACCCAATGCCTCCTATCGCTGACGGCAAGTTACTAAACGTTATTTATATAGCCTGTACCTTTTCAATAATAACCGAAGAGGACGGAACGACCTGCTTCGAACAAATATCGATATATGGTAGAAGGATGTCTCTTATAGAAATCGCAAAGAGCGATACTTCCGACTTACCAGCAAAAGCGACAACACTGCTTGATAAAGTTCATGTTTTTTTATGATTACCGGTATGTGACACTTACATGTATAAGACCTGTTTTCCGAGGGTACAGCTTTCGCTGGATACGAATAAATTCATTGTCCTGCTTTATCTAAGAGAACTTTGGCTTGATGGGTATCAGGATACGTATAGTGGCTCCTAAGAAGCTCATGTACCCAATTACTAAATAGTGACAGACGGCATCTATTTGCCGCTAAAATTATTAACAGTGGCATAAAATATAAGTAAACTAAAGCTTTCTAATTACGGAACTAGTTAGAACTTCTAATTAAACTTGGCAGCAATAGTGACAACACAACCTTAGAAAGTTCTGTTATAAGACAGACAGTGACACTTGTATGACTTGCCACCCGAGGGTACCGCTTTCGCCTGATAGGAATCAATTCATTTTCTTGCTTTATCTACGGGGAATTTAGTACGATGGATATCACGGTCATGTGAAGACAGTGTTGTGGCTACACGGATACATTAAACAAATTATACACTGATGTAGCAGAATGGCCACACATCGGTGTCTCACTTGTTTTTAAATATGGCTATATATTAACCTTTCCATGGGCGAGAAATGAGGTCCGAAGCTACCAAATATTGAGTGTATTGCCACACACGATTTGCTTTCCCCAGCCAGCGCTCTAAAAAATAAGATCAATATCCGTTCTCAAAACTTTTTCTCGAAGTTTTCTCAAAACTAAAATCCTTGAAGGTGAGGTGATGTGGGGTTTATCGCCGCTTTCAAGAAATATATTTCACTTATATTGCACCTGCTAGTGTTATTGCAGGGAGAAAGCCCTCAACTTTATTGTGGCTATTGCATTACGGTGAAACCTGCGAGCATCGGCTGGAACTAAAATCCTTGAAAAAGTACCCATCAAAACGCCATCAGGTTCCATGCCATGTAACCCATTCTTGACCTAATGGATAAAAGGGTAAGAAAGGGTACTCGGGTATATCCACGTTGATGAATCAGGATGTTTATGTTAATTCCTAATACTTTACTATACTGCTAATATGTGTGTAGCGCCAATATCCATCCCAGAAAACCCTCAAAAGCGGTTTTCCCTCGATCATTGGATATCGGTCTTCATGACACATGTTTTGCCATCCCGACAGCACAACCATGTGACGCACTCTCTATCCTTACGAGGTACCCATTTACAGCTGGGTGGACTTGGACACTTAGTCACAGTAGTTTATCCTATTTCATGTAAGAATCACGATCTTCAGTGACCCTGTATAAATACTGATATCACCCTCATGAGCGAGTGATAAATTATTTATACCCCGGCACATAAAAGGCATGCAGATTGAGCGTCTTGAAATGTACAATGTATGTTACCTCGAACACATGATCAAGCTGGTTACTTTTGATCAACCGATATGTAGCTTTTAACAAACTTCGACTCGTCGCATAACACACATCTCGAGGCTGATATCTCCCCATGTACCCCGCCTATGAATGGTAAACTTATATTGTCAAAGTCTACTGCACGTTGCTGTACCCGCAAGTAGGTGTTTGCACGTTAAATCAAATAATCGTGCTTGTTTCACCTATGCTTACTTGATGCTTATTAATTGCTACACATGCTTTCTTTGGAATGGCTTTAAGTAATAAACACTTTTTAAAGATAGAAAAAATTATGTTCATTTTCATTCACAAAATTATATTAAACCTCAATATTTCTTGATTGAAACGCTTTGACTAAAAGTTAAAAATAATTAATTTTTCACATCAATGAATAATAATGATATTATTTGAAAGCATAACACGTTTAACAACTACTAAAAATCTTAATCTTATTATTGCTTGAAATGCTTTGATTAATAAATATTGAACAAAGCGAAGCATGCAGTCAAGTTAAAGATGAGCTGCTTCAATCAGCCAAGGCAGCAAAGTTCGCTTCCAACAAAAGCAGTTGCAATCTCCAGCATCTCATCCCCGATTATTCCATTAAATTCTATCGACTTTCTCTTTCAATAGACACAAACTTCCACAAAGCGTTAACAGGATTAAGACGGGCCCTTCTGCTAAGATAATAACTGATTAAAATTGATTTGTGGTAAATGAAGTTCACGCTTTTAGCTCAGCTGAAGTCGTTAATTTCATTTAATTTCACTCCCCGATGAACCCAGTTCTGCCAGCTATCGCCCCAGTCTCAAGTGTAACAATGGCTACGCTTTTAGCCATCTACAGCAAATGTGTGAGGGAAAAAAGGTACAGATGATTTGAAAGTTTGGGCTTGTGACAATTGTGATGGTATTGGATAGCCGAATTTTCTTTTTATGTTAACGTTGGTTTGGAAACTGTCGTTATTTCGATTGAGTACTCGTATGAGCTTGAAAAAAAAGGTTTTCTCATTTTTTTTTATGGTTCAATATAATTTAGATTATTGGAAAAGTACGTTTTTTTATTTTAAATCGCTTGGTCGCTACAATAAGTTACCTAGATCTGGACAACTGCATGTGATACGGGGGATCACCTCTACATTCTGGCAATTTACAGGGGTCATACACTCAAAGGCATATAAAACAAACAAGACAAGTGTTAAGTGTGTTTTGATCATTCGAACCATATACAAGAGAGTAACTTGAGATTTTACAATACAAAATGAACAATTACTCTCTTCGGAGAGAAAGCGCATGTTTGACATAGAGAGATAGCTAGATTTCGTAGTTTGGGCCATTTTTCGGTTTTTAAATATCATGTTAATTGCTATGCAAACGTAAAATATTCATGAAATAGACATTCAAATGTAAAATTGATTTTGCGTTCTACTGCAGAAATACATAAAGGACATAACCTGTCATGTCTACGAATTGAAACATAACCATCTAGTATTTACCATAATCGGTCTGTTCGATATGTACAGTGTTCAATTATACTTTAATTATTCAAATTCCTGTCGATAACTGATGTACGTGTATCGAGACTGTGATTGTATGTTGTTATAAAATTATTACCTCAGGTTTTCAATCTTTTAGTTTGAATGACATTGTTGCACTTTTCGCTTCAATTAAAACGTCACATCAAGTCGTTCATATCGGTTCGTCGCTGAACTAAATGATAATGGGTGAGCGGGATGTGCGATTCAATAATGCTTAATCACTTTTCACACTTCTCCGTGGAAAAAAATTCCGATTGCATTCCTTTTTTGTTTCAGGGGTCCTGATTGTCCTAATAAATCAAGTGCAAGCGGCAACCAAAGTGAAAGCCAGAGAGAGATTGCGTGATAATCATGATTCACCATCTCGGTTCAACCGGAAACGATCAATACGGGACGCACAGACAGACGGAAGTCGGCATTTCCGGGACGTCTTTGACTTGTACGGAGATGAAGCCTTCGAGATTACCGCTTTTGCCTCCAATGCCCAGGGAGGCGCACAGGTCAGACTTAAGGAAACATTTAAAGGCCAGGATGTGCTGGGGACAACGGTTACATTAACTACAAGTCCTGATGAAGAGGAAATTCAAGATGCGAGTGGGGAATTTGTTCAGAATATCGAGAAGGACATTAGTGAACCTGCTGTAAGCTTGACCGAGAATGAACTTTTTGAAATTCTCGTTAACATATCTGGCGATCACTTTTATGAAAAGCATATAACGAATCGAAAAATCTCATACAATATCTACACTGATGATGATTCTATAGCACACCCCATTGCAAATCTCGAATATCTCATTGAAACTGATGATGTTCAGAAACGTCCAATGGCTATCATTTCCACAAAGACCGGCCAAATATTTCTTCATTATGAAAGTCTTGAAACTTGTTTTTCAAAAGAAGATGACCATTTGTTTGGAGGAAACACCAAAATCGGGAAAATGTTTTTTAATAATACCGACAAATGTCTTGAAATGGAAATACGTGGTGATATGTGTTATCTAGAAAACGAGTATGTAAAGATTATTGATATGAAAAACTCAGCACTTGAAACATCAACAGAAGCTGCAAGTTTTAAATGCAACGACACGTACGGAGACAGCATCAACGGCGCTTATTCGCCTGCCATAGACGCTCTCTACTATGGTACCGAGATTGTAAAGATGTTCCGAGAATGGTACCATATGGACCCAGTAGAAAACGGGCTTGTTTTGAGGGTTCACTTCTCTAAGAATGCTATCAATGCCTATTGGAATGGCTATAACGTGACTTTCGGAGACGGGAGAAAGAGAGTTGTATTTCCATTGGTTGGTCTTGACGTTGCAGCGCATGAGATAGCCCATGGCTTTACAGAACAAAGGTCCGGTCTGATCTACTTTGGACAGTCGGGAGGATTAAATGAAGCCTTTTCGGACATCGCAGGGGAAATGGCAGAATTCTACACGACCAATACAACTGACTGGCTGGTTGGTGCCGATATCATGTATAGAAGACCGATGAGGTATTTCGATGATCCAACTAGAGACGGGAGATCAATTGCCCATTTGAGTCAGTTCAGCAACCGGTTGTCTCCCCATACAAGCAGCGGTATTTACAACAAAGTATTTTATTTGCTGGTGCAAGAATTCGGCCTCGATCCTCGAGAAGTGTTTCGTGTGTTTATCCATGCCAACAAAATGTACTGGCATCCGATGAGTGATTTCGTCTCTGCGGCTTGTGACGTCATGCACGCAGCGTACGATATGGCGCAACCAGGCGAGCCTTTCATCAGAGCCTTTGCGGAAGTCGGGATAGAGGCGTGTGATGTACAAGATCACATAGCTCGTCTTCGCTTCGGGAAGACGACCGGTGGGATATCCGTATCGTCGATCTCTAAGCCGGTTTTCGTGTTAGAGGCGCCCGTCTGGAGCGATACTGTTGATGTTAGAGCACACACAGATAATTCTGAAGTTATTATTGATTTGTTCAGTGGCAATTGGGCCGAGATTAATGACTCATCTCAACCATTGGTCACTGGCAGTAATTTCATCACTTTTGACGTTTCAGACTTTGGCTCAAATTCCTATCTCGTTAGACTTTCAACGACAGAATTGTCTATTTCAAGTGTTCAAATTACTTCAAATTACACCTGCAAAAGTGATTACAGCACAGAAAATATGATTACTAGGAAATTCTACGAAGAGAATTGTGTAGACTAGAGTTTGTGTAGGAAGCAACAGTGAACTTGTGGGTGACGAGAAACCTCAATCCTACCGGTAGAAACACTGTGTTAAAATCCCTTACTAGTATACTGCCAAAACTCTATCACCTGTTCTCGAGAATACCAAACTCACCTGGAAATATAATAAAAGATTTTTAAAAATGGGATTTTTTTTTAAATAATAAAGGCGTAGTAGCACTTTTTAGGGGAATATAAGGTGATGTCAGGAAAATTAAAATAAATGGTTCCAGTTGAAAGACAATGCATTTAAACTAAATGAAGCAGTAATAAATCAAATACATCATGAAGCTTTCAGCCATGCGATTATCTTCTCTTACACTAAACGAATTAAAGGTGTTCTCACAAAAATGGCTGTCAATGGTCTTTATGTGAATCTTAATAATTTGATCTATGACTATGGATGATCAGTTTGTGTAATGAGATTGTGGATATTATCAAAGGAATAAATTAATCATTTTCGCACAATTATCAGTGAAAAATTGAAAATATAAAATTTTCAAAAAACTTGCTATTGCCCCTTTAATGACCATCTTTGGTACTTTCGATCATTTGAACATTAAAATCACGTCAGTTACCAGTGATCTGTTCTTTGTAGACCCAATCTCATTTTGACTTTAACTTATAACACATTACATTGCAATCGCCCCATACATTCCTTATCAAACCATCTGACATAACCGAAACATCTTTTAAACATCTATATCTGGACTTATACTTAGGGTATTTGTTTAATAATTTATTGTTTGTTTAAGAAACAGAAAAGGTAGAGTTACCAACGTTATCTTTATATATACTGTTCTGTTAAAGGGACAGTAGCACGTTTTTACGGATAATATATGGTGATGTCAGGAAAATGAAATTTAATGGTTCCAATTGAAAGACAATATATTTAAACTACATAAAGCAGTAATAATTCAAATACTAATTTGTTGATTTACAGTATATAACATAAAGTTTAGCTTTGCGACTGCTTTTTATACTCACACAAAATGGCCGCCAATGAATTTTATGTGAATCTTCATACTTTTTCCTCAGACTATGGATGATTGGCTTGTGTAATGAGATTTTGGACACTGTCAAAATAATACATTTAGCATTAACCTACAATTATCAGTGAAATATTTAAAATATAAAATTATCAAAAAAACGTGCTACTGCCCCTTTAAGAAAGGATAAAGACACAACAATTCAACTATTCAAACAGTGGGAAAAAAACAGGATAATAAGAAGAATCCTTATTGCAATGTGCCCTCCCTGTTTAAACCAAATAACACAATCAACATGTTAAAGCAGTGTCCATACACATTTACAATGGTTCCAATTAGGGTTGACTATTGACTCCCAAGGGACTATTGCGATAGCGATAGTCTATTGTGAGTAACTATTGCATTAACATAGCGATTGCTATTGCTATAGTTTATATATAATTAATAAAGGACAGATAGTATATAATAAAGAATTTCGCTGCTTTGTTTAAATTGTGATCATTTCAAACTCGGCCGCACTTGTGGAACTGCTTAATTTAAATTGACAAACAGAAAGTTATATGTTGTATCCTTCGGATGCTTTTATTAGATCTCGCCTATTTGAATAATGTGTTCCAGTATTTTCAAAATGTTAAATGACTTTTTTTTAGTGATTTTTACTTTAAATTTAACTGTACAACTGATTTGACTAATTTGTCGATAATATCTATAGTAAGATGTGCTATCGATACTATTTATCGTTTTAAAAAGGACTATCGATAAAGTAATATATCGTTACAACACTAGTTCCAATACAAAAGCCAGCATCATGTCCTTCCGACGAGTTTGCGATTATGCTCCGGTCGTCTTTTATTTTCCTGTAGAGAGCGTTAATGTTACATTTTATGGGTGCTTCATTAAACTCAAAATGAAGATACAAACAAAGTATCGATGAAGTTTTACAAATCACAACTGGTAATGTTTTTTGTTTAAGCAACAAATATAATTTACATGTTTTCATTGATCTGCGTAAAATACTTAAATATGCTGTATCATACTTGCAAGGGTGACATTTAGCTATTGAGAAAAGAAATACATCACTTTGTTGAAAAATCTTTCGTCGAAATTTTGATATCATATTTAGATTGTTTAATCAACAATAACATACTTATTTCGACGCTCAAAGCACAGTGCCCCTCGTAGAAAGGGCATAGCATTTAACGAACCCGCTTTCGGTGACGTAATCATTATGCCTCTAGGACATCACCATATTTCGATTTCATTTCTTTACGATGCTTCAACATGACCTCATTGGAAATCGTCATGAAACCAAGTGCAGTTACATCAGTTGCACATGCCAGAAACGAATAATTACTTATTTAATTCCAATTTCGGCAATTTCTTTTATTTGAAATCTTAAGGAAATGAGCTTAGTCCATAAATAGTTGTAGAAGCCGAATTTTTTCAAGAAATCGTTCTAAGAATTAACGAACTTAGCACTCTTAAAATGAATCCACAAACCTAAACGTGCCCAATTAAAATATTCTGGCAAAATGTCACGTTTGTATCGATTTTGTTAAAAGATTGACAGTGAAATGTGTGTTGTGTTGAAATTGGCAAGGATTGTTGATGTCATATTACGGTATTACTTCGAATAGAAAGTCACGACGTTCTCATTAAAGATATTTATAGAAACTGATTATTTAATTACTCCTGTATATTTTCTTTTAATCATACCTTACTCCTACATAAAAATAGAATTTCTGTAAAAAAATGAAGCATTGTGATATGAACAACCCTTTCCATGCGAGAAGCGTTGTCATTTGATACGGGATAGCTCAGTCGGCAAGAGCGCCGGTCTCACGTTGCTGAGGTCCGGGCTTCGAATCCCATCCTGGCCAAGATGCAAAAACCTAGAGTTCACCTCTGTTAGAACTCTATAAGTGTCACCCTGGAGCTCTAGTGTGTAGTGCAACAAAAACTGCGCACTTACAAGGTTCCATGTCTGTGGTTGAATGGTGGATACATGAACACGTGCATACGCCGAGCTGTCAGTTATCAGCGTTCAGCAGTGTTGGACAAACTGCAAAATTGCCTTCTTCCCTTCCACAAACGGCCACAGATATATGTCACTAACAATGGTTGCGTGACATCACGGGCGTAAAAATACAGAAACTACAACAATCGTGATTAAGCACAATTGATATGTTCACATGTGCTTATTTTTAGAATATGTCACGACTTACATGAAAATATCTGTCATTTTTTGCATTTCACAAAACATTGGAGTCTTGATCATGCTGAGGCCACCACTCTATCCCTCCTTTGAAACTGTTTAACCTGTAACTGTTTTTATCATGCAGTTAGATAAAGTATGAAACATGTTGATCTTAACATGAAGTAAAAATACAAATGTAGATGTACACAATTTAAAATTACTTATACAGGAATTTAATTGTGGACCTTTGAAGTATGCAAAAGGAAGAGCGTTCCAACTATAACGTACCTATTTATTAGTCAGCTGCTTATTAAAAATGTAAAGGCATTTCACTCATATAAACTCGTACATGGGGCTGTTTTTTTATATATTTAAATGATTTTAGTGACTTTTAAGGTTCATTTTGACATTTTTGTGGGCCGTTAATTTGACACCAAAATAGTTGTTATGAAAAGATAAGGACATTTATTTTGTTAATCGTGTATCATTTTCACATCAAACACTAGTGGGGTGATCTAAGTGTCATCTATCGTTTACAGAATTATTATTTGTTAAATCCAAGAATTGATAATATATTTGGACTCTAAATGGTGTGAAACAGTACAAAAGGCTATATGCTCGGCAAGAATTAAACTTTCCATTTTTTAATGAAGAGGAGATCTTTTAGAAAATCAGTGGTTTCTGAAAATATTGTGAACGCCAAATTTGCATCAGTTACCAAAAGGCAAAATATAAAATAATTTATTGTTTAAGCATAGTTTGTCTATTTGATATAAGGTGTTATTTCTATTATTTCAAAAAACAGCAATACAGCAAAGCGAATGACGAATTTGTGTCATGATAGCAAACGTATGTTAATCTTAAATCTTTGAAATTGTGCAAATTCTATTACTTGAAAAAATACCCAGCAATTTCGAAAAACGAATAAGGAGTTTAAGTCATGAGAACAAATGTATTAATTGAATATTACACTTAAATAAAGAGAAACAAACGAGAGAAACGGTAAATAATGAAACCTTTTCTATCTATATATGTTTAAAATTCAAACATAATCTATGCACCCATTTGTGCATTCCAGAAATATTGAAATCTTACTTTGGATACAGTAATTTACTGAGATATCTGCATTTGAGAAATACTAACCTTCTTAAGAGAAAGACTGGTTTGGGTGGGGTTTTTTTCAAATCCTACTTCAATACAATAATTATATTTTTGACAGTAAAAAATAAACAAAAACGATGATCATGCCAAGTAATAAATTTCCTGCCTGTTTATGTCAGTGTCACAGTTGTTTGTATATGCAAATGTCATAAGCTTGCTGATATTTATATGACTTAAATGCAGATTCGTGCTGTTAAAATGATATTAAAGTCAAAAGTTAGACTATAACATTTACTGAAATCTTATATATAACGTCATATCAAGTTTCAAAGGACGTGTTTGTGCTGGTGTTATTTTAGAGGAGGTAAGAGTTTCATTAATATCAGTAAAATTCAACACATGTAATTTAAATAAATCTAGATAAATATTTTTAATAGGATAAACTGATAAAAATATGGAAATGTCGATCTAAATTTATCCTACAGTATAAAGTGAGCAGTTGCTATGATCAAGACATATCAAAGTGAAAAACTATGGAACCATATAGAGGGGACATTGGTAAAGGTTTGTTAATGAGATCATTATGTCTTGGCCACGACTAATTAAGTCCAAGATCTTAAATATTATACTTACTAAGACTCTGATTCTAACATCATTCATAAATGACATATCATTAATTCAAATGTCATGTAACTTTTATCCTGTAGTATATGTATACATGATACATTTATAGATAGTGTTTCTGTAAAAGATAAAAATCATATCATGCATATAAAACTGTATACAGATATATTGAATGCTTCTATGAAATAGTATGATAGGATTGGAATAAAAGAAGAATTAAAAGATTAAATGAGTATTGCTAGATCATGTATATTAGCTATATATTAATATTCTGTATGTTATACAATCTATGCATATATGTATTCTATAGAATGGATTCAAGGTATTTATGAAAAATGAGATAATGAAGCATGTATGAATTCTGTATCAGAGATAGATGTATGCTGTATGCTAAACAAACGTGTGGACGAAACAAAAAAATAAATTTATGCATGTAATAGATATTTTACAAATATTAGACAATTTTGCCTTATATACGGATACTGCACACATGCTAACTGAAAAAAATACGAAAAACACGTAAAAACGTATTGCATATCCTATGTAAATGATCCCATTGGTATATATCAGTATTTATACAAACGCATACATTGTAGTTATTTATCAAGTCCGCGGGTAGTCAGCACGCCATGAAAATATAATTTTGGTGTTTTTAACGATTTCGGTAATACAGATTATTTTATTGGTATCACTATCATACAACAATGGTAATGTTTTCGACACATACGAATACCCGTTTGTTGGTATAAACCTCGCTTTCGCTCGGTAAATATCCGTATCCAGGCAATCGTTTTGATAACATAACACTACTAGATAGACTTCCCGCTTATAGCAGTTTTTTTGTAATCAAATAATAAACATTATAGGTTATAAAAGAGCATATGATTGGGACTGAGATATGGAATGTTTATAGTAGACGTATTTTCCATGCATATTTCCTTCTTATCTAAACGATTACTTGTTTTTATACGCATGAAATATTTCAGATGGCATTCACCTCATTCAAGATGACACCAGTTATCGCCCTTGTTTTGTCATGTCTGCTTGGATTTGTATTATCTCAGGGCGACAACGGTTACAATGGTAATCATAACGAAAATTGTAACCACACACAAAATGGTGGAAATGGCAACACTGTTTACAATGGCAATAGTCGCCACGGTCATTATGATAATGGCAACAACGGTGGCAACAATGGCGTTGAAACGTACCCTGGCAGCAATGGCAACAACGGAAACGGAAATAATGGTAACAACGGTAATAATGGTAACAACGGTAATAATGGTAACAACGGTGATAATGGAAATAGCAATTCCAGATTTTACTGGGGAGACAGACAAGGATCAACACAGCCAAGTGAGTATTAAAAGTACTCTTACGGTATGGGGGTCATGTTTCCAAATTATAAGGTTGCGCGGTATTATCGATATATAGGTATATTGCAATACAGGGACAACATGACACGAATCGGTACACACGCCTGAAAATATCCAATATATCAAACATTTTAAGATGAGCAATTTTTATCTAAAATTGCCCCACAACACAACCAAAAAAACATGATTTACGGAAAGTTCGAAACAAAATATGAAGTTATGTTGTGTTAATAGCTGAAATAATGTTTACAGATCATAAACAATGATAGAACAATGCAAAACGGTTCATAGCTGAGCAATGATGATCGTTGTTGATGCTCATATGTAGACAAGATAGCATGCGAATTCTTGAATTTGAAAGTACCAATATATTGCAATACGTATTGCATTACGCTTTCCTGTATCGGAATATATTGCAATATAAAAATGAAGAACGATACCCATCCTTACCAAATTGCATCTTAATTTGAAATTGATGATCCATTAACAACTTCTCTCTTCATTGTGTCAATTTCAGCATGGGGTAACATTATAGACACCCCTAATCGTTACGAGTACCAAAGAGTCCAGTCCTTGCCAGAAAGCCAACAATCAATCAGATTCCAGGTAAGTTCGAAACTAAAAGTACGAGGGTATGTCAATAAATTCGTTTAAGGGGGTACCGGTATACACCAACACCCAGTGCCTCAGTCGTCACTATTGAGTTACACAATCAATACGCCCTTTTGAAAACATAACACTCCACATTGATCATTTATACACCAACACCCAGTGCCTCAGTCGTCACTATTGAGTTACACAATCAATACGCCTTTTCGAAAACATAACACTCCACATTGATCATTTATACACCAACACCCAGTGCCTCAGTCGTCACTATTGAGTTACACAATCAATACGCCCTTTTGAAAACATAACACTCCACATTGATCATTTATACACCAACACCCAGTGCCTCAGTCGTCACTATTGAGTTACACAATCAATACGCCCTTTTGAAAACATAACACTCCACATTGATCATTTATACACCAACACCCAGTGCCTCAGTCGTCACTATTGAGTTACACAATCAATACGCCCTTTTGAAAACATAACACTCAACATTGATCATTTATACACCAACACCCAGTGCCTCAGTCGTCACTATTGAGTTACACAATCAATACGCCCTTTTGAAAACATAACACTCAACATTGATCATTTACATAGGAGGTTCAGACTGATAACTTAGCTCCCAACTGAAATTATGGAAAGTGCAAAACCTGACTATTGAAAATGGTCACCGGAGATAAGGTGGCATCGGAGCTCCGTATAGTGACACAGAGTACATGTATGTTTAAAAGATCACAAATGTCAAATTTTGAAAACGATGTTATTACATCGGGAACCACTTACTGTTTCTGAAAATAACAAGTTAAAGGTCAATCAGTACATTAGAGCGAAAATACGGCCATTCAAAATCGGGAATTTGATCGAAAACCGGACAATGTTGCTCGAGTGGCGCGCGCAAATTCGTCAAACTTAATTTTGAAACCTTGTCATAAGCTGACGGGAAGATATATTCGATTCGATAGTGTTTATTATGTATTGTAACTAATTGGTGGATTGATTGGATGCATAATTTCGAATATTAAAAGTATTTGAGAAGTTTTCTTGATTTTTCAATAAAATCAAGCATTTTAGAGATATTATGCATAAATGGATATATTTGCAAGTCCAGTGATGAGATATGAACTTCAATCAGCAAATACAATTTTAAGATTTTAATTTTTTTCTCCCCACAAAGGCAGATCAAGTCAAGAAATGTAGATACAACCTCTATTATATTAATTTATTGCAAAATTAAACCTTACAGACAACTATAGTTGTGGCATGCTCCGGTGTTTAACTAGAACCATTGACAATAGGCACCATCAAACAATGGTGGTATTTCGAAAATTTTAGTTTCAGATGATCGTAAGTTTCTGACAAAAAAGGAATCGAGTCTAAATGTTTCAATTTGCAATCCAATTTGGAAGAGAATTAGGGCCAAAGTAGAAGTCATAATATCAAAAAAAAAGGTATCCTGAAAATATAAGATAATTATGTACACTGGTTATTTGTCTTGCAAGACCAAGTCATCTTCCCCACAAAGCTGAAAAAGTCACTTGACTTTTCTGTGCTTGCTCTCTAGCTTACTTTCAGGGATAGCCATAGGCCAAACAGAAAGCACTACATCGGACCCGAAGCATCATGGCGGCCTTTCCTGGAGAAGTCCGTCGACTAAAACAAATTGTAAAAGACAGTTTCGCCTGTAAAGTGCATTCGATATATCAAACATGATTTCACGTTTAATCAATCGGTGTAAGTATTTCAAACCCGAAAACAATCGAGGAAATTATTATTTTGAAAGATATTACAAATTTGATAAATCGAGGTCAACCATCACAAATACAAAAAGGAGCCGTTGGTGATTGGCTAGAGATTACAAATTATCGCCGTCATCTTACCAGAAAAGTCTAGTGTCGACAGCAAGGGTTAAATAGCCAGGTTATCTACTTGCGTTTTAATCAGTGCGTACGTAGTTGAACCAAACTTTGATCCCCAAGGTACTTTTCAAAACAAATTTCAGATTTGAGGGTTAAGCAGTTCTCGAAAAATTGGAGATATGAAATATGAACAGACGACGCACGCCATGTACCAATATGGGCCCGTTGAGCTTACACTTACAAAACATGTTATCACAATATTGTAATACATATTCTTAAATTACGACTTGTTTTAGGTTGAAGCAAGCAATGATGCCCACATTGCTCTTCATCAATTCAGAGACCTCAGCAGAAGTTTAACTGAAATTGTCATCGGCGGGTGGAGGAACACAAGGTCAGTGATTCGTTCAAGTCAACAAGGAAACATAGAAAATTCCTTTAATCACAGACCTTTAACTGCCAACAATTTCCGCGATTTCTGGATTCAATGGGACAACTCTGGAACGGTGAGCGTTGGACGGGGTCTGAATGTCGGCCAGAGACAGTTTTTGACATGGAGGAACCGTCAACCTTACCCTTACCGCTTCCTCAGTATCACAACAGGGTATGGATCAACTGGGCGCTGGAGGTTTGGTAGGTTCAAATATCAGTCTGATTAAAATCGACCGTACTCCGAGGAATAAAATATCAAAAATATTGTATCTATCGGGGCTCGAACCAGCCAGAACATCCTCTCCGTCTCGGTCTGAATGCACCCACCTCTATTGCATGTTTCTATGACCAGTTTAGCGCAGACAAACCCAGTCATAAGCTATCCAATCACGTCCTCGTTTTAAATAGCGTTTAGCGGCGATTATGTATAACGAATGGTACACTGGAGTTACCTGCCCCTGCATGATATCGAAGCTTTTACTGCGCCCCTTGC
The DNA here is from genome assembly GCA_916613615.1 of Steromphala cineraria. Taxonomy (NCBI): domain Eukaryota; kingdom Metazoa; phylum Mollusca; class Gastropoda; order Trochida; family Trochidae; genus Steromphala; species Steromphala cineraria. The sequence goes on along the minus strand of OU744724.1, from coordinate 41,779,733 downwards.
GATTGGCTAGATGAGCTTGCGTCAGAACATGCGAGTAATAGGTGTGCCTTCAGACTGTGAATGAGAGGAAAGCCGCTGGTTCAAACCCCACTAGAGACAATATTTTTACACTTTTTTTCCTCGAATCACAGTCGATTTTAATCAGACTGGTTCAAATATGTATGAATTTCACAAAGTTTAAAATGATTTAGATTGTACTGTCAATTCTTGAACAGACGCCGGATCGACGCATGTCTCCATCCTTTTTTTAAATTTAGAAATAAGGCATGCCGTTTTAGGGATATGTCACTGAGCAAACAAGTTATCTTCGATTAAATTTCGGGGGAAAGGGTAGGCGTTAATTTAATCTAAAGCACTGTTCAAATTGAGGCAGGCTTTAAAGCAGGTGTCTAATTTATGATTTACGGCATGTAGTTTATCTTGGTTTGGTAATATGTCATGATTTAATCGTAGAAGGAAGGTTGAAACAGTGTAGAATAATTATTTCGCCAATTACATAGCCATTCTTGGTGATTGGTATTTAGTTTATGTGTACGGTAATATTTATGAAATGAAATATGACTATCAAAATAACTGCCGGAGCACAGTATCATTGTAAGATAACTTCCCTAAAAAGTGCGACTGTGCAAGATTTGAAAACTTTTCCTCGAAGAACAATAGTGACGTCAAATGACGCCATTTCCATTCTCAAACTTGCGAGTAATTAATATGTTCTCTGCAATATTTCAGCTGTATGTTGCCATCTTTTCTTCATATAATATCAAAGTGAACTTCATTACTTTAAGAAGGTGGATTAAAATGGGAATGCAGAAATAATGAAGGAGAATACGAGGCTCAGGTTTGATAATTTAATGTGGTTCCAATACAACCTAAATTATTACGTGCTATTTCAGAACAGGCCAATTCAGGACCAACTGAACCAGTTGTTCGTGTTATTACATACGGTGACAGCAGCTTCACCCAAATCCCGGTCCTTGGTGAACAACTGACACAGAATAACGGCTTCCCGTTTTATATCCGTGCCAATGGCAACGCTCAGATTCTGCTTCAATCCAGGGTAGGGGACGAATTCTTTGGAGTTTACGAAATCAGCTTTGGCAAAATCAATAATACAATATCGGAAATCAGAAGAGGACGAAACGGGCAGCTTCTTAATTGGGTGCGGAAACCTATCTCTGACAACAACTATCTTCCGTTCTGGGTGAGATTTTCCAACGGTTTTCTGTCCGTGGGAGACGGGACAACCATCGGATCTAACTCATTCTTGACTTACCGGGACAGAAACCCCTACAGAATACAGTATGTCAGCGTTACGACGACGGACGGAACTCGGGGAACGTGGTATTTCAAGTGAGTGACTTTAGAAGATGATTAACTTTGTCCACAACATGACCACAAGCACTTGGGGCATGGGTATTGCTCATATAGTATACATAACAAGGTGTATATACCGTATTCGTCCTATAAGCGCCCCGGGCGCTTAGCTTAAAAAAATCCAAAGGGGGCGCTTATTAGGATACCCCAGAAAGGGGGGGCGCTTATTAGGAATACGTTATAGACAAGCGAAACTAGCACTTGTCAGGATTCTGAACGAGAATGAAAGTAGGTCGATCGTGGAAACTACACATTCACAGGCCCGGATAAACTAAAAACTAATGGAAAAGCAGTAGAGGTAGGCCATTTTACGTATGAAGGGGAGGGGGGGGGGGCGCTCTGTTATATGGAAATTTGTAATAGGGGGCGCTTATTAGGGAGGGGGCGCTTAATAGGACGAAAATACGGTATAGTATATGAGCAATACCCATGCCCCAAGTATATAGTATATGAGCAATACCCATGTCCCAAGTATATAGTATATGAGCAATACCCATGCCACAAGTATATAGTATATGAGCAATAACCATACCCCAAGTATATAGTATATGAGCAATACCCATGCCCCAAGTATATAGTATATGAGCAATACCCATGCCCCAAGTATATAGTATATGAGCAATACCCATGCCCCAAGTATATAGTATATGAGCAATACCCATGCCCCAAGTATATAGTATATGAGCAATACCCATGCCCCAAGTGCTTGTGGACATGACCCTGAAATCGTCGATTACAAAGCTATTTTTCGACTGTATGCGTCGCTATAATTTTAGGAGTAATGAATCCCTGCTCGATCAAAGATAGTTATTTATGTTCACTTGAGTAATATGCATAAACAATACGGAAACGAGCTCATATTTCAAAAAGACATTTTCTAAAACAAGTAATCCTAACTGTTTCAGTGATATGTATATTTGATCTACAGCTAGCTACTAGCTCAAGTTACCCTTCTGTCAATCTGATTAAAATCGGCCAAGTTCCGAGGAATAAAACTTTTAACGGGGCACGTTTTTATGGGGAACTAAGGTGATGTTAGAGAAATGGAAATCAACTGTTCCACTTGAAATACGATGTATTTGAATTAAATAAAGCAGTAATAAATCATATGTAAAATGAAAAAGTTAGCCGTGGGATTCTTTTTTCTTACACAAACTGAATAAAAGGTGTTCACAGAAAACTGGCCGCCAATGGACCTTTAAAAAAAATATATTCAACTTTTCCCTGATTATTGTATGTTAATGCTAAATATATTATTTGTATAGTGTCAAAAATCTCATAACACAAATCAATCATACATAGTCAGAGGACAAAGTATAAAGATTCACATAAAATCCATGGCGGCCATTTTGTGTGAATGCCTTTAATTCATTTCGTGTAAGAAAAAGGAACTGCATGGCTGAACTTTACATTATATATTTGAATTACCACTGCTTCATTTAGTTTAGATACATTGTCTTTCAATTGGAACCATTAATTTTCATTTTCCTGACATCACCTTATATTCCCCCTAAAAATGTGCTAGTGTCCCTTTAAGTTATTTTGTTAGATATATTTACTCGAGTTTGTGAGCTCTAATCATTATTGTTCCTCTGTTCCAAAGGAAATGCTGTTGGAATTGTTGCAATAGACAAAAAGTATTCTTTCATACATATACTTTCATAATTAAAAATTGAAACAAACAATGTTTAATACACATTAACAGTAAAAGGCAACTGATCTTTGAGTTTGAATTGATAATAATCCGCATTTTAAAAAAGGCGTTACAAATGGACCAATATGTGATATTTTATCATTATCTGTCCCTTTTAAAGTTGAGGATAAAAAGAGACCAGAGCTATTAATTGTTGATGTTTTTGGGAGCCTAGTGTCCAATCTAAATAAATTTAGATCAACATTTTTTTGTTAGGCCGGACAATATTGGGGAACAAATTAAGAACTTGATTAAAATTTATTCACATTAGTTTTTATAAAAAATGTAGTCTTTATTACAATATTAAAATTACTGAATTTATTTTAATTTTTCAGGGCACAGCCTTGAGTGGATGGAGGCAATTTCATTATAATAAAGTTTGGAGTGGTAACATACAAAATTGTTTTGTCTTTTCTAATTTTTAGTTTCAGTCAGGATACAGAACGAGGTTAGGTGATGTGGGGTTTATCGCTGCTTTCAAGCGTATTTCACTTATATCGCGGCTGCTAGTATTATGACAGGGAGAAAGCCTGCAACACTATTGTGGCTATGTATTGCGGTGAAACCTGCGAGCATCAGCTTGAACTAGCGAACCATGTGTGATACTATGCTGAAATTCAGTGTGGCATTGCACTCAAACCTGACTGCCTGTAGAACAGTTCTCTACTGCAGTCAAAGTTGCTGAGCCCCTGGCAGGATTCGAACCATAGACCTCTTGATCCAATGCCGAACGCACTAACCACTGCGAAGTGTACAGTTCATAAACAGTAAAAAAAAAAAAGGAAAAAAAGAAAAAAAGGGGTAAACATTTCATTCAACAGATTTTTTTTCCCACTGTAGGCAAATAAAGATATAAGATAAAAAGGAAAATTAAGTAGAGAGCGAGAGAGAGAGAGAGCGAGATATATGGGATAGGGAGGAGGAGAGTATGTACAAGAACAGTATTACATACCATTGGTTTGGTTTGCATCAGTTACCATTTCAAGGGGGCCCATTTTTTGGCAAATTCACTTGGGTCGTTTGAATTAAACTTTTCAATGTTATAATAGTGCCTTATTTGGGATAATAGTTGGACAAATGAGGGAGTGGTGTTGCTATATTGGCAATTTTGTATGTAGCGTTTTGTTATTATAAAAATGTGATTTTCCAAGATGTTTAATTTTGGATTACCAAGGAGGAAATTATTTCTGTTTAAGCATAATTTTAGACATGTTCTACTTTCATACCAGTTACTGAGTTCGTTCCTTAAGCTTTCAACTTTTCGACAAGAAAAAAATAAATGTTCAAGTGTTTCGTTTTCAGAATGGCAAAGTGTACATAGGTTATTTTCAGAGAAACCTATCTTGAAAAGAAACGATTTTGTTGGTATGATGCGATGGACAAATTTATACTGAAAATTTCGTGACTTACTGTCCGTCACAGAGTTTCGTATTGTTGTAAAACATTCAGAAAGGTAAATGTCAGACATGTCTAAATCTAATTTGGAGTTCCATTTTGCTGTTAGATCTCGTAGGGTACAAATGCCACCTGATGTACGGAGAAGTTTATAGAGAAATTTGCAATCTGATGATGCAGTGATGTCACTAAGGATCTTGCAAAAAATAGCTGTATTTGTTCTATTAACCTGGACGCCCTTTGAAAGTTTAATCCATGATTTGGGTATCAAACTAATGAGTTTGAAATATGTCATAAAATTCGATTTCAATCCGAAGTCATGTTTCAAGGCATTAAATTCTCTAAGGTGTCCAGAGTCCGTCATCAGATCTCGAATGTATCTTATTCCACATTGGTGCCATTTATAATAGGTTTCAAAATCATCATATGGGAGATAGCTCATGAATGGTAGATTTCTGAATTCAGAAATATTCTCGATTTCAGAGGTTTGGAGATTATTATATATGGTTAAAACATCTTTCCAGAAATCATTTTTGATATGTTTAAGTAACCTTTTTAATTGATCTTTCGGGAAGTTTAGGATGTTGATATTTTCTGGGTTTACCATTGAACATCTGGCTAAGTGTTGCCATAATCCATCTTTTTGAGTAATACGCTTAATCAATTTCAATTTCATGTATTTACAAAAAGCTTCAACGTCAATCATGCCCAGTCCTCCTTCTGAATAATCATTCATCAGCATCCGTCTTTTTATTTTATCTCTTTTTCCATTCCATATGAACTTAAACAAAATTGTATTTAGTGATTTAAAGAACGCTTTGTTCGGCAGTGGAAGGGCTGAAAATAAATGTGTAAATAGTGGAATAATTTGGGACTTGATAATTGTAATTTTGCCATTTAATGTTAATGAGCGTTTTGACCAAGAGAAGCAAATTTTTCTTGTTTTGTCAATTTGTTTGTCGAAATTCAAGGGGATAATTTGTTTTAAGTCAGTTGAAAAAGTTATCCCTAGGATCTTAAAAGGTTCTTTCGACCACTGGAGGGGTAGATGGGGGCATAATTGTTCATTTGAATTCTTTTTTGAACCAATCCAAACGGCCTTGGTCTTGTCACAATTTATCTTTAAACCAGAAGCAAAAGCGAATTCTCGTAGCATTTCGATAAGTTCGATTAGACCCTCTTGTGTTCCTTCCAGGGTAAAATTCGCATCGTCAGCGTATTGAAAAGTTAGATATTCAACGCCATGGACATCTATACCTTTTATCCGGGTATTATTCTTGATAGAGATAGATAATAGTTCTATACACACAATAAAGAGATATGGGGAAATGGGGTCGCCTTGTCTACAGCCTCTTTCAAGTTTGAAATAATTTGAAATATGCCCTGTACTTATAATTGCGCTATTACTATTATATTGAATATATTGACGGGAATCGAACCATAGACCTCTTGATCCAATGCCGAACGCACTAACCACTGCGCTATCCCATCCCCGATACAGAAGGAGAAGTTTCTCTCACTGTGTGAAAACAATCTAGGAATTAGTTCTTGAGCTGTCTTGAACAAACGTCTTGTCTATGCAACATTGAAATAGATAATTGCCTTAAAATAATTGCCAGCTTTAGTTATGGAAACAAACCTTTGATATTTTCTGTCCTTCGTAATTGTGTCATATATGCTTGTATAATTATGAAATACTCAACCAGGAGCCTCTGTCACATTACTCTTAATGAGATATGACCAATGATTTTTATTTAAATTTAAAGAAATAGAGCCATTGGCTCTGCAGCTCATCAGGCTTTACATTTGATTTTGCTTTAGGGTGTGACCAATGTGGTTCCCCCTCTACAATTATTAATCTTCACTAGTCAAGGAGTCAAAGTTTCAGCTCTCTAGGCCTTATGGTTCTGGAGAAGAAGATGAAAATAGGTTTTAAGGGTGTCGCCCCTGTGGCCCTTATTAGGCCTGAGGGCCACCAAAGCTACAATTAATAATCATCACTAGCCAAGGAGTCTGTACACCGAGTTTCAGCTTTCTAGGCCTTATGGTTCTGGAGAAAAAGTGAAATTCCACAAAGTTTACGGACGCCAGGCCATGCCATAAGCCCATCGGGCCTTACAGGCCAAATGAGCTAAAACTCACAATCATGCACAAATAATGGCTTTGAAAGAATAGCTGCCTGTCTTAAATAATTACTGGATCAGATCATGATCAGTGTTTGAAAATCACTGGCCAATTATTCCAGGGTTAAGGGTATCACTATTTAGCTGGGAGCGCAAAGTGAACACTCACAAGAATCAAATTCTAGTATACAAATTTTCACTGGTAACAGAGCTTACATGGGATGTAACCTAAACAATTATGTGTAATGCAAGATCATTCAGTTTCATGAAATAACAACAAACATGGCTCTTAATAAACAGGATATTTATTGACATGAAAATAGCACTGATGATGTGATGTATGATTTCTTATCATCCTACTTTGTTGAAAATATCTATTTCAAATAATGTGGATGTCCAAGCAAAGAAATCAAATGTCCAAATAAAAAAGGTTTTCTGACAGTTTAAAGGCACTACTGCACACTACAGTTTTAAAAGCCCTGTGCAATAATAATGCAGTAAAAGAGTTATTTTCATTTATCATTAAACTAAATTGAGACAATAGGTTTCCATTTCGATGGTGGGGCTATGCTCTATTTTCAAGAGCAGTACCTCATGCTTAAAGAGACACAGAGTATGTTGATAGGATCACATATGTCAAATTTTGAAATCGATGTTATTACATTGGGAACCACTAACTGTTACTAATAATAACAATTTAAAGGTCAATCAGTACATTAGAGCGAAAATACAGCCATTCAAAGTCTGGATTTTGATCAAAAACTGGACAATGTGGCTCGAGTGGCGCACGCAAATTCGCCAAATGTAATTTTGAAACCTTGTCATAAGCTGACAGGAAGATATATTCGATTTGATAGTGTTTATTACGTATTGTAACTAATAGGTAGATTAATTGGATGCATAATTTCTAATATTAAACGTATCTGAGATGATCTTTCCATAAAATCAAGCATTTTAGAGATATTATGCATAAATGGATAAATTTGCCTGTCCAGTGATGAGATATGAACTTCAATCAGCATATTAGATATTTTGTAGCTATCAAAACCAAATAAAATTTTAAGAAAGATACTCTGTGTCACTTTAATGCCTAAATGCTGACGGCACTTACTCAATACTAGAGCTTGATGTTTACAGGTAAAACTTGATGCACTGTTATCTGAATTAAAGGCGTTCAAAAAAATGGCCGCCATGTCAATTAATATAATTTGTTCTCTAACGATGGATGATTGGTTTGTGTAAAGAGATTTTTGACACTGTCAAAATAAAACGTTTAGCATTAACATACAATTATCAGTGAAAAATTACAAATATAAATTTTCTAAAAACATCTTACTGCCCCTTTCAGAAAATAACATTGTATATTGGTCATTTTAATCAAATTATTGGTGGTAAACAAAACAATAAATTCATTATAAGTAAAATATATCCCTTTGCGAAGAAATACATTCTTAGATAAAGCATGAACAGACAAAAGCCATTTTAAATCACAAATGGCAAATTGACTTGAGAAACAAAATTTAAAAAAATTATATTTGAAAGGAAAATGGGAAATGATACAAATTCAAATGTTATCGGTTAAAGATAAAGTCTGAACTATACTTTCTCTATATGTTTTGATTGTGCTTGTTCAGAACAAAAGGAAATGAATTTTGCACAAAAAAAAAAATATTTTGGAAGAAAGAAAATTGAGAGATTAAACATTGGAGGTCAATGCCATCTGATTGACAATCTATTCATGATTTCATTTTGTCTAAAGATTGATTTCATCGTTTCATTATCAAACAATACAGTCTACAAAAAATGGAAAATTACTCTGTAGCTCATCAGGCTTTCATCAGGCTTTGATGAAGTTCAAATAAAAATATGAAATTTTTTTCAAATGAAATATTGCAATTAATCTCTGCTTTACCTTGAATAAAAACGAATGTATTTGACATTTATTTCACAAAACATACCTAGCTGTCAAATATTTATATATAGGTAAATCTTTATCTTTTATCTGTCTACTCAAAAAAATTCCAATTAATATATGAAATTGAAAGCAAAGTACTTGTAGCCTTGATGATCTGTCCTTATGAGAACCTGATGAACTGAATGATATAAACCACTTTGACTTTTAATGAAATTGTTTTCAATCATATATACACTTTAATGGCCTATAATGTAATGGCAAGAAAAACAACCAGTCTTATATGTCCTTACATATTTTTCATTCATGCATAAAAATCAATCAGTCTCACAAATACAGCCATTGACTATTTGCTACAAAACTAAACAATATGAATATTATTTACACACAGTTTTTGTATCCAAATATTAAACAAAGAAACTATTCAAGAAATAAATAACATGTACTAATATATACGTATTACAATAAATGAATGCATGAATATAATAAATATTAAATTAAATATAAAAATTAACACAATTCATCATGTCAATTATTTTAAAATTTTCCTCTAATTCTAAATTTAGTTTTATAATTTAATAAAGGTGGACAACTTCTTTATTCCTAATATATCTAAAGGTACCTGGCTTCAGGTATCAATAATTGAATTTTATCAGATAAATTTAGATTTATTGAAAAAGACAACTTGATAACTTCAGCTAAAATTTAGCTAATTTTCAAACTTAATTTCAAACAATATCTTGCTTAATAATTTTACACCAAGATTTCAATGAATGGATAGATTTTTTGGAGACAATATTTTGTGATTAATAATTGATTGGAATTTCATGAAAGTGTTACAATGGTGAATCAATTTGAACCATGCTCCCGATAAGTAAATGAAATGTATCACAGACAAGTAGTATATACAACCATATGTAACACTTAGTTCTCTCAATAGCATTGATATATACATGAAATGTACAACAGCTGAAAATGGCCTAAGGCATTTGGGGAAATTGGAAAATTACTTTCCTTACAAAAACAAAGACACAATATAATGACCTGCTGTTTTTTTTTAATTTCTGAATCCTTAAACATAAAATGGTTTTAAAAAAATTAACATATTTTGATATTTGTCTTTCATGTTAAGAATTAAACCAAAAAATTCTTGTTTTTTAAAAATCATTCAAGCATCATTAAAATAAAAAATATTAGAATAATATACAATAAGGAGAAGAATAAAAGTTTGATTCTAAATCAAATGATAAATAACATTGTTCATCAACAGAAAAAAAATGCCAAAAATCTTTACTAAAGTAACAATGTTAAAAATATGTATAAAACATGAATCTGTTCGCTTATTCATATGAGTATTTGCAGTCTTGGCTGTTACTTGATACTCCAATTAAACATTAAAACATATGATTTTAATAAAAAGTGTTTTAATAGATTATACCCAAATAAAATTTGTTGAGAAAAACTTAAGATGACGGATTTAATATCAATGGGCAATAGGCAATACAAGAAGTAATCGTCATAATAATAATAAAAGTAATGAAACAATACACTAAATTAGACCTTTCAATAATTCTTTGATTACAATACTCAACATACATCGGTGAACATTTTTACAATGCATAATGATTGCATTAAAAGAAAACATTACATTGTATTTTGTGAAAACATCCAACGTTTTTGTGAATGAGGTTTAATGACAATTTATTAATGATGATTAATATATTCACTGAATGAAAAACATCAACATATGCATCTGGCAAAATTGATGAACGAAACCACATAAAATGCATTATGTGAACATGAATTCAGTTAAATATATTAATTATAATATAATACTTCAATGAAAAAATGAAAACAATGCATAAACAGACCTTTGATAATTTTTGAAAATAATTTGACAATGCATTGATGGGTATGCATGGAGATAATGATAAAATAATGCATAGGTAAATTAAAAACCTTCCATAATTCTTTAAAATAATTTTAAAATGCATTGGTGGGTATGCATTGGGTAAAATGTAAAACCATGATTAATGAATAATTCAATTATTGTAGAAATTAAATCATGTACATTGTAAGTCAAAACGCATGAAATTAATAATGCTTAATGCACTGAGTGAATGTTTTAACAATGCCCTGTGTGAAATAACATAACAATCATTAACTGCAATGATATAATGGGGATCATAAAAAAATTATCTCACGTTGCTTGATGATGATATATATCAAATACAGTTTTTGAAGGGACAGTCCCATCAAGGTATTTTGGTGATAAATATAAATCAATGAAACTATTCCCCCCAGTAGCATGTTTCAACTTATAATCATGAACTGAAATGTTGCCTTTAAAGGGGCAGTAACACGTTTTAGGGGGAATATAAGGTGATGTCAGGAAAATGAAAATTAATGGTTCCAATTGAAAGACAATGTATTTAAACTAAATGGAGAAGTAATAATTCAGATATATAATGTAAAGTTTAGCCATGCGATTCCTTTTTCTTACACAAAATGAATTAAAGATGTTCACATAAAATGGCCGCCAATGGATTTCAGGTGAATCTTCATACTTTGTTCTCTGACTATGGAGGATTGGCTTGTGAAATAAGATTTTTGACACTAGCAAAATAATACATTTAACATTAACAATCAATTATCAATAAAAAGGTTAAAATATGAAATCATTAAAAACGTGCTACTGCCCCTTTAAACTTCTTTCCAATGAATACCCAGATAGGACTGTCCCTTTAAAGACACTGTAGCATGTGTCCTTGTATATGTAAAGAGATTTTACAAAACTGAGAACATATGTCATATAATAAAAGATAACCTTTTAATCCTTACAAAGATTTCTTTATAAAACAAGCAATATTTGGTTAAGCTTTACATATGCATTTCCAAAACTCAATGAATAAAGAATGTTCATACTAAAATGGCTGAGTGCAACTTCCTAACCTCAATGATTAAAGGATGTCCACATTTAAATGGCTGAATGTAGTTTCGTAACCTCAATGATTAAAGGATGTTCACCTTGAAATAGCTTACCCCCCGGGGTAGTGCATTTTCCCAACCTAAATGTTTAAAGGATGTTATAACACTAAAATGGCTGAGTGCATTTTCGCAACCTAAATGTTAAAAAGATGTTAACACTCAAATGGCTGAGTGTAGTTTTAGCTGAACTTTACATTATATATTTGCTTATTACTGCTTCATTTAGTTTAATACATTGTCTTTCAATTGGAACTATCTTTGTTTATTTTCCTGAAAGCGCCTACTGCGCCTAAGCGTGCTACTGTCCCTTGGGGAGAATATGTAAACACTATCAAAAACACAAGCTACAGTGTCTTTAAATTGAGAGGTATATAATATTTTCTGAGCAATTTTCTACATCACTTATGAATATGGAATCATCAAAGTATCATTTTAATCAATATTTAATATGAATTTGTCATTGCATACAATTGATAGATAATGGTTACCTGAATTTTTCCAATACATTATTGTGTATTTTTGGCAGTCATATCAACAGATTTAAGAAATGAATCATCAGATATGATTTTCACAATTTTCAAAAACTCAGAGATTACCGTACCTAAATTCTTGATAGGAATATAGAATATAGACGATATGACAAATATTGAAATATTGTATGCAAATATAATAAAGAAGTTGTAATCCATACTATTCTTTGTCATATCAGATATTACCAAATGAGTAAGAATTAACAATTGAACAATCCTAGGATAAAAATTTTAAATTTTAAATCATATCAACCTTGTAAGGATATTCAAGTTTTCTGAATAACTTGAGTAAAAATCTGCCTTAAATACAAGCCTAGTACAAATATTTCCCTGTGTATAGGAGAGATCGACCTTGATCTGCCTCTGTGGGAAGAGAATGTGATCTGCCATGGATAGATAAAAACTGAGATCAAAGATGACTTCTCTGACAAAATGTGGTTTTAAGGTCAACATTATAATTACAGCCATAATATCTTTTAACTGAATACTTTATAAATTCTTGAAGAAATTGTCAATACATGGTTAATCATAATTATGATTCTGAAAACATGAACATGAACCCAAATTCTTGAAGAAATTGTCAATACATGGTTAATCATAATCATGATTCTGAAAACATAACCATTTCTTCATGAAGTGTCATGGATATGAACTCTCATAAAATATTTCGAACAACAAGCAGTTCATCACTTAACTTAACTTATCAACTAATATGACTAATGCATCTACTTACAGAGAAGAGTAATCTTTGCATTAACTGTGGTAGACACAGGGCCTGGATTTTCAAAGCTCTCTTAGCGCTAGGATGGTCATAATCCAATCTTGTATGATTCTTACTACTAAGCGAGTTTTGAGTATCTGGGAAATTGGGTATTAATTTTCGAAAATCTCTTAGTGCTAAGATAGTCATAATCCAATGTTGTATGATTCTTACTACTAAGAGAGCTTTGAGTATCTGGGAACTTGGGTATTAATGTTAAAAGATCTCTTAGTGCTAAGATAGTCGAAATCGAAAGTTGTTTGGTTCAACTAAAAAAGCTTTGAGTATCTAGGAACCTGTGCCTGGATTTTCAAAGCTCGCTTAGCTCTGAGATAGTCATATCTTAGTACCATTGGTTAATATTGGCTTACATCAATCTTAGCACTAAGAGGGATAAGAAAGCTAGACCCAGGTCTATAAAGATTGACTAGAAACTGATATCAGCTGTTCCTAGAAAACTTAACGTCTGGAGCAAATTCTTTAAGTGGTTTTTTTTTAGTATTCCTTGTTCTAGAAAGCCATCTTGTATAGGTCATGGATTCTTAATAACCCTTCTTGAAGAATTCCTGGAGCTACCATGACCTACCAATTTAGTTGCAGCATATTCTTCAGATAATCCTAGAAATTTCGATACTTATAAACTCAGTATAGTCAATCACCAAGATTACCATTGAAAGTGCCCTCAGACCAGTTCCATACCAGTTCTGTCATCTAAGATTGGCATTGGATTGATGTCAAATCTTTCTTTGAATACCATAAGGAATTGTCAAACATTGGCACATCCTTCCAGAAGTGTTCCTCGGAGTAGAATTTCATTTCAAATTGGCAATGAACTGCTGTTGATGAGTAATGAAAAAGTTCAAACTAAAGCCGGTCCTTCAAGAGGATTTCTACAGTTATTCCATGATGTACATCATATTTTGAAAATAGCTCCTTATAAATTGATTAATGATATGAGACTTATGTTCAATTTGAATGAACATGAACATGATGGTGGGATCTCATTGAACACATTTATGTATGAACACGGCAAAGCATTCAGATGACAAACAGTTCTTGCAATTGGTAGAAATGACTATTGAATATGACGACACTGGAAGTTTAAAGTTAAAGATATTTCAGTAAACACATGAGTCTTATGAGAGAACACTTAGCTGGCAAGCTACCTGGTAGTGATATCTTAATCCTATATATTACAACAGCAAACATCTTCAATTGTCCATTGATTGCTGCATAAAGCATAAAGACATCAGGAACTCACACAAACATAATGACCTTATCACATATACAATTGGTCAATGAGGAGGTTTAGGGTATCTCATCTTATCAAGCTTTCACACAGTTTGGGTGTTGTCTTGGATGTCAATATTGTCCTCTACAACTAACAGACATTGAATTCATGACTGATCAATCAAAGTCAGGATCTTCATCTTAAGAGCTTCCCTCTTGATTCATCTGTTCTTTGAAACATAATGCCATCCTTAAGGGAGGTGAGGTGATATGGAGTTTAACGCCGCTTTCAAGAGTTTTTCACTTATATCACAGCTGCAAGAAATATTGCAGGGAGAAAGCCCGCAACACTCAGCCTTGCGATGAAACCTGCAAGCATCGTTTGAACTTGCAAATCATGGGTAATACTGCACAGAAATTCAGTGCAGCATTTCACCAAAACATCTACAAAGGTAGAAAAAGTCTCCATAAGGGGAGCAAGAGTCTCATAGATGTTCTACCTAGTTTCATATTTTATATCAGTGATGACTTCATGTTGATGTAGATGTTAGGAACTACTAATTCTAACAGTCCATTCACATATATTGAATCATCAACAGAAAAAGTCATAAAAATTAGAGAAGGAAAATCAGAAAGTTGCAGTCATTGTTGGAAAGGATTCAGTGATGACTGAAATTGGTAATACTGACTTTGAGAATCCTTTGTTGACTTCATTTGATTGTGGATCATCTGCAGCACATATCATTTCAACACAGGTGTTCTTGAATATTTTAAAGCTTCTTATGTCATTTTACAGATTGCAAAACACTCTAACCAAGGAGACAAGGAGAATCAAACCATTATCTTTTTTGAACACTCACGGATAGGAGACAGATTCTTTAAAGCACTGGAAGAATACAGACATGAACCATTATAATATGTCTTCCATGAAGCTCAAGCTATGACAGTGGCTGAAATAAAGCTTATCCTTCATCCTAAGACTTCTTCACTGTTCCACAGACTCACACCAATTATCATCATGCTGGTAACTCCAGAAATGTCCTGCCTTCTGCATATCTGGAATCATTCAAACAGCTTATCCTTCATCCTAAGTCTTCTTCACTGACACACAGACTCACACCAATTATCATCATGCTGGTAAATCCAGAAATGACCTGCCTTCTGCATATCTGGAATCATTCAAACAGCTTATCCTTCATCCAAATCTTCTTCACTGACACACGGACTCACACCAATTATCATCATGCTGGTAAATCCAGAAATGTCCTGCCTTCTGGAATCTGGAATCATTCTGGAATGAAATCATGTCATCCAGGACTCTGATTCACATTTGGTCCTCCTGGAATATTCCAGTAGTTGTGATAATCCCTTATATAAGGGTGGGATATATTGTTCACTGCCATGTGGGCAATATTTCTGCCACAAGCATTCTTTCTCCACAAGAGGCAATTTGGGATGAGGATGATGCTTTTGGGATTTCCTCAAGGAGTCCATATTCACAAAACCTGCACTTTTGATGTCATTTCAGGGAGAGTGTTCTTGTAAAACTGCAGCAGTGGTTGAACATGAGTAATGTTCAGACATTGTAGGATATATTGTATGTTTGGGGTGTCCAACTTCATATTTGATGACACTGGTAGCCCTGATTTTTTTTCCTGTTTGAATTCTCATCCTGTGGGGTATTCAGTTTGGTTCCTTAGATACCTTGTTGGATACATTGTATGTCAGGGGTGTCAAATTCCTCATATTTGGTGAAGAGAAGACCTGATATTCATGAGTGAGTTTTATGCCGCTTGGGCAATATTTCAGTCATTAGCGGCATTTGATATTCATGCCTGGTTGGTCAATCAGTTGGTTTCTCAGACACCTTGTTGGACATATTGTATGTCAGGGGTGTCAAATTCCTCATATTTGGTGAAGAGAAGTCGTGATATTCATGCCTGGTTGGTTATTCTCAGACAGTGTGGGATTAATGTACGTCAGGGGTTTCAACTTCCTCATATTTCATGAATAGTATCCCTGATTAAATTTCCATCCTGTTGGTGTATCAATTTAAATACTTTTAATAACTTTGATAATCTTTTTCTGTGACTGTGCGAAATGTCCAAATTTCAGAATTAATGAACACAAGTAGAGTCTCCAAAAGTCTGCAAGAAATCAAGAGGCATTCAAAATCCTGAATTTTTGGATTAATTTGCCTCAATTTATCTCTTGTTTTGAGTGAGTGTCAGTTTTGGTTAATTAAGTCCTTGTCCACAGTAGAGTAGTTACACCATGCCGAACCCCTGGTTTCCTTCGTTGATCGCCAGCAACAGGGATTGGTGAAAGCGTTCAATATTCTCGTAGTCTGGTAAACACAGCTGGTTGAAGCTAGAAAATAGGACAAAATATTATTTTCAATGTTTTCAGTATACAAGTTTATCACATTACCGTAATTTTCTACTAGATTGGCATTCTAGAAGTTGTTAAAAATAGAGCCATTGGCTCTGTAGCTCATCAGGCATCATATCAAGTTTGCTTTATACAGGCCAGATGAGCTTAAAATGAAACTGATGTTACCTATTGCAAGAAAACCTATAAAAAAATTACAAAACAAATGTAACGATTTCGGAATAAACTTCCTTACCCAAATGATTTATTATTATTCAACACTTTCTAGATCGCCAATATCAGACAGTGAAAGAAGTCCACACTAAAATATCCAAGGAGAAACAAATTTGCCATAGACTGTCATCTAATGGAGAAAAATAGGTTTTTAAGATTGTGACCCCTGTGAACCTATTTGGGGTCATGGGGTCACGAAACCTACAATTTAGAATCCCAATTGGCCAAGGAGTCTACATGCAGTCTTTCAGCTCAATAGACCTTTAGGAGCTAAAGATGATGATGAAAATAAGTTTTTAAGGTTGTGACCCCTGTGACCCTATTTGGGGTCATGGGGTCACGAAATCTACAATTTAGAATCCCCATTGGCCAAAGAGTCTGCACATATCGTTTTTAACTCTCTAGTCCTTTTAGAACTGGAGAAGAAGATGAAAATAGGTTTTTAAGGTTGTGACCCCTGTAAACCTATTTGGGGTCACAGAGTCACTAAAGTTACAAATTAGAATCCCCATTGGCCAAGGAGTCTGCACATATAATTTTTAACTCTCTACTCCTTTTGGAACTGGAGAAGAAGATGAAAATAGGTTTTTAAAGTTGTAACCCCTGTATTTGGGGTCACAGGGTCACCAAAGTTACAAATTAGAATCTCCATATGCTAAGGTACCTGTACACAAAATTTCAGCTCTCTAATGTGTATGGTTCATGAGGAGAAGTCGAAAGTGTCAAAAGTTTACGGACGGACGGACGACGGACGGACGGACGCCGGACGCGGGCCATGCCATAAGCCCATCTGGACTTTCAGTCCTGATGAGCTAAAAATAAAACTATAGACAATTCTAATGGATGAGCAACTCCTTATTTTGTCAAAGAAGAAATTGCTTATTTTTTATTTGTTTGATTGAAGGTTCATTGATGATATTAATCACTGATTTATGTGTCTCCCTTATATTCAGATTTGTGATTAAATACTAATTCCTATTACAAGAGTAATGAAATATGTTTATGTATATTTATCCCTTCTAATCAACCCGTCCCTTATGGTTCAGATAATATTAAGTCACTGCAACTACCTTTGCTAACATAAAATCACAAATCCCTAAACATCAACCAAATCCTTTGCAAGTCATCGTCCCTATTTTGAACATCATTCATCCCATAAAGACACGTTTCAATCCATCCATCAATTTTATCATCTTTTTAGCTATCAATCATCTACCTTTTCTACCCCAAATGTCCATTTATTCAAGTATGTATCCATCCATCCATCCATTCAATCCATCCATGTACCCATCCACCCATCCATGCTTGCATGCATCAACCAATCAATCCATCCACTTTACCACCATCCACCCATCCATCCACCCACCAACCAATCAACCCACCAACCAATCAACCCACCAACCAATCCATCCATCCATCCATCCATCCATCCATCCATCCAAACCATCCAATCCAATCCATCCATCCATCCATCCATCCATCCATCCATCCATCCATCCATCCATCCATCCATCCATCCAATCCATCCATTCATCCATTCATCCATCCATCCATCCATCCATCCATCCATCCATCCATCCAATCCATCCATCCATTCATCCATTCATCCATTCATCCATTCATCCATTCATCCATCCATCAATCAATCCACCCATTCATCCATCCATCAATCCATCAATCCATCCATCCATCATCAAATGTTTCCACTATCCATTTTTTCATTAACACAACATCCACAACTCAACACAACATCCACAACTCAACACAACATCCACAACTCAACACCACTCACCATGTATGTGCTGTAGGGAGACTGTTGTAGCTCGGCGAGGAGCTCAACTGAATCTTGGGATTGAGCTCACCAAACCCACCCGGGGGAAGTTGTGAACATCCTGTTGTGAATTGTAGAAGTCTCGCAATCTGCTCCTCTGTGAAACTTGCTACAATCGTCCAGAACCAGTCCAAAACCTGGAATAATAGATGTCACTTGAGGATTGTTTTGAACTATTGACTTATTGGAACATATGTCATTAAGTTATATTTCAGAGTAAGTCCAAGACCCTTAACAATAAATTGAAACTAATTGTCAGGAACTTGGTTATGGACCAGGGTCCAAGTCCACCAACAATAGATTTCATTTGAGGACATTATTGTCAGGAACTTAGTTATGGACCTGTCAACTCTGCAGACCATATTTATCAATTTAGTAAGGAACTGTTTTCTTACAAGAATACGCTGCTAATGGCTGAAATATTGCCCAGAAGTGTAAAATAAATCACTCACTCACTCTCACAAGAAGATTTTAACATTAAAAGATACATGTGTATACTCCACAACCAGTCAAAGGCCTAGAACAATAGATTCAATATGAAGAAGTCTGAAGATGCAAGATACAATATGTTATTTGATTGAAATTGTTGACTTCTTCTCACTAACAGTCATACATACAAATGCATGCCATAGCTCATCTGAAAGCTGAAACACTGCTGTTTTATCGTTTTCCTCCTTTCTGTGCAGAAAACACTAGTGTGACTTAAGTCATTAAGGTAGCCTCAAGCTTAGTGCAATGTTAAAGAATGGCACTAAAGTAAACCTTAGTGCTAAGTCAATTTGTTCAATGACCCCCTGGCCTTTATTTTTCAGCAGTTTTGGAGCTACATCAATTTTTAAAATGATATCTTGAAAAAAAGGATTTTTACACCTCATGTTCAAAGGGGCATAACTCTGTAGGGAAATTTCTGTTAAATCTGTTTCTTCATTTTTGTCAAATGGTTGAATTAATCATTATTCAGTAATTAAATTGGTTTAAATGAATACCTTAGTAAAAGCCGGACTTGATCCCACCACTACATGATGCAGTTTGAAGTCTGCTATGCTGTAGTTCCCCGTGCCACACATCAGAAGCTGGAACAATGAATAGTCATTAGGATGTGAGGCCAAATACACTTGACAATCATTTAGTCTACAACGACATATTATGGATTTAAGGCTGCATAATTTAACCTGTATACCTGTATTTTGCAATGATTGTTTGAAATACAATTTGGTCCCTACAATCGATCAGTGGTTTGAAATATCGACTATCCCTTCTTAAATTTGACAAGCCCTGCAATATGAAAACAGTTAGTATCTCCAGTATCAGCTGCAAAGAGGGGCTGTCATCTTAGCAACAACATGACATCATGGCCATCATTGTCAGTGGTTGGGCCTTTCTTAGGGAAGTAACTCTGTTTTCCCACTTTCATGTGGAGCTACGGCCGTTGTTGACGTAGTCACGCGCGCAATGGATACCAATGGCGTGTTTGTATCCTATCTCCGTTACATTTTCCTTGATTTCTGGGTGAAATGGCACTTACAGTGAAAATAAATGTGATTTAGGGTGAGTAGTTTTCCTAAGATTATGAGTATGTTTAGAGATAGTTTGTGTGACATTTTCTAACTGCAGAGTGATTGTTTCAAATGTGGGCCCACTGATTTTCATTCCCCTTATGCTCAGTCGACAGTGGGACCACAATTAGAGAATTAGAATTTGTACGTAAATTAACACATTTTTTCAAAAAAAGGAGCACTATATTAATGACATTACATTTCAGAGGGAAAGATTTCTACATTTTCTAATATTTCCCATCCAATAACAATACAAGATATTCACATAGACTTGATGGAAATTGTTCAACATTCTAATCTATTTCACATCCAATAGATTTGAAGGTAAAGGTTCAACATTCTGTAATACTTGTGATGTATTGACATTCTATAATATTTCCCATCAAGTAATTTTGATGGAAAAGGTTCACCGATATGCAAGATATTTTTGATGTCTGATGGTAATGTTTATTTCGTATGAGAACATAATAGTACTGTGTCTAGAATGTTTTCCCTCCAGATAAGTTACTTTTCTACAGTTATACGCTTGTCAATATGCAAAATTGTCGGTACCGTGATGATAACAAATGTTGGCCCACGTCATCTCGGCTCTATATAGGAAGCAGTTCAAGTGGGCCCACAATTACGATAACCCAGAAGATGAGCGAACTTTGCTGATAAAGTCACTATTACTAAATAAGAAAACATGATAAACGTACTTAGTACTAGCATGTCTTAATTTACTTGTAATCAATTATTTATTTGTGAATACAGAACTAAGTGGCATAGCTTCCATAGGTTCAATCAGAGTTACTTCCCTTAGAAAGAGCCCAACCACCTATAATGAGGTTGTTCCATGTTCTATTGTTATTGTCATTTCTGACTGATAACAATATTTATTTGCGTCGATATATCTGGGTATTTCACCGCAAATCATATAATAAAACTTCTAAATGGTCTTCAAAGACTGTACATACCTCCAGCTCATTCTCATCGAAGATGCTGAGCAGGTTGTCTGGGATGAGCTCATTGAGTCCCTTCAGGAAAGCTTCCACCTCCTCCTTGACCGCTGTGGTCAGTCTGTACTGGGAGAGGAGGTCAAGGTACCTCAACTTGTTCCTGTTGGTCACTGGCTCTCGGCTCCCGTGTTGTACCAGGTCAACAGTCTGTAGAAGATATAGAGGATATCATACTACGCGACAATAGTTTAGACTCACCATCAAATGATGCTATGAAATTGTGGTATTGGTGGGTATGGTGAAATTGATTTATGCTTTCTCAAACCTCAATCTGGATGAACACGTCCATCATGAAAGTTTACTGACAAATACTCAGGTTAAGTCCATGGACTTTTTTGACAAGTCAATTTTTTACATCATTAGGACCCTTGTAACGAGGACAATTTTTGATAATTGGACTTCAAATGTTTAAGTTTCTTTAAATCATTGTTACAGCGTTAAGTCCAAGACATGAAGCATAGAATCACTAGTTCTTAAGATATTAGCGATAGAAAATAGGACATAACACTTTTCAATGAGTCTATTCAACTTCTGTCTTGTAGTATATCAGTGTCCATGACATGGTATGTTCAAGCCACGAGTGGCTAAATATCAATATTTAACAAATGTCGTAAACATAGTATGTCATTGGCACGAATATGATATTTTGTTTATTACCATGGCCCCAAAATTGAAAAGAATACTCTAAACATACTCCTTAGGCAGACTAGAACCCTGCCTGCCTGTATAGATAACAACATCATAGGACAAGTGAACATCATAGCATTGTTTATAACTTGAAGTCACAACTAAAAAGTGATACGTATGTTGCCATTGGGGATCATATAAAAAACTAGAACCTCAATATAACTGTCATTGTAGGTAAAAATCAAGTTATGGCTGCTAATATTATTGCAGAGAAAGTCCACAACATCATCATGGCTTTGCATTGTGTTGGAACTTGTCGGCTAGGGCTGAAACTAGCGAATAATGGTACTGAGGATTCAAAATTCCGGACCTCTTAATCTGAGGCCAAACATGATGATGACCACAATGCTAACTTAAAACTTCAAAATATATACACATATGATACCCCAAAAAAGAAATAAAGTTATAGAAAAAATCTTAAAAATTTATTATTCATCTATATAAAAGTGAAAACATATGTACTTCGAGCCGAGATAATTGAACCTGCACAGTTTTGGAATATCCAACCTCAAACTCATTTCATGAAATATATTTATGCTACACTATAGTGACATGAATTTGGAAATAATGTTTTTGTTCATTGTCTGCAGCCTTACCTTGAGGAGTTGGCCAGTAGGAGTGTACTCCTCCTCAGAGAAGGTCAGCCTCATCTCCTCAATATCATGCTCCTCGATGTAGCGGATCTTCGTCTTGAAGAACTCAGGGTCATCCGTCTCAAAATACTGCAGCGAGAAATAAGTTACCTTTTTACTTTTAGGTGCTGATTATCATATGAGATTATCTCTAAGGAAGCAATAGTTTCGCCATACAACTTCTTTATTCAAGAATTTGAATAAAGAAGTTGTATATCCATTATGTTGCCTTCATCACCTCAACTTCGTAAATACCCATCTAAGAATACCAAATTGCTAGTCGTTGCTAGCCCAAAGCTACAATTTATAATCCTCACTAGCCAAAGAGTCTGTACACAAAGTTTCAGCTTTTTAGGCCTTATGGTTCTGGAAAAGAAGATGAAAATAGGTATTTAGGGCGTGGCATATGTGGCCCTTATTAGGGGTCACAGGGCCACCAAAGCTACAATTTATAATCTTCACTAGTCAAGGAGTCTGTACACAAAGTTTCAGCTTTCTAGGCCTTATGGTTCTGGAGAAGAAGTCGAAATTCCACAAAGTTTACGGACGGACGGACGTCGGATACCATGCCATGCCATAAGCCCATCAGGCCTTACAGACCAGATGTGCTAAAAATGACACGTATGATTTTTTTCTTGCAAACTTATTATTTGAGATCTTCATAACCAGTGTTTGAAAGAGCTGATTGCCCACCAGGTTTTTCTTTCAGATAATGCTTGTTGGATAGGAATGTAGCAATCCAACTTTGACTTTGTGATGTAGGCGATTAAGAGGACACATTACAAAGATTGTCAAATCATAAGGAAGGCTCGTTGATATTTTTAAAGCCACAATACAAGCTAGCCAGTAAAGTTCTTTCAATTCAAAAGACACCTCTTTTAAATCTCATATCAAAACGAGATATTGTAGGGCCAAAACTTAAATTATTATGTGAGCATAAGTTTCTGTTCCGTTATTATGTGAGCATAAAGTTCGTCCTCGGTCAATATTGTTTTCCTCAGGTCTATAAAAACAGGTATTGACCTCATCACCAGTCCATAATTGTATACTGCCGAACTCTCAGACCAAGTTAGTCAAAGTTCACACTCACCTTATAGTTGACACGAAGCCCAATTAGCTGTGCGAGGAATGACCGAGAAAAATACGCCTTGACAAGTTGACGATAGGGCCGACCCAGTGCAGACTCGTAAAGGCACTTCCCAACAATCTTTCCTGCGAACTCGTAATATTTGAGCTTCAAGTCTGGAGGTCTGTAAGGGTTTGGGTGGACCTGGGAAATAAAAATAAAAATACATTTCCACTCTTGTCAACCATAAATATGACTGATCAATTAGCAATAATGTTAATTAATAGTCCTAATATTAAAGGTATATCAATTGGAGATACTGAATATCTCATTTCTCAATTCGCTGGTGCCACTTTCCTCATACTAGGCAAAAAAAATGCATACAGGCGACTATAGAAAGGCTGAAACAATAAGCCTCCTTTTCAGGCATTAAATGGAAATATAACACAAGTATTATGGTTATGTGCTGAGAAAAATTTGAAAAGAAAACTTTGTCGAAACAGGAATTTAGACTGGAAGAATGACTTCTTTACACTACTCGGAATCATATTTATGCACAATCTAGTAGAAATGGTACAATGCAACTATAAAGCTAAATTAAAAACCTTTAAGATATCTATGAACTTATTGTTGGCAAGTGATATAACTGCCTTAGGTCTGGATACATATATTTACAATTAACATTACGAAATCCAAACGATCTAATACATTTGACTGAAAGGTAGATGAAAATACAATGTAATTTTTCATTATTTGTGTTTAATCTGTTAGGGATTGATTGATAAAACAGTAGCAACTTTTTAGGAAGGCTGTTACCCCGATTTAACCGCTTCTCTATTTTAACTTTTTAGGAATTTCATTCGTTAATATATTCCCTTTCAGGTATAAGTTGATGCAGAATGAATTTATTCGGAGGGCTAAACATTTCATTAATTAACAATCTCATCCAAAGTGTTTGAAAATGGTGTCAAATATCAAGCAAAAACTACTTGAAGTCATTTCAGTGTGAACACCTTTAAATTATTAATGATAGGAAAAAGGATTCAAAGTTAAAAAGCTAAAAAAAACATTCATTTGAAAATGTCCTGATTTTAATAAAAAAAGTTGTCTTGCAATTGGAAGTTTATAACTCCTTTCAAAAAGTTTATCATTAATTTTTTTTTTATTGAACGTTTTTGATTAATTGTGTCACAGTTCCTTGGAAGGAAATTGTAATAAAAGCAAGACATTTTAAGCTTCATCAAGAATAAGACCAAGGTTTAAAAATTTATTTTCAGAATTAATTAGTATAGTTGTTTTTTAGCAGTGACTAATTTCAGCTGTATCTCAGTTATCCTAAGATGTGTACAATTTAATAAATCTCACCAATCCCTGGTTGTCATCAGTGAATCTGGTGAACAATCCTGATCCTGTTGGATCAAAGAGCTCCGTACACAGAAGTTCAAACCATTCTCTCCGCAATCCACCCCAATCCAGACCTTGGTTGGTAAATCAATAGTTTGTGAGAAACAAACAGAAGATAATGTCAAGCTATAGACTATGAAATGTTATTGATACATAAAGAGTATTACCCATGTGTGTCATATGACTTTTACAATACGAGTGTGAATGTTTGTATTACCTGAGCGCGAGCTACGGCTTTACACAAATTTGCACAAGATTTGTAAAAGTCACATAACACACTTCCTTGGATAATAATTTCTTTATTACACTGTCTATTCCATTTTGTTCTCTTAGAAATATCCAGAAAACGGCCTGGTTCCCTTGCAACTGCCAGCTACAGTGACATCATGAACAATGGTTTTATGACGTCACTGATGTAAATATATGGGGTGTTGGGCTTCAACAATTGTTGCTAGGCAAAAGTGATATGTGCACATGTGCTCATATTGAAAATATGTCACTACTCAACATCTTACACAATGGTCCAACTTCATGGAATCAAAATGCTTTGACATCATCAAGTAATTTGACACATCTGAAAGGGATCAATTGTATATTTTTGGGGAATGAGGCAGTTTGACTTTAAATGATGAATAGGAACTGACCCCAAAACCTTAAAATATCAAATACATGAATTTGTTGATTAGATCACGAAAATTAAACCTTGCATAATTGTGTCTTTCATAACAATGTTTTGGAGATATTCGATCCATATCACAATACATGAGGGTGAAACTGATGTTATTTTATTAAAAGTATAAAAACATACAATTGGATCGACATATTATCAAGTTGAGTTTTGTTTACTAATTCAAGGTCGAGGTTGAGGTTTGAGGTATTGATATAATCATAATGTCATAAAATCAAGTTGTTTAATCTTGTCGGTTTTTTTGCAGGAGTCTTTTAGTAACTAGATCCATTATTAAGACCAATTTTCTAAACAAAACCGGTGTTGAATTCAGGCAGGGAGAATAATTATCAGCATCTGAATGAACTCTTGGGCAAACTTTTGACAAAATCCACTAGTATGTCTTACATCATGATAGCGCCCGCTCCCCTCCATAATTGTTCCCTAATGAAAATTATTTCAAATAATTAGTTGCTGTGATGGCGCCAGCTGACATGAAACTTACCTTCTTCCCCAATGAAAGTAATTTCAAATCTTTTGCACCAATCACTGAGGTCGAAATGTTTTGTTGCCTTGTAGGACTGAAAAACAACATTTGATACACTATAAGATCTGGTTCTTATAGAAATAAATGTCTTTGAACATAAAAATATAAAATTATATGGATGGAGAAAACTAAACAATGTGCCGTTTATCAATAGAGATTAATTATTATCCGAGAATGTGTGTCATATGACTTTCGCTCCCGTAATACACAAATTTGCACTAGTTTCGAAAATGTCATGCGACACAAGTCCCAGAGTAATAATTTCCTTATTACTGATTCTATCAAATGTTACCATAGAAAATATCAAAGAAACAGGACGCTTCCCTTGCGACACTGATGTCATGCACAATGGTGTTATGACGTCACAGACAAGTTAATATGGGAACTCCCGCTACAGCAAAATTGCTAGGCAAAAGTTCTATGTGCAAATGTGCTCATATTAAAAATATGTTACTACTTATTTTCAACCATATGAATTATTAACATTTTTATGAAATGAGTGAGGGGTTTGGTATTTTATGAGTGAAAGTGAGTTAAATTTTAAAACGCCGACATGACCTTCGCGACCAGGGTTAGAATAGTGATGTCATGCCTAATGATTATGACGTCACATCATTTTGTCAACGAGAGATGTTATTAAACAATGAGCAATAACATTGTAGTAATATTAAACAGCAATATCCTCAATGATCGAGTAACAAAATGTAATAAACATTGTTAATCAATTGTATTCTGTATGCCATAGGGTAGTTTAATGTTAAACAATATATCATCTTACTCTTTATTTTTTTATCAAAGATTCGGTAAGCCTTCAAACAAAGCCTAGTACTCACACTGTAGAGGAGTTTGGATCTGTCTATGCGGATCGGTAGGCAGGAATGAGCTCGTTTGTTGTGCAATTGTCGAACCTCGTGACTGAAAAATGTTTGCTTGTCAAAGAAGGTTTCAGACCCTCCTGAAAAAGAAATGAATTAAATTAATTTAATTCATTTAAAATATTTGTTTTTGAAATAATACAACTAAACTCATTATTTGAGTCTACTTTAAAAATTTCATCTTGTTAGGAATCTAAATTCTACTCAGAAAATTAGTTTTGACTACGTGTGAAGGTTTAAAGTCAATGTTAGTCTATGAGAGTGGATAAACAACAAGAATCAGGATGAAGTCTGTATTTTAACAATTGAGTTATTGTTTAAGCCGTTTGGTAATATTTCAGCGATTTTCAGCGTTTTTGCCTATTTAGGAATATCATAATCACATTGTCCTTATCACACAAATTTTATTAATTGTGTACCTTATCTTGACTCATAAAACACAACCATATCTAACATTGGTTTATGATATTGCACAAATTACAATAACACAAAATCCTATTCTTATGTGCTGCTCCTTTAAGTAACAAATAAGAAAGAAAAAATTGAAAAAGCAGTCCTATATCTAAGAAAGGCCAAACATGTTGATTTTTCAATGTTTTCATTAAAATCATTACTCCCTAACTATCTAAGTTATCTAAACAATTAATACATCTATGGATGCAGAAATGTAAGCTAAACAATATTTCTGATATACTTTATTAACAAAATATCAATAGCTAAAGTGATAAGTGTCATTAAATCACACAGGCTCTAAACCAGCCAATTTTCATGACAGACTTCACAACTCTGTATCTCAAAAACGGTGACAGATAATTTGACCAATGTTTTTGTACTGTAGAATCTCTGTAGAATAATGTCATAGCTGACATTGGCCGCGATGATGAATTTTCTTCTAAGACTTAAAGTTGAATATCATGTGAAACTTGTCATTTTGATGAAGAATAAGTGACCATATACCTGTTTGACAAAAATGCATGCTCAGGTAAAACACTGTGTGAAGGTCTAAGAGGAAGTCTTGAAAACCTAAGTACTGCGGCAACAGTCCTAGTTATTAGGCACAAAAAATGGTTTCTGGTATTTGCATACAGGCAAAAATTATGCAATGACAGATTTTTTTATATTTCCAAAATATTTTTTAAATATCGAATATGATGAAAATTCAACAATATTGGAAACAAATATATAAATATAAACTTTTGATCACTTTATTACTTGTTTTTAAAGACCTATACAAACAGAAACGAGTTATATTTTAGAAATTCACGTATCAATATTTTTGCTAAGCCAGGGTACTACATTTTTATTTTTCCCCTTGTCAACATCTTAAAAAAAGGCTTGGTGCATCATCATCATCATCATCCGCTTTAGATTATCCAGGCCGTAATTAATCCTCTAGGGTAAGGCCTGTCTGTAGGTCGAGAGCGGGGTCTTCCTCTCCAGGCTGCATAGGTTTGAAACTGACGCGGGCGGAAACCAGAAAAAAATAGAGCCATGGGCTCTGTAGCTCATCAGACTTTTGATGGAAAAAGGTTTTGACCCCTGTGACCCCATTTAGGGTCATTGGGTCACAAAATCTACAAGTTTGAATCCCCATTGGCCAAGGAGTCTACACACAACTTTTTAGCTCTCTAGACCATTTGGAACTGGAGGAGAAGATGAAAATAGGTTTTGAAGGTTGTGACCCCTGTGACCCCATTTGGGGTCATGGGGTCACCAAACCTAAAATTTAGAATTCCCATTTGCCCAGGAGTCTACATACAACTTTTCAGCTCTCTAGACCTTTTGAAACTGGAGAAGAAGGAGTAAAATTGGTTTTTAAGGCTTTGACCCCTTTGACCCCAATTGGGGTCAAGGGGTAACCAAACCTTAAAATTTAGAATCCTCATTGGCCAAGGAGTCTACATACAACTTTTTAGCTCTCTCGACCTTTTGGATCTGGAGAAGAAGATGAAAATAGGTTTTTAAGGTTTTGACCCCTGTGACCCCAATTGGGGTCATGACGTCATGAAATCTACAATTTAGAATCCCCATTGGCCAAGGAGTCTACACACAACTTTTCAGCTCTCTAGACCTTTTGGATCTGGAGAAGAAGATGAAAATAGGTTTTTAAGGTTTTGACCCCTGTGACCCCAATTGGGGTCATGACGTCATGAAATCTACAATTTAGAATCCCCATTGGCCAAGGAGTCTACACACAACCTTTTTAGCTCTCTAGACCTTTTGGAACTGGAGAAAAAGATGAAAATAGGTTTTTAAGGTTTTGACCCCTGTGACCCCAATTGGGGTCATGAGGTCATGAAATCTGCAATTTAGAATCCTCATTGGCCAAGGAGTCTACACACAACCTTTTTAGCTCTCTAGACCTTTTGGAACTGGAGAAGAAGATGAAAATAGGTTTTAAAGGTTTTGACCCCTGTGACCCCAATTGGGGTCATGAGGTCATGAAATCTACAATTTAGAATCTTCATTGGCCAAGAAGTCTACACACAACTTTTGAGCTCTCTAGACCTTTTGGAACTGAAGAAGAAGATGAAAATAGGTTTTTAAGGTTTTGACCCCTGTGACCCCATTTGGGGTCATGAGGTCATGAAATCTACAATTTAGAATCCCCAATTGCCATGGAGTCTCCACATCAAAATTGAGCTCTCTAGAGTCATTGGTTCTGGAGAAGAAGTCGAAAATGTGAAAAGTTTACGGATGGACGGACGGACGGACGGACGGACAGACGGACGGACGGAAGCCGGACGCCATGCCATGCCATAAGCCCATCGGGTCTTTCAGACCTGATGAGCTAAAAATTACTTTTTTTCTAGGCCGTATTATCATTACCTATGTTTTTTAGCAGGTAGGTTGTGAAGGTGGCTGCTATGATGTTTCTGTCCTTAGCAGCGAGGACGATGGGAGGTTGTGCCCCGTCATCTATCGTAAACACTGGCGCTTCGTACTGATTGTTGAACCCGTTGAAGTAAAACTGGAACAGGTATCATAGAATTGAAACGTTGGAACAAGAGTCATCAGTAGATGACATATCTGAACCTGCCACCAATAAATCAAAATCATCTAAGGTAAAAGGACAAAGTTGAAATTCTAAGTCCTCTTTCAATGAAACCTGAAAAAAAAAAAAAAATCAAAATGTTTTTTGTTTTTTTTCAAATCCAAAGAAGTTGATATTCAAAAAGATGCATCTACACATGCTGACTGATCCAAATACCAAGTCTAAATGAGCTAGGTAATATAGTTTTGGAGTTATGCTCAAGAAAATGAGTACCGGTATACAGCCAGAGGTACAGGGGAATGACCGTTTCCCACAGTATTACTTGATCAGATAATATCTTATACCCCGATATTTAATCTAATATAATATAACCCCTTAGAAAACAATATTCAAAAAATGTGCTCAACATATTTAAATCATATTTCCAATTTTCCCCAAAAGTTAAGCTTTGAAGAGTCATACTTGAACTGATTCAATCAGGATATAAATAATCATATCTGACAAAGTTAAAGCATTGATACAAACCTTTGTGGAAGGACAAACTCGGAATG
Source organism: Steromphala cineraria (assembly GCA_916613615.1). Lineage (NCBI taxonomy): Eukaryota > Metazoa > Mollusca > Gastropoda > Trochida > Trochidae > Steromphala > Steromphala cineraria. Next base: position 41,749,315 of record OU744724.1, on the reverse strand, counting down.
TATAAAGCTTCTTCCCTATGATTTTCAAGTAAAACTCCTTTAGTGTTAATTGCTGTAATGAAAAAGAAAATTTGTTTAAAAAACCAAATACTGGGCTTAAATTTACAGTTAATTCAGCGTCAATAACAATAACAATACTCTGGAAAATTGTAAATTGTCACATGAAGTTAATATCCTAAGAATCTTTCTGTATCATGTATGTCACATCAATGAGCCTCTTATAGACATTGTGTTAAAAACTTATCAGTGATAAATTTTCTTAATTAAATATAAGAATTGAAAATTTATTTAAAAAGGAACATATTTTAATCATAAACATGATAAGAAAATAATTCAGAAGCTCTTCAACCAAGAAAACATTTTGAAACTTAATAGTAATATATAAAGGTAATACAAATAAGTTTACTATTTTACCTTAGGTGATATGTAAACATAAACTTTCTTCGCCTTGTCCAGTTTTTCATGGTTACAGGATATAAGTCGAGCCTCATACCACATGTTGTGACTTTTCTTTGCTAACGTCTTGTTCACCCGCGACATCTCGTTGTCTGAAAGATATAGAAATATAATTGACAGAATGAAATACTAACATCGTCTGATGAAGTGGGTCCAACGACCCCCGAAATGTTACATTAAAATGTAGAACTTTCAATGAGTGTCATTACTGTGTTTTGACGTACTCCCCCCTTACTTGAAATAATAACACTTGATTCATATAAAATAGAGTACAAGAGTCAATAATTTTGGAGTTGGCTTAGGTGATATGGGGTTCGTTCAAGAGTATTTCACTTATATAATGGTTGCTAGTATCATTGCAGGGAGAAAGCCTGCAACACCATTGTGACTATGCATAGTGGTGAAACCTGCGACCATCGTCTGAAACTAGCAACCATGGGTGGTACTACTCTGAAATTCAGTGTAGCATTGCACCCAAACCTTACTGCGTGTAGAACAGTTCTCTACTGCAGACAAAGTTGCCGAGCCCGTTGCGGGATTTGAACTTCCTTGTTTGAAAAACTATTAAGAAGTATGAAAGTATACATGTGACATTTGTGACCTTTAATACTAGCAGACCCTCAAAAACAATCTAAATATATTCATAAAAATGTCTATAGAAAATACCTGAGAGGATTGGAACCATTGACCTAATGATGCAAAGCTGAACGCACTTACCACTACCCTATCCCGCCCTCGGAGTACAAGTTATTTTTGCATTATCAAGTTACCTTAACAACCCCTAACATCCTTCAGAGGAAAACCTTTGTTGTATAAATTAGCAAAGAAACCAATTTACAACTAACTAAACAGATTATATATGAGCCATAAAATTATTTAGTTGAATACACTTACAGCTAAGGACTAGAATATTAAAGTCTCCATTTTTCAGTTTGACGTCGCCATAGGACACCGTTGCCTGGTAACAGCCTGCTGTTTCCATGGTGATGTGCATAGTTAACCTCTTTCTGGTGGGGTCGTATATAATCTGAGTTGCAGGAACATACTTTTTGTGACTCCCAGCCTGAAACATAGGATTTTATAACAAATTTTGGACTATTGCAAAATTATACCAAAAATACCAAAACCAAGACTCCATAATACTCGTTACATCCCATTTTGAGTTTAGCTAGAAACAGTAACAGGTTAAGTCAGCTGCCCCCTCGATCAGCAACCTTTGACCCTCCAATCAAATGTGAGATGCCACAATGGATTTCTCCAATTATAAAGTGGCTATTATTTGTATTATTTGTAAGTTTGAAATTCAATGCAGCTGACGCATCCCATTACTGCCTCTAGCTAGACTCAATATGGTTGTATAGCAAATATTATTAAATTGAGGCTAGGTTAACTTATACTGCCAAAAAGACCACCATGTCTCAAATAATTTCAGATGCAACGCAATTGAACTTAACATCATAAACATAGTGTAAGTTATAACATTGCATTTTTTTAAAATTTCCATAAAGCAGACTTTAAAATAGATATGGAAATAAACTTTTACAATAATTATGACATCCAAATCCTGCAAACAGTAAAAAATATGAAAATTGAAGCATTCATAAAATCTATCCTTTCTATCAATCTTCAGACATTATTGAATGAGTTGATTCTATGCTTATTGCAAAAGAGACAAATAATAGATCATTTTGGCAACATTTGTCAATCCAAAGATAGATAAATATGAGGCATATAATGCTACAAATGGTCTGTAGCTTCCATAGGGTGATTCACAAAGTTGCATGCATATTGTTAAACAAAACCTAGTGTTATAATTTCTAGTAACATATTTTGTTCATATCAATTTGTTGTCAGTTATTCAACCGTTCCCTAACTATCAAAATATCTAATTGTTTAAATTTGACACTGCAAACAATGAGATATAAGGTGCAATGTTTGACAATATCGATACCCACACTGGTAATCTACACCACAAGTATATTAAACCTGCAAGATAAGATATTAAGCATGTTAGGTGCATGTTAAAATAAGTTTTCAAAATTCTTCTAGAAGTTTGCAGTCCAGAGATGATACCCAAATTGCTCTTACACCATACAACAGATGCGAACTAAAAGCACCAAATACACAAATACTGGGCGTAGCTCAGTGGTAGAGTGTCCACTCATCATCCGGAAGACTGGGGTTCTATTCCCGTTCGCATCATACCAAAAGCCGTTCAAAGATTGGAGTTGTTGCTGCTCTGCTTGACACTCAGCATTGTAAAGGCAGAACAACTCATTAACTGGTGCTGCACTGTGGCTGCCGGATGCCATGGGCACAAATCAAATCTCCAATGTACATGTACTGAGGATAATATAGTGTTATTATTATTAATATCAATTGCCCTGGTGAAGTCCTGTGCAGGAATCGAACCATCCTGTCTCAGGGTACGAATGTTACGCTAACTCCACTAATCTGTACCCTGAGCTCAAAAGCTAGATACGTTCGCACAGCCCGACTTGGGATATAACCAACCAATTCATTGTCACGTTGAAATTTTTATCGAGAAGGTGGCGAGAAAATGATTTGATTGGCTTTATCCCAAGTCTGGCCACGCAAGCGAATCTAGCTTCTGTACAGATTAGTGAAGTTAGAGTAACGTTCGTACCCTGAGACAGGATGGATTCGAACCCACACCCAATGAGTCAGGTAACACCGCCAGCAATGACCATACCAGCAGCTTACCAACTCACCCATTTAGCCATCTATCTATCAATCACTCCGACCCACCTCCCGAACTCTGATCTTGAAGTAGTTGTTCTGGTCTGTCTTGTAGGCGGCGAGGTTCCCGAACGAGTCCTTGGTCTCTATAGTGAGTGGATGGGAGGTCCCCGCTGAACACACCACGGTGGAGCTGTAGTTCATGAAGCTTGTTTGGCCGGCATCTATAGGACCTGTGGAGATGAGTTGAACAAAATCTTTGTAAATCTGAATTAAGCTAAAAAGGAGGGGGGTGTCGCTACAATACAAATAGAGAACCAGACAGGTGACATTTTAATGAATTGATTTGAATAATTAATTAATTATTTTAATTATACTTTTCTCATGTTGAACAAACATTAGCACGACTCTTAAGTATCATTTATTCTATATGATGACCAGCCCATTACTTCCTCAAGCATACCATAGACAAGCGCCTCCCTTGTTTTGAAACTGAATAAAGGCAAGGTTTTTAATTCAATTTATAGATTCTGGGGGGGGGGGGGGGGTCAAAAAGGCCAAGGGTAGGAGGCAAAAACAATAAAGTTGCAAATTGGCCAGATTGTACATGAGAGTTATCAGATGGGTAAAATCTGTTCAGAAATTGATATTAGTCATAGTGATAGTCAAGATATACAGCGATACATCCATGCTATCCATTGTCCATTGTTCTGGAAGAGGCAGTTGTGAATAATTGGGTCTCTAGTGTCTTTCAGAATGCCTGGTAGCACAGGGTGGGTAGCTACTGGTATCACAAAATTTTCTCTCATCTTAATTTGTCCAAAACATTTTGGGGACATTCTGAGTAGTTTTCCTGTCTAACTGGTTAAAAACTTCCCTTAAGCTATTCCAAACAAACCTGCTGCCCAAATTGTTGAATTCGATACCTTATATACTAATTCTGTTATATGCCGCTGATTTCCAAACACAGTATGTTTATCTCCTAATTGACATCCTGTGTCATAATGAATTGATAAGTTGAATTCTGTTAGTGTACAATAACTCTGAATAGGAATGTAACGATATAATTGAAAGATTTGACTTGGTCAGAACCTTACAGTCATTTTAAAGGAATGAAAAATAAATGAAAGAAACAAAAAAATTTAATATTAAGGACAATTTTGCATACCTCTTGCAAGATCAAATTCTAATTATCTAAAGATATTGTGTTTTCATATTCAAGATAAGCTTTTATTTTGAAAGAATTTCAATGATTTCAATGATATTGAATGTCTATATTAGGTTATACAAGCATAAAAACTCATTCAGAACAATTTGAATATATGAATATCAATTCAAAGAGGGTAAGTATTTTTTTTTGTAAAACATATCCAAATGTTAGATTATTTTTATCAAAATAAAAATATTTTAGAATTTAACCTACCTGCTTCGAACATTTTTACGAAGGGACTTCCTTTGATGTGCTTTGCACCGATCATAACTGAGATTTTATATTCTCCTGATTTATGGACGGTAAAAGAAACTTTGGCAAGATTGGCATCGGAGGGGTCAACACTGCCGTATTCCATTGTGGTGCCAACTTTGACCCCTGTATGCATGATTTCCACAAGAATTCCATCAGCGTTAGAGACAGGATATGGTTTGCCACTTTTCTGGAAGAACTGGAACAGAAAGAAATTTAGTTATTGATTAATTGGAAAACCATTCATGTTTGATGTCTTATTTTTTAATCATTACTAAGAACATATTTTTAATGGATAAATCGATGAAGGGGGTCTATCAGCAAAAATGTAACTGCAAAATTCTGCCTCTCCTGTTCCTTCGGCTTCACGGGTTTATGACGGTTATCCCAATCTTTTAAAGGCAACACTCTATAGGGTTTCATCCGCCATTTTGAAATGCTAGCATTGCGAGAAAACAAATGTGCTGTATTATGCTAATTCATTAACAATATTAAGAAATAACTATTTGATTGATAGAAGAGGAGCATACCGGTATATACAAATAATTCATAATAAAAGTTATCAGTATGACAGAATTTACCACAAAAAATACCCCGCTCGAATGGTCCCTTTAAAGTATAATAATTGTTTTGCATTGATGGTAAGCGGACAGATGGACGGTTGGATGAAAAGAATATTTATGTAAAGACAAACAGATTAACAAAATGAAAAGAAAAACAGAATGTTGCTGCTTATTATGTTGAATTAATATAAGCACATATTGTATGGCACATATCAAAACCAAATAAAATATGATTAAAACTCATTATACGCCAGTTAACTTGTAACATTATCTGAGAACAGAAGCTATTGCAATGCAGTAGCGTTCGGTTGCATTGCTACTTGGTAATTCAGTGCACAAATGATGTATAGTAATGGGTCTGTAGTTTTATAGCCATAACAATTCACATCATATTTCCAGACAGACAATCTCACAAATCCATGGTTTTCAATTTGCCCTGATCACTGTAGACAACTATTATCACTGCTAATGTCGTGTTATGATTACACCTTCCAGCTTGCACGTACATTACCTCGCTAATGACTGTCAATCAACCAAGATGATCAGCTGATCAATGCATGAGTGTGAATTTGTTGACCTGATGAATATCTACAGGGGAATATTCAGGGGTTGCAAAGACACATTCAATCACCAACAGATTGTAATTTTCATAAAAGTTAAAAGGTTCTACAATAATATATATATATATATATATTATTTTTTTTAGAAAATAACAAACTGTTATCATAATTCTGCTGATGTTCATGACTACATATGACATTCATGTTCAAAAATTTCAATTCTGTTGCTCTTGACAAAACGTGATTCTTTTCATTCAACAGTACAATTTGGTTCCAATCCACAAAAGTTAAAAGATTTCAGAACAAATATACATAGTAGTCTTTTTTTTAATAGAGAATACCAACTTTATGCATTATTCTGCTGTGGTTCATGACTACAAATGACATGCATATTCAAAAATTTGGATTGGGTTGCTCTTCGCACTTTTATCAAAAAGAGAATTTTTTTCACACTGTGACTCAACAGTATTATTTGGTTCCTTATGAAGGTTGTTTTAGAAGTCATTTTATCAAATATCTGTCATAGTGAAGCAAAACAGAAATATGAATAAAATGTAAAATATTTCAACAGTTTTAGTGTCATCATTTTTATAAGACTGGGATTAAGATCGTCAAAGAACACGCACTCTAACCATGAAAATAGCTAGACAAATTTCAAGTTTCCATCTTCTAGACATCAAATTGACAACAGACTTGTCTCACAAGAAAGGCCAGCATTGTTGACATTTACGTTAATGCTAAATGATAATTAAATCTAATGAAACTAATATGATGAATAACATTTGAAAATTACAACTCCATCAGCCAGTTTATTATTATGCACTTTCATGTAATACCTTAATTAATGTCATAAATATCAACTCTTTACTTTCTTGTAAAGAGTATTGTGATTATACTGTATAAAGCCTATGACTAATTCCACATCAAAATATATTTTTGTTTAAAGATTTTTTAAAGAGATTAGGTTTTTTTATCTGTATGTTTTTTTCTTCATATATCCTAAATTATCTTGGGTAATGACATCATCAAGACAAATAAAATGTTATGTATTCTAAAGTTGTCAGTTACCTATCTTGGACTGCATGGTTTATCTTTGCCAATGACCAAACTTGAGACACAGAAATGATAGTTTTTACTTAAAGAGACATTCTGTGAGTTGTCAGGGATCATATATGCAGGTAGGGGCAGGTAACTCCTGTTAACCATGCTTTGAGGTGAGGTGATGTGGGGTTGAACGCTGCTTTCAAGATTATTCATTTATATCGCTGCTGCTAATATTTTTGCAGGGAGAAAACCCGAAACACCATTGTGGCTATGCGCATTGCAGTGAATCCTGCGAGCATCGGCTTGAACTAGCGAACAATGGGTGGTACTGTGCTGAAATTCAGTGTAGCATTGCACCAAAACCGAACTGCGCGTAGAACAGTTCTCTTCTGCAGACAAAGTTGACGAGCCCCTGGCAGGACTCGAGCCATGGACCTCCATTGCGCTATCCCGCCCTTAACCATGCTTTGAACATGATAAACAAGATGATATGATTGGTCTGCTTACAACTAGGTTTTGACTGAACTAAACTGATGAAAATCACGCAAAGTGCTGTGTGAGGTCACCGTAAATTATCTCCGTCACAATATTTTATTTCTTGGAACTAGGTCGTTTTAATCAGACTGCACCCATGTGACTCCAACAACTCACTGACTGTCTCTTAAAGTTCACAAAACCACAAATCTATTTCACTATTTTCTTTGAAATATATGAAAGTCTGATGACAATATTGTATAGTGCGTGAAAGGTCACTCCTCAAATATGTTCAGCTTGGTAATGAAAGCCGTTTTTGAATGCCACTTTTGATGGGCTGCTAAGACCAATCTGGCCACAAACCAGTGAATGCATGACTGGTCACGCCCCCTTTTTGTGACGTCATAAACAGAATCAGCCTTGTTATCAATACATCTATCGTATGATACAACAGAAAAAAAAATTTTAATGAGAAAATGTTTTCCACTCAGTTAGATAAATCATTTGACGATGTAACACTACTAAGCATATGGTGTTAAAAGGATATCCACATCAATGGTAATTAAACAATTATTTAGGCGGCATTTCAGTTGAAATAATGATGCATTTCTCTGTATAGTCTGTTTTTTAAGTCACGCCCTTGCGAGTTTTATGGTCCCTAATCCAGGTGGATTTTTCACAGCCGATAATTACGCTATCTTAATGAAAGGCTAATAAAAGACGTTTATTTGACAAATTAACAAAAATCAAGTCCAGTTTTTATTTTGTTTAAAAATCATTCAACGAAAATCGAGAAGTGGTAAGTCGAGGTTAGTGGATGTTTAAAAAGACAGTCATATCGTCTTCCAGTTCACAATCTTGTTTATGTGAGACCGGTCATGATTTAACACTTCTGTTTGATTAATTTTCCTTTTATTGAGAAATCATATGCATTGATAGAATATCCATATTGAAAGATTGAACAACAATGCTTTAAAATGATGTAACAGGCTCTTGTAGCTCCAATGAAAGGCTTCACTTCTCATTGTTATATTTTTACTTTTAGTATGTTGTCAATTATAAATTAGCAAACATTTTACCACAAGTAACATGTTTCAATTGGGTTGTGTAATGGTGATGTATTTATAACATTTTATAACTGGTAGGGATTCAAAAGGTACTCGAGTACATGAGCCCGAGACGAGTTGAGCTGGACAACTTTTCTTGGACTCAAGGACTTGAAAAGGGGAGGTCACTGTAACTTATTTAAGTAATTTTAGACTGTTTGTGAGAAGTAAGATGATCAACATGACCATTTCAAGACATAGGTGTCAATATATTCTTGATATGACTATGTATAAGTAAAAAAATAGAGCCATTGGCTCTGTAGCTCATCAGGCATCATATCAAGTTTGCTTTATACAGGCAAGATGAGCTAAAAATGAAACTGATGTTACCTATTACAAGAAAACCTATAAAAAAATTACAAAACAAATGTATTATTATTCAACACTTTCTAGATCGCCAATATCAGACAGTGAAAGAAGTCCACACTAAAATATCCAAGGAGAAATAAATTTGTCAAAGACTGTCATCTAATGGAGAAAAATAGGTTTTTAAGATTGTGACCCCTGTGACCCTATTTGGGGTCATGGGGTCACAAAACCTACAGTTTAAAATCCCAATTGGCCAAGGAGTCTACATGCAGTCTTTCAGCTCAATAGACCTTTAGGAGCTAAAGATGATGATGAAAATAAGTTTTTAAGGTTGTGACCCCTGTGACCCTATTTGGGGTCATGGGGTCACGAAATCTATAATTTAGAATCCCCATTGGTCAAGGAGTCTGCACATATAATTTCAGCTCTCTAGACCTTTTGGAACTTGAGAAGAAGATGAAAATAGGTATTTAAGGTTGTGACCCCTGTGACCCTATTTGGGGTCACAGGGTCACCAAAGTTACAAATTAGAATCCCCATTGTCCAAGGAGTCTGCACATATCACTTTCAACTCTCTAGTCCTTGTAGAACTAGAGAAGAAGATGAAAATAGGTTTTTAAGGTTGTGACCCCTGTGACCCTATTTGGGGTCACAGGGTCACCAAAGTTACAAATTAGAATCCCCATTGTCCAAGGAGTCTGCACATATCACTTTCAACTCTCTAGTCCTTTTGGAACTGGAGAAGAAGATGAAAATAGGTATTTAAGGTTGTGACCCCTGTGACCCTATTTGGGGTCACAGGGTCACCAAAGTTCCAAATAAGAATCCCCATTGGCCAAGGAGTCTGCACATATCATTTTTAACTCTCTAGTCTTTCTGGAACTGGAGAAGAAGATGAAAATAGGTTTTTAAAGTTGTGACCCCTGTGACCCTATTTGGGGTCACAGGGTCACCAAAGTTACAAATTAGGTACTTGTACACAAAATTTCAGCTCTCTAATGTGTATGGTTCATGAGGAGAAGTCGAAAGTGTCAAAAGTTAACGGACGGACGACGGACGACGGACGGACGACGGACAGACGACGGACGGACGCCGGACGACGGGCCATGCCATAAGCCCATCTGGACTTTCAGTCCTGATGAGCTAAAAATGTAAAAATGATATTTAGATTGAACAATGATTACATGTTCTCTTAGGTAAATATAAGAATTTTGGATGCTCGGGTTCAAGCCGAGTCTGACCTCTCGAGTACTCGAGTCCAATATTTTGGACCTTGGAGGCCCCATAAACTTGAATGATCCCCTTTAGGCCCTATGAATTTCGTTTCTACAAAAAATACCTCAATAGAACTGTCCCTTTAGAAAAATACGTTTGCATGGTGTCTCATTTAACAAAACACATAAATTTCTTAGCCTATTTATTCAAACGTCATGAATGTAATCATTTAAACCAAGTGAATTTTAAACACAGTACAATAAAAATGAAAAAACTTCTACTTCAAGGAGATATAATTGCAAAACCAGTCAACCTCAAACCCTTATTAAAATAAATATTAAAAGCAGGCCTTTGATTTTCTCATTTTTTCTGCCAAATATGAAATCACCAAAAAACCAATGAAAAATATTAGCTTTCATCTTGACACCATATCATCATGCAATTCAGTCTCATCATCTCTTGAAACAACCATTATCCACGAAAACCCATCACGGGGCGTATACACGTACGCAGCTGCCATCAGAACTCAATGGCAAGTCCCAGTGCGTAATAAGCGTCAATTACATCCCTAGAGCTGCCGGCCCACAGAAGCTAGTGTTTTATTGAACAAGATGTTGTAGGGGTCAAGCATCATATTTACGATCGGCACTTTGATGAAATCCCTCGGAAATTACCCCATCTATGAATAATTTGAGCGATAAGATTGCATGGAGGCCCAGAAAGCCTCAGGAGTCGTATTTTATATCGCTGCTCTCAGCGAAGGCATAACAGGCCTATTTAGTACACGTTTTAATCAATAGTTCGGAGGATAGGATGCTCAATGTACTAGAATCGACTCCGATCCTGATTCATGGCTCTCCCGAGACTATCCTAGTAGACAAGTTAACGTTACTTTGCTAAATATGTAGACTCGAATCAAAGGATTTCCAGATTCGCTAAAAGTGCTCTTGATTAAAGGGACTGATTACTCAGATAGAGAGGCTCAACGGTTTAAGGTTTATACGGATTTAAACTAATCAATTGGTTGAAAATCTGGTGGTGCTAGTTTGTGCAAAATTTCTTATTTTACTGGTTCAGAGATACTTAAACATTAATTGCACTAGGTGCAATATAAGTAACCAGGGGCTTGTTGCACAAAAAGGACTCTACACTATGGTTTACTATTATAATGATAATAATAACTCTTTATTGTGGCATACATGGTACATTGAAAATTCATTTTGTGCAGTTTGCACCCGGCAGCCACGGTGCAGCGCCAGTTTATGCGTTGTTCTGCCTTTACAAAAGTGTCAAGCAAGGCAGCAACAACTATCACCTTTTAACGTATTTTGGTATGACGCGAACGGGAATCGAACCCCGGTCTCTCGGGTGACGAGCGAACACTCTACCACTGAGCTATGTCCCCGGTTCCATCCATTGTGCTATCCTTTAACATTGCACTAAGGCTACCTTAGTGACCTAATGCCACCTTAGTGTTTTGTGATTGGGATATATAAAGCCACATGAAAACACATTAAAAAACATTCCCTGCAGACAAAAATACACTATTTCTATACTCCCGAAGGAGGGGTCCAATTATGCAAGGTAATAAAGATACAATGAAATCATTATAATCAGTCAGGAGACAATAATAGTGGGGTATTTTTTAATTATCATTACACTGTTTCATAACCTTTGATCATCATAAATGATAGTTATTATTGAAAAAAGGTCAAGGTTATGAAAATAGAAAGAGGTTAATTTGCTTTATAACCTTAGAGGGCAGACATAACAGGGTTCATATTTTTCATATGATGCCCCAGGGCAACATTCCATTTTACATTGTGATGTAAAGGATATTGGTTGAAAATGTAATCATGAGGGTGAGGGGAAAACTGCGAGCCAGAGTGTTGTATTAAATGTATAATTAAAAATGCTAGATAATGATATAGATTCTATAGAATCTCCCAGGGATATTCTAGAATATAGGGATGTTCACCAGCAGTGTATGAAATAATTTTTCAAAATCACTAGCATACGGGGCTAGAAAGTTTCAAAGTTACTAGCCCAAATGAAAAATTACTAGCCCTATTAAGTAAAGATAAAAAAACTTAAAATCTTAATTTATGTGTTAATGTTTTCTGACATTCATTTTATAAAATCAAACACATATCTGCTCAAGATGTCTTGGCATGTGATGGGGGTGTTCGGAAACTGACACAAAATAGTACAAAATTGAATGAAAAGAAGTAAAATATTTTTTATATTATTATTATTATTATATGAATATATTATTAAACTAGATTAGCGTTTGCGGGATACCGCAAAAGCAGAGCAGCCCCGGAACTTGGGTTTCGCCTTACCCTGTTCCGCCTTTTACAGGCCTCACCAAATTGGGAATTTTCACGTGACCTTGACCTTTGACACTCAAGGTCACACAATCAATGAACACATTTCATTGAGTATAACATCATTGTAATGAAATAAAAGCGAACAATTACATGTATTGTTAGTAATTATTAGTAAACTCACCTCTGGGACGAAACGCAGCCCCTCTCTTCATTCTCCGAATGAGCCAGCAGAAGTCTAAATAAAAATAAAAAGAAATAACCTAAGTCATATTCACCATTAGTGGTATGCAGCTCCTCTCTTCACTCCTGGAGTTGTCTCCCTTTGACTGCCTATGTGGCAGCCTCATATTCTCGCACTGTAGGTAACCATCACCTGGAACAGTGAGGGGAGGAATTAGTACTCTCTGGGCGGGCGTTTATCGTTCGTCCCAGAGGTGAGTTTACTAATAATTACTAACAATACATGTAATTGTTCGCTAATTATTGGCGTAAATCTCCCCTCTGGGACGAAACGCAGTCCCGAATTTTACATAAAGGAGGAGGGATCCAGGGGATGTTAACCCCTTTACTTTAATGCCAATAATCCTTTAGGTTACAATGATCATTATTTATCTCTTTAGATCTATGTATTGCAGTACCAAAAACAACTCCAACAACACCTCATGCAGTTCTCCCGTACTTTATTATCCTTTCACCTTAACAATATCGTTAGGAGTGAGTGCACACCACTTGGTTAATGAAATAGGTAAATCTCTGAATATGACGTAATCCAACACACCTATGAGTATGTAAACCATACAGTATTCTGGTTCTTTCGAACCCGTTATGACGTCACTTCCGGTTCATGTTCCGTCATCAATTACTGATGACGTCACTTCCGGTTAATCCCTAGCTTTACGTCATACTTAGACATACTACCTAGGTGATAGAGTTTGGTGGATATACCAGTCCACAACTTAAGTGTAAATAACTACGTGTAGTACCTTCCCGTAAAACCTTCACCATAACTCAATTCACAGTATGTTCTCACCTCTTAAGTTACATGGTGACTCTAGAAGAGGTCAGTCGTCAAAAACCTCCTGACGACCCCGACCCCCCCCCTCTCTTTTCTTGTACTTGTAAGTGGTTATGCGGAGGTAACATGCTGAGCCGCTACTAGCGGACCCAGATCACAAATTCCGTCTAGAGACTGAGCAATATCTCGAAGGTACGATGAAATGAAAGTGTTCGATCCTTTCCACTGACATGCTGAGACAAGTTCTTTGATAGATACAGATTTCCACGCCGATAGTGAAGAAGCGAGAGCTCTAATCTCGTGAGGCGAGAACTTGACATTGACAGAATCCTGATCAACTGACTGATAAGCGAGTACGATGGTCTTCCTTAACCAAGACGAAATGGTATTCTTTGAGATCTCGGAATCCACCGCTGTCTTGCATGAAAGAAACAATCTCCTTCTGTTCCTCCGAAACGAAGCAGTTCTCTGGAGGTACCATCTAAGAGCCCTAACTGGGCAAAGTAATCTATCCTTGTCTGAGCGAGAGGAAGATGAAGGTAGAGCTGGTATCTTGTACACACGAGTACCTAACGGTCCTAGAGAAGCTGACTGGTTCTTAGCTAAAAACTCCGGGAGCGCACGGCAAGAGACTTCCTTGTATCCGTCTGAAAATCTGATAGAGGAATTGTCGATCGCGTGCAACTCCGATACTCTGGCAGCAGAAGCAAAGGCTAGCAAAAAGGCAGTCTTAAAGGAGAGAAACTTTAGTGTGGTAGAGTTCAAAGGTTCGTAGGGTGCTTTAAGTAGTGATTGGAGTACGATCCTTAAGTCCCACTTGGGAAAAATCGAAGGTGTGGACATATCCTTAATCTGAAAAGATCTTAACATTCTGTGTAGAGATTGATCCGTTCCCACCGATAATCCTTGTAAGTCACAAACAGAAGCTATGGCCGATCTATATCCTTCGATGGTACCGTGCTTAAGTTTCTTAACATCTCTTAAAAACAACAGGAAGTCCGCAATCATGGGAATGGATATGGCTGAGTCTAACAGTCCCACTTGCTGTCTCCAGCCGGAGAAAATCTTCCATTTGGCGTCGTATAATTTAGATGTGGAGGGTCTGACAGATTGTAGGATAGCACTCGAAGAATCTCGTCCGAAACCTTTAGATGAAAGCGATTCCTTGATAGCCTCCACACGTGAAGATTCAGTGCCGATAGATTTCCGTGAGTCTTGAGCGAAATGGGTTGGTACAACAGGTTGTCCCACAACGGCAGTTTCAGAGGATAGTCTGTTAATAGATCCAGTAGGTTCGGAAACCAAGTTCTCGTGGGCCACGCTGGTGCTACCAGAAAGATGAGACAGTCCTGAGTCGAGATCTTGGCTAACACATCTGGTATGATCTTTACTGGAGGAAAGGCGTACGCTGTCATCCCTTGCCACGATATCGAGAGAGCGTCCACTGCCCAAGCGTTTGGGTCTGGAATAGGACTGACGTAGTTTGGTAACTGGTAGTTTCGACTTGTAGCAAAAAGATCGAAAAACGGGGTCTCCCACTTGTTGACTATCAACTGGAATGCATCCTCGTGAAGAGTCCATTCCGTCGGAATCACCTGTTTGCTTCTGGATAGTGAGTCCGCTAACACGTTTAACCTTCCTGGGATGTGCCTGGCCCTGAGGTTGGCTCTGCACTGATCCGCTAGAGAGAATAGCTGTCGCGTTAAGTCCATAAGCTCCTGGGACCTGGTCCCGCCCTGCTTGTTGATGTAAGCCACCACTGTCGCATTGTCTGTCGCTATCATCAAACTTGCGTGATAAAGAAGCCTCCACCACACCTTGAGAGCTTTGATGACTGCGAGAAGCTCCAGAGAGTTTATGTGCAACATCGTTTCCTGTTTTGTCCATATCCCTTGCGCTTCCAGCGAATCCATATGGGCTCCCCAACCTTCCCTTGACGCGTCCGTGAAGATCGTGAAAGTCGGAGGAGGATCTGTGAATCGCGTTCCCGTCATCACATTGGACTCCCACGTCCACCAGTCCAGTTCGCGACACACTTGAGGAGGGCACACTAAGCGAGAATCCAATTCCTGGTGTCTGTTTGCGTTGATCCACGCCTGAGTATGCCTTAGGTTGAGGCGACCTCTGTACGTAAAGGCCTGTATCGACGTAAGAAAACCTAGGAGGGACATCCACTTCCTGAGAGTCGTGACTCGTACGGCGAGAAGAGAGAGAATCAGTTTGCGAGTTGTCAGCCAACGATCCTGTATGGGGAAAATAAAACACTTCTCCGCGTCTAGTATCGCACCTAGGAACTTGATCTTGGGTGTAGGGGTTAGTTCGGACTTCTCCGGGTGAACTATCCAACCTAGATGAGTAAAGACATGTATGGCGAACTTGGTCTGTTTGATTAGCATCACTGTAGAAATGTGCCTTCCCAGAAAATCGTCCAAGTACCCATGGATCGCAATCCCTCTCATGTGTAGAAAGTGTAGGATGGGTTTCATGACCATAGTGAATAACCAAGGCGCGATTGACACTCCGAACGGAAGAACTTGGAACTGGAATCTTCTTCCGTTTACGGCGAACCTTAGGAACTTTTGTGAGTGCTTGTGGATGGGTATATGCAAATACGCGTCCTTCAGGTCCATGCTGATGAACTTGCTGTTGGGTTGGACGAGCTTCCTCACGTTCTTCAGCGACTCCATGGTGAAAGTGGGAGGGAGCTGAAGGAAATCCTTGTTGAGAATCTTTAAGTCTATTATCATGCG
Source organism: Steromphala cineraria (assembly GCA_916613615.1). Classification (NCBI taxonomy): domain Eukaryota; kingdom Metazoa; phylum Mollusca; class Gastropoda; order Trochida; family Trochidae; genus Steromphala; species Steromphala cineraria. Next base: position 41,733,331 of record OU744724.1, on the reverse strand, counting down.
CATCTCTGTCGTATCGCGCTTCGGCACCAGAAACACTGGTGAGTAAAAACCTCGGGACGAATCGAGAGGAGAGAGTTCCACAATTGCCTCCTTCAGCAGGAGCTGCTCTATTGCCAGTAGAGCAGCGTCCAGACGCGGTCCTTGTAAGAAAAATCTCCTTCCCATCGGATGAATCGCTAGGGGCGGGCGCGTCTGGAATTGGAGCTGGTACCCGTCGGAAATCACAGAGTTGATCCAAAGATCCGGGGTGATGAGTTGCCAGTTCCGTGCGAATCGTTGCAGACGACCCCCCACTGGGGAGGAATCGACTGGCGTCACAAAATCGAAATCTAGAGAGGAGTCCATGGGCATAGCAAGATCGAAAGGGTGTAGGTTTGGAAGACCGACCGGGAAAGAGTCAGCGACGGAAGGTATTCTTGGCTCCTCTGTTTCCTCTGCCACGAAAACTGTACCTGGGAGGAGGACCTTGACTCTCCTTGGGGGTCTGAGGTTGAGTAGGAGGGGGTCGAGAGCGTTCAAAGGGCTTACTAGCTCGGTCGAAAGCAGAACGATGGAGGGGGGGTCGGGGTGTAGAGTTGGGCTGTCCACGACGACCTCGGAAGGAACCACGTTGGTTTCTGGTCTGAGCTAGCAGAGCTGAGGCGAGTTGCTGATTGAGATGTCTGTTAGTCTGAGCCTCCTGAGAAGCGATTGCCTGTGCGCACTGACCGTTGAAAATAGAGTCGGAGTTCAACGGCTGTTGGAAAAGATCCTCCTTCGTGTCGACAGGCAAATTCCTAACGGATCCTAACAGTTGAGATCTCTCAAGGGCAGTTATACGAGCCAGGGAGGCAACTTGAGCTTGGGTGGCGTCCCCCGCGGCCTGGTAAATAACGTCCAAAAAGGAGTGGGCGAGGGCAACCTCCTCTGCGCTCATGACAGTGAGTGTCTGGGGCTTGATCCCTTCATAACTATGGAAAGTCGGCGGAAGAAGTTGTCTGACACCAGCCGCAAACCAGTTAATGTAGGACAGAATGTCAACGGAATTCCTAGCCGCGGCGTCCAAATCCTTCAAGTCCTTGCGAGGAACAGACAGTTTATCTCCTTGGAATCGTGGAAGAGGTTTGGCATTAAGACGAGCAAAATCTCTGTCAACATCCGGAGCGGCAGCCGGTAAAACCCGATCGTGAATAACGTAGGAGTTCTTAAGGGGGAGCTTAGATAAGGAGGAAGCATCCTTGGCCTTGGCGAGGTTAGCATTCACAATGTCGAGACCATTCTTGACCACTGTCGAGTGAGGTAAAGAACGCTTGGGTGCCCGCTTAGGGGGAAGTATACCAGTAGAACCGAGCTCCTCAGGTAAGGGCTGTTCCAAAATTTCATCAAGCGAGGACGGCTGAGTACAAGGCTTGAGCTTGTGTAAAAAGTCAATCTTTTCAACAAAAGTCCAGTTCGGGACTAAGTCCGGAATGTCCGAAGAATCAACGGCGGGAATGATCGCTAATCCCTCATGAGAGTGGAGTTTCACATCAACCGGTTGTTTATCCTCAGATTCTAAGTCCGTTAAGATCGGGAGGAACGGCGGATTAGAAATGTTGACAAAATCAAGCGGCTCCTGTTTGTTTACAGTGTCACCCGAGCCGTGACCTACTGACCCCGAGAGGCCCGTGCCGTCCGTGGAGAGTTGCTGCGTCCGTGAGCCAAGGCACGGATCACGCGTGCTAACCGTGTCAATAGCATCCTGGACTGGGCCAGTAGCTGTGGCATTAGAGCCGTTGACGGGCTTATCACCCTGCACGCGAGACCCGCCCCGAGCCGTCCCAGAGCAGGGTACGGACAGGTTAACGGCGTCCACTACGTGTGACCCGCCCGAATCTGGGACAGAATAGTCGTCAGAACGGACTAAGGTCTTTTTCACCTGGTCAACCTGACCATCCTTAGGCAGGCCCGAGCCCGGTAAACACTGCCGTTTGGAAGTATCACCCGCCTTAACTACCGTATCCTTAGGGTCGGCGGCCCGTTTAGACGGCTTAAGCTTATCACCACGGGACGATTCAGAACTAGGAGGAATCTTACGTGAAGACCCGCCCTTAGCCAGGCTACTCGAAAGGGATTTGGAGAGAGACTTTTTCAAGGAGGCGATCTTTTCATCGTTTTTCCGTTCCATAGCTTGAAAATTGTTTTGGAATGAGGTGAACATTTCTTGTTTGAAGGAATTAAGAAAAGCCGTTAAATCATTAGGATTAGCCGTGGGATTTGCTACAGTTCCCGAAGGGGGGATAGGAGAATCCGATTCATGACCGTCCATAGCAGGGGGAGGAGTATGAGGAGCAATGGAGGAAGATTTAGCTTTCTTTGCACGTAACTCGCAGAGTTTAGCCCACGTATCTTTATCTAAGTCACTACACATAAGGCAACGCGCATCAGGAAAACAAATAGGATTCTTATCACACAGAACACAAAGGGAATGAGGATCGCGATCCGACATGAAACGTTGACAAGACACACATTTACGTTGGGTAGCCATTACGAAACACACAAGACAGTACTTCGCGGAAAACACGTTGACAGTCACAGAAAAAAATTTCACAAGTCACAAAAAACACAGTTCAAAGACACAAAAAACGAATGCGGTTGTCTGTTAAGACCCAATGTCGATATCACATACCATATAGTCCAAGAAAACACAGCACATGAAGAAGAATTGAAGAAAATTATCCAGACTTCTGAATGGCTTCCATCTCTAGAGCTAGCAGAAGAGAATATGAGGCTGCCACATAGGCAGTCAAAGGGAGACAACTCCAGGAGTGAAGAGAGGAGCTGCATACCACTAATGGTGAATATGACTTAGGTTATTTCTTTTTATTTTTATTTAGACTTCTGCTGGCTCATTCGGAGAATGAAGAGAGGGGCTGCGTTTCGTCCCAGAGGGGAGATTTACGCCAATAATTGTGTTAAATATTAAATTAATCCATTTTCTCCATATATGTTGACCTTGCTGTGACCTTGACCGTCGACATTTCGTACCCAAAACTTTGAAAATTTTGTACTTTTCAAGAGATAATATATACAAAATCTAAACTTCATAGCACAAAAACTTTTCAAGTTATTGTGTTTACAAGGAATTGCAATAACTCATATCTCATGACCTTGACCTTTGACCTTCAAGGTCACACAATAATTGAACACTTTTTATTGAGTATAACAATCATGTATTGATTAAAAGTGATCATAGTTAAAATTAAGCATTTTCGCTAAACCATGCTTAAGTCATGACCTTGCTGTGACCTTGACCTTTGACGGATTGTAGCCGAAACCTTTTCAAAAAATTTTACTTTTCCAAGGATGATATACACCAGGTTAGAGCTTCATAGCACAAAAACTTTTCAAGTTACCGTGTTTACAAAGAATTTTGCTGTGATTTTATAACTCGTGACCTTGACCTTTGAACTTGAAAGTGAACATGTCATAATGATTCCCTGGAAGTATTAACATTTAGACATGTTCATGAGTTCTGAAAAGCTAAATGGGATAAAGTTATACCCAAATTTAGTGCATTTTGTAATTACTCATATCTCATGACCTTGACCTTTGACCTTCAAGGTCACACAATCATTGAACACTTTTTATTGAGTATAACAATCATGTATTGATTAAAAGTGTTCATAGTTAAAATAAAGCATTTTTGCTAAAACATGCTTAAGTCATGACCTTGCTGTGACCTTGACCTTTGACGGATTGTAGCCAAAACCTTTTCAAATTGTTTTACTTTTCCAAGGATGATATATACCAAGTTAGAGCTTCATAGCACAAAAACTTTTCAAGTTATCGCGTTTACAAGGAATTCTTAGAGTGAATACATATCTCGTGACCTTGACCTTTGACCTTGAAAGTGAACGTGTCAAAATCGTTCCCCCGAGGTATGAGTAGTAAGGTATGAATAAGAGTTCTGGAAAGCTTAGTGGAAAAAAGTTATAGCTAGTAGTACGAGCGGCGGCGGTGGCGGCGGCGGCGATGGAAACTTCACAAAAACTGATAGCAGCCCTGTCCTTAGACGGGGCTGCTAACTAGCATCGGGCTACCGGGCTAGTGGTTATTTCGGACACTGTTCACTAGAATGTCCCAAGGATAAGCGAAGAAGTACCAAAGAATAGAATAACCTCCAAAATGACACAAATATGACACCTGAGGTTTATCATTCTCTCCCCACAGAGGCAACTCAGTCTTACCTGAATTAGCCTCTGTTCTATTACGCCTAGATCCTGGGGTTCCGGTAGATTGCCCTAGCGGCAAAAAGTTGTAACTTAAAATATCTCCCTTATTTGCAGCAAATGATAACACCTTTTAGATATCCATGACTTGGGGAGTTCTTAACGGTCGGATAGTGACATTGAAAATATTATGTCTTTATGTTTATTTTTAATTAACAGTGTGAGAGGGAAACAATTTGAAAATCAGGTATGGATAGGGTTTTTCATTAGATAGAAACTGTTTTATAATTGTGTAAATTATTATTTGTTTTATGATAGATTTTATTTTACTGATAAACCAAATAATAACTTATGAGAAGGTAAAATGCGATGGTTTGTAATATGAATAATTACCTCCCCTGGATGCTAAATTTCAACGAAAGCTTTGACGAACAACACGGAGATGGCCGAGGTTTTGCAAATGACCACTTTTGAAACGGCGTCGCTGATTGCACAACTAACTTCAATTGCCTCCAATCATATTTCTACCTTTCTATCCCGTGAATTAGCCGTAATAGAACAGAGGCTAATTCAGGTATGACTGAGTTGCCTCTGTGGGGAGAGAATGGAGGTTTATATGTCATGGCATAAACAATGCTTTGACGTCATGCCGTTGCTTATGACGTTGCATCTTGTGACAGCTACTCCATCTTTGCTGAGAGTAGATTTTGAGTATTTCCTTTAATTTGGCGACTACGGTAATATACTAAAGATTGTATTTGTGTTAAAAACATACTATGTCTTATGACACTGGAACCAAAATATCTGTAAATCCCTCGGTCTTGCTCGGAAAATATTAATATTTAGGCGCTCATGTCGTAAACATAGTATGTCATGGACACTAGTTTATATAATATCTTCTTTATGTGTCAAAATGTATGCTCTCATGAAAACTATAAATTGTTGATGTTATTGTCAACAAGATACGTTTACAAGAAGCATATTGGCGGATATATGGATTGATTGGGTTGAATAAAGGATTTCCTAGTCTATGAAGCTGCAAAGGGTAAATAGACAATAATTAAATATATTTGAAACAATATGGCAAAAATTAAAGAATTTAATAAAAAAATACCCACTCTATTCTTCTTCCTTATTATTCAGATAAGTTCATGTTTTATGAAAATTTAATTAAATTGTTTATTTTCAAATCTTATATACTGGTCGATGATATTTGAAAATAAATTTTATCTCAAATGATACTTGTGCAGGAAATGAGCTTTCATGTCAAAACTTTATCTTACAACTAAAACATAACTTGATTAACTTTTATGCATTTTCCATTAAACATTCAAATATTTCATTGAATTAGCATCAAAAGCTGTCAATCTATTATAATTTCATTTGAAATGAACAAATGTTGTAAATATCAATTTGCAGACTCGAAAGCACAGCACTACAAGCATTCAGCGAAATTGAATCAAATAACAAAATTCTGACAGGAAATTGAACGAAAAAGGACAAATATTACTTTCATGACACACAACTTGATGCAATAGATTTCAAGAATGGTTGTAAGTGACAAAACTAATCAAATTTTGGTTCTGATATTTTCTTCGTCCCTGTAGTCTGAGGAAATTGATTGAATATATTACACCGAAATAACATGGTTATTAACCATTTCGAGATCTGTGGGAAAATAATTTTCAATTTCTTGTGCCTATCAATCAGTTGGACAATGAGGTCTTGTGAATCTATTTCCAACATGTAACATCATTTACAGTGACAGGTTTCTGATGTATATGGTGTTTGATTAATATGAATGAATTTGGAATACATGAAACTTGCAACATCTCAGCAGACTTTATTGTTTTAACAAAAACAATTTGTTCAAAAAATACTTTGATGGTTGAAGTTGTGAAAATGGTGCCAAAATCTTTCTCAGGGACAGGGTCACTTAGTTCTAGGGATGTCACGATACACCGATGCATCGTCGTGGTACAGTTCACGATACAATACACGATACAGTCAACTGTATCGTGATACAAATTTTATTGAATATCATTAACTTTTTTGTGAATATCGTTCAAATTTTAGTGAAAATCGAGTCAAGAAATCCAGAGTTGGTTCGATTCCTTGTTAAGAAAGCTCTTATATAGCATTAAATGACTTTTTCATTAAGAAGTTGAGTTTAAATGCTGGTTACTCAGATAAGTCTCTTTAGGAATATTAGATTTAGATCCCTGAATTTTTTATCTCACCGTAAAAATGTCGCAATAATTTAGTGTATCGCGATATGTATCGTATCGTGACCTCAGTATCGTGATGCGTATCGTATCGCAAGGTACCTGTATTGTGACATCCCTATCACTTACAATCATAAATTCTTTACAAGAGTCATCAGAAGATGACATATCCCACCAGTCCCAATTAAAGTTACGTTTCCATGGAAACTGCCAAAATACAGTAGGAGTTGAAAATACCAAAATGCACATCTAACATGCGACCAACAGGGCTGCAGTCAGACCTAGTAGAGAGAATCATGTATCTCTGTAGAGTTTATAGTTGAAAATTGTATTCCTCGGAACTAGGTTGCTTACAATCAGACTGGATATTGAAAGACTAAAACCTATCTTGGCAAGAAAGAAAGCCTATTATTTTTTTAGTTCAAAGATGACATTGCTTCCATACAAACACAACCACTTTTTGTAATTCCTACATAGAAAGAGGTACATCTACCTGCCACAAAGGTAGAACAAGTCACAACCTCCTTAGCTGTCTTAATATAAGAACTTCTACAGTTTCTGAAAGATTTCCCCAGTCGTTAAAAAAAATTTGACTAAAGGAATCATGAAATATATGCAATGCAATCATATCTACGATGTTGACTTAGTCCTGGAAAGACAGATAGATCATTTTTGTTTCCCGCAAGCATAATCAAATGGCTAAGGCTCAGTGATCAAATGAACACTGACTTCTAATTGCAATGTAACTCTGACTTCCACGGTTATATCAAGAAGGGCTACCTCAAGAAGTGCTTACATTATTATTATTGAGTAGGTTCGTGCATCAGCCATTTTTCGCTCTGGCTCGTATCCTCTTTTCCCTCTCTCTGAATAGGTCTACAATATTATTCCATGAGTTGTTTTGATTTGTTAGAAGTTCAGACAGGGTAACACTAATGTCAAATGTCCCTGCACCTTGAAGTTCTTGACAATCCAAGATGATATGGTGGATGGTTTCCTCCCCTGAGTCACACAGTAGACATGCAGCACTGGTGGCAGGATTGAATTTGTGCAGAAAGCTTTGGCAAGGGTAATGTTTAACTTTATCTGGCTGAGGAGGAGTTGATCCCTGTGAAGTGCATATATTAAAACAGAGGCCAGTATAGTATTTTATGACCAGAGCTTTCTCGTAATGAAGAGGTAAAAAAAAAGATTTTTTTTCATTCTATAACATTACATTTGATAATAGTTAAACTTCTCAAAAAGAGATATGAACACAACATCTCTTAAAAAGCTGAATGTAAACTTATTCTAAGCAAATCCCACAATGCTTAAAACCAAGAAAGGTCAAAATAAATGTACCCTTTAGATGACCCTTGCATATTGTAGGTTAATATAAGATTGTGTTGCTGTTCTCTCATTAGTAACTGTTATCCACATCATTAGTCCATAGGCAGAACAGACAAACCATTATCTGGTTCCACAAAGGGTTTGTGATTCACGAGTGATGACGTCGTATGTTGAACTTTGATTCACCTATAACTGATTCCATCACAATCAAACAATACCAGCTAATGCTTGTGTGTGAAAACATAATAGTTCCTTGAAGAAATACTACATACTGGTAATTTTTTTTACACTCACTGAATGAGGTTTGTGAAGGACATACAAATACAAATGGCATACAAATGTTTTTTTAAAGCTCTGTGATTCGTTTCGAAAGTACTAAAGTATTTTCTATATAGTACATATAGAATAAATGTCAAAACTCTCATCATCAACTTTAAAGACATAACTTCTGTAACCAAATAATCCAAAGGTACTGAAAGCAATGGTACTTACCCTTATACCTACAACCTTATACCGAAAGCAAAGGTACCTTTTTATACTGAAAGCAAGGGTACCTTCCCTTATAATTAAAGTTTTACCCCTATACTATAAGCAAAGGTACCTACCCTTATCCTGAAAGTAACGGTACCTGACATTATAGTGAAAATTATGTTATCTACCCCTATACTGAAAGCAAAGGTGCCTACCCGTAAAATAAAAGCAAAGGTATCTACCCTTATATTGAAAGCAAAGGTACCTACCCGTAAAATAAAAGCAAATGTACCTACCCTTATACTGAAAGCAAAGGTACCTACCCTTACACTGAAAGCAAAAGTACACCAACCCTTATCCTGAATATAAATGTACCTGCCCTTTAACTGATACTGAAAGCAAAGGTACCTACCCTTACACTGAAAGCAAAAGTACACTAAACCCGTATCCTGAATATAAAGGTTTCTTCCCTTTTACTAATACTGAAAGCAAAGGTACCTACCCTTATACTGAAAGCAAAAGTACACTAACCCTTATCCTGAATATAAAGGTACCTTCCCTTTTACTGATACTGAAAACAAAGATACCTACCCTTATACTGAAAGCAACCGTTTTGCCAACGACTTGTGGTTCTTTCCAATCCCAGCTAACTGTGCAATACTGTGGAGCGGGGTAACGACCAGCGAAGAAGTCAAAGATGGCAGTTTTTGATGTTTGAAGTGATGACTGTTGCAGCCACGATAAACTCGTTCCCAGAAGCATGACGGTGCCGGATACAGTCGACGTCACCACTATCATGCTCACTGCAAAGAGAAGAGAATGATTGAAACATACAAATCTTATATCTCCAAAGGTTAGATATCAAAAAAACAGATACTAAATGTGTGGTAGATTTTGAAGCATAACAGTGAGAGAGTGATTGAAACAAAAAAATCTTATATCTCCAAAGGTAAAGATATCAAGATAAATAAATACTCAATGTGTGCTAGATGTTGAAGCATAACGGTGCCAGGTGCTGTCGACGTCACAACTAATATAATATCTCAAAAGGTAAAGATATAAAGATTATTAACCAAGGAAGTGTGTCGTATGACTTATACGAAACGAGTGTGAATTTTTTTATTACCCGAGCGAGAGTGAGGGTTATACACAATTTTGCACTAGTTTCGTAAGGGTCATATGACACACCTGCAAGGGTAATAATTTCTTTAATTCCGATTCTTTTCCATTTTACAATCTTAGAAATATCCAAGAAACAGACCGCTTCCCTTGCGACGGCTGGCTACGGTGACGTCACGAACAAAGGTGTTATGACTTCACAGGCGAATATATATGAGAACACGCACTACAACAATCATTGCTAGGCAAAAGCGATATGTGCACTTGTGCTCATATCAACAAAATGTCACCACTTATTTTCAACCGTATGGGTAATAAATAGATTATCTCACCCAAGTGTCATCTGATATCAAATATATAACAATTTTGATAAAAGTAACAAATATCTGAGGCTTGCCGAGAATTTTTTATTTAATCAACTTGTGTTGATACATTTGATATCAGAAGACATGAGAGTGAGATTCTTTTTATCAACCAGATCATATCATATCTTTACATTTGCATGAAAAAGTGTATCTCTGAATACTTCACTACAACTCCTAAAGTGGTGATGTCATAGCATTGTGACATCATCATTTTGATGACATCATAGAAGTGTAGAGTTGCATGTTCATAATCATATCATTGTGACATCATAACTTGATTGTGAAATATGTATGTGATGTTATGTATTTGTTCAAAAATCTACTGTCAAAACGGTTTCTCTTTTGGAACAAAGTTTTTGATGATAAATCAAGATAAATAAGACCTATATGTGTGCTAGATGCAGAAGCACAAGATAACAATAAGAATTTTGATATTTCTGAAGGTAAATATATATGAAGGTATATCGATATCATGCGTTCTACAACATGAAAACAAAACCAATGTGATATCACAACTGTGAAATTGAAAGTAAATAAAATTATTTATCAAATACATTATGTTTACTGAAACATACAAGTTTAGATTAAATTACTAACCAAAACCACAGAAATGGAATAATAATGTTCCATAAAACCCATTACAGTGAAAATTGCCTTAAAAGTTATGTGTTTGATTATAGACAAAAATCCTAAATATGTCAATTGCAGACTGATCATTATTCAATGAAAGTACATGACATAACTTGCAAAATATGATTGGTAGGTTTGGAAATGTCACAAAATGTAGTGACATAAATCGAGGTCAAAAGTACATTTCATTATGTAATTAAATACTCTATTGAAAGTTCAAATGTTGAATTGGTAAATATTGGTTGACTTTCAGAATTAACGAGTACATGCAACTTTAAGCACCCAGAAACCATTATTGTTTTAAAAGGCACTGGGTTTGGTTCTTTTGTTGAGAAAATACATCTAGCTTTATAGAAGCGATGCTCAGTTTTGTTTTTTTATAATATCAGCACTTTTGAAAAGAACATTTTGAGTAACTATTCATAAAGGTCTGACATGGTATGATTTTGGATGATAAATAAAATCTCACCCTTGTGTCTTCTGATATCAAATATATCAATAATTATCAATATAACTAAAAGTATCTTTATCTTTATCAACTCATGTTGATACATTTTGCACCAGAAGACACTTTTAAAATATTCTCTATGTATCATTACATTATTAATAAAATGAAGTATCCTCTTATATATATTTAACAAATAAGGGCATCATTTGACCACTTACCATATCTCAAACAAAGCTAAATAATATTTGTAAGGATCACTATAATTGATGCTTTCAAGGTTACAAATATGATAGGAACACATACTCAATGACAAGATGTCTCTGAATGACGAACATAATTATTCCAGATACAAGAGCCATTATTGTTTTCAATGGAACAAGATATCTTTTTAATTTAACTGAAGCATAGTGTTTTTATCAAAAAGTTGTGATCTGATATCTCAAAACTGTGTTTCCATTTTGCAACTTATTTTTAAATGAGTAAAATGAGTAAAACTTAAGGCTCATGTTTCTGATGTTCATATCTTCTTTGCATGATAAATGTGAACTGAAACCTACATGATCCACATCTGTGCATCATATTGATTAAAAATGTCATTTTTTTTCCGTTCTTGCATTTTGTAAAAAGCGATGAGTCAAACAAATCTATGATGAAAAAACTAGGAAGTTTTGATATTTCATGCAAACAGGTCTTTAAGTAATTTTAACCACATTTCATGCTCATATATGTTTTATTCATTTGGTTGCATGTTCCATAAGGAGTATTGACCCTATTTAAAACATAATTGTATGAAATGTAAAAAAAAATCGGGTTTTTTTTGTTTGTGTGTGTCTGAAAATATGGCCCTTTCTGCCTTTTCATGTGTGTTTAATTTTACATTTCAAATACCCTTGTTTAACATTCATGTCTATCATGTATACTTTTTATCTGTGTCCCCTTATTTTTTCAGGATGATTTAAACATAGTGCTAGTCTTTAAGAGACATTATGATACTCTATATTATACAGAACATCATCCAACATTTTCTGATGGTACAACAACAAAAACAAATCCCAAAATAACTCATGACCTTGATAGAACTCATCTAAATGATAAAAGAAAGTGGTAAAAAGGTTCACATCACATGTGGACATCAAACCAAGAGAACAATCTCAGACAACAGCCAATAATAGTTACTGTTATCATTTCAATTTACCGAACAGCTAGCACGCATGATGCTAAGATGTCTACTGCCAGAGTATGCACCGACCATAAACCAAAATAGCATTCACTTAATGCAATCTGGGCAAGAAAGGACATTCAGAGACCTCACGCTGTCATATCTTATTTGATGTTGTTCCTATGAGATGGGGAACAATGTTTAATCAATATATTGCAGTTTGATAGGAACATGTAGTGTCGTCTGCTGCAACTAGACAGCAGACGTACATCTCTCTGGATATTTTGGGGAGGATTGTCTCTTCAAAAGGTGTATGTCTTGACTAACTCTCAGTAAAAACTGAGATTGGGACGAAGTTTAATCAAAATATTTCAGTTTTATAGGGACATGTAGTGTCGTCTGCTGCAACTAGAAAGCAGACGTACATCGATCTCTCTGGATATTTGGGGGAGGATATTGTCTCTTCAAAAGGTCTACGTTTTGACTAAGTCACTTACTCTTAGCAAAAACTGGGATGGGGAACAAAGTTTAATCCATATATTGCAGTTTGATAGGAACATGTAGTGTCGTCTGCTGCAACTAGAAAGCAGACGTACATTTCTCTGGAGATTTTGGGGAGGATTGTCTCTTCAAAAGGTCTACGTTTTGACTAAGTCACTTACTCTTACCAAAAATTGGGATGGGGAACGAAGTTTAATCAATATATTGCAGTTTGATGGGGACATGAAGTGTAGTCTGCTGCAACTAGAAAGCAGACGTACGTCTCTCTGGAGATTTGGGGGAGGATTGTTAATTCAAAGGTGTTTGACTTAACTTGGTCTAAGCAAAACTGAGATGGGGAACAATGTTTAATGTATATTTTTGTGTTTGATAGAGACATGTAGTGTTGTCTGCTGCAGCTTGAAAGCAGACGTACATCTCTATTTGGGAGAGGATGGTTAAGCCATGTCTCTTTCCATTTGGTTATCTGGTAGCAAGTTTAATAAATATATTGGATCTTTTGATGAACATATTGGTGCCTTTATGAATGTATTGGTGCCTTAATGAATATATTGGTGCCTTGATGAAATATATTGGTGACTTAAATACATTGAAGTATAACAAAAATTTAACATCCTGGCTCAAGATTTAATTTTGCTGTTTCCTTAAATCTTGTTCACTTACTCAAAGTCTGTCAATTTTTAACTAAATTTACAGTTGTTGAATAACAATGAATCTTGAAAACTTTATTAAGGCAACATATCCCTAAAATTTGTCTTAAATCCATCTACATACTTTCATGACACAGGACATGAGGACACTCATAACCTTTATTGCAGTGATCATGAGAGGACAGAGAGGACTCAGAAAATGTGACAAGAGACAACAAGTGCGGAGGGACCTTCAGAACCTGCAAGAACTCAATGTGAAGTGGACTCTGTTCTTGTAGCGTGAGAGGGAGTCAGCAAACCCTTGGGAATTCTCCTTAAGTCTGCAAATTGTGATTCATTGCTACAAGTTGAGTGCTGACAATAATGATTTGACATGGTGATTGTTTGTTGTTCAGACAGAGAGTCCTCTTGTTGCTATTTGGGGAACAGTTTATTCATTCTGCAGCTCATTGAGTTATAAATTTGGACACAAACATGTCCCATCTGGTCTTAGTCACCAGAGACTTGCAAATATTGTTGAAGTGATAATCATTTACAATCGGGTCGACTGAAGCAGCTCTTTCAGTTATGAATTTGGACACAACATGTCCAATCTGGTCTAGTCACCAGAGATTTGCACATATTGTTGAAGTGATAATCATGTACAATTGGGTCGCCTGAAACAGATGCTCTAACTACCTCTTCAGACATTATTAGAATTTAAGTAATGCCTCTTAACAGATACCTTGAACATATAAACATGAGACTATCATTAAAGAGCCACTCTGCGAGTTGTCAGGGGTCATATATGCAAAAATGTAGCAATAGTGTAATCTGAATCTGAAGTACCCATTGTTGAATGAAAATATCATCTTAGAGATATTCGATGTTGTCTGCCGACAACAGCAGTTCAAGATTGTGATCGAAAACTGGACATGGACTTATCTAAAGCAGTCAGAATGAAAGTCAGAAGTTGATCATGTTTGATAGATTATAAAACTAGTATTTATGTATATTTCCTCATCTAGCTTTTGACAAGATTTGCACATGTTCATGAATATTTTGATCTTTTGAAATTTTACCATTTTGACAGGACTTGTTCATGAATCAATCTTTACGTATACTCTTTTGCCAACATTTTGATATAACCTGTTTCTTAAGGTTTGATTATTGTCTACAGAAAAACATGTTTGTTTGTTTAAAGATCTTAAAACATTTGAGACAGGTATAGAAGCAAAAGTTTTAGGAAACACTAAGGAAACGTATTACCACAATAAATCTGATGAAACCTGTTGACAAATAAGCAGAAAAACAGAAAAGAAACTCATATTTAACCATTCATATAAATCTTTCAGATTCTATCATTTTCATACATTTTATTTTACATTGAATAAAGGTACTCTCCCTCTGAAATATCAACTGAAATTTAGGCACAAAATGAATAAAAAATCCATTTGCATACTTGTTGATGGTTATTATTTTTTATTTTTTTATTGCAACTTGGAAAAGCAACATCAAGTTTTCACACAGGTTAAATTAGTATAAATCATGAATAACCCATAGAATTACTTCATCACGGAAATAAATAACTTCTAATTAGAATGAACTGAGGCAACAGACGAAGTGTAATTAAGCATAAAATTAGAAGCAAAATTGTCCAAGAGAGAGAACTCTATTTCTCACGGGATGTGTCAAACCAAAATGGAAAATAATTGCGTGAAAGTTTTAAATTTCAACTGAAGAACATGCTTGACAATGTTGAAAGATAAAAAACAAAATTCAAAATGAAACAAGACTTTTCAGTGGACTATCAACATCCTTAATCTTACATTCGAACGAACAACGCCATCGCATGTTAGACTCGTGTTTGTCTCTGATGCCAACACGGTGAAGAAACCGTCGTCAGAATTCTGTGGCAACAATAATCATTTGCTAATTCTTGGTTGTGTTGGGAATGAAATGAACCTCTTCTTTCTATGGCTGTTTGTCAGGAGTCGAAAAATTAATTCTACACGCAACATCTTGCAACGTTGCATTTCGTGTTTATAGACTGCGTGGCTGTCGTTATGCTTGATCAAAAAACCATTTGGAGAATGAAGGTCTCGTAAATATGCTGAACGGTGTCTGCTCTTAATCTTTTATACTAAGAATGATATGTTTATGGAGAAAACAGGATAGACATTAATGTAATCTTTTTTTGAGTGTCATTTCTTTAGATGGTTATAGGTTCTTTTATATGCATTTGAACACCTCAGAATTTGTCATAACTGTCAAAGTTTTCAAAACGTCAAAACTGTCAAAAATGGGGGAAAAATATTTCCTTTTTGTAGAAATTGATTTGAGAATGCACTTAAACCAAAAAACATGTAATTTTTTTTTCATTTTAACAAGCTTAATGGACTGAAGATAAAATCTTATTGTCAAAATTAAGACTTAGCGATAAGTGTCAAAATTTAAAAGCCAATACCTTTTTAACTTTTCACTGTAGAATTTTATGAATCTATTCTTATATTTCTCATGAGGGAATGGAGAATGATGAGTTTCTTGTTTTTCATATCAGAAAGAAAAACATTTTATATCAAAATTCATGGACTGAAAAGTTATCTTGAGTTTCAGTTATTTTTCTCATAATTTAAGTTAACTTAAGGCTCATAAAATGTCAAACCTTTAATATACATGTTTTCCCAAGGGCTGGTTGATGAAGAAAACATCTAAATAAAATGAGTTTAACAGCTGCAAATTCATCGAGGAATTTACAAAAACATCTTTCCTTACTTCTGTAAATTTATTCCACGCATGGTATTGGACCAGCACATAAAAAAGCAATAAGCAGTTCCCAAAGCTTGCAAAATGTCAAGTCAGCAAATCTATTGTCTGGCATAGACGTGAAGCCTTCATGGAAACTGAAGATATATAGTTTGTGTGGAGAAAAAAACAACTAACAACCTTCTTGGGTTTTCAGAAGATCTTCAATACGTAGATCTGGTAAAATGTATCTTAGGTCTTGACTCAACCGTCTTATGCTTGAATTGCTGTTTAAATTCAAGTTATTTTTCATATGCAATTCAATAATCTAAATTATGAATATTGTGAAACTGTAGTGTGTATGAAATAATTTGAAATATTCTAAAAAGTAATTTCTGTTATTTAATAGAAAACGATTTTCCTATTTGATCTCAATTGAAATTATTCAAGTTTCATTAATTTATATTCCCAACAAGAATTAATTGGATAAAAAATACATAAATTTTATGAGACAAAAAACTTAATGATTTTGGTTTGTCATTTAATTGGCACCAATTAGAATTGATTTGAGATAAGATAACCATAACCTTGGTGAAACATCCCGGTTAAAGAAGAATATCGTGAAAAATTGGCAAACCACAATATTATCTTAAGGTAGAATTTGGTGACCCATTTTCAAGAATCACTAAAAGATGATTTTATTGTAAAAGAATACATTGCATTTGGGAAAATCTGCAACTGTTCTTTGAATAGTGGATCCCAATAATACTGCATGTAAAAAAGTATGTAATTGCATATAAATTCAAGGGATTTTTTTGGATTTGAACCTATGCCTTTGCACCTGAATTTGAAAACCATGATGCAAACAACATATCACAAAACTATCATTTCTATAGGAAGACTGGCAAGATATCTCTACAAATTCATTTCCATTTAAACCCTGAAACATCCTAAATGACAGAATTCACTCAAGCAGAACTATTACTTGGACATCACATTATTCTATTTAGCTCCCCGTGATTGCACTATAGAAATCAGTTCTCAAAATCGTTTCGTTACTACAGAAGTTTCTAAATTTAGCTGGCCTCCTTTTGATGTCGAAATTGGACCACTCATACTTAAGCTTGCCAATTATTGTACAGTTTCAATAGTGATAGCCTAGATGTACGATGCCAGAATGAAAGAAAGGCAAAAATCAATATGAAAAAAATTTGAAAAGGATATTTTGGAACATTTTCAGTCAATTCTTCAAATGACTTTACGTAAGAATTTTTTTTCTGGATATGCACTTTTCTATGGTTAAAATAATGACACACATGTGTATATGAGCTAAATTCTTAAATTGTTTGGATAAATGTTGAAAGTTTTGAAGCATATTGCTTCCATGTTTCTTCATTCCCTTGTCTACACAGAGTCGTATTTGAGTCTGAGATTGGTAATTTTTCTTAAGCAGTTATAAAGTGTTAATTCAACAATTGCCAGGGCAGCGAAAATTCACTAAGTCCGAGACAACAATTTATATCAGCAACTTGCTACACTGTGTCCAGTAATTAGTCTTGACCAGTTCAGCCATGTGGTCAAGCCAGTCAGTCAGAATGAAATTGGGCAGCAATCTATCACCTCTGATGGTCAAGAAACACCTGACTGGACTATAGATTAGCTTGTCTGGACTACAAGACCGGTCACAGTAATTAAGGGATCAAATGACTAGCCTTTACTTCAGAGGTAAATACTTACCTTATATACTTATACTTACCTTATCAATATCTCCTACTGGCATCTATTATACATATATCTTGAGATTAACCTGATCAACAACTCTAGCTAGGCTGAGAGAATTAAAGGAATTATGGCTAGTTGACCTTTTGCCTTCTTATGCTTTTTTTTCTTTGTCATAAGTCTAAAGGTGGATGAATTCTTTTGTCCACAAGATATTGATTTAGATTTTTTGGTTTTATTCCTGAAGTCTATTGTGAGCAATACTCTATTGCGGGGTACCATTGCAATAGTTTATCAATAAAGGAAAGGCTTTTCTGCTTTGTTTGTGATGATTAAGACTCAGAAGCAATGGTGGAAGTCGTAATTTCAAAAAGCAATGTTTTATCTTCCGGTTGATTCTTTTAGCTCTGTTTAATGTGCTCCAGTTTTCCAAATGTAAAGAGACATTTTCTTGTATGAATTTTACTTTTTAAATTGAACTTAACAGTTTTAATTGATAAAATGTTGATATTATCGATAGTTAACATGCCATGGATACCATTGGTAGTTAGACGTTCTATAGAAATTATTAATAGTAAGATATGCGATCGTCACAGCAACTATAGCAAAAGTCGATAGTTTGATCTATCGGTACACCTCTGGTAAGCATTTGAAGAAGTTGTCGGCCATAAAATTTTGCTGCTTTTAACTAGGTTTATTGAATTCAAACATCGAAACTGGTATACAGAACATCTTTTTTTTTATGTAATCCTATCCCTTTTCCCTTTGAAGTATTGAAATGAGAGGCAAAGAAAGAAGTTCAGCTTCTTAGAATGTAGTAAACAAACAAAATCACAATAAACTTATAGTACCTTCATAGATTTTCCTCAATAACATCATTTACCACATACCATTTCTTATCCCTGAAGGATATCCAGTTTCACAGCATTTTTTCATCAAAATGGCCAGCAAAATCAAATACCAGTATTTCACTCCATCACACAAATCATCACAGAAACATCTTTATAAATAAAAAACATACCATATTGGATTCATGAATAATATCCACTCTTTTCAAAGTAAAAGCAATGATCTTTGTCCAATCCATCAAGCTGGAAGACGGTCAAAACACTTTCTACTGTATCAAGCAGACGCAAAATGTTGACCGACTTCCTGTCCAGTGTCCACTCCCTCCAATGGTGAGTTGTCCGGTTGTGACCGATTGAACAGGACAGAGGTCATCTAAACTGTCATGTCCAGCCGCAAACTGGTCAACTGAGACAAAGCCAAATCTGCTCCTGCCATAAGCTTCATTGGGTTACGCTATAAGTAAGATTGAATAGGGTTCTTTCTTTAGATTTGGTTGGCAGAATGACAGGCGACGTCCTTTCAATATATATTTTATGTCCTCAAATAATGGACAAGATTGGTTCCAGGCCGGTACAAGTCTTATTGTATCTTTAGGAGAGCAGGACTGTTATTTTGGAAATGTTTCCTTTCGTAACACCTCTTGGTATATGACACTCTGGGACACTTTATTACACATATGGTTGAAATCAGCGCAGTACCACCCATGGTTCGCTAGTTTCAGCCGATGCTCGCAGGTTTCACTGCAATAATACTAGCAGCAGCGATATAAGTGAGATACTCTTGAAAGCAGCGTTAACCCCATATCACCAATCACCATATGGTTGAAAATAAGAAGTGACATATTTTCAATATGTGCACATGTGCACATATCACTTTTGCCTAGCTACAATTGTTGTATTGTTTTTTAGCCTGTGATGTCATAACACCATTGTTCGTGACGTCAATGTAGCAAGGGAATTCTCCCGTTTCTTGGAAATTTCTAAGATGGCGAAATGGAAAACAATCAGTAATAAAGAAATTATTACACCCGGAAGTGTCATTGACTTAACTCCTGCAAATTTGTGTAATTCCTTGGGTAATAATCTCTATATATGTCATCATATATATATGTCAATTGGACATCTCTGATATTCAATCACGTAACTTAAAAGTGACACAGAGTATCTTTCTTGAAATTTTATTTGGTTTTGATAAGGTACAAAATATCTAATATCTAAGTTCATATCTCATCACTTGACTTGCAAATATATCCATTTATGCATAATATCTCTAAAATGCTTGATTTTATGGAAAAATCAAGAAAACATCTCAAATACGTTTAATATTCAAAATATGCATCCAATTAATCTACCTAGTAGTTACAATACCTAATAAACACTATCGAATCTAATATATCTTTCTGTCAGCTTATGACAAGGTTTCAAAATTACTTTTGGCGAATTTGCATGCGCCACTCGAGCCACATTGTAGGGTTTTCGATCAAAATTCCGACTTTGAATGGCCGTATTTTCGCTCAAATGTACTGATTGACCTTTAACTTGTTATTTTCAGTAACAATTAGTGGTTCCCGATGTAATAACATCGATTTCAAAAATTGACATATGTGATCCTATCAACATACTCTGTGTCTCTTTAATCTGAGGTTACAAATTTCAAATCACATCCAACCATGTGCCAAATGATCATTCTTCAGGTTCCTGACTTGTCAACTATAGTGGTAAAATTATCATTCATATATAGCAGGAGGTCTAGGAAGAATAACTCATAGCGTTAATATCAATATTATATTCCCCAATCTCATTGGCAAAGATCGAATATTTAGCATGTGTTCACCACACATTCTTTCCTTTGTTCATCATTTTCCAGTGGGTGAGTGAGTTATTGTTTTACGGCACTTCGGCAAAAATATTTCAGGAATTTGCATTGCATCATCTTTGATGTAAAAAACTCAATTGTGGCTCTCACTTACATCAAATCCCATTTAAATGTTATAAACCGCCAACAAATGGCTCTAGAGAATTTGAGAGGATAGAAATTGGGCATAAAAAAAAAAGGTCATTGAGTAAATCTTGCTATTACACACAATGCAAAAACAAGCAACATTCTTTTCTCATTAGTTATGTTCTTATTTCTCAAGCACTCTTAATCTGTCCATTGCTTTTTGAAATTTTCTTACAATAGTATTTTTATTTCCAACAAGCACGTTACTCTGCAGGCTACAATCAAAAGTTTTAAAATTTCCTGTCACAAAATTTTTGTATGTTCTAGCCAAGAGGATATTAAAAGTTTAACAATCTTGTTCTTTTGAACAATGGTGATTATCGGAATAAGAAGAATTTTTTGTCAGATTCTGAAAATGAGTTAAGAGCATTTCTTTTTCAGAATTACACATTAATAGGATACTTCTTATAAAAAAATTTTTTGAAGAGCGGAAGTTTTAGGAAATATTTTACGAGATCCCTTCAGTAGATTTAACAATACATTGATAATTAAAATACGTCACAGGTAAAAGAAGATTTTGTTTAATGGATTAAAGTAGTGTAAATTTATAATTATCTAAAATAATTTTTAAGGATTTGTTTTTAAAAAAATATTCTCAAAGTTTAAAAACAAACTTGATTATTCACCAGACAGTTATTTGACGGCTATGTAGGCATTCTTGTTTTATAATCTTATATGTTCTGATTAAAGACGTTGTTTTTCTTTGAAAGAAAAAACTCCTTTCTCAAATGTCAATTACAAAACTTTTTCAAGAACTTTTTTTTCTGTGATTCTAAAAAGTGAGTTGTACTGGGAAAAAATTTTGATTGATTTCAGATAATTTTATGTTACTTTAGGCCTGTTTTTGTTTTCTCGGTAATGTTTTTTAAACTTTTATTTAATCAGTGAAACAGTTTTTTCAAGCTCACAAGCAAATGAATTTATGGTAAATTTAAAAAAATTATCTTCCTGGTTAGAAAGTAAATTCAACTTGTTTAGTTTCCATTACATTATTTGTAAAGATATTTTTTGAATTACTGAATTAACTAAGGAAAGATTCTGTCTATTTATTTTAACTCAATAATTCCTTTTCTTAGCTAGAATGTGAACATTGTTAGACTATTAAATTTTTTACACAGAAGTTATATTAGAAAGACATTTGTAACTGTATATAAATATAATTTTATTTGGCTGTCTGTAATGTTAATGTAATGTATGATGAGGTCAATACCTGTTTTTATAATCCAAGGAAAACAGTATTGACCGAGGATGAGGTTCTAGGTCAATATTGTTTTACTTGGGTCTATGAAAACAGGTATTGACAAAAATCACCATATAATGATTGTTAAATTATGTCTCAGTTTCATTTTGAAAAAAAAATTAAGACGAAAGTCATGAACAGCACTTCATCTCAAGGACAGGCCAATGACGTCATGATAACAATAGCATGATGTCATGAACCAACAGTTTGATGTCATCAGGTCAATTTCTAGAAACTAAAGTCAATATCAATTTTGGTCGAACTGAAGGTCAATATAGTTTTTTGTTGACTGTCACAAAACTGGTTTTTGACTAATCAGATTGCCAGGCAAAATATGCTCACATAATTAAATCATATAATAAGACAGTAAATATTGACACTTGGAAAAGACTTTTTCAAATATCATATATCCTTGTTCCCTTTTGGAATTTTATTAGGGAGAAATAAGATTACATTAGTAACATCTTAATAAAACATTTTTAAAAATTTTAAGACTATTTTGTTTAAAATTGTTTGAATCATTGTTAAAAGAACTTTTAAAATATACAATAAAATAATGTTGGTAGAAAGATGTTTTTGTTTCCTAAAAACAAAGCAACTGTTATTAATCCACATAAATGCATGTAGATAAATGTACACTAGAATAGGATAAAAACAATTTTAAATTATACAAAGACACCTAAGTTTATACAAACAGCCATAAAACAATGCCAAAACTCTCTGACAATAAAAACAATACAATGCTTAAACACTTGTATCACTCAATTTCAGAAAAAATCTGCAATACCAATGTTGAAGTTATTATGATTAGCTATACATACAAAATCACTTTTAAATGCATCTGCGTGCATCAATCCGTCTCCACAGGTCTAATCAGCAACAAGATACACACTTCTATCCATCAAATTCTCTCCAAAATCTCTTCAATGCTAACGAGGGCTTTCCTCCAAATCACAAGTCGACGCTATGCAGGTTATTAAGCATACATCACACAATGGGCAGATAACGATGGTCACTCTAGATAATGGCCGCTACTCTACTGGCCAGTACTGACCGCTTGAATTTAACATTGATGTTATTGTTAAATGCTCTAGCACAGAAAAGCATCAGAACTGACAAGTATTAATCAGAGAAGACAAGCTGTTGGCAGCAGACAACATAGTGTCAAAACAATAATAAGGTGAGGTGAGGTGAGGTGAGGTGAGGTGAGGTGAGGTGAGGTGAGGTGAGGTGAGGTGAGGTGAGGTGAGGTGAGGTGAGGTGAGGTGAGGTGAGGTGAGGTGAGGTGAGGTGAGGTGAGGTGAGGTGAGGTGAGGTGAGGTGAGGTGAGGTGAGGTGAGGTGAGGTGAGGTGAGGTGAGGTGAGGTGAGGTGATGAGGGGTTCAACGCCGCTTTCAAGAATATTCACTTAAATCACGGCTGCTAGTATCATTGCAGGGTGAAAGGCCGCAACACTTGTAGTAAAACATTGTGGTGAAACCTGCAAGCATCAACTAGCGAACCATAAGTGGTACTGCACTGAAATTCAGTGTAGCATTGCACCCAAACCTGACTGCATGTAGAACAGTTCTCTACTGCAGACAAAGTTGCCCTGGCAGGAATCTAACCATGGACCTCTTGATCCTATGCAATATGTGCTAACCACTGCACTTTCTCTCCCTAACTATGTACTGTACGTTTACCTAAAAGAACTGATGTTTTCAGGCAGCTACTTAGTGTTACTTGACCACAAGGTCTGTTTTTACTCTATTCACTTAACGGTTACTAAACTCTGTAGAAAAAAATGAAGATAATCAGAGAATAATTCTTTAAGCATTCACACTTACTAACAGACAGACTTATATCATAGCTTTGCACTAACTTCATTTATAATGTACAAAGCTTAATGTTGAAAAATTCATACAAACCTTTTTACCAGGACGACTTTCAAAACAGCCTCTTGTTTACAAATTACATTTTTGTAAAGCACACTTCTCAAAATGGTAATTTGATTTGACAATATACATCCTGATCACAGTTCACAGAAAAAGGCTAATTGGCAAATTATTGATTTCCTCCAACAAATAGTCTGCCTTGCAATATATTATGTCCTGAATGTCTATTTCATTCAAGTTGTAGATTTCGAATTCCCTGTCACAAGTGCATCATTCTAAAATTGCTGATTTCCTCTGACATTCCTCTCAGCATGAAGAAAGCATGCATTTGTCATCACTCCTTGTACATTTCCTGCAGGCCAGGTGCACTTGCTTTATTCATATATATATCACATGTATTACAAACTGTTAACAACAGACTACTGATGTGTATATCACATGTATTATCCAGGCGTCAATATCACCGGGCATGAACAGCTGACATGGAATTGACAACTCTGTTATCAATGGCTGTTCGTAATGTGTCATCCGATTAAATTTATGAGACAAACATATTACTGTACATTGCACACTGAAATCAATGACACGTTAGGGTGTTAACTATTGACATAGATTTTAAAAAGTGAAAACAAGCAGTATTGATCTGCTAATTAGGATAAAGGAAATGTAGGCATCTTTACCAATAAGATGAATGAAAATACTTATCTTATATGCATTTTCAAAGAATTAAGTTGGATACAGAATCTGTATTATCTTATATGAAGAAAACATCTTTAAACAATTTATAACCAACTAAATATTTAACTGGTGTAAATAGGTTAGTTCTGATGGATTGAAATATAAATGAAAATATGAAATTTTTTAACAAATTACTGACATTCATCAACTGGAGAGATTGAGATCTAAAACAAAAAATAAAGGGAAAGTGTTTAAGACTTTTTATCATAAAAAGGGTTAAGGTGATATTATAGTCTTCTTACAGTTGCTGTAAATCTTTGATAAGAAACCTATCAGGGTTTTCAAGTATTATTTTGGAGATATCTTTATTTTCCCCAATTGGCAAATTTCATTATTCAAAGCAGGCAATATTTCAAAGCAGTGTTTAAAATATACAGCCCGTCCGCCAGTCCTTAAACTGGCTATTCATTGCCAGGACTTGTTAATTTTTGGTCAGGACTGGTAACTTTTCAAAATTTTCTTTATTTTTCACTAAGGAACTGACCAATTAATTTTCAGGACAGGCTATGTCTCTAATCAATTTTATACACTAAAAGATTTACGGTATACGTAGGTAACTGATGCCTCAGACAAGATAATTACATATAAGGATGTTAAAGGTGAAGACCAAATAAACAAATCATCAATATCACACAGCAGATCCCAAAACTTATATTTTGTCTAGACTTCTTTGTAATAGTTAATCACAATGTTGCACATTTCTTGCTCAGTCGAGCTACAAATTTTGCCAATAACTCCCAAGGCAGATTAATCTTACGCCAAGCCTGATAAGAAATATTGTTTCTTTCAGCTGGGTTATGATCTCCTCACAGTTATATGCGGCTCAAGATGTTGAAAAATAACTTGGTGTCAGGAATTCATTAACTATAGGATTTGTTTATTCTTATGAATAAATGATAAGGATCGGTAATCAAGATATATTTCAGTAAGACATGTAAACTCTGTAGGAATTATTTTGAATTGCGTGTAGATGAAAGATAAATTAAATGAATTATGTATCAATATTTTTATTATTGTCTTTCTTTATAAAAATATATTTCTTAGATAGAAGACATTATAGGCATGTATATTTCATTAATTTGAGGTAGTGAAGTGGTTTTGCATTGTGTAAGCAAACATGTTATGTTCGGTTTAGATTTTGAATTGAAAGATTGTCTTCAAATTGGTTACATTGTTTTGGTTTTAAGTGAAATATCTTTATATAAAAGGTTCTACTGACCCTTTAAAGGGACTCTTCTATGACATCAGGTCCGCCATTTTGAATTTTTGGGAAATTCATGAAAGAAACCGCTAACTTTACAATATTATTAAAATAATTCATATACAGTTCCAAGTTTGCTATATCCGTGTTCTACTGTATAGTGTTCGGATATCAGAACATGTACATATAATATAACAAAACTAACTAGCAATCAATTTTCATTTTGTAACAACGGTTTTCACACCCTTGCTGTAGAAGAGTAGCTTAAATTCTCATTGTTGTGTTTATTAACATAGAGTACACTCATCTTTATCAAATTATCTAATTTTAATTGACAAAAATGTTACCCTCAGTGACATGACTGAATTGGGTTGAATGATGATCATATACTTGTAAAATATTTTTGTTAACTAGAATATCCCAATAAATTATGTTTCCACAAAAAAAATATCTGATTGGACTGTACTCTTCTTTATCAAATTGTCTTATCTTCATGAACAACAACAAAAGTTACCCTCAGTAACATAACTCAACTGGGTTGTGTTATGATCTTGTACTGGTAAAATATTTTTGTTAACTAGAATATCCCAATTAATTTTATTTCCACAAAACATACCCAGATAGGACTGTCTCTTTAATTGCAGTCTGCTCTTGCAATCTACAACCAGGAAGCGCCAATCAAATTGTATACAGCTGCAAGCCACGCGGATCACAAATTGACAATATCATAGTCTACATAGATGTCTGTATGAAGGATAAGTATCAGACAATTAGATCAGACACAACATTTTATCATCCCTTAGGATAGTAGACAACTGTTATTGGAGATTTCTCGCTAAATTGTTTTTGCCTGGTAAATATTGTTTAGATGGAGCCAAAATCATTTCTTGTTCTTGGTATTGTCAGGTTTCATAAAGCAGACATTCATAACAAAGTAGTTCTTTCGATTGCTGTGAGGGCAATTTTGTTATAAATGTAAAAATTGGTATCTGTAAAATTTTCATAAGAAAGATGTAAGAGAAATCATGCCGGGGATATGAATGACCAACTCTATCTTTCTAACTTAGCTGAGCCACTGAAGAAATATTCAATCACTCTCTGGAAGTTGGCATAATATTTCATTTAAAAGGCCCAAAACAAACTTACAAATGTTTTTGTTCTTTACATACAGACAGAAGTGATGCAATGACACAGGTTTATTTCCCAATATTTTTTTAATGAATTTTATTTTCATTGAACTTGAATGAAATTTTTTAATTTTTTGACAACTTTTTGAAACTTATTGGCATTATGAGAACACTGCACAGTTAAAAACATCTACAATGAAATTGAACTGGTCGATTAAGGCATGGTTTTAATATAGAAAACAAGCGTGTCTGGTCAAAAGTCATGGAAAGTAAAAATGCAAGTTGAGTGAGCCAATTTGTTTTCAAATAAGAACATACAATAATTGGGCAAGTACAAAATATGAAAGATAATATATGTCACTTAGAGGTGAGGTGAGGGTTTAACTGCTTGTATTATTGCAGGGAGAAAGCGTGAAATTATAGCTTAGCAATGTGTTGAAACATACAAGCATCGGCCGAAACTAGCGAACAATGGGTGGTACCGCGACAAATTCAGTGTAGCATTGCACCAAAACCTAACTCATTATAGAACAGTTCTCTACTGCAGACAAAGTCCCCGAACCCCTGGCGGGATTTGAACCACAGACCTCTTGATCAAAAGCCGAACGTGCTAACAACTGTGCTATCCTGCTTAGAAGACAGCAGCTTGACAGCATGCACACAGCTGACCAATGTCAGCAAGATGACTGGATGACGATAAAACTAGACAAAAAGCATGACTGACACCATGACATTTAGCCATGTTTTTCATGCGGCCAGCTCGTAATTACTTGCCAATAGCAAAGAAGCTTTAGTTAAGTACTGGTAACAGCCTTTCAATAGACCAATTACGGGACTTTGACCTTAACCTTTCGAACAGATTTTTTTTACATGATCTTGTTCAACCTTACAACATCAACTTAATTGGGAAATTTCCATAAAATTAGCATTTTTACTATCTTATCTATCTGACCTTGTTATTTTGAAGTCCCTTTTTCAGACGATGATTTTTTAACTTGTGGACATATGATAATGCTACTATTGGCGGAGATATTGCCCGAGTTATGCTAAAGGATAATAATAATTAACTATTCACTCACTCATAAATGATAATCACAAATGTAAATCCAAATATTAATTGTAATAACATCAATGACAGTGTCAAGTATCAAAGAGTCTCAATACCTGAATCTACCACCTTCAATAATAAAATCTCAGTAAAAAGACTGGTCTATTATTATGTAAAGCTTTCAAAATGTCTTGCTAATTAGGGAACCCTTTGTTGCATGTTTACAGCAATACCTGAGACAGTCTGTAAAATATGCTTTGTAAAAATCCAGGCCAAAAGATTTTGTTTTATCAAACTAAAGGCGAAATAAAAGAATAGAAAACAAAACAATTCTACTCCTGAATAAAAGTACTACTTTTGAGGCTGCCAAATGGTACTTATTTCAAACACAGTCAAAGACCAAGTTCACCCACAATCCTGAAAATATGCCTTCATCAAAATTCTTGACAACATAACTTCACCCCATTCTTAAAACATGCCTTCACCAACATTCCTAAAAATATGCCTTCACTTACATTATTGAAAATGTGCCTTCACCCACATTCCTGAAACTTGCCTTCACCCACATTCTTGCAAACATGCCTTCACCAACATTCCTAAAAATATGCCTTCACCCACATTCCCAAAAATATGCCTTCATCCACATTCCTGAAAATATGCCTTTACCCACATTCCTGAAAACGCGCCTTCACCCACATTCCTGAAAACGCGCCTTCAATCATTTCAAGATCAATCTGGACCTTCTGCACGGCTTTGGAAACCAATTTCACCTTTTGACCCCCAAAATGACCTATGGTCAGTCAGAACTGGACATCAAGTACATCCTAAGTTCATGCCATTTCATCTATCTCAAAGCTTAGTCAAGTTTCTATATGAATTGAATACAGATGAACTCTCATTCCCCTGTGTCTTGTACCATTTCTTAAACCCATATCCAGGAGCTGATGGCGGGCACTAAGATTAATTGAGGTGATGTGATGCTTGATAGAAATTCCTACACAAATGTATTAATGAATACTAAATGGGTTAGGAATGAATTAAGTAGGATTATGACC
This sequence comes from Steromphala cineraria, assembly GCA_916613615.1. Lineage (NCBI taxonomy): Eukaryota > Metazoa > Mollusca > Gastropoda > Trochida > Trochidae > Steromphala > Steromphala cineraria. Next base: position 41,704,668 of record OU744724.1, on the reverse strand, counting down.
CACTGGTCATAACTAAATATGAACGTGGGTAGTAACTAACATGATGGTTTAAAGTGGCAGAAACACGTTTTTTGAGAATTTTATATTTTAAATTTTTCACTGATAATTGTAAGTTAATGCTAAAGGTATTATTTTGACAGCGTCAAAAATCTCATTACACAAACAAATCATCCATAGTCCGAGGACAAAGTTTGAAGATTCACATAAAATCCATTGGTCGCCATTTTGGGTGAACACCTTTAATCCATTTTGTGTAAGAAAAAGGAATTGTATGGTTAAACTTTACATCTTTGAATTATTACTGCTCCATTTAATTTAAGCATATTGTCTTTCAATTAGAACCATTGATTTTCATTTTCCTGACATCACCTTATATTCCCCCTTAAAAAGTGCTACTGCCCCTTTAAAGAAAGGAATGCATGCATTGCAGGGTAATATTTCAAGTGATATATTAATTGGAATAAAATAAATTAATGTTGATTTGATTCAATTTCAAACTTTCTTTATGCAAAAACAATCTTTTTAACAGGGAAGACATCTTATAAATGAAACCTAATTGTCTGTAATCGTAGAAAAAGATGTCACTTATAAAGCCAAAACTAACATCAATTGAAATTAAAGATTTGGATGTGGATTTGATTGTATTTTTATGTATGCAAGCTTTCTTTATGTAAAATAGATATTTCTGAAGAGGGAAAACTTCTCATAACTGAAAGCCAATTATCTTTAATTGTAGAAAAAGATGTCACATATAAAGCCAAAACTAACATAAATTGAAAAAATAATTGGTATTGATTTGATTCTATTGCATGTATTCAAGCTTTCTTCATACATCGTCTTAAATGGGAAATTATCTCATAACTGAAACCCGTATCATCTATCATAGAAAAAGGTGTCACATATAAAGCCAAAAGTTCATTTCAGTGAGATAACTATTGAAGTTAGGTAAGTGGATATAATTACCATAGGGATCGTGTTCCAACCACCAATTCATTTTCTGCAAGGAGAGTAACACAGTGTGTGCATACATCAAATCTTTACACTAATCCTCCTTATCCACATAAACAAGCCAAACCGCAAGGAGATGGCATACGTCCAATTGTATTCCATCATCCATCCCTTGTGGCAAATGTTGTGTCATTGGCCGACTGATATATAGCGCCATCTACAAACCCTTAGAGGACAAGTTCCTACGTAACAGCCAGAGTGCAGATATGCCATTAGTGTTCCAAAATACTCTGTTTCCTTCTCTTCTACATTAGCTATAATGGATTCTTTTTGTATAGACATATTTTTCTTTTGTATCAGTTGTATACCCTTTTCAAGTTTCCTCTGAGTCCAGATAAGGCACACAGTTTGCAAGACAAAAGTAAGCACACATACACTGCCTGTAGTTCATATCACAGCTTTGAAAACATATATTAATCATATCAATTACAGTAGAACTCGGATATAACGAACTCCAAGGGACCAAAGAATTTAGTTCGCTATATCCGGTGTTCGCTATACGCATATAATTTTAATGATATTATATAGGGACTGGACTTGAAAAATTGTTGCAATATCCGAGTGTTCGCTATATCCTTGTTCTACTGTAATTTTGATCAAAAAGTAGTGTAATATCTACCAAATCAAATTAACTAGGGCATTCCCATGGAAACTGCCAATATAAAGGTAGGAAGAAGTTGACTACCCCAAAAGGCTCCACTTTACATGATGATTGTTCCATATACAGAGTTTAATAAGGTAGGCCTTATAGTTTTTGAATTCTGGTCTGGAAAGAAAATACTTCACATTCAGACAACAGAGGACATTTCTATATACTCTAGAAAACTGTTTGCTGGGAGATAAACAACAACTTAAACTATCATTCAGACTTGTTAATTTTTATGCATACTAACTAATTCCCATAGCAGTGAGATCGTATTCCACATACATTTCATGTTTTGAAATAGCTTGTCTGACAATTGTCCTTACATATTACAATCTACTGGTATAGGTATATTTTTATTAACCAATTGATATTTTGCTTAATGATTCAAATGTGACCTACATCTGCGTATATTCATTCTGCTAGTGTAAACATACATGCCACAGGGATCTAGTAAGCTGTTGGTACATATGGTCCTGACATCATCATACAGTGTGCTAATTGCAGTTTCCTTTGTTTATTCAATGTATCTTCTCATGACACCATGTTTCCCTTTGTGAGTTTCTAACATAACCTTGCATACCATGTCTCATGTAACCACCTTGGGGATCATCTTCAAGATTCTCAGATGCAGTGTTTATTTCATGTCTAGTTATCTGTAACAATGATCATAATTTTTATGTCTGCTATCCAATCTACAACTGCTCACTGACGACACAATTTACATTATTACCCTGACAGAATAGTACTCGCCAAAGCACTGAAGAAGCCATATACACCAGTTATTTCAGGTACCCATTCATACAGCTAGGTGGACTGGGTGCAATGAGGATGAAGTGCCTTGCCTAAAGATAAACACAGAGCCAGGTAACAAATGTTTGGTGTCTCCACCTGGAAACGAACCAGGGATGGCTTGAGAGGCCAGCATGCTAACAATTACACCACTGAGCTAGATATTGCACATATTGCCTATTATGATACAATGCAATAAAACCTCCTGAGTCCTAATAATATTGCAATTTATTGAAGAGCCTTTTTCAACTTCTTAATTTACAAAAATGATGGAAATGGCAACATGAAGTTGAATCAGTGTGACCATTTCACAATTTGCGTTTCTAAATAAACACTTGAAAGCCGTCTTAGTCGTGCACAACTATATTTTCCTTTTCCCTGAATCAGGCACTGTCCTTGTCGCCCACATTAATACCCATCAGACTCAATATGTAGTAACTGAGAGGTGGTGATAGTCCTACACTCATAATGATGATGTCACCAAAAGCGGGTTCACCAAATGTGATGGCACTTTTGTACTTTGGAAGTCGAGTTAAGTATGTTATTCTTGATTAAAACATGTAACTATGATATCAAACGAAAGATTTTTCTACGGCATGATATATTTATTTTCTCAATAGCAAAATTTCATCACGAACCGCATTCAAGTTTGACAATGGGCCTTTAAGATTTATCCTTTCTAAAGTTTCTTCAATGCCTGGCACCAAGACCACAGCAGCCGTCAGACACATCTCTACTCCAGTGTTGTATAGCTACAAAGATAAGCTACCGGGAGCTGGTTACGGGAGCTTAGAAAATAATTCTGGACTCGTCAGTTTGTCAGGTCTAATGGCTTGGCAGTTCCCTTAAGATATTGGAGTTATATTACCCGCAGAGGGCGAGATGGAATTTTGATGGCGTGTATTGACCATCATCTTGTCATTAGTGTGGGTCCATTGATTGTCATGTGCTGATATTAACAAGTTAACTGCCTTGTCAATATCGAAGTACAGTGTGTTGGTGTGTCTTCTTTGTTGATGACTAAATCAGATGACGTTCAGAATATTTCATGGATATGCAGGAATTTTGTTGAGATTTTCAATTCAATTTATTAAAATTTGCTGAAATTATTTTGGAATATGTCAATTTTAAAAGAACTGATATTCTTCCATCACTTAACCTTTTTTTTGTCTTTGAAACAGCGTATGTTTTGTTTTTTTTAAACAGAAAAGTTTGATAGTTTAAACTTGAATCCTAGAATTTTATCTACAACTATTCAAACAGGAAATTTACAGGAATCACAATAATTTTTACATAAAATGAATAATCCAGAATTTAACAATTGGCTGAAGATTGGGGTAATACAAGGTAATTCACATATTCATATTTGCATTCCTATCCATGACTTTTTAAAATATGTTTCAAACCATATAGTTTGGTAGGAAAATTGTTCACATATTATGACACCCAAAGCAGATATTCATAACCAACAAAGAAGCAAATTTTATTTTTTTAGTACTCTTTAAAATTTGAGGTAGCTAAAAAAAACAACAACCATCTGTTAAACTATCATTATTTTTGTATTGGATTTCAAATGCTTCCTTCAAATTCAAAGTTTTTAATGCAATCTATTCAGAATTTAAACATTTTGTAATTTGAGTCCCTGGAAATTATAATTCTATGACCAATATTACATATATTGGATATCTTATATGGCTTAAATTTTTTCATTGAATTTCCAATATTTGGCGATAGTCCTTAGTGCACATTAAAAAATACCAGCCTTTATACACATATGATTGGCTATACCACAGTTGCTATCTCATTGGGGGGGGAGGTTAAAATATTGGTTAAATATACAAAGAATAATTTTAAATTACAAGTTTTAAACTCTTATTAGGCATCTTTAAGATAAAGGTTTAAAACTAATGCCATACTTGACCATTTCTAAGATTCTGAATATCAAAAATAGAGCCATTGGCTCTGTAGCTCATCAGGCTTCATTATCAATTATGCTTTATATATATTAGGGGTCACAGGACCACCAAAGCTACAATTCATAATCCTCATCAGTCAAGGAGTCTGTACACAAAGTTTCAGCTTTCTAGGCCTCATGGTTCTAGAGAAGAAGATGAAAATAGGTTTTTAGGGTGTGGCCCCTGTGACCCTTATTAGGGGTCACAGGACCACCAAAGCTACAATTTATAATTCTCACTAGTCAAGGAGTCTGTACACACAATTTCAGCTTTCTATGCCTCATGGTTCTGGAGAAGAAGATGAACATAGGCTTTTAGGGCGTGGCCCTTGTGGCCCTTATTAGGGGTCACAGGGCCACTAAAGCTACAATTTATAATCCTCACTAGTCAATGAGATTGTACACAAAGTTTCAGCTTTCTAGGCCTCATGGTTCTGGGGACGAAGATCAAAATAAGTTTTTAGGGAGTGGCCCCTGTGGCCCTTATTAGGGGTCACAGGGCCACCAAAGCTACAATTTATAATCCCCACTAGTCAAGGAGTCTGTACACAAAGTTTTAGATTTCTAGGCCTCATGGTTCTGGAGAAGAAGATGAAAATAGGTTTTTAGGGCGTGGCCCCTGTAGTCCTTATTAGGGGTCACAGGGCCACCAAAGCTACAATTTTTAATCCTCACTAGTCAAGGAGTCTGTACATAAAGTTTTAGATTTCTAGGCCTTATGGTTCTGGAGAAGAAGTCAAAATTCCACAAAGGTTACGGACGGATGGACGGACGGACGCCGGACACCATGCCATGCCATAAGCCCATCGGGCCTTACAGGCCAGATGAGCTAAAAATCACCTGACAATAGTGAGCATGGCTCACAAACCCTGCTGTCACTACAGAGCAATTAGTCAGTGAAAAAATATTTCTAAAAAAAACTTCAAAACATGGTCAAGAATATCTTATCTTCTTTACTATTCACATCTTAGATTTCATTCTCAAAACGGTTTATGGACAAAGGGATAGACAGTCGGACAGAATTACTGCCATACCATGCTTTCCTCGCAGCAGAGCAGGGGTTATAGTAGGTCACCAAAAAGTAGGTTATCAAAGTATGGCAGGAAACAATAGAGTTTCGTATCTAGCTATTACTAATCAAGTAAAGAATGAAACTTGTGACAAATTCTAGATGACTTGCTTATGTGTTAACAACACTATCACTACGACAAATCTTATTGATAACAACTTCCTTATTGATGTCTCACAAAGTTTCTGGGCTTCTCTTTGCCCTTCTTCAGGTGACCTGAGTAGTGACCTTGATTTCCCACAACATATCTAGGCTATTTCATGCCTTCAGGTGACCTGATGAAGTGACCTTGATTTCCCACTTTATATCTAGGCCATTTCATGCCTTCATTTGACCTGAAACAGTGACCTTGATTTCTTACTACATATCTAGGCTATTTCCTGCCTTAAGGTGACCTGGAGCAGTGACCTTGGTTTCTCACTACATATCTAGGCTATTTCATGCCTTCAAAGACCTGAAGCAGTGACCTTGACTTCCAACTACATGTCTAGGCTATGTCATGCCTTCAAGCAGCGACCTTGGTTTCTCACTACATATCTAGGCTATTTCATGCCCCCAGGTGACTTTGAAGCAGTGACCTTGATTTCTCACTACATATCTAGGCTATTTCATGCCCCCAGGTGACTTTGAAGCAGTGCCCTTGATTTCTCACTACATATCTAGGTTATTTCATGCCTTCAGCGGCCTGAGTCAAGTCGTGACTTTGATTTCTCACTACATATCTAGGCCATCTCATGCCTTCAGGGGCCTTAAGCCATGACTTTGATTTTCTCACTACATATCTAGGCTATTTCATGCCTTCAGGTGACCTGATGAAGGAGTAATAAGTAAACCAGAAAATGTTGGTATCCATAAGATTTGTCTTGTGAGGTGAGGTGAGGTGATATGGGGTTTAACGCCACTTCAATAGTATTCCACTTACATCAATGATGCTAGTATTATTGCAGGGAGAAAGCCTGCAACGCTATTGTGGTTATGCATTGCGGTGAAACCTGCGAGCACCAAGTGGAACTAGCCAAACATTGGTGGTAAATTCAATGTAGCATTGCACCAAAACCTTAGTGTGTTGAACAGTTCTCTATTGCAGACAAAGTTGCCGATTTTGCCGAAGCTTATCACACCAACTTATAAACGCCTTTGAAGAATTTCATTCCATATATATCAATGGAGGAATTAATGTCCGACTGCCAACCCGGTACCTGGTTACTTTTGGTCCGGGCTGATAACTCTTAAAGGTTTTTCTTCAATTTACCATTAAAATTTTTATTTACAAAATTCAACTTTCAGGATCCTGACAGTTCAGGCTTGCTTTATACACTGATATATGACATACATCTTTTTTCAAAATCAATATCATTCAACTCATAACACAGACAAAATTCTCCCTTTAGCAAATAAAAAACATGAATAACTTGCATGTAATGAAATCTACAAATGGAGTTGAAAATAGACAGCAGTGTTGGAAATAAAGAACTTAACTACAGTATATTCACAAGAGGATTGTGTAAACAGCAACGTACTATTGACATAGTGGTGTAATATTAGACAATGTTTTAGAAATTGACAAGCTTTTAGTCAGTAAGGCCTTAACTAAACAAGATGTAAATGTGTCCGTTAATATGATGGTTGGTTTATTCAGCATTGCGTAATGCATTCAGAACAGTAGAATTTTGTTATGTAAAATGATAATGCTATTTGATAATCGATAAACTATGGAGGACATTTGACATTTTTTCACTGTTATTCACATGTATAAAGGATATTATATGAGTGTCAATGTCATGTTTACGACACCAGTTGCTAAATAATTAGTAAGCGAGCGAGAGCAAGGGATATACTGATATTAAGGCACTAGTGTCCTAAACATAGTATAACAACATAACAATAATAATAACAACACTTTATTGTCCTCAGTACATACGTACATATTGTAAATTTTTCTTGTGCAAAGCACCCGGCAGCCACAGTGCAGCGCCAGTTAATGCGTATGTCATGGGCACTAATATGATATTCTGTTTATTACTGTATTCCCAAAATTAAAGTAAATACTCAAAACTTTCTTCTCAGCATAGGTGGACTCCCCGCCGTCGGCCTGTATAGATTGTGACATCATAGTTGGACCATGATGTCAAAGCATTGTTTATAACATGACGCAACAGTCAAAAAGTGATATTTTGCCAGAAGGGCAATATATGAAAAGTATGAACCTTGTAGGTAATAAAATATCAAAGATCATTATCATAACATTACAAATAAAGCTTAAAATATCTTGATTAATAAAATTCTTCAGAATCTTAATGTCACTGACACTACAAATCTCAATAACTGTAATAAACAAAAACAAGATATCTGTTAAGGTATTTGACACAGAACATCCTTAAAAATATTTTCAAAATTTAAAATTTTAGCAAAACATTTAATCAATAGCATTCGATTTAAATCTTTCAAAATTTTCTTAGGAGTATATATACCCACAAATTCAGTATCACAAAGCTAGAAGAGATTTCAGAATCTCAGACAAACTATATTTATGGTTGTCAATGAGGTATATAAAAGATTGCCCTAGAGACTGGTAGAGGAATATAATGACAGCGAGGGATAAATTTAGATCTTTTGACTTTGCAGCCCCTTCGGTGATTTGACTCGAGGAATGAATTACTATCGCTAAGCATGAAATATCTAATGGCTCATACATCATTGATGGCAGCCGCATTGGGAACTTATAAAAAATCCTTTACATAGATGCTCATTGGATAGCTTTTGAATGCAAAATAGCGAACAATTACATGTATTGTTAGTAATTATTAGTAAACTCACCTCTGGGACGAAACGCAGCCCCTCTCTTCATTCTCCGAATGAGCCAGCAGAAGTCTAAATAAAAATAAAAAGAAATAACCTAAGTCATATTCACCATTAGTGGTATGCAGCTCCTCTCTTCACTCCTGGAGTTGTCTCCCTTTGACTGCCTATGTGGCAGCCTCATATTCTCGCACTGTAGGTAACCATCACCTGGAACAGTGAGGGGAGGAATTAGTACTCTCTGGGCGGGCGTTTATCGTTCGTCCCAGAGGTGAGTTTACTAATAATTACTAACAATACATGTAATTGTTCGCTAATTATTGGCGTAAATCTCCCCTCTGGGACGAAACGCAGTCCCGAATTTTACATAAAGGAGGAGGGATCCAGGGGATGTTAACCCCTTTACTTTAATGCCAATAATCCTTTAGGATACAATGATCATTATTTATCTCTTTAGATCTATGTATTGCAGTACCAAAAACAACTCCAACAACACCTCATGCAGTTCTCCCGTACTTTATTATCCTTTCACCTTAACAATATCGTTAGGAGTGAGTGCACACCACTTGGTTAATGAAATAGGTAAATCTCTGAATATGACGTAATCCAACACACCTATGAGTATGTAAACCATACAGTATTCTAGTTCTTTCGAACCCGTTATGACGTCACTTCCGGTTCATGTTCCGTCATCACTTACTGATGACGTCACTTCCGGTTAATCCCTAGCTTTACGTCATACTTAGACATACTACCTAGGTGATAGAGTTTGGTGGATATACCAGTCCACAACTTAAGTGTAAATAACTACGTGTAGTACCTTCCCGTAAAACCTTCACCATAACTCAATTCACAGTATGTTCTCACCTCTTAAGTTACATGGTGACTCTAGAAGAGGTCAGTCGTCAAAAACCTTCTGACGACCCCGACCCCCCCCTCTCTTTTCTTGTACTTGTAAGTGGTTTAGGCGGAGGTAACATGCTGAGCCGCTACTAGCGGACCCAGATCACAAATTCCGTCTAGAGACTGAGCAATATCTCGAAGGTACGATGAAATGAAAGTGTTCGATCCTTTCCACTGACATGCTGAGACAAGTTCTTTGATAGACACAGATTTCCACCCCGATAGTGAGGAAGCGAGAGCTCTAATCTCGTGAGGCGAGAACTTGACATTGACAGAATCCTGATCAACTGACTGATAAGCGAGTACGATGGTCTTCCTTAACCAAGACGAAATGGTATTCTTTGAGATCTCGGAATCCACCGCTGTCTTGCATGAAAGAAACAATCTCCTTCTGTTCCTCCGAAACGAAGCAGTTCTCTGGAGGTACCATCTAAGAGCCCTAACTGGGCAAAGTAGTCTATCCTTGTCTGAGCGAGAGGAAGATGAAGGTAGAGCTGGTATCTTGTACACACGAGTACCTAACGGTCCTAGAGAAGCTGACTGGTTCTTGGCTAAAAACTCCGGGAGCGCACGGCAAGAGACTTCCTTATAACCGTCTGAAAATCTGATAGAGGAATTGTCGATCGCGTGCAACTCCGAGACTCTGGCAGCAGAAGCAAAGGCTAGCAAAAAAGGCAGTCTTAAAAGAGAGTAACTTTAGTGTGGTAGAGTTCAAAGGTTCGTAGGGTGCTTTAAGCAGTGATTGGAGTACGATCCTTAAGTCCCACTTGGGAAAAATCGAAGGTGTGGACATATCCTTAATCTGAAAAGATCTTAACATTCTGTGTAGAGATTGATCCGTTCCCACCGATAATCCTTGTAAGTCACAAACAGAAGCTATGGCCGATCTATATCCTTCGATGGTACCGTGCTTAAGTTTTTTAACATCTCTTAAAAACAACAGGAAGTCCGCAATCATGGGAATGGATATGGCTGAGTCTAACAGTCCCACTTGCTGTCTCCAGCCGGAGAAAATCTTCCATTTGGCGTCGTATAATTTAGATGTGGAGGGTCTGACAGATTGTAGGATAGCACTCGAAGAATCTCGTCCGAAACCTTTAGATGAAAGCGATTCCTTGATAGCCTCCACACGTGAAGATTCAGTGCCGATAGATTTCCGTGAGTCTTGAGCGAAATGGGTTGGTACAACAGGTTGTCCCACAACGACAGTTTCAGAGGATAGTCTGTTAATAGATCCAGTAGGTTCGGAAACCAAGTTCTCGTGGGCCACGCTGGCGCTACCAGAAAGATGAGACAGTCCTGAGTCGAGATTTTGGCTAACACATCTGGGATGATCTTTACTGGAGGAAAGGCGTACGCTGTCATCCCTTGCCACGATATCGAGAGAGCGTCCACTGCCCAAGCGTTTGGGTCTGGAATAGGACTGACGTAGTTTGGTAACTGGTAGTTTCGACTTGTAGCAAAAAGATCGAAAAACGGGGTCCCCCACTTGTTGACTATCAACTGGAATGCATCCTCGTGAAGAGTCCATTCCGTCGGAATCACCTGTTTGCTTCTGGATAGTGAGTCCGCTAACACGTTTAACCTGCCTGGGATGTGCCTGGCCCTGAGGTTGGCTCTGCACTGATCCGCTAGAGAGAACAACTGTCGCGTTAGGTCCATAAGCTCCTGGGACCTGGTCCCGCCCTGCTTGTTGATGTAAGCCACCACCGTCGCATTGTCTGTCGCTATCATCAAACTTGCGTGATAAAGAAGCCTCCACCACACCTTGAGAGCTTTGATGACTGCAAGAAGCTCCAGAGAGTTTATGTGCAACATCGTTTCCTGTTTTGTCCATATTCCTTGCGCTTCCAGCGAATCCATATGGGCTCCCCAACCTTCCCTTGACGCGTCCGTGAAGATCGTGAAAGTCGGAGGAGGATCTGTGAATCGCGTTCCCGTCATCACATTGGACTCCCACGTCCACCAGTCCAGTTCGCGACACACTTGAGGAGGGCACACTAAGCGAGAATCCAATTCCTGGTGTCTGTTCGCGTTGATCCACGCCTGAGTATGCCTTAGGTTGAGGCGACCTCTGTACGTAAAGGCCTGTATCGACGTAAGAAAACCTAGGAGGGACATCCACTTCCTGAGAGTCGTGACTCGTACGGCGAGAAGAGAGAGAATCAGTTTGCGGGTTGTCAGCCAACGATCCTGTATGGGGAAAATAAAACACTTCTCCGCATCTAGTATCGCACCTAGGAACTTGATCTTGGGTGTAGGGGTTAGTTCGGACTTCTCCGGGTGAACTATCCATCCTAGATGAGTAAAGACATGTATGGCGAACTTGGTCTGTTTGATTAGCATCACTGTAGAAATGTGCCTTCCCAGAAAATCGTCCAAGTACCCATGGATCGCAATCCCTCTCATGTGTAGAAAGTGTAGGATGGGTTTCATGACCATAGTGAATAACCAAGGCGCGATTGACACTCCGAACGGAAGAACTTGGAACTGGAATCTTCTTCCGATTACGGCGAACCTTAGGAACTTTTGTGAGTGCTTGTGGATGGGTATATGCAAATATGCGTCCTTCAGGTCCATGCTGATGAATTTGCTGTTGGGTTGGACGAGCTTCCTCACGTTCTTCAGCGACTCCATGGTGAAAGTGGGAGGGAGCTGAAGGAAATCCTTGTTGAGAATCTTTAAGTCTATTATCATGCGCATCTCTGTCGTATCGCGCTTCGGCACCAGAAACACTGGTGAGTAAAAACCTCGGGACGAATCGAGAGGAGAGAGTTCCACAATTGCCTCCTTCAGCAGGAGCTGCTCTATTGCCAGTAGAGCAGCGTCCAGACGCGGTCCTTGTAAGAAAAATCTCCTTCCCATCGGATGAATCGCTAGGGGCAGGCGCGTCTGGAATTGGAGCTGGTACCCGTCGGAAATCACAGAGTTGATCCAAAGATCCGGGGTGATGAGTTGCCAGTTCCGTGCGAATCGTTGCAGACGACCCCCCACTGGGGAGGAATCGACTGGCGTCACAAAATCGAAATCTAGAGAGGAGTCCATGGGCATAGCAAGATCGAAAGGGTGTAGGTTTGGAAGACCGACCGGGAAAGAGTCAGCGACGGAAGGTATTCTTGGCTCCTCTGTTTCCTCTGCCACGAAAACTGTACCTGGGAGGAGGACCTTGACTCTCCTTGGGGGTCTGAGGTTGAGTAGGAGGGGGTCGAGAGCGCTCAAAGGGCTTACTAGCTCGGTCGAAAGCAGAACGATGGAGGGGGGGTCGGGGTGTAGAGTTGGGCTGTCCACGACGACCTCGGAAGGAACCACGTTGGTTTCTGGTCTGAGCTAGCAGAGCTGAAGCGAGTTGCTGATTGAGATGTCTGTTAGTCTGAGCCTCCTGAGAAGCGATTGCCTGTGCGCACTGTCCGTTGAAAATAGAGTCGGAGTTCAACGGCTGTTGGAAAAGATCCTCCTTCGTGTCGACAGGCAAATTCCTAACGGATCCTAACAGTTGTGATCTTTCAAGGGCAGTTATACGAGCCAGGGAGGCAACTTGAACTTGGGTGGCGTCCCCCGCGGCCTGGTAGATAACGTCCAAAAAGGAGTGGGCGAGGGCAACCTCCTCTGCGCTCATGACAGTGAGTGTCTGGGGCTTGATCCCTTCATAACTATGGAAAGTCGGCGGAAGAAGTTGTCTGACACCAGCCGCAAACCAGTTAATGTAGGACAGAATGTCAACAGAATTCCTAGCCGCGGCGTCCAAGTCCTTCAAGTCCTTGCGAGGAACAGACAGTTTATCTCCTTGGAATCGAGGAAGAGGTTTAGCATTAAGTCGGGCGAAATCTCTGTCAATATCCGGAGCGGCAGCTGGTAAAACCCGATCATGAATTACGTAAGAGTTCTTAAGGGGAAGCTTAGATAAGGAGGAAGCATCCTTGGCCTTGGCGAGATTGGCATTCACAATGTCCAGTCCGTTCTTGACCACTGTCGAGTGGGGTAAAGATCGCTTGGGTGCCCGCTTAGGAGGAAGTATACCCGTCGAGCCGAGCTCCTCAGGTAACGGCTGTTCCAAAATCTCATCAAGTGAGGACGGCTGAGTGCACGGTTTAAGTTTATGTAAAAGATCAATTTTTTCAACAAAAGTCCAGTTCGGGACTAAGTCCGGAATGTCCGAAGAATCAACCGCAGGAATGATTGCTAATCCTTCATGAGAATGGAGTTTAACGTCAACGGGCTGTTTGTCTTCAGCTTCTAAGTCCGTCAAGATCGGGAGGAACGGCGGACTAGATACGTTGACGAAATCAAGCGGCTCCTGTTTGTTTACAGTGTCACCCGAGCCGTGACCTACTGACCCCGAGAGGCCCGTGCCGTCCGTGGAGACTTGCTGCGTCCGTGAGCCAAGGCACGGATCACGCGTGCTAACAGTGTCAATAGCATCCTGGACTGGGCCAGTAGCTGTGGCATTAGAGCCGTTGACGGGCTTATCACCCTGCACGCGAGACCCGCCCCGAGCCGTCCCAGAGCAGGGTACGGACAGGTTAACGGCGTCCACTACGTGTGACCCGCCCGAATCTGGGACAGAATAGTCGTCAGAACGGACTAAGGTCTTTTTCACCTGGTCAACCTGACCATCCTTAGGCAGGCCCGAGCCCGGTAAACACTGCCGTTTGGAAGTATCACCCGCCTTAACTACCGTGTCCTTAGGGTCGGCGGCCCGTTTAGACGGCTTAAGCTTGTCACCACGGGACGATTCAGAACTAGGAGGAATCTTACGTGAAGACCCACCCTTAGCCAGGCTACTCGAAAGGGATTTAGAAAGAGACTTTTTCAAGGAGGCGATCTTTTCATCATTTTTCCGTTCCATTTCTTGAAAATTGCTTTGGAATGAGGAGAACATTTCTTGTTTAAAGGAATTAAGAAAGGCCGTTAGATCGTTAGGATTAGCCGTGGGTTTTGCTACAGTTCCCGAAGGGGGGATAGGAGAATCCGAATCATGACCGTCCATAGCAGGGGGAGGAGTATGAGGAGCAATGGAGGAAGATTTAGCTTTCTTAGCACGTAACTCGCAGAGTTTAGCCCACGTATCTTTGTCTAAGTCACTACACATAAGGCAACGCGCATCAGGAAAACAAATAGGATTCTTATCACACAGAACACAAAGGGAATGAGGATCGCGATCCGACATGAAACGTTGACAAGACACACATTTACGTTGGGTAGCCATTACGAAACACACAAGACAGTACTTCGCGGAAAACACGTTGACAGTCACAGAAAAAAAAATTTCTGTCACAAAAAACACAGTTCAAAGACACAAAAAACGAATGCGGTTGTCTGTTAAGACCCAATGTCGATATCACATACCATATAGTCCAAGAAAACACAGCACATGAAGAAGTATTGAAGAAAATTATCCAGACTTCTGAATGGCTTCCATCTCTAGAGCTAGCAGAAGAGAATATGAGGCTGCCACATAGGCAGTCAAAGGGAGACAACTCCAGGAGTGAAGAGAGGAGCTGCATACCACTAATGGTGAATATGACTTAGGTTATTTCTTTTTATTTTTATTTAGACTTCTGCTGGCTCATTCGGAGAATGAAGAGAGGGGCTGCGTTTCGTCCCAGAGGGGAGATTTACGCCAATAATTATGAATTGATGTGTAAAGAAGATCTTTCAGTAGTCTTCTTGAATTGGATATGGTTGGAATTTGAAGATGAAGTTTAACGGGGATTTAAAAACAATTTGAAAATCTGAAAATTCATTTTATTTATTCAACTTTTCTTTGTGTCAAAAATGACAATAAATGGGACATTCCAGGTGTTGAAATTATTAAAGTTTTATGACCAAGTTCAATTGAAGATAGTGTTTCCTGTACCACATTATTGATGATTTTGTCTTCTTTAATTGGAAATGCTTGAAAATGAAGTTTAACGGGTAGTAAACAAATTAGTAGTAGTATTAAAAAACAATTTGCAAATCTCAAAATTTGCTCATTCTATTTATTGAACTTTTCTTCATGGCCAAAAATGACTGTAAAGGGTCATTCAAGGTGTAAGAATTATTCGGGTTTTATCACAAGTTTGATTGATGCTCGCAGGTTTCACCACAATTCATAAGCACAATGGTGTTGCGGGCTTTCTTTCTGCATTAATACTTGCAGCCGCGATATAAGTGAAATACTCTTGAAAGCAGCGTTAAACCCCATATCACCTCAACTCACATGTTCAATTGAAATTAGTGTTTCCTGTACAACATTGACTTACCGTCTTATATCACATCTGACTGTTTGGTGATAGTCTGGGAGCCAAGTCCAGATTTGTATTTTCCGCTAAACATTGAAGGTCATTTGTCAAGGTGACAACATATATGAATTAAATCTATAATGTTTGTACTACAACCCTGTGACAACAAAACACTTCTACTAAAAATGTTTAGCGGAAATGATTTCTAGCCTTCTTTTGAGGAATGGCTCCCAGACTATGATAAAATATTTTTAAAAAGAAAATCTAAAACTATAAAACTCCACAATGATAATTTGAAGTGCTATAATCACCCTTGTCTGACATTAAAAACCACTTTAAAAATTATCTACATAGATAAGACAAAGTAGGTATATTCAAGGAAATAAATCCATAATAAACTCACGATTTGTCTATTTCTGTATCCTCAAGAATATTTTCCATTGTCTGCATATTCTATTTCCCCGTCCTGACCTACATTGGCCGATGGAAACTCAACCCTTCAGAATTGAAATAAAAGAGGTGCATTGAGATAAATCGCCAGCCCCTTGATTAAATTACTTACGCCTACATCAGACTTAAGTGTCTTTCAACTTTCCTCTCAGACTGAGAGTCCATCACGTTAACAATGTTAGTCCGGTTTTCAAAATGTGGCCCTCGTTTATTTACTTCAGTTCTCTAATTTGGTTAGCAAGTGGTCAATTCTGACCAGTCTTAAAGTAGGTCGGTGGTGCCAATGGAAATAGATTGACCACTGATCAGAAAAAGATCAAATGATACCGGTACATTAATAGTTCATAATCGGCGCAGGACCCTAATGACACAAATATACACGAAAGTACACAGATTTCTTGATGTGGTCATTGGTCAATATCAATATTGTATTGGTCAGAACACTAAGATGACCGCTTGACCGCCTTAAGTTTGGGTTAGGTGCCGTGACTGACATACAATCCATGACACAGAAATATACAGATTGAACATTAATTACTAGCTCAACATGCAGGGGACGTCACCGGTCAATATTGGTCCCTTGTCGGTCAGTAACGTAGAGGTCACTCACTGACCGCCTTTCATTGACACTAGTATGTTGATGTTATTACAGAAACCTTAGAGAGAAATTTCAGATTGTTCATTTACAGATCTAGTTCTTATTTGCTGAGATTCAGACCTTAGAACAGAAACCTTAGAGAGGATTCAGAGATTGTTCATCTATAGATTTAGTTTGTATAGGTGAGGTTAAGACCTAAGAACACAAACCTTGGAGAGGATTTGGACATTGTTCATCAATAGATCTAGTTATTATTGCTAACATCAAGATTTTAGTACACATATTTTGACAATATACCGAGACAAGCTTATGAATTATATAAGTTATATACCTATAATAATAATAACAATATCGTGCATACTTATATGGCGCCATTTCCATGTCTTTCCACATGCTCAAAGCGCTACATCATTACCACGAAGGAGTGTACTTTCACAGCTGCTACTAAGCGCTAATCATGACCACGTAGGGCAGTACATCTAGTTTTCATGTACATATTTTAACAGCTGGGAGGACTGAGTGCAATGTGGATGAAGTATCTTACCCACAGACACAACACAGGATGACACCCAAATCACAAATTTTTGTCAGAGAGGCCAGCATGCTAACCACTATACCACTGTGCTTCTTACAAATAGTGACAAACCTAAGATTTTATGCTTTGTAATATTGTATAATTCCTCTAGTAATATGTCCAAAATGTCAAAAACTGAGGTCGTCACTCTTTAATCCAGCAAATAATGGGTTAAAGATCTTTCAAAATCAGATTAATCTCATAGACCTGTACTCTCAAGAGAAAACTTAGTTTGATGTGTTAAAAGGAAACTAATATTACAAATTGAACAAAGGACATCTGGCCTTATGAAGGAGTCATTACATGACAGAAACAATTAAAGATAATCAAGACAAAACACCCAGCTCATTGTTCAAAAGAACACAATTAATATCAGTGAGACAAAATTAATTTTGTTGATGTCCCCTTTGAAATTTTTTTTATGAATATTAACAAAACAAAATTAATTCAATGGTTTTGACTCGCCTTTGAAAACACAGAATGCTTTTGTCTTGAAGAATGATTAGAAAGTAATTACACGGAGAGTCATTAGGAGAAATTGCAGTGTGGAGTTTCACTAGCATGAAGGTATAATATTTCTCCGCGTTTAATCTCAGTTCTAAGTCTGGATTGCCTTCAAGCTTTACTCCGGGCTTCCAGAATTATTCTATAGCTCCAGAGTGGTGACCTGACTCCGAGGGTGATATCATCTTTAATTACCAAAGGGATCTCTAAAGCGAGGAAAGAATTCAGCCAATTACTGTCCTGTATGATTAGTGGAGAAATTCCGAATCCCACCATGACAAAAGATCAGGGAATATGGGAAAATCTAAAATTGGAGGCATCTCCTTATTTTAGGTGCACTTTTGGAATTGTGGCAATTTTGAATGTGGTTTTCATTGTGATTTTTTTTAGGGTAAAAATCTTTTTTGATGAACATGATAGTATTAGACATAATATGGGAAATAAGTGTATGTTGAAGGAAATTGTTTACTACTAAAAGGATTTATTTTTACAAACAAAAGTTTTTTTAATAAGAAGGCCTACCTGATTTTTACAAGAGGAAAATATTTATAAAAATATAAATAACTACAATCTTGAGATGATTAATGAAACATAAAAATCCTAAAAGCATCAATAACTAAAAATTTAAGTTGCTATTCATCCTTTCATAACTGTCCACTAACACTTTCTTCTTTTTCCTCATAGTTTCATGTATCTTAGAAAGTAGAATCAACAAACTTGACAATAAAGAGAAATAATAATAATTTATGTTTGATATAAATTAATTTATAACTCATTTTAAATATTAATTTTTATGACAAATTAATTCTTATTATATTACTACAATAAAGAATCAGATTTGAATTCCACAAACATTAATCAAAATGTTTTGACAATTGCGATTATCATGCCTTACCTTGACGTTGCACATTCAATTTCCTTGTTAGATTCATCAATCTCATAAGAAAATTACACAATCGTTAAACGTGGGCGTATAGTTACATTAAACAATCTGAAAAGGAGACATCTGTCAAATGCTAACTTGATTCAGAGAAGAGTTACAAATCCTAGATCACTTTTAACTAACAATGACATAAAAAGGTGATACATGCCAAGAAAGACAATATGAATTATATAAAATTATGGTATTTGATTTAATCCATATTTATTCAAATATGATCATGGTATTTGATTTAATCCATATTTAATCAAATATGATCATAATCTTTTTACGTAACCTTTTCAGCCCAACGAGAAATTAGGCTGAAAAACGTGTTTGTCACTGGTTCCTAAGGGCTAAAAGGTGAGTGAGTGAGTTATCGTTTTACGCAGCTTGCGTTATATTTCAGCCATCAGCGACGTAGGGTTAAAAGGAAGAAAGTTACATATATATGTAGGCCAAAATCTTCAACATGTGAAGTGAGGTGAGGTGAGGTTTATCGCCGCTTTTGAGAGTATTTCACTTATTGCGACTGCTGGTATTATTGCAGGAAGAAAGCCCACAACACTTGTGTTGCTATCTTTTGCAGTGAAACCTGCGAGAATTGGCTGGAACAACCAAACCATGGGTGGTACTATGCTGAAATTTAGTGTAGCACTGCACCCAAACCTGACTGCATGTAGAACAGTTCTCTACTGCAGACAAAGTTGCCGCGCCCCTGGCGAGATTCAAACCACGGACCTCGTAATCGGAAGCCAAACCCGCTAACCACCATGTGAAGTGATAATCAGTTATAGCATTAGAATCAGACCAGGAAATATAGGCCTCTCCTACGAAAAATCATGGCCCCGATATCCTGTAAACATTGATTATTTCACACTCACCACCACCAGAGTCTTCTATTAGCATGGATCGTTTTTCATCCCTAATGCCCATCCAATTTATGTCCAGATGTCATCAGATTGCCTGCTTTTGTGCAAAATGAATAGCTAAGAATAAAAAGCACTTTTCGCAGGGGGAACAAATTTATCTTGACAAATTTTCCTTCCCTATATAATGTTTCCTGTTTTGAATAGAGTAATCGTATTCTTACATGTGAGTGAAAATGAAGTAGATGTTTTCCTCCTTTCTTTAAGGAAATTTTTATGTATCTGAACAAAAGAAGAGCTATTTGCTTCAGTGTATCAATGTTAGCATGTATGACTTCAAACATACAATTTTATCTGAATGTCATGTAATGTCTAAACAAGACTTAAGATTCTCAGTTCCTGTTTCATTTGGGAGGTAATACTAGCTTTTACCTTTATGACTAACAAATCATAATAGTTAAACAACACTTAGTTTTGTATATTACTTGACTAATCTCGAAAATCTCGCAAAATCAACTTACTATTTACCCCACCCATCTCACACTAACCCCACCCTTCAAGCAATTACGCCACCACTAACCCCTTATCCTTCAACCCTAACTCCACTCCATCAAATCAAACATATCCCATCCAACAACTCCTATAGCTAAGTATATTAATTACCCTATATTCACTCTCAAACAGCACTTCAAAGAATATTTTTAAAATACAGTTTAAGTGGTTTACAAACTTAAAAGAAAACTTTCCCCTATTATATCAGACAACAGTTTGCAGAGCTGGTTGGTGACTTTGACTCATTGAATTTCATTCACAAAGATATAAATATATCTATATAAAAACTTAAGAGAAAACTTATCTTTGTTTTAATTAACAACACTGTTTATCAAGAGGGCATATATCCTGGACAAAATGATATACAAAAGGTTTGATTGGGTGAAAAAGGAGAAAATGAGTGTTTGATATCTGTGCTTTCAATTAAATTAGCAAAACTGGATGAACTATCATATGGAGACCATCGGTGGGACTTCACAGAAAACCTTGTAGCAAAAATAAACAAACCTGAAAAATCCTTTTCACTTCTAAATGCAATGTGCTTCACATCATCCCAGTGATAACCTCCTATGTGTAACTAGGACTTCATTGATAAAAAACATGATTCTGATAAACAAACTGAGTTGTTGATGGATTTACAAGAGAAATAGAATGTCAACATTAAATAGAGCTCAAGATTATCCTAAGATAAATCAAGTAATCTTTAGACGGATTTAAACTTTATCGGGCAATTCTATCTTTTTTAGGATGCCAACAACATTATTTTGATAAAAATAAATAAACTGCATTTGTGACAGGTGATTGATTTACAAGAGAAATACAATGTAAAAATTACTCAGAGATCAAGAATAACCAAAGATCCTTTTAGTAATCTTTAGACTCATTTCAACTTTATTAGGTACCGTATTTGTCCTAATAAGCGCCCCGGGCGTTTAGCTTGCAAAAATCCAAAGGGGGGCGCTTATTAGGATACCCCAGAAAGGGGGGGGGGGGGGGGGGGGGGGGGGGGGGGGGGGCGCTTATTAGGAATACGTTATAGACAAGCGAAACTAGCACTTGTCAGGATTCTGAACGAGAATGAAAGTAGGTCGATCGTGGAAATTCAGTGCAACTACACATTCACAGGACCGGATAAAATAATACAGTGATTTCGGACTCTATTGTAAAAGCAGTCGAGGTAGGCCATTTTACGTATGAAGGGGAGGGAGGGGGGGGGTGGCTGTGAGGTGCTCTGTTACATGGAAATTTGTAAAAGGGGGCGCTTATTAGGGAGGGGGCGCTTATTAGGACGAATACGGTAATTCATTCTTCTTTTACGTCACCAATATCACTAGAATATTTGCAATAAGAATTAAATAAACATTTTAAGGAAATAAAATCTACCTGTTAAGGGAGGAAATGAAATTGCTTTCTCCTTTAAAAAAAACAATCAATAGAAGAATTTTCCTCTTACCAGTAATATCACAATGATCTGTGAATTAAACAAAAACAATAAATGGGGCATATTCATTATTTTGAAAAAAAAATTAACTAATAAGAATACGAACCAACAAAATGTTTTAAATTGTTTACCAAAGTTTTAAAAATATACAGAACTTCTGCCGTTCTTCTTAACAAAATTAGATTGACAGCAATGTTTTGTAATTATAAGCTACAAAAGAAGTTTTTAAAATTTCTTCAAAATTGTCAATTTTCAAAACAGAATACCTTTTTTACAGAAAGCAACTATTACTATAGTGTGATAATGATAATGATTATGTAAAATATAAATAAAAGAGTGTTATTTCAACAAGGATTTTTCTCAAAGAAAAAACATATCAATATCTTTTTGATGTAAAACTATTTGCTTTTGAGGTTTATCAATAATTCTATCACTCTTGTAAAACATAACAATTATTCAAAGCAAAAGAAGTATCTGCATGTCTGCCCCAATTCAATCAAACAAAACATCTCACCATAAGAACAAGAAATGCAAGGAAAGATTCCACTTGTGTAAAGTTGTTAAATTTAACTAAACTTAAATTGATTAAAAGAAACAGAAGATCAAGAGATAATATTAAATTACAGTTATCAAGACAATTTCTAAAAAAATTTTCCTAAATAAATTGAAAAAGACAGCAACTCACACTCAAAAACTTGTTTAATTTGCAAATAATAAGGTATCTTTGTTTTTCCTAAATTCAAACGACAAGAAAAAAACTATTTTATTCTCAACTTATACAGATAACTTTTAGAAGTAATGGCAACAACAAAAAATCCTAAAAAATAAGCAATTCTTCATCTAAAGTAAACAACCAAAAAACATCCAAAAGTCTTGTTCAATTGCAGAAAGAGATGTGAACTTACCACACAAAAAACACAGATATCCAATTTCTCAACAACAAAAACAAAAGTCCTTCAATTGATCCCAAATGTCAAAAAAAGCTTCTTGCAAAATGCCACTAGGCTGAGAAGGGATGAACAGTATCGTGGCATTAGCACTTCAAGAAGTACTCCCGAGACAATATATTGATTAGTGAGAGATTCTTTGTCCCCGAGAGTGTGTCCTTTGTTAGGGGGAATCACAACCAATCCCCCCTGAACTCCCCCCCCCCCCCTTCTCTCAACTCCTAATCACCTCCCTCTTCAATTCTATTTGACAAAATGTTTTTAGATTTCTACTAATATTTGATAGTTTACAAACAGTAAATTCCTATCAAAACCATAAATTAATACACTCAGTAGCATTTAATGCTGAGGAATATATGGATGACAACTTCTTTGTTCATTGTATGCGACGTTTCGACACAGATTCTTGTGTCGTTCTCAAGCAGAGGAGAAAATATTCTCAGTAGCATTTATCATTCACAAATGGGCCACTCATTGAAAACAACAGTTCATCATATAATTAGAATTTGGAGATGAATATGTGAGATGTTTTGAATTTGTTTCACTTATTTTGTCATTTTTAATCGTTTTCAAAGCAAAGCAATATATGTGTCACAGAGTGGCTCTTAAAGGAGCAGTAGCACGTTTTTAGGGGGAATATAAGGTGATGTCAGGAAAATGAAAATTAATGGTTCCAATTGAAAGACAATGTATTTAAACTAAATGGAGCAGTAATAATTCAACTATTTAACGTAAGGTTTAGCCATGCGATTCCTTTTTCTTACACAAAATGAATTAAAGGTGTTCACACAAAATGGCCGCCAATGCATTTTATGTGAATCTTCAATCTTCGTCCTCTGACTATGGGTGATTGGTGTGTGTTATGAGATTTTTGACACTATCAAAATAATACATTTAGCATTAACGTACAATTATCATTGCAAATTTAAAAATACCAAATTATCAAAAAACGTGCTACTGCCCCTTTAAGGAAAGGAAGATTTTCTGGATAACAACTTCTATTTGTAAAATGTGTAACATATACACCACCCTTCAAAGACTAGATTCATAGAAGTTATAAATCATTTATCACTTTGGATAAGCAAGATTGAAAATTGTGGCATTAATAAGTGATAAATTATTGTATACTACTGAGAATTCATTACAAGCTGATAAAGTAATGATCCATGTGTGCACACCTCATATATTTGCACCTAGCAGAACCTGGATTATTCAATATGATTAAATTCATGAAATAGTTCATTTAACTTGAGTAGGACTCCTTGTCAGTGTCTCAAGTATATGAAATCAAAAAGTTCTTGTACCCTGGTTTTCCCAGTGGGTTCAGTACCTCTACCACAGTTCACAACCAACCTTCAAACTCTTGTATGAACCCTTTCCCCTTATCCCTGAATAGTTTTTAACCTATGCATCCCACCTTCCTTGCCCTGTAACTTCATCAAACCTTTTCTCTTGTGTGTTCTCCGTGTAGATTTGACCTTTCTATCCAGCATATGAAATAAACTTGAAAAGTAGTCAGCAAAAACATTGGTATAAAAAATTATGTATAATGTATAAATGGAGTAAAACTGCAAATTCCCAGCACTGTCCAAAATTAATTTGGGGTTAGAGATGCCTTATTTCATGCACTGTTTTAAACTATAACCTCTTCTAACATCCCCATTCTTTATTTTCAACTTACTGTTTTAGATAAATTTGAATTAACAACCTTTTACCCTCTAGCAATCCTTATTCTTTCCTCTCACCTCCCCTGAAACGAAAAACTCCAATCATCCATAGACTTCAACTCCAAACCTCCTTTTGAAAAATCAATCCCTCCCCAATCCTTGATCTGACCTCACAACCATTCCTTCCAAACTTTCACTGACTTCTTTCCAGTTTTATTGAAAAGAACATTTCTCACCAATGAATCAATGAAGATAGCTCTTCAACCACTCTGACCCCCTGAAGACTTTATCCATCACGTTCTAAAGAAGTAATATTTTTCACCAATGAATCAAAACTTCAGCCACTCTGACCCCCTGAAGACTTTATCCATCACGTTCTAAAGAAGTAATATTTTTCACCAATGAATCAATGAAGATAGCTCTTCAGCCACTCTGACCCCCTGAAGACTTTATCCATCACGTTCTAAAGAAGTAATATTTTTCACCAATGAATCAAAGATAGCTCTTCAGCCACTCTGACCCCCTGAAGACTTTATCCATCATGTTCTAAAGAAGTAATATTTTTCACCAATGAATCAAAGATAGCTCTTCAACCACTCTGACCCGCTGAAGACTTTATCCATCACGTTCTAAAGAAGTAATATTTTTCACCAATGAATCAATGAAGATAGCTCTTCAGCCACTTTGACCCCCTGAAGACTTTATCCATCACGTTCTAAAGAAGTAATATTTTTCACCAATGAATCAAAGATAGCTCTTCAGCCACTCTGACCCCCTGAAGACTTTATCCATCACATTCTAAAGAAGGAATATTTTTCACCAATGAATCAAAGGCCCCTCTTCCACCAATCCAACCCCTCTGAAGATGTTTTCCAAACCTATTCTATGTAAAGGAATATTTTTCCCAATGAATCAATGAAGACCGCTCTTCAACCACCCTTACTCCCTGAAAACTACATTCAACCCTGTTCTAAAGAAGGAATATTTTCCCCAATGAATCAATGAAGACCCCTCTTCCATCACCCTGACCCCCTGAAAACCTCTTTCCATCCCATTTTAAAGAAGTTATATTTCACCAATGAATCAATGAAGACCCCTCTTCCATCACCCTGACCCCCTGAAAACCTCTTTCGATCCCATTCTAAAGAAGTAATATTTCTTCCATCACCCTGACCCCCTGAAAACCTCTTTCCATCCCATTCTAAAGAAGGAATATTCTCACCAATTAATCAATAAAGACCCCTCTTCCATCACCCTGACCCACTGAAAACCTCTTTCCATCCCATTCTAAAGAAGGAATATTCTCACCAATTAATCAATAAAGACCCCTCTTCCATCACCCTGACCCACTGAAAACCTCTTTCCATCCCATTCTAAAGAAGTAATATTTTTCACCAATGAATCAAAGACCCATCTTCAACCAACCCGACACCCTGAAGACTTCTTTCCATCCCATACTGGAGGAATATTCTCACCAATGAATCAATGAAGACCCCTCTTCCATCACCCCGACCCCCTGAAAACCTCTTTCCATCCCATTCTAAAGAAGGAATATTCTCACCAATTAATCAATAAAGACCCCTCTTCCATCACCCTGACCCACTGAAAACCTCTTTCCATCCCATTCTAAAGAAGGAATATTTTCACCAATGAATCAAAGACCCATCTTCCATCACCCTGACCCACTGAAAACCTCTTTCCATCCCATTCTAAAGAAGTAATATTTTTCACCAATGAATCAAAGACCCATCTTCAACCAACCCGACCCCCTGAAGACTTCTTTCCATCCCATACTGGAGGAATATTCTCACCAATGAATCAATGAAGACCCCTCTTCCATCACCCCGACCCCCTGAAAACCTCTTTCCATCCCATTCTAAAGAAGGAATATTCTCACCAATTAATCAATAAAGACCCCTCTTCCATCACCCTGACCCCCTGAAAACCTCTTTCCATCCCATTCTAAAGAAGTAATATTTTTCACCAATGAATCAAAGGCCACTCTTCAACCACCCCCAACCCACTGAAGAATTCTTTCCATCCCATACTGGAGGAATATTCTCACCAATGAATCAATGAAGACCCCTCTTCCATCACCCCGACCCCCTGAAAACCTCTTTCCATCCCATTCTAAAGAAGGAATATTCTCACCAATTAATCAATAAAGACCCCTCTTCCATCACCCTGACCCACTGAAAACCTCTTTCCATCACATTCTAAAGAAGCAATATTTTTCACCAAATTAAAGACCCATCTTCAACCACCCTGACCCCTGAAGAATTCTTTCCATCCCATTCTAAAGAAGGAATATTCTCACCAATGAATCAATGAAGACCCCTCTGCAACCAACCTAACCCCCTGAAATCTACATTCAACCCTGTTCTAAAGAAGGAATATTTTCACCAATGAATCAAAGACCCATCTTCCATCACCCTGAACCCCTGAAAACCTCTTTCCATCCCATTCTAAAGAAGTAATATTTTTCACCAATGAATCAAAGACCCATCTTCAACCAACCCGACCCCCTGAAGACTTCTTTCCATCCCATACTGGAGGAATATTCTCACCACTGAATCAATGAAGACCCCTCTTCCATCACCCTGACCCCCTGACAACCTCTTTCGATCCCATTCTAAAGAAGTAATATTTCTTCCATCACCCTGACCCCCTGAAAACCTCTTTCCATCCCATTTTAAAGAAGTAATATTTCACCAATGAATCAATGAAGACCCCTCTTCCATCACCCTGACCCCCTGAAAACCTCTTTCGAACCCATTTTAAAGAAGTAATATTTCACCAATGAATCAATGAAGACCCCTCTTCCATCACCCTGACCCCATGAAAACCTCTTTCCATCCCATTTTAAAGAAGTAATATTTTTCACCAATGAATCAAAGACCCATCTTCAACCACCCTGACCCCTGAAGAATTCTTTCTAAAGAAGGAATATTGTCACCAATGAATCAATGAAGACCCCCAACCCCCTGAAAGAAGCAATTCCGCTCCAAATCTTCCTTGTCAAGGAACTAGGTTATCTGAAAGCTTGCCTTGTGACGCTGTCAGTTCCTTTCACAGAAATAATGAGAAAATTGGAGGAAGCTTTTCACTGATACTTTCTTTTTGTGTGACTGTTTTTAGTAAAATGTTCTGACATTTTGTACTTTCATTTT
The DNA here is from genome assembly GCA_916613615.1 of Steromphala cineraria. Classification (NCBI taxonomy): domain Eukaryota; kingdom Metazoa; phylum Mollusca; class Gastropoda; order Trochida; family Trochidae; genus Steromphala; species Steromphala cineraria. The sequence continues at coordinate 41,677,585 of OU744724.1, read as the reverse complement.
CGGCTGTTTTTTGTCAAATGATTTTTTGTACAGAATTACAACTGTTACTGGAAACATATTTAAAGAGGATGGTGTTCAAACAATTATAAAGAATTTAATCCTTTTACTGAGTTTTTTAGTTTAATTAAGATTCATTTATATCTATTTCAGGTCCCCTTCAAGAATCTCGGAGCCTGAAAATTAGTTGCTGGCGAAGAAAGTAAATTAATGCAGATGGCTGGAAAATTCAGCCAGAGGGGCTAAAGTAGTAAAAATAATATTCTCAACTTGAGGGTTAAAAGGGTTAAGCAATAAGGTTAAATCTAATTCAATCAATGAATTTGTGAGTCTGAAAATTCAAGTAAAAGACTGCAGATGGCTGGAAAATTCAGCCAGCGGGGATAAAGTAGTCAAAATAATATTCTCAAATTTAATAGGGTTAAATCTTATTCAATCAATGAGTTTGTGAGTCTGAAAATTCAATAACATACGTTACCAGCATCTTTAACAGGAATCATGAAGTTAACTATATCTATAGTGTCTTGTTTCTGACCTATTGACAAGGGATTTGACATTTGATATTTGTACACTAAATTGCTGTTATAGACATGATGACCGCTCCAGACACCTTTTGAATATTTCTCAAGGAAGCCAACCACAATTGCACTTGTGAAGATTTTATATAGATATTTCAGTAATTAAGTATGATCTGTTTGCTACGATGTACAGATTCTGATTACTTTTTTTGTTGTTGAAAAGGCACCATGTTAATTATAATTTTTTTCTGTCTACAGATATACTTCAAATTTTTAGATGGTGAATTAAAAGGTTGAATTTGTACTATGAGACATTAATAATCATAGAATCTGCTTACACTTCCCAATATTGAATATAATAATACAATAATATAATACAATATGGGTTATATAAAAATTATGCATTTCTTCCACTGAGAAAATAGATAATGCTTTCATATTGAACCAATACAAGTGCAAATGTGTTTTTTTTTAAATGATACTGAATTTGTTGGTTGTATTTTGGGGATCACAAATATTTGGTTTGTTGCTTTTACTGCAGTTAACATAAAAACTGTACAGTTGATGGTGGTCTTGGCAGGATAAGGACAACATATATTTTTGGTGTCCATTGGGGTCATATATTTTCGGTATCCATTGGGGTCAGATATTTTTGGTATCCATTGGGGTCAGATATTTTTGGTATCCATTGGGGTCAGATATTTGGGTATCCATTGGGGTCAGATATTTTTGGTATCCATTGGGGTCAGATATTTATGGTATCCATTGGGGTCAGATATTGATATTTTTGGTATCCATTGGGGTCAGATATTTTTGGTATCCATTGGGGTCAGATATTTTTGGTATCCATTTGGGTCAGATTTTGATATTTTTGGTATCCATTTGGGTCAGATATTTTTGGTATTCATTGTGGTCAGATATTTTCGGTATCCATTGGGAATCCATTGAGGTCTGTCGAAAATTCCAATGAAGTAATAGGCATTAACATTTGAACATTTGATTTTTGGTACCAGATATACTGACAAAGGCTCACATATGCCTTGTTATCAAGCCATTTATCACGAGTCAATGAAACACATAACTTCTGAAAGAAGAACTTTCAAACTTGATTACAGGAATCATATAGACCTAATCAGAAAATTTCAAATCTAAAATTTTACTCATCTACAAGGTGAATTGGTTTTGGAGAAAACTTTATTTAAGCATCAGACCGGTTAATTGCTCTACTAAAATTTCATTCAGCCCAATGTAAAAGTGTCTGTATTAGACAAGTTAATTTCTCTTGCAGAACAATAAAGGCCAAATCTCTATCATAAAAATTATTTCATATATATGGAGCTTTCGACCTTTATCAATCAAGTGCACATGGAACCTAAGTTTCACTCACTTAGGTGTTATAGTGCTGGCAAAATTTGTCCCCATTTTACGCAATATTACTCAATCCAAAATGTGACATTTCCATGGAAACGACAAAAAAAGAAATTCAATAAAAAAAATTCAATTTGCCCCATACTCTTTACATACCCATGCCAACTTCATTACGGGGTTAAAAAAGGAATAGTTTTGATAAATGATAAATTACAGAATCAGAATTATGATATGCAAGTTCATTTTTTATAAGACAATATTGCGTCCATTCTGTAAATAGACAAAAGGCCATGGACAGGTCAAATAACAACTTTTTAAATTAATTTTCTAATTAGAAGGAGAGAAATGACAAATATATCAAAAAGTGTACTCAAAGTTCCAGTTCATTTGATATTTCTGTAAAAAAACACCCATTATTATACAGTATTTGAAATTATTCAGTCAATCAGATTCTACTCAAAGAACGAATTATAATTCAATGAAATAAATTGAATAAAATTGACAAATTTTTAAAGCAGACGTCAAAACTTACCTCAGGCATACTGAGTGAAAGCAGACGTGATCCATCTGCATATACAGGAACTAATCCATCGAGTCATCATTGTGCTTGAAACATGTCTTTCATCAAAGTTTATCCAAGATTGAGATCATATATCCAATACTTCTTTGTCAAGTTTATCATATATCCAAAATGCTTCTTTGTCAACTTGGGGATTGACTTGTGGATGTTTGATACTGGAGCTTTCAAGTGCCATTCATTGTAATAAAGGAAAAATCACTTGTACTAGGATCATGTTACAGGGAACAAATGTTTTTATGAAGTGTGGTTGAATATTTTATTTCTATCTAGCACCCTTGATCCCAACTTCAAAGAGTGAATCAACACGATCACTTATAAACATTTGGCTTGTAAATAAAATCATCTGATGTAGGATTCACAAATTCAAGTGATACAAAAGAAATTTCTAAAACAGCTTAAAATCACAAATTACTTGAACCCAAATGACTACTTGAGCCAATAAATAGTTCCTTGTTTCACCAATTCAATCATATCCAAGAAGAAAAAAGGAGTATTTGCAATAAAAATAAAACATCAGAGAGAATGACACAGATGATATAGAGTGTCAGAATGAAGAAATCTTTTAAAGATCTGTAACATCAAAAGTTAAGAAACAATTTTTTTTACCACTGTTGAAAAAATGCCAAAATTATAACAGTAATTCAATTCACAAATCCATGAGAAGAAATCCTAAAAAAAAATTCTCTATCATTGTAAAATCACAGTTATCAGAAAAATACTTCCTTCACCGATCCTTAGTACACAAGTTGTAGATTATCCAAAACAGCACATCTCCTTTGTCTTATCTGGGGCAACTCAAGTGCTCAAAGGACAAAGCATCCTTACATCTCTTTCTGAAGCCAAGAATGTCAAAAACAGGAAATAATGTCCAATGGTATAGATTAGACAAAGCTGAATAGTACCTTAATTCACAAGTTCAAGGAATTACTTCTCATTTCTAAGACAAGTACACCAAATGGACAAAGCAGACGACTTCCTATAAAGCTCCTTCAAGAATTTGAGAATATCCAAACTAACAAACTGTCCGTTCAGTCAACTGAACAAAGCAGACGACTTCCTTTTCATCCTTATTTCACAAGTTCAAGAAATGCTCCACATAATTTCTTTGACAACTGGAGCAACCAAATGGACAAAGCAGACGTCGTCCTATTAAAGTCCTGATTTCACAAGTTGGTCAAATCTTCCATGCAGGCTGCTAAATCACACTGATAGAGCGCGATGGTTGGCTAAAAGCCTCCTGAAAGTTGCATGTGGCTGTACGATGAGTCCCTCAATATCCGTGCGCCTCGTAGCTGCGGACTCCATATATTGATTTCTGAACTGACTTGATACAGGGCCGAGGAGAGATACTGGACTACTGCTAAACGTGAGTTCGTTCAGTTTGCGGCGGCTCAATCCCTACAATTGCATTACAAATACCATCAGCGTTTCTCTTGCTATAATTTAATCTGCAAATCGGACTACTTAGTTGCAACATGCAAAATTGCCACAAAGTATATTTAAACTTGGCCTGACAATCACTGATTCAACATTTAGCAACACCATCATGGCAAATCTTTTTTCATAATGCAATTTTGACAAAGTGGTTCTGGCATGCAAATATAGGACACATGGTTTATACAACTGTCAAGTTTTCTTATCCACCATTTTGATCTCAATTATCATCTGATACAACTTAGATCTTATAAATTCTGTCAAGTTTTTCCTTTATATTCTTATTGCCATAATATTAAAAAATAAAATAATAATTAGTTTTGATAATGGAAATTTTTTAAAGAAATATAGTTTTGATTGTTATAATGATTTCAGATTCAAAGGATATTTGTCTTCAAAGCACATTGCTCAGACAATTATAATAAAAATATTTGGTTAAAATGTTAATATTTGGTTAAAACGTGAGTTAACTTGAACTTCTTTTTCTACAATCGACCAGGGGAAAAAAATGGTACTTATTGAAATTTGATACAAAATAATTTGTCTGAAAAGAGACCAATTTTTACCTACATTCATCAAACAAATTATCTAAATGATTTAACTATCCTTGAATTGAACCTTTCAAAATGTCATAAGCTTTCCAGGATCACATGAAATGTCAATGATGGCTGATATCTATGAAACAATATAACATTAATCCTTAATAATTCATAACAAATATTCATAAACTATCTTTTGATTATCTAGATAAATCTAGTTATTTGTATCTTATCAGAAATGAGTATTATTCTCAAATTAATTTTCCTAAATGTCAAATCAAAAAGTTTGAATATCAATTTCTCAGCAACTTGTTCGGAATGGCAATTTTCTAAAGGTAAACACATTTGTTATTGATAAGCATAACCAAAATAATTCTTGGCCAAAAATTTAAGAAAACCTAACTGTTTTTCACTCAGAACTTTAGTTAGTTAACTCAATTAGTAATTTGTATTGCAATATATTGCAATACATACAGCTCATTGACTGAGGTTAGGTAAGATGATATGGGGTTAACCCCGCTTTCAAGAGTATTTCACTTATATTGTGGCTGCTATTATTATTGCAGGGAGAAAGCCCACAACACTATTGTGGCTATGTATGGCAGTGAAACCTGCAAGCATTAGCTTGAACTAGCGAACCATTGGTGGTACTATGCTAAAATTCAGGGTAGCATTGCACCCAAACCTGACTGCTTGTAAAACAGTTATCTAAGTTGCCGAGCCCCTGGCTGGATTTCGAACAATAGATCTTCTGATCCGAAGCCCTAATTCGCTAACCACTTTGCTATCCCACTCCCCTCATTGAATGGACCCAATAATAAACTTTTTCTGCAGTTTATACTTCAAAATTTGATAAAATACCAATCTAGTTAAAATTAGCTGTAATGTATACGTCACATAAGTCCTACGTTACATCTAGTAACTTACCCACTATGTCAGTGTCGAGCATGCGAGGAAATCAACCATTAAAAGAACTACCTGATCACTTTGAATCGGACAATCTATTTAAAAAGAATTTAGAATCGGGCAATCTAATAAAAATTAGCTGAAATTTTCAGGTCCCGTAAGTTCTACATTAAATTATTGACATTTATATTTACAATTTGTGCAAAATGCAATTTAAATCAGAACGACGGACGATTCAAAGAGATAAGCCAGTTCTTTTTTCATTTTACTAGATTGATAAAATGCCTTCCTGATGAAGAAAACCTTCAGCAACTTGATATTCTTTATCACAGTAACTTGTTAATATATAACTGATAACTTGCATAAATTTGCATATTGTAAACATCAACACCCACGTTGTTCAACCACTTTTACTAATTTATTTCTTTCATGATTACTGAGTTTGGTCAATGATGAGATTATGTATATACATAGAATTAATGCTTCAAACAAAAAAGAATCCTCATCTTCATCAGAATGCATATATATATTTATAACTTCTTAGGAAAGAGTTCATGACACTAACACATGCCCCAAATTTAATCTCAAGGGAGTTTGATGTCATGGACATGATAGAACTCAATCATCATGATCAATAAACAATGGGCTGGGATCTCCTCTTGATCAGATGTGGGTCAGAGGTCACATATTGATCTGTGATACACTTGGACCATGCATTCTCTCTCTACAGAGTTAAGTCACTTATTTCTTTCCAGATCTTGTTTATGTGACCATTTTACCAAAAATGGACAGATATGATTGAACCCTATTCTAACCACCAGGTGAGTTTAAGTCATGAATAAAATGATGATATTGGAAAATCCAAGCATTTTCCATTTTTCTCAAAGATAGATTAAGGATGGGGATAGTGATGGTAATGATGATGCTGCTTATGGTCACTAAACAGATGAAATTGGTGAAAGTAATTGTGATGGTCATTACATCAACCATGATGATGACAAAGACTATGGTAGTAAAGGATGACAATGACAATAACAATGGTGATAATGATGGCGATAACGATGATGATAATGATGATGATGATGATGATGACGATGATGATGATGACGATGATAATGATAATGATAATGATAATGATAATGATAATGATGATGATGATTATGATGATGACTATGACCATGACGACAACGACAACGATGATGATGATGATGATGATGATGATGATGATTATGATTAACGTTTATAGATCAAGTGACCTTCAAAAATGTGTTGGAGGACTGTCATCTTTATGGAAGGAAAAATGAGTAATGCATAAATGAGCTATTCTGTACTTGTAGGGGATCACTGATCCATTTATTGACCATGTCCATTGTTGCTGAATAGTATCACAACAAAGGTCAACTGAACTATGCTAAATCCTCTAAAAATCTAAATAAGTACAATGATATATCAAATGCCTAGTTATTTGCATGAGGGCAGAACAGAACCAAATATCAATGTATGAAATAAGGCCCGTTCGCGGTACCTGGTTACTTTTGGTCTGGGCTGAAAACTTTAAAAGTTTTCTCTTTTGGTCTGGCTTCTTTTCATGCTTATTTCATACATTGCAAATATAGCACTAAGATTTATTTCATCACAAAAATTTGAATAATCATGACAATGATGTCAATCAAAAGAAATAATGAAGAAAGAAACTAATGACATGAACAAGCAGAGTTAACAAGAAATAATTCAGATCAAATAAAACTCATCAGAAACATTCACACACTAAAATGGTCATTCAAGTCCTGACGAGCAAATGCCAGAGGTTCAATCAACATCAATTGCTTATCTGCCCACCTAAACAATCTTCATGAGATATATTCTGACATTTATCATGCCAGAGCGGGGGTCGTATTATGGTTTGGGTATGTCTGCATCCTATTTCTGCACAACTTCAATCAATACAATTCAGTTGAATCTTAAGTAGTCATTTTACTTTCCTTGGACTTTGGCAACCCACATGAAATCGATTTCATTTCATGATATATGACATTCTTGAAAAGGTCACAGAGATATCAATTATGTAAAAGGAAGGGAGTAACCTAATAAAGTTTGTACAATGTGACACATTCAAGTGCTCTGATGGATTTGTTTGACGGACATTACCGACTTGAGCCACAAAATTAGCAGAGTATTTTTGGATTTCATCAGTTTCAAGAAATGTGACCCTGCTTAAATGAAACAAAATTGTAAAAGATCAAGAGGAACAATGAATTTTTATTCTTAGTATTATTTGTTAATGATGATGATGATGTTTTGGTGTCCAATCGCAAAAAGTGCCTACTGGTGTCAGGACAAACATCATTCCCTTTCTTGATTTTCAACTCCTTAACATAAGCAACTACTTGACAACGGCACAAGGAGCTGTGTCGAAAATTGAATAAAGAAGTTGTCATCCATATATTCCTCTTCCTTAATTTCATTTCAACTTCTAAAATGCCTCTCAGAAAAGAAACTCTTTGGAGTATTCAACCAACAGCCATAGTGATCTGTTCCATACCCATTACATCATGAAGCACGCTTGCCTCTTATTCAAACGGCCTGGGTTCGAATCCTGTTTGAGAAACCAAACATTTGTGACCTTGGTCTTAAGCTGTTATTTGACCTTGGGTAAGGCACTTCCTCCCCATTGATCTCAGTTCACCTATCTGTACAAATGGGTACCTGAACAAAAGGAAAACATGGATCTGTACAAACACAAGGAGCACCTAGAGTTTTGATTCCAAAGAGAATAAAAAACTTTCATTGTCTTTTTTTCTTTTTTTTTAAACATATTTTATGTGAAACTAAATATGGGCAAATATTTGAGAACAGTAAATGTAGAGATAGGGTTAACTAATAATTTCGATTTTTACTCTAAAATGGCTAAAAGTTGCATGATAAACTGTCAACGCCTAAAACTACATTTTCCCTCTATAGACCTTTTAATGGTTATCTTATTTCCAGCACATTGGCTTTTATTCCTGGCGTCTATAATTTGATACATTGCCTTGGCAATCAAAAAGCACTACTATGGAATATCACCACTAAAATGCCAACAAGATGTTCTCAAAAATGATTTTTATAACTTCAAGAGCAGTGGGCAATCTATAAACCTGTCTTATTTCCCTTCTCTATTGTAATTTTACTTCCTAGATAAATGTTCTTGAGGGAATGGATTGAACAAGCAAAGTTACATCATGTTCATCTTCAAGTGACATGAATGTTATGCTTGGGTTAGACCAAGGTAATAAAACTCGTTTATTGCCTTAAACAACCGCTGACTGGATGGATAAGTGCCTTCTAAAATGAACTGATTGTTATATTATTCATCACGATTAAACGTGTGTTTGATGACTGTTTTGGTTGTTTGAAAGAAAAAATATATGATGACTGAAATCAACAATTATTTACAAACATTATAAATAAATAGATGGACTTTTAGAGAACTTCAAATATTTTTTTTTTACATATATTTACACTTACATATGAGAGAGAATAATAAAAGTTATTTATTTGAAAATCATTAGACAAATTTTGACACAACAATAATAATTCTTGAATACAAATGCACTTTCAAACAATATGCATCTGCTTTGAAGAGAAGTTATATGATTATCATGGGTTCTTCTTGGTGTTCTTGTGTCAAAACGCCATTGATGATGAGAATTGATTTTCAAATCCCTCATATTCTTCACAATATGCCAAATACATGAATATGTAAAATGAAAGAACAACATGTTAATGTCAGTGTTTGAAATAAGCTCAAAATGTAGCCAGCCCAAAATTGGTATTTTGTAAATTATAATGGTAAAATTTAAGAAAAAGCTCAAAAAGTTACCAGCCCCCACCAAAAGTAACCAGGTACCGGGCTGTAGGACGGGCCTTATTTCATACACTGTTAATGTGTGTGTAGAAATGCTAAATCATACATATGATAACTATATATGTGAAAATAACCTTCAAACAATATCAACTCAAATCTATCCCTGTCCCTTTAACTGTCAGCATGCAGAAATTGACGATGATTGAAACTGATGACACAAATTTGCTTACAACAGCTGATCCATTACGAATGAAAGCAAACACTCAAATGTAAACAGAGTCACGCTTTAAACCTTTCCACAACTTTCACAGCTTAAAATTACAGTTTAATGTCATTTTCCAGTGTTTGCAGGTATGCTTGCCTCCTCAAGCGGCGAAATTGACAACGCAATGAACAAGACGGTAGAGTGACGAGGGAAATCGATGACATGAAAACAGAATTACACGACTGAACTGCATGTCGATATGTGGCAGAGAACAACGAGAAGAAATTCCCCCTTTCAAGTCTTATCACCGTTCAAAATGGCACGCAAGCCTCGTTTTTTCGCCGGTCTCCAATTTGAAATCGACAAGTCGAAAGTGACATACATATCAATGGAGTGCAAGTGACGTGAGGAATCAATAGCAAGACCGATCCAGGGGTTTCTTCAGTGATGCACATGAACTCTCAATATTAGATCATGGCCACGGAGTGATCCTCATCGAATTCCTGACAAACTTTTCTTCACTCGTCAATCAGAATCTTAGTATTTGGGTAAACATAAGTGAACAAGTCCGAAAGATCTAATCAAGATTTCTCCTTGTACATTTTCAGGCAAACACTCTTTTATTTTCCAATTTAATCATGTTCATTATCAATTTAAACTATGTTCATTAAAGCTTGCAATTATCATGCCTATAATATAAAGGTAATACTGTTTTTCAGAGTATTATCATTTGCAGAAGCCCAAGGTCTTCAATTAACTGCCTCCTCAGTTGAAATGACTGCGGGCTTGTGCATCTGAAAATGCTCTGAATAACTGCATTATCGTTTTTATAGATAAACTGGATGGAATTTGGTACTATTTTACTCTATTACTCTTAATTACACTTGTTTATGAACAAAAACGTAGAAATAAGTATTGGTTTACCAATGACACCCTCTATGACGCCACAAATGAAGATGACTTCACTATTGCTTTCATCACCTGGCTATTCAGTCTAACCCATGCGGAATGTCAGTCATTAATTGAGAAAACAGAAGCATTCTGTATCCTTCAACCTTCAAATCGAAAGAAAGATGTGTTTTATGATTGTATTGAATATAAGAACCATGAAACAATGTAAAAAATTAATTTTGACAAAGGTTTGGTAAAAGTAAATTTGGCTACGGAAATTTACCATTAGAACCTTATGGATACAAATAGGAGCTATAATATTTTTAAATTTGATTAAAACTCCAAAAACTCAATGCAGCTGTATTGTCACATGATACTAAGAATATTACATGCCATAATTTCATGTCCTTCAATAAAAGAAAATGATTAAATTGCTTCAATATTTTCATGTCGATAGGCTCATATGGTCACCATAGATTTCAAAACTGATTAAAAAATGACTATGAAGTGATATTGGCATGTTGTCAGGGTTGAGCGGACCATTGTCAATTGCCGGCTTATTTCTGATAACAAGAGGCCTTTTTTGATAATTCCATCCATTTTAGCTATAATGAATGATAACTCACAAAAAACTATAAAGTTATTTCATGCACTAAGTAACCCTGACTCTCACCCTTAAAGGGGCAGTAGCACGTTTTTAGGGCGAATATAAGGTGATGTCAGGAAAATGAAAATAAATGGTTCCAATTGAAAGACAATGTATTCAAACTAAATGAAGCAGTAATAATTCAAATGTATAACGTAAAGTTCAGCCATGCGATTCATTTCTCTTACAAAAATGAATTAAAGGTGTTCACACAAAAATGGCCGCCAATGGATTTTATGTGAAGCCTCATTCTTTGTCCTCTGACTATGGGTGATTGGCCTGTGTAATGAGATTGTTGACACTGTCAATATGATATATTTAGCATTTACTTACATTTATAAGTGAAACATTTAAAATGTAAATTTATCAAAAAACGTGCTACTGCCCCTTTAACTGATTGAGGCATTGAAGAATATTGAGTCAATTTCTCTCTTTTAATATTTGTTGTAAAATATGGTAGTATTTATTATTGATTATAAAAATAATTGAACAGGGACTGTAAAAGGACAATTAACTTATTTACCCCACTTTGGATGTTTTGTTGAATTTCATCAATTAAAAATAGCAAACCTGCTTAAGTAAAGGTCAAATGAAATTATCAATAACTAATTTTCACACAATATCAAAGCTATCAAATTTAAAACTTAAATGCAAAAATCTATTTAGTGAACAAAAACAAAACCATAAAAGATTATTCCAGACATTTCACTTTTGACAAAAATGTACTAAAACTAACCTTTCAAAACAATCAATACATTTAAAGGTTATCAAAACTAAGAATCTCTGTTCAAATATCTTTGAGAGAGATAATCAGATACTAAATGTAGTTATCAAATTACCAAAATAAACACAGTCAATCCTGAATGCAAATATTTAAACTTTTATTTAACAGACAAATTACCTTATCTCTAATCAAACACGATATTTGCAGACTAAGAAATGTTAGTCTGAAGTTGTTGAGGATCAATGTTGTAATGATAAGGCCATCAGTATTTTTTCTGTGTTTCTCATATCCTTAGTTCTTCTACATGTGAGCGGATGGTCTTAAAAAAACAAAAAGTGATGTATATTTGTAGATATATGGTCATGACACGATAAAGACAATGTAAAGTGGAAACCCAAATGTGAATTCCTGGTTGAGACAATTTTGAGATTTTAAAGGGGCAGTAGCAAGTTTTTAGGCGGAATATAAGGTAATGTCAGGAAAATGAAAATGAATGGTTCCAATTGAAAGACAATGTATTCAAACTAAATGCAGCAGTAATAAATCAAATATATAACGTAACGTTTAGTCATACGATTCCTTTTTCTTACACAAAATTAATTAAAGGTGTTCACACAAAATGGCCGCCAATGGATTTAATTTGAATCTTCATACTTTGTCCTCTGACTATGGATGATGTGCTTGTGTAATGAGATTGTTGACACTGTCAAACTAATACATTTAGAATTAACTTACAATTATCAGTGAAAATTTGAGAATAAAAAATTATCAAATAAAAGTACCGAGGGTACAGAAGCTCACCTTAAAATGAATGATGTGGTAATATGGTTTAATTGTGTAACCATCTTTTATATGATAATTGATTATGGCTGCCATCGTGATTTTTTTATCTTTTAAAATGCTATTCTTCTGTTGGAAACCACTAGAGCTTGAACAAACATTAATACAAGAATGATATAATCATGATTTGTTAACAAGCAGTAGGTTTTTGTATAACTTTTTTGTATATCTATGGCTGAATTGGTGACCATCTTGGACTTTTTAATCTTCAAAATGCTACTTTTATGTGGGCATCTGTATTAATTTCATTATGATATCTTGATTGGTTTAGGAGTATTCATTTAGTCACACTCTCAACTTCCAAAGAACTAAAAAGATGATGCACATAAACATTTGGAATATATCCCTCTGACACAAATCACAAATTCAGCTAGTGATAAGTCCAATTGCCAAAGTAAACTGTCCAGGTCAATGTCTCATGTAATTCTATCTGGAGATTTCTGAATATCTTAAATCTTGACATATGTTAGTGCAATCTGATTGGTCAGAATAGGCTAGCAACATGGGGGTTTATGCTAATTACTAGATATGATGACCTATGATGACCTCTTGCACCTGCATGTAGATTATGTAACTTATCCTCTTATGTAAGTTACTGTTATTCCATATAGTGAGTGTCCTCCCCTCATTTCAATATGCAATACAGATACCCTTTAGAGGAGAGTTGCAGGAGAGGGGCTGGAAGGATAGGAGGGGAAAGGGGGTGGTTGGGGGGGATAGAAGGGGTGGGGGTAAAAGAGAGGTTTGCAATGGAAATAATCTGGAGGTCAACTCAGTAATATGTTTATTGAAGTATCTTAACTAACAGAGAGAATTGGTGAGAAAGACTTTGTAAAAAAAGAATTGTTCAGACAGCTGTTCAATGAATGCTGTTTTGAAGATGAATATTATATCTTTTATTAGCATGACAAACAAAATAAAAGATAATTAGTTATTCATTAACCAAAATTTTCAATTTGGAATAAATTAATTGCATGGGAACAAAGGAGTAAAAAACCTTACAGTTAGTGTTGGGAGTGAACAAATTTAATCATTTTAAATGCTTTTGAAAAGAATTTGTTTGAATTGAATGATCATTATAATTATCTAGATAATCATTGTTCAGACCGTAATCAGATATAGATGATTAAAAAATGTATATTTATCCCTCACTGGCTATTTTATTTGCCATATATGAAGTGTCAGGAATTATGTAACCCACTGATGGAGTGAACAACTTCTATCATTTTATGTTTTATTAAAAAAGATTTATTAAAACAGTCATGCTTCAGGCTGTTCGCAGATAAAGATGATTCATACATTTTTTTGTAACTGTATTTATGGTGTTGATAAATATTACAACAAGCGTATCGATACAAATATAATGACATTGATTTGATTGATCAGGAAATGTATTCTTTTCAATGAATTTCATGAAATCTAATTGAAAATTCAATATAATTGACATATTGACCATCTTGGATTCTTGATAATAAAATAAATGCGTCTTTGTCAGGAATCAATATATAAAAATATACTCACTTTTCAGAATGATATCTTAATTGATTTAGTAGGAGTAGTACTTGGCCTGAAATCTAATTGAAAAATAATGACTTCTATGATGACATGTTGTTCCCAGAACCCCTTCAGCATGATACAATTATCATTTAGTTTTACAGGTATTTATAAAACACATGGTATTGGAACTGGAACCTGATACAAAATACCTCTATTATTAACTTATCATGTAGATTACTGTACATAAAAACACATTCTTGACTTGTTAATATTAACTCATCGTGCAGATTGTTGTACACAAAAGTTGATTCTTGACTTGTTTAAATTGTTATTTGTAAAAAGTATTACTATTATTAGAATACAAGTATACTTTTCATAAAGACAATTTATATACTTTCCATTATGTTCTATTTATCAATTAGGTCAGGATTACTATGCATTATACAAGCAGGCAGGGCTGCTAGCCCCAGATCCTTAAGGAGAGTGTAGCAATTTGTGTATTTGGCTTTGTGTAAGTATATTTGGAGAAGCACCCTAGTGTGCTGAGCATGTAAACCTGAACTCTAGCTAAGCCCTTATGTGTGGTATTAAAAGACTTGACGGGAGAGAACATGAATTGTTGTGAAAAATATATATAATTTCACAAAATATAGTTAGCTTATGTCCTAAATTGATTTTGTGTCAAGAAGAACTTCTGTTAGATATAGAAATGGTACAAATATGAGTAAAACACAGGAACTGGAACCTGATGCAAAATAACTCTTTCCACATCAACTTATCATGTAGATTGCTAAACACAAAGCTTATTGTTGACAAATTTTGTGTAAGTTGTTTTTCTTAAAAAGAACATTTCACTGTCATGAGAATACAAGTCTAATTTCCATAACTCTTATTGCATACACATGGCCATATAGCATAATGCTCTACCATATCAATTGGGTCAGGTTGATTATGCAACAGACTAGCAGCTGAGACTGTGATGCAGCCTGTATTGGGATGTGTATTAGAAATGCATAGTTGACTCAGCAGGAATATCTGAACTCTGGTTGACCCCTTTTGTGTGGTATTTAAAGGAATATAAGGGAGATACCATTGTTTAAAATTCAACATGATGTTTAATGTCATTGGGTTTTTGCAGCTAGTTGCCATAAATATTTTAAACAAATTAATTAATTATGTTTGTCTTTCATCTTAATGTTTTAGAAACACTTAAAAATATAGAACAACTTGCATGACAATCTTAAATATTCCATATTCAAGATAATATTATGATTAGTAAGTTCAAATTAGAGAATTTATATGGTGCGAGTGATCACTTGATGAAAGCTTAAAATTTACTAATAATGATGTGTCATCTGCAGCTGAAAAGTCAATATGGCTGCTATTGCGGCCATATCACAATAGGTATAACATACTACAATATGAAAATGATATCTAGATTGGTTTAGGAGAAGGAGTCATTTTCATGAAATCTAATTGAAAATTCAATATGGCTGCCATGGCGGCCATCTTGGATTCTCAAAACTGAAACGTCTACCTTTCTGTGAGGAATCACCATGGGTATAACATACTACAATTTCAGAATGATATCTGGATTCGTTTAGGAGGAGTAGTCTTTTTCAGGAAATCTAATTGAAAATTCAATATGGCTGCCATGGCGGCCATCTTGGATTCTCAAAACTGAAACGTCTACCTTTCTGTGAGGAATCACCATGGGTATAACATACTACAATTTCAGAATGATATCTGTATTCGTTTAGAAGGAGTAGTCTTTTTCATGAAATCTAATTGAAAATTCAATATGGCTGTCATGGCGGCCATCTTGGATTCTCAAAACTGAAACGTCTACCTTTCTGTGAGGAATCACCATGGGTATAACATACTACAATTTCAGAATGATATCTGTATTCGTTTAGAAGGAGTAGTCTTTTTCATGAAATCTAATTGAAAATTCAATATGGCTGTCATGGCGGCCATCTTGGATTCTCAAAACTGAAACGTCTACCTTTCTGTGAGGAATCACCATGGGTATAACATACTACAATTTCAGAATGATATCTGAATTCGTTGAGGAAGAGTAGTCTTTTTCGTGAAAGTTTACGGACGGACAGACGGACGGACGGACAGACGGACAGACGGACGGACAGACGGACGACGGACGAAGCGCCATGACATAAGCTCACATTTACTTTGTAAAGGTGAGCTAAAAACGTGCTACTGCCCCTTTAATGGATGTGTCAGAAAACCAATTGTTTTATCACAGCGGGATGATTTTGAATATGGTGGCAGACGAATGACAAATTAAAAGAAATATTTTTACGTTGGGAGGGTAAATAAGGGTCAGCGACCCAGGGCTTAGAACCAAACAAAAAAATATGGTTGGCCTAAGGTGGATTATTGACGTTTCATCATAATAAGTAGCTGTAATAACACTGCACACAAATTTAATAAAAATCTACACCTTAATAGACTTGTAACAATGATTCTAAGTCTGACCCACAAAACTTACTACCGTATATTTATATTAAATTTTTATGGAGCTTTAACTATTATATATTGATCAGAGCTTGTTTCAATAAAATTCAAATATCAATAAATTGTGCTTTGAAATAATTGTCGGGTTCTTAAAAAAAAGATGACAGTTGTCCTTCAGATCATATTGAAACAAGCAGCTGACATGGTCGAGCTATATCCCCCGCAAATTGCACAATATGTATAGGTTTTCCTTATCATACTGCCGATTAATTTTTGTCGCACAAATTAACAAAAAAATTCCAGGATATGAAAGAAACTGTTCTAACAAAAAAACTAAATCATACCAACTTTATGTTCACTGTTGGGCATAACTGGACTTAACTGACAAAATTAAAATCAAACAAATGAATTTATGTATTATGTATTTGGATCTTGAAGATCAATATGATCATAATTAAACAAACATATTTTCAAAAAATAATTTTTTTTTTAATTTTAATTTTTTATTTTTTTCCATTTATTGAGTTACAGGCATACAATATCAGCAAACAGTTCGATACAGTTCATTTAAACAAATATAGTGTACAACTTCACAGATAATATCTTTCTAACTTAACAGTAAGTGTAACGTTGACCAAAATTTAACAAAATTTTGCTCAGTACAATTTGATAAGTTGATACATTTGGTGATATCATAGTATTAAATAATTTCTTGTTTAATAAAATCAATATGAGGCACAAAATTTCCGTGAGCACATTTGAATATGCACTGTTTTATCAGAAGGATGATTACATTTACAGGATTATTGTTAACACCTTTAAATCCAAATAATACGTTTTCACAAGAAAAATATATAATTACTTCTACAGATTTAAGCCATTGTTCTATATCTGACCAAATTGGTTTTACATGTTCACATTTCCAAAAGAGGTGCTCTACAGTTTCTAGCTCTTTTTTACACAAGGAGCAAAGAGGTGAATCTTTGTATTTTATTCTATATAGTATTTTCAAAATTGTTCTTCATGACACACCAACATATGATTTTGTATCTCAATAACAAATTTGAACAAAAATGTCCTCAGTTTTGGCCAAAAAAGGCAAAATTTAAAAAAAAATATTTCCAAAATTGTTCTTCATGACACACCTTCATATGATTAGGTATCTCCATATCAAATTTGATTAATATGTGATGATTATATAATTAGTTTAGAAGTTATGAGCCGGACAGGATTTGTAACAGTTTTCCAGCAGAGTCCTCATTTTTTGCCAAAAAAGGCAAAATTTTATGAAAATATTTCCAAAGTTGTTCTTCATGACACACCTTCATATGATTAGGTATCTCCATATCAAATTTGATCAATATGTGATGATTATATACCGTAATTAGTTTAGAAGTTATGAGCCGGACAGGATTTGTAACAGTTTTCCAGCAGAGTCCTCATTTTTTGCCAAAAAAGGCAAAATTTTATGAAAATATTTCCAAAGTTGTTCTTCATGACACACCTTCATATGATTAGGTATCTCCATATCAAATTTAACAATATGTGTTGATTAGTTTAGAAATTATGAGCCGGACAGGATTTGTAACAGTTTTCCAACAGAGTCCTCATTTTATGCCAAAAAAGGCAAAATTTTATAAAAATATTTCCGAAAATTGTTCTTCATGACACACCTTCATATGATTATGTATCTCCATATCAAATTTGATCAATATGTGATGATTAGTTTAGAAGTTATGAGCCAGACAGGATTTGTAACAGTTTTCCAACAGAGTCCTCATTTTTTGCGAATAAAGGCAAAATTTTATAAAAATATTTTCAAAATTGTTCTTTATGACACACCTTCAGATGATTATGTATCTCCATATCAAATTTTATCAATATGTGATGATTAGTTTAGAAGTTGTGAGCCGGACGGGACTTGTAACAGATTTCTTACAAAATTTACCACTTTTTCTCCAAAATCCTAATATTTTATTTAGATTTTCAGAAAATTGTTTCTCATGACACATTATTACATGTTTCTTCATGTCCATAACAAATTTGAATTGAAATGGTTGTTTAGTTTGAAAGTTATGAGCCGGACACAAAGTGTAACGGACGGACGAACGGACGGTACCCATTTTAATACCCCCCGCAACTTCGTTGTTGCGGGGGATAATAACTGCCTTGAGTTCAGTAACACAAAATTTCCCGGAATGGATGCGAGCGTTCGTGAACACTCAATGTTTAAAGAAGAATACCCGCCACACAGTGATAATTACTGAATGCAAGGCTGGGTGGCATTTGTCTCAGTGGGAAATGTCTTAAGTGCCATTTATTTAAGAGACAATTGTCAGGGTGAGAATTGTCTCCATGGCACTTGTCAGGGTGGACACTTTTTGGTGTGAATTGTCCAGATGGCAATGGTCTGAAAATCAACTGCTCCTAATAATTAACAAGGTTTTATTCTCAAATTATCAATTTGGAAATTGTTAACCAATTTCAAGAATATGGAAATGAATAATTTAATTAAATAAGTAGGTGGCTAAAATTGTCATTTAAATGGCCCTATTCATGTGATTACTCGAAAATATTGTTTTAAAATTTCATTTTCAAAATTATTCATTTCCTACCATTAACGCAAGACAGTAGGAAATGTTTTAAAAAAGATACACACATCAAAATTCATTTTTAAAAATTTAATTATTAATTCATAAATTTATATCTTTATTTCTTACTACATGAACCTGCATTTAATGTTCCACGGTGATACAAACTAAAAATGAGTTATTAATATCATAGAATATCGACCATGGAATGTCAACCTACAGATGATGAATGCCCAATTTTGATCTGAAAAATACTTAATCTTCTACAAGAAGATTGCTACTTTGTCAAGCTAATAGAATTTTTCGGTATAACTTTGATTTCAAAACGTCCTTGGGCATGGTTATCTATTATCTAGTGTAGCTCGTTTGTCAAATGATGAAATAGGATTGTTCGATGTTCCATTAATGTGCATTATCAGGGGATAATTGATTACCTCAAATATATGTACTTAGAAAATACTGAAAAGAAAATATAAACTTTTATCATTATAAACTAGGAATTCATGTTCGGGAAATAAGGATATATACGTATGTGCTATATATAAGGAATACTGTTTTAATTATCAACAGAATCATTTGAAAAGGAATTATTTCAGAAAAGCATATCTTCAAAATTTTCAATTTTTGTTTTCATAAATGCGATTTATTATCAAATTTTTCTTACATTCTACATGAAATATTTCTGTATTGTTTTTCATCCCTATTTAGAGACCACAGGTTAAGGTAAAGTGAGGCGAGATTATTTCGGGTTTAACGCCCCTTAGAAGAATACCAGGCTGGTATAACTCCAATCGAAGATCAAAGCTATTAGTATAGTTCATAAGAGACTCTACAGAAGTGACCATTTCAGTACAGAAATACACTTGAGAACCAATTTGAGAACAAAATACACAAAATTAACCCCAAATTTATGACTGAAAATTTAGTAGCTCTAACTCATTATTGTTTATAGTGTGATTATTCAGTACAGTAACTAATAATTGTTTGGAGATGTGATGTGATATGATATGGGGTTTATAGCCGCTTTCAAGGGTATTTCACTTATATCGTGGCTGCTAGTATTATTGCAGGGAGAAAGCCTGCAACCCAATTGTGGTTATGCATTGTGGTAAAGCCTGCAAACATCGCCTGGAACTAGCAACCATGGGTGGTACTGCGCTGAAATTCAGTGTAGCATTGCACCCAAACCTGACTGCATGTAGAACAGTTCTCTACTGCAGACAAAGTTGCCAAGCCCCTGGCGGGATTCGAACCACAGACCTCCTGATCCGAACGTGCAAACCACTGCGCTATCCCGCCCTCTATTGTTTGCAGAGGCAAGTCCAAGAAAATAACTTGCAAGGAAAGAATTCCCTTTCAAAGAAAGCCCTCTCCTATTTCAGTCCAATATTGAATGAATAGGAGCACAATGGAACCCTAATGAAATCTAATCACGATTTCAGAGTTATTCAGTTGCACAAGTTGCATTAACAGTGCAAATAAGATTTGTTCTAATATTCCGCCAAGTTCATCTCACAATGTAGGTGCTCCCCAAACCCCATGTTGCTGCCCAAATTGGGAGAAAAAATCAATAGCTTGTTGCAAGCGAACGCCCTTCAGTGAAAATAACAGAGGTTTATCAGAGATGGATGCAAGGAAGTAATTATTAACTGCGTGAGATAAAAACAAACGACAAGATTGCCGGACATAGGTCGACAAATTATTCAGTCCCCTGGTAGTTTTACAACAAAATCCATACCAAGGATAGACAAGGACTTTGTGTTTGCGGTGGTTGAGCAGGCTATGAAAGGAATTATTTTATATCTTGAAAATGAATTAAATAATAAATGATAAAATTTATTGACCGTTCATTTAGTTTTTTGGTTCCTGAAATGTTTATATCATTCACTTAATATTACATGCCTTTAAATATTTTACTCATATATCTTGAAAATTGATAAAACAGTCTTGTTAAAATTTAAGGAATATGTTCATTTAGTTTTTGGTCATTCACTTAAAATTACATGCCTTATATGTTATAAATATGTTTCTCATTTATCTTGAACATGAATAAAACACTTTTGAAAAAATTTAATGAATTTGTTCATTTAGTTATTGGTCCCTTAAAATTCTAAATCATTCACTTAAAATAACATGCCTTTAAATACTTTACTCACATATCTTGAAAATTGATGAAACACTTTTGTTAAACTTTAATGAATATGTTCATTTAGTTTTTGGTCCCTAAAAATATTAAAGCATTTACTTAAAATTACATGCTCTTAAATACTTTACTCACATTTCTTGAAAATTGATGAAACACTTTTGTTAAACTTTAATTAATATGTTCATTTAGTTTTTGGTCCCTAAAAATTCCCTGAGGCTCCTTTCTTATTAGGGGTGTAACGATAGATTGAACTATCGACTTATCGCAATAGTTGCTCTGTCGATAGTACTTTATCGATAGTCTTTTTTAGAACGATCAATAGTATCGATAGCACGTCTTAACTATCGATAGTATCGACAATTTGAAAAAATCAGTTGTTAACTTAAATGTTAAAAGTAAGATCCACACACAAACGCGTATTTTTACATTTGGAAAATACTGGAAACGGCTAACAGCAAACAGATCGCCGCGAGCTAAAAATAGCAACAGGAAAACACGAGTTATCTTTCCACGACTTCCATGAGTGCAACCGATTTTGAAATCGTTACAAACAAAGCGGTGACAAAGTCAATAAAACAGTTTTTCTTGAAAATTGTTTTTATTTCCTTTATTGATAAACTATCGCAATAGCTATCGCAATAGTACCCTGCAATCAGTGTTTCCGTTAACCGGTAATTACCGGTTTTTCACCGATAAAATATTCAATGTATCAGTAATTTCTAGCGCCTTCGGTACAGTGTACCGGTAAAAATTGGTCAATTTTATCATACTGTCTTTTCGCTGAAATAGAACTTTGACTAATTTTAAGACGTATGTTACTTTCAAAAACTATAAAAGAAATTATAAGTGTTCACTTACGGTGTTTGTTGTTTGTTTTAATCATATTACATATTATTCTCGACAAACGACAGTCAACAACAACCTTTAGTGTTTACTGGAAATGATATATTTCTTACAAGCCTTTTCATTGGCTTAATTATGTAGGTCAACCAATCAGAAAGTTGATATTAAAAGACACTAGTGTGAGATTCTTCAAGCTTATATTGTTTTGCATATTTACATCTTTGTTCAATTTGATAATTTTGGTAACCGGTCTTATCTTCTTATCTTATCTACTAAACATGAAAGTACATGACTTTTCCATACATGATGTTAATAGCGATAAAAAATTACAGGCATTCTTTAAAATTTGATAATGATTATATAACCAAAATGTATAACAATCTTTCAAATGATTAGTTGCAGCTAGGCAAAGTAAGCCTAGAAGAGTAATTTCCCCTGAACAGATATTTTACTGTGTTCATAACATAGAACATGCTTGATGGGAGAAGTACAAATTTTTTGCTTTACAACACGCTGAATGGTTTTACATTAGAGACCCACTCTATGATATTCATCATAGATTATTTTTTGCTACAAAGAAAATGGCAAAACGGTATAAAGTTAAAAATATCTCACATATAGGAGGTACCAGTATATGATAAATACATGATTTCAATGAAAATCTTACATCAGTCGAAAACATTTGCATAAAAATAATTCACTGTCAAATTAAAATGAATACTCTTCACATAACCTATCAAACATTATCGTCCTATAACTGTCATTCTTAATGCTTTAGAGAAGAGTCCTAAGTTATGTTTTACTAATTGACGCATGTCAATTTCTGGTTTTTGATAATCCTGTTGCCCTTTTGTCACTAAACAACGTCGATTAGGTTTGGAAAATTCATTTCCTGCAACAGTCAATACTTCTCAATCAGATAACGCTGTTAGAAAATTTGCCAAATATGACCCCTGACCCCTCAAAGAGACAGTTTCTAATTTGTGCTTAAAGGGGCAGAAGCACGTTTTTATGGAGAATATAAGGTGATGTCAGGAAAGTGAAAATTTATGGTTCCAATTGAAAGATAATGCATTTAAACTAAATTGAGCAGTAATAATTCAAATATATAACGTAAAGTTTAGCCATGAGATTCATTTTTCTTACACAAAATGAATTAAAGGTGTTCACACAAAAATGGCCGCCAATGGATTTTATGTGAATCTTCATATTTTGTCTTCTTACTGTGGACAACTGATTTGTGTTATGAGATTTTTGACACTATCAAAATAATACATTTAGCATTAAGGAACAACTATCAGTGAAAAATTTAAAATATAAAATTATCAAAAAAAGTGCTACTGCTCCTTTAAAAGACACTAGTGTGAGATTCTTCAAGCTTATATTGTTTTGCATATTTACATCTTTGTTCAATTTCATAATTTTGGTAACCGGTAACATTTTCTTATCTTATCTACTAAACATGAAAGTACATGACTTTTCCATACATGATGTTAACAGCGATAAAATTTTGCTAGGCATTCTTTAAAATTTGATGATGATTATATAACCAAAATGTATAACAATCTTTCAAATGATTAGTTGCAGCTAGGCAAAGTAAGCCTAGAAGAGTAATTTCCCCTGAACAGATATTTTACTGTGTTCATAACATAGAACATGCTTGATGGGAGAAGTACAAATTTTTTGCTTTACAACACGCTGAATGGTTTTACATTAGAGACCCACTCTATGATATTCATCATAGATTATTTTTTGCTACAAAGAAAATGGCAAAACGGTATAAAGTTAAAAATATCTCACATATAGGAGGTACCAGTATATGATAAATACATGATTTCAATGAAAATCTTACATCAGTCGAAAACATTCGCATAAAAATAATTCACTGTCAAATTAAAATGAATACTCTTCACATAACCTATCAAACATGATCGTCCTATAACTGTCATTCTTAATGCTTTAGAGAAGAGTCCTAAGTTATGTTTTACTAATTGACGCATGTCAATTTCTGGTTTTTGATAATCCTGTTGCCCTTTTGTCACTAAACAACGTCGATTAGGTTTGGAAAATTCATTTCCTGCAACAGTCAATACTTCTCAATCAGATAACGCTGTTAGAAAATTTGCCAAATATGACCCCTGACCCCTCAAAGAGACAGTTTCTAATTTGTGCTTAAAGGGGAAGAAGCACGTTTTTATGGAGAATATAAGGTGATGTCAGGAAAGTGAAAATTTATGGTTCCAATTGAAAGATAATGCATTTAAACTAAATTGAGCAGTAATAATTCAAATATATAACGTAAAGTTTAGCCATGAGATTCATTTTTCTTACACAAAATGAATTAAAGGTGTTCACACAAAAATTGGCCGCCAATGGATTTTATGTGAATCTTCATATTTTGTCTTCTTACTGTGGACAACTGATTTGTGTTATGAGATTTTTGACACTATCAAAATAATACATTTAGCATTAAGGAACAACTATCAGTGAAAAATTTAAAATATAAAATTATCAAAAAAAGTGCTACTGCTCCTTTAAAAGACACTAGTGTGAGATTCTTCAAGCTTATATTGTTTTGCATATTTACATCTTTGTTCAATTTCATAATTTTGGTAACCGGTAACATTTTCTTATCTTATCTACTAAACATGAAAGTACATGACTTTTCCATACATGATGTTAACAGCGATAAAATTTTGCTAGGCATTCTTTAAAATTTGATGATGATTATATAACCAAAATGTATAACAATCTTTCAAATGATTAGTTGCAGCTAGGCAAAGTAAGCCTAGAAGAGTAATTTCCCCTGAACAGATATTTTACTGTGTTCATAACATAGAACATGCTTGATGGGAGAAGTACAAATTTTTTGCTTTACAACACGCTGAATGGTTTTACATTAGAGACCCACTCTATGATATTCATCATAGATTATTTTTTGCTACAAAGAAAATGGCAAAACGGTATAAAGTTAAAAATATCTCACATATAGGAGGTACCAGTATATGATAAATACATGATTTCAATGAAAATCTTACATCAGTCGAAAACATTCGCATAAAAATAATTCACTGTCAAATTAAAATGAATACTCTTCACATAACCTATCAAACATGATCGTCCTATAACTGTCATTCTTAATGCTTTAGAGAAGAGTCCTAAGTTATGTTTTACTAATTGACGCATGTCAATTTCTGGTTTTTGATAATCCTGTTGCCCTTTTGTCACTAAACAACGTCGATTAGGTTTGGAAAATTCATTTCCTGCAACAGTCAATACTTCTCAATCAGATAACGCTGTTAGAAAATTTGCCAAATATGACCCCTGACCCCTCAAAGAGACAGTTTCTAATTTGTGCTTAAAGGGGCAGTAGCACGTTTTTATGGAGAATATAAGGTGATGTCAGGAAAGTGAAAATTTATGGTTCCAATTGAAAGATAATGCATTTAAACTAAATTGAGCAGTAATAATTCAAATATATAACGTAAAGTTTAGCCATGAGATTCATTTTTCTTACACAAAATGAATTAAAGGTGTTCACACAAAAATGGCCGCCAATGGATTTTATGTGAATCTTCATATTTTGTCTTCTTACTGTGGACAACTGATTTGTGTTATGAGATTTTTGACACTATCAAAATAATACATTTAGCATTAAGGAACAACTATCAGTGAAAAATTTAAAATATAAAATTATCAAAAAACGTGCTACTGCTCCTTTAAAAGACACTAGTGTGAGATTCTTCAAGCTTATATTGTTTTGCATATTTACATCTTTGTTCAATTTCATAATTTTGGTAACCGGTAACATTTTCTTATCTTATCTACTAAACATGAAAGTACATGAATTTTCCATACATGATGTTAACAGCGATAAAATTTTGCTAGGCATTCTTTGAAATTTGATGATGATTATATAACCAAAATGTATAACAATCTTTCAAATGATTAGTTGCAGCTAGGCAAAGTAAGCCTAGAAGAGTAATTTCCCCTGAACAGATATTTTACTGTGTTCATAACATAGAACATGCTTGATGGGAGAAGTACAAATTTTTTGCTTTACAACACGCTGAATGGTTTTACATTAGAGACCCACTCTATGATATTCATCATAGATTATTTTTTTGCTACAAAAAAAATACGCAAAATGGTATAAAGTTAAAAATATCTCACATATTGGAGGTACCAGTATATGATAAATACATGATTTCAATGAAAATCTTACATCAGTCGAAAACATTCGAGTAAAAATAATTCACTGTCAAATTAAAATGAATACTCTTCACATAACCTATCAAACATTATCGTCCTATAACTGTCATTCTTAATGCTTTAGAGAAAAGTCCTAAGTTATGTTTTACTAATTGGTGCATGTCAATTTCTGGTTTTTGATAATCCTGTTGCCCTTTTGTCACTAAACAACGTCGATTAGGTTTGGAAAATTCATTTCCTGCAACAGTCAATACTTCTCAATCAGATAACGCTGTTAGAAAATTTGCCAAATATGACCCCTGACCCCTCAAAGAGACAGTTTCTAATTTGTGCTTAAAGGGGCAGTAGCACGTTTTTATGGAGAATATAAGGTGATGTCAGGAAAGTGAAAATTTATGGTTCCAATTGAAAGATAATGCATTTAAACTAAATTGAGCAGTAATAATTCAAATATATAACGTAAAGTTTAGCCATGAGATTCATTTTTCTTACACAAAATGAATTAAAGGTGTTCACACAAAAATGGCCGCCAATGGATTTTATGTGAATCTTCATATTTTGTCTTCTTACTGTGGACAACTGATTTGTGTTATGAGATTTTTGACACTATCAAAATAATACATTTAGCATTAAGGAACAACTATCAGTGAAAAATTTAAAATATAAAATTATCAAAAAACGTGCTACTGCTCCTTTAAAAGACACTAGTGTGAGATTCTTCAAGCTTATATTGTTTTGCATATTTACATCTTTGTTCAATTTCATAATTTTGGTAACCGGTAACATTTTCTTATCTTATCTACTAAACATGAAAGTACATGACTTTTCCATACATGATGTTAACAGCGATAAAATTTTGCTAGGCATTCTTTAAAATTTGATGATGATTATATAACCAAAATGTATAACAATCTTTCAAATGATTAGTTGCAGCTAGGCAAAGTAAGCCTAGAAGAGTAATTTCCCCTGAACAGATATTTTACTGTGTTCATAACATAGAACATGCTTGATGGGAGAAGTACAAATTTTTTGCTTTACAACACGCTGAATGGTTTTACATTAGAGACCCACTCTATGATATTCATCATAGATTATTTTTTGCTACAAAGAAAATGGCAAAACGGTATAAAGTTAAAAATATCTCACATATTGGAGGTACCAGTATATGATAAATACATGATTTCAATGAAAATCTTACATCAGTCGAAAACATTCGCATAAAAATAATTCACTGTCAAATTAAAATGAATACTCTTCACATAACCTATCAAACATGATCGTCCTATAACTGTCATTCTTAATGCTTTAGAGAAGAGTCCTAAGTTATGTTTTACTAATTGACGCATGTCAATTTCTGGTTTTTGATAATCCTGTTGCCCTTTTGTCACTAAACAACGTCGATTAGGTTTGGAAAATTCATTTCCTGCAACAGTCAATACTTCTCAATCAGATAACGCTGTTAGAAAATTTGCCAAATATGACCCCTGACCCCTCAAAGAGACAGTTTCTAATTTGTGCTTAAAGGGGCAGTAGCACGTTTTTATGGAGAATATAAGGTGATGTCAGGAAAGTGAAAATTTATGGTTCCAATTGAAAGATAATGCATTTAAACTAAATTGAGCAGTAATAATTCAAATATATAACGTAAAGTTTAGCCATGAGATTCATTTTTCTTACACAAAATGAATTAAAGGTGTTCACACAAAAATGGCCGCCAATGGATTTTATGTGAATCTTCATATTTTGTCTTCTTACTGTGGACAACTGATTTGTGTTATGAGATTTTTGACACTATCAAAATAATACATTTAGCATTAAGGAACAACTATCAGTGAAAAATTTAAAATATAAAATTATCAAAAAACGTGCTACTGCTCCTTTAAAAGACACTAGTGTGAGATTCTTCAAGCTTATATTGTTTTGCATATTTACATCTTTGTTCAATTTCATAATTTTGGTAACCGGTAACATTTTCTTATCTTATCTACTAAACATGAAAGTACATGAATTTTCCATACATGATGTTAACAGCGATAAAATTTTGCTAGGCATTCTTTGAAATTTGATGATGATTATATAACCAAAATGTATAACAATCTTTCAAATGATTAGTTGCAGCTAGGCAAAGTAAGCCTAGAAGAGTAATTTCCCCTGAACAGATATTTTACTGTGTTCATAACATAGAACATGCTTGATGGGAGAAGTACAAATTTTTTGCTTTACAACACGCTGAATGGTTTTACATTAGAGACCCACTCTATGATATTCATCATAGATTATTTTTTTGCTACAAAAAAAATACGCAAAACGGTATAAAGTTAAAAATATCTCACATATTGGAGGTACCAGTATATGATAAATACATGATTTCAATGAAAATCTTACATCAGTCGAAAACATTCGAGTAAAAATAATTCACTGTCAAATTAAAATGAATACTCTTCACATAACCTATCAAACATTATCGTCCTATAACTGTCATTCTTAATGCTTTAGAGAAAAGTCCTAAGTTATGTTTTACTAATTGGTGCATGTCAATTTCTGGTTTTTGATAATCCTGTTGCCCTTTTGTCACTAAACAACGTCGATTAGGTTTGAAAATTTCATTTCCTGCAACAGTCAATACTTCTCAATCAGATAACGCTGTTACAAAATTTGCTAAATATGACCCCTGACCCCTCAAAGAGACATTTTCTAAATTGTGCTTAAAGGGGCAGTAGCACGTTTTAAGGGGGAATAAAAGGTGATGTCAGGATAATGAAAATTAATGGTTCCAATTAAAGGACAATGTATTTAAACTTACTGGAGCAGTGATAATTTAAATATATAACGTAAAGTTTAGCCATGCGATTACTTTTTCTTACACAAAATGAATTAAAGGTGTTCACACAAAATGGCCGCCAATGGATTTTATGTGAATCTTCATATTTTGTCTTCTTACTGTGGACAACTGATTTGTGTTATGAGATTTTTGACACTATCAAAATAATACATTTAGCATTAAGGAACAACTATCAGTGAAACATTTAAAATATAAAATTATCAAAAAACGTGTTACTGCTCCTTTAAAAGACACTAGTGTGAGATTCTTCAAGCTTATATTGTTTTGAATATTTACATCTTTGTTCAATTTCATAATTTTGGTAACCGGTAACATTTTCTTATCTTATCTACTAAACATGAAAGTACATGACTTTTCCATACATGATGTTAACAGCGATAAAATTTTGCTAGGCATTCTTTAAAATTTGATGATGATTATATAACCAAAATGTATAACAATCTTTCAAATGATCAGTTGCAGCTAGGCAAAGTAAGCCTAGAAGAGTAATTTCCCCTGAACAGATATTTTACTGTGTTCATAACATAGAACATGCTTGATGGGAGAAGTACAAATTTTTTGCTTTACAACTGAACACGCTGAATGGTTTTACATTAGAGACCCACTCTATGATATTCATCATAGATTATTTTTTGCTACAAAGAAAATGGCAAAACGGTATAAAGTTAAAAATATCTCACATATAGGAGGTACCAGTATATGATAAATACATGATTTCAATGAAAATCTTACATCAGTCGAAAACACTCGCGTAAAAATAACTCACTGTCAAATTAAAATGAATACTCTTCACATTACCTATCAAACATTATCGTCTGTCATAACTGTCATTCTTAATGCTTTAGAGAAGAGTCCTAAGTTATGTTTTACTAATTGGCGCATGTCAATTTCTGGTTTTTGATCATCATGTTGCCCTTTTGTCACTAAACAACGTCGATTAGGTTTGAAAAATTCATTTCCTGCAACAGTCAATACTTCTCAATCAGATAACGCTGTTACAAAATTTGCTAAATATGACCCCTGACCCCTCAAAGAGACATTTTCTAAATTGTGCTTAATGAAAAGCTTACTAAATACAGTCAATCGAAACAATCTATTCTTCAGAAAACATGTAATTTATAAGGCAGATATATGTCTGTTTGAGTCACATAACCTACAGTAGAATAAATTATTGTACTCTTTGGATCAAGGCCATGATTTAATTGTATTTGACATTTTTATTAACATTGACCTTTGTCAACATCAATGTCTCAAATAAGCAAGAAAACAAGCAAAAACCAAAGTTAATTATCTAAATAACATATCAATAATTAATAATTAGAACTTGAGCACATACAAAAAAATCAAATTAACATGTTAAAAAAGCAGAAAAGTGCATTTTTTTGTGCAAGCATTAACAATCTGAATCAATAACAACAATCAGTCTCGTAAGTGTCACAGTGACTTGTGAAGCCGATTTCACAACATTTTGAAAGCGAAAATGACATTGAATGACTCGAAAAATGACGTTTTTCTGTTTACGTTGTAACCCAGTTGTTTTGTTTTAGCGGCAAGTACTGGTGCCTCTAATGATACAGAGATCGTAATGATGTTCTTACTCGACCATCAACATGTTTGATGGCATTCAATGATGCCTAACAGGCCACAACGGTCTTCCAAGGTTGATGCTATCTTTTGTCAGACATTTTGTTTTTCACCGTGTACAAAAATGAGTTTGATGAGATGCTCATTTTGGGCGGTATATAACTGTAGAGTTTAAAAGAAATGCACACGCACCATGGTTTTCATCACAATCACTGAAAACCGTGTACCATCATAACCATGATGAATTAAAACGGATTTTAAAAATTAGCATCAAAGATCATTTTTCCATTGGTTAATTTCAGAAAAAATTCAAAATTGATTTTTGATACAAATATCAGTTTTACAATTATGTGAAACATGTCTTGAATCACTTTTGAAATGGGACGTTTCTTTTGCCTTTCAGTATATATATGAAGTATGTTTTCATATTATGCTCAAGGGAGAGGCCTTAACATCAGCTTTGTGAGCTTGTTGGCCAATCCCTTTCATAATGTATATGTATATTGTGAAATATATATGTTGCACTTGCAAGGGGTTACCAGATTGGTTTGTTTCGCAGTCCATCATCATAAACTATCAGAAACTAACAAACCCCCAATAGCCAGCTAAACTACATGGCATCCATTCACTATGATTTACATTTATCATGTGATTTACGATGACATGTTTGTTGAAGATACTAAGGCTTTAATCGGAGTATGTAGTGGGCTAGTACATCAAGTGTTTAAGTCATCACCAGCTAAGGGGAAACAACTAAAACGCAGAGAAAATGTGAAAAGTGTCTTTTGTAGATTTTCATTCTCAGAAGCACTCATAAAATATACTTGACTGCCTGAAAGTTTTTCATGTCATAGTTGATTTTAAGAACTTGTTTTTAAAATTCAATTAATAACCATAAGTGTTTATGCACCTCTTCCATGGCAATGTTAAAATTGTTGCCCCCAACACAAGATCATAAGATGGTTCAGGTTCAAAACAATACAGTTTTGTCATCAGTGAGTTTATTGCCTTGAAATATCCCTGTTATGAGGGTTTCCACCAGGGATGCAGATTCAAATTTTTGCCAATCGGACATTCCACGTATAAGTCGACGAATAATGATATTTTGTAATAAATTTTGGTGCTTTATCTCACGTAAATACACGATTGAACATGTTGAAATATTTCATAGACTAAATTTAAGTCTAAAATTATTACTCAGTAATTTACTTATTACTATGATGTTTAGGCCTTGGTATATGAATATGTTTATAATTTAAATAAATAATCAAGTTTCAATAGTGTCAGTTATTCAGTAAACAAATGCCAGGTGCTTAGAATCTAATATTAACTGGAAAGCAGACGATGTACAGATCTATTTATAGCAACGCATGCAAAGCAATGCAAAAACAAAACACTGAAAATACATTACATTGAGTAAAATAAAATTACTTTGGCTGTTTTAAATATAATTCTATTAAGTTATGATGCATATCAACTACTTGACACACACTGCATAAGTTATTTTAGCCTGTCAAACTTGCCAACAGATCAGCCTGTTTTCGTTTCCCTATCACTGCAGTAATCCGGCTGTTCCTTTCTCCTCCCTTCAGTAATGAAAGCTCCCAACACTGTGTTAATGAAGTCTTGCTTGCAAAGTCGATGCATGGAGCTTGTGAAGTTAGTGGAGGGAGGATATAGTAACAGCATGTAAAATAACGATGTGAAGTTGTTTGATGTATTTTTAAAAAAAGTTTGGCCTTATTGACTTGTTTTACTCAATGCATGACACAGAGATGATCCAATAATTAAAGATAACAAGGTAATTATGTCGTTTGAATGGATTAGTTGTTTCATTGATGACCGGTTCGTGATTTTATTACAATTAATTGAATTATGACCGACACAAGCGGGGCATTTCATCGGCCTTTATTGATTGCTTGTTACTCAACTCAGGCTTGTTTATATGTTTGTTTAGTAATTCTTTGATTATCTTTAATCGGTCAAATGACTCCTTGAATGTCCGACAGGTCACTTTTTCAATCGGTCAAACTGGATTCCCAATCGGACATGTCCGGCAAATAGACCGATTTCTGCATCCCTGGTTTCCACGGGTCCAAAATTTGGACTCGAGTACTCGAGGGGTCAGACTCGACTCATCCTGCTACATCAGCGTATATGTCTCCGCTAATGCTACAACCTATCCCCTGATATCCTCCTATTGTCTTCTGTCGTATCGCTGACGGGTGGTTGCTCAGCGCTATTTATAGCCTGTCTGTTTTCAGTCAAACTATTGCGAACTCCATACACTGTTGTCTAGTGATGTCGCACGTGGAAATCTAAGAGCGAGCGATATGGAGCTTAGCGGGAGACGGCAACGAGAATCAGATTTATTATCTAATAGCACTCCTATTGGTTAATTTGAATCACGAGGTGAGCACGCAGAACGAAGCCAAGAAACTAGTTTGCCGCTATCGCTGAAATGGCATCATTTGATTGGCTTGCTATATATAGCAATACGACAGAAGACTATAGGAGGATATCAGGGGATATGTTGTAGCATTAGCGAAGACATATACGCTGATGTAGCAGGATGGACCCGACTCAGACCCAAGTACCCGACATTTTATCCTTACCCAAGGATTTAAAAAATGTTATAGTCCTTTAGTCTTTGCCTTACCTAAAGAACCTTGCATTGATGTATAGCCTAATTATTATAATATCATATAATTTGACTTTAAAATTGGCGTATATAGAATAATTTTGACATCAATGTTTTGAAATGTAATGTTGATCATCTAACTTCACATAATACAGAAAAGCAGACGAAAATAACTTAAATAATTAACAGTGTTAAAAAGTTTTTGATTCCTCGAGTCCCAAAAAATGGACTCGAGTCCAGCTGAACCCGACTCAGGCCTGTGTACTTGAGTACCTATTGAAGCGATACCTGGTAGTGAAAAGCATGATCAAGACATTTTCCTGAAAAGTTTTTATAAAAATTTCAATTTTTTTTAAATAAATTAAAATTTCAAAATTTAATCTTTGAAAGTTTTGAAATCAGTAGCCTAAGGTCAGGTATGCATATAATACTGGTACCAGGATATAAACAAAACTTCAAACAAATTACTTCCCTTTGAGCTGCAGACAAGTTGGTGAAAATGATAGATGCCACAAAGTGTTCCTTAAATTCTTTTGAAAAGTGTAAATTTGACAATCTGAATTTTCATTTTTGAACATGTAATTTTAAATGTTCTTTGAATTCATTACATAAGGGAAGACATCAGAACAGATGAAAATCTGTCACACTGTAATGAAACAATATTTTCAAATAATTAATAGAAAAGCAGTCTTACCGTGACTCCAAAATTTGACATTCTCACTTTGACTGGAGAGATAGTCTTTGAATTCTTTGTTGAATTTCTTGTCCTTTCTGAAAGTAAAATCAAATTGTTTGAGCTACATAATTGCTATTTTAACTTTATTTGTTTATTTTTTTATTTTCCTAAACAAATATATATGTAACAATCAATTCGACAATTTAGTTGTTAAATATATAGAAGATATTTGTCTTTTCTTGACTATAATCATGTTTATCTCATCGAGTAGAAAATATGTTTTCAAGAATTAACAGATATTCTTTTATTATTTGATGAATGATTTAGTATTAAGAAATAGGGTAAGTTTCATACTTCAGAATATCTATCTTCAAATCATCTAAGATCACTTATAAATATAGAGGAAAAAGTCATCTATTGATAATCAAAATCTTAAGAAGTTGAAAATCCCAAAAGGCACATCTACACATGCTGACTGATCCATATACAAAGTGACAAATTAAAACTGACAATGAGCTAGGTTTAAAAGTTTTTGACTTCTTAGCTGTAAGTGAAATGATTATAGACAGACAGACAGACAGACAGACAGACAAATAGACATACAGTTAGACAGACCTTGAGTACATACACATACCAGGTTTTTAATAATAAGTGAAAAAGATTATGATCGAGGGTGAGATACTCTGTTCTATCAGTGAAATAAACTCTCTAACTGGCTACTGAGTGGCGACAAAGTATATCAACACTGTAGTAACATCATGAAAAAATGTTGGACAGACACCCTCTATATATTTTTGTCATATTCTCACCTGGAATGTCCATTCTTCAGGTACTCCACTTTCAACTCTTCTCTGAGGCCCACTAAGGCTCTGGTCAGTCTGATCAACTGGTCAGCAGACAGGTGAGAAAACCTCTTGTCACGGCCGGGGAAATCCAACAGAGCAGCTTCGTAACGGTTGCCGATATCTGACAATACACATCTGTGTATTTTTTTTTTTGTGGAAACGAAATTCAGGAGGACTTTCCTGTTTACAATTATATATGATTTTTACATGATAATTTCACACTTAATTTCAAACATGTTTGTGAGATAAGCATTTTAGTTGTTAAAGATTTGACAATTTGACAAAAAATTAAATGTATCGCTCAAATGATAAAAACATCGTGAAATGAAGCCAATCATCGAAGCTACGATTGTGGACTGCATTACTACGACAAAATGCTGTCGCAACTAATAACTTTTATTATGAATTATTTGTAAATATGCTCCTCTTCTGTCAATCAAGTAGTTATTCCTTAATTTTGTTAATGAATAATCATATTACAGCACATTTGTTTTCTCGCAATGCTAACCTTTCAAAACGGCGGACGAAAGCCGCTCAAAGTGGTGCCTGTAACTTCAAGACAATCAAGTCAAGTCTTTTATCTGTTTATAGCCAGGCCACAGGCTCGCATACAAGGAATATAAATTTACATATTCATATCGACTAACAATGCATAAATATAAGGAGTGAGTGATTTATTGTTTTATGCTGCTTGGGCAATATTTCAGCTATTAGATGCGTTTGCATATATATTACTGTAAAATATATGGTGATTCTTTCACTTGATGTCTACTACGAAAGTTACCAAGCCTTTCATTTCTTTGTTCATAGGCATAGAACAAGTTCTTACACAGGTTTCTCACAAGTTTTAAATTATTGATAGTAAAAATGTTCTTATTTACTTTTTTTTAAACACATTTTGAAAAGTTTATACCATGTTTTAAATATAATAACTCGCAAAAAAAATGCACCTGTTTCAGCTGTTGACAGGTGCAACATTAGACGTAAAATCTAAGAAGTATTTTTGTCTACAATGACAACAAATTTAAACAATAAATATATTATAACATAAAGGAGCCCAGAAAATGACTGAGTAATCTGAACTTGCTTTACTTTTCTAGACTGGGTTGGTCATTAATTGAATATTTTTGCTATAGTGTCTGGATGACAGACTAATGTAACATTGATTGACTGCAACAGACAACTGGTATGTACATCTGTCGTCCATATTGATTTTCTTCATCTTGTCAAAATATTAGAAAAGTGAAAACTCTGTAGACATTTAACCAAATTGACAAAAATATACGACAGGCAATGTCTTTTTACAGGCAGAATAAAATGTTGTTTTAGAAATAATATAATTATCAAGATGAACTAGATGGGCTAGAATGCATTTTACCCACTTTTTGATCCAAATTGGATTCGGGGGGGGGGGGGGGGGGGGGGATTTGGGTCTTCTTTTTAGCCCCTTGTAACTTACATAGATGATTGGTAGCCTTTAGATATTTTTTAACTCTCTGATCCCTGTCAATGATCTTGATTTATATTATCTTAAAGTTCACATAACCACAACATATTTCACTATATTCTTTGGAATGTAGAAAATCTGATTACAATATTGTACAGTGTGTTAAAGGTCTCTACTCAAATATGTTTAGTTTGGTAATGAAAGCCGTTTTTGAAAGCCACTTTTGATGGGCCGCTTAGACCTGTCTGACAACAAACAAGTGAATGCATGACTGGTCACGCCCCAATTTTGTGACATCATAAACAGAATCTGCCTCATTATCTATACATCTATCGTAACAATACCACAGGAAAAAAAACTAAAAATTAACAATTTTCAGAAAATGTTTTCCACTCAGTTAGATAAATCATTTGACAATGTAACAATACTTAACATTTGGGGTAAAAAGATATCCACATCAATGGTATTTAAACAATTATTTAGGCGGTATTTCAGTTGAAATAATGATGCGTTAGTCTGTATAGTCTGTCTATTACGTCACACCCGCGTGAGTTTTATGACCCCTAACCCAGGTGGGTTTTTCACAAAGATAATTACGCTGTCTAAATGAAAGGCTAAGTAAAGGTGTTTTTATTGGACAAATTAACAAAAATTAAGTCCAGCTTTTATTTTTTTGAAAAATCTTTGAACGAAAATCGAGAAGTAGTAAGGTCGAGGTAAGTTGATGTTTAAAACTGTTAAACAACTAGCATCAGGTAATATGCACTAGTCCAACTATAGAATAAAAATGAAATAAATTTTGTACGAAAAATGGATCAAATTGTCAACACATTCTCGTCCAATATTATTTTATCAGCTCAAGTTGTTCAAATAAAATAAATACTCAAGAGAGTGAAAGAAAATTACCTGCAGTTGTCAAAATTTTGGTAATTTCTCCATGATTCTTGCTGTTGAACCATGATTCCAAATCACTTTTTCGACTTCCTAATGCCTTCGACACGAAAAAATAGTTGACAACAATAAACAGGATAGAGTAGAGCGAATATTTGTAGATTTCCTGCATAATTATCTTCTAAAAGATAGTTCCACTAATTAAATATGGCATGTCGGTTCTCGAGAGATCCCTCCCTGTGGATTATTTATTTTTATTCTAACCCGGAAGTAAACAAATGGGTTCGTTAAAAAGAGGGAATGTCTAAATATATTATGGAAAATGCACACGAAACAAATGTTGATGTAAAATAATATATTTGAATGCAAATAAATTACATGATATATATTCATATTTAAACAAAACAATATTTTTATGAAGAAAAGAGTGTTACTTTCAAGTTTATTTGCGTTTAATACATAATAACTTTTTTGAGTGATTTCGTTTAAAAATTTGTAATAGTTTTAGGTATTCTTCGAGTAGACATGGCTGACACAGGTGAGACGCAAGTTTGACACTTTGAACAGTTGACTAATATGATAATTATGTGAGGATATGAATTGACATTAGTCAATGAATATGTTTTCAAAATAGGAAAAGCTTATAAATGCTAGTTTGCATGATTGAATGTGACCAA
The DNA here is from genome assembly GCA_916613615.1 of Steromphala cineraria. Lineage (NCBI taxonomy): Eukaryota > Metazoa > Mollusca > Gastropoda > Trochida > Trochidae > Steromphala > Steromphala cineraria. Next base: position 41,639,723 of record OU744724.1, on the reverse strand, counting down.
ACATTTATATTTTTATCTTTTTTAGATGTTAGGAGTTTCTATAATGAGTCAATGTTAAAAATACTTTTTAGTCAAACTTTCAAATTCATTACTGAAATGACTCGTGCTAGTTAACTTAAGGAATAATTGTAAATGTTTTTAAAACAAGAATGTTACAGAGTTTAAAAATGTAGGTTTATTTGCAATGATGTTTAAATGAGACAACAATTCAAATTAAAAGAGGGAAACTTTTCAGGAATTGAATGGAAAATGCAAATTTAGTTGGAAACTGTTTATTATGTAAAAAAAAAACGACGTGAAATTACTAAAATCAGTTCAGAAGGGAAAATTTCTAAACCGCATATATTTCATATTTTTTTCAGTAAGATTTCAATTAAGTTCATTTACTGTCACAATATAGATGTCTTTTTTAAATCCATTTTATCAAAATTAAGATTGAAATGTTTCAGGAATATGATGAAAACAATAAATGTAAAAGAACCAACAGTGTAAAAAGATAATAGATACATGAACCAAATTCACTCTACTTGTAGCTTGATAATCTATCTTACAATCTGAAACATACATGCAATGTATTATGATTATGAAAGTGTGGGACCACCAAAGATATTATTAGTGAAAAGTGCTCAATACTGTTTCAGTTTTATCATAACATGATGCAAAATGCATACACCAGGAAATGTGCGATCACATAGGTAGCAATACCATGTGGTCCACAATATCATAATTGTAATTATATATAATAGTAAAATAATATTTATTGTATGTATTTATTGTAATATTTATACGGCAATATTCAACTAGACTAGTATAATACCACAAAGCAAGTGTGACGTCACCGTAGTGTGTTGTTGTGATGTCACTTTGAAAGCAAGCCATCACATTGGCTGCTGGATCACGGAAATATTATTTTTAGCTCATTGTTGGCAAGTTTTAGGGCAAACAATAAGCAAAATACGAAACTTCCTTCAATTTGATACTATTTTTAGCTCATTTTATACAAAATCATTTACTCGTTTAATAATAATAGTGGAAGGTCATTTAGTATCCTCTATGTAAGGTATTAAAGTCTTATAGTCATCATAAAAGCTTATAATATTCTGAACCCCTTGTTTGAACCCCTTTTTCAAATGTTTTTATGATCCTAACTAACTGAAAAGCTTAGTTTTAAGTTATTGACATTTCAGGACTTGTTCGGTCTGATGGTACTCAACTTCGGGTACTAGACAGAATACAGTATGACGGCCACTTCGCTACCGTGAAATATATTGGAGAGGTTCCACCAACTAAAGGTACATACAAATATTTAGTATAGTAGTCAGTCTGTTTAAACTTAGCCTAGTTCTGAGGAATAAAGGTTTTAAAATACATCTAATAAATCATCAGAATCTAACTTGTATCAGAATCTAACTTGTAAATTCGATAGGTTTCCTCTCCACTGAATAAGACCACAGTCCTGTAGGTAGCATGTTCTAACATTAACTTAGCTAACCAATCACAAGCCGCTGGCAAAAGCCTTCGGTATCAGTAGCTAGGGGCAGATAACTCCTGTTAACCATGCTTTGAATATGATCATCACTAGCAGTCTTATAAGAGAGACGATGTGATTGGTCCGCAAAAGGCTGAGCTTCAGCTGCACTAAACTGGTCAAAAACATGCGAAGTATGGAGACACAGTCAGACCTAGAGGATTTCCTTTCTCAGTAGAGTTAAAATTTTGAATATATTATTCCTCGAAACAAGGGCAAGTTTAATCAGACTTGTATACATAGTAGTGACCAGTGTTGTTCCTAGGTGATCAGCTAAGGGGGTCATTTTGGCAATATTTTAGCAGATGAGATCCCTTTGCTGTGGTGAAAGTATCCTACATCTAATAATTTTAAGGAGCACTAAGCCAAAAGAGTCGGCAAATGTCCCCAGGACCCCCTCTAGGAACAACACTGAGTGACATTTGTGCTTTGGTCGTCACCCAAACTCTTGCTGGGATTGTTAAATAATCTGTGAAGCTATCAAATATGATACAATAATCTTTATACAAATTTGTTTCCAAATGTACTTCATCTTAAAAGAAAAAGATTGATGATGTGTATATGATTTCTTACCAGGCACGTGGCTTGGTGTTGACTGGGATGTTGCAAGTCGTGGAAAACATGATGGGGTTCATGAAGGAAAACGATACTTTGAAACAAGGTTTGTTTAATAATACAAATAATAATAATGTTTATTAATTAAAAAAAATATGAATTTAATCATAATTTTCATTCTTTTCCCTTATTCACTTTATTATTTAATGTTATGAAGAAAAACATGACATGTGAATCATAATGGAATTTTGCCATCATTAACTTTCTCATTTTCATGTTTTGATGGGTGATGTTGTTTTACAATTTGAAAATTGATGTGGGTCTTGTTGTTCTTTAATGCAGGAATCCAGCATCAGGATCTTTTTTACGTCCAAAAAAAGCTGTGCTTGGAGTATCATGTTTTGAAGCTCTGCAAGACAGATATGGTCTCATAGATGATGAAAATGCTGGGATTGATACGTCAGAACTCTTTGTAATGGGAAATAAAACATCAAAGGCTGTTGAAGTGGTAGGAGCCAAAAAGGTCAATCAACAACAGAGGTCAGTATGTTGGCAGCCATTTTTGAAAAATGTAATTTTAATCTCATCTGGCCTGAAAATCCTGATTGTCTTACAGCATGGCATTGTGTCCAGCATCCCTCCAAATGTCTATCCAAAAATGTTATGCCTTTCGACTTCTTCTCCAGAACCAACGTTTCTGGTTTCTATAACACTTAAATCCTTTTTACAGACTCCTTGATGAGGATTGAAATTTACAATTACATCTTGACTCAATGATTACTTTTGGTATGATAATGTCAAAACAACCTAAGTCTGACTTAGTTATTCTGCTTTTTAAACCTTTCTGTCTACCTTTTATGTAATTTCAGTAAACTAGACACATTGAAGGATATTGGTCTCAGGGAAACACTTGTCTACGGAAATGGTCCAGGATCACAACTGAAGGAATTAGCTCCGAATATAACAGAGTTGAACCTGTCTAAGACTCTACTGCCATCTTGGCAGGAAATCGGGAAAATAACAGTACAGCTTGTGTCACTGCGTGTTCTTAATGTCAGGTACGTTGGGATATCTTCAAGTATTTATGCCTTATTGTTATGAATGAACGAATGAACCAGGGTTTAGGTTGATACTCCTAATACTTGATTCCAAGATGCTGTTCTACGATGTTCTACAATGTTCTTCAACGATCAAGTGTAAATGTTAATGGCATAGTCCAATCAGAAGAAAGTGTGGTCATTTTCAGGGATTGGGAAAGGCAGAGCCCATGGGCCATTTTGCATATTGGATGAAAAAATTACAATACATTTTTTGAAAGTTTTCTATTGAAATATGGGAAATTGCCCCTTTGAGTTGAAGAAATTACAGAAAATCTAGAAATGGCCCATTGTCTTTCCCAATCCCTGCAGTTTTACAGGGAGATATTAGTTTCAAGCCAGGCAAATAGTTATTCAATGTACATAACCTTCTCCTGATATTTAAATATGTATAACCATTTATTTCAAGGAATAGATTGTGACAAGTAGTAATTAATTTTTCTTCTCTTTGTTTCAGTGACAACATCCTTGAACTCCCTGAAGATCCAAAAACCTTAATACCATGTTTCACAAGAGTGAAAAACCTATTTATCAACCGTATGCAATATAGCTGGCAACAGGTCAGATATTCTTTCTGTATAAATGATCTTTATTACAAAATCTCAAAAGACTTGTCCTGATTTCCTTCAAAGTCAATGCATTTCCTTCCATTACTTTGAAGGTCTGCATAAATACATCCAATATATATCCAATTGAATAAAAATTTCGAGATTATATTTGACATTTCGTTTAAGGTTTGAGAGTCTTTGATGAAATAAACTTTCTTCATTCCCAGATTTTGAAATGCAGCAAAATGTTTCCTCTTCTTGAACAACTTCATGTCTGCTTCAATGACCTTGACCTTCTATCAGTGCCAGCAGCAGATGAGTTGAATCATGTGACCCTTCTCAACATGGACTGCAATAACCTCAGTAGCTGGGAGCAAGTACTCAAAGTTGGACATTTGCCTCAGTGAGCTTAATTGTTGATGTTTGGATTAATTTTCAATTCTCAAAGTTATACCAATTCTTTGTGACAAATTAGCTTTTAGTGATAACCTACAGGCCATATCCAGTATCATTGGCTTGAAAACCATGTTAACATTGGAAAGTAACCCTCTTACGAAAAAACAATATGTAGTTCGAATCCCGCCAAGGGCTCGGCAACTTTGTCTGCAGTCGAGTACTGTTCTACATGCAGTCAGGTTTGGGTGCAATGCTACACTGAATTTCAGCATAGTATCACCCATGGTTCGCTAGTTCCAGCCAATGCTTGTAGGTTTTACACAATACATAGCCATGATAATGTTGCTGGCTTTTTACCTGCAATTATACTAACAGTCCTGATAAAAGTGGAATATTATTGAAAGCGGTGATAAACTCCAATTCACCTCACCTCTTACAAAAAAAGAAATTTCTCCTTATTTTGATTTCAGAAGATAATTCAGTTATGACTTGAACAAGGTCTATGGATACTTATAAAACCCTTTGTCGACCAAGTTGACCAATATAGTCGGTCAACACAACTTTCTGAACAAAATTTGTGTAAATTATATCTCTACATCACAACTCATGAAACTTCAATTGGTTCAACTTTTGATACTATAGGGTGACCTGATATAGTGAGTTCATCTCAACTATCAAAGATGTTACTTATGTAAGATGTGATTTGCTGAAAACTTGTTCCAAAGGTTAGGTTGTTGGACTAAAGTAGAATATGTATTTGTCAATTTTGGGTTGTTTGTAATTGTTAAGTATGTGCTTGCTTTGATATTTTTCAAGCATAATTTTCCGATGCTTTAAAATTCTAAGTTCAACTCTCCCAAATAATTCTGACTGAATTTCTAAAATGTTTTATCCATCATTTTCAGATTACATACACTGATGGTTAGTGAGAGTAATTTTGAAAGTATCAAGTTTCCTGATGCAAAGTACAACGAGAAGACAAAATATTTTGCGAAAGTCAAAACTCTCTACCTTATGAGGAACAGGATCGAGGATGTAAGTTCTGTTCATGAATTAATGTCTAAGCAGAAAATTTTGATTGTGCCAGGCCATTTTTAGAAACATTTATAGAGAATTTCAAATATTTAAATGGAGGAATAAACTTTTAGAAAAATATAATCTTTTTTTTTTAGCTCATAAGGCCTGTAATGCCTGATGGGCTTATGGCATGGCATGGTGTCCGTCCGTAAACTTTGTGCATTTGGGACCTCTTCTCCAGAAGCATAAGGCCTAGAAAGCTGAAATCTTGTATACAGATTCCTTGACTAGTGAGGATTATAATTATAGCTTTGATGGCCCTGTGGTGAAGAAGGACCACAGGGACCATGCCCTATTTTCATCTTGAAATTATTAAAAGGCATTTAGAAGATTCACCTTCTTCTCCAGAAGCATAAGGACTAGAAAGCTGAAACTTTGTGCATAGACTCCTTGACTAGTGAGGATTATGATTATAGCTTTGGTGGCCCTGTTGCCAAAATAAGATGATAAGGGCTTTGTGAACCTTTGCATTTTATACCTGTAATTAATTGCAGATTTGTTTGCGGTCTTTGATGACCCTGTGGCCCCTACTAAGGGGAGAACCACATCAACCACACCCTAAAGCAAATTTAATATGATGCCTGATGAGCTACAGAGCCAATGGCTCTATTTTTTATAAGAAAACTATTCATTGAAATATGTAGATTGTCCAACTAATACAACTCTCTCCTTTTATTCACACACCACATATTGTGAAATATTGTCCAAGCTGTGTAAAACAATAACTCACTCACTCACTCACTCACTCACTCACTCACTCACTCACTCACTCACTCACTCACTCACTCACTCACTCACTCACTCACTCACTCACTCACTCACTCACTGGTAAAGGGTTGATAGAGTTGTCTATGTTTCAGTGGCAATCTATCAATGAGCTGAACAAGCTGCAGTCTCTGGTTGATCTGAAGCTGCAGGGTGCGGACATCTGGAAGAAGATGACCAGTGCGTCTGTCCGAGAGCAGATTATTGCCAGGGTCCAGAACTTGCAAATCTGTAACAGCACAAAGGTTGGAATATTTTTTTTTTACACAACAATTGTTATGGGGGGACCTTGTGCTGGATCCTTTAAATTTTGGCATTTGTGTTAAATATTTCATGAATTGATTTATAATTGTAAGTTATTTATGACAATTGTTAAACTGGAGTTAGACCAACAACAATTTGGCTGTAGTCCGACTATGCGTAGAGGCTTGATCAGACTACACAACTTCGAATTAGTGTGGCTTATAGAGATTGCACCAGATACAAGCTGATAGGTCACTTTGGTTGTCCAAAAATTTCAAATATTTTCACGCATCTTGGAGAGAAAACATACACATCAGTGCTATCTTGTATCTTGATTTATCATTAGTTTTTGTAGCTATCACACTTCTGTTAATTACCGGTAGGTGCAACCTGCTTGTAAATTTTACTTGAACTTGCTGAAACTAACTTGCAAAGGTGCAAGTTGTTAATGGCAAAATCAAACCCTGACAATACTAAACAATATACAGGATAGAGCATGAATGCTAGAAATATATAGATTGTTAATAATTTTTACCATTCATGATGCCAAGCAAACTTTAACAAACTATGAACAATTCATTTTTATCCCACTGCTTTGTAATACTGTGGGATGTAGTCAACACCTTGTCTGTCTGTCCATGTGTCCATCCAGGGTAACTCAAAAACTGTTAGACCTAGATCAATGAAACTTGGCATGTGAATTAATCACCATATGTAGATGTGCCTTTTGGTGTTTTCAAATTTTTCAAATTTTTATTTTATTTATGGAAAAGAAACTTTATTTGGAACTGGTTGGATATGTCATCTCCTGATGGCTCTTGTTACTGAACGACAAACCTTTTCAATTTGACATAGATAAGAGAAGAAGAAAGAAAGGGTGCGGCCATTGATTACCTCAAGACATACGGAAAGCTCTGGAAGAAGTATGGAGGTGATCAGGATCTAACCAAGTGTAAAGTTCAGGAAGAATTTCTCCAACAACATCCGCTCTTCATGGAATATGTCAAAAGTAAGCAGTAGTGTTCAAACAAGGAAAATTGTTAAAATTGCCAGCAAGACTTTCTTGCATAGGATGAGGGAAATGAAGAAAATTAGGTTCTGCCCAAACTCATTGCCAATTGATCATAAAATCCATAAGGATACAATTAAGTTTCTGACATTTTTAGCAATTTTGGCAGATCGATAGTTTGATAGTCGTTGTGGCAATTTTGATATTCATTGATTTTGTAGTACAAAGTAATATTAAAATTGCAATTGTGTTTTCCAGAATTGGGAGCTCCTGAGGATTCTGAACTGGAAGTTCAATCCAGTGCAATAAAAGACAATCTGCTTGGTATCCTTTGGTGATGGAAATTCTTGATGTTTCTTGAGTAACTGTTTGATATCAAACTTCCTCTGATAGTATTCGTGGCAAGGGGCTTTAGTTTTGGGCTGGGTCCGTGTGTCTGCGCATCCATCCAAGTTAAAGGGGACAGCTACAGAAACCGAACCAAGTTTGCTGTGTATCTTTAGGGTATCAATAACTTGACAGAATTCAAAAATCAAAAGTGCAATTATTTTTTTACAGAGTTATTTCCCTTGTTCTATGGTTTCACACTCTGTTCGACAGTGTCATCAAGGAAATTTGTATAGAGACAATTTAAGAAAGGGTAACCAAATTTGTTGTGTGTCTTCAGGGTATCAATACTTTGATATATTTTGAAAATGAGATTCATGCAATTATATTTTACAGAGTTATGGCCCTTGTAGGAAAATATTGTAAAATATGATGAAACTAATTTGGCGGGGGATGTTGATGATTATGTCTTTTGGTTCTGTTATTATTCCTAATAAATGCAGTTAGGTGGCAAACTCCTACTAAATAACAGTAACACATTTACTCAATGTGTTATATTTGCTCAGACTCATTCATTGTTAGTTGAACAAATCTTAAAGGCCTATGGTATGTTGTCAGGCCGGGGCTAATGAATAGGTTTAGACAGAAAGACCTGTCTATAAGGCTGTTGTTAGTGAAATAACCATCAAGTACGGATGTTCCTTTTATGGTTTTCTGCTCTTTTGGGATTACATTTTAAGCTGGTTCCAAGAAAATGCAGCTTAGAATTTGCTTCCAGAGCCAAAGTCGAACAAGGTTTAGCTTGACAAGTTGTGCCTTTGAGTTTTTCAACTTCAAGGAAATCTTGTATGCCATATCCATTTCAATGCAACATAGAACTTCAGTTTTAAAACAAAAAATGCAACCAGTAAATGAAAAAAAAATCAATTTCCAAAAATCTGACAGTTGAGCAATGAGCTGTTCTGTTCGCTTTTATTTGTCAAAAAGAGCAAGCATATTCTTTAATTTGAAAATTTGCAATAACTATCTCAATAAGGAAATGAGGAAGGATGCACAAACTTATATGTGAAACAGTTGTCTTAATGTTCCTTCAGTGTGGTCACTCTGTACAACACAAACAGATGTTCAATATGCCAGTAATCATAGAAATATATAAGTCATTTGTTTCCTTAACTACACAGAGGTTTTTGTGGAATGTCCAAGTAAGCCTGAGGCAGGCGTAGTGAAGAAGAAACTACCAAGTGAGTACAGATTGGATTTACTACACCTTTACTAATGCAGCTAATGGCTGAAATATTTCCCAAACGGCGTGAAACAATAATTCAATCACATTAACCATTTAGAAGACCAAGTATCATGAAAATCGACCTTGTTCTGAGGAATAAAATTTTTGAAATATTAACTCTATCAAGATTCAAATGAGTTATTTTGATAGTTATCCTCTTCACAGAGTTCCACCACAGCCCTATAGGTCACATGTTGTGATGTTAACTCAGATAGCCAATCACAAGCATCAGGTAAAAGCCTTCAAGGCAAGTAACTCCTGTTAACTAGGCTTTGAACACGATCATCGCTAGCAATCATACAAGTCAATAGATGTGATTGCTCCCCTATCAACTGGGTTTTGGCTGCGTTAAACTGGTAAAAAACATGCATTGTACGGGTGTGTGGTCAGACCTAGTAAAGAGGATTTCATATCTCTGTAGAGTTAATATTTTGAATTTTGATTCCTCGGAACTAGGCCGATTTTAATCAAACTGTAGCAGACCAATACAGAATCATTAAAATCACAGATGTCACATCTTTACCAAAGAGAATTCTTCTTGTGTTACAGAGTCCATGTCAGTACAGAAGGTGAAGACCCTTGTACAGAGACTCTTCAAGATAGAAACAGGAGACATTCTACTCTCGTACCAGAGTCCAAAGGTGATACCTACATATATCTTACATTTAAGTTGTTAACTAACTCAAATTTGGTGTCAAAGAGATGCAAATTAAAATGCTATACATCAAAGATGTAAATTAAAAAGGCTTGATGCTTATTTGACATCTGTTGGATGTCAGATACACAAAACCTGACAAGCACAGATTGTTGAAATTGTATTAATATATGATATCAATTACCGTATATTTTAATGTACACAGCGACCTCGTACATAAAGCGACCCCCTTTCTCAGCCCCCAAAATTGCTGCCAAAATCATATATCTCATTTATAAGGCGACAGCTGAAGTATTGAAGGCATTTGTTCACCAAATAGTTAAAAGAGGGCATTTATCGAATTGCTTACTAAAATTTGATGGAATTGGAACTATGAAAAGATTTGGAGTGCATTGATGAACTCATATGCAAACACTTACTATATGAACTGGGTCAAAAGTTTATCACAAAGGGTACGCCAAGAGAGATGGAGATTGGTACACCAAATTGTTTTAGTGAGTAGTAGGAGCTTTTACAATGAACTCGTAAGGAGAGGGCTCTCATCATGTATATATGTGACACATTCTTGTTGTTGTGTTTGTTTCAGATAAAAATGCATAACATAAAGATTGACAACGATCTCCGGCAGCTGTCCTTCTACTCTATAGAGAACGGGGACACACTTCTCGTCAAGTATAACTAGGTCTTCTTCTCTGCATGTTATTGTTTCATCTGTACGTTTTGTTTTTGTTTTGCTTCATTTGGTTTACTCTTGTAACCTTGCTGTCCTTATGTATTTCTTTTTTTATCTAATTTTCATTAGTCTAGCGATCTAACACAGGGAAAAGGGGTTAATCGATAGGGTATTTCCTGTTCACATTGTCCCTCATTTTGTCACAATTTCTTTATGGACTAATCTATTTTTGAATAAAAATGAAATTTGGAGTAAATTTGGAAGCTGATTATTTTTACATTTTTCTATCAAATTATTTTTATGATGAAATTTTTACAGATTTAAGATTCTGAAAATCCATTCTTCATGAAGATGTAATGTCTCTTTATGTTTTGATAAAAGACATATTGAAACAAAGTCTTTGTAAGAATATTTTTGAAAGCAAATGCACATTCACACTTGATCTTCAATGTTCTCGACAAGTACAATTCAAGGCAGTAAAGAGTAGTTTTTTATTCAAGAGTAGAGTAGTAGAAGCTTGGTTTGTGCATCAGTCAGCATGTGAAGATTGCTTTTTCATTTTCAACTTTTTTGCAATTATATTTTTGTCGTATCCATCGAAATGGAACTAACAATTTCTTTTCTTGCACCTTTGGGATTTTCAACTTCTTCTGATTTTGATATTTTGCAGTTGCCATGGAAATCTTACTTTAAATTTCAATTGATGACTTTGAGATTGATATTCTGATATATTTGGGACGGAAGGAATATGTCATCTTCTGATGACTCTCATTTATATGAAACTGCTGAACTGTATGATACATGTTTTAAAATTTGTTTCAATGAAAATGTCCAATTTGTTCAAATTTGAAATATTTCTTTTCAGAACCTCACAACAGCCTGACTCAATGAATAACACCTGAACAATGGGCACATTTTGAGAAACAAGAATTTATCTTGTCCATGGTCAAACGCCTGCATCCTGTAAGATGAAATGGTTATGACTCCCTGTTAATAATCAAACTTTTCATCAAGATAATGCTATTTTAAAAACAGATTGTATTCAACAACATCACAACAACATCACAAACACAATATCACAACAACAATGTCATAACAACAACATATGGAAACCAATGCTGAAACCATTGTTGCTAGGAAAAAGTGATATTTGTGCATATATATGCCTTATTGGACTACCGGTATGTCTCAATACGATTCCTTCACCAAATGGGTAATACATAACCTTATAATAACAAAACTCAAAAGCATCATTAAATATATGCATGTTAAATTTAAACTTAAAGGGGCAGTAGCACGTTTTAGGGGGAAAATAAGGTGATGTCAGGAAATGTAAAATTAATGGTTCCAATTGAAAGACAATGTATTTAAACTAACTGGAGCAGTAATAATTCAAATACATAATGTAAAGTTTAGCCATGCGATTCCTTTTTCTTACACAAAATGAATTAAAGGTGTTCACACAAAATGGCTGCCAATGGATTTTAGCTGAATCTTCATACTTTGTTCTCTGACTATGGAAGATTGGCTTGTGTAATGAGATTTTTGACACTATCAAATTAATACATTTAGCAATAACGTACAATTAAATGTGAACAATTTAAAATCTGAAATTATCAAAAAACATGCTACTGCCCCTTTAACCACAATTAGTTAGCAGTGTGATACTTCTTCTTGATATAAAAGTATGTACTAATTTGAATAAACTTAATAAAGGTGAAACAAACTATTTCAATTTGACATTACAACATTTAGCCAATGTATATAGGGATATTTGAAATTTAATGATTAATATTTCATCTGGTGGTCAATGAAATATAATACTTATATTCATCATTTCATATATTTATTATTTTCATATATCACAAATCATTTTTCCAGCATATGTTAAAATCACTTTAGGCTTTAGGCACTAAGTTTAAAATGCTTAATTGTTGTTGGTATTATGATAGTGTATAATGATATAATATGTGACTTTTACCAATATCAAGTCCCCCATGCTCAGACAACTAGTACTGCTAAATTATGCAACAGGTCAATGTCGCTTTGTTTTCATAATTCACTCTTGATAATCCATTATGTGCAGGTGAAGTGGTTAACTGATCTCATATGCAGTGTTCTAACTAAATGTTTGTCCTTACTGGCAATTGAAGCTTTCTCAAACATAAAAGATTTAGTATAATGGTACTCTTAAGGGGTAATGTCTAAAACAATTATCCTCTTCATTTGGTAAAAGTCAATAATTGCTATTTTGTGATAGAGTCATACATTATAAATTTGTTTCAGTTTCCCATTCATTTCAAGTGCTATTTGTGAAATGATTTTCCATGTAAACAAATCTGTGATATTTGACAAAAATGATTTGATAATAAAGCTTATAAGCTATTTTTTGTGTTCTGTTTATTTGTGAATGGTGCAGTTGCCTCAATGATACTTGCTTCACTCCCAATAATGAGTCCAGAAAGATGTAGTAGTAGGTCGCGTCAGCTGACCTACCTCCGACCTATGACCTATGACCCTCCAATGTTATCTGTGCTAAGGCATACTATTGCGGTTTGGTAAGACAATCCCTGATTGGTCAATTTAAAAGATTGGCGGATACGACCTGCTACTACATCTGGCTAGACTCAATATTTGGGAGTGAAGCAAGTATTATTAAGACTAGGTTGACTGTGAATGGTGCAAAATATTTTCAAAATATCATTAAAATGATACTACACAAAGAAAATATTTTGAATCTAAAGGCCTTTCAAGGTATGTATAAAGAACAGAAAATGCAGTAAAAATATAATCAGAATGGCTATAATTTTTTATATAAATTGTCAGAAGGTCACCGAATCTATAAATTAGAATTTAAAAACGTGTGTTACATTATTGTATGTCATTTACAAAAGCTGAGCCTTGGGTTTACCTATTGCATCATATTGCTTCTTTCAAGTAACACACTTAAAGGGGCAGTAGCACGTTTTTAGGGGGAATATAAGGTGATGTCAGGAAAATGAAAATTAATTGTTACAATTGAAAGACAATGTATTTAAACTAAATGGAGCAGTAATAGTTCAAATATTTAACGTAAAGTTTAGCCATGCGATTCCTTTTTCTTACAGAAAATGAATTAAAGGTGTTCACACAAAAATGGCGGCCTATGTATTTTATGTGAATCTTCATACTTTGTCCTCCGACTATGGATGATTGACTTGTGTAATGACATTTTTGACACTGTCAAAATAATACATTTAACATTAACTTACAATTATCACTGAACATTTTAAAATATAAATTTATCAAAAAACGTGCTACTGCCCCTTTAACAGGAAGACATAATGCAAATGCAATGAAATGAAATGTTCATGAATTCATCAACTAAAAAAAGTCGTGATAAAATTTAAAAGATTTAGTTAAATTTTAAGGTCTGATTGAACAGTAATTATGTTCAATATTTACTAAAAAGATACTTTCGAAATTGAAAGGGTTATATAAAAAGCAAAAAGGCAACAACAAAAATCTATGACATCATGCAGAAATAATAATTTTAAATATGCTTTAAGAAGTCCAATATGTTTTATATACAAGGTGGTACGTGTAGCACTTCAGTGGGTTTGCAATGTACTGACATGGGGCAGAAACAAAATATAGGGGAAGAAACCACAACTGCACAGAAAACATTGGACAAAAAAGAGCCGTTACTTCACTTGAACTTAGTGAAACAAAACTTGACACAGTATCTCCTCTACATACAACATAAAAGCGTAATATATAACTGCCGTTGTTTATATAACCATAAAAAAAACTTGCTTGTAGATGTCTGTTGGTTTCTTATCCTACCATGACCTGCCTTCCAAAATCAGTACTTCGTCGTCTTAAGAGAGTATTCCCTTCAAGAATGACTTCATAATGGTTGGAAAGAGATTGAAGCCAGATGTTGCAAAGTAAGGAAAGACAGAATTGCTTTAAACATTAATAATTGTGGATTGGTTAACAGGCTAGCAGCCTATCTGAATACCTCTTCCGGAAGGACGGAATGCATAGCCATAGTCGGTTGAGTAAAACTTTTGCAAAGGTGCGTTATCTTGCGGGTAAGGGAGCACCTTTCGACAGCCTACTACGACTAATATGATTGATAGCTTCTCTCAGTTTCGACAAGCAGTGAAGTCCCTGTCATTGTGGTTCACTTTAACCTGAAATTCGTCTTCACATCTCTGTGCTTTTCCTTGCCAGTGGAAGGCTGAACTCCTGCCTCTTTTTGGAAGGGAACCCCATGTGCTTCCATTACATCGACTGAATTTTAGTTTACGATCTTGATGATGATTTATGTTACATCCTGTATAATACGTCTGTCGAAAAAGTCTCCTCGTTTTCTCTGGACATCCTCAGAGAACATTTGAGCAAGTGTCCCGTATCTGCTTCTGTAAAGGTGTGAGTCTGGGAATCAATGATTGCGGCACCTTAGGCATGTTCATTTTATCACGAATGATGTTTGCTGCAGACCTATTTTCACATCCTACAGTAGTATAGGCTTACTGGCGAACATTAATCCGTCAATCTTCCAAAATGACAGTTTCCACTTAACGGTAGTAGTGAGTTTAACCTTTGTACGTTGTTAGTAAAAAGGCACCAAATATGTTTAGGATCAAATATTAAATGGATCAAAGGACATTGAAAATCACCAAATCTATAGAGGATACTTAGTGTAGTTTTCTAAGTAGGCCTACCAGGTTTATTCCATCGAGTGTCATGGGTAAAGTATATATTTATATATATGCGCCACTCGTGAAATATATACTTTACCCATGTCACAAGATAAAATAAACCCGGTATTTGGAAAACTACATTAAGTATTCTATTTATTATTTGATTTTTACTGAAACGTGTAATCAAAATCCCTTTAAAGCTGAAAATTTGCCCCAATTTGTTAAAAAATCTAAAAGTAGTTCCAGCACCTAACCAGTGACGATATAATAAATCATCAACGGTTACAATGAAATTATATGATATCGTCACTGTTGCCTGATAGACAGTTTATTTCACTGATAAAACCCAGTATTTCATTGATGATCATATAATAAAAAGTCTATTTAATAGTGATAATAACATCCCTCTCCTATACCGAAAGACTGGTAGTAAAGATCTTTTGTAAAGAAGAGTGGATAATATAGACTAACTTTAAAATGTTTAAAGTTTATTTAATTCATCAATTCACGTTTATGGGAACTAATGTTTACACAGAAAAACGTCACTGCTTCTTATTTTGTTTTTGTGATCCTTGAACAGGCCATTGACATTCCATATATTTACAAAACCTCATTTCCGACCCATTGCATTGCCATCAATCGTTGATTCATTTGGCAAGTAGATTCTGTCAACGTCTTCAACAATAAGCTCAATGTGTACCAAACAACACCGTTGCTTGTGGTTTCACTTGTACTGCAAGAATCAATAACCTTTATCCTTTATCTTATTGATCCTTTTCAAACGTAGGTACTGGTTCAACATCTTTACGCCATAGAAACATTCTGAATGAAAATGCTCCATTTTTAGATGTACTGTTTGATTGCATTCACAGAATTAGTGTTGTTCTATTTCATTTTCTATATAATAATATTTCTAGTTAAATATAAAATAATAAAAATAAAACATTTATCATGATCAAACATATTTTAAAATGTGCTACTGTACATGTTACATGTGTGTACAATTGTGGGTTTTTTTTAAATTTAAAGTTTGTTTGTGCTACCTTTTTTACAGAAATCTATCATTTCCGACACCAAAACAGAAACATGATAGTAAGATATTATTCTCGCCAATATTAGGTTATTTATCGCTTTTTCCTTAAATTTCTATTTCACCAAGAGCAAGAACGATTTATTCTGATAATCATTTTAACACGAAAGATGTAACATTTTGAATTAAGCTATATTTTCATCAAAACAATTCTATTACGTTATATGCTCTATAAGTTATAAAAAAGTTCATCTTCTTTGTTTTGAAATCCAATGATTAAGGTATTTGTAAAGCCCCCTTTACACACACACAAAGACCATTGTGCGTCCTCTGTGCGACCAAAATGCATACAAGGTCGCCATTTGACGCTCAAGGGAGGCAGACTGGTTGCCAGGGTCGTCATGAGGTCGCACACTGGATGCTGGGAGGTCGGGAATGGATTTTAAGGACGCAAAGGACGCCACAAAGTTTTGAACATGCTCAAAACTTCCGTAGTGGGGACGCCGTCGAATAAGGACGCACAAAGGTTGCTGCCAGGAGGCAGAATGGACGTAGCAAGGACGCTCAGTGGTCGCAAGGGTTGCTCAGCGGTCGCAAAGTCAAATTTTGCCTTTGATGCGATATCCCTGCGACCCGTGTGCCACCATGCTGCGACCTGTGTGCAATCATAGGCGTTCATCACAAAACCCTTCTGCCTACATGCAGCGACCACGACGACGTTTGTGCCACCATGGCGATTCTTGTGCCTTCCTCCTGCCTCCTTTCTGCCTTCGGTCACCGTCCTCTACTAACGATATGACATCTGACATAATTATCATAATGTCATGTCAAAATACACTACATGCCATATTATCACACGATGTGTAATAATGGCGTAGTACATCATTGAATACCCCACACAAATACACAGGCTGGTACTTCCACCAAAGCAATAGTTCAGTTTAATGGTAAACCTGTGTCTAGGTGATTTTAAAACTACAACTCTGTGGGCGCCAGCATCTGCTTATCATTAGTTAGGTTATAACCCCTCTGCCCTGCTTCTCCCCCTCCTCTCCACAGGGGGAGCTACCTACCCTCTACACTAGCTAGAGGGGTCTCAGCATTGCATTCTGTGCTGCCAGCCAATCAACTAGTCCTCCAGAACATTTAGTGGTCACATGGTACACAGTCTCCCGTCAAACTGTGAACCCTGTGGTCAGTCGCCAGATAGCCTTTGTTGCCAGCAGTAACTGCGCCATGTGCTCTGTGAGGTTTTATTTCCCCACCCACCCACTCCCAATAATTGGCTTCTGTTCCAGACAGACAACCCACTAGGATTCCTTCACTAGGAACATTTTATAGTCAAGTAATATTAGCTATGTAGGATTGGCTTATCTTATCTGATTTTAGATCACATTGCTTTGCTATTTGTGCTACATGCAGCACGCATGCCTATGCTACTTATTTGTTATATGTATTGTTATGTAATTGTATTAGAATAAATTAGTTTGCCCACAGAGTTGTTGTGTTTTAAAACAATTACGAAATTAGTTATTGGTGTGTCATCTAACAAATAATTTTGAATACTGAATTTGAAACTCAAACCGTTCACGAATTTCATGAACCTATTATTGAATATAACGAGTTTGGTATTTTATTAATTACTCAGCGATTTTTCAGCTATTGTTGATCCAAAAAAAAAGCTAAAATACAATTTCTAGCGGTCATAGCGTCCCTTACTAACGATATGACGTCGGACATAATTATCATCTGTCATGTCAAAATACACTACACGCCATATTATCACACGATGTGTCATCAAACAATGATATTTCAAAAGGGAGAGTAAAACGTTTTTGTAATCTCCATTTCAAAATTCAACCTCTGCAATATCATTTAGTAAAGATACATCTGTAGGGTTTTTGAATAGACCTTTTGAAGATGATATTGACACATAATTATTAATTACATTGATAAATATAGAAGACAGACCAAGTTATCAATTGATTTAATGATCATGATAAACATTAATTGATATGATATACATATAAACTAATATGATAAGCATAAATACTGATCAATATTTTAAAGTTAAGATTAAGGAACCTCAATACTGTTTATTGTGACACGTTTACTGTTTAAGCTCATTTATACCATTTTGTCCTTCAATGGAACAGATCCCGCAGCACCATTGAATTATAACTTGAGGTACTCTCGGGGACGTTTTCCTGCATCAAACATTCTTGGTTCCATTCGATGATATTTATAGAAAGACCCTTCATCTTCATAACGCAGTTCCAAAATCAGTCTCGTGAAGTCACCAAAAAGAAGTCGTCTCTCTTGTGTCAACCAGGGACGAACCCACCACTTTCGTCTTCTCCTTTGACGCCTTATTCTTCTGTGAACAGCAAAGGCCATGATGTTTAGCATCACAGCATGGTGTCCTTGTATTAAAGCTGCCTGGGCTAATTGGTTGTTCATCTTCGACTCTCAGAGAGGGACTGACAAACCTGCATACCAACGCAACTAATATACCCCATACTTCTGGGGTCGCTGAAGCATTGTTCAGTAGTCGTCAAGGAGGCAGAACGGTTGTTTATACCCCCATTCCACCGAGCATACGACCCCACTGCGACCGATTTTTGTCTCCCGGTCGTGCACACTCTCACAAACTCTCACTGACACCGCACTGGAGTCTTGAAAAGATCCCCATGCTCGCACAAAATATCTTCCACACTCTCCATTGGTCGCATGTTGTCGTAGGGGGGCTTGCGATTTCGATGGTCCATTTTCAAAAATCGCACAACTTCTGCGATCTATGAAATTGATTACTTGCTCTCAAATTCGGTCGTAAAGTGCTCGCATCGGTCTCAATGGGGTCTTGGTACGGTCGTGTGTCAGTCGCATGAACACGGACCTAGGTCGTGTCCACTCGCAATGCACTCGCGCTAATTTATCACTGGCGATCAAATAATGCGATCAGTGGAGAGCGCTTCAAGACCCCATTGCGACCGCACCGCGAGTGCGAATTCCTATCCGTCTTTTAAAGCGACCAATCAAGAGTGTTCCAATAGCGAGCGCTTCTGCGAGCGCAATGCGACCGATTTGAACGACATTGCGACAGGCACCAGGACTATAAAAACCCACAACTGGCGGTCTTTGGTCAGTCGCAGAAACAGTCACCTAGCTGTCAACATCCATCCAAATTCGCTTCCAATAGTACTGCCGTTGAACATCAAGGGTCGAACGAAGAGAACAACTCGGAAGAAAGTTAATCAGCCGACTCGTGTGACATCAAAAGAAGGTGACCAGAGGTCAGCTACACCCGTCTTAGAAGAGAGGTCTAATACACAAAAAGACGTGGTCGGGACGTCTACCTCTCACGTAGACATACAGCCTCCATACCCAAATCGCATGCCGTCGACGCCTCCTTTTCCTTCGTTGATGGTGTATCATCATAGCTAAGGTGCAGTCGCCGATATACTGTAGAGCAACTACCAGGGCCATTTCATTTTCCATCTTATCTGTATGCTAGTCAAACTCCGAATGCCATGATTGCAGCTGGTCGCAATCCTTTTTATACTTTGGGCCCGATCTGTCGTGAAAAGGTTGTGTCGAGATCGCATATGTCTTAATGCGGTCTTGTGAAAAGTCGCAATGGTCGTACTGGTGTCGTTCAAAACTCGCAACTGTCGTAATGTGGTCGCACTCGATTGCAAAAGCAATCTCACTAGTCGCAAGTTGGTTGTAAGTCGATCGTATGGCGATCGTATGGCAATCGCCGAAACTGTCGCGGTAATCCTAACCACTCGCATGCAAAATCGCCAATTCGGTCGTATCTCAGTACGACTATGTTGAGACCGACATGCGATCTATACTGCAATTCGAATCAGTCTCAGCTCTGTCTCAATGTGCTCGCCGGAAAAAAAGAGGGATCGTATAGCCGGCTTGGTGGAACCGCAAAATCATATTTTAAAAAAATGCTAGTATTTATGTCTGCGACCAGTGCGACCGGCTTGATTGCGGCGATCGTACTCTGTCGCATATCGGTCGCGGTTCGGTGGACGGGGGGCATTAATGATCGTCTAGGAGGCAGAACAGTTTTTTAATGATCGTCTAGGAGGCAGCAGTGGAGGCACAAAGAAGGCTCAGAGGAGGCAGAGTGGTCGCACTGGGATCGTCTTCACTCGATGAACGCCCAGTGAAGGCAGAAAGGACGCTCCATGAACGTGCTTGATGCTCAAGGGTCGTTATGAAAAGTCTCGTGTTTGTATCTTTAGGTTGTTCAAAGGACGCTAAGAGATCGTGTGAGCAGTTACACATAAACGGAAGTCCTCTTATACAGCCGACAATTGAGCGTCCTATCGCAATTTTAGGTCGCTGAAGGGTCGTACATAAGACTTTTCTGTAAAGGGACCTTTAGTCACACAGATGTGTTTAGAATGAACGATTGTTTATTGCTAATAGGTCGCCCGGGCATCCCCCGAGGTTTTTATGAAACAGCAAATACTTTGGCGTGGTGGACCCTTAAATGACACAAAATTGAATATATTTCTGTAAAATGGTTTTATTAGAAAAAAAATGACAACAATAGAAACACTGTACTTAATCATTGATTGGATTCAACGGTGCGATATGTTACTTTAAACTTTGCAAGACAAATTCAAAGATGTTGACAACAGACCAAAACATACAAATAAAGTGACACATAAATTCAAATGTAGACCGATGACCCTAGATGTGAGTTAATTGCACAGAATGTCAAGCTTATTTGCTATCACTCGCCATTAAAACATTTTTTTTAAAACAAGGATCAGTTATGAGGTCGTACACAGGTGATTTCACCCATTTCCTTCTGAAATCAATATCTCAACGGGTTGAATACTCTTATTAATAATACCGATAGATGTAGGTTATTTTCAGTCTGGCATTGTAACAATATAATTTAATTGGTTTTTGACCCTCACATTTATCATATAGGTAACTCACGATTTGTATAGCATTTGCAAATTGCCTACTGTTTTCAGTATACTTTATGTGAATATCAATAAAACGTTGTTATGTTTTAGATTACCATTTCCACAAGGGACCATATCTGAGAAAGTAGGAAAAAAATGTACCGTTGCATCGCAAAACTACAATATAACATTTGTTCATTATCAAAAAGCCATGTAACATGAGTGTTCGTAAATAACTGTTTGATATTTTTATCGCAAATGCGCACGATCTTAAAATCTCGTTTCAATATTTTATCAGTGGTAAATAAGTACTTTGTAACTTCTCCAACCATGATGAAATCCTTTAATTGATTCACGCAATCATCGATTTACAGGATAACGGTACAGAAAGTTCGTAAACAAATTGATCTGTTTATCCATGGATATCTAACATCAGCATTGTTTTCACACGACACGTTTATGCACTATCATCGTCAAATTTCGTGTTTATACTTTACTACATTTTAAACACAACAGGCAACATTTCATTACATTACCATAATCAAAACCTATGTCAACATATACAACATTACCTTCATCACAAGCAATGTTATATGTTTCATCAAACTACCATCATCACAACAAATGTCTATAGCTAATCGCATTACCATCATCACAATCAATGTTTATGTTAGAACACACTGCCTTCATCACAACACTTTTTACAAATCAACCAATTGCTAACATCACCATCAAGGCTTACTTGGTTTCAACGCACTAACATCATGGCAGCAAATGGTTATGTTCACCAGACTACCATCATCATATCGCATTATTCTATCAAAAACAAATTTTTCGTTTCACCTCATTTCCTCATCCCCATCAATACCATCACCATAATTTCAAACAATGACATTTCCGCCATCATCACTACCAATATCAACAGAATCCAGAATCATAAAAAAACCCACCAAAACTCAATTTATCATGCTCACTGCCAAGGCAACTCCGAACTTATGAAAAATGAAAATGAAATTATGACGCAATTTTATTACCCACAACACTACAACATTGGCAATGACTGCAAGCATCACCGTCAACCAACACAGCCAACCTTAAACATTCACAGAATTACCATTAACAATAATTAACGTGTATTCTTCACCGCATTATCATCATCAAATCTAATATAATGTTTCACGGCTGTTTTCACCCTAGTTTACCTATAGCAATCACTATTCGCACTCTACTGATTTAAAAATAGAGAAGCCTTAACCATAATGTGTTTTGCAATAAAGTATATTTTTGTCCTGAACTATTATAATTAAAGAACGAGGCCCAAGCCCGAGATGTTTGACGTTATAATAGTTCAGGACAATTGCAAAACACATGATGGTTAGGGCTGCTTTATTACGTTTCTAGTATGTCGATTTTAACTCGTTTAAGTTATTTCTCCTCCAAAATATACACATATTTACCAAGTTTACCTTCCACAACAACTCTTTGCCCTCTGCGGATTTAAGATAGAGAAGCCTTAACCATAATGTGTTTTGCAATAAAGCATAATTTTGTTTGACGTTATAATAGTTCAGGGCAATTGCAAAACACATGATGGTTAGAGATGCTTTATTACGTTTCTAGTATGTTGATTTTAACTCGTTTAAGTTAATTCTCTTCCAAAATATACACATATTTACCCAGTTTACCTTCCACAACAACTATTCGCCCTTTGCTTAGACATTATACTATAATAAATCTTCAACGAGAATTATATTATTAATAAGTGTATTATAACAGCACAAACCGAACAAGAAGAGGAAGACTGTTACATATATCAGCATTGCAATTATCAACAGATTGTGTAATCAAAGACGCAATTAATCCACATGTTTGACCCTGAGCCATGTTCTTACACAATATAGTACGTTTTTGATTAAACGTCATTATTTATACTTACCGTAGACAAGTGACCTTAGCCTGTTAGCCATATAACATGTAATCGACTCATTCCCACAGATGTAATGAAACATCATTACCCAGAACAATCGGAGTTATCTGCCCGTCACTAGTCCACTAGGTGGCGTGACCTGTCATCCAATTAGATTCATTCACATTACCTAGGAGTCCCAACTTAACGACGGATGCGTAAGAGGGGAGGCGGGCGGGAGTGACGACGGTCACTTGTCTACGGTAAGTATAAATAATGACGTTTAATCAAAAACGTACTATTATTTAGTTACTAACCTCCGACAAGTGACCTTAGCCTGATACCACTGTAGGTGGTGGGCCGGATTCGTCGTGTTCAGCGATAACTCCCAAGATTGATCTGAGGATCGGCGACCTAGCGAGCGACCGTTCTAATCGGCGTATTGTCTGACCTCTCAAGGTCGACGACCCGTAATTAAAACACCACAAAACACTGTAAACCGTTAATTGATAACTTTTATTGACATGTGTTGGGATGTCCGCCTCCACGAGTGGGGCGACATCAACGTGGCGGGTTGCGCCCCCTGCTAGGGGGAGCACCCGTGGTCCGCTGCTGAGCAAACACCTGCGCCCCTAGACGGGCTACGCCCTCCAGGTCCTCCGTGGAGACATCGCGCAGGTAGTGGTTGGCGAACACCAAGCCCGACTTCCAGAAGCAGCCGGCCATGATGTCCGCCACTGACAAATTGCTATGAAGGGCCATTGTCGCCGAGATGGCCCGAATTTCATGCGGGTTGGTCCGCGCCGGTGCCGGTAATCCTGCCGCCTTGTAGGCGTCTATTACCGCCGACCTGAGGTAGACCCCCAACTGCCTCTTGTCAATCTCCTTGGAACTCGTTTGGGAATGGGGCAGAAAGAGTCTGCGCCTCCCTTGCCTCAATGTCCGCGTCTTCTCCACGTAGATGCGTAGAGCGCGCACTGGACAGAGGAGACGTTCCTGCTCGTCCGTCGGCTCGATGGACGGGGAGATTGATGGCAGTGTGAAGGTCCTCCCGCGTTCGTCAGCGCCTTGGTTCTTGCACAGGAAGTCTGGCGCCAGACCCAAGGTCGCTGACCCCCCATCTCTCACCTCAAACCTGAGCAAATCAGCTTGCAACGCGTGCAGTTCTGATACCCTGGCCGCTGACCCCATTGCAACCAAGAAGCAAGTCTTGATGGTGAGACGCAGCAGCGTCGTGTCCGTCAGCGGCTCATAGTGCTCAGATTTGAGGTGATTTAACACTATCGCCAGATCCCACTCTGGTGGTCTTAGCTTGTGGCGGCCATCCACGTTCCTGTATGTCCTAATGAGTTCCTTTAGAATGGAAATGTCCAGACCGGGGTCCTTCTTCCGAAGGACGGACATTATGGCTGCGAGGTTCGTGTTGATGGAGGAGGCTTTGAGCCCCCTCGCTGTGCGCAGGTGGACCAGGTACTCAGCGACCTGAGGTACCGTCACTGCCTGCACATCAAATCCTTTCCCCTCGCAAAATGCCATAAAGGAAGCCCATTGGAAGTCATACAGCTTGCGCGTGGATGACCGCTGTGAGGTTGCCACTGTGTTGGCTACCGCCTCTGAAAACCCCGCGCTCCTCAACCCATCTTGGAGACAACCCAAACGTGCAGATGGAGGACCTGGGGGTTCTCGTGCACTCGTTTGCTCGGGTTGCTCCTGAGAAGGTCCCACCTGAGCGGTAGGGGGACCGGCTCCTGAGCGCAGAGCCTTCTGAGGGGCACATACCATGGTCTCGCTGGCCACTTCGGCGCAACCAGGAGGAGTTTCAGGACCTTGGTCTCCCGGACTTTGGTCACTACCTGTGTCAGGATGGCAGGGGGGGGAAAAGCGTAAGCGTCCATCCCCTCCCACCCTAACGAGAGAGCGTCTAATCCCCATGCAAGGGGGTCGGGTACCGGCGACACGTATACCGGCAACTGGTGATTGAGCCGTGTCGCAAAGAGGTCGACATGCGGCCTCCCGAACTGGAGACAAATCGCCTCGAACACTCGAGGGTGCAACATCCACTCCGTGGATGGAGGTTTGTCCGGGCGAGAGAGAGCGTCTGCTAGGACGTTCTTTGCTCCCGGGATGTGCACCGCTCTGATTGAGATATTGAGGTTGTCCACCAGGCGAAATAGCTCTATCACCAGTTGTAACAGCGATCCCGCCTTGGTCGATCCCTGCTTGTTGATCGACCAGGCCGCTGTGGAGCTGTCTGTGTGCACGCACAGCACATGATCCTTCAGCTGGTTTGACCAGTGATTGATCGCCAGACGTATGGCGTCTAACTCCAACAGGTTGACGTGACGTCTCCCCTGTGTCGGAGACCACACGCCCGCCGTTTGGTCTGTCCCCAGGTGAGCGCCCCAACCTTGTGTGGAGGCGTCTACGTACAGTTGGCTCCTGGCGGGGGGTTGCCGGAGGGGTACCCCCGCCAGAACATTGTCTCCGTTCTGCCACCATTCGAGGTGGTGTGAGAGGTCCTGTGGCATCCTGATGAGATGGCCGCAGGACTCCTCTCGGACATGCTCGTTTAGAACGATCTGAAGAGGTCTGAGATGGAGTCTCCCCCTCTTCGTATAGTCTTGAGCTGAGGTCAAGAACCCTAGGAGACGTTGCCACTGTCGGAGCGTGAGAGGCTCGCGACACGCCTGCGCTAGGAGTTCCTTGTAGCGCCCCATCCGTTCTTCCGTGACAAAGGCTTTGTCCTGGGTCGTGTCCAGCAAGACGCCTAGGAAGACGAGTGACGTCGTCGGTACTAGGTCCGATTTGTCCAGGTTGACTAGCCAACCCAGGCGTCTGAACAGAGCAATTACGAAGTCTCTTTGCCTGGAAAGAACTGACGGGGAGCAGTGGCTCCCGAACCCGTCGTCCAGATACATCGCAAATTGGATGTCGTGCTTGTGTAAGAACTGGACGATGGGCTGGGTCACTCGGGTGAACAGCCATGGTGCCGTCGAGATTCCGAATGGTAACACGTTCCACTGGAAGTGGCGACCTGCCAGGACGAATCGGAGATACTTGCGATCCGCGGGGCAGATTGGGATGTGCAAGTACGCGTCCTGGAGATCCAACGACACCATGTGGTCGTAAGGTTGTAGCAACCGCATGACAGACCGCACGGTCAAGAGCCGAAAATATGGCGGCCGCTCGAGGTAGGAGCGGTTGAACTGTTTCATGTCGTGAATCAGCCGCCATTTTTCCGGGTCCTTCTTCGGTCTCACGAATACCGGAGAGTAAAAGCCTGGTGTCAGATCCTCGAGCGGGAGCTCGCTCACCGCCTCCTTGGAGATCAGGATCTCCACTTGTCCCAACGTGTGCGCCAGCCGTTCCGGCTCTAGCAGTCGCTCCACTGGCGAACAAGTTAGCGGGGGGCGGGTGTGAACGGGTATACGAAACCCTCGCTCCAGGATCTGACAGACATACTCGTCCAGCTGCAACTGTCTCCAGTTGGCCACGAAGCTGGAAAGACGGCCTCCCACTGGCCCATCCTTGTCTGACACTACTGCTGTCGGCAGGCGCGGAGACTCCCAGAAGTCATCGCTTCTTGGGAGTGTCACCAAACGCGCGACCTTTGCCACGCTGCTTCTTGGGGGTCCTTTTGGGAGAGGGGCCGGCATTGAAGTCGTAGCGACTCTTGCCTGGCCGGCCCCCATCCCGAAAGGAAACTCCGCCGGTTCTGAAACCTGTAGGAGATTGGGGTGTGTACCCCCTACGTTTCTTCGGCGTTGTTACCCCGGAGGAGACCCTGCCTCCTCCCGCTGCCAAGCGGTTGGTCAGCTCTTGCTGTTGGGTCTCCTGCCGATGTCGCAACGCCTCCGCCACTTGCCCGTCAAAGAGCGTCGCTGACGCTGCTGGGGCGTTCCTGAGGCGGGTACGCATCTCCGCCGGGAGGTTGGTTCTTGCCAGGAACCCGTCCCGCCTCAGGTTAGTGACTCCCGCCGAGATGCGGGAGGCACTCAGCATGATCTGCGCGATGTTGCCTGCTGCAGAGCCAAACCCGCGGTATAGTGCCTTGGCACCTTCCTCCATCCCCGCCTCCTTGGCGAAGGCGGCCATGGCTTGGCAGGAGTGGGCAAGGGAGTTCGCCATGCCCAAGATGCTCCTGGCCTCCCTATCAAGGTGTGATAGGTGGCCGTCCGAGATGGAGTGAGCAACTCCTGGGGGTGCCACACGCCTGATGTCATTGTCCAAGGCGGGGGGAGAGAGGGAGATCGGAGGAGAAGCGACCGGGAGCCCCGCCCTCTGGCGATCTGAGATCACCAGCGGCGGGAGAAGACGGCCCGGTGCTGCCGACGCCACGTGTGCGTCGTGGTCTTTGCCTGCCGCCAGGAGGAGACGGTGAGGTGGTAACAACACGCTCCTGGGGTTCACCACCTCCTCCTCCTGGCAAAAGGTCTCGAGGCGAGCCTGCTTGGACTGGGAGCATTCCCCGTCCACTTCTCGCAACTTCACCCCACACCAGTCGGCGATGGCCGCCATCCTCTCGCCTTGATCAGGTGCCTCCTCCTCCTGGAAGCCGCCAGCAGAGGACAACGGAGGAGCACGCGGGAGGAGATCTCCCACGGCTCTGTCCCCTAGCTGAGAACCAGGCGAGGAGGGCACTGACGTGTCGGGGGGCGAGGCGACCGGCGACACAACTGTCACGCGCCGAGTCGACCTGGTGGTGGGTGCCACAGGAGGTGTCAAGGGAACCTCCGTCCTGCCCTTGTCCATGTCCTGAGTTCCGACGAACTCCTTCAGCATGGACCTGACGGACGAGAGGACGTCGGCCTTGAAGGCCTGCTGATCGAAGGTCGGAGGGGTGGGCGTCCTTGAGCGCTTCTTGGCCTTCTTGGCCTTCTTGCGGCGACCCCCGCGCCGTGGGGAGTCGGCCGGCAAGTGTGTGCGCCCCTCGGGGGACGAACCCCGCGGTGGGGAGAGGTCAGACACCCGTCCTATCGGCATAGGGTCTCGCAAGGACCTGTCCGAGCGCAAGGACCCCACGTCCGACACCAGGGAGCTTGAAGGTTCGTCAAACTCCCCAGCGTCCTCGGAAATGATGAGATCCGTGTGCTCCGGTGACGCCCCAGCCGCGCCTGCGGTGGAGGTCGCGCCTGGGTTGGGTTTCCTGCCCCTGCGCTGTTGGAGCTCACTCTTCCTGATGGCAGCGCGATAACGCTTGTGTTGCTCCCGCGTGAGTCCCTCGCACTCGACGCAACGATTCTCCTCCGGGCATGTGTTCCTGCAGAGGCGGCAGACCACGTGGGGGTCATAACTCGCCGATTTGCGAGATCCGCACCGCCCGCAGAAGCCCGCGTACGGAGACGCCGAGTCGCAGGGGACCAGAGCCATCCAGGAGTGAGACAGCCTGAGGCTGGTGAAAGATCAAGAGAACAAGGAGAGAGCGCCTGGTGCGCCTCGATCCCGTCCGCTATTCCCGTGGACACGGAGAGAACGCCTAGGCGTCTCGATCCGGTCCGTCCAAGTGAGAGAGGAGAACGCTAGGGGCGTCTCGTCTCTAAAGTCCGACCAGTGAACGCGTGAACGCACTGATCAATCGGCGCCTGAGGCGTCAGGCGCCTGTCCAAGCGCAAGCGCACGAGTCCGCTTGCTCCCTGAGTCCCGAGCGTCAGACGCTACCCGGCGGCACGTGTCAGTCGACTCTCTACTCAGGCGCTACCCATGGCGGGAAGCTCCCCTGAGTTAAGAGCGAGAGGCACGCAAGCGAGGCAGCACCCAAGCGCTCAAGCGCACAAGCGCACAAGCGCACAAGCGCACAAGCGTCCAAGCGCACCAGCGCACGAGCGTCCTAACTCACAGCGCGTGAGCGTCCAGGCGGCCAGGCGCCTAAGCGCGAAGGCGACCAGGCGCACACCCCAGCGAGACGCTTGCCCGAAGCAAGCGCTAGGAAGCGCCCGACCCCGCGAGAAGCGTGCGGCGCCGGCCTAGACGAGAGAGGGAGAGAGAGAGAGACGGCCCGACCCACGGCCCGCACTAGCTGCACGTGCTGCACGACCGAAATCGACACCACGTGCACACCTCGCTCTAAGTTGACACAGCCGCTGTGTCAACAGAACACTTCTCGAATACACAGTATTCAGACACAAGGAATGAATACCCCGTAGGAGAAGTAGACAGACAAAGAAAGGAAGACTGAGAGAGAAAGGAGTCAATAACAACCAAAACACGTTAAATAGCTCAAAGAACACAATCGGGGAGCGAGACAAAACACGTCTGAACCCAACCGACTCTGTAATGTGAAATGAATCTAATTGGATGACAGGTCACGCCACCTAGTGGACTAGTGACGGGCAGATAACTCCGATTGTTCTGGGTAATGATGTTTCATTACATCTGTGGGAATGAGTCGATTACATGTTATATGGCTAACAGGCTAAGGTCACTTGTCGGAGGTTAGTAACTAAATAATATCATACAAATGACCGAACGTTCCAACTACCTTCCTTTTTATCTGTGATTATCCCTTCACCTAGCTATATTGACCTCTGTCAGTTGATCCTGTTATTTAGCTGCCCTATATAACAAGTTGTAGGTGTAACGCCTGCTCAAGGGGTAATTGACCTATGTAATGATATAATGTTAGTCTTCGTTATCGTGTTAATAACGCTAATCCGTTCCCGACATTAAGATACATATATAACATTATCGAATACATTTTATGTGTTATTTTATCTATACGTTAGATTGATTCTTTTGAATTTATTGAATTTATTTCTCATATATATTTCACTGTTAACAAGAATTTTAGATTTAAAAAAACATGTTCATGAGATTTATACACTCAGGATGCGCGGTATATTGCAATACAGTAACAACATCATATGAATCGGTACACACTTCTGAAAATGTCCAATATATCCAAGTATTAGAATGAACAATTTCCATCTTAAATTACCCCCCAAAACAACCTAATGAAATATGATTTTACAGAAAGTTCTTATCAAGGTATGAAGTTGTGTTTTGAAAATAGTTAAAGCCATGTAATCAAAAGTAATAAACAGTGATTGAAAAATATCATTTTTCGAAATGGCTCATAGTTGAATATTATGATCATTCTAACACATATATTTAGACAAGATAGCATGCAAATTCTTGAATTGAAGAGTACCAATATATTGCAAAACGTATTGCAATACGCTTTTCTGTATCGCAACATATTGCAATACAGAAATGAGGAGCAATACCCATCCTTATTATACGCTCACATTTTCCTGAGGAATCTTTAATGAAGGAATCAATTTTTTACAAAAATAAAATAAAATTGAGTCGTTGTGAAATGTATTTATTTTAAGACAAGCAAACCAAACTTTCAAGCTATCCCATTGTCTTGCTTTGGATTATTACTTATAATGCTCCAGTTTGAAAGACATTTTTTCTTTATACACAGGATAGGAGTGTGATAATGACTACATATCAATATTTGAACTTTTTACCAATTTGTGTATCATGAATTTGTTCAAATTGTACTAATGGGCTTTCAATTGCATCGATGACTTTCTTTTCATTTAAGTTTTCAATTACGAACAATTTCATGTTAACTTCATGCGATCATTCAATACTGCATCTACTTTTATTTAGTAGGACGTAGTGAGAACGACAAATCGATAAAAATGTTACCCAAATAACACGTTTCAACTTGGTGATGTTAAAATCATTTACTAATATAGCGTTATTTGCTGGAGTATGCTTTATAATTCGTTTTGATGATAAATACCCGGATAGGACTGTCCCTTTAAAGAAATAATGTTGATTAGTGCCGCGATGTCTTTCATGCATACTGTATCTTTTCTAGTCTATGTAGGTTGTCATATTAAGAATTCTTTTGAATTTTATGTTATGAGTTATCATAAGATTGCTGAAGTATTGCAATTATACAAAACAAATTACCCTTTTGGGACAATACAAATTTTCTTATTTTAACTCTCATTCGCAACTACATGTAGGCTAATACATCACGTTATCGTCCGTTAAACTTCATTCGATTGGTTCATCATGTTCTTGAAATGCACGCTCATGACATATAGAGGCCGTGTTTTATTCATGCGCTATTTTCATCCTAAACTAAATTCATTTTCTTATCATGCATATCTACAAAACGTTTCCTTCGTGCAGCAATCTGTTGTCTTCTTAATCCGAACTCATGACATATAAACACCCTGTTTTATTTATCCCCCAATTGGCTCCTAACACGAACCAGGCGCTATATTAACAAGTAGCTCTGATATTATCGATAAAATTCCAGCGCGTGAACGGTCAGACCACAACCATTTGAGGTCCTGGGACAGAAACATCGTGCTCCCTATTGATCGCACAGACACATAAAAGGGCCTTAGATAGTGTCAACGATTTTCAGTAGGTCTCCGGGTATTCTTCTGCATGAAGTCCCAGAATGCATTTGAACATTGTTTTCCATCCCTGTTCACTGGAGCGAAACGAAACAGACGAAGCATGGACCGTTGTATCATGATTATTGGCTAATCTAACACACACCAAGACAATATCTATTATATATATTCTCTTGGGTTCTTTAATGTATATATATTTATTTACGGGTGTATGACGTCACAGCTTGGCTGTTGTCCTACAAACAAACATAGCAGACGACAGATACTGCTGCAGACGACATTGACATTCGCCATGGAAATGAGATCTGATTTTCTGTCATGTAGAGATATTTGATTGGATTATCGTGATGGACGGCATGGAAGAAGAAAGGGATAAAAGGCTTAACTCAAAGGTAGGTGATTTACATACACCGAGAATTAAAGAACATATAACCTTGAAAATATGATTTACAGAAGACTGTCATATTGTATTTTCTGAGGATCTTTGGCTTGAAGGGAAGATAGTTAACAAATATACTTGAGACACTATATGCAACCATTACGAAATAAGTGACTCTCTTTATTATCAACACAATCTTCATCTGAAATAATTGTGGTACAACGATTTCGTTGGGGTGAACTTTCTACACTCATGTTGCTACGTTCAAGACCAAAAAAATACATAATTGAAAAGATATCAACTACCCAAACCAATTTATGTATTATTTTCTCCAATAATGACCTACAGATTCTAAGCCAATGTGAAATGGATAGATTTTTATCTTAACAATTATGCCAATCATTTGGGTTTTGGATTTTACATTATGATGTTCATGATACCAACATGTGTTGGTACAAGTACTTAAAGTGTGTTTGAGATCGTATGATTTACAACACCGACACTGTTATCTATACAGGACATAATTTTAACTATTGTTCCGAACAATATAGATTAGTGTTAACAAATATACACAAGGCGTTTTTCAGTCAAGTAGGTAGTAAACAGGGTGCGTTACTTAGCCCCTACTTAGTTGTGCTCGTTACAGAAAGGCGTTAGTTTTACTTGTTGTGGGACTATTTTGTTGAATATGATAGGTATGATTACTTCTATTTACGCTGGATAGATTAGTTAGCTGCTTTGTTTTATGAATTTCTATACTTATAGTTGTCATGAATGATGTTGGTTAACCTTATTATGCTTGTTGCTTGGGCATTGAATGTAAGGATGGGCAATACGTGCTTAATTGGTAATTATATCGGCATGTCAATGCATTAGGACAAAAATATATGTTAGTTTTTCCGATTTTTAGTTAAATTATTGTACGAGGTTATTAAGATATTTATGGATTATTAGAAAGGGATTTGTAAACAAATCAACATCATATTATGAAAGGAAATTCATGACTATAAGTTCTTCAAGATATTGATTTTAAACTGTTTGTTCCAAAATTCAAGTATGTATTGAATATTCATCTTCACGCATACTGATAAATCTTCATTTATAGTATCAAATGTTATTTTATCGTTGTGTTTCCAATCAAATTAATTACTTTTGTCATATCTGACAAGTGATCTAATGATTAAATAATAAGCAACTGTCTGACCAAATCCGTTATTGTTTGATTTATGTTCTCACACAAGCGGTGCGGAATAATAAATCACTTACCATTATGCTGTTGGCACTATGGTTTGGGATGCAGTAGTAATTACTCATGAATCTCTACTTTGGTTAATGAGTCCACCTGTTGGATAAAACCATTTGATAGCCTTCCATACAGTTACCGTATTTCTCCTAAAAGACGCACAGACTGCCTTCAGCCTCTGGGTCGGCTTCTTATATTATTAAGATATGTCATACAGAAATTATATTAATATGAAAGTAAATCAATGGTTAGATGGGTCTTTATTTGATCAAAAACAAACGTGAACATATTAAATCACGTCTTGTGCCGTCTTGCTTCGCAATTCTAAATAGTTGGACTATTCGATAGGCAAGAGACAGGACTATAAACTCTGTTGTTTAAAGGTGTTTCGGCTTGTAGAGATACTACCATTCAAGATTACGAGAGAATCAATTTGTCGTCTTTGCACACGGCGTCTATTCAAGACTCTGTATGTAATTTTAAAACGGGCATGTTCGCGATGTCAATTCGTCTTGGTTTCTATTTAAGACCCGGCCTCAATTCGACTATGTACGGTACATGGAATCGCGACTGCCGTTTCTACCAGCTAGTCATTTGTATAACAACACAATTGATTTCAGTTAACAATCGCCATTTCGATTGAAGCATGGCTATATATTTACAATTCACATTAGGAATAAGAGAAACAGTAACCTCAGAGACAAAAGTCCTCTCACCTACTGGGAATTTTCCGGATAAATAGTTATTTCCGAAAATAACCATCAATGGCACTGTAGGGTAAGGTGAGGTGATATGGGGTTTATCGCCGCTTTCAAGAGTATTTCACTTATAACGGGGGTGCTAGTATTATTGCAAGGAGAAAGCCCGCAACACAATTGTGGCTATGCAATGCGGTGAAACCTGTGAGCATCGCCTGAAACTAGCGAACCATTAGTGGTGCTACGCTGAAATTCAGTGAAGCATTGCACCCAAACCTTACAGCATGTAGAACAGTTCTCTACTGCAGACAATGTTGCCGAGCACCTGGAGGGATTAATAGCACTGTAAAGGCGAGATAGAATCAAAAATTAGATTTATTGGTGTAAGACATATTACCTTTTTTTCTGCAAACATAATTAATAATTCATTATGAATATACATTTTAGATCAAAGGACATTTCTTATAATGCGTCTTTGTTAAACTTCTTTTGGTATCAGTAAGCGTCCATCATCGCTGAGAAAATGACACAAAGAACAATTTTTCTGAAACACAATGCTGTTTTCACATTTATTGTCAATAATTTGTATAATCAATTTCAAGAAATCGTAGATGAGCAAAGAAATAATCGTGAGAAAGGTTCAGAGATAAAAGCATTAAGAAATGAAGAAACATTTTTTGCCTGCTGCAAACTTACCGGTAAGGACAGGCTACGGCTATTTAGAATTACGTTTTCATGGAAACCGCCAAAAATTAAAGCCGAAGAAAAGGCACGTCTTCACATGCTGACCAATCCACATGCCAAGTTTTATTGGGCTAGATTTGTGACTTCAGTTCTGAAAACCGAATTTTAAGTTACGTTTTCATGGAAACCGCCAAAATATTCCAAAGGAGTTGAAAATACCAAAAGGCACATCTTCACATGCTGAATAATCCACATTCCAAGTTTCATTGGGCTAGGTCTAACAGAGGTCTGTTCAGGTTGGTTGCTCAAAATTGAGCGCTCAATGAGCGATTACTTTGCTACCTGTCCTGAACAGACCTCTGCTGGAACGATATAGTTACGGACGGACGGACATACAGGGCGATGACATATATATTACATACCGGACATACATATTACATACCGGATAATTAGAATAACACATGAATTAAAACTGCAGTAAAATTGACATGTTAAATCATGAGTGAATATCTGTGATAACCATCAAGCGATCAGCGAGAGTTACCATAAATATTCACGAATTCAATGTCATTATGAAATATACACCACATGGTAACAGTTCTTTCATTTCATAATAAAATTCAAAATTGTTAATCATATAAAGAGGTTCAAAAATTTGTTGTCACAATGTAATGGTTGAGAGTTCCTTAACATTTCTTCACTTTCGTTTGCATACTCATAAAGCACGCATTTCACGTGCAGATTGGGTGTCCTGACTTGGGTGACGATCAGATAATTCATAACAGTTAACCAACTGTTTTTAATTAGTTTAAAAGGATCTTAGATTCAAATGAAATCATTGTAAGAATGTGTCAAAAGGTCACTGAAAATCTATTTCATACGAATAATGTTTGATGTTCGTTAATTAAGCCCCTATCCAGTCTATGAAATGTATAAGTCTGTAACATGACAATTTACATGCGATGTTGTTCATTTCACCTTGAGATGCACGGGTTTCATGAATCATACGTTGCAAAACATCGGTCAACACAACATCGAAAGTACATGGTTTCTCCTGCTTGAAACGAATTCATATATTTGTGTTATTTTCAGGACTTATTTAAAGGGGCAGTAGCACGTTTTAAGGGGAAATATAAGGTGATGTCAGGAAAATTAAAATTTATGTTCTCAATTGAAAGACAATGTATCTAAACTAAACGGAGCAGTAATAATTCAAATATATAACGTAAAATTTAGCCACGCGATTGCTTTTTCTTACACAAAATGAATTAAAGGTGTTCACACAAAATGGCCGCCAATTGATTTTATGTGAATCTTCATACTTTGTCCTCTGACTATGGATGATAGGCTTGTGTAACGAGATTTTTGACACTGTCAAAATAATACATTTAGCATTAATTCACAACTATCATTGAAAATGTTAAAATATAAAATTATCAAAAAAGGTGCTACTGCCCCTTTAGGGTGGGTTGCATCATAAAGGATATTGTTAGCTCATTTAGCTCTTTCAAATGGCGGCCGTTACAGTTTTGTGATTGGGCTGTACAGTTAATCAATTTCTTTGGTGAAAATCGACTATAAAAAAATATAAAACATTTTGCGTTTACAACGAGCAATCATTTCGAGATGTATTAGGATATCACGTCTAGAGGAAGCGGTCAGGAGTACAGTTAGAAGTTGAAAGGCTATTTAAGTATATCCATGTAAACTTACTTGTGATCTCGGCTTAATTGCATACATATGGATGTTGTAACACTTGTACTGTTATTGAAGCCCTAGAAATAAAATATTTTTCATGTTGTAGTGTGAAAATCAAAATATCCCCACATAAATAATTCGTATCAACGTGCAACATAAAAATCAGAGGGACCCTTTTATGAACCTTGGTACAATAGATCTAAACATTTGTTGCACCCATTAAACATATAACTGTCTAACTTATAACTGAAGTTATTGTTTGTTCAGAAGATGTCCCTGAAACACTTTGTATAGTAAACCAGTATGAGTTCTTTGCTTTAAATGAATTTGCGGAGCATAATATGTAAATGGCCCTGATTATTCTTCGCTTTGAAAGTTTCAATCAATATCGATCTTCAATTATCTTATATCGAAAATTGTAAAACGATATTTCAGTTTAAGTAATCAGTGGACTGGCGTATCTAGAGAAACATCGATACTGCCGTCAAAGTTGAAACACATTACCTTGGGTATGTCTTTATTCAAACTCTTACAATCACCATTACAGTTTCTGAAGGTGAGAGTTCGATGAAATGAATCATTTATAAGTCTGCTGAAACTGCATTACTGCATTGTATATTTATAGACTTTTATTTCTAAAGACGTTTTATCGATTGGTTACATATGCATGAAGTACTGGCTAAGTATATACTGAAAAATACCTCAAGTGGTAACAATTTACGATTTCTGTTTGGGGTCAAAATCACCACCATATCAATAGATTCATTTTTTTGGGATATCTTTATTATCATGGCTCAACGAGCATTGTTCACATTTTCACACTACTAACATGACACTAAGTTCAGAACTTGTACTGTTTGGCCTAAAAGAAAATATTGCTACCTGGTTACAGATGATGTATTTGACCTCATTCTTTTATTGGCCAAATTCTTTATTTACAAGTGTAAACTGGATGATTGTCAGATAAGTTTGAAAATGTTTAAACATATTTTAGCAAATCGATACACCATTGAGCGTCATATGTATTTCAGTAAGTCAAACCATAATAAATTTTATATAAAATGGCTAATGTATCATCCACTTTTTGATGAGAAATAGTACATCAACTGAATATGCATCTTTCCATTAGCCTTAACTTGAGACAAAAAAAATGTCTTTATATGCCTGTTCATCATATATTCATAATAGTGACAGTGTGTGCATGTGTGTGTGAAAGTTGTGTGCATGGTTCCTTGTTCGGAAATGTAACAGGGATTCAGAAATAAAATATTGATTTAAAAAAAAAAATAATAAAAAATAAAAAATAATAAAAATAATTTCATTTGATCGATAAGTATACACTGTATAGCTGAAAGTATTAGTTAAAATGATGAACGGCGTTGTTTAATCACAATAGGATGAAGTGAACTTTAATCAACTTATAACTGCCATTCAAGGGAGGAAGAAGTGAAGCAGTCAAACGTAATTTTTAAAACTTATCTAAAGCAGTCAGAATGTCAGTTAGGAGTTTATAATGTTGATTAGTTATATTACTAGTATTCGTGTACGATAGACGTTAATTTTGCTTCAGTGATTATATATGAGTGTTTTTAGATTTTCATTGAAAACAAGCATTTATCATACAGATGACGAAGAATGGAATAAAGTGAAAGTGAAAGTTTATTCGTATTCAAGGTCACATGACCAAAAGTACAAAATTGCAAATAGATAAATTCAGAGCGCATGGACATCGAGAGGGTATATAGTACATAGGTAGATTACGTTTCACGAAAATTGCAAGATTCTTTTGCACTTCAATAATTTGTGAAGCCATTAGCAAATTATATATATGAATATTTATATAGCGCGCATATCCATCCACTCGTGGGTGCTCAAGGCGCTTACATTGTTTCCCCTGGTCAATGGCATTCTTTCACCGTTCGATCATTTTTCCAATTCAACTCCCTAGGGAGTATTCAACCGGGATCCATATGCGGCGCTCAGGTTAGGGACCATTCTATGCCTCACTGGGTACCCATTCACAGCTGGGTGAACTGAGACACATAGTCACAGCAGTTTGTCCAACACTGATGAACGCTGATAACCGACAGCTCGGCGTATGCACGTGTTCATGTATCCACCATTCAGCCACTGACATGCATTCGTGGGATCTTTTAAGTGCGCAGTTTTTGTTGCACTACACACTAGGGCTCCAGGGTGACACATATAGAGTTCTGACAGAGGTGAAATCTAGGTTTTTGCACCTTAGCCTGGATGAGATTCGAACCCCGGACTTCAGCAACGTGAGACCGGCGCCCTTGCCGACTGAGCTATCCCGTACCCCTTGTTATTAAAGATGGACTGAAATGCTATATGGCAACTTTCAGGATTCGTGAAATAGTGATTACAACTTGACATTGACTCAACTTTAAATTACTGAAATCGACCTAGAAACGGCTTAATTACGACTGTATACATAACACTGCCTAATTAGGCCGGCGAACAGAATAAAACGCACTGAAGCGTGACTGCCTCGTGACGTGTTAGTAGGCGATGTGATACCCCGTTGTGTGCCCTCGTTATGTAAAACAACACAAGCTAACAGTACAGCTCAATGTTTAACCGTTGATTAAACACCCTAAACAACATCCCAACATCTCACACCTTCAATAAATCGGTAGTTTATTTATTCAACTGGCAATTTGTATTGATGAAAACGTAAGACCCTGATTAAAAACGAAGTTGTGCGCATAATGCTACAGCATGTAGGCCTAGATGGTCTCGCTTTGCGCAATGTTGCCATAAGACTGCACGTGAGAACCCGGATGTATATGTAAACAATTGCTCCAGTGTGAACTGTTTTATCTTCGTGCACAGTTGTTGGGTTGCACGGTGTGGCTACCCCCGGCACTTTACTAAATTATAACTGGTAATTTTCCCAGTAGCAAACCTCAAAACCCTCACTGCCTGGTTCTTAATCGGGTTCAGTGGGGAGGACAGGTATTGTACCTTAAGTGTATGGTTAGACTACCCCCTGCACTTTACATAGGTACAATACCAGTTAGACGACCTTCAAGAAAGAAAAAACGCACATTGGAAACAACAGCAAATAACAGACTAAGTATATCAAACCAAAAAGATAAGTATTACTCCATTCACTCAATTATCAATTAATTTAATTATAAAACATTACTAATTACAAATAACTATAAATACAATTCAAACACAATTATTCAACTACAATTTAATTTTACCACAATTAAAAATACCATCTCAAATACTACTTTAAACCTTTTTACCTCAATATAATTTCCCATACATAATATATGCTTTCTATCTCTTTCAGGTACCACGCCATTTCACAACACTATTTATTTACTTACTATTCATATATATATCCCCCCCCCCCCCCCCCTCCACTCTATTCCAAATTCTAAATTAATTTTAACCACTTAAGAACTTTTATTAATTTTACTTGGGTGTCTAAGACGTATTCTAATTTTCATGCCCCCTTTTTTGGAAATAATTCAGGCTTATACCCCACGTCGGCGACATCACCGTATGGTGAAGAAGACGTTAAACCCCAATACAACAACAACAACGTTGGTTGTTATTGAATATTACTTTAGTAGCACAGCAGAAAGGATGTAATTATACAATTCTATTTTATTTTTACATTTAAACCATTTTTTTAGAATTGCCTTTGACATCATTTTGTAACAGGATAAAAAATATATACGTTTTTCTTAGTTATTTCATTTAGTGATGGACAAGTTACAATTCTCAATGAAAGACATGTATTGGATGATCACTGATGTCTTGTTTAAAACATTATTTTAATAGGGCATTTCACTGAAAATCTTAATGTTTTCACTCTTGTACATAGAGGTGATATTTTCCACAACAATACCCGATACATGGCCAAACAGAATGAAGATTTATTAAATGAACCTTATCCAAGATAATTATCAGATAGAGCAAAAACGGTATTCCTAATTTCAGGTTAATAGGTTATAAAGAAAAAAGGGATGTTAAGGAATACAAATGCTATTTGATGTTACCTAATTAGCTGATGTCATAAAATAGCCAGGTGTTGATGATTGTGCATTATATAACCTACCTGCTATAGTCATCATTATATATCATCTAATTAGGAAACAGACAGGAAATACGATAGACAGTAAAGTAATTGTGTAATAAGTGAGTATCTGATCTAAAGAAAGTAAGTAACACCTGCAGACCAATGTCATTGTTTATTCAACCTTTTTACACAACGTTCAAATCTAAATGTGAGCATTGTATATTCGGATTATTACCATAAATCAGCCCAATACTTTGTGCTATGTTTTATATTTTACTAATCTCCCGTTTCTCTGCATGTCAAACTGTTCATTCAGTGAAAATGCGAACTCGAAGCAGAAAATCGGTGTAGTGATCGGAACACGTGAGTTCAATGTAGATTGTCACATTGCTCTGTTTGACCTAACACAGCGGGTCAATTTGGCGTGAAACCATCAATATGATGGGAATTTGTCTACGGAGACTTCATCAGGCGATATTCTAGGACAGTTGACAGCAAAACAATGATATAGCATACTGTTAATCGCTTTGAAAAGGCAGAACTGCGGATTTCGCCTATCATTTTCCATATAAGCAGACGAACGCTTCGCCTACTGCCACGTCACTTCCGGTATCCCTTGCCCGTGGCCTCTCAGCCTTGTTTTGGTTTGTCGCTGGACGGCGACAAGCAGACGCCTTGTTACGCAATGTTTACTTAGCTGTAGCTTCATTGAGAAACTGTGTATCGTTGCTGTTTTGGCCTAATATTTATGTTATATAGTTATTTGACCAATATCTTTCGAAAAATAAATTAAAAAAAGGTTATACAGCGGCTCTTTAAAATGTCTTGGTAACAGCAATTTTCTTCTAAATTTTATAGTGTTGACAAACTAAAAACGTGGAATTCACCTTGGATAACGTCATACTTACATTTTGAACATTTTATTAGATCATTTTTTACATTTATTTCGTAGCTGTATATTAAGTTTGTGACTCATATTTCTATCAACGTAGCGAGTCTCTATTTTAGATAAATTTCATAATTGTAATCACTGGATTATCTTGTAAG
This sequence comes from Steromphala cineraria, assembly GCA_916613615.1. Lineage (NCBI taxonomy): Eukaryota > Metazoa > Mollusca > Gastropoda > Trochida > Trochidae > Steromphala > Steromphala cineraria. Next base: position 41,598,808 of record OU744724.1, on the reverse strand, counting down.
AACACTAATTATGCAGATATCATGATGAACATTATTCAGTATGCAATATTGGATACTGAATATATTTACATCGTTGTTTAACATGTTGAGTGTCACCGCAATCTTGAGATATCCATATGTACAAGAGACAAGTAGCGAGAGGGTCCTTCGATTCCATCACTACAGTGCAGCTAGACACAGACATTTCTGTGTTATTCGCTCCATTGCCTACGAAAAGCTCTTGGACAAGCAAAGGCAGAAGGTCTTCATAAAGCAGAAACTTATCAATTGATAATATTCAAAGATGATATTAATTCATTTTTAGTATCCGTTTGTGAGTTACTATAGAGAGCTTGTCAATACAAATGTCAACAAAAACAAGCGGAGAGAACAGGCTTGGTAGCGAAGTAAAAATCATTCTTTTATTAATATATATATATATATATGTGTCATTTTATGGAACTGATTTGTTGTAATGAGTTAGGACATGATTCCAAACGGTCTGTAATTGTCTGTGCTAATCTGCCCTCTAAAGACATACACTTGATAAAAAGTTAATTGTCGGCGTCTGACATGTTAGTAATTTAATTTCAAAATAGAATTTTACTAACTTGGATTGATAACAATAACCGGAAAAACATCCATTTTACCAACGACAGTTATGGTAAAATACTTACCTAAAAAGGCATATATAACTCAAGAGAATCTAATCTCACGCAATTAGATGTGTATCATTCATATGATCCAAAGAAAATGAGAGAATGGAGACATTAGGCATCTACCTATTCTCGTAATAGTGCCATAGGAGAGGTCATTTCATCTTTGTTAAACTGACCCGCCACCTTTCTTCACTTTGGTTTAAGACTACTACATGCTGATCACGAGCCTCGATATGGTGTGATATAGTTCAAGAACGAAAGTGTTGTCCCCAGTGGTGCAGTGGTTACCATGCTGGCCTCTAATGTCAGAGACCCGGGTTCGAAACCCGCTTGAGACACCAAAAATTTGCAACCTGGTTCTCATCCTATGTAGTGTCTCTGTGCAAGGCACTTCATCCACATTGCACTCAATCCACATAGCTGTTAAAATGGGTACCTGGAACGAGGATGTAATGACCTACGTGGTCGCGCCCAGTAACAGCTATTAAAGTACAATCCATCCGGGTTATGATGTATGTAGCGCTTTGAGTTTGTTACTTTTTACAAAGAGATATTGGTTATTCATTGAAGGCAATTTCCATTGCAAGGTCACGGATATATCAGTTAGCTTAAAGCTAAACAACTACGGTTGATTGGATACCTGGTAAGATAAATCTTCGTATCGATCTTGCAGTTCTCGAATTATGATTCAATATATATATATATATATATATATATATCACATGACGTATTGAATGACCACTGATCAATAGGCTCGCGTAGTGTCAATGGTCAATGTCGTATTAATCTTCTGAAATGTGTCAATTCGCCATTGACAAGCGATCAGGGCCTATATGAGTAATGGCTAATGTTGTGAGCTATTTTCGTACTGCGAACATCTTTGTAAATGACGTTTGATGGCTAATGTCTCGTATCAAAAGAAATATTTGGAAAAAGAATGAAAACAAATGCATAATAATTTATTTTAATCAATAAAATGAGTCCTTGTCAAATATTCCAGGCTTTGGTAAGGCACGCGAATCTATCCTCCTTACTCGACGCTGTTCAAGCCAAAATGGCCTTATGCAGTTTTAACTAGATTCTTTATAATTCTACAAAGACAGACTACTCAGGATAATACACATGGCATAGGTTAATACTTTTATAGTAAAAGTTCGAGAACCATTATTTCTAGAAAATTCGAACCTGTCCTTTTTGACTATTGAAATCATACAATTTAATGAATTCAGTTATGATTTCAAGATTGAATTTTTTTTATATAGTATTTTCGATTTCGGGGCAACACGGGCATTCTTGATTTTATTATCAAAAAGTGATAATTTTCATATGAGATTTTAGTCTATGTATTTCTCAATTTTCTTTCAAGGAACGGTCGTTAAAGGCTTTTCACATTAAACATGCATGAACAAAAATTATGTTATAGGGGAAGTACCCAGTTTTTCCTAGATAAATAAAATAATCTCATGAAAACGAAGATATGTGTAACTTATTGCAAGATCAGTTGAGCTACGCCAAACCTTAAAGAGACACAGAGTATGTGTATAGGATCTGTCAAATTTTGAAATCGATGTTATTACATCGGGAACCACTTACTATTACTGAAAATAACAAGTTAAAGGTCAATCAGTACATTAGAGCGAAATACGGCCATTCAAAGTCGGGATTTTGATCGAAACCGGACAATGTGGCTCGAGTGGCGCGCGCAAATTCGTCAAACGTAATTTTGAAACCTTGTCATAAGCTGACAGGAAGATATATTCGATTCGATAGTGTTTATTGGGTATTTTAACTAATAGGTAGACTAATTGGATGCATAATTTCGAATATTAAACGTCTTTGAGATGTTTTCTTGATTTTTCTATAAAATCAAGCATTTTAGAGATATTATATATATAATTGCATAAATGGACATATTTGCAAGTCCAGTGATGAGATATGAACTTCAATCAGCATATTAGATATTTTGTAGCTTATCAAAACCAAATAAAAATTCTAAGAAAGATACTCAGTGTCACTTTAAATGAATAAACGGCTAATGGCTGAAAAATCGCCCAATCGGTGTTTAACAATAACTCACTAACTCCAACAATCATAGTTCACGAGCTGCCATATTTTAAAGTTTTGCATTTCCGCTCTGTCATGCAACATGATTTTCACTTGTTCTTTCAGTTAACTTGTTTCATGTTTGACTTTTTCTCGCTTTCAAACTGATGCTTATTGACAACTAAATTATGATTTATTTAGCAGGAATTCAGATTTAATTGAGATTCGCTTACATTTTCCCATCCATTCTTCCAAAATAATGGTTAAAGAGTGAAGTACACACTTAATTATGGTTTTATTCTGAGCAGGAATGCTAATGTAACATTGATATGCGGTTACATTTATTCTTCAAACCATATGGTCAAAACGTCAAGCACAACGAACCAATGACCAATTTCTATAAGTTTTAGAACGCCAATATCAACCTATTCAAAAACATTCACTTCGGACACTGACACAAAGTGTGATTTTGCTGAACAGGAATGCAGGTATAAGTGAAATGCCTACTGCCTACGTTAATATTAGGAAACAATTTATACCACTGAAATACTTAGTCCATCCTTCTATCCACAAATTCAATATGTTGTTATCCAATACGAATGTCGAATTAATGAAGCGTGTTGCAATGTATATTTTCTATGCGACCCAATATCGTAAGTCTGTGGACCATTGAAATGTGTACTAAGGGCCGATGGCCTACATGTACCCTATGGAAATAAACATATCAAGTGAAACGCGTTTGCATTCGTTCTCATTCATTCTTCCCAAATAATGGTCAAAAAGTCAAGTGCAACAAACCAATGACCAATGTCACTAAGTCAGCACGTCAAAATTAACCTATTTACAAAACATTCACCGCACAGGAAAAACGATTTTTCTGCAAATGAATGCAGTTATAAGTGAGATGCGTTTACATTTATTCTTATCCATTCCTCCCACCTTCTGGTCAAAGAGTCAAGCACAACAAACCAATGACCAATGTCCCAAAGTCTTAGCAAGCCGATATAAACCTATTCACAAGACCCCCACTAATGCGAACACTGACACACCAATCCTAAATCCAATAGAATCAGATCAATTGCATCATAGGCTTAGAACTCCACACAGTGCTAAAGCTCGTTGTCGCTGTATGGAGGGCACTAATGTCGTTATTGTCATTACGTTGGAACGCTAAATCTACTTGAAGAAATAATTGGTGATTTTGCCCATGACGCATTTGGCTTATAAGCCTGGCATTTGAGAAAATTCCCTGGAACTATACTTTGCAGGTGTATGGAACAGGTAGGTTATTAGTGACCTTGTATATAATTGTGTGTATTTTTGTTTGTTTTCATAAGATAACTATCGAAACTTATAACATTCTTTATGACGTTAATACTTAATGTTTTAACGTAATGGTTATTTAAGGTTGAATATCATTGTGTGTATATTTGCATTGATTTTTATAAGAGAACTATCGAGACTTATAACATTTAATATTACGAATATATTCTATGGGTTTTTACCTTTCTGTGAAGCTTATATTTCTACCGTTGGTAACGTTTGAAATGTTGAAGTAATTTGTTTTTATATGTTGCACTTGTTCTATAGCACAGGTGTCTTTTTACAGTGTGTATTCATTAACTCATGTATCACATACGTGAAGCATTAGAAAGACTAACAATGTACCACCCTTTATAGAGTTATGGGATAAGGTCTATTGGCATATGACGTTCTAACGCTATTTTAAGTGATTCAAGCCCATGAGGTCTAGTTTCTGGCTAGTGTTGCATTATTGTAGAAAAAAGGTTACGGTTGCGTTTCTGGTATGTAAAACAAGCTTTACTTTAATTTGAAATATGTGAGTTGGAGATCTATTGGCATATGTTTTTGTAACGCTATTTCTAATACAACCCCATGTGGTCAAGTTTCTGGGTAGTGTTGCAATATTTCATAGATAAGGTTTTAGGTGCGTTTATAGTATTAAAAGGAGTCTTGCTTTAATCTAAAATATGTGATTTGGAGGTTTATTGGCCTATGTCTTTCTAACGCTATTTCTAAGTGATACAAGCCAATGTGGTCATGTTTCAGGGTGCTGTTACAATATTGTAGAGGAAAGGTTTTGGATGCGTTCCTGGTATTAGATACGAGTCTTTCATTTCAAAATATGTGATTTGGAGGTCTGTTGGCATATGTCTTTCTAACGCTATTCTAAGTGATACAAGCCCATGTGGTCTTGTTTCCGGATAGTGTTACAATTTGTATAGAAAAGGTTTTGGGTGCGTTTCTGGTATAAATAAAACAAATCTTGGTTTAATTCAAATATGTGACTTTGACGTCTATTGGTATATATCTCTCTAAAGCTATGTATATGTGATACAAGCCAAGGAAATTGTTGCAATATTGTACAGGAAATGTTTGTGTACTTTTCTGGTGTATATGACGAGTCTTGCATTGATTAAAAATATGTGATTTTGAGATTTCTTTTACACGGAAGCTGTGAATGAATCATTTTTGTCACTTAATCATTAATATTTATTGTACCTTGACCGTGAAACTGTTAATCCCCCCCCCCCCCCTTTAATCCTCTTAAAATGATACACTCTCGAGCAAAAGAAACGTCCCCATAAACATCTTCAATCTAAAAATTCAAGTTCAGGCTAAACAAAATCAATAGTTTTTTATATCAATATAAAAAACGAAAGCTAGAGTATATTGTACAACTAGATTTGCTAACATTACAGTGTCACATCAACGTGTTTACAAGTCACTGGTGATGATCATATTACAATATACACAGCACTGCAAAAATGTTCCAAATGACGACCAAGTCTTTCTCTAACCTGTGAAACACGTTTAGGTACGATGTTGTATTGAGTGGAACAGATGCTTGATCACGTGATTTCGTATCCTGGAGGGTCTTAAGAGCATTCCATGTCAATCCCGCCGTTTGTCCTAATTTCGGAAGAGGCCCTTGACCATCTTCCTACGCAAAGCCTAAAACGCCAGTTGCCGAAATGTCAGTTTTATGCCTTGCTGCTGACCCTTTACTTTTCTGTACTTGCTCTCTTGCCTGTAGGTGCACTGTAGGAGCACAGAAAAGTTAAGGGTCTGCAGCAAGGCATAAAATGACACTTGGGAAACTGGCGTTTTAGGCTTTGCGTAGGAAGATATGGCATTTGAGGTGCTGAGGTGACAAGCTGGATCACCAATGTTTTGGTATCAACACGTGTCTTGTGAAAACAGCTTTATCCATTCCACACGTCATTTGCTGACACGTGACCGACCATCAGTTATGAAACCTCTTTCGGTGAAGGAAACCAAGTTCATCCAACATGTTTACGTCATTCTTTAAAGCATTACATCTCCTCTTAATGACAATGTGCTTACAAGAAAAAGATCTTTACAAAAAGACAAACAGACAAAAGACGACTTAGTAAAGGACCGACTTTTCAAATGAATCACCCGTAAATGCACCGTCCACTAAGGGGAGATAACACCTAGGTTTGACGCTCTATAGTCCATCTACTGTCATGGCAGTATATATTATTCAGGAGCATATTTTTACTGTATGATGCATATTGGTTTTTTATGCGAGCGGCTCGGGTTCGAATCCCGATGGAGGCACCAAATGTTTGTGACCTGGGCCTTGTACTGTGTTCCTTGGCAGGCACTTAATCCAAATTGAACTCAGGATACTGTGCTGTAGAAATGGGAAATGTATTCAACTATACGCTAAGCGTTTAATAATGACATTGAAGAAACAATTCCATCAGAGTATTTGAACCATGGAAATGCGGATTAGTAGAGGACTGTTATCAATATCATTATTGTCATTTTATATATATATAGTGTCATAGAAATAACTATTATTAGTCGCATTGAATGCTTTACTAAATATACATTATAAGATTATTTGCTCTTGAGTTTTAGCCTTTCTGGAAAAAAGGAATTATTCCCTTGTCATTGTGGATGATTCAGTCATAATTTGGATTGGATTTGTTAAGAAATGTGTTTGGCTTTTAAGATTCTTAATCAGGTTGGTTGATTTTGCAACAGTTGCCCTAGTTGAACGATATAAACATCGAGACTGTGTCATATAGTGTATTGAAGTCCCGAGCCATTACTCGTCAATTGGAAAGGGTTCCGTATTGACAATATCGATTATCGATATGGCTCGTATCGATAATCAATATGACAGGTATCGATTATTGATTGTTTAGTGTGACCAGGTCTTTCCTCGTTGATAGCTATTCTGAGTAGATTTATAGTGAACGTTCATTTTAAGTATCATGCCAAAATGATCCGGGGGGAGCACTTTGCCCCGGTTAATCAAAAGTTTCTTTAAAGTCAAAACATTATAGTGTCCGAGTTATCAATTAGTTTTCATAAGCAAATATCGTAAAATAGAATTGTAATTTTTATTCTATGTTTTTCCTGTATTTTTTAAAATTGATATTAAAAATGAAGTATAAAATTACAACATAGGAGTTTTGTTTCATTTGGAAACACATATTTTCTTTGATTTTTTAACATTAGTTTGATATTCAACAATATATAATTTGTTTTATCACTAAACAACTAAGAAGATAGGCCGTATGGGCAAGCCCGACTGAGATTAGATGTTTGTAAAATGTTAAATTTGTCTTTCAAATCAATCATTTTCTTTATTTCTTTCATATAGTTACTGGTTTCTGATAGTAAATTAGTTAAATTGTCAAGACTTCCTTTGTTCTTAGAAATTCGTATATAGTAATCATGTAAGTTTTTGGATAAGAACTTCGAAAATATAGGTCCATGACACATAAAAACACATTTTGTCCTTCTTTGCATACTGAGCCTAGATTTTTATTAGTTGTTTAGTTTTCATAAGGGTGCATATGAGCTGCATGGCACTTTAAAAAAAAAAATTGTATGGAAATGGCTTATTATAGGTGTTTGGCATATCTGTCCTTTTGCATGGGGCGCTTTGCCCCAAACTGCGGGGCAAAGTGCACCGCCTTTATCGACATTTATTTTGGTTAATATCTCTTTAGGCAGGCGTGGTAGGTTAAAACACCTTTGTCATACAATACTTTATCTGATGAGAATTACAGACATGCTGCAAGTTGCATTCTAAACATGTTGATATGCCCAGAAAACACGCTTATATGTTGGGAGGGGGGGGGGGGGGGCGCTTTGCCCTGGTCTCCCCTACAATTGAATGAGTGTTACAGAAATATCATAATGAAAATTGTTTCCTGCAAAAATGCTTAGCATTAATTATTCTTAACATATTAAATATTAACAATCTTGAAAAAGATTTGAAAAAAGTAACAACAGTTTTAAACCCTAAGGTCCCTATATCAATCCTGATGGTATTAATCCCTTTGAGAACTTTTATGATTTATTTATTCTTTCAGAAATAGGAACCTTTAATAACATCAATTTGAAACAGGAAACCAAAAATTGCTATAAGAATTACGGGATGAAGCCAACCAATTCATTTCACGTAACGTGAACTGTAAAATGTGTTTGATTGATATTTATTTCTGTAACATCGTAAAACAGCAGGAAGCTAATGTTCAACTTAGCGTTTATCCTTGTGAAGCCAAATGTTATATAATGTTATCAATTACTTTTTTTTCGTATTGGAGCAGTTAAAGTTAAAGGGACAGTCCTATCAGGGTATTTCGTTTGGAAATGAAATTCAAGGGATATTTCAGTTTATGCATATAATACTATTAGTACATTATTTTTACACTACCAATTTGAAACATGCTACTGGGGATAACATGTTGTTGATTTATATTTGAAAACTTGACAACTTAAGCGGACAAGCGAATTTCGTTTCTACAAAAATACCCCGATAGGACTGTCCCTTTAAAGGTCCGAGGTTTGTACATGTTGTTTTGGCCGGAGCCGAAATCTTGTAATTTTGACTATTTTATTACTTAACTCGTATAGTTTTACTTACATCATAGTAGAGAGTCATTTTTCATTAAATTGGAATTGGAAGTTTTGAAGTGATGGCTTCGGTATTTGCTTACCATTTGGAAGTAAGATATGTCAAACATTGAAAAGAGGTAATATGATCCGGAAAATAAATCACCTGAGAACAACGCTGCGATGTTAATCGAGTTAACTGAAATTGACAGTTGAATAGCAACATTTGACACTGTCTGCTAACAAAATAATAGTTTCAGTTTCCTACATACAAATTTAAATTACGCCATTTTCATGAATGGCGTGATCTGTACACTCAATACACCTTACTAACAAAATAATTTTAAAAAAAACTTTCGTGCATTATAAGGCGCATTTTCACTCTAAGGTATTAAATGAACTTTCAGCAGGACAAAGTCGAATGTTTATCATTTAAGATGTATCGTCAATAATTATATATAGTTACTCATTCATCGTCAATAATTATATATAGTTATTCATTCATTGTGTTTGTTTGTCGTTTTAATCAATTTGAAATGTCTTACTGATATGGTATAGCATTTAATTAGACTTTGAAATTGGAATTTTGTTTTGATGATATATTACGATATTGGGACTCTTGTTCTCCAAAATTACGGTTATAATTTAATTCTAATTTGTAGAAAATTACAACCAATCAGCATTCTATACTTCTTGTCCATAATGCTACCCCTGTAACAAAGGTTACGTTGGTAAATTGGAGCTGAGAAACTTATGATGGGAGGGCCAAGAACGAAAATATCGAATTGGACATTTTAAAAAATCTAAATCTTAACTTAATCTTAATCTTATTCAGAGTAGTGATGCTTCATGCCTGTATATTATATAGGACCCTTTAGGATCTTTATTCTGTAAGTCTAAACTGACTGTATACAACGAAATGAAAAGTCTGAAAAAATATTAAAAATATGATTGAAGGTACAGTAACTGTTTGAAATATGACATAAACGGAATTTTAGTAAAATTGTAATTTTTGAAAAATACCAATAAAACTAAGAAATAGTAAAAAAAAAATTTTTTTTTGGGTCAGTTTTCAGAGCAACTGAACGCAGTGTAGCAAAATTATCTTGTCTATATTCAAAGGAATATCTTCAAGACAAAGACAACGTTTACAAGACACAATAGGGGTTATTGCCTAAGCGGATAAGCTTTTAGCATTGACTATCCCTTACATAAATGTTTCAATGACTTGTCTTGGTACATGCGTCTCGATAGTCAATATTCCACAACATAACAGTAAGCACTGGCGTGGAAGAGATATTGCATTTGAATCCAAATTGTCGCTAAGAATCGAGGAGGTAAGTTTTAGAATTCATCGTCTGAAGATATATCCTCGTTTTTTGTGCTTATACATTGAAAATTGAAAGATCAAAATTAATCCATTTGGCTTCACCTCTGACGTTTACTTTAGGTGTATGGAAAACTGTTGTTCACGTATTATGCTATGACAACGTTATTGTTTTACAATATGTTTCAAACGAGACAGTACGGCATCAAATGGGTTACATTTTATTATTTGAGTGATAAAATTAACTACCTCGACGCAATGATCCGTTTACTGATGAACTAATGAAAGAAAAATTTTAACTTATAAATTTAAGTTATAATTGAGTAAAAGGGTTTTTAAATTCTATGAACGGCTTGTTATATTTTTGTCATTTTCATCCTTAAACAGAAACTTTCACACACAGTTTTATCGACATGTTGTTCTAAAAACCTTTATTTTTTACAATTTTTGTTATTTCGTTACATTTTGGTATCTTGTACATCAAAGCCGACACAATCTGGTGTCCATGTTTGGTTCAATCAACTATATATATGGAGCTTGCAACATTGAAAAAAGGAAACCTATCATAAAGGTATAATTTCTATAAAAGTTCAGTTGATTTATTGCTGATTGATGCAAGTGAAAATTTAGTACATTTAATTATTTATTCCTTTAAGTGGCCGATTTACCAGTGTTCCGGCCGCAATTTTAATTTTAGTGAAAATGACATGAAAAAAGGGCTGTATAATTTTTAAATGTAATGTAAATGTTAATGTTTTGACAGATTAACTGCAAATTTACAAATAACCAACTAACCAACAATGCTTAATAATGGCGTAGCAAGGCTTTTCATACTTGTAATGCCAACGAACTCCTCTTTATATGTGCTCCATCTAAAGTAACAGGTTTCAACTGGATTGTATTAAAATTATGTAGTAATAACATATATAATACTGGGATGTCCCCTTGAATTTCGTTTGCACAAAATTACCCAGATATAACTTTAACAACACAATCGGGAATAAGAAGTGAACCCAAACATATAGACAATAGAGACATGTCATCGAAAATAACTCTTTTGTTCGAAGGAAAGAAAGTACCCGATGACTCCATCGATTTTTAAAGCTGATATTTGTCTTTGGTAAATTTTATCGAAAATTGATATTTACAAGGAACTAACATAGTATATGACAAACCTATTTTTGTGATAGCAAGATAACAACTGACTGACACTTAATGCTTAAGCTGATAAGAATATTTAATTATAAATAGGTTAGTGTATGTGACGGATTCTTGTACCCGTTTCCAAAAATCAAATTTGACATCGGTTTGAAAATTTTGAAATTAAATTTGTTTATTAGACCAAGTAGAATTTTCTTGATTACATTGATTACAAAATATGTTGTCGCAACAATATTTGTTTATCAAAAGAGGAAGCGACGTAGAAGCAATAACCCTGCCCGACTCTATCGATTACGATCGATTACTGATTGATTACTTATGAATAACATTGATTGTCATTATGTAGATGAATACTGCCGAAGTTGAAGTATTTTTAAGCACCTTTTATCGATTACTTTCCGACCCAACACGTTACCATATTGTTTTTGGACGAGCATCATTAAAAGAGACGGCGAGAAAGGATAACCTTGTCACAGACCTTTATAATAGTAATTGACGTTAATGATTTTACCTTAACGTTAATGATTCTTCCTTCAGGGCAAGGGGAAGAAAACGAGGAAAAAGAAACGACATAAAGGAGAAGAAGTCAACGGCCTGGAAGAAACAAAGTTCAATGGCGAAGAAGATGATTTGTTTATCAAAGAAGGAACGTCAAAACATTCAGATCCTGTGACAGCCGTGTCTGCGTTAAAACCAGAGGTTGATGACTCTAAAACTGAGGACCTTGAACCTCAGAAAGGGGTTGGTGAATCTAATTTTGATGAGGTTAAAGCAAGCTCTTCTGAGCCAAAGATTGTTGTTGGTGATCCAAACGGAAACGCTGTTGTGGCTTCGATAGACGGGATTGAGTCCAAGCCAGAATTTGATAACTCAAAGACAAATGGTGAGGCGTCCACAAAAGACGAGGTGAAAGATGTTGTAAAGTCGAATACTGCTGAAGAGAGAGTTTTTCAATCCGCCCTTGATGACGTAATTGAATACTTCAGTGAGAATAAAGCAACGGGGACTCCTGATTCTGGGAAAGGAGATTCTGAATCTTCAACCCATGAAGACTACAAGGTGAAGGTCGAGGGTGTGAAAAACAGACTCAGGTCTTCCAAATCCCTCATCGACGATGAAGCTAAATCAACTCAACAGAAAATTGTGAGGACTGGATTCTGGGACAAACTCAGATTCGCCATGTCACAGGTAAATATAATACTTATGTCATATAATTAAACCTAATGTATATATAAATATATTACTCCAAAAAAATAAGCAACAGGGATATTTTTTAGGAAAAGTGTATAATTCTAGGTATCCACACATCGTGATATTTATGTAGAGGTAGAGACATATTTAGGATAATTAACCTCTTTTCATATAACTGATCACATAGGATGAACACAATCATCCTCCAAAACATGCAAAATGAACAAATTGCTTGTAATGAAGAAACATGTATGGATGACAACTTCTTCATGATATGCGACGTTTCGACACAATTTCTTGTACTACATTTACTCCGTTTTAATTGTTAGTTATCTACCTATTGTTTACTGTTCTTACATATATACTACTACCGATCATTTGTCCATCTGCTTGAAAACAACACAAGAAACTGTTTCGAAACGTCGCATATCATGAATAAAGAAGTTGTCATCCATATATGTTTCTTCATTATCATCATTCCAACTTCTAAAATACTCCTTAAAGAAGAAATTATTTGTGATTCAAAGTTCATATTTTTTTTTTTATGAGAATATATTCAATATATTATTTTTTCATCTGAAAGGGGCGTGCCATTATAAATACACAAGATTAAGACAATATTCCTATTCCCTAATTCTGTATCTAATACGTTAATAAACACAGCTGTTATCACTGAGTAAATTAAGCGCTATCAACATGATAATAAAGCCTATTCAAAGATCAGTTGTATGTGTCCACCTGCCTCTGAAGTGAGCACGTGATATCTAATACAAACCACCCACTGTATGCAATATCACGATATGCATGTTTGCTATTGATTAAACGGTTCCAACCTACTACTTTATTGCCATTCACCTGTGATATGAATTATTTAATCTCATGATATGTGTCCGTACGGACTTCATACCTCAGCTGTTTGGTAATGTAACAACCTCGCCTCAGGATATTTGCAGTTACATAAATCATCAATTAATTAGATATATATTTGGTTAACTAAATGACTTACAGGGAGACCGGTCAAAATCCATTTCACATAAAGATGGTACATGAAAATTAAATTGGTAATATTTTGAAGGTTCCCTGTAAATTACCATTATTTGTTTCATTATTAAGACATCACGAATCTTATTATATCCTTTAAGATTTTGTTCAATGACATTTTTTAATTTACCTCTTCTCTACGGTGTCATCTAAGGTAATTTACATGAGCCATGATAACCTATATATATATATATATATATATGTATAACTTTTGAAGAACTTTTGAAAGCCGTTTAACAAACTTTTACTTTACAGTAATATCTGTCTTTGCAAAAGACTTAATGTAATGAATCTTTTATGACACCGCTGAAACTGTCGAGTGATATTTTGAACCTTACATGTTTGGCAACGTTTTAAAACTTTCTATATTTATTCTTTCGATATTGAATAGTTGGTCAAGATAACAACAAAACATCATACGTCTATATTTTAATGATAGATGATTTAGTAACATATTGAATATATGCTGCCAATAAAGACCTCTGTGGGTTGTAAAAATGAAGAAATTTTCTCCAAAAAATGTTACAATATTATTCCGTAAAAATGTGAGTGATAAGTGGTCAACACATATATTCCCCGAAGAATTACAATAGTACTCTTAGATTTAAATGTTATAAGAATATTCTTACATGTACCAAATACAAACGTTCTCCGAAATACTGAAATACTGCCAGCTTCGTCTTTGGTCAATATTGTTTTCCTCGGTCTATAAAAAACAGGTATTGACCTCAACACCAGTCTGTAACTGAACGAAGTAGATATATATATTCCTGTAGATAAACAACATTTCTTTATTAAATAAGGACAATATTTTATGGATGAAACCTTCTTTATTCATAGATGTCATCCACAAAGTATTGTCCTTATTTGCGTTTCAACTTTAAAAAATGGCACATAATTGCTCCCTAGCCAATATAAGACGAGCAAAAAACTTCTAGAATGCCAATCAAAGATAGTCTTTATCTGTATAATATAATTCTATAATAGAAGTAATGTATGTAACACTTTACTGCACTCCAGCCTATAGAAGACGAGCAGGCAGTGACGGAGTGTAGACGGATGTTCCGTGAGGAGATGGTTAGACTGAGGAGGGAAGTTGAGGAGTTCCAGGAACTGTGTCTCAAACAGGTGAGATGTGAGGTTATTTTGAAGAAGGAGTGTTCTTCTATTGTGCACACACGGGCCGTGCTCTCTGAGTATTCTTCATATTCGCATTCACAGAGGCAGTCTTGAAATGTTGATACAGCTTCTGATCTATTACGTCGAAATTCTTGAGTTCCGGTAGTTTCCCCTGGCGGAAAAACAATTGCGCCACAATCCATTTGAATTTCTTTATCAAATGACCACTCTTCTCGCATAGAAAGGGTGGTTCATATCACAATGCCTTTTTCCATGATTCAGTGGAAAAAATGATGATTTTAGAACAGCGTCGCTGATTGCACAACTTACTTTGATTGCCTCCAATCAGGCATCTCCCCATCCTGTCCTCAGGGTATAACGTATACGCTAACGCTCCACTTTCATATGATGGCATCTCCCATTCTTTCCCACAAAGTCGGCGTAATAGAACCGAGGCTGTATCAACATTTCATGACTTATTTGCGGAGAGAATGCCGTGTAAAGGGAATCTGGCTATTTCAATACATTTGCTGATTAATAGTTACCGACTGAAACCGAGGTGTTCAAGATGAACGAACCCTTGCGCACGTGAATTATGAACGCCGAGGCCGTTAGGTCGAGGTGTTCATAAAACACGTGCGCGAGGGTTCATCCAACCTCAAACACCTCGTTCTCAGTCTGTAAATATTTTACACAGTAGCTCAACGCAATATCAACCCAATTTCAACATGACGTCAGTTTTGATAATGCGGAAATGCATATCTTTCTTGTATATAATGACAAGGTGAAACATTGACTTCAGTTGGAGAAACAATGTCCATTTCAAGTGCTGACATTGGCATGAGTCTCTCGTGCTGCACGTGCAATCCGTGCGGAATCCTACAACCTTGCACAATAGATGGCATGCCATTTTCTTATGTGATAACAGCTTACGAAAAACGTAATGTACCATGCATATAAACTTTCGGTACCAATGATTTCTTTTATAAATTATCAACGTGTTAAGAATAATTCACTGTAATGAAACTTAATCATGTAAAATATCCTGCATTTTCAACTGGCCTCCGTGGTCAAATTGATGAGTCTTTCGGCTTGAAAGCAACAGGTTCCAGGTTCGAATCCATGTTTGTGGTGTACAATATGTAAATGTTTAGTGAGTGTATTTGATAATCAAAGCAAACTTGAACTTGATTAATTTCGGAAACCAGTTGTTCATAGCAATACCGGGTGTTCATTATGAACACTCGCTTTGTCTGATGAACACCTCGGCACGTGAATTTCACAGACAATATGAGTTGGTATGAAAAATGAAAACTCAAACAAAACAACAGAGCTAGTGTGTTTAAAATAAACGTAAGATATATGCCATCGTTGTTGTGACGAATATGATTATAATAATAATAAACAACATGAACTGTTTTGACAACTGACATAATTTGTCATAGTGCTCTATTTTTTCGCGCATTGCTGACCTATTCTTCAAAGAGCAATATCACTGAAAGATTTTCAAAGTACATCTTTGTTCCTTTTGAGTAAACCTCGTGTTTCAAACATGAGCTCTAGTTTCAAGTCATACAATATTCATTAGCTCCAATGAAATCCATTTTGTAATATACTCCCGAGACTGTGTTTAACAGACCATTTTTTTTTCAGCAACGTAATTCATTAACGTAAGGTCAAAGAAAGATGTCACAGTACTCATATTGCTCATATTTGCACACATATCGTTACTTAAGTGATGCACATACATTTTCGTGAAATATTTCTTGTCATATTTCATGAGAATTCTTGTCACATTTCAACACAAAAGGACGTTTTATTTTGTCTGTCTCTCGCCAAAATATTTTCCGATTTTAAGTTGCGTTCTCTCATAAGAAAATAGGGATCTTTTAGATTCACACAACTTTTTGAACTTCTGAAATAGACATCGAAGCAACTTGTCACCAATTTGAAAGACGATGGTTTTCTATTATGGCGAGGATATGGAACCAAGCTTTCATAAGACGGGCATACGATTTTAAACTGAAGCTGTAATTTTGGACTCTTAAAGGGGCAGTAGCACGTTTTTAGGGGGAATATACGGTGATGTCAGGAAAATGAAAATAAATGGTTCCAATCTTAAGAATGTATAAAAACTAAATGGAGCAGTAATAAATCAAATATACAATGTAAAGTTAAGCCATGCGATTCCTTTTCTTACACAAAATGAATTAAAGGTGTTCACACAAAAATGGCTGCCAATGGATTTTATGTGAATCCTCATACTTTGTTCTCTGACTAAGGATGATTGGTTTGTGTTATGAGATTTATGATACTATCAAAGTAATACATTTAGCATTAACTTATAGTTATCAGTGAAAAATTGAAAATATAAAATTGTCAAAAAACGTGCTACTGCCCCTTTAATTGATAAACTTAAACCTCACACACAATAAATCTGCCGTGTTGTACGCATATGATATAGACAATGTTAACAAACTATTCCTTTAAGTTCCCTATAGACTTAGTTGACATACCATTTTTTACCAAAGGTTAAAGTGACAACTTCATATTTGACGGCGTCATTGTTACAGATACTACAGAAACAATTCATCCACTTCAGTGTTCATTAAGATCGATAAAGCATTCTGAACCGAATATTTGACAAATCAACAACGGTCAAAACTTTATAATAACACTGCCAGCTGTGGAACTTGTGGTCTATATCTCTATTTATCAATAAAACGTCTTTAACTGTTTACAATGACGACGCTTTGATATCAAAGAACCTATTCCGTACAACAATAGCTAGTACATATACAAACCATTTCTCTAAGCCCATATTTCTGTACATCAAGATTGATGTATCATTATGACACGAATATTTGACAAATTCATATTTCATATTTCTTTGAAGCCGCCAAGTGCACGGTTACTACATAGTAAACAAACAATATCTTCACATGGCATTACTCTTTGTGGACATCAGAAGGCAGATCTGGAAAATCAATCATTTATTCGGCTATTGTTGACGGAACAAGTCAATGCATAGTAACCAGTTTGTTTACGACGGTTGCTATGAAAGCGTATGGACGTTACAAAAAATAACATCATTGAAACGAAACGTCAAATGTTTTTGGATATACCTTAAAAAACAAAAGTTACATTGAAATTTAAATGAGGTTTTGTTTTAAAGAAATATTGAAAAAATTTCAGTGGAGTATGGTTAGATTTATCTTAATTACTTGTGTGTAATTTTTTCCTAAAGACCTGAACATAACACTACGATAAGAAAGAAAGTATATAGAATTATTTCAATTCCAATATCACTTTTGACGTGTGACACAAAAGTATTTTTATGAACATTTCAATAAATTCTGTTTCCGAGTTTTGAAGTACATACTATAAATGGAATTGAAAACACCGTGAAAGAAAGCGATATAGTTATTAGTCCATCACAACATCGTTACCAAATTGGTAGCTAATAAATTTGATGTACTTTCGTTTTCGATCAAAAAAGGCTTAGATGGTTCTTAGTATAAATACAGCATTGTGATATAGACATTTGAATCATAGGAGTGAATACAATCTAGCACCTTACCTCTCACAAGTAAAGTGGGGATAACTTTTTCTTTTGGTCTACACCTAAAAACAAATAGTGATGATTGTCTCAAAAGGACAACCGACCCATGATACATTGCTAAGTAAATGTTAACATTAACATGAAACAATATAATTTAGTTACATTATAATTTGTTGTTTAAAAAAAGTTATTTCCTAAGTTTTTAAAGATAAACACCACTCCCAAGAGAGTTTCCAAATATAATTTATTTTTTATGTTTTATTTACAAAAATACATTTATCCATACATTTAGCTGTTACAGTCGATCTTCAAATGGCTAACATTGACATTTATAATTAATTAGACTTAGAAGAAATCAATTATTCATAGGCTGATAATATGTCATGTATATTAACATAAGACTTGAAATATAATTTTACATGATAATATTTTTCACCATGTTTCTTGTTTTTTTGTGTACAATCTGAATGTTGGAATGGACATAGTAAATGTTAAAGTGTCGCAGTTCGCAAGCATGATAAATGATAAAACGTGTTTAACTTGTCCATTTAGCCAATTCATCCTCGGGACAAAAATTCTTTGATCAAAATTATTATTTTGATAGGTGTAATTTGACGACTATAAGGCGCACCCAACCCCAAAAAAATCCGCTCCGGGTTGTAGGATGGTGTAAGAATTTAAAGGGGCAGTAGAACGTTTTTTTGATAATTTTATATTAAAAAAATTTCACTGATAATTGTAAATTAATGCTAAATGTATCATTTTGACAGTGTCAAAAGTTTCATTACACAAGCCAATCATGCATAGTCAGAGGACAAAGTATGAGAAAAGGGAATCGCATGTCTAAACTTATTGTTATATATTTTAATTCTTACTGCTCTATTTAGTTTAAATACATTGTCTTAATTGTCATTCATTTACATTTTCCTAAAATCACCTTATATTTCCCCTAAAACGTGCTACTGCCCCTTTAAGGTATCTGTTCTATCGACATCCGGTCAGCAGTTTTAAAGTTTGGGGAACATAATATAAAACAAGAACCTCTTATTTTACAATAAACATGCATTTCAAATAATCTCCATATATTGATATAATATCCTTCATTAACATATTATTAATGACAAGATTAATGATCAATACCTTGTAATGACGTAGAAAAGCTTTTCACACTGGACGATCACGTTAATCAACCAGTGACAGTTACGGACAAATGAATAAGAAAACACCCGGTCTACGAACCAGTTTTGTCTACGAAAACACTGGTTCCCAATACAAAATGGGCGAAAGGGGAAACCTCTGATCGATTTTAAAAAAATCCAGTTTTGGTCCGCTATTGATAATATAATAAAATAATATAAAGTGAAATTGCAAATCAAATCACCAACACAGTAGAGACGGTTTGTTTGTTTATCTGCAAATATTCTAACGAAAATCTATCGTAAATCTCTGGGAATTTATCGATAAAATCGATTAAGTTTAGTCACGGTTTAATACGCATCGGTTTATCGATATTTCTCTGAATGGATTTTACTGAACCCGAACGTCAGTTGGTCTTCCTAGCATGTTATTGTGAGATGTAAGTCGCATACGGAAATACTTCTTAGTTGTTTGAGAAATGAATAGTTTTTCTTTCTTTTCAATACTCAAGGGTTGGCTTCCGGTGCTATACTAAAGTTCATATTGGTTACGAAGTGTGTTCTGGTTACGAAAGTAAACATACCAGACCTAATCGATAGGGTCGAAACTGCCTTCATGCATAAAGATTTATGAATAATGGCATCTCATTGGCTTGAATAAAAGAGAGTGGGTCAATTAAGACTTGAAACTGTTTTACATACAGGCATTGAGAGTTATGTACGGTAGTTGTTAGAAAATTGATCGATTATAAGGGAACTTAGTAATAAAGCAACCAAAAACCACTGCTTTTAATCTGTCTGTGCTGTTGTAAAATAGATTATAATCAAAGCACGATAGATGATTGAATTTTCCAACATGAGGTCAATGAATTTGTAACTATGTTAATATTATTTCTTATAATAACATATTGGATAAGTCTAAAATCGCCATTGTTTCGTTCAAAGAAAAATGCAATCGAAATATGAATCACGCCGTGGCTTTTAACTTGTAATTTGTAATCATTTGATTAATATTTTGAATTCACTTTCAACACAATAATTAGCAAGAATATTTACAAAAGAAAACCTCAAATAGATATAGGATTGTCTTTCTTGTCAAGGTCGCTTAGGTTAATGGTACATTATTCAATACTTGCAACTATTTATAATAAGTGTGAGAATAGATTGTTAAATTTTTACTAGATTTTAAAATGGACAGCTCTTACATGTATGTCACCTCAAGTGTACAATATAAGAGTTTAAGTAATAATATAAAAGAAAGTCCAGAAAACTGAAGATCCTGTTCAGAAACCTCAAGTAGCTAGAATACTTTGGCAATCAATGCCAAATAGGACTAAAAAAGTCTAAACCCTAGAAATATTATTTTTTATGAATCTCTTACACGTCAATCAAAATATAATATACAAAAAAAGAAAACTATTTTTTCTATGAATCTTTTACACGATTTAACTTATATCAAAAGACATGTTTCATTATGTTTTTCCTATGTAAGTATTCTATTTGGACTGATTTCAGATCAAAGTACAAAAGCAGTATGTGGACGATCACAGACGAACCTGTGAGAAAGAAATAAACGATCTTGGTCATCGCAATGGAATGAGGTATATCACATGCCATCTGGAGTTAATTGTTTGTATTACGATCTGATACGGATTATAGGAACTATAAAATGTTTTAGTCAATAAATATTACCGTCAGAGTTAAGATTTTGGGATATTGACAAAGCTATTGTGTAGGTACATAAAGTCTCATACAGCGGCGCTTCAAGGGAAGGGAGAGATGGTTCATGAAAATAAATGTAATTTTTATGAATTTGGGCTACATATTCTCCATAAGTAACATTTAGTTCAGTATGCCAGACCCCTTCCTTCTTCGACTCAGCACATAAAGCGAAGTTTAGATAATCTTAACTACAAGTTCGCCAGTCATACGAACCCCACACTCTATCCACAATCATTTACCAGTCACTAGAAAAGTATATTTGCGCAAGCAGTGCGTAAGCTGCTTATGTAAGGTAAATTTTGGGCAATTTTTCAGCCATTAGTGCCGTCTTTTTGAAAGGATTGAACGCTGCTAATGGCTGAAATATTGCCCAAGAGGAGAAAGGATGGCCAGTTTGGCCTGAACTATTGCCCAAGCGTCTAAAATATATACTGCTAGATGTGCTTCAAGCAGACTCCTAATCTCCGTGACCTTTTGCAGCCGGAGACTGAGCATCGTGAGCGAGGGGGGCGGGGATCTGAAGGAGGGTCTGAGGGAGGAGATGAAGAGACTGAGCATCGTGAGTGAGAAGGGAGGAGACCTGAAGGAAGGGCTGAGAGAGGAGCTGACGGAGATGGAGTCCAGCATGGAGTTCTTCCAGGAGAAGCAGAAGCTTCTGGACCAGGAGATGGAACTTCTCAACAAGGAGGAGGAGCTGGCCAAGAAACACAAGGATCTGGAGGAGTACGAGAAGGAGGTAGGGTGGAGTTCTGTTGAAGATGTTGAAGAATAATTGGTGTGGAAGGGTGTGCAAAAAAGAGGTAGAGAAGAGACAGTTTCTATTAGGGTTTATTTTGGAGAAAAAAATGATGGCAGCAAAGGTCAAAGGATATGGGGGACAACAGGGTTAGGTTGAGTTGAGTCAGAGTTCCATAGAGGATGTTATCATGTGTGTATACATGTGACTGGAGCTGGTCAAGGTTCTTGAGTAATATGAAAATATGTTTTGTTAAAGTCAGATTTATTTTGACGAAGCTTTTAATGATAGGAGTTGACAAAGTTTAAAATTGAGGAGAGTATATGTGACAGAGGAAGATTGAGGATTGAATGTGATAGAAGCTGGCTAAAGGGTTTGAAAGAACTTGAAGATTGTGAGGGGTAAAAGAATACCATTGCTACAGGCTTTGGTGCATCAGATGGAATGACCTTGAAATGACCATTTTCAGATCCAAGAGGTAGAATCCCTGCTGAACCAGAGACAGGCCATCTGTGACAGAAGACAGAAGCATCTACTGGTCCTTGATGAGGTAACAAGAGGCTTATTGGTGACATTTTTCTAAAAAGCGCCATAGATCATGCAAATCTACTAACATTTTTTTCTATATTTAGCTGGGTCAGGCATACAACCCCATTCTAACATTAATGGCTGAGCTACCTCTAATTATAGATAATAACAATCAATAAAATCACATACCCGGGTAACCCAAATCACACTTCTATTCGAATACTGTACCCATCACTTTTGAAGCAGACTGGCAGAACAAACAGTTTCACAAACTATTTATTGTAAACAGTTTCTGTTTCTATAATTGAAAATTTGTTGAATACAATATTAAATTACCGTAGTGTTGATCACCTTGTAAAATGTATATGTAGCAACATGATGTCTATATGTAAATCTTCTAAAATTTTCTAAACACAAGTCTTTCAAACTCTACAAAGTTGTTATATTCCAATTTTTCTGCCCATGACAAAATTACTTGGCTTCTGTAGCATGGCCTTCAGGAAGATATAATACACTGAGTTTATTTTCTAATATATTTCTAATGTCAGGAGCTACATTCACTTCGTCAAGAACTGGAAGAGTCAAAAGACCAACTCCAGACTGAGGCGAGCACTAGTGGAGTCGAGAATGCAACGTCAAAAGCTAAGAAAAACTGGTGCGTATTTAAAAACCTGCTTGTGAAGGGTGCTAATGCTTTATGTGTTAGCTTTTTGTTTTTCACAACAACCTACATTGTTAAATATTTAAAGGATACCTATGTCTACATTCAAAGCTTTCATACAGGACAAGAAATAAACCGAACCCCAAATATACGCAAGTGTATAAAAATTATGTTTAGGAAATATCACAGTGTGCATGTTATTGTTATGAATGATAATGAAACAAAGTTGTGAGGATTGAAATGTATGGGATGTAAGTTTAACAAGCCCCTTCACCAATGCAATGGTATCTTTGGGTTATTTTGTACAGAATGATAAAGTTGAATTTGAGTTATTTTGAGGTAAGTCTATACATGCCTAGAAACATTATTTGACTTCTCTGCTGAACTGATACTGGATATACAGTTGGTGCAAATCACTTGACTTAGCACCTGAAGTGAAAGGAATGGAACTGAAAGACTGAGTAAATACACACTTTTGTTATCAATATTGTTCTGGATAAAAAGCAGTGCACTATTATGTAAGATGAATTAAATGATCATAAATTGTCCTGCAAACGACTGATATTGATCCAAAATTTACGTTCAGCCTCCTGAGTCCTCGACTAAGGAGTCAAGAAGAGTGGTAAGCGGAGTTATCCCCCTTTGCAAGAAATCCTGGCCTTGACCTTTAGTTGTAGTTTTTGTCAGCATTTAAGTGATTTTACCAGCCACCATCTTCTGATGAAAGGTGCGACCTGCAGCAAGACCATATAGTAATAATCATAATCATAATCAACTCAAAACACTGAGGGTTATATTGAGTTCTTCCTTGGATATATATTAATAATTTATTTGACAAATTAATTGGACATACTAACTGAGACAAATTTGTAGATTGCTGTCATACGACTTGACTATTTTTTAAAGTTTAAAAGTACATAAGCATGACATGTTAGCAACAGTCGGCCATTCTTGATGAAAATGAAAATTTGGGCACATATGGAACTGCAGCAACTCACTGAGTGGCTCTTTGTAAGGTTTGCAAATCAATGATTTGACTTCAGAATTAGAATCATATCAAGAGAACTGATAAGGTTTCTGATGAAAGGAAGGAATACAAGTAACACAGTCTTAATTTCTGTTATAAACATGCTTAAGTTAATCATTGCTAATGAAAAATTATTTTGGTGGGTGTATGGATCGGAATGTTAAATATGTTTTGAGCACGCAAAAGAAAACATGATACAGTCATGATCCATGATAAAGAATTTGAAGGGTATGTTAAGAAAACCGGTAAATCATTGTTGTCTTGCCAAAGGTCGAGCCTGATGAGAAGATACCCAGCAGCTTGATTCGAGTGTTTAAACAATTTAATTTTGCATTTAGTTTGTAACACGTTGTATTCAGATTCATAGTTGTTCATTGATACAGCCAATAGTTCTTGAATTTATTTTCTTATAGATGAATTTGACCAAAATTAAAATTTAATGAATTTGTTGGTTGTGTTTGAATTATAAAGAAAGTTTGATATTTATTTTTTTATAAAATGAGTTATTATTAAAGATTGCTAGGCAAACTTCAGCAGTTAAGAAGTTTCATTTTGAAAAATTGTTGTAGAACTGACTTTAAAAAGATAAACTGCTAGACCATGGAGGTTGGAAACCATAATTATGCAAATGGTTGTTCCTCATAAATTTTGATTTCTTAGAATCAAAATAATGATGGTATATCAAAATAATGACATCAAGATATTGACGGATTTAAGGATAATTTATCTGTATTCTGTGTTGTGAAACAGCAATAAAGCACAACACAATGTCATTTTCATTTGTCATGGATAAATTTCACAAAATATGTCACCAAGTATTCATAAATCACCTTCAAGTTATATAAAAATTAGGTATGATATACATGTAAATTGTGACGAAATGTCCATTCTGGTGATGTCGTAGTCATTTTACAGTGATCTTAGACCCCCAAAACAAAATTTCTACAAAACTATTATCAAAGAGTTCCAACATTGTTGTTAATGAATTTCCTTCTTTTAAAGATTTCCATATCATATCACAAATATTTTTTTATTTTAACAAGATGCCATTGACATAAAGATGCCAAGATGTGTATCACATGTTTAATGATTCTGCTTGACTGACAGGGACATTGTAAGACGGAACCTGATGGACAAACAACATCTCCTGGAGAACACTGTCCAGAAATACAGGTCGGAGCTCGCGTCTGCTTCCTCCAATATTGCAGGGAAGGAGATCCTTATTGGCAAGTTGCAGCAACAGGTATACCTTGTCAAACCTCATTATTTCTCCTTTAAGTCGATCAACAAATTTTCAAAAGATTATTTATACTGTCTGTGTTTAAACTATAAGATTGCCCATTTGGCACTATTATATATGTAAAACCACAAAATCATAATTTTCTACCTTATGACCTGAGTATGATTGACCACATTGATAGAAACATCAATCCAGATGTCCTTAACAATTATTCTGTATTTATGATGTTAGGAGTCATTGTCAAGTGTAGGTAAGTAGGTAACTGCTAAGCGTCTGGGAAATATTTGAGACAATGTGGCATATCTCGTTCAGAAATTCAAACATGTAACATGAATTGATTTAAAATGTTTGCATGACTTAAATCTGCATATATATTCAGTTGACTTGGTGATTAACACAAATTTTCTTTGTTGCGAGCTCTGCTTTTAAGAATGTCTTTGGCTGAAACATTTGAAGTACAGTAGAACATGGATATAGCGAACTCGGATAAAGCCAACCATCGGATATAGCGAACAAATTTTTAAGTCCCATCGAAAGCCTTATGCATGGCAACCCAGCGAACACGGGATATACCAAACTAAATTCTTTGGTCCCTTGGAGTTTGTTATATCCGTGTTCTACTGTACTGAAATACAACTGAAACACATGTAAGGAAATATATGACTTTTCCTGTCCAATTCTTTTAGCTTGCAGAAACAGAGGGTATGGTCATAACAAGTGAAAGAAGAATCAAACAACTCGAGAACAAACTTGCATTTTCTGTAACCGAGAGCAGAATACTAGAAGATCAACTTCATGGCGTGAACCGCAAGAACTCAATAAATCTCTCCCCTGATGACATGGGTCGTCGAAGTTCAATGTTTCACAGGTCAGCAAGTTCAGAAGCATCAGGGTCAAGGTCAGGGGCAAAGTCGCCCTTCCTTTTGACCCAAAATGACCTTAGTGAAGAAAGTAGGCCAGTGAATGGGACTACATCAGCCAGACCAAGTTCATTATCTAGTGACGGGACGACTGTGATACGGAGACGATCCATGAGGTCAAACAGTGTTGCGGGAGAGACTCTTTCAAAAATGGCGCTTCGGGAAAAAGAACAGGATAAAACTGGAAGTGGAGCTTGTGCTGTTATGTGATTTTCACTCTTTGACCATTCAGATCCTTGCAATACCTTGTTTTGTTAATGTACAGTGTTTACCTCCTTTCTTGAGGAGAGTGTTACTAATTCCAGAAAAAGATTAGAAACGGCCATTGAACTTTTTTCTAGTTAAACAAAATTTCTGTCTATTCAGCCGAATAATTTTTGAATAAGATCCCCACTTCCCCTGCAAAGTGTAACTCACACAAGACCAAATCATGGATTAAATTTAAGCCTTGAAACATTCCTCAAAATGTTCTGTGCCTGCTCTTCAGGCTACTCTTGCTGAACTTGCTGGTCCAATGATATATAAATATCTTATGAAGATCACAAATTAACCACAGCTTAAACCATTTTAAACATTTTGGGCAACTGGTATGGATTATGCTTTGCAGAGGAAGTTGCTAAGATCAGTGACCAAAATCTCAAAATTGATGTGAGACAATGACTTGTTGATTACTTTTGTTACTATCAAGGAAGTTGTATGTCACACAAGTTTCTTTTACATTATTACTCCCAATAGTAAAAAAAAGGTTTCATTTTACCAACATCCCTTATATTTTCCACTGACTTTTGTATGTAACATTATAATTGTTGAATTTCGAAAGTAGTTATGTGACATTTCCAATCATTTGAAACAACTCAAAAGAAATTTGATATTGAATTGACACATATTGGCTGCATGAAAGGAAGGTAACTCTTGATTGTTAAGACATGCATACCACAAAGAATTTTTTTAACTTGACAACAAAATGCTCACTTAGAGAAAACAAATTGCCATAATCACCATCACTGATACATGTAGAAATTCTAAGAATTTAGTAATCTTAGAATCATTATTTATTTCTCAATAATTGTCAGCCAAGGTGAGTCAAACAATCTCATTGTTTAACAAACTGTACATAGTTTTCTTGTTATCTTTGACACTGTGATATACAAAATAAAAATATAAAAATTTGAGTTTTGTATTGGCAACAGTTGGGTGTCACAACCAGAAATAAAAAAAAGTGGCATGCTTTTATATATTGTTTAATATTTAATATATTTATACAAAATACTACATTTTCTCTTACAGTAGGATGTAATTTACCAAATAGGAACAAGTTTCTATCATTTTGTAATTCAAACCATCCAAAGATTTAATTATTTTCACACAAAAATAAAACTGTTAATTGCGATAAATAGACACACAACTAGCAGATTTTTGTGTGTAAGAGAATTGAATACAACAATAACATGAACATTTTAACCATTATACATATGGTTTAATAATTGCAGTAAACAAATGTATGTATGAGATTCATATTTCCACATCAATAGTTTTTGCAAGACACATAAATATACATGATGGATAAAACACGGACAAAGCATGACAAAATTCAACACTCAATAATGAAACAGATGAAAATAACCTATCCCCTGATATCCATGTATTGCTATATACAGCAAGCCTTTTAAATGATGCACTTTCAGGCAAACTGGTTCCTGGGCCTAGTTCTGCAAGCTAATAGAATGATTTAAATCAGCCAATGGGAGTGCTATTAGATATACTTTTCATTTCCCGCTGTATGCTCCTTCTAAGCTCCCATGCAGCGTTTTATAGGATTTTTTCACAAGAGGTGTAAGTAGAGGTAAAACTGTTTGGCTGAAAACAGACAGGCTAACTAGCTATCAGTGATACAAGAATTGTGGGGCGATTGACATTAGGGAATAGATTAGAACATCAGGGATTGGGAAAGACATCTTTGACAATGGGCCATTTTCAGGGGTTTTGGCAAATTTCTGAATTTTTAAATGGGCCATTGCCTATCATATCAATAGTAAACTTCAAAATTTTAATAGGTCATTGTTTCATCCAATGTGCAAAATGGCCCATGGCCCCTGCCTTTCCTAATCACATGAACATAATGCATTGACATACAGTTGACATGCTCCAATCTATCCCCTGATATCAAACATTATTCTGTCCTCAAATGAATAATAAGTCAACTGATCATAGAAGTAAGCTTGTTATAATGTTACTTAAAATACATATTTGCACATTAATAACTTAAGCATTTGAACAAAAGCACAAACAAGTTAAACTAATTAAAATCGGCCTAGTTCTGAGGAAATGTATATTCATAATAGTAATTATACAGGGATATGAAATCCTCTATACTAGGTCTGATTGCACACCCGTAACTCGCATGTTTTTTACTAGTTTATTGCAGCAAAAATCAAGTTGTGAGCTGAAAAATCACATCATCTCACTTATAAGACCACTAGCAGTGATCATATTCAAAGCATGGTAAACAGGAGTTACTTGCCCCTAACTACTGATACCAAAGCTTTTGCTGGTGGCTTGTGATTGGTTAGCTGAGTTAACGTCAGAACATGCACAGGGCTCTGGTCGGACTCAGTGGAGAGGATACATATCGAAATAGCAACTTAGATGCTACTTAGAGTAAATATTTTGAAACCTTTTTTCCTTGGAGCTATGCCAATTTTAATCGGACACAAAATGTACTCTAAAATATTCTTTCAGATCTTTATATTGATCAAATCAAATAACAATCTTAAACAGTTGTATACAGCATTTAGTAAAATGTAACATTTAATGATTCACATATTGATTGAAAGAAAGAATGAAATACTAAAATGTGGTACAGGTTTAAATTTTCAATGCTAATAATGTAGCAAAATCTATTACTCAGTTTAAACTGTACAAAAACCTGTTTGCATCCACTTGAATATATACAAAAATATATGTTTTATCTATCACAGAATCTTCTCAGTTCATTCAGCAATAATATTCTTCATTTTCATGTAAGCCTGTAACAAACAAAAAATGACAGCATTAAAACTTCAAAAGTTCAATTTGATTATTTACAACCAACATAATGTCTTATTCATTAGAATATGCTTTATAAATATGATGGGTCAATGAGGATCAATAAATCCATGAATTAAAGTCCACATTAGCTATTTGGTCTATAGACAAGGTTTCAGCTTTCCTGGGCTTTTAATCTAAGATGATAGGTTTTTAGGGCTTGGACCCAGTTGTCCATATAAAGGATACCAGGGTCACCAGGTCATTCATACTCAAACAGGCATAAAATTATGGGCATGCAGCTATAATTTCATCAACAGCAATAGTAATACCAACCTGGAGTGGATCAACCAGGTCATGAGTGACCATGAACTCTTCAAGGTCATCTTCCACTTCGGTATGTTTACAAAGGTACATCTGCACCAACTGTCCGGCCTCTGCCATTCTGAAGATACAAAAGGCTCATAAAATATTTGTCATTATAATAAGTAAATATGAAATCAGAGCCTCAATTTCTTTTCTTTCAAAACAAAACACCAGCACAAGAATGCATCTGTTACTGTGAGGTGAAGTGATATGGGGTTTATCGTTACTTTCAAGAATATATCACGACTGCTAGCTTCAATTGCAGTGAGAAAGCCCACAACATGGTTATGTATTGTGGTGAAATCTGTGAGCATCGGCTGGAACTAGCGAACCATGGGTGGTACTGCGCTGGAATTCAGTGTAGCATTGCACTCAAACCTGACTGTGTGTAGAACAGTTCTCTACTGCAGATCCATGTGCGGGATTTGAATCACAGAGCTCCTGATCAAAAAGCAGAACGCGCTAACTCCCACAATCTCTCACCCCTCAAATCTATTACTGTGAATACCATATCTATGCACTAGCCATTCAAACTAGTGCATTTCTGAAAACTAGTCCAGCAAATTACAGAAATCAAAAGGAATCTGTTGATAATTTCATCTCAGTTTTATATTCTACTTTGGATTACAAGTCATTAAACTTTATTAACCAAGATTCTTTTCCAAAGATCTTAAATTTCTTGTGTCCATGGTTTTATGAAAGAATTAAAACCATAAAATAGCTATGCTATGTAACATTACGTCTCAGAAGTATTTTTGTTCAATATTGACAATGTTTTTAAACAATTCATGTATCATAATGGATTCCAGAAAATGCTTTAACTTAGAGCTGAGTGATATAGACTTGCTATACTTTTCTAGACCAGGTTGGTTGTTAAATGAATATTTTTGCTCTAAGGTCTGGATGAAAGACTAGGCTATGTACATTTTGGGAAGCCCGCGGTAGATCAAAGGGAACACTAGTATCTTTTAAATCAAACACGCATTTTGGGCCGGATGTGCTAAAAATAATCTCACTCCAGTGCACACTGCACCAACATTTTGAAGCAATTTGTGGTCCAGACAAAAGCACCTCTGGATAAATGCACCAATTGGATGCATAAGCTCCTTTTTCAGAGGGGATCAACTCAATTGCAGATTGGTGCCAATTTGCATTAAAACAGGTTTCAGAGAAAGTCGCTATGGAAAGATCAGTAATCAATTGGCTATCAATCAATCAGAAACTTATCCACTCTGAGAGCTTGCTGTTTAGGTATGACGATCAATCAATCAATGGACATTTCACGTGAATGTCGTACATTTAAATGTCAATGCAAGTCAGGAGAGATTCGGATAATGCAAAAAAACACTTGATCTCCATGCAATCCTTTACTGTCATGGCATGCTTGAATGACTTTTACAAAGATGGAATTGAAAGGCAGTTAGAATCTTTATATAAAACAGGTGGACTTTTTTTGCTGTTTTATTAATGAAATGCAGACTCCTTAGTTGATTCTATAGCAGAACAATTTTGCTTGGTTGTCATGAAACTTTTTGAAAAAATAATTACCTTAATGTGAATTTTCACCTAAATATGATTAGCATAAACTAAAAGTGAATGCAGCTGATAATGTGAAGAATTCAAGATAAGACTGATGAATGGTGAGGTGAGATGTTTTTAGTTTAACAACACTTTAAGAGTAGTTCACTTGCATCAAGGTTCCTAGTATCATTGCAGGAAGAAAGCCCTCAACACTTTTATGGCTATGCATTTCTGTGAAACCTACGGCTCTATCTAGCAAAGAATTGGATGTACTGGGCTAAAAATCAGTGTACCATTGTCAAAAGTTTCTAACTCAAGAGTTTTCTTGCAACGTCATAACATTGTTGTATCGTAATTTAGCAACAGAGATGATGTTGCCTTTAATGTAGAAGTGACGTCAAACCATTGTATATGACCTCATCTCCTCTGTGATATTTTCACTGATTTGAAAAAGTGATAACACACCCAGTGGCAGAGAACACTTTTTTAGAACTGAGAAAAAAGTAAAAAAAAGAGAGTAAAGTATCTCAACGCCAAGCACATAATATAATGCAGAAAGTCACCAGAAATCAGTAAATCAGTTACCTGTTATTTTCCACTGCAAAGGTGAGCATCCCGTCGATGTTATCCTGTTGGATCAGATAACTGATGAAGGCTGGCAGGTGGTGTTTGTCAATACTAGCATAGTCCTTACTGGCGTCTATCTCACTGTATAGGAATACTTCTATCTGTAACAGCCAGAAGTGATTCTTGGTGATGATGCTTTGCTTCAACTACACATTTCATGCAGAAAGTCTTCAGAAGTATAACAATTTATAACATAGCTGACTTTGAAGGTCATATGGCCCAGGGATCATGAAGCCAAGATGATCTTACAATGGAGTTTTCATAACACAGAACACATATTTTTTTTCTAACTAAATGAATAACATGCTGAGCATGAACAAATTTTGATTATTGAAACCTAAGATTCTCTTTTGTGATGTTAGGACAAAACTCATCTTAAACTCTTAGGAAGACAAAAGAAATTCTATGGATGAACAACTTTTTTTATATAACAGTAGTGCGGTTTCAGCAGTCCAAGTGAACCTACCCTTAATATTACCCGTTTCACTCCGATTTTAAGTCTAAAAAGGTCTAGAAGAGAGAGGGTCACATCAGCCGACCTTTCTGCGACCTATGACCCTTCAACATTATATGTGCGAAGGCAGATTATTGTGGCTTGGTAAAATGATTTCCTATCGGTCAATTCGATATGTGGGCTGACGCGACTCTCTACTAGACCTTTCTAGATTCAATATCGGAGTGAAACGGGTAATATTGGGGCTAGGTTTACTTAGACTGGAGGTTTCCGTATAGATCCTTATATGCTTGAACGGTACATCAACTCACCTGTATGGCGGAGTAGTTGTTGAGGCCGAGAGTGGTGAGGTGGTTGAGCTGGGTGAGGAGACCGTGAGGGGGTGAGGTGAGCACCTCCTGTATGTGAGAGGAGTAGGAAGGAGACATCAGGAGACATCCTACTGCACACAGCTCCAGCTCCAGGGCTCCGTACAGACAACTCAGGGCTGTCAGGTCCAGACCCGTCAACACAGGACATCTGGTGACAAACAAGAATCAATATGAACCACATAAAAAAGTTCGACCGTATTTGGGTGATGCAAACAGTTCCATGAACCCTTGTTTTGGGCATGATTGGTGATTTTCCAGAATGCTGTCAAACTCTGTAATATGGCACCAGGTTTGTTAATCAAAGTCCTGTGATCTTGAAATAAAGTTGAATGTCATAAGCCCTTTCTCTTATAATGATATAAATACAAACTCATCAAATTTTTAAAAGTAATTCCGTCAGAGGGATTGATGCTGCCGAATATTAGGCCTTATACTCTTTCTTTGTCAATTACACAGCAGCGGGTTATTACCCAGATGATAATGACTTTCTACTGAATAACAAGAGATTCAATTATTAAAGTGAGAACATCAGGACGATAGACAGTCCTGGTGAGAGAGAAGAGAACTTACCTGGAGAGAAGGTTGAAGTAGTACAAGGTATCCTTTATCTGGTCGTCATTCAGAGGAGCACAGACTGCAAGAGAGATTTAAAAGTCAAATGTTAAATACATCGCAGGGAGTAATAAAAACTACCACTGAACTACTTTTGGATATGCTTTCCAGAAAGAAAGTAGAGTTATTGGCTTTAAGATCAACTGACCTATGCCATAAGAAATCTGTCCTCATAGGTCCAGGAGCTATAATTGTCCTTAGGATCTTCCATGGGCAAACTTGCTTTCTTCTGGGTAATTGTTTCTTAACGGTACAGATTTGATCAGATTTAGATAGTTTCTATTTTGGTAAATATGTTTGGGACATATTTAGCAGACTGTTCATTGTTTAAAAACACCTCCAATATTATGAAGATCACTTTCACAGCTGACGAAAAAAAGCCTTGATGAAGAATTACTACTTGTGTGGGTAGTGGGGAGAAAAGATTGCAAAACCATTATTATGAAGCAGAGAACAGTAAGAAAGACCTTGATGAAGACAGACTACTATTTAAGGAGGGGGGGAGGGAGGGGGGGGGGGGGGGGGGGGGGGGGGGGGGGGGGGTGGAGAGAACAGCTTGCAAGTTCTGATTGATTGACCATGATGAAGACCTACCACTTTTGAGGGGGGTGAAGGGAACAGTATGAAGAGCTGATTGATTGACTGACCATGAAGACCTACCATTGGGGGGAAGTGGAGAGAACAACCTGCAAGAACTGATTGATTGATTGGCCATTATGAAGACCTACTTTTATTGAAGGGAAGTGGAGAGAACAGCCTGCAAGAACTGATTGATTGACCATGATGAAGACCTACCTTTATTGAGGGGGGTTGAGAGAACAGCCTGCCAGACCTTGATGAAGACCTATCTTTATTGAGAAGGAGAAAACAGCCTGCAAGGACTGATTGATTGATTGACCTCGATGAAGACCTACCTTTATTGAGGGGGGTTGAGAGAACAGCCTGCCACACCTTGATGAAGACCTACCTTTATTGAGGGGGGTAGAGAGAACAGCCTGCCAGATCTTGATGAAGACCTACCTTTATTGAGGGGGGTTGAGAGAACAGCCTGCCAGACCTTGATGAAGACCGGGACAGACCAGACCTCTTGCACTCCACACAGGTGAATGAGAACCTGCTCTAGCTCAGAAAGCTGAAAAATATTATGTATTGATTCTTTAAAAGCACAAATTGTATTGACTGTGTAATTTGTCATGCAAATGACTATTTGCTATTTCTAAGGTAGAAGACTAATATGTCAAGTATTTAGCCTTTAAGCTCAACAAGCCGACTGAAACAAGAATGATAAGTTCATGATTCTTTCTTATCACTAAAAAGAGCCATTGGTTTGATAGCTCACTGGTAGTGCGTAACTTAAATGCCTTGATTGGAAGACTAATATGTCAGTTATTATGGTTCTGCTTATTATTTTGCATACAGACATCATATTAACAAGTTATAATCCACAATAGTCAAGGTAAATCTACACCAACTTTCTGTATTTTATAACCTTGTGTTCTATTGGATTGGCTTACAGACTTGCACAGAAGCTCCAATAGCATTAATAACAGCTTCAAATATTTAAGCCTCAACAACTGAGCATCTTGTTTGAGGATGGTGCACAAAGTTGCAATTAAAGTGTAGAATTTACCATGCCCTGTGCCAGTAGCTGAGTGAGAATGTTGTTCCAGAGTTGAGTGTCGTAGATCTTGTAGTCCTGACACAGCGAGGCAACCAGCAACACACCCTGTAACCAACACATGTAGTGTAAAGAAAATATTCATATATATATATAATCTTTCAACATTTAGAATTATTAGAAAAATTGCAGTAAACTTTCAATGAAAATCTCCAACATCAAAGTGCTGTACATGTTGTTTTTGTTTTTTTTGCATTTTTATTTGATATCTAATCAGTCCCGATGATAAAATACATTGTTATTCATGAATAATTTTTAAATTAAAAATGTTTCTCAATTATTACTTACTGAATAATTGAACATTTTTATGAACTTGTGAATAGTATCAAACTCAATATCAATCACTTGTTTCAATTTTTTTCTGCACAGTTAGGTATTCTGTATTTATCTAACTTCTAGAACAAGTTGCTCACAGTTTTCTGGTGACTATGGTTCCTCCAGACGCCCATGATGAGTCCCTCCTTCTTACACTCCATGAAGGTGCGCACAGAGTGCTGGATGTGGAGTTTGTCTAGCTCAACCAGGTACCCCAGCGTCCGCATCAACTCACTGCAACACCATTTGATCAGATAATATAGAGCAGGTGTCATTTCAGGAACAAGAGCAAATTTTGAATAAGTTAAACTTTTCCAAAATAGAACTAAGTTTAACTCGGCACCAGACAACCTGTTTAGAAGCGCTTAAATGGGGGTAACAGCATGCAGATCCACTTAAGGATGCAGTGGTGGGGCCAACCAAATTGGAATAAACTAAGTGAAGGAGAGAAATTGTCCAAAACATATTGAGTTATCCGCAAAGATGCCAGATTGAAGATTGTTACATGTTTTGGAGTTGGTTGACTCCTTCAGCAGGTCCGATGAAGGAGTCAACTGATTCCAAAACATGATGAAAAAAATAAAAATGTCATAATTCAAATTTTTTCGTATTTGCCCAGTAACAGGCCCTCATTCTGCTGTTCATGTGTAACTTGGCCAATACAGCAGACTTCGGACCGGACAATCATTGAATCATCTTATCTCAAGTGTGATTTTACCTGAGTTCAAGAGCTGATTTGCCACTGAACTTGACAAGGTTTTCATCACTGACCATCTTCACGAGACACTGCAGCCCACGCACTCGACACTGGTTTGTGATCTCAGTGTCTGTATCCTGGGGAAATCATTCACAATAAACGTTACTCCAATTTGTTGAATCAATTAGGACCCTTTATATTTATATTATTCTAACAGAGACAAAATCAAAAACAAATTAAAAATTAGATGAAAGTATATGCTTAAGGGTGAATTTAAAATGTCAATAATTTAAGAAGTAAGATTAATGTAATATTATTCAAACACAATAGACCTATCAGAGAAAACCTTTAAAAAATAAGATTAAAACTATATGAAATAGAACGAAAAATTTTATTTGTGAAGATTGGTGGATAAACAATATTTAAAACAAACATACCTTACAAATAAAGTTGTAAACAAGCACAACACACTCCTCCAGTGGAATGTTCTTCATGATGTACATCACCCTGCAAATATCACATACATCAACATGAGTCATATTGTTAGATTTAGGATCTCACTTCCTGCAATAGTACAAATTCAGATATCATGTTCACAACAATCAAATGATGACATAGAGGTGCATACCAACTTTTGATTTCAGATTTTATTACAGGATAGTAGAAGTCCCAGTGAATTATAAGAGGAGAAATAGAAAAGATTTTTTATTTGTGTCAAAGCAATCTTATTTCACCTTTTCAGACTGTCATCATCATCATGGCGCTCTGTATCTTCACCCGCCAATTTGAGATTGTCGAAGTTGAATGTCATTGTCTGAAACAAGAAATATCTAATTTTGACAAGATATTTTACCAAAACCATTTTCTTCATAACAAAATAACATGGGTTAGATGACCTTACGTCAGAAACATACCATGCATTCAGACGGTGGCACAAAGAATATCCAGGCTAACTCGTAAATCATTAGAGACGATATTTTTACTATTTTATTCCTTAGAGCACACTGATTTTGATCAGAGGAACCAGGGTTACATGGGTTTTGGCCTTAAGGTGAATACATGGATACATATACGCTGATATAGCGGGATCCATCAAATAACTCACCACTTCAGCTTCCTGTTTAGCGTCCACAGAGGGCAGCCATTTCTTGATGAGTCCAAAACAGATGCTGTGAAGATCGAGCTCATTGACAGAACTGATCTCCGTCACCACTCCATGGATATCTACAAGACATAGAGTACATTGTTTAAAGTGCATCTAGAAATTGTTCATTTATTCATAAAGAATTTATTCAGACTCTATATTGGCGAATCTAGTTCAATGATACCCAATCATTGAAATCTATCATGTTTTATTTCAAGAAAAATCAAAAGCATTAGCCATTATTGTTTATGAACTTGTGCTCCTCAACTAGAATTGTTGTTGAAAAAAACCCTCCCATTATCAACTACTCAGGTCCCTATAGCCCCTTAGTTTCCATCACAGTAATAAAGTGCTAGCTGTCTGTTTTTAAACTCAAACTCAATTATTAACATCTTCCTTCTCTAAATAGTTAGGTAGATTGACACGTATAGTTCTCCGTTGAACAACCCTTGGTCAAGCCAAAGGTGCAGTATGTGAAAGGTAAGGGAAAATTGGACCAAAAGGTAATCCTGGTAAAGGCACCCAAAAAGCAGAAACATGTAAGATTTGTAAAAAAACTTTGCAGTGATATGAGGAACATTTCTCAACCCTTGCAAAAAATCTCTGCAGTGATAATTCCAGGATCAGAGATACATGAGGGACAACCCTCAACCATGGTAAAAAGTAGGGGACTGACATTTTACGCAGGGCAGAACAAAGATAATAGAAAAAAACATTTGAATCAATGCATCATTCCTACCAAAATTTGGGGAATCCTGCGATCCCAATGCCTGATTTTATCTTTATTTGTCTCTGCAGTTTCTGCAGGTACTAGGTTTTGTCAACTGCAGCATCACCAAATGGACCTCAAGCTCCTAGACATCAGAAAATCACTGGACATCAAGGATACAGCTGACATGAAATAAATCAGTTACAAAAACTCACTTGGTTTTTTGACTTCACAATCCCAGGAAGCTGTGATGCTGGAATGTTCGTACAGCTTAACGATCAACTCCTTGGGTTTGCTGCACAGCTGCAGTAGGTCCGGCTCGGTCAGGTCATTGAGGAAGAGGACTCTCTCCGTGGACAGTCGCTTGTATACCGTCGCAAACTTCACGTATGCTGCCTGCGCTTTGGTTCTCTGAGATTTCTTAAGAACAAAATCAATTATATATATACACATATATGCATAGATAATTCCAGAGGTTCAATATCATATCCTGTACCAGGCTGAGGTGAGGTGAATTGGGGTTAAACACCGCTTTCAAAGTATTTCACTAATATCACGGCTGCTAGTATCATTAAAGGGAGAAATCCTGCAACAATATTGTGGCTATGCATTGTGATGAAACCTGCTAGCACTTGCTGGAACTAGCAAACCATTCAGTGTAGCATTCCGTATCAGTCTGAAACCCCAATATCAGCCTAAGAAGACAGCCATGTTGAATGTCAAAGTACAAAGGGAGACAATTATGAAATCCTTGATGCACAATTAAACAGTGTTTGTCCTTGAAGATTGGTTGAAACATGGTTCTTGACGAAGGGTTTATCAAACTATCAAAATGTATGTATTTAAAAGAATATAATTGATAGCTGCAATAAAAACAACAAATACACATGAAATACGCAACATACCTGTTCTTCTCCACACGCCTGGAACCACTTCTCCGCAAACATGACACACCCCTTCAGTGCGATGACCTTCTCACCACCTGGCATTGAATAAAACATTGTTTTCCAATGGGATCAATCATACCTCTGTCATGGTGATACAATGAACAATGTTATGATAGCATTTACATCTCCATAATGCCGTGTTCTGGGTGCCTTGAAACAAACAGGTAGTCAGACTGTTTGAAAGTTTTGGTATTTCTTTAAAGATGCTATATGGCAACTTTCGGGATTCATGAAATAGTGATAACAATTTCACATGGACTCAACTTTAAATTTCTGAAATCGACCTAGAAACGGCTTAATTACGACTGTATAAATAACACCGCCTAATTAGGCCGGCGAACAGAATAAAATGCACTGAAGCGTGACGTGTTAGTAGGAGATGTGATAGGTACTAATGCACTAATGTACTAATGTATGGGTATGTGCGTATATGTATGTATTGTATACATGTACTAATCCACTAATGTACTAACGTATGGATGTATGTAGGTAGGTACTGTACGCATGTATTAATGGATGTATGTATGCTCGTAAGCCTGTATGTTTGTAAATATGTATTGATATGGATTATTGTGAGGTGTGTGTGTGGGTGTGTTTTATTTATTTATTTTTTTTCTCTTCATTTATATGTTTTACAGTGTTATAAGTGATCCTAATGTATTGTCTCTTGTAGCCTTTTGGCAGCTTTTACATTTTTAATGTATGCATTATTGAAATATTTTTGAATGTAAGGGATGAGACAAAAATAAACAATTTCTCTCTCTCTCTCTCTGTGATACCCCGTTGTGTGCCCTCGTTATGTAAAACAACAGAAGCTAACAGTACAGCTCGATGTTTAACCGTCGATTAAACACCCTAAACAACATCAAAACATCTCAAACCTTCAATAAATCGGTAGTTTATTTATTCAACTGGCAATTTGTATTGATGAAAATGTAAGACCCTGATTAAAAACGAAGGTGTGCGCATAATGCTACAGCATGAAGATGGTCTCACTTTGCGCAATGTTGTCATAAGACTGCACGTGAGAACCCGGAAGTATTTTCGTCAGAGACAATTGCTCACGTGTGAACCGTACGTTATATCTTCGTGCACAGTTGTTTGTTGTTATTGAAAATTACTTTAGTAGCACAGCAGAAAGGATGTTATTATACAATACTTTTTTTTGTACATTTAAATCAATTTGACATTTTGTAACAGGATAAAAATATATACGTTTTTCTTAGTTATTTAATTTAGTGATGGATAAGTTACAATATTCTCAATGAAAGGCATGTATTGGATGATGACTGATGTCTTGTTTAAAACATTATTTCACTGACAATCTTAATGTTTTCACTCTTGTACATAGAAGAGATATTTTTCACAACAATACCCGATACATGGCCCAACAAAATGAAGATTTATTAAATGAACCTTATTCAAAATAATTATCAGATAGAGCAAAAAAAGTATTCCTAATTTCAACAGCTTATAATTTACCAATCGGAGAAAAAAGGGACGTTAAGGAATACAATTGCTATTTGATGTTACCTAATTAGCTGATGTCATAAAATAGCCAGGTGTTGATGATTGTGCATTATATAACCTACCTGTTATAGTCATCATTTGATAGCTTTTAATTAGGAAACAGACAGGAAATACGATAGACAGTAAAGTAATTGTGTAATAAATGAGTATCTGATCTAAAGAAAGTAAATAACACCTGCAGACCAATGTCATTGTTTATTCAACCTTTTTACACAACGTTCAAATCTAAATGTGAGCATTGTAAATTCGGATTATTACCATAAATCAGCCAAAAACTTTGTGCTATGTTTTATATTTTACTAATCTCTTTTTTCTCTGCATGCCAAACTGTTCATTCAGTGAAAATGCGAGCTCGAAACAGAAAATCCGTGTAGTGATCGGAACATGTGAGTTCGATGTAGATTGTCACATTGCTTTGTTTGACCTAACACAGCGGGTCAATTTGGCGTGAAACGATCAATGTGATGGGAATTTGTCTACGGAAACTTCATCAGGAGATATTCAAGGACAGTTGACAGCAACACAATGATATGACATACTGTTAATCGCTTGGAAAAAGCAGAACTACGGATTTCGCCTATCATTTTCCATATAAGCAGACAAATGTTTCACCTACTGCCACGTCACTTCCGGTATCCGCTTCCCGTGGCCTCTCAGCCTTGTTTTGGTTTGTCGCTGGACAGCGACAAGCAGACGCCTTGTTACGCAATGTTTACTTAGCTGTAGCTTCATTGAGAAACTGTGTATCGTTGCTGTTTTGGCCATTTGTTTGCCGGGCCCCCTGATCTTATACCCGCGAGGATACGGTAATATTTATGTTATATAGTTATTTGACCAATATCTTATGAAAAATATATTTAAAAAAGGTTATACAGCGCCTCTTTAATTGTGGCATATGCCAGATTTTGGGAAAGAGATCTTTGATTTTTGGACATTTTCAGGATATCTGGCTGCATTTCTTTTTGCATTGCACTTAAAATTATGGTAAGCCTCAAAATATTGATGGGCCATTTTCTGGGTTTTAAGTCGTTAGCATTTCATTTGGGTCATTGCACTTAAATCTATAGCAAACTTCAATATCTTAATGGGTCAATTTTTCATCTAATGTGTAACAAGGCCCATGGCCCCTGCCTAACCTGATCCCTGCATAGGGGAAACAACTCAAGGAAAAGACAACATAATAAAAAGAAGATTTTCTGATTTCTTCTTTAAAAAGACACAGACATTACTTACACATGAGATTTTATTCTTTCTGAAACCAAATATAGAGATAATAATTCATATGATAGAATCATAACAATTCATATAATAGCATCATAATAAATCATAAAAGATCATACCCATGGGTAGCTCTTTAAAGAGCCAGTTGGCACATGCGATGCCCATCTCACAGTTGGACACGCTCATGAGGAGATCGTGGACCTTCTTCAGGAATATCTCACTGCTGTGGTTGAAGCTCCAGTCACAGCGACTCTTGTCCGTCGACTGCTTTAACGATTTTACATGGCGACGAACCATGTTCTGGATAGCCATCAGAGGGATCTGGTCTTCTGAGAGCTTGACAACAACAATATGACAACAATTTAATGCCATCACAGAAATTTGTTTTGCATCAGCACAAGGCTTAACAACAGTTGAACGATCCGATGAAATAATTATGTACATTGAACTAAGGATACTTTGGGCTTTCAGGAAGTCTTGTGTTAAGTGCAACAGAACCCTGATCATTTAATGCTTGTGGTTGTTTGACTGCCAATCAAATCTCTATTAAAGTAATCCAATCTATAGTAAAGTAGTCTTACTGAACTGTCAAAAGGAAGAACATAGTATTCATGTTAATGTATGTTTTGTGTTAATAAAAGAATCAGTAATAATATTTAAGCAATACCAAACAACTCTTACCTTCAATAATCTTGCTATTGGGAGCCAGATGGGAACAGATTCTTCTTCCAGTTCAGGAGCTGACAAATAATTAATTTCCAAATTATCACGATGTGTTTCTATAACTAGGTTTTACTTGCATGGATTTAACAGATTTTTACTTTGTCAAAAATTTAAAGGACAAACTGCCCTCATAATGAGTTAAAAGTAGTTATATTTTCTCACTTATTATTTTCCATGCATCTCCAAACACAAGGGGATGGAACGGAACTCTAGTTTTACTGGCAGCAGGTAGGGTGTCTAGAACTCCTGGTAGCTGTAAATATACAATGTTGGCGGGAGAAAATGAGTTAGTAAAATCTCATCAGATGAATTGAAACCCCGAAATAAACAAAAGGTACAGTTTTGCAATCTTTTTTCAATTCTGTGTATACAATTTTCACTTACCCGAGTTCATTTGGAAACAAATTCCCCTTAACAAAAGAATTTTTTTTAAATATCTATTATTTGGTTTGCATCCTAACTGTTTTGTTGTTGACATTTTGCCCCCCAAAATGCTAATAGTAAAATAAGTATTGATTTAAAGGATATAATTTGCTCACAATTACAGTAGATTCGAGTAACAACTTGTTTCAAATTGATATTGAGTCACATGTGAAAACAAATGTTCAAATTAAAAAGGAATCCATATCTTTTCTAAATTGATTCTTTGTCAGAAGTTTTAATAAAGTTTAATAGATTTCATAAACCAGTGAAAAGTAATATTAATTATTTTACAAATTCTTTCAAAGAGAGTCTTATCCTCAATGACAAATCATAAAGGTTCTTCAAAACAATGGATTAACTTGCAAGGATAAAATGTTATTGCACCAGAGCACATGAAATATTTATGACACTAATTATGCTTATTTTGTGCATTTTATACTTGAAATGAAT
Source organism: Steromphala cineraria (assembly GCA_916613615.1). Lineage (NCBI taxonomy): Eukaryota > Metazoa > Mollusca > Gastropoda > Trochida > Trochidae > Steromphala > Steromphala cineraria. Next base: position 41,556,040 of record OU744724.1, on the reverse strand, counting down.
ACCTCTTCTCTCTCTCCCTCTCCTTTATACTGCTGCTCGTACTCTGACGGTGGATACCTCCGAGTGTAGACGTTGACATAATCAAGCAGCTCTAGACCCTGTCATCACAAGAGTGTCAAACTCAAGAGTCACAGAATTTGATTCATAATAAGATCCCAAATAAGATATGTCTTTAGTCATTAAAAAACCATAAATTTTTCTGATTTCATTGAACTGTAACATATATTCATATTTCCACAAATATTTTGATCGTCTATGCGCTAGAGTCATAAAATTCTTAATTACCAATTATTCAAAGAAGCAGATAATTCCACATTTTAAAATTTACTTTGATATGAATTCTTTACACTACCTTGAGAGCCATTGGATTGTCAAATCTTTGAACTTCTTCCAAAAGAAACCGTATAGTCTCATAGTCATAAGGGTTGCACTGAAAAATAATCCAAAAAAATTCAGAACATATCTTTATGAGAGGATCTCATCTCCAAAATGTCACAATGTTGAAATATATCTAATAATTACACCTTTACCATATTGGGCAATTTAATCTGATGTAAAGTATTAAATATATCCGTATCATGTCTTCAAAAAGTCGTTTTCTCAGAAAATTCTAAAACACTATATGAAAGATACTAGTATACAGGGTTCCTACACTCGAAAGTAACGCTATTTCCATAACTTCAAATGTGCAAACATGAAGCCATCAAATTTGGGAAAATCAAGAAAATTTAAGAAAATAAAAGAAAATGAATGGATATTCAACATAATCATAGAAGCATGCACCTAAAATAAACATGGGTATATGACCAGTCACACAATATAGCATTGACTCAAATTATAATAAATTTCTCTGGGGTTAAAAATAATACAAAGTAAATTAATAACATTAAATACCTGTTTGAGAAGCTTGTTAAGTTCTATCTCAAGTTGATCTGATTCCCTAATCTCTCTGATTGCAACCCTCGCCTTGTTTGCCCGACACCGCCGCTGAGAGAGGTTATCTGCCCCTTCCCATAGAGGCATGTCCACCGATAGTACATGTTGGATGTAGATCATTAAACCCTCGCTCACCTCCAGGTCGAAGTCTCTGACAAAATGACCAATGAAGATACATGAGATATGAAATACATGCACTTATATTCAACTCCTCCTCAAAGTATTACTAACAATTTCTGTCTTCATCAGGAAGTGGACAGGTAACAATAACCTTTAACCTTTTTATTGTTCTTGATGTTTAAATTTTTCAAAACCATTTTTCTACTTAGTTGCTTTATTAAATCAATAAATATGCAAACTGGTATTTATTTTGCCTCCAAAAAATGAAATCTCTCATTTTATTTTTGTGAATTCTTATACAATCTAAAACTTATAGAATAATTGTTTACATCAGCTTTTGATAAACATGTTAATTTTTCTACAAAGTGCCTTTTCAAAGCATTATTTTGACTATCAAGATACAGTTATAAACATTTTTGAAACTATGACAAACTTTTTATTCAAGATACATAAGGGTGAAGTACAGTATAAATCGAAAATGAATAAGAAATGTAAAAATGTAAGTTAACACATACTTGCAGTACTCTTTGATCATGTTAACATTATAGTGAAAGTTAACACATACTTGCAGTACTCCTTGATCATGTTAACATCAGCTGCATCATTCTGTGCTATTGTCTTCAGAATCTTCAACCGTTCTTTTGATGTTCCTTGAAATGCCAGCTTGAAATCAATCTACAAGATAGTGAAAAAGGATTTGAGAAAAAAATATTCTGAATGCCAGTTGAAATGTAACTATAAGACGGAAGGAACTGCAAGAGATGTCAAAAATGGCAGTTTGGAAACAATCTAAAACACATCTAAATAAGAGATTGAGAAGAGCTTTTAAAAATAGATGCATTTCTATGTCAGTTAATAGTTTTTTTCTTAGGAAAAGTCAAAAAGTGTTAATAATTTGTTTAAGTAGTAATATAGATGTGAAGATGTACCTTGTGAAATCGAAATCAAGTTCTAAATTGACTTGAGGAATTGCAATATAAAAAGACAAATAAGAGAAAAAAGATCAGTGTTTTCTTTAACAAAAGAAAGATGGTGAAATTAAAAAGATCATTGTGCTTCCTATACTATGAAATTCAAGATTACCAGTAACACATATATTATCTACAGTTATTCATTTTTACAAATATCTGAAATGATAAGATAAAAGATGAAAGTTGAATGTATAATACAACTTAAAACAATTATTAGTCAATTTATTATAAGTCAACCAAAATGAAACGACCTTCACCTTAATCTTACTGAGTCTGTGCCCCCAGGTGGCGCTGGTTTCAAGAGTCTCGCACATGTTCGTCACCTTCGCTTCCTTCAGTAAGTGACCGACTGCACGGCCAACCTTTGACAGTGCCTGTAAAAAATACAGTTAAGAGATACACAATCAACTGTAGTACAATATTCTGGCATTGGTAAGGGCTGTCTCAGGATATGTCAGGGTGTAATATAGTAATACAGAAAAATAGAGCCATTGGCTCTGTAGCTTATCAGGCTTCATCATCAATTATGCTTTAGAGTGTGGCCAATGTGATTCCCCCGTTGTTGGGGCACAGGGTCACCATAAAATTAAGTATATAGGCGACAAGTTTCAGCTTTCTAGGCCTTACACTTCAGGAGGAGAAGATGAAAATAGATTTGAAGGACGCTCCTGTTGCCTTTATTAGGGGTCACAGGGCCACCAAAGCTACAATTTATAATCCTCACTAGTCAAAGAATCTGTACACAAAGTTTCAGCTTTCTAGGCCTCATGGTTCTGGAGAAAAAGATGAAAATAGGTTTTTAGGGCGTGGCATATGTGGCCCTTATTAGGGGTCACAGGGCCACCAAAGCTACAATTTAAGATCCTCACTAGTCAAGGAGTATGTACACAAAGTTTCAGCTTTCTAGGCCTCATGGTTCTCGAGAAGAAGATGAAAATAGGTTTTTAGGGCGTGGCCCCTGTGGCCCTTATTAGGGGTCACAGGGCCACCAAAGCTACAATTTATAATTCTCACTAGCCAAGGAGTCTGTACACCAAGTTTCAGCTTTCTAGGCCTTATGGTTCTGGAGAAGAAGTCGAAATTCCACAAAGTTTACGGACGGACGCCGTACACCATGCCATACCATAAGCCCATCGGGCCTTACAGGCCAGATGAGCTAAAAATACATCTGTGAAAAACAAACATGAGTTTCTAGCAGAATCATAATTCAAAAACATGGGTGACTCTCTAGCACTAGATAGGCAAGCAATTAATAGCTGCTATTTTTTCTCAGTATAAAAGAATACCCTCTTCCTCAGGCTTTCAGTCTAAAGAATGCCCCTACCCTTGGTATCAGGCTGAAGCCCTCCCCTATGGCCAATTCCCCAGGCAGTATGCTTTCTTTTGATGCAAGCCCTCATGATCAGTCTTTCTCTTTAACATGCCAAATCATAACTTTAATATTTTAAGGATGGCTGAGTGCTGTTCTAGAACACGTCAAGTAAAAGCACTACTCAAAACAAGTTAAGAACACTCAAGTAGTAATATTATTTGCCCTGACTTTAAACTACAGCAGCTCAAAGAGAAATGTTTTGTTTTATGTTTTGATCATACCCACATGCATACCTGACATTGGGCTCCTGAATTTTAAACTTTACGACTTTTTGACCACTGCCTTATTTCTGACACCAAAGTGCGATACAGAAACTGCATCACAGGCAGAATTTGATTCAAATATGTCTGTAAGATAGTGGTTTTTCGTAGAATACATAACTGTAACCCTGCGCTGAGATGTTAAGTAAATAGGGAACACTATAGGGCAAACTGACCGAGGTTCGGACAGTGTTTCGATCCAAATACCTTGACAGTTTGTTTTATGAATATGAGGTTGTGAATATGTTTTAAAATGGTAGCAAGGTCGGGAAATGTGTTCATTTTAAAAGTTTGGACCACTAGTTCACTTCTGGAGTTCAATAAAATCAAATTACAGCAGTTTTTAAGGAGAATATCAATTCGCCCAAGGTTCGGACACTTTTAACCTTGGTTCGGACGGGGTCGCCCGAACTTCGGACAGTTGCTTTCACCTTCACCACATAGGCCTAAAGCATATTCCAGCTATTAATGTCTGTCCCAATCCCTTAGTTACCCATTAAATAGCACACAGGCTTAATATATTCATCAAAATGTTTTCTATTATCACAAAACTTGTATAAAGTCACCTTTGTACAATAATATAACATTATTTCGCAAATGTGAATCAATATTTTAATTACACACGGCATTCTTTCCGATGATAAATATCCGGCAACTCCCGCTTTCGTAGCTTGAATTTGATGACGTCACAATGGCATTTGCAAGCTCTGACGCAAAAACATTGTACAAACTAAACCAAATGTTTCCAAAGTAAAATGTTTTGTCATTTATGTTGCTAGAATATTTCTTTTTGTTTCCTTGACACTTTTTTGGGCAGTTTTTAAATGCTACAAATTTCTATAAAGATAATTATTAAGTGTCCGAACCATGGTCAGAACTGTCCGAACCAAGGTCATTTTGACATATTTTTGAAAATCTCGATATTTTCTATCAAAATCACTTCAAATTGCAAATATCAATAACAGTTTGATTGAATAGAAGTTTCTCTTTCAACATAAATATAATCTATTATGTTTTGGCGCTCCCTACTTTTCCTCAACTTTGAGTAAACATTTACATGCAAACAAATATTTTGCCAATTTCTTCCGTGAATCGGTAAATTGTCCCTATTTTAAAAACTTCTTTGATAAATATGTCAGATGATAAAATGTTATATGAAAGGAATAGATAACAAAACAGATTGAAAAGAAACAGTTTGAAACATATGGATTGCAAAAACTAATAATATAAATGCGTCAGCTCCTAATCAAAAGTGTCCGACGTTCGGGCGACCTCGGGTGGTGTCCGGACCTCGGTCAGTTTGCCCTACACGTTTTCCTTAGATTCTTTTGAGTATTATACAATGTAAACATAAAAGGTAATGCAAGACAAACCATGAGTTTCTTGTAGTTGTGCCCGGAGGAGGAGAGAAGTTTCTTGAGAGACTCCAGCACGGCCTGGTGAGACTGACTCAGGATGTAGGACAGAGCAAGCTTGTGGTCCACGTTCACTGAGTTGAACACCTACACGTACACGCAATGAAATGGATAATCTTGCTAAAATTGAATATTAACTGGCTCAACACATAAGTGAAATTCCAAGGAACCATGACAAATCATTACTTCTCTGAAGCATTCTACTGTAAGCATTACATGTACATGGAATCAAATTCTACTATTTCAGTGTTTAATACACATTCTACTATGACATTTGAAAATCCTTGAATTCCATTGGTTTATTTTTATGGTCGAACAAAAAATTTAAAACAAGATTTTTATGGCGGACAATTCACTATGTTTTTATACACATCATTGTACAATGCATACATTTAAATAAGTAGAGTTTGATTCACATCAATATCATGCATGTTTATGTCCAGAAAATAGAGTGATTAAAACGACAGTCTAACTGTAGATCTAGAAGCAAACTCAACGAATTTTGGTTTGGCGATGTCAACAGTGATGTCATAAGCAAAAGACATTATGACGTCACAGTGTTGACCACAGAACAATTGTAGAATGCGGTAGAAAAGAAATGACATTAAAAACGCTTTAAAAACTTGATGGTAGAATCGAGATATGACATCAACAGGTAGTGAATAGACGTTCGATCACAAAAATTAAACAACACAGTAGGTTTATCTCCTAATTATGCATTGTTGACACATGGAATGCTGGCCTTACCTTGGTAAGAATTCCGTATGTAAGATCATGCTGTACGGGTGCTGCCTTCTTGCGTGCACTTTCCAGTTGTCCCAGCACTGTGTCTAGGGTCTGGTTTATCTGCAGAGGAGATGCATCTTGACAAGTTATACAATCGTAACTAAAATATATTTCAAAATGAACTTTCACCCATTGAAATTAATTGCACAATTACCTTCCTGTATGATGTGCAATAAAGTGAACAATTTCGACGTATGAATAGTCGAAGTACAGATTGTGGATATAAATTCAAGAAACCAATACATGATCATTGATAAGAGTTCATCTTATTTGAACATGAACGTAGAACAAAATGCATAAAGCCTCAGAACTCTATCCAATTTGAAATCAAATAAACATAGTCTGTTGACTCCTTAAAGAACTCCCATTAAACTTTCTTCTTTATCTCCTGACTCTTCACTCATAGCTCCTTTGAGAAGATCTCAGTCCTTAAACAAGGCACTGTACAAGTTCATTATTATAATAATTGAAACAATGTCCCTTAAAGGGGCAGTAGCACGTTTTTAGAGGGAATATAGGGTGATGTCAGAAAAATGAAAATTAATGGTTCCAATTGAAAGACAATGTATTTAAAGTAAATGGAACATTAATTATTCAAATAGATAACGTAAAGTTTAGCCATGCGGTTCCCTTTTCTTACAAAACATGAATTAAAGGTGTTCACATAAAAATGGCCGCCAATGTATTGTATGCGAATCTTCATACTTTGTCCTCTGATTATGGATGATTGGCACGTTTAATGAGAATTTTGACACTGCCAAAATAGTACATTTAGCATTAGCTTGCAATATTCAGTGACAATTATAAAAAATAAAATTATCGAAAAACGTGCTACTGCCCCTTTAATGAGAGTATGTTTTCTATTAATTAATAAGAATATCTACTTTATATTGATCACTCGCTACTGCTTGGAAACAAGGGATACAAATTTTCTATCAGGACTATTGTGGCTTGACTGTTAACTGTTTTAACAAATTTTCAAGCATTTCTGATTACTCTTACCTGAGAAGAGATGCCCATGTCGAACTGTGTGACGTACTGGGAGACTGAGGACAGCATGTGAGCAGTGAACTGGTAGGCAAGTTCCAGGTGTGAGTTCTCCTTCAAGTGACTCATCAGGGGCATCAGTCCCCCGGCCATCTCCTGGACTACTGTGGGTCGTAACGTAGCAGCCATGTTGTCCTGTGAGTCTGAATCTGGGGAGTAAGAGGGGATCTGAGTTATTATCTTAGTTTTGAAAAACATACTTCTGGGAAAGGCATCAGCCAACCTGCCGTCTCTTGGACCACTTTGGGTTGTAACATAGCAGACAACTGTCCTGTGAGTCTGGATCTGAAGATTCAAAGGAGTTTGGGGTGATTACATATTCATTATATGGCATCAGTTCCCCGGCCATCTCCTGAACCATTGTCGGTCGTAATGTGGCAGCCATGCTGTCCTGTGAGTCAGAGGGTTTGGGGTTAAAATGTTATATTCGAAAACATATTTATTTTATGGTATCAGTCCCCCCGCCATCTCCTGGACAAATGTGGGCCTTAACATGGCAACCCTGCTGTCCTGTAAATCTGAATCCTGTGAGTCAGAGGTTAAAACACATTCTTTATATGGCATCAGTCTCTCGGCAATCTCATAAGACCACTATAGGCCATAAAGTGGCAGCCGTGCTGTCCTGTGAATCTGAATCTTGGGAGTCAAGAGGGTTTTGGTTAAAACATATTTATTATATGGCATCAGCCTCCCTGCTATCTTCTAGACCACTGTCGGTCGTAACATGGCAGACATGCTGACTTTTGAGCCTGAATCTGAGAGCTTGTTATGTTATTGTTTGAAACATATTCATTATTTGGCAGGGTTTGAGGTTAAAATGTAATTTTTGAAAACATATTTATCATATGACATCAGTCCCCCTGCCACTGTGGGTTGTAAATTAGCAGCCATACTGTCCTGTGAGTCTGAATCTGGGAAGTCAAAGTAGATCACATTTATTATGTTAATTTTGAAAGTATATTCATTATATGGCATCAGCTCCAATATGTAGGAATCATCAGGCAGCTAGCTGTCCACAGAGTTGTAATCTTTGAAATAGTAGGAATTTTGGTTACCGTATGTTGAAATTTAAAAAATATTGGCAAGTGTCATTATAAATAGTCCAGAGAATGATCACTTATAAACTCAGAAGATCAGGTATGAAATCATAGAGGATACTAAGCAACCCTCCAATTTTTTGCTAATCCAGTTAACAATTAATGATAAACAAGGTAAAGAAACTTTGGTATAAAATAACACTGTTAGATCCAAGTTACCCACTGTTTGAATACATAATCTATACAATCTACTACGTTATGTTGAAGTACTTAGATGTTGTGTTAAAGCAAGACACCTTCAAGCTTGTCATACAAGCAGATGGGAAGTTGTGGTCTAGTCACAAAAAGCCAAAAGAATCAAAAGGCCTTTACTGGTTTGTTTTTGTCAATCCTTTGATTACAAAAGAAATTATGAAAGTTTTAACATGACTACCTGGTACAAAAGAAGGATGAGCAAGCAGATAGTTGACAGTGAGAGGCAGCACGACGCTCGAGTTCATCACGAGGGCTTCTTCCTTGAACATCGGCGAGAGGTTCCACGTGTCCAGCGTCTCCTTGGATAACGCCTGTTGACTCACCCCGGTCTTGCTGTCTGGACTCTGTAGCCAACATCATCAACACATAACTTGATAATATTAAATCATGGTTTTGACACCTAAATGCACTAAAGTGTTTTTCTAAATTCATTACTCTACTACAGTCTCTGTTAAAAATAGTATTATTGTTAACTTGCTCTTGTACCACTGTAAGTATTTTGGGCTAATAGATTAAGTGATTTATTTATTTTAATCAATATTTAAAGAAATCCTGTATTGCCGTTGAATGACATCAGCTTGAAATGTAGTCATCCTTAAAAAATAATAATTCTTTTTGTCAATTCAAAGCCTTGAAAAAAGTTTATCAGATAATGTGCTGTTGGACAGACGTTAATTCTTCATATTACCTTAACTTGGCAAGACAACTAAAACTAACATCAGTGTCATGTGATAAAGTTTGAACAGCTCCTTGTAAGGCTGCTACAGTCTTTCATTAAAACTCACTTGCATTAACCCTTAATCACAGAATCACAACTATTCTTGATTCTGTTTTGACCGGGTACCCACCTGTACAGATAGTGAGTACTCTCCAACCTCACACTGCCTGCTGACCGTCTGACAGAGGGACAGAGCTCGGAAGAGATCCAAACATATTCCTAGGCTCTCTGAAACATTCAGTAAGCATTCTTGATGCTATGTATTCAAGAAACAAAAAAAATTGCAGAAATGGGAACTAACATATTACAAATTCATGATTGTCAAAAATCGATCAAATCCAGAATAAACAAAAAGTGACAAATCTAAAGAAAACACTTTTCTCTGAAATTAGTTCATAATCCATAGTCATAGATAACATCTAAACTACATCAAAAGTCATTTACTTTTCCAGTTATTCTATCATTTAGGAAACAATTAAGGATGCACTGGTGGACAGCTTTATAACCCAACTACTTCATTTCAGATATTTAATTTTTAGAAGATTTACTTATCATGAACGTACCCGTTTTACACATAGTGAGAGCAAGCCCCGCCAGTTCATGAGCGTTATAAGCCAAGTCTCTGAGTTTTCCGGCGCCGTCCACGCTTGTGTCTTCAGACTTGCAGAGCCTCATGAAAGACAGCGCCACCTTATACAGAGTCTCCGCGGTGGTACTACATGGCTCACTCTCCAGCAGTTTGCTGGGAAACATAGAACAAGGTTACCTGATTAACTGGCAACTACAGAAAACTAAATTGTATGTCTTGAAAAAGCCTTTTTGTTGATATAAAGTGCAAAGAAAGTAGATGCAAGTTCGACAGTTGATGATGATGTCAGATGACAGATTATTTAGAGTTTCATCATAGACATTTTATCTCAATGTCACTTAGACATGTCCTTCAAAGACTTTATATGTCAATAGTCTAATATTCCCATATTTACCACAATAATTTAAACAAACAAAACTACAACGGACTAAATTTTCATTTTAGTAGAAAAATATCTGTACCATTTGCAGGAATAGAATTTAGCACTAGTCTGGTGACCCACGTCAATCAGAAATGAAGTTGGACTAGTAAAGTAATGATTGGTGGCCAAAGGACAAGTTTAATTTTGTGACAATATGATCATAAAGATGAAGTTAAAAACCTGAAAGGTATTTGGGTTGGAACTTATTTAAGTTGCACTAAATTGTTATTAACATTATGGCCAAATAGCTAGCACTTTTATTAAGTAAGTTTATTAGTTTTCATTCCTATTATGCATGTGTATACACATGTTTGACATGCCATCATCAATAAACAACTAGAAAGTATTTTTACCCGTAAAAACAGATGTCTCCCCCTTCCTCCAAACCTCTAAACAATACTATCATAACTTGAATAAATAACCTCCACAACACAACTCCACAATTGTAGCAAACAAAATATTCAAAATTCGAAATGATTTGATGCTGAAACCCTTGAAGAAGACTAAGTCCAAATTGTTGCCATGGAAATAAAAAACTTTTTTTTTTTTAAATCTATAACCTCCAAAAGGCACATCTACATGAGCTGTTTTGAGTGGCATTCTAGAAGTTGATGGTATAAGGAAAACAAGAGTAATTCTAGGGATGAACAACTTCTTTATTGGATGGTGGCGACGTTTCGGTATAGATTCTTATACCGTTATCAAGCATATGGTGAATCAAGCGTTATCAAGCATATGGCACATCTACATGATATGGAGAGACAGTATACCAAGATTGGTCACATAGTTTTAGAGATATGCTTCGGAAACGAAATGGGAACGCTGACGCCGACGCCGACGGGAACTCAGCTAAAACCAATATGTCTCCCGACCCTTCGGGGGGAGACATAAATATGTGAAATGTAATTCATAAATTAATAAAATAATAAAAATTTCGGTAGAACTGAAGTCCTGTTCTGAAAAATAGAGTAACTGTACCTGCAGTGTTTGACGGCTGTCTCAATGTCCCCGGTCTCGGAGGCTTTGATGGCCAACTGACCATGCAACTGGACAAGGGGCACCTTCAGTAAACTGGCCAGTCTGTCAACAAATAAGTCTTAACTTCATATCGGGCTATTTTTTGTGGAAACAAAATCCAGGAGGACATCTCAATTTATGCATGTAATGTTTGTTGAACATGATTATATCATAACCCAGTTGAAACATGTTACTCAGGATAATATTTCTGTTGAATCATATTCAACAATTTGAAAGAGAAGAGAGCACATACAATGGAAAATACAATGAGAACTGCAGCCACTCATCAGTTATAAGAGTGAAACTCAAATCTGGGGAGGCGCTTGTCCAGTTGGCTTCAGGAGGTAACAAGCTGTTTACTACGTGTTAATGTGGTTAAACATAAATAAAGCAAAAATAAGAGTGAAAAGGTTAGCTATGGCATTACAAAGCACTGTTTTTAAGTCTAAAAAGTCTGTTTAAATTGTTCTTGAATTGCAAATTATCGGTAAGTCTATGAAAATTACATCAGTGCGAAGAGACTTTTGGCCACTTCGCTTTGTCCAATTTCAACTGGCCAATTCTTGATATACATATTATCGAAGTTGGTAGAGGATATGGTATGACAATGTACAGTATATTGGAGTGATGGGGAAAGACTATAATGGCATTAATTATAAACCAAATTTATTCACAAGTAACATCAATTTCCAGTATAGAATAAATGATTAAACAACAAAGCAAAAATTCATACACACCTGTAAACCTTTGGATAGTTTACTCCACCCTATAAGATAATGAAGATTCGTATCAAATTTTAGAATATTGGATTGATACATGTATATATCAGTGAAAGCTACATTGTTTGCGTCAAAATTGTACCAGATATTTTGGTAAGAAAAAAAAAAAATTTAACATCTCAATCTAAAAAATTCCAAGATAAAGCAAAAATATTTCAATGGGAAACATGCAATTAATGAGAGTAGCAAGATATTTTGGATAACAACTTCCTTATTTCTGAAAATCAAGATAATATATGCATTAGGGTTATTGCATAAACCTTTTTGTTATCCCTCTCATTTGATGAAGTATTACTCCAAAACATGATTTTACAATAAAGAAGTTGTTATCAAGAATATCTATCAAAGTCACTTATAAATTTCCTTCAAAGGCAAAATGTAATACATGAATAAACAATTTATCAACTAATAGATATAGATTGAAAAGATTAATTGTCAATGTACCTGTGACGTGAAGGATTTCATCAGGTATGAGATAAGAATTGCCTCCCTTGATCTGCGACATTGATACTCCGTCATGCTCAAATACTTCCCATATTCAATCTGTAAAAGAACAATATTGACGACTCTGTAGCAGGGTATAACAAGCATATCCAAGCAGAAGCCAAGACCTCAACAATATTAAGTTCTGGTTCTTATTTTAGTAATCTTTACAGTATTGCCATTAAATATTTTTTGACTTGTAGATCTACAAACTTACATCCTGAAAACATAAGCTACACTTTCATATTGAGTCTAGCTAGATGCAGTAACAGGTTGTGTCAGCCGATCTATCAAATTGACCAATCAAAGCTCGTCTTACTAAGCCGAAATAGTCTGCATTCACACAGAGAACGTTCAAAATTTCAAACTTACCAATAATACAATAGTTGTTGCTTTATAGTTGGATAAATCCATTTGGCCATCATGTTTGATTGAAGGGTCATAGTTGCCATCGGCTGACGTGACCTGTTACTGAATCTGGTTAGGGTCAATATAGGAGTGTTGCGAGTATCATTGTGGCAAGGTTTACTTAGAATGCTGGAGAGGACAAATATAGGTGAGGTGATGTGATGTTGGGTTTGAAGCTGCTTTCAAGATTATTTCCGTTATTTTGGGGCTGCTAGTATTATTGCAGGGAGAAAGCCTGCAACACCATGTGGATATGCATAGCGGTGAAACCTTCGAGCAACGGCTGAAACTAGTGAACCATGAGTGGTACTGCGCTGAAACTCAGGGTAGCATTGCACCCAAACCTTACTGCGTGTAGAACAGTTCTCAACTGCAAAGTTGCCGAGCCCCTGGCGGGATTCGAACCAGAGACCTCTTTATCCGAAAAACAAATATAGATTAAGGTCAAAGGGCACACCTGAAGAGAAAGGAGCGCAGACATCTCCTCATACAACATCCTCATCTCCTCGTAGATGTCACTGTTCACATCGTCCAGTGGGTCTGCGCAACAAAATCATATCTGTATAATACTGACATTTAACACACAACACATGCCATTTACATAGTGAACAAATTCAACATTGTTACAGTGTTCCAAGGTGATCAGCTAAGGAGGTCATTTTGGCAGATGGATCCCTTTGCAATAGAGTAAGTGTCCTACATCTTATACTATTTAGGAGTCCAAGCCAAAAGGGTTGGCAAATGTCCCCCAGAACAACACTGATATATTTAGGATCACATTATTTACAATTTAGTACAAATTCTTTTACAAAAGGTAAAGTTAAACAATCAACATTTCAGAGACCCAAATTTGGCTTGTAAGGTACCACTGATACTACAAATACATGACATTAAATTTCCTTAACATAGTGGATCTTTTACGTATTTGTAAAATAAGAATACCAGTCCTCACCTTGAAGCAGAAGACGAGCTGTGCTGACCGCAGCCTCTGTGAACAACTTCTTCTGCTCTGTGTCTGACTGGAATATTCATCATTGGTTAAAAGTTAAGAGAGAGTTTAAGTTTCCTTATACAACAATCTCTATAACTTGAAGGGTATAGCTTTTTGAAAGTGTAAGCTTCAACATTTTGATGCCATGCCATGCTCTGTGGTTGCCGAGTACCAGAATTTGTGTATTTACTATATAATGAGGACAATAAAGGATTATCACCATTATTATTGATCCATCTTTAACATTTATAAAATCCCTTTCAAATGAATTGTTGCTCGTAGCTACCGTCAATACTCTACAATCATCTCACAGGTAAATATAAATCTTCATCTTCAAACTGGATAGTCTGTGAGTTTGATTCCTTACCCAACAGTGAGAGGCTGTCAACTTGGACATTAGATATAGTGGCAATTCACTACAAAAATATGTAAAGACTCCCTAGTTAGTTTACAGATATTAAATTTGGTTTTACCTGCTATTATTTAAGGGCGGCATTTTGTGTGTGGAAAACTCTGTTTTGAGAATTTATGGTACATATTATAATACAGTAGAACATCGATATAGCGAACTCTGATATAGCGAACAAATTTTCAAGTCCCTTCCCTATATAATATCATTAAAATCATATGTGTATAACGAACACCGGATATAGCGAACTAAATTCTTTGGTCCATTTGAGTTCGTTATATCCGAGTTCTACTGTATATGTGTAGTGCCTTGACAAAGATTTCCATCATGGATATGAGCATTTCATAATTATGCTCTATCAATTACATATATCTCCTATACATATATCATTAGTTATGGAATGGTAGATATGTGTCATAGTCAAGTGTAGAGATCATCTTTCAACAACCAACCTCTAAGTCGTGGAAATCTGTGTTGAGTTTGACCTGAGCAAGCAAGATGATGCGTCTGCCACAATTCAGGGAAAGGTCAGGGGTCAAGGTCTTCAGAAGGTCAAAATAATCGTGGAGCTGAAATCAAAATAAAAAGGGCTTGGCTCCATCATCATCTGTTTTGCACTACAGTTTGGTCTATCATTATCATTAAACAGAAAATTTTGAAAAATGGCAACTTTGAACTTGTCTGAAACAATGCAACATTAAGGGAAATAATAAGAGAAATAAAATGATCAACAAAATTAAAATGATAAACCTGAGTGTATCTTGTCTGCCAATCATGGAATGTCATTGTTTGAACAAAAGAAATCAAAATAAAACTTTAAAAAAATCCTTACATCCTTATCTATTGAAAAAAGTTCTCATCAAGAGAAGACAAAAATCATTCTCATACATTAATGATCATAATAACTTCCCATACTGCAACTGCCACCCACCCTGTTGTTGACAATGAGCCAGCGAAGTCTGAAGAAGTAAAGATCTGGGTCAAGTCTCATCTCGTAGGCCCTGATGAGTTGTAATGCGTCACTCAGACAGCTCGGCATATCTCTCGCTAGGATGTGGTACATCATTTGCTACAAAAATATTTATATGGATTCATTACTAGCCTCTTGGAGGTAATATTTGTTTATGAGCTGAGGTAAGGTGATGTGGGTATCATCGTGGCTTTCAAGAGTATTTCACTTATATCGCGGCTGCTAGTATTTTTGCAGGGAGAAAGCCTGCAACACTATTGTGGCTATGCATTGCGGCGAAACCTTCGGGCATCGGCTGGAACTAGCAACCATAGTTGGTACTGCACTGAAATTCAGTGTAGCATTGCACCCGAACCTGAATGGGTGTAGAACAGTTCTCCACTGCAGACAAAGTTGCCGAGGACCTCGTGATCCGAAGCCGAACGCGCTAACCACTGCGCTGTCCCGCTCCCCCTTTGTTTAATGAGTCTACAAAGCAATTAAACATCATGTAAAAACATCACATGTTGACCGAAAGATCTGACGTCATAATGATGTCATAATTGTTAGGCAAGACGTCACAATGTCAGGGTGGTGGACGCAATGGTCATGTCAGCAAATTTCTTAACATTTTTATGATGTTAGTAAGTGAGTAATAAATGGAGTACTTAACTCAGTGTCATTTTGCTGGTGAATAGCAAGCACTCATTTATTTCATGATGTTTATTACATTGGAAGTCGTTTAATATCATCTATTAGTTAATGGCTGCTGGCAAAAAACAAAGATTTAATAATGAAACATCATAATTTTCCAAACCATGTTTAAAACAGTAATGCCAAAATATCATTGCATACATAGGGGATACTAAACGACCTTCCATTTAATACTATTTTTATTAAAGAAGTTGATGATTTTGTATAAAACGAGCGAAAGCGAGTCTGATACCAAATCATTCACGAGTTTAATAAAAATAGTATTAAATGGAAGGGAGTTTAGTATTCTGTTTATTACTTGCCCTAAAAATCACGCGAACTTGCCGAAAATGTGCTGAAACTAACAGTTCCGCGACTAGGGACCCATTGTGACGAAGCGCTTACATTGTGACGTCACAACAGCTCACTTCTGTGACGTCATACTTGCATTGTGATATTACACTAGTTTAATATTGCCGTATAAATATTACACTGCGGTATCTTACACGGGCGTGTAATAATTTTTTTAAAACAATGGGTCATAATCATTTTATGACAAGGACACTCATACAATATACTCAAAATCTATATCTCACCTGAACCTTGTTTCTTGTGGGAAGGTTCATACTCTTAAGTCCGTACTTCTGCATCAACTTCTTCACCTCGATCATGTGTAGCTCCTCCTTCAGCTGCTTCACTCTGGTTTGAATTTGAGATGTCAATTAGATAGTGAACAAATACAATATATATAAGAGATACATGCCATTTACATACTGATTAACATTGTCTTAACAAAATCTTGTATTTTTGGTTCAAGTGCCTTGCAGGATTTGGAGCTTGACCTGCAAAATAAAAAATTCTCAATCCCGAAGCACTGAACATACCAGCAGCTAACCCACATGCCTATTTGCCTTGACACAAATCATAGTCCAAAACTGATAAGCTGTTGTTACAAGGGAAAATTTGTACTATTGAAATTACTTTAATTCCACAAACAATTAGATGAGGGACACCACAAAAACAGAGCAGTTCTGAAACTGAGGGTTTTCATCTTTCCCTGTTCCGCATTTACAAAACCTCAGTAAATTTGGCAGACAGCTTCTGGAAACATTGACCCAGGCCCTTTCAACATCCTTACAGACTGAGGTATTGCTGATATTTGTAATAAGCTAACCAATCTGCTGTTCAAATGTAAAATTTAACATTATAGGTCTATACCAAAATATTGTAACTTTTAAGCATATGCTGCAAGATACAGCAAAAGGCTTCTCAAAACACTGACCCAGACCATTTCAACACCCTAATAGAGAGATTCAATCACGATTGAAACTTACATGGGGTGATCAATAAGCAGCCCTCTCTGTATCAGCTGGTCCACGCTGTCACTCAGGGGCAGCGACGCACATTTCATCACCTCCAGGATTGCCTCCCCTTTGTCCTGCAAGTGCACAAAATCTTACATAGAGGATATCTTTGGTTACGGTGTAATATCACTTATCACTGAGTGACCGGATGACACCAGTATTTTCACGAGTGTAGCAGCAGTGTCTCATCAGTCACGATGATTGATCACTGGTAATCAATCTACAAATATGGCCTGCAGATTTCAGGGACTCACAAGCAAAATGTCTTGTGAGACCTTGCAGATTTAAATGAGTCCTTCAATGTGTAAGTAATAGCACCATGAAATGACCCTTGCATCCTACTCACAGCTTGAATTATTATGAGTCCTTTAAAAAGTTTGTGAGTATTTGAAGCAGGACTCGTGGGTAAATTTATCACTGGATCACCGAGTTGAAGAAACATCTATTTTCTACTTGTAGCAGTGCTATATCTTCAAATAATTTGCCAGGCTCTTTGTATCAACCCTGCAATAGTTAGGTGAAATCAGTCTTGAATACTACGTAGCCCTAAATAAGCATTACATGAGAAACAGATATCATGCATAGATAAACTTCAAACTAATCAACTCTGTGATGAATAATGCGGAATAGCAATAGGCACAAAAACATATTGACTCACTCTTGGGTCCTTGATAAAGCCGATGACGGCGATGGCTTTAGTTTCCCAGGGAGACTCTCCTGTGTAGGAGGTGATGTTACTCGTTCTCTCCAACAGGTCCTGAAATAATTCATGAAGTGAGATCTGCTGAAAAAAATGTTCTGCAAATCTAGGCCTCATGATACCTTCATGAAGTTACAGAATCTCTCATTATTTTTTTAGATTCTATTGTCAGTGTCATGAGTACATCTTTAAATGACAATAGCTGTTGTTCTCTTTTTTCAGTCTTAATGAGTCATACAATAGTTTTACAATAGTTTTTATTATAATTATGATATCCAAGCAGCTCTGGTGATTTCAGGGGGAGATGATTTTTATTTCAAGCCACTTTTAAGAGGATTTCACATAGTTGTTAGTATCATTAAAGGGAGAATACACCCATCACGATTAGGGCTATGTATAGCTATGAAACCTGCAAGCATGGGCTGGAACTAGCAAACCATGGGTTGTACTGCGCTGAAATTCCAACTTTGGGAGTTAAATTTTAGGGCAAATCAGTTACTTTAAAGTGATATTTTATGTAGTTCAAAGGAAGAATTTGGTCAATTTTTTAAAACTTTGGACCAACAACATCAGTGTAATGTCAGTTCAAACAGTTTAACAATTTATTCGCTTCACTGAAGAGAGAAATTAGGTATGTAATAATTCAAGAACAAAGTCAGGGTAGAAGAAAGAAGTCAACAAAATTATGCCCAGACCTTGATATACTTTGAAAAGACTCTGTCCTCGTTCAGTTTGTGTTCACGCATGTAGGGTCTGATCTGTCTCTCCAGGGTTGGCACAATCAGCTCCAGAGCTACGACCTTGTCCAGCATCCGGAACGTCACACTCTCGGTTGTCTCCTGATAGATATAATCAAATAGAAGATAAACAAGCAGACATAGTCATCAAGATCCCCCCCATAAAAATTAATTCAAAGCTCCAAATATTTTTCAACATAAGCCAAAATAATACATGGGCAATAACTCCATAAAAAAATAATTTTGCGGTGCTGATTTTCAAATTACATCAAGGTACTGACACCCTGAGGACAACACGCTAATTTGGTTATCCTTTCTTAGGTAGTTTTTGAGGATAATCGTCTCCTTTGACGGGACCCTAACATAGAGTCCAAAAACATGGAACAAGGGCAAGTACGGACAGAATCGTTGGTATCACTTAATACCCTCGACCGCTGATTAGGCTTATAAAAACAAAGATACAAATTCAAAGACTTTCTTATAAATGTATGCCCATTTGGATTAATTTATGAGAATAAGATAATTATAGTTTGTGCAACAAGATTATTTTCTATCTGTGTTTTTATGTATGTCTCATTTTTATGCAACCTACTCTTACATCAATTGTTATTATAATTATAACTGTCCCTGATTTCTACAGGTTGCCATGATCCATAAAAATCCTGGACACTACAATGTATTCTTGTCAACAGTAACTGACCTGCAGGAAGTCTGTGAGTCTGAGAGGACACTTGTACTTGTTGTGGAGGTTACACAGGTGCTGCAGGGACGTCATCATCTCCTGCAGGGGCAGCAGGATACTCTCCGACCTCGTCACACACTGCAATAGAAACACTCTCTCTCCTAACATTATCTACTCTCCGACCTCGTCACACACTGCAATAGAAACACTCTCTCTCTTCTATTACATGTCAAAGTACAGTCGAACCTTGTTTACTTGGACATTTCACCCGAAACCTCGCTGTCTGGACAATTTTATAGTGAAAGAATATTTTCCTAAAAAAAAGTACTCACTTAGCCAGACCAAACTTCAAACAAATGATGTGATGAGTAGTGTTGTTGAGTTTTGATGATGGGTATGCCAATTAGTACCCAGGCCATCTGGTTATTTGGATGTGATTACAGAGATGGTTTGAAATATTAGTCCAGCAAAGAGAGTACCTGTGATTAAGGAATATTCTTTCACTTTTAAATACAATCAAATGTTTTATCTTGGTCCTGTAATCCCACATGGACGATGCAAATGACAATTAGTCTGGTACAAACAGGTACAAAATAGAGGAATACCTTCTTCACTGTGTCAGCTGGATTGTGACCTGCGTTGGTGGGCATTTTCAGGGCATCGCTGACACTGGCATAAATCTCTCGTAGAAAGTTCAGGGCATTATCAGGCCATGCTGTCTGTTATAATTATATTTGATAATTAGATTAATTCTGAAATGTTGAAATATTCTTTATGAATATACTTATGCAGGCAATTGTTATTTCAAACTTGATTGTGTTCATTCTTATACAAATGAAAACCTGTTAATTATAATTCACAAATATAGTTTTTATGAAAAAAATGTCCTTGTCTATGTTAACATCGATCTTTGTTTCTTGGTATATATCCCTGTGAATAAATTACATTTGAATTTTGTTAGTCAGCACTGTAAATAGGAGCAGGTTTCACCAAGTTGACTAACTTGTACGAAATTCTTTTTTTGGTATAGATATATTTCAAGCAAAGTCTGTCTTGTTCTGAATAACAGGGATTTTGTTTTATTCTTTTATCATTATTTCATACATTTGATAATCATAAAACTTTCACAACAAAAAGTTGCTTCATTTTTTTTCTGAAATGAGATTAAGGATAAGTTTAATTGAAACTTTACTTACCAACCACAGAAATACATATCAATATCTTGTAACAATAAATTAAGGTACTGATCAAGATAACCTTAAATTGAAATTTTGCCACTATTTTTAAACCATAGAAAAATAATCTACATCAAATACTTACTTTTTCCAAGAGTTCCATGTTTAAGGCTTTCTGAATTACCCAGCTGACAACATTCAACTGAAAAAAAGACAAATTATTTTGTGTTTAGAACAGATTCTTTCATTAAAAATGAGGAGAAAAATCGGTAATGTAGTTGTAAGAAATTACATGTTCTATTCATTTAAACTTTGAATATATATATATGTGAAATTTACAAATAACAAAAAAAAGAAAATCATGTTACTTACTAAAGCCTGTGGTACAGTGGTGCCAATGTAAGGAATGAGGGAGGTCTGCAACCAGCCTTGAACGTCAGAAGCCTTCATCTGGTCCGGAATCTCAGACAGGAAGTGGTCAATCACGGAACTCTCCAGCTTGTCTTTCCATTCCACCTTTGAGGGGAAAATGGCATTCAATTATGGATAACAGCTATATGTAATGGACTGAATAAAATAAACTATTCAGTGAGTTGGGGTTTCACGTGTTGTCAACAATATTTCAGCTATCTAACATGTGGATGTTGCCATACAAGAGCATAGACAGATCTGTGCAGAAGACGATCGACAGCATTAGGGAACAGACATTGAAGACGACGCATAAAATGCGATTTTAGGAGTAAACATGTCCTTCAGTCAAATATTTTGGATCTTTGTACTCTGATGTAAGTCTTAACCTCAAGTTCCTGGGTATTGATTTCACCAGCACATATTTTCTAGCACTCGATTCCTTTGCTTCTACCATTACTGAAATGAGTTGAGAACTATGCCCAAATCACCGTTGTGATACCATTTTTTGTAAAGCAATAACTATTTTGGCTATTTTATATTTAACACTTCCTGAGAAAATTTGTACCCTTTAAAGATTCTCTTGAACAAAGTCCAAAATTATGGAACAAGGGCAATAACTCTGTAAACTAAATTTCACTCTTCTGACTTTCAAACTCCATCAATGTATTTCCACCAAGAAGACATGCAACAGATTTGGTTATGCCATCTTTAGTAGTTTCTGAGAAAACTGTCACCTTTATCTCGGACAGACTGGGCCTAAACCTATATATATACCTTCATCGCGGGGGATTAATAAGGGTCCTTAAAATGCATTTGTTTTGCTGTGGCAAAAATTGATGGATTTGATAGCTTGAAAATGAATAAAAGCTGACCTGGTGTCGAGCCCAGAGGGTGAAGGCCATGTGAGTGTTGCCATCTCGTAGAGATCGCAGACACTCCTTCAAGAGATCAGCCTTAGAGAAATGGTCCCACGTATCAGCTCTGAAATTACACATTTACTGTGTTTCATCTCAAAATGTCTGTAGTATAGGAATCATGCTTAAAATGACAAAGAGCATGTTGTTCAGAGTCAAATATACCCAATTTTATGAATGGTGTTATTTTATCGAGGATTAATGGTAGATACATTATAGATAGAGAGTGGCCAAATTTTTTGTTTTATCAATAATCTACAGCTTTGCCCTTAACGATCATGGTTAAAGCTTGAGGATGAGAATGCATTCTTTCTATGAGAGTTGAGTACAAAGTGAAAATATTGCAAAAACATTTCTTTTCTAACATGCTGATTTTAACTTGGTTTAATCCTATTTAATTTTCTCTAATACTGAGTATCTTATTCAGAATTAAATCAAAATCTAGGGCCACTGCATGAGAAATGATTACTGAATTGTTATTGACGTAATGGACCATTGTTTCGAGACGTATCTCAAAAACCTCACTGCACTTAATTGAAGAACATCAGGTGAGCTTTGTCAATCTATAATTTTGATAACATTTCTTTCATATGTTAAAGAAAATTTACAAATATTCTTAGTTTATGTCAATACAACTGATTTAGAAGATAAGACTTGAACAATTATTCGGATTATATTTTCTACCATAGTACAAATTCAAATACTTTTACCACAAGTGGACTTACAACCAACATCAAGTCTTATACCAATTGCCTGCATTAACTGCCTCAACAGTGCTTTCAAGTCAAGTCTAAGGATAAAGGAATGTTTGTCTTTCGATCTTATCTTCAACAAATTTCACCTGTAATGTTTTGATCCATAGATGTATCTGTAGGTAACCAGTCGTCGTTCTATTCCGAGCAACTAAAAAAAGATTTCATGAGTTAAATATTGGTTACATATTCTACAAAATCCGCATATAAGTTTTTGAATTAATAAGTCACACATCTTCAACTGGTCTACAGGTATAAAAAAATATTAATCAAGAGATTACTCATGTATTATTGAATAATAATATAAATGATAAAAATAAATAAATTAAAAAAAGAGGCTGACCTAAAATATTTTTATTTCAATTCTTAACTGAATTTGTTAAAAACTGATTTGATGAGCCTTTGAGAGGCATTAACCTGAAAATATTCTAATAATTAATTATCTCACCTTTGTCATTAATGTCTCCTCCACATCACTAGATTTTTGCAGCTGCAAATATGAAAAAAAACATGCACTTTCTTTCATATATTGAATTGAAATAATATGCCATAATATTAACAAAGTAAAATACAAAATAACTTTCTATATTTTCTAGTTACACAAGCACTGTTACTTATCCAATTTGATTTTTTAGTTAGAATGTCAGATTCGGGGGTATTAAAATAGAACTGAGGAGCCCTTGGTCTTCCATTTTGAAATGTATATCGAATAGTAGCCAATAGGCTTTTTACAAGATGGCTTGCTTTCGGGAAACCCTGGTACCGTTTCATACAGTTGCCAAGCGTCAGGTGAGGTAAGGTTATATGTGGTTTCCCGCCGCTTTCAAGATTATTTCACTTATATCGCGGCTGCTAGTATTATTGCAGGGAGAAAGTCCGCAACACCATTGTGGCTATGCATTGCGGTGAAACCAGCGAGCATCGGATGGAACTAGCAACCATGGGTGGTACTGTTCTGAGATTCAGTGAAGAATAGCACCCAAACCTTACTGCATGTAGAACAGTTCTCTACTGCAGACTAAGTTGCCAGGCCCCTGGGAGCATTCCAAGCATCAGACTCCTTGTTTTAAATTCACCGCATAAACAATGAAGAACTTAGCTGATGCATCCCTTATGCCTGAAATATTGCCAAGGCGAACAACTCAATCTCCTTCACTAAGCAGAGTACCTACCCTAGTTTTACAGAACATCAGAAGTTTCCACGTTTCCTCAAAAGTTGGCAGTGCCGCTCTGATACACTTTTCGGCCAAGTCTGTATCATCCTGAAACCATGGCAACATGAAGACGTTGATTGTCATCAAAGAGTTTTAGTAGGATTGTTACATAAACTTGCAGCAGAGATACAAATGATAGAAAGTTTTTTGTGTGCTTATGTACCTTGGGAGGAATATTGAGAAAAGTCTTATGATTTATGTGATGCAAAAGACACAGCTCATGTATCGCGTTGAATGTAGAAAATCTCCAATTCTATTCTTATTTTATTTTTAACAAATTTACCAGTTAAATTCCTTTGAGGGATATAAATCTATGAATTATTATTAAATGTGAAAAAGTCAAATGCAATCAAACATATATTCTATCACATCAAGTGACATTTTACCTGATGATGGTGCAATTATTGTAAGAAGTAAAATCATAATGCAATAATTGTATTACACATTTTTTAACATACCAAAACTTCTACAAACTCACTGCCCTCGTACCTTGATGTTGTGTAGACAGTCCCATAACTGTGACAAGATATCTTTCATCTTCTCCTGGTCATACTTGTGGAGATTCCAGGGCGAAAGCTGATCGAGGATGTGGCTCAACTTCACCTTGTACACCAGCTGTGGAATAGAACACATGCAATCTTAACAGGGGAAAAATGTTGACCGTATATCAGGGGGTGTAAGTCGAACTGAAATAAAAGGTCTAAACATAATATCTCACATATAAGGCGATTGACATCCCTTCTGAGCACGTCATGAAAACCTGTTGATAGATTTAATAAGTCTAGGTTTCTGACTATTTTTCAAGACCAAATTTAAGACATTTTAAAACCATTTTCAAGGCTTTTCTTGGGAAAATTAAAACTGATTGTTCAAGCAAGTGAGATCCATGAAAAATCACAAAATGATTTCTTGACTCTAAATCTGTGTCCCAGTGAATGTTTTTTTTACTTCGCAAAGCTCTCGCGCCACTGAACAGTTTTGACATGGAGGGTCATAGTCAATTAGGACACAAAACGGAAAAGTCAGATGGGCTGAAAGAAAGTTAAAAAGGCAGCAAATCCCTTTTTGATGCGACCTATTGACTTTCTGGTTTGGCCCTTTTGACTCTTTTTGCAATCATTTGACTTTTCAATTTTGCATGCCCTTTTGACCTTTCTGTTATGCGGCCCATTTGACCTTTCCGTTTTGCTGTCCTTTTGCCATGCAGCTCTTTTCATCTGTTCCCAACCTTGATATTAGGCAGTGGCATTATATAATTCAATTGTCATTCATTAAATGAAAAACATCATACCTCAACATCCAACTTGAACATTCTTGCAAACTTTTCTGCCTCCTCAAACTTTTGTTTGTGTAGAATACGGTATAACCTGGAAAATAACAACAATGATTGATATTATTAAGTTACTTTTATGTTTATGTGAAATTCTACCATAAATGTGCAAAATACTCGTTTCTGATTGGCTGCTGTGAAAAATCAGAGGGCGTATAATTTGGTTATACAGTGCTCTGTTTACTTCGTCTAATGGCAAGAATTCATTTGTTGCATAGCAACAAGTAGTTCTCAAATACTGCTGTTGTGTCGAAAATTTTCACAAAGTATGCCATTATTGAGTAGCATGTACATTATTTATACAATTTAATCAAACTTTCCACAAGCTTAACTGTCTGTCAAAACCGGTAAAATACATGATATTGACAACAGTTCAGGTTTCCTGTTGGCATGGTCCGTATTTCTGCAGGGTTAGACCAAAACGGGCCCGACAAAGTTTAACCGACCAGAATGTCATACGAATGTGATTCGAAATGCGGCATACACTTACCTTAAATCTATTTACAACATCAATGCCATTATACCGCCGTCAAGTTTGTGAATATATATATGCAGAACTTAACATATTCAAAACGCTAACAACCGTCACGAAATGATAAAACGTCTACTGAATAGAGTGAACTCCCTTTGCAGCATTCAGATATTTGTCGGTAGTCTCCGAGTCCTACTATATGGGTGGAATTCAAAATTGGTAGGTTTTTCTGTCCGGTCCAATTTTTAAAAAACATAGTGTGTCTTTTAGGGATTTTTTGTTCTAGAAAATATATTTAGCCATTGACAAGTACATTTTCGTGATTAACCATTAATTTTTCCATTTAAAATGTTTAATTTAATAACATTTTAGGGTCAAATCTTGCATATTTACTCTGTCCTGAGGTGACGGTCCTCATACAACTTTGCCAAAATATCATACAAATAAACATAATCAAACAAAAAGATATATTTTATTCTTATAACCATTGATCAGGCATGTACAAACTGCATTAAATTTTGTATTGATTTCAAAAATAAAAATTCTACAAACTGAAACATGCCTGTCCTGAGATTTTGTGTCCTGACCGTTACCATGTAGATATTTCCTTCAATAATTTCCCCCTGGAACTGGATTGGAATTCTATTTGCTGTGTCTGATTGACAAATGCTCTTTGCATATGACAGTTAGTGAAATAAAAGGATTCGGTACATTTTGCAGAAATAAGACACCAACAAGCAGGTATAAATATGATGTGTCACCCTTAAATGTCCAGACCGTTACCGTTGGATTTTGTGCATATGTATTCTCCCTTTGTCTCAATAATAATGAGCTTTGTTGCTCAGAACTGGAAGATGTGGAAGGCATGTCCTTTGACATCTTTAAGGGATCATTCATTGTGTTATTTTTAATTATTTACAAACTGTCCTGACCATTACCGGTCCTGACCGTTACCTTTTTACAAAGTAACGGTCAGGACAGTTCTGGTAACGGTCAGGACAAACACATTTTTATTTGGAGAAACTAACTAAGTTATTCATAAATATTTTAAGAAATATTAATAATGAAATTATTTTAAGATCATAAATTGTTTAGGCTTGGGAGTTTACTGTTCAGAGAAGTTTTAATGAAGTGGTTTTAAAATAAAAGTTTTGAAGTAACGGTCAGGACAAATAAATAGTAACGGTGGACATATGTCAAATAAATTTTCTTTTTGAAGAATATTTTCTGAGGTTAGTTAGTGAATTTTTAGTTATCTATTGAATATTAATAGCAGAAACCACTACATATATTTCTGATAGATGTCTTAATTTTTATGAGATAATTGACAAAGAAAACTATGGTAACGGTTTGGACAAAATGTGCAAACTGTATGGAACAATATCAGCAATAAATGCAGTTGCCTGTGTAGCTTAATCATTTGTCTCAGTGTGCAGTTTGATAGTTGTTGCAGTATCTTTCAGAATTCTATTCTTTACAAGTTATACAATGGACAAAAAATCTTGGTATTTACACAGATGTCCTGACCGTTACCAAGAATGTCCTGACCGTTACCCCTCATTTACTTTATTGCCAAATAACACTTTTCTTTCAATAATAATTAGGTGTCAAAATCAAGACAATGTGTATTTGTATTCTTTACAAGCTTTAATCTGTTAATATTAAAAAGTACAAAATTATTTATAAGTTTTGTTGCTGATTTCATAACAAATGTCCATACCGTTACCATGGCAGTGAATAAAATATGCAATACAATCTAGAATTTACCATTTCTAATTCACATTTCACTTTTTGTTCAAAATAGAGTTAACAATAAAGTTAAAGAATATTTATTTTTATCTTTCATGTTATGTCTCTATAGTGAATTGAATTGAAGAAGACTTATGTCCAGCCCGTTACCATACATGTCCCGACCGTTACCAGTTCTGTCCCAGCCGTTACTGGAGCTAATTGACTTCTCTAATTAATTCATGATAATACACGAAGCTCTCTTCTTTACGTAGATGTCATCTAAACGTATTCTCGGATTAGCAGCAGATGCTTATTTGAGATAATTTCACCTCTTGAAAACTGTAAACACAAAAGTTTCTGAGAAAAATGCTATTAAATTGTGTTAAACAATGAAAAGATACAAAAAAAGGACTTTAAAGATTAATTACAACAGTTTTTACCTTCAAGTGTCATTTATAAAATATAAAAGATGTAAATGCCATCGTTGAAAGATTTTTCTTAATTTTAGTTAAAATTCTTTTTTCTGATTAAGAAACGGTAACGGTCAGGACATTTTCCTCCCGTTTAATTAATTATGTTTCCACTAAAATTTTAATTGGTACACTTGAGCCTGACTGTTTGTATTTTCTCATAATCAAGTGTTTGCCAATTTATTTGAATAAAAAATAATCCTTTTTGAGGAGTTTATTTTGACCATTATGAGAAATTGAAAATCCTACCAATTTTGAATTCCACCCATATATATATATATAAAAAACGTCATTCGAGATTACCAAATCCGTCAACACATGGAAATCTTGCAAGGGCATCATAACACATAACACCTGAGTCAATGCGAAAGAATATAGTCCCTTTTAAAATCCTTATTATGGTAGAATGGAGATAAACATACTGTGTTTTGAAATCAGTGGCATATAAAGGAATTATTATAGCTCTAAATTTAATTAACGCGTAGCGTGAGGCATTAAATGGATAATTCCGTTATATGCCGCTGTATACACACAGTATGTTTATCTCCTAATTGGAAGAGCAGATACAGGAAAAAGATCTTAATCAGCTATCAAGGAAAATATCTTTAGGCTGATCAGTCTTTACAAAAACAATATTCCTACACCTTGTACAGTAGGTACAAAAGTAAAAGTCACCGATTGACATTACATCATAATCGCGAAGTATGCTGTCTCAATGTTTGTGGCACATTGTCAATAGTGCTTATCCAACTCTCAAGACAAATCAATATCATAAATTTTCTTGCAATTCTTGACAATATTATTATTATACCTTGTTTCTGGGTTAGTTTCAGTCAAACATCGGAATCGTACAGTTGCAGAGCTTCCGAGCTTCCTGTTAAAGAACAGTGAAAGAAGAAAAGATTATCATAAGAAGATAACATTCATATTACAAATTTTAAACTGAATCTTAATGAATAGAAATAATTTATAAGCAAGCAAGGTCAGCTGACTATTAGCCCTGTATGCTTGACCTTATGTTAAATACTATTTGTGAAATGTTTATATTCAGTGCCGTTTCATAAACCATGATATTTCTTTTGTCAATGACAAAGTCAGTGGATCTCTCCTGGTTGTGTAGAGGTTTTAAAGGACAGTTACCGGTATCAATGATTAGTCATACTTACTCAGACGGAGAAACCTCAGCAACATACAAAACTTCCTGAAAAAACATGAGCACATTTATGATAATTGGAATACTAAAGACACAAACAAGCCAAGATAATGACCTCTATTAAGAATTTATGCATTTCAGTTGTGACATTTCGTAACTCTAATTAAACTTTTGAAACAGTCAATACTTTTTTGAAATTGACCCAAACTCATGCAAATTGGTACAAAAATAATATGATAATCCAAATGTTAATCACTATTAAGGGTTATATTGATGCCATGATGTAGTATTGATGAACTATCAATTGCAAGGCAGGCCCACACTAAATTGACCAGCAACTTGGCTCAAACATATACATGGAAAAACAGGGACTGCACTGACACACAAATTGAGAGAGATTGATGTTTTACTCAAGATTTTCAAAGTTAAATTAATAGTCTTATCTCATTTATGACTTTGGTATTGATGAAAATGAACCCCTTGCCTCAGTGCAAGGAAGACAGGAGTTTTCAAAAGAGTTGTTATTTATCAAGCATTTTCATACTGGGCCACTGAGATAAATGCTTAATTCATAACATCAGTACATCCTCCAGTCATTTATCAACAGCAGGAAATGTTGCAGAGATTTTTTTTAAAGAAAAAACACCTTCATCTTTGAATTAACTTCAAAACATCCCAACAAAATCCCAACATAGTAAAAATTTAAATAAATTCAACTGTAGATCTATTTCTTCTTGCTCTATTTTGTCAGACCTGATCACTCACCTGCGTAGGAATACAATGGGCGAGTACAGTGTCGGCGCCGAGCTGGAGAGTGTACACTGACTCAAAGGAAGGAATTTCTCGTATAGAGAGAGTCAGGTTACCGTCCTCCGGCACCGACATTAGCACAAGCTTCATTCCTCTCACACTGGGAATCATAAAACATTTCGGATGAGTAACAATGAACATATATTATCCTTATGATTAAACTTCTCATCCATTTAGTGTTGGGGGTAAATGGTTCAAAGTTAGTTAAATTAGTAAGTAAGTTATAAACTTCTTTTGGTTCAAATTTGATTGTTAACCAATCAAGTACAAAGATCTGCTTGAAAACCAACACATATAAAACTAAAAAGAGAAGGTGTAATGAAGAGAGAAATTGTCAAAGCTTTTGGTAAAATGTGCTTTGCTGCCTTTACAGTGAGATATGAACAAAGGGAGGTAACTGTGAGGTAATCAAGGTTATTGAGGAGTTTGAAGCTTGATTCCGTAGACATGATCTTAGTGGAGGATAAATCCTTATATGTTAGAAGCCTGATTTCCAAGGGAAATGTACGAGGGCAAAAGACCAAAGGTCATTTCCAGAGTGAAGTGGGATTACTATTCAATAATGTCAACAGGTTATGTCTTATTCAACTAACAGAAACATCTATCTATTATGATAGCTGAAGTCAGTTGCAACAAATAGTTAGAAGCTTGATAACGGAAATGCCTGATCTAAGGGAGGTAACTCACCTATGAGAACGGTAGTCGGAAGTATCAAGGAGTTTGAAGCATGATAGAGGAGAAGCATGATCTAAGGGAGGTAACTCACCTATGAGAACGGTAGTCGGAAGTATCAAGGAGTTGGAAGCTTGCCACAGGAAATTCTGTGAATTCTTTCAGGAGTAAAAGATTCTTGGCACACCACAAGGAAATGTTATCCTAAAAATGAAAAGTGACTTAAAATATTTGAAAAGCTTCAGAGAATTTTGTCCCCTTTGAAGATACCCTCAAACTGAGTTCAAATGCATTGAACAGAGCAATAACTCTGTAGAATATAATATGTCAAGCTTCTGATGTTTGAACTCCATCAAGGCATTGTTACCCAGAAGACACAGCAAATTTGTTATGTTAACTTACCGGGTAAATAGTTTCTTAGAACAGTTTTTCCCTTTAACTCAAACCTATACCTCTTCGGGACAAGGGACAATAATAATTGAAATAACTTTATATACAACAGTACACATACTCACATTTGAATCTTTCATTACAAGATGTCTTCCATTTGCAGACAATTTTCCCATCACAACTGAAGTATCTACAAAATCAGTAAAGTTTAGAAAATGACCTACAAAGCGGCAGAAGGCATTGTCTGAACAAACTTCAAATATGTAACTCAATTAAAAGAATAGTGTTGTTGATTTGTACTTTGAAGGCATACAAGCCATCAAAAATATATCTGCAACACCTCAGGTTGAGTGTGCCAAAAATGGTCTCTTGGTTTCATTATGCTCATTTTTCATACTTTTCAGATTGATTCTATCATATGTGGGTGCGAGCCTGCGAAAAGCTTTTATATTGGCTTTCTTTACCTGTTTGCTGTTCCGTTTTATTTGAGAAATAAAATACTGTTTAAATCATTATTATTACGTGGGTCTTTTTTTTAATGAATGATTACATCTTCTAATGGATTGAAAAATCAAATATTTTTAAAAATCAAGAAGAATATGATCATCATATCAGTGTACCTTTCATCAATATGTCATCGAGAAAGTAAGAAGAAGAAACATTGTGTAAAATGTTATAGATCAATTTCCATATTTTTTTTTACCTAAAGACACAAGAAATTGACTTTAAAATCTGATATAGTAGTGAATGTGAAAGTTTATTGATTACCTTCTTCAACAAGTTCTCCAACATTGTCTATGATGAGTCCATTGTCAGACCACACCCACCATGCCACTGTGGTTTCTCCTTCTCCCTGAAGATAAATTTATACAATATTTATGAAATGAGATTTTATGTTTTCATAACATTTTAAAGAACATATTTTTCACACTCTTTGTTGATATTTACAACAAAACCTGAGTAAGTAGCAATAATACGGGGTTCAGGTGATTTGGGGTTGAAAAAAATGGCACAACAGCTTGCCAAACATTTTAACATTTTTCAGTCAAGATTTGATACTTTTGATTCGCGTGATGTAAGAGACAATGTGCGTAATAGCTTATGTAAAGACCTTCATATTGAGTTAACTTCTTTTGATGTAATAAATTCATTTTCCAAAATTAATGTTCACAAAGCATCTGGGCATAATAAGCTTGTTGACAAAGTCCTTAAAGAATGTCATGAACAATTATGAAATCATCTTTAAAAGGCTCGTAAGTCTTTCATACCAGAAAGCATCAGTGTTTTAAATTAAGTATTTTAAATTTAGTTTTGGTTTTCGTATTGAGCTTTTTCGCCAGCTGTTTAAGTAACTATTTTACATGTGTATGGGTACTTTACTTGTCTCTTTTATGCAGAAGTGCTTGTGTGTTCTGTGCTGTGTGTTGTGTGCTGTTATACGTTTTCTTCAGCCGTGTAGAGCAAATTTTCTTCGGAATAATAAAGCTGTATCTTATTTTATCATTGCTTTCAAGAGTATTTCACCTATATCTCAGTGCTAGTATTATTGCAGGGAGAAAGGCATCAAAGTTGTGACTAAGTATTGCGGTAAAACCTTTAAGAGTCAGCTGGAACTAGCATTGGTGTTACTGCGCTGATATTCAGCATAGCATTGTACCCTAACAGAGTTACAGTTCTCTACTGCAGATAAGGTTGACCTGAAGCCGAACAAACTAACCACTGT
Source organism: Steromphala cineraria (assembly GCA_916613615.1). Taxonomy (NCBI): domain Eukaryota; kingdom Metazoa; phylum Mollusca; class Gastropoda; order Trochida; family Trochidae; genus Steromphala; species Steromphala cineraria. The sequence goes on along the minus strand of OU744724.1, from coordinate 41,523,684 downwards.
ACCCTCATAATTTAGAATAGAGTTTTTCGATAACTAGCTCACCAGTGTGTAGACGCCCTGAGGAGTGGTGATGATGTCGTTGGTACTGATGGTGTGATAGTCGGAGGTCTGTGTGTTCACAAACTGCATCTTCTCCATCAGTTTAGGGCCTAGGTTCTCTAAATCTGCAAACACCAATTTTGTTTTATAATTTAAAAATATGGCAGAAACTCAGTGTGAAGGCTTTTCAAATATCATATTGGAGATTTAAAGCAAAAACCTCTTCTGTGATCATGCATTTGACTCGAAAGGGATTACAGTTGACTGGCAATAGCCAAAAATAGTACCATTGGCTCTGTAGCTCATCAGGCTTTACATTTGATCGTGTTTGAGGGTTTGGCCAATGTGGTTTCCCCCTTGGTAGGGGCCACAGGGCCACCAAAGCTACAATTTATAATCCTCACTAGCCAAGGAGTCTGTACACAAACTTTGAGCTTTCTAGGCCTTAGCTTCTGGAGAAGAAGTCGAAATTCCACAAACCATGACATGTCATAAGGCCATGAGGCCTTACAGGCCAGATGAGCTAAAAATTGGTGGTTCTTCATCATGTCTACGAGTTTATCAGAGTGTGGCTTGCATGTACCAGATTATTATTACCGTATATTACAATGTATACGGCGACCTCATACATAGGGCGACCCCCTTTCTCAGCCCCCCAAATTGCTGCCAAAATTATATATCTCATTAATAAGGCGACCCCCCTTCTAGCAGGTCGTGTGATACAGTCGACATGACAGACAACTTGTTGACAAGATTGCGTAAGGGTAAATTTAGGTCGGTAATTTTTAAGTGAAATGTCATGTGTAATTAAAAAATAAATAAATTACTTACGGTGTTTGTTATTTTATTCAATGATTTATCATTTGCTTCTGATAACAAGCAAGGCTACAGTCAACAAACTCCCATTACTGTGTCATGTTTCGTTTTCATAATTCTCATTCAGAAATCTAAACAAACGTTCAGTCAACGTACTGCCCAGCTAACAAATCTACGTTGTAATAACGTTGTCACAACGTCCACTTTTCGTTGTCATTACGTACTTTCTGACGTTGTTACAACGTAATTGTGTAGACTCCCAAACAGATTGCTCTAGTGCCCTTGACCTTTGTCACAGGATTTTATATAATAAATGCATGAATACCGTAAATCGGTCATTGTCGATTCGAACTAAAACATAAATTACAGTGAATGTAGATGATAGAATATTGCAATACAATAGAAACGAAATGTACAGTACACGTACTTTCAGCCTGAACTGTACTGTATAAACGGTGACTGCAATTTTTAAAATTCAAGTTACATCGGCTACTCTAATCTGTTTCGAATGTTGTTGTTGATATAACAGGTATTCAACGCTTTATTTAAACATTCTTTACTGACATAATGTTTTAACGAAAATGGGTACTTACCTTCGATAGGGAAAGTAAATCCTTTGCCGGTAAATTAGAAAAACACTGTCTTGCGTGTAGCGACTCTTCAAGTTTACGCGACATCAAACATGGTGACGATAATGACGTCATAACTAAAAATTATGACGTCAGAGGATTTTGTGTTGGCGCGTAAAGACAAAAATAGATTTCCAAGTCCACAAGTCAGCAAGCTTTATATTATTTTATTTATTCAAAAAGAGTATTGTGTTCAAACATTATAAAAAGTAATGCATCATTGAATTAAAAATCTTAACTTTACCTTATCTAGTCTAAGATATTACCTCCATATTTAGCAAAATCCTTAAATTTTATTTATTAGGCTATAATCACATTCAATATTGTCATCAATCAATAACATTTTAATTAATTTGGGGCCTTAGGCCTAAAGTGTTTTAAAGGCCAGGGCTATTTAATCTTTTTATGTCGGAACGCATGAACTAGTAAAATATAACAATGATTAACCAGAAAAATTCAATTACACAAAGAAAAGATAGGCCTAGCTCACGTCGCTAGGACGTTGTGAGGACGTCTTGACATATGAATTACGTTCTGAGGACGTCGTGACAACGTAACCGTAGCGATATGTTGAATATTCTTCATCTTTGCGTACGTGTTTTCCTTGATAGACAATAGTTCATTGTATTTATAATCGAATGGAAAGATCAAGCAAGCTAAGCTTACAAAAAAATAAGTGATGTAACTATCATTTCGGACTCTAATTGAATGCGAATGTCATTAGTGTTCTTACGACAGAAATATTTTGTATTTCATTAATCAAAGTTTTATCGGATTTCTGGGTTTAAAGAAAACAAAATGAGACATGTAGGCCTACAGCTTTAACTGTATGTCAAATGATTTACGACTACACTTTTGGAAATGCATTTTAAGACTTGAAGTGAGAATGCATGGTTGTTGGCTAACTAACTAATCGAGACAAGGAAGTACCCGATAAACTAAAAAATGTTGCAACTGAAATAGGAAAGATTGATATTTATTGACTATTTGCCCGGCGTTTATAAATATATTGCGATTGGTGGTTGCCTTGCAAAACTGAGACCATGAGAGCAACTCCGTCAGTTGTGTGGGGTCCCATTCTTATGACCAACTTTATAAACAGTGTCATTTGATCAGGAAGTATCGAGTGTCGAAAGAAACTCACATTTTAAAGCTAAGCGACTTTTTATAGTAGGCCTAACAATAAGAAGGTTTGATTTGCTATTGTGATCGAAAACCGGACAATGACGCGAGTCAATTAGTCAAACCTAATATATTTAAAACTTAAAAACTGAGTTGATACTGATCGATTAGTTATATAACTAATCTATTTAAATTTGTGAATTTATGACTATAAAAATATAATATTTGACTGTGTTCAGATTTTCAATGAAAACAAGTTTTTATCCCATGATTTGTGTGTGAGATTATTTGATATATAATGATTTTTATCATATACGTTCATATTAAATCAATAAATCGAATACTTATAAATATGTAATGAAAAATATAATTAATTATATATTCATCTTTCTTTTGTGATAACATAAACTTTGGCATAGTTTTCCTTCTGTAAACGTTATCAGGACGTTGTAAGGACGTTAGACTTTACGTGACATAACAACGTTAAAGTTACGTAAAAAGTACGTACAATCTATCGTTGTAACAACGTTGGGGAATGACGTTATATTTCACGTACTTAGTACGTCTCAGATACGTATCAAAATAACGTAACCAAAATAAAGGGTTTCACCAGACCGTTGGGCAAATATAACTGTAAGTCCTCTCTCGTTTTAGTATTTCAAGGGTTAATGTGGATTTATTTTTCATATTTCTCAATAACTTTCCTTGATTTATGTGCTGTAAAAACTTCGTAATCAGGACGTTGTGAGGACGTTAGACTAGACGTCACAATACTACATAATAGTTACGTAATAAGTACGTAGAACACAACGTCGGAACAACGTTGAGAAATTACGTTATGTTTTACGTCCGAAGTACGTACCAGCGACGTCCAAAAAGTACGTTACCAAAACACGACCTTCCTACAACGTCGTATCTACGTCCTGTGTTAGCTGGGTGGTAATGCTATATTTGTTTCAATCCTTTTCATTCGTTAAAAGAACGGAAGTTGTAATAGTGCACCAATCAGAAAATCTAGCACAAATTGCATATTGAAAAAGCCCAACCGGTGTAAAGAATAATTGCTGCCTAGTAAAAACTGAGTTATACATCGCCTTCATAATTGATAAAATAATTTGGGCAGCATAAGTTTTGTTAAATATATACATAGAGAAAAATATTATCACAATATCAGATATCAAAACAATGTTAATTGATAAATTAATCATTATAAATTTATTGTTATCTTTAATTATGCCAAGTTATTTCATCACGAGGTTCTATCTCGTATGACACCGACACTAACATAACATGTTATCGGCAAGCAAACACGTGTTGAATATTTCCTTTGGTCCAGTTCATGGATAATTTTTATTGATAAGTTATTTTGAATTTTCATTCTTATTTCTCTCTATATTTTCATTTAAAATGAACAATTAGACAAAGGTATTTCATTTTACAAGATTAAATTTGAGATGTCATGGATGATTGTGTAATGGACATCCGGTGTAAACATTGACTCGTTTGATTTGTTGGCTTGGCAGATACCCCTCACTTGGCCTCTAGTTTTTGACCTTGTCTATTAGGCGACCCCCTTCTTTGACCCCCCAATTTCTGGTATAAACAAGATGTGTTTGTGAAACACGAATGCCCCCGGATGCATCCTGCTCGCTGTGTCAAGGTCACAAGGTCAAATGTCATGGTGTCATCTGAAAGGTCTCATCACAAGGGATCCATATGTCAAGTATCAAAGACCTAGCTCTGACCAATCAAAAGTTATTACCAAGGTTAAAGTTTTTGTGGACAAACAGACAGCCGGACGGACGGACGGAAAAGGTCAAATATCATGGTGTCATCTGAAAGGTCTCATCACAAGGGATACACATGTCAAGTATCAAAGACCTAGCACTGACAGTATAGAAACTATAGCCAAGGTTAAAGTTTTCGGAAAAGGCTCGCTGTGTCAAGGTCAAGGACACAAGGTCAAATGTCATGGTGTCATCTGAAAGGTCTCATCACAAGGGATCCATATGTCAACTATCAAAGAGCTAGCTCTGACCATTCAAAAGTTATGACCAAGGTTAAAGTTTAAAATGCTCGCTGTGTCAAGGTCAAGGTCACAAGGTCAAATGTCATGGTGTCATCTGAAAGGTCTCATCACAAGGGATCCATATGTCAAGTATCAAAGACCTAGCTCTGACCAATCAAAAGTTATGACCAAGGTTAAAGTTTTTGTGGACAAACGGACAGACAGACGGTCAGGTGAAAAACAATATACCCCCGGAATCTCCGATTCGGGGGCATAAAAACTCGCCTTATAGACTGTAATATACGGTAATAGAGAAGGATAAGCAGGATGACAAAAGTTCTCAGACTATCTCCTCTGTCAATATTGTTTTCCTCTGGTCTATAAAAACAGGTATTGACCTCATCACCGGTCTATACGTGTTTATTACTCACCTTCAGCAAAGAGAGACAAATCAAGGTTTCTGATGATGAACAGTCTTCCTCCAGCAGAGAGACAGAATAAGTCGTATAGATCTACAAGAAGATCAAAGAGTTGTAAACAGATAGAGACTATTTTAGACCATTGCTATTCCAACTGTTCCATGGGTTTATTCAAATAACGAATTATTCAATTTCTATTGTCAAATCATCAAGATCTTCATCCATAACATGAATGAAAAAATCTCAAAGGGCATAGGCTTACCAAATTTTTGTCTTTAACTTACCTTAGTTAGAGACCTTATCTTGTTTCGTTTACTTAACAATCGACTACCAAACTAGCATGATTTTTAGACATAGATCCCTGTTATAATGCAAAAGACAGCTATAGGTTCATAACCTTCAATGTTGACAATATTTTTGGTGACATGTTCAATGGAATTTGAAGAAACATTTCTTACCATCATTTCTGGCCTGAAAACTGACTTTCTTGAATGCCCTTCCTCCAACTCTATCAGTCTCGGGCACAACCATCTACAATTAATCAGACATCTCATTTTATAAACATAAGGAGAAATGTTCATAAAGATATACGTTTTGGGAGATCATGAGCAAAACCGATCAAGAGATTATAGACTAAGTCTACCAGAAACCCAAACCTAAACTTTTTTAAGCAAATGAATAAATTCAAACTCTGTTGAAACATAAAGAGAAATCCAAAATATATTCTTTTTGGGAGATCATGAGCAAAACTGATAAGGAAATTGTAGGCTATCAGAATCCCTAACTTATTCATAGATATTAAAGTAAATGAATGAAGACACAGTACAAGTACATCTTTTTTCAATATTTCATCTTTCAGGCTGATGAAAATAGATATAAAACAAGATGTGTTTGTGAAACACGAATGCCCCCGGATGCATCCTGCTCGCTGTGTCAAGGTCAAGGTCACAAGGTCAAATGTCATGGTGTCATCTGAAAGGTCTCATCACAAGGGATCCATATGTCAACTATCAAAGAGCTAGCTCTGACCATTCAAAAGTTATGACCAAGGTTAAAGTTTTTGTGGACAAACGGACAGACGGACGGACGGACGGAAAAGGTCAAATATCATGGTGTCATCTGAAAGGTCTCATCACAAGGGATACACATGTCAAGTATCAAAGACCTAGCACTGACAGTATAGAAACTATAGCCAAGGTTAAAGTTTTCGGAAAAGGCTCGCTGTGTCAAGGTCAAGGTCACAAGGTCAAATGTCATGGTGTCATCTGAAAGGTCTCATCACAAGGGATCCATATGTCAAGTATCAAAGACCTAGCTCTGACCAATCAAAAGTTATGACCAAGGTTAAAATTTAAAATGCTCGCTGTGTCATGGTCAAGGTCACAAGGTCAAATGTCATGGTGTCATCTGAAAGGTCTCATCACAAGGGATCCATATGTCAAGTATCAAAGAGCTAGCTCTGACCAATAAAAATTTATGACCAAGGTTAAAGTTTTTGTGGACAAACGGACAGACGGACAGACAGACGGACAGGTGAAAAACAATATACCCCTGGAATCTCCGATTCGGGGGCATAAAAATAGGTACCGGGTAGAGCTACTGACTCTGTAGCTCATCCTATTTTTCAACATAATATCTTAATATTTAAATTCTAAAAGTCATCCAATCATGATCAGATTATTAATAGGCAAGAACAGACATAAGCATAACCTGATGTGATCATTTTATACCTACGCCACCCTTCCAATTGCTCTGACAAGATAAAAATATGGCATACATCATAAAGCATCCTGCTACATCAGCGTATATGTCTCCGCTAATGCTACAACCTATCCCCCGATATCCTCCTATAGTTTTCTGTCGTATCGCTGATGGGTGGTTACTCAGGGCTATTTATAGCCTGTCTGTTTACAGTCAAACTATTTCGAACTCCATACACTGTTGTCTAGTGATGTCGCACGCGAAAATCTAAGAGCTCGCGATTTGGAGCTTAGCGGGAGACTGCAATGAGAATCAGATTTATTATCTAATAGCACTCCTATTGGTTAATTTGAATCACGAGGTGAGCACATGGAACAAAGCCAAGAAACTAGTTTGCCGCTATCGCTGAAAGGGCATCATTTGATTGGCTTGCTATATATAGCGATACGACAGAAGACTATAGGAGGATATCAGGGGATAGGTTGTAGCATGAGCGGAGACATATATGTGATGTAGCAGGATGATCATAAAGATACTAGCATGAGTACGCAACAATAGATTAAGTGAACGTACGAAGGAGAAGACAGTTTCCATGGACTGTGTCTCGTGTATGAGCAGCATTCCCTTGCTGTCCCCGATGACTAGCAGGCTGCCATCTGGACTCCACTCAACCACGTCGGGCTCAGTTTCTGTGGCACAAATATTTGTTGGATTTTATAAATTTTTCAAATGTTGAAAAAATAGAGGCAGTAATAATACCAAATTGTAAGGCTGGGCAAAATAGTAAAGTAAAAAGGCCTTATGACATATAAAATATCACTCACAAAACCGAGTGAGAGCTAAGAAAAACAAAATCTAATTTGACATTTCAGTGGTCTAGATGACTTTTGACTGCAGTATAACCTTGGTTTCACCACTTCCAGTTGAATATCTACTTCTACAAAGTATAATCATGCACATGCAAGAATATAAAATTGCCTAGTCCATCCAGCCTAAATGAAATATTTCATAGGGGCAGTGTTTAAAATATAGCCTGTCCACTCCTTAAACTGGCTACTTTTTGCGCGGACTGGTTACTTTTTGGTCAGGGCTGGTAACTGTTCAAAAAAGTTTCTTTATTTTCAAGTAATTAATCAATTAATTTTCAGGAGAGGCTAAGTTTCTAATCTATTTTATACACTGATAGAGGTAATTGTATTCAAAGCACAAGAGTAAAAAGTGTGAAAATGTAAGTAAAATGCTGGTTTAGATAGAGAACTTACCAAATCCCAGTGTTATTGAGTACTGGAGATCTCTGAATACTGCTAGATGCTGTTCTACAGCTACACAAGCTAGTTCTCCCAGAACTGAGGTCACAATCGTTGGAGTGACATTTTCATCCTGAAAAGGTTTCAAAGGTCAGTATTTTGAACAGCAATACATGAAGGAACATTATTATCAGTGAAAGGCAAATATTCATTGAAGAAATAGCACTATTTAATTATATGATTTCAAAGGAATCTTAGGAATCAGAGAGATTATTAGAAGGCAGTGTATGAATTCAGCTTGAAAATTAGTCAGTCCAAACTTGTACTTTGTAAATCTAATGGGAAAAACTGCAAAAAAAAAACCCACCTTTTGAAAGTGGGTCCCATTCTAAACCAAAGCTCACCAGCTAGATAGTGATCTAACATGTTGATGGGCCTTTTTTCATAAATACTACATTTTTTTAGTAAAAATTTATATATTTTAGTCATACTCTCCGAATCAAAAGTTTACAATTACTATTAAAACATAATTTATATGTTTGTTACTGTTAACAACCTCGTCTTTAGATGTTATTGTAGCAAGTGTCTCCACTTGGTAGAGAGCTGATCCTGATTCTTGCCGCTTTCCAAACAGTGCTGTCTCATCGGCGCCAAACTCGGTCACCACTGTGTCCCAGGCTCCCATCTTGAATCCTGAAGATATGCAGCATAGCATCAAATGATTGGTTAACCTGTTAACTAAGTATAAAATCAAAAATTTTATCAAATGAATATTCTAAAATTACAACACATATCTCTGTTGTTTTGGGTAAGGCAATCATTTGATAAAAAATGTCTGATTTAATAAATCATCTAGTTGTATTGATTGATAAGACAAGTTAGCCTAGATTTTAATAGTAAAATTCAGAAATACAATCTAGGCCCCCTACTGCAGTAGGGCAAACAAAATCACATAAGCTGTCATAGGCCTAGGCCTATATGACTCATATAAAACTCATTTTGGGTAAAATTTAAATATCAGTATCGTGGCAATTTGGTCTATATAAAACAGACACAAATCATCGACAACAAACCTAGTTGATCTTGTTTCAATTTTACGTGCCGGTATCAGCTGATCACAGACAGATCCCACTCTTTTCTACACCTGTCAAGTTGTCAACACCTCTTTGAAATTTCCGCCAAACTTTATCGCGTGATTTCTCGTGAAATCCCGCGTTATCAAATATGGCGGCCTCCATGCGAGCATGCGAACGTCTCTGCAAATGTTCAGGTGGCCCAATAAGTCGAATAAGATTATTCGTGAATTCAAAGAGGAAAGTGCACAGTAATCCCTGGAAGAATAGTGACCATGGAGCAACTGTTGAAACCGAAGTTGGCAATAGGCACGTCAAAATAGAAAATTCCCTAAACCGATGCTCGCATGATTTTAAAAATGGAAGTCGACATAACCTCGTGATAGTCGTGTACGATGTTTTCGAGCCCTCGAGACAAGATGACATTTAACCTGAATTCTAATACTCCCTTCAGTAACATGTAATAGGTTGAATAAATACGTTATTCAATTAAAAATAGCCAATATTATTACACCAAACTATCGTTACTTTGGAGAAGTCAATTCATTTATGACCTAACATGTTTTCAAGCCTTCAACACAAAATAAAGAATCTTTAATTAAGACTTTCCCTTTTCCCTGGTTCGATTTCCGCCATGGGCTCGGCAACTTTGTCTGCAGTAGAGAACTGTTCTACACGCAGTCAGCTATGTTTGGGTGCAATGCTACACTGAATTTCAGAGCAATACCACCCATGGTTGCTAGTTCCAGCCGATGCTCGCAGGTTTCACCGCAATACATAGCCACAATAGTGTTGCAGGCTTTCTCCCTGCAATAATACTAGCAGCCGCGATATAAGTGAAACACTCTTGAAAGCGGCGATAAACCCCATATCACCTCACCTATCATTGACATCAATCTTTCCTCTGACATTTGCAACTATTTTCATAATTTTGGATGGACTCTAGTGTTTGAAATATTAAGTCGGTGCAAACAAGCAGGGCTTGTAGTTTGAAAAATTTACCAGCCCTACTATGCGCATGGTACGCCCAGAAAAAAATGATGTAAGTCTCTCTAAAATCTCACAAGCCATTCAGACTTTCTGACTTCTTCTCAAACAAGCCAAATTTGAAAGCGACCAGCAATTGGCAGGCGGGCAGATACTATTTCGAACCTGGTGGACACAAGTCCTTAATATTGAACATTACATAACCTCTCCTATTGTCTAAAGAAAAGGCTAATCATGTCACTTTGCAAAAGAGTAAATAAACTTTTACAGCTTAAAAGCAATGGAGTAGGCTAAACTTAAGACACAGAAGGCAGATAAAAAGGTGGTAGTCTCAAAAAGAATTGTAAAACTGTAAAAAAAAATGACATCGTTGTTAAAACGGAAGAGATTGATGTAAGTGATGTAATATTTCCTAGAGTGGAATAATACTAGGTTTGTTTTAAAAAACAATGACTTTAATTGAATTCTTCATTAAGAATCAGTTTTGCTGTTCTTTACCTTGTTTTGTCAACACTTAAAAATATCAGCCCCATGTTGTGTTTTCTATACCCATTCAAGTGCTGTGCTTCGCTAAATAAAAGACATACTGGAAAATATTGATGAGTAAACTTATTAACGATTCAGTGATGTCTAATTTGGAAATGTTTGTTTTCTGCAGAACCTTCAAGATTACTTCAGGTAAACTTGCCAGATTTGCTGATGGTGCAGCAGTTGCTGAAGTAAGTTTTAAGGGACTATTCGAGCAGGGTATTTTTCGTGGAAACGAAATTCAGGAGGACTTTCCTGTTAACAATTATATAAGATTTTTACATGATAATTTCACACTATATTTCAAATATGTTTGTGAGGTAAGCATTTCAGTTGTTCAAGTTCTAAGAATTTGACAAATAATAAAGTGTATCGCTCAAAATAAAAAACATAGTGAAATGAAGCCAATCATGGAAGCTATGATCGTGGAATGCATAACGACAAAGTGCTGTCGTAACTGATAACCATTACCATAAATGATTTTAAAATATGCTTTTAAATGCTTACATTCAAAATGACTGATGAAAGCCGATCGAACGGTTCTTGATAACCAGGGTTTAAGTATTGTGGATTTAAGAGATTTCTCCCGGTGCAGGCTGACGGTTACCAAATATTGGTTGAACCAATAATTCATGTTTATTGCACATAATTCATGTATGTTTTATTAGATGTATTAAATACTTACAAAATGGAAATTTATTCAAAAATGAAATGACTGAAATATTAAGTAGCAAAACAATTGTAATTGCTAAGTGAAGTATTGATATGAGATTTACATGCAGCTCAGGCCTGGGAGAGAAAACATACACATCAGTGCTATCTTAAATGTTTGACTTACCATTAGTCTTTGAGGCTATTACATTTACTGTTGCACTACAGGGAAAAAAGTTCACCTATTCCATCCGAAGCCAGCTGGGCCCCTAAAATATTTTTTTCAGGAGCCCAGAATAAAATCCAGGAGCCCAATCAATTCTCGGCTTTAAGTAAATAGAAACATAAATCAAATAATTTTTCAATTGTTGAATAACATAATGACATAACATGAAAAAAGCTAAGATTATTCTCAATAAATATTGACCAAATTGACAAGATTATTGGAAGGGAGCCGAGGTCACTCTTTCTTACTTTCGTTTTCAAGTGGCAGTCGTGTGTACGATGGCATTATTTTGATTTTTGAAATGACGACGTAGATTGTTGAATCTCTTAGAATATTGTACTCTCATAAAATAAATCATTCGCCACCTGGGCTACTGGAATTTGGATGTTAGGGGCCCAACTGGATTTTTAATGGCCATGGGCGACTGGGCCCCTGTAAACTTTTTTCCCTGCACTAGGTGCAACCTGCTTGTACATTTTACTTGCACTTGCTGAAATTGAATTGCACAGGTGCAAATTATTAATAGCTACATCAAACCCTGATAATATTCATAATCCATGGCAAAGTGATCAATAAATGTTCCTTCAAATATATTTGTGTAATTTTGTATTTAATTATCTTTCTTGAAGTATTCTTAACTCCATGAATGTTCATTTCAGCATGGAGAAACATCAGTCCTTGTTACAGCCGTCAGTCGCAACAAATCGTCTTCTTCATCCTTCCTTCCTCTAACAGTAAGTCCTTGAACTTGACTTTACGTAGTCATTCTTGGATTCATACGTTATAGGGGAAAACGTTTTTTTGCAATCTAGTTTAAATTAGCTGTAATGCTTGTGTCCCATAAGTCCTACATTACATCTTGTGACTTACCAACTCAGTCTGTGTCACACATTTAAAAAAACGTCCGTATATGACCGGGCATAAGTCGAGAATTTAAAACCAGAAATTAGAGGGTAAAAGAGGGAGGTCGGCCTATACCCAGGATATATGATGCAGATGAAAAAATCAAGAGATCAAACACGAGTATCTGTAAGCCAATCTATCGATGTTACACAGGTGGCAACAAGCACAATCATTGAGGTAGTTGAACTTGTGAAATAAAAATACTTTCGTCATGTTTTTTTTTTCATGAAAATATTAATATTGGGCTTCAAGCAACTTTTTAAACGTACCGTTTGATTTCTGCAGATCGATGTGGCTTCACTCGCATCAACGATTGGAAATTGAATCCCGATTTTCAAAATACTATCAAGAACTATCTCTTCAAAAGGCTTGTTGTCCATTTTAAAGTTTTAATAAGACATATTTCCAAACTAAGTTCGCTCATCTCTGTGTTCTAGGAAGTGTCCATCATAAAGCCTGAATCACTTAGACTTCTGAATAATGGTAAAAGCTATAATGGTTACTTCTGTTCAGGTTGATTATCGTCAGAAGGCGGCAGCTGCAGGAAGGATTCCCACCAACTATCTCCGACGTGAAATAGGAGCCTCAGATAATGAGATTTTAACAAGCAGACTCATCGGTACATTCTCGTTTTGAATTCTACTCTAGGAACATTTCTCTAGTAAAGATAACAGATCAATGATAAAACTGTTTTTATCTCAATGAATTTGGGGGGCGGGATAGCGCAGTGGTTAGCCCGTTTGGCTTCGGATCAAGAGGTCCGTGGTTCGAATCCCGCCAGGGGCTCGGCAACTTTGTCTGCAGTACAGAACTGTTCTACACAGTCAGGTTTGGGTGCAATGCTTCACTGAATTTCAGCGCAGTACCACCCATGGTTGCTAGTTCCAGCCGATGCTCCCAGGTTTCACCGGGATGCATAGCCACAATGGTGTTGCAGACTTTCTACCTGCAATAATACTAGCAGCCGGGATATAAGTGAAATACTTTTGAAAACGGCTTTAAACCCCACATCACCTCACCTCACCTCACCTCAATGAATTTGAAAGGTTTTGATAAGCTCATCATTAATTATTAGGTCTTCAGACGAAAGTCTGGAAGACCTACTGTTATTATCCTGTTTATTATTATTATTTACACAATTTTGTGGAAGCTCTAGCGCAATAACTACTAAAGGCAGTTGCATGAAACTTACAGCACTTATAGCCCCAGACCTGAAATTGTTACAGATGTAAACAAATCCGATCTATCTACCTCCGTTTCCGGTTGACAGCCATTACAAATTCGAAAATTGTCAAATTGCACTTAGAGACTTGAAATTTCACATGAAGATGCGCATTGACCTGAGGAAGAAAAAAGTCAATCATGAACAATCTCTAAGTCACGTGACTTGGCCGCCATCTTGCTTTTAGTGCATTTTGACCATTTCGGACCCCTACAGCCTTTCAAAATCTTCTTCTCTGAAGATATTTGCACTAGAGAGCTGAAATTGACACATTATGTAGCAGAAGGATAGTTCTCTATAGATTTCTCAATCAAATACTTGGGTCACTGTGACCTTTCAAAGTTGGCCAAAAACGAAAAATCGCAAACTTCAAGGGCTCATAGCTCAAAAACTGAGACGTGGAATTTCATGATTTTTGCATGAGAGCTAGACATGCATAAGGTCTACAAGATTAAAGAATAAAATCGATCGCGAACAGTCATTTCCGATTTTTACAGGGCTTCAAAAATTCATTTTTCAGATTTTTGTCTCCGCCATAGCTCCAAAACTACAGCAGCAAACTGCATGACACTTTCAGCATCGATAGCCTCTGACCTGAAATTGATACAATGGAAATCCGTTTCCAGATATATACTTCCGTTTCCCGTCTACAGCCCTTACAATTTCGTAAATTTAACATGGGCAAAATTTTCAAAATGCACGTAGAGACTTGAAATTTCACATGAAGATGCGCATTGACCTGAGGAAGTAAAAAGTCAATCATGAAAAATCTCTTAAGTCACGTGACTTTGCCGCCATTTTGCTTTTAGTGCAAACGAAAAATCGCAAACTTCAAGGGCTCATAGCTCAAAAACTGAGACTTTGAATTTCATCGTTTTTGCATGAGAGCTAAACATGCATAAGGTCTACTAAAATCAACAATAAAATCGATCGCGAACAGTCATTTCCGGTTTTGACAGAACTTCAAAAATTGAAATTTTCGATTTCGAAAAGTTTAACATGGGCAAAATTTTCAAATTGTAGCTAGAGACTAGCAAGTAGTCTCAAAAGATGCGCCATTTTGAATTTACTGTACGACTTTGCACATTTTGACCGGAAATCGACTGCCAAAATGCGTCTAGAGCCTTGCAGATTGCTTCAGATGATGTGTAATGACATTCCAGCATTATGATACATTGAAATGAACCGTACGATTTGCACAGCGGTCTGAAGACTGTCAGAGTAGTTATCATTATTATTATATAGCACGCATATCCAACCACTCGTGGTTGCTCAAGGCGCTTACATTTTTCTCCTGGTCTATGGCATTATTTCACCGTCCGACCATTTTTCCATTTCAACTCCCTGGGGTGTATTCAACCGGCATCCATATGTGGCGCTCAGGTTCACGTGTTCATGTATCCACCATTCAGCCACTGACATGAATTTATGGGATCTTTTAAGTGCGCAGTTTTTATTGCACTACACACTAGAGCTCCAGGGTGACACTGATAGAGTTCTAACAGAGGTGAACTCTATAGGTTTTTACACCTTGGCCTGGATGGGATTCGAACCCCGGACCTCAGCAACGTGAGACCGGCGCTCTTGCCGACTGAGCTTTCCCGTACCCAAATGATATGAGCTATGCCGACTGAGCTATCCCGTACCTAAATATACTGTGGTTGTGTGCATTGAAGAATATTGTGATTCATCTTTATAACTTTTGTTTGCAATATTGACAATCACAAACTCTTTATAAAACTGCAATGTTTTTTTAGGCCCCCAATGATTTCATTTGTAAATCTTGATTATTGTATATCTTGAATGATTGATTCAAACTATTTCTGTTTTCATTGTTACAGACCGATCTTTGCGTCCACTGTTTCCACAAGGTTATTTTCATGAGACACAGGTTGGTTTCCAAATTCCCTCTCAATTTCTTTCTTAAGCAAAAAAGATGGGAACTTCATTAGGCCATCGTGTATTTGAACAATCTCTACTAAGCCCTTTTTGATAACATTGAGGAATGAACAGTGCTATAAACAATTTTTGAAGGTTAATTTTTTATTTTCGGAGAATTGTCTAATTGAACAGCGACATTTGGAAAATAAGTTTGTTGACTTTCTTTAAGGTTAAATTCAGTTTATGTCACATATTCCCAAGTCAAAAGTGATTCATGTAAAGAGTTGCTCATTGCTGAAATATTGCCTAAGTGTCACTAAACATTTACTAAATCAATGCAATTGATTCTCATAGCCCTTACGACACATTTCAAAATTTATATTGTAAGGCTATGCTGTGCACCACCACATTTATTGCAAAAAAAGAACCTACATAGAAAACAATATGTCACATATATATGAAAATGGCCACAAGTCTCTTATGGCATCACTCTTCTCAGGCCATGACAGATGGCATCAAGCCTTATCCTTCAACATATCGAATGCAAAACATTACATATACAAACAATAATGTCATGTTTCAATGTCACAAAGTATACAGTGCATTAAAAGCATTACTGAACATTCAGATTTCTTTCATTTGATATACTTTCATTGAGCGCCACCTACAACTGAATTACCTCCCTTGTTTTCCCTACCCAAGGAGAAAGTTATTTCAATCTTATATGTTCCTCAAACGATATAAATGACGTATATCCATGTATTGAAAACTGTTATTGATGATTTCAGCTTGTGTGTAACTTGCTAGCAGTAGATGGTGTCAATGATCCGGACATCATCAGTATCAATGCAGGTTAGTTTGTCATAGACCTTCTGTCAAAGTTCTCCTTTGAATTCAACTTCTCTGATGGGCTTCTTCATTACTCAAAAAAGGGTATTCTACCTGAAAAGTACAAGAATGTATGCTTTTGCATATAGTGCGATTCCAAATATAACTACTATTGTCCCAAACTAAAGTTAAAAAACGAATAAGTAAGCCACCCTCTTCCCCCTCAAACCTCCTCTCCCCTTAGCCCTACCCCCCATATCTTATCCAACTATGTTATCTTAATATGAAATTTGATCTGATTTCTTTGTAGCTTCTGCAGCTTTAGCCGTGTCAAACATTCCCTGGAACGGGCCAGTTGGTAAGAATATGATAACAATAATTGGGGTTTATCATATTACAAAATATTGTTTAAAATAAACAAATAACAACTACATGGAAAATTTGATTTGGTTTAAGTCTATAGAGTCAAATAGATTAAACAATTTCCATTTGAAAGCTTCATCTGGAACTCATTCCTGCAAATATCTCATTCTTTAATTTATTCTGTAGCTATATAAACATCTCCTGCAGTATGTGTTTAAAGGCGTTATCAGAGAGCAATTTGTTTTATAAGATTGAGTAGTCCCATTAGCCAGTGGTATGAATTCATTCTAGCCAAGCATCAATTACAAAAACCATATGGATTTGTTTCCTTAAAGAATATTTGACTTCAGAATTGTCACTTTTCTCGCTAACCAAGATGCTATCAGTATTGTATGAGATATTGACCCTGATGATGTTTTGTTGTTTCAGCTGCTGTAAGAGTAGGGTTTATAGAGAATGAAGTAGTCATCAACCCCACGAGACGTCAGATGTCACACAGCACTCTAAATCTAGTGGTCACTGGAGCAGAACACAATAAAGTTGGTGAGTCAACTGGTCAAGCCTCTGTTTTTAAATATCTTGCACCAAACAATTCAAATTGCCTTTTACACATCTCGTTTCCATCTCCTTGGCCACTAATGGCTGAAATACTGGCAAGCACTGTTTCACAAAGCTTTATCAATCGCTCAACCTTTTCTTCATTAACCATTCAATCAATTATTTGTCAACTCCTATGAATTCTAAAGCACTACACATAATTTCTCTGGTGTAAGGACAAGCATCCTAACCTATACTACCAAGCACTGTGTCTTCCTACAAACATTTATGGTATTAGTTTTAGTTTAGAATCATAGATGCTGATGATAACAAGTGATGGTGTTCCAGTGATGCTGGAGTCTGCAGCAGATAATGTCCTACAGCAAGACTTCCTGAAGGCCATCAAGCAGGGAGTGAAGGAGACACAGTCCATCATCAGACATATCAACGCTCTCCGCGCACAGATCGGGGTCGAGAAGAGAGACTTTCAGCCAGGTGTTTCTGTCTCGGAGACCGTTCGAGACCAGGTCCGGAGGTCTGTCTACTGTGTTGCCTTTAATTCTTTTGATTAATTGTGTTCTTCAGTTAAGCAGGGCTTAAGCTTGTAATGGCATCATTTCTTGTCAGATTTTAATCATTTGCTTAACCCCAGGTTACCGCTATAAGGGCTATATGAATTGCAATATTTAAATGCTGTCTGTGTCAAAATCTAATTAACCTCAAAATCAATGTACCTTTCATGACAATTTACAAACCTTGTATTCTTATTTGCAAACATTGTTAATGTCATATCCACCGTCGCTGCTTTTGTATTGCTAATCAAGGCTCTCAAACTCTCAAACTCGCAAAATGAAAATTTTCATCTGATGTGAATCTGGTGATGCATGTGTAAATGTGTTAAGTCTATAGTCATTGATGAATATCTTACAAAATGTAACCATTCATTTTCTATTTCAGTTTGGCTGTCACCAGATTAAAGGATATATTTTACAACGATTTACATGACAAGGTTAGAGTTCATGCATATTTAAATATTTCTTTTTAATAGAAAAGCAAAGGTAAAGTAAAGTTATATAACTTTTAATCCCGCCAAGATACTGCATGTTAGCAAGACAGGGTTGGTCTTACGGCCGGCAAATTGCTGGTCGTCCAACCGGAACCGGAAGTAATTACCGGAAGTACCGCCGCCAGAACCTTGAAGTCGCATGACCTACCAAAAGAGTATATAAGGAGAGACAGATTCATTGCTTCTTCAGTCTGACGAGTCCAGATCAATGGACGAAACTAGTAACTCTAAGCAAACACCACTTGCCCCTTAGACGTTGTAAGGCCAATCCTGTCTTGCTAATATTTTATTCCCCTGCCTTCTACGTCCAAGATGTCCACCGGAATTACGCCGCCCCCTTCCTGCGCTAGTATCACTAGTGACACTGAGGTAGAGACTCACCTTGAGCCACCAAATTCAAACACTTTGGTACCTCCACTGCCGCGCCAATCAGACCAAATCGGTCCAACTTCCGGCTAAGATTATACAGCCGTAAAGATCGTGGGCTTAAACCTTTCCAACACGTGCAGTAAGGTTTGGGTGCTATGGAAACTGAATTTCAGTGCACTGGTTCACTGGTTTCAGACAATACTCCAGGGATCATCACAATGCGTAGCCACAATAATGTTGTGCCTCTCAATAATGCTAGCAGACTTGATGTAAGTGAACTACCAGTACTCTTGTAAACGGCTTTAAACTCCGAATCCCCTCATTTTAAAACGAAAACATTTCCACAAATTTTAGCGTCTCTGAAGAGGTTAGTGGTGAGGAGATGAGTTCTTAAACAATGGTTGATTATTTCCAGATATCCAGGGATGTAGCAGTACAGGGAATTCATGAAGATGTGATAACAAATTTGAAAAGTAAGATTTTCCTCGTTGAAAATTCCAAAATATTCTGAACACTTAATTTTTGAATTAATGTCACATTGATTCTAGCTATCATGTGAAG
Source organism: Steromphala cineraria (assembly GCA_916613615.1). Taxonomy (NCBI): domain Eukaryota; kingdom Metazoa; phylum Mollusca; class Gastropoda; order Trochida; family Trochidae; genus Steromphala; species Steromphala cineraria. Next base: position 41,504,508 of record OU744724.1, on the reverse strand, counting down.
GAACCAAATATAACCAAATTTATAGAAGGAATAATTCAGAATTACTCTTTTACTGCAATAGGCTCAGAATATTATGGTATGTTGATTGAATTTCTATGAATATTTGAAGTTAATGAAACACAGTGGCTGCCGGGTGCAAATGCACAAAACAAATTTCCAATATGTACATGTACTGAGGACAATAAAGTATTATTATTATTATATATTAATAATCAGATAACTGAAAATAAAACAGTTTTGTGATGTGTAAAAATTATAGATGATGATACTCTGTTTAGAGTCCTTTACATTTTTGTTTTAGCATGTCAGACTCTTCTTGTTCTAGATGATGAACCAGATCTCGAAGTATCCAAGATATCTGATGCTTTCAACTTTGTAACTAAGGAAACATTCAGAAACTTGATATTAGATGAAAACAGGAGGTAAATTACCATGTCACCATATTAGAAAATGTGTGATTTCTGGGATAATAAAATTTCAACTATTAATTATTTGAATAACTTTTTTATGGTGTTAACAAATCATTTGTTGATTTCCAAGTTTCCAGAGTAAGTTGAAGTTCTATGCATGATTTTGCACTAAATTTGTAATAGTCGTTTCATGCCGATTTGGCTTACTTTTGAGTTGAGTAAGACAACTATATCCATTTAATCTTTAAATGCAAAAATCCCAGAATCACTATCATTTGAAATGACATCAGGATCAATTGATATATCACAATAAAGTGCAATTCTCAGTTTCATTGTACTGCCTCTGTTATTTAGAAATATTTGTCCCTGATTAAAAATCCTACAACAAACTTGTTTGCTTCAGGTGTGATGGTCGAGGTCTGAGTGACCTTAGAGACATCTCGTGTCAGGTTGACCTGTTCAAACCCCTCCACGGGTCGGCTGTCTTCCAGAGGGGTCAGACACAGGTAACACTTCAACATCTTTAGAGTAATTCCATCTCCATATAATCTATCATTCATAATGACAAATTACATAAACAGCAACAATATTTAATTATTGTTTGGTTTGTAGAATATTTGGTTGGCACTGTGGGGAATTCTCGTAACTAGAACCATTGATCAAGCATATATGGGCCACTTATGGCTGAAATATTGCCCAAGCGGCGCGAAACAATAACTCATTCACTGTATGGGCCAAATTTGGTGTGAGCAACACATGAGACAAAGTTTACAGCGCAAACAATTGTAGTGAAGTGGCAAGCATTTCCAATGGTAAAATGTTGGGACCAGAAAAGGGATTTTGTTCCTGAGAATCAGAATTATGTGTATTTCTTTTAATTTTACAATTTCCTTTGAAATTATTCTTCATTAAATTCCTTAATGAAATCAACACATTTTATCTGTTCCAGGTCTTGTGCACAGTTACATTTGATAGCCTTGAAGCTGCCTTCAAATCAAATCCTGTCTCCGCCATTATGGGGTAAGAGTTTTCAGTAAATAAGAAGTTTAATATCAACATTTCTCGTTAAGTAAATACTATTTCTTACTGATTTCTATTTTAAATGATTTTCTGAGGACACCCTCAATGATCTTCCAATAAATCTCCTTTTTTTATTTGTCTTCTGTTAAAAAACCTTTGTCAGCCAACAGCCAAGAGAGAAAGTTATCAACCTCAATGTATCTTCTCTTTGAACCTTAAGATAAGATTCTCAATTTCTGATTGGTCAATTTGCTAATGCATAATGAGTCGTGTAGTGTTTGATGGGTGTACCAACCATATGACCTGTCACCCAGGTCACGTGATAAGGACTTTTAGACTGTTGTAGAGTTCACATTTCCTTTTGGCTGCGTACACCCTTTCAAAACACTGTGTAACTTATCATCAACTTCGGAAATTTGTAGGAATTTTTTAACCAGAACTAAAAGTCAGAAAATAGGTTGCTTTCATTTGAGCTTTAGAGGTTTATGAACTGATAAAAAAGGTGTATTAGATAACAAAGTAGTATCTCATAAAACTTATCATTTTCAGAGGTTTCAAGGAAAAGAATTTCATGCTTCATTATGAGGTGAGATTTCAACCTAGATATTGAATACCTAGTAATATTTGATTCAAGTTTGATTTTGTTGAGCATTAAATTTTACTAAAGAAAATACACAAAGTATTGAAGGCCTATTATGTTTAAATAAACAAGGATTTATCTTTTACTCCCATTACCTATTAACACTCAAATCTTGACTTTTCATTTGTTCTAGTTTCCACCTTACGCTATAAACGAAACAGGCCGACCTGGATCTATAGGGCGTAGAGAACTTGGGCATGGTAAGCATCTTAGACAATTATAAGTTTCACTTGGATAGTTTCACAGCTGTCAGTGGCTTTATTACTGCAATCATAGTAACCATCATCATGTGCATAGACAAACCTTTGAAAGCAATACTGATCTCCTTTACCTTTCACTTAGCAATTTATTGTTCAAATCATGTCTATACTAATCTATTGTAACAAATCAATCTACAAATATTACCTGCTGAGTTGAATCTCGCTAGCAGAATGTGTTGTGAGTCCTTGCAGATTTAAATGAGTCATTCTATGTGTAAGCAAAAAGCACCATAAAAAAATACTTGTCACTCTGCAACTCCCACTTTTACTCGAGCTAAATTTATCACTGTTGTAAGAGGTTTTGGGTTTTATCCCATGGGTCTGCAAAATTATCTTTTGACTCTTTTGTTGTCAATTCTGCAATGATAATCATAGTAGTTCTACAAATTGTTAATTTAATTTAAGACAGGAAAGCACCATAAACTTACTCTCAATTTATAATGGGATCATTATTTCCCTACAAATCATTCCATCGTGATACGAATTTAAACTATATCTTCTCTTTCTAAATTCAAGTTTAAAGGGCAAATTTTAGAAATTTAAGAAGGGCAATGACTCCATATCCTCTCCCATATAGAAATAATATCCTTTTAAACTTAAATTTGCCATGATATATGTTTCTGAAAATCTTATCCTTCATCCATGTCCAGGTGCTTTGGCTGAGAAAGGGTTGAGACCATTGATACCAAACAACTTTCCATTCACAATAAGACTCACTTCTGAAGTACTGGAATCGAATGGTAAGTCTATCAAATCTCCCATTCAGAGCCATTTGAGAAACAATAAAGGAGCAGCCACAAGTGAAAATATATCCTGTCCTGAGATATAAGTGTTATTCACACTAAAGACAAAAGTTTTCTGCTTATTATTTGCCTCTGTGGTTGAAAATATGATTATTTATCCAATGTGACTCGAGACTTTTCTTGCGACGCGATACCAGTGTTGTATTGTAACTCGGCAACGGCAAATACGTCGCGTTGATTGTAGAGGTGACGTAATATGATGTCATCCCCTCTGTGATATTTTCACTCAGTTGTGAGAACACTTTTCTAGAACCAAAGTCTCTCACCGCTTAGCATAATTGAAGTTTTCTTTCATGTAAAATTGGCCAAGGAGGAGAAACATTGCAGTATACTTTTCAACATCAGATAAGCTTCAAATAAGAATGTGAAGTGTGACAAATATGTTGTTGAAGTTTTTGGGGTTCAACAACCTTCATCTATCAAATCAAATCATATCTGAATTAGTTCAAGTCCTGATACTTTTTGGTTTCAGTCACATGAGGAATTAGAACCCAATTCCCTCAAAGTCAGGCAAAATCACTATCAGGACTCAGTGTTGACTCTGAGGGCATTGGGTTCAAATCCTGAAAAAAAGTCTCAACCCAGAAAGTGAAATATGACAATGTTATTCGTTGTTACATACAAAATAATTTTGTTCACTAACTTAGTAACATCTATTCAAACCATCATGTAAGTGTTCCAAGAGTAATTTGAGTAGCAAGTTAAGAGCTTGTAGTCAGTCAGACTGTACCCCTCTCCCCCAAGGATAAATAAATCCAAGAATTAGTACAAGAATTTGTACAAATGCAGATGGAGTGATTCACTATGTTATCATAAGATGAAAAATAAATTTTGACTTTCATAATGTCAAGTATTTCGAACCATCAACAAGAGTAAAGTTAGACTGAGTAGCAAGATTATGGATTATCCCCCTCTCCCTCAGGTTCCTCCTCCATGGCCTCTGTGTGTGGAGGGAGTCTGGCCCTCATGGATGCAGGGGTACCGGTCAGTGAGGCTGCGGCTGGAGTGGCTGTCGGACTGGTCAGCCGGTCGGATCCTGATAACTCAGAGGAACTCCTGGAGTACAAGCTTCTCACAGATCTACTGGTAGGACATTTTAGAGCTTGAATGCACAAGTCAAGCGTTAGAAAATTTTGACTTTTAATCAAGTTAACACTATGCAAGGGATATCTAAGCTTGGGTACGCATGTCGGAAGAAAAGCAACACAGGCCTGTTTGAATTTGATTTACCCATTGTCAAATCCTCTATAGACACACTTTTATTTAAAAAATTAAATTTTTACTTTTAAACACCCATTGGTTAAATAACAAAAACAACTCATGATGGTGAATGTCCAATTAACTTACCCTCTATATATTATATTATTGTAATAATTACAAAATTTAAAATTTGGGAAAAAGAATCTGTTGTTCCCCCGTTTTTAATTGGTTACTTTTTAAGTATGCATAAAATAGCCACAAGTGATCATTTATGAGTTGAATGTGTCACAATAAGGAATTTGTCAATTATTTCTCTTTCTTCAGTTCAAGATATTTCTTTGAACAAGTTCTTTACTTTGAACATTATGATCGAATTATGTAGTAATAAGATTAGAGTATGAATTCATATTTTTTTAAAATGATTGCTTCTTTAAAGGGCATAGAAGATTACATGGGTGATATGGATTTCAAGCTGGCTGGAACAAAAAAAGGAATAACAGCTCTACAGGTATGAGATGTATAATGTAAAGTTCCAAATTTGTAATAAATAATGTTCAGTTGATTTGATGTGAATATCTCTAACAACTACACAGCCAATATCATACTGTGACAATACAATTGATACCAGCTTTTAATGTAAGTGAACAATTTAAAACCAGCTTTTAATGTAAGGGAACTGCAAATTTTGTGGTACAGGATTTTGGTTAAAATCCTTAAATAGTCCTTCAACTGTAAGCAAACTAAATTCATCAGTAATATTGAACATTTATTTTATTTAATGTTTTCCTGAGTCTTCATTCCAATATTATTTACCACAATATGAGCTCCTCTTTTTCTTTTGAGATAATTCTCATTAAAATCAGATCAAAACCATCATTCCTACATTGCTGTATTTCTGATTTCGAGCACTTTTGACAATCAAACATTGTATAACAAATAACAACTTTGTTTGTATTAGACATGGAATAACATTTGTATGTCGGTTAACCTTAGCACCCAAGCCAATCAGCAACAAGGCTTGAGAGCCATCTTCCGTTTTGATATTACAGAAAGCCTCTGATATCATGGCAGGAAAACCTCCTTGATAAATCCATAACTGTACCATGAAATGAAAATCAACACCATGATCTAGCTGCTTTGGTGCTGTCCTCAGAACAGACACACAAAGGAAAGGTTTTGTCTGATTTTAATGAGATTGTTGATTTTCTTCTTATATCGTGTTTATCTTGCAGGCTGATATCAAGCTCTCTGGCGTTCCTCTGAAGGTTGTAATGGAGGCGGTACAACAAGCAACAGGTAGGCGGAAGGTTGAGGAAAAATATGCTTTTTAGCAACTTTTTCTCCTAAAATGTTTAAGAGCGACTTGCTTTAATCCCACTGAAAGTAGTAATAGAGGGAGTGCAACAAGAAACAGGTAAATTGATCTGTGAACCATTGAAGTAAAGATAGTTATTTTCTCAAAATAACCAGTTTTAGAGCAACTTATTTTAAATTAGAATAAATAGTCAAATGGAATGGGAACTACATATTCAGTTGTCAGTTCTTACGAATCAGCTTAATATTATGTATTTTGAGGGAATTTGGAAACCTGTGTGACCTCCTCATCCTAAATGTTTGTATATCTATACATCTAGTGGGTCAGCCTACAATGTTTGCCAATATATTGATAAATGTGTTATCACATTTCCTTTCAGATGACTTGTCTCTCCCTTTATTTTAAGTAAGGTTAACAGAATACTTTGCATTGTGTCTTATGATTATTTTCAGATGCCAAAAGTGAAATCTTGAAAATAATGCAAAACACAATTTCCAAGCCAAGAGATTCTCGTAAAGAGAATGGACCTGTTACAGGTAAAAATGTTTTGACAAAAAAATCACTTCAGTTGACATAGATTACCGGGGTAACACAATCTTTTCTGTTGCAGTGTTGCCATGTAAGCAACCTGAGTTTTAAATAATGTCTGACAAAATATTGATGAAAAGTATTCAAGATATCTTTTCATGACATCTAGCGAGGTAAGAAGTTAATAAATTCATGAGTGGTGAAATTTCATGCTTAGCAACTAGGAAGAGCCTTTTGCCTCTGTAACAGTCATAAGAGTATTCATCAAATCATGCCGTTTATCCATGATGTCAAATTCTTTGACTCCAATCGTAGACGAGTGATAACATTAACATAAGTTTCACTCTTATAAGGTAGAGAAACATGTTCTCACAACTGTGGACTGACAGCAGTTTTAGTTTACTTTTAGTATATAGTATTTCATGGCCAGTCTTACTTTAATATGTAGTATTTCACTTAGTTTGATTTTACTGTGAATCTTAGTTTACAGTATTTCACTTTCAATCTCAGTTTACTTTTAGTATATTGTATTGCCACCACTCATAAAATAATTGTATGAAATTTTTCCCTCAGAGAAGCTAGAGGTTCCATCATCCAGACGAGCCAGGTTTGTGGGTGTGGGCGGTCATAATCTACGCAGGCTCACCAGTCAGACAGGTGGGTTGTTAGATGGAACTCTTTCTCTCCCACTGCATTGTCTCGTACTAACCAGGCAGGCAGATCCTCTCAATCTAGCGTATTGTTCGCTTTACTAGTGAAAGCATCTCGAGCAAACTAGCAAAAGGTCTCTTGTAAACCATTTTTTCATAATTTCCTATCTTGACAGGGTTTGTGCAGGAACAGCAAAGTGTGAGTAGATAACAGAACTTTAATAGCATTTTGGCTTAAATACAGAAATGTTCATGGGGGATTTTCGGTTGCAACATTAGAGGTGTAGCCGAAAGGACTGATAAGTATTTCCCTTGAAGTAATTCTCAGGGTCACTCCCGTTCAATAGGTAGTAGTTTCAAGATTCCGTCCTAATATAAGATATCATGGAACTCCAATGTTGGTCTCTCTTTATGAACCTTATGACACAGGTTGTGAATACGCCAAGAGACTATAGCTGCTAGTCCAATTGATTCTAGCTCCATTTGTATAATATTCAACAGATGTTAAGATGAAATATCAAAACTGTAATTTGTCCCACAAAAGAAGAATTCCGAAGAATTTGGACGGGAGTACTACATGAAGGTCATGGAGGGCCTCAGGAGTCTTGCTCTGAGATGCACCCAAGTACACCAATAGTTCACAGGACACTCATGCCAATACAAAGTGCAATAGCAAAAGAGTAGTCAAGGCAGGCACAGCTTGTTTGCTGAAAGCCCTTGTCTTATCATTGATGTAATGTTACAACCATTACATCCACAGGCAAGATGGTGTCTGTTTACATGTTACATAATAGCTGAACTCTGTCAGGGTTATGGGATGCACATGGTACACAAGAGCTATATAACAAAGTCCTCAATTACACTCAGGGGTGCTGTCGTAAATCCAGTGAGACCTTCTGTGGTGACTTGGGTGGGAGGAGGTTGCTGTCTGGCTTAAGTCAATGTTTGCTATCCATTCACATCTGTGAAGTTAATAGCTTCTGAAGCCCCAACTGTAAGAATTCCATACAAGAAGCTGGTGGCTGAGTCTAGATAGTTCTCCTTGTGGTCAGAGGAGGGGTCACAGGTACCTGAAAATGAGACAAAGCTAGTGGTAGTCCATATTCTGCCCTTCTAGGTAGCTGGAAGATGTTCATGATTGTCACAAGCTGATACCTGTTGTCTATGAGGTAATAGTTCAAGATTGTTGTTCAAGCAGGAATTGTATCTACGTTAGACCACGAAAATTAAAAAACACAGTAGGTTTATCTCCTAATTGTATATATCACAGACTTGGTCATGGTGAAGTCACTTGATAATAAGGACAGCTTGGCCAGGTCGGATTCAAACAGGAGGAAAGTGTCTAGTGCAGGGGCAGTCATCTTGATTCAGTGACTAGTGACCTATTTGGCTCTGACAGCTTTGAAGAATCTGCAGTGATTGCCCTTGCTAGAGCAGTGACTTATAACACCAATAGCTATTTAAGAGCTAAAAACATGAAGACTGCTACAAAAGAAGGATAGATGATCAAAGATGATTGATTGCTTGTTATTTGTTGAGGTCAGTAACACTTGTGGTGCAGTTCAGTGACAAGACAATGCAAGGAGAACTGGATTATCGTAAATAGGTCAAATGTTGGCTATATCCTCATTACCATTATACATGGTAGGTAAACTTATGATCACATTCCCGTGATATTGGGGAAAGAATACATATTTGAATAATATAAAATGGATACATATTCATTAGTTATATGTATACAGTAATATATAGAAAATAGAAAGAAGAGAATAATGAAACAGATAATAGAGGAAGCTAAGAGTATTAAAAATCCATGAACATTTCAGGTGTAACGGTGACGACAATAGACGAGAGCACATTCCAGGTGTTTGCTCCGAACAAAGAGGCTATGGATGAAGCCAAGGAGTTGATAGAGGAGCTGCTCAAGGAAGAAGTATGTATGCTTGGTCAGGGCTGAAGACCATTATCACTAGGATCTTTCAATGATTAAATATGTTTCTATGGCTCATGATTCATGTTAAAGGCTTTATTAATTATTGTACAAGTTCTTTATCTATGCTAGGTCAGGGCTGTAGATAATAATACAGGGAAAATGGAGGGAATTAAACTATTACAAAAGAGGTTAGATTTTATGACTTGAGCTTCCTCTCTGTTACAAATGATAATGATTAATTTCAAGCATCCATATTTGTTTTCAGAAAGAACCAGAGTTAGAATTTGGTGCCATCTACACAGGGAAGATTATTGAAATCAAGTGAGTATTTGATGAGTTTTTGAAGAATTTATTGATAAGATAACTGCCTGTATATCAGAACAATATATATCAAAACTAAGCATTATGTGTAGACAGATATCATAAGGATACATATGCAAATGTTTTAGGACTGTTTAATCATGTTGACTATGATGAGACAAGTGTGTTTGAGTTGCAGGGATGTGGGGGTCCTGGTTGAGCTACACCCCAGGATGCAGCCGGCACTTCTACACAACAGTCAGCTCGACCAGAGGAAGGTTTGTAATTATACTCAATTATTGTCCCTGAGACTACATCAAAAGCTTTTCTATCCCCGTAAAAAGGCTAGTGGCCAAAATATAGCCTAAGCAGCGTTAAACAATAACTCACCCCTTCCAATCTTTTATTTTAGGATTCATACAAGGCATAAACAGAGGGTTTAAAGGGGCAGTAGCACGTTTTTTGATAATTTTATATTTTAAATTTGTCACTGATAATTGTAAGTTAATGCTAAATGTATTATATTGACATTGTCAAAAATCTCATTACACACAGCAAACATCCATAGTTAGAGGACAAGGTATGAAGATTCATATAAAATCCATTGGCGCCCATTTTGTGTGAACACCTTTAATGCGTTTTCTGTAAGAAAAAGGAATCACATGGCTAAGCTTTTTGTTATATATTTGAATTATTACTGCTCCATATAGTTTGAATATGTTGTCTTTCAATTGGGACCATTAATTTTCATTTTCCTGACATCACCTTATATTCCCCCTAAAAACATGCTACTGTCCCTTTAAATCAAACTCTTCAGCATTAAATCATCAATTAGGGACTTTTACTGAAACTGAAAAGAGCTAATTATAGATAAAGAAAGAACCTCTTATTTATGGCATACAAATATTTGGCCCTTCCAACTTTGATAAATGCAAAATGAGTTTAAATCTGTAGGGGTTAAAGTTTGCAAAAGTGCAGCAGTTGTGCAAAGCTATTAAAGCTGTCGGACATGAGTTGTGCCCCTTGGCAAAAACTCTTCACTGTTTAAGAACAAAAAGTAATTGAACGCATGCCTTACATGAATACAAGTGCCTGTCCAGTTAGGAGGTTTTTGCCTGGTATAGAACAAATTTCTGGTGTTAGGTCAGATGATTCCCTAAAAGATGTACACATCAGAGAAAGTAAGCAACAAAAACACTTTGGAACACATGCCTTTTTATGCCCCGAAATTAGAGATTCCTTGGGTATATTGTTTTTGCCCTGTCCGTTTTTCACAAAAAAACTTTAACCTTACTCATAACTTTTGATTACTTTGGTGTAGACCTTTGATATTTCACATGTGCATATACGTATACCGTAAGACCTTTCAGATGAGGTTGAAACTTTTGACCTTGTGCCCTTGACCTTGGTGTCAGGGGCATCAGTGTTTCACAAATACGGCTTATTTCAATTTGTATGTTTTGTGGTTATGTTAAACCAATATTATCAAAGACCTGATTTTAGATATGTTATCTTGAAACTTTCTCTGCTTTAATTATTACTCTACCGACAATGATATCGTTTCACTGAAAGGAGTGTTATAGATCTACTGTTCTACTTGGTGCAGGTGAATCACCCCAGTGCCCTGGGTCTAGCTGTGGGTCAGGAGATTACCGTCAAGTACTTCGGTCGCGACCCTGCAAGTGGGCGCATTCGACTCTCCAGGAAGGTTTTGCAGTCACCGGCAACGTCTGTCATCCGCAACCTTGGATCCAAGTCATGAGGTCAAGGTCATCTAGAGTCAAGGTCAAACTCAATCTCCTACTGTGATATTGTTTTGTGAATGAATATGTGCATTGAAAGAGTCTTATATTGGATAAAGATGATTGGTTGTTGTTTTGCCAATAATGTGTTGATGATATTGTGCCAAACGTGTTATTACTATCGGGATGTGAATGAATAGTTATCTATAAGAAAGGTCAAGATACAGTTTTTGATTAGAGCCAGTGATAAGTCGCAAGGCAAGAGCTAGTGTTGCCATTATGAATCAAATTTGTGAACTAGTATATTGTTTCACCATTGTTGTGATATTTCACAAATTTGTGCATGATAATGATAAAGAATGTTTGCCAAATTAATGGATGAAATTGAAAAAAACATCATTTCATTCATTTTATCAATCTCATTTCAGAGACATTATTTTGCTAAATTTGAATGTATTATTTCTTTACCCACTTAAGTGTTTTTCTGAGCATCAAGCAAGAAGCAACAATTCCTGTCATTGTGGTCTTTAGATAACAGGTCTTGATGTAGTAATGAATTATTCTGACAAAACAGAATGGTCGTCTTGATCAGTGTTCTTTCAAAGGAAGTCTCTCAACAACTCCCTTTCAGAACACACCTAAATAGAAAATGCTATGACATGTTAATATACCTTGTCCAATGCCCCAAAACATTCAGGTAGAGACAATACACAATCAGTCCTCCTTTAGAAAGAGTATGTTGCCACATGTACATAGTCTCTCTTGCCAATCTTTCTTTTCAGGCAGAACAGTGTTGTCAAATTAACATACCTCCTTTCCTAAATTTTCTTCTGAGAGATTGATTGATGGTTGATCATATTGTACTCTTGACAAGGAAAATTGCTCAGACAAAATTCTTCTTAAATTTCTAATAATTCTAGACCACAGTACTGCTATGCTAATCGGTGCCAATCCAATTGAGGTTATTTGTGCACTCTTCTTCATGCAAGTGCAAAGTGTGGATCTCGTCGAAATTGAGGTGATCTTCATCAATTTCAGTTTTTGCTGCAGATCAATGCCAGTGAGTTCCCATGAAAGTCTGATCAATCTCACTGGTCTTGCGGTCATGTTCTCTTAGTCTATTTGTTACATCCTCAGAGTGAAAACATTCTGAACATTCAATCACTGAATCAGATTCTTAGAGCTGGTATCATTTGCAGGAGTCCTGTCCTGTTCTCTCTTATTCTTTGTGAGTTCATAGTCTTGACATTCAAGTTCCAATAACAGAAATTTCAGAAGCTCTGATTTTACAAGATATTTAGAACAAGACATCCGTTCAGTTAAATCCTCGATGTAATAAATGTACTACATAAAATTTTTTTAGATACTCATCAAATAAAAATATCAAGATAATGTCAATATTTCTCAAAACTTAAATTACAAAACATGATAAAAAGAGTATCCAGATAAAGATGTGTTCCTCTTGTTGCAGTAAACTCTGATCATGTTAACTGGTCTTGCGGTCATGTTCTATAGAGGTTATCATGAGAGTGTGTTTTGGGATCGTAAATATCCTGCATTAGGAATAAACATTGTATTTTGCGAGCCTTGGCGAGCTAAATACATAGTGTTTATTCCTAATGCAGGATATTTAAGATCCAAAACACAGGAGCATGATAACTTCTTTATCATACAATGTCATTTTAAATTTTATTCGACAAAAATGCTTGATAATACCATTTTGATAGTTGACATCGTTTTAAAAGATGTGCGCATTGATATATGCAAATGAACGGTGTAATGGCTGCGACAGTGAATTGACAAAATAGAATTCCTCCTTATAAATGCCTTTAAATACCGTGCAAGTTATTAAGTCACAACTCCAACGTTTTAACATTTCAAAGTACTATACAAAACGATGATTTTCATATTAAAAACAAATTTAACGTGTCTTTGACGGATTCGAACACACGTTCTATCACCTTCCAGTAACAACGAGGGCGAGTCTATCTCACTTGGGGCAAGAGTTGCTTCCCTTCGGCTAAGTTGCAATGGCAGCTTGCGTTACAACGCGCATAAACGGAGATCTAAACTAGAAGATAGGCTGTACAGTCTCTAATCCAAACTAAACAAACCTAAAGTATAAAGAACACTGAAGAACGGTAAATGAAGTGTTTACACATGAATCTTGAACTGCCTTTGGAACCTGTGAGAAAATTGTTCGGTCGGTTCATTCAACTCACGATTGCAGTGTTTTTGCACTGCTAAGTCATACATATGGCTAAAGAACCATACAGTTTTGTTGATTTTTCTTACATTAATCTCTATGCATTGTATAATTTATATTTTCATGTCTCTCTCCGTTACCAAAGGCGTTCAAAATATTAACGCTTGTGATGTCATCGGAATTTTAAAAAGAAGTTCCGACCTTGACCTTTGAAATTTGCATCTCTATCCGTATATGACCCCAACGGATATCGAAAATATCCGTTGGCTTTATTATGCCGAGAACACTATCCATTGTATGATAAATTAATCTATTTGTTACATCCTCAGAGTGAAAACATTCTGAACATTCAATCATTGAATCAGATTCTTAGAGCTGGCGTCATTTGCAGGAATCCTGTCCTGTTCTCTCTTCTTCTTTGTTAGTTCACTGTCTTGACATTCAAGTTCTGATAACAGAAATTTCAGAAGCTCTGATTTTACAAGATATTTAGAACACGACATCAGTTCAGTGACTTCCTTGATGTAATAAACGTAGTACATACAAATTTCAAATACTTATCAAATATAAATATCCAGATATTGTGAATATCTATCCTAACTAGCAAAACACGATAATAAGAAATATCAAGATAAAGATGTGTTCCTCTTGTTGCAGTAAACTCTGATCATGTTAACTGGTCTTGCGGTCATGTTCTATTAATCTATTTGTCACATTCTCAGAGTGAAAACATTCTGAACATTCAATCATTGAATCAGATTCTTAGAGCTGGTATCATTTGCAGGAGTCCTGTCCTGTTCTCTCTTCTTCTTTGTACTTCACCGTCTTGACATTCAAGTTCTGATAACAGAAATTTTCTCTGATTTTACAAGATATTTAGAACAAGACATCAGTTCAGTGAAATCCTCGATGTAATAAATGTACTTCATAAAATTTTTAGATACTCATCAAATAAAAATATCAAGATAATGTGAATATTTATCAAAATTTACAAAACACGATAATCAGAAATATCCAGATAAAGATGTGTTCCTCTTGTTGAGGTAAACTCTGATCATGTTAACTGGTCTTGCAGTCATGTTCTATTAATCTATTTGTCACATCCTCTGAGTGAAAACATTCTGAACATTCAATCATTGAATCAGATTCTTAGAGCTGGTATCATTTGCAGGAATCCTGTCCTGTTCTCTCTTATTCTTTGTTAGTTCACCGTCTTGACATTCAAGTTCTGATAACAGAAATTTCAGAAGCTCTGATTTCACGAGATATTTCGAACAAGACGTCAGTTCAGTGAATTCCTTGATGTAATATGAATAGTATGATCCTATCCACTACGCTGTTTTGTAATGGTGGTGCCATAGTGTTTTAATGGTTAAGTGTTTCCCAAAGGTCCTGTTGTCTTTGTTTTTTGTGATTTTTTAGTTGTGATCCTTTGGGTTGTGTTTTCTTATCATTGGTGGCAGGTGTTTCTTTATCCATGTCAGTTTTTGCTGCAGATCAATGCCAGCTAGTTGTCATAAAAGTCTGATCAAGTTCACTGGTCTTGCAGACATGTTCTATTAATCTATTTGTCACATCCTCTGAGTGAAAACATTCTGAACATTCAATCATTGAATCAGATTCTTAGAGCTGGTATCATTTGCAGGAATCCTGTCCTGTTCTCTCTTATTCTTTGTTAGTTCACAGTCTTGACATTCAAGTTCTGATAACAGAAATTTCAGAAGCTCTGATTTTACAAGATATTTAGAACAAGACATCAGTTCAGTGAATTCCTTGATGTAATAAACGTAGTACATACAATTTTCAGATACTTATCAAATAGAAATATCAAGATAATGTGAATATTTATCAAAACTAACAAAAACATGTAAAAAGTAATATACAGATAAAGATGTGTTCCTCTTGTTGCAGTAAACTCTGATCAAGTTAACTGGTCTTGCGGTCATGTTCTATTAATCTTTGTGTCATATCATCTGAGTGAAAACATTCTGAACATTCAATCATTGAATCAGATTCTTAGATCTGGTATCATTTGCAGGAGTCCTGTCCTGTTCTCTCTTATTCTTTGTTAGTTCACCGTCTTGACATTCAAGTTCTGATAACAGTAATTTCAGAAGCTCTGATTTCAAAAGATATTTAGAACAAGACATCTGTTCAGTGAATTCCCCATTGTAATAAACGTAATAAATAAAATTTTCAGATACTTATCAAATAGTTATATCCAGATATTGTGAATATCTATCCTAACTAGCAAAACACGATAATAAGAAATATCAAGATAAAGATGTGTTCCTCTTGTTGCAGTAAACTCTGATCAAGTTAACTGGTCTTGTGGTCATGTTCTATTAATCTATTTGTCACATCATCTGAGTGAAAACATTTAGAACATTCAAACACTGAATCAGCATTGAAACAAAACATCTTTTCCAACTTAGTTGGCATCTATTATGAAACATGGTAAAAAAGAAATATTGAGATTATTCTATGTACCTGTTGTAGCAAGAACCTAAATTTTAAATTCTCATTTACTACATTACAGTATTTCACATGGGGGAATGTGTAAATCTCTGCTTTGAGATATTCAGTTGTTTGGTCTCTTTCCACAACATATCTTTCCATGTCAGTTGACACCTCTCTGCCGAAGCTACAAACACAGACCAATTTGGCATATTTCTACGTTCAACCACCATTCTCTTCCCTGTCGTTACAAGCCACTAATTAGTAACTTTAGCCCCTTGACTGGCTGTTCCATTCACTGTATCCACTCCCCTGTAACTGGATAGGTTGCCATTGCTGCACATGTTAATTAACCATTGATAGTTTTGTTCATATAGCTAAGGGGTTGTGTTACAGGCGTAGAGGAGAATTCCCAGGAGATGACGTGTTGGTCCCATAATCAAAAAGTCATCTAAATACACAACCAGGTTGGTATATCCTTTCTGAGCCATAATCCGTCTGACTGCCTGTGTCAGTCTATGAAATATATGGGGGCTTTTCCGTGCACCAAAGGGTAGTCTAGTGTCCACCCTGAATGTTTCACTTTTACTTCCACTAAATTTCCACTGAAGGCCAGTGGCACAATAGTTTGATGGGTGGATATTTACACTTCTGTATGCAGATTTTAAGTCCACCTTAGCCAGATACCATGAAGGCTGCAATATGTTCAGGGCATCAGAAATAGTTTGGTAGGAAAAACTTTCTTTTGTAGCAAAGTTATTGGCTCCCATGTTTTCAGGTTGGGAAAGATCATGTATGAGGCGAATATCTTTTCCATTTGGTTTAACTAAGGCATTTAAGGCACTCACCACACATGGCTTTTCATGAACTATTTTGTAATACCCATGAAGAATCTCCTCTTCAATTTGACCTTCCACTTTGTCTATCACACCAGGATGGGTACAGGAGTTGTAGTTGTCTGTGCACACATCCTTCAATAATGTCAGTTTATCCTCATCAATGATATGAAAACCATATTTAAGACCATTTAAAAGAAAGTCACTGTCTTCATCATTTTGCAGTAAATATTCCCACTCCTGAAACTTATCAGAGAGTGGGCCTGACACATGCTCCCCCTCTGCTCGTCAGTACTGGGGGACTGTCCATGCTCCCCGCTGGGTTGTCTGCTGGGCTGGACTGGCCTGTCCCTGTGATGTTGATTTATGGACCTGCACTGTATGTCCAGTAGCATAGCAGGTGCCACACACATGGGCATACTTGCAACCCTGCATAGTGCACCCAAACCTGCCATTGTATTGGCCATAAATAATCCGGCCGGTATGAGGGTCAAACTTTGATCCCTGATAGCACTGACTTGTGTTGTTCTGACGAGTTGGTTGAGTTGGATAGCTGGGTGAATCCAGAGGTCTCAGGTGGACATTCATTCGATAATTGTTGTCGTAGTCCCAGAGGTAGCCCTTATCTGCCTGATCCTTCCTGAACATCGTGTCAAAGAGGAGCACAGACTGCCAGCTGAAGGTCTGTGCAAGGGTGGCTACTCGGATCACATATTCAATATATTTATGTCCCTCCTCTGCACTAAGCTTGTCCTCTTTCATCATAACCTGGTGAATTCTTAGACTGGCCTCCATATATTATATATTGACTTTTGGTCACTTTTTCAAGGTCAATTTTTCTGTCACACATTGATATTTTTCCATTTGACATATCAATTTCGAATTCTCCCACCTGTGCACCCCTACTTCCTGCCTCCCTTGGTTTACGATATGCAAGCATTATATAGTCTCTAATGTCTCTGTAAGGAGTTAACTTACTTTTTGTCTCTTTGCTGGTAGGCAGTGGGGTCTTTCCCCACAGTTCCATCATCTGGGCCAGGCTGAGTGTCTCACCAGGGGGCACAGTAGATTCCAGGCTAACAGTGGGTTGCTGGTTACTATCACTTTGTGCTGGTATCTCCTTCTCATTCTTGTCACTGTTCACTTTCTTGACAGCATTTGTCAGAAGGAGTCTCTGGGCCAAAGGCTGATCTCTACACATTTCTTTGACAAGATCCTCATTGAGCAGCTCAACTGATTTTAGAGTTGTGAAGCCTTGTGAGTCGAGGATCATTACAGTTGCTGGCATCAGCTCATTTTCTTCCACCCAAGCACTGAAATTTGGGTCACTGTCAGCCATCTCACTCGGTTGATTGGAGGTGGAACTTGGATACTTGTCCTTTTTCTTTGAGGATTTCTTTCCTCTAGCCATGAAACTTCTTAGATTGGAGCAATAAAATTAGTGTGGGCATAGCAAGGCAGCGAATCTAAGACTGACTACACAAAGGAGGGACAGATCCCAGGGAGCAGGGGGACTTGTATGGTAACTATGGTGACAGAGATGTTTAGGGGATGTGATTGGATGCTTGGGGACTCCCTGGAATAGAGCAGTCACAAGATGAGAGTGGTACATGCAGGAGACAGCTGATTGGTTGGAGAGGAGAGGGACCCCTTTAGGTAGGAAGTGCAAGGGGTAGCTAGGGGCAACTGAGAGGCATGCAGTATAGCTAAAATTAGCCTTCCTCAGGAGTTGCTGTTTTAAACAAGACTGACACAGTCTAACCGTAACTGGATAGGTTGCCATTGCTGCACATGTTAATTAACCATTGATAGTTTTGTTCATATAGCTAAGGGGTTGTGTTACAGGCGTAGAGGAGAACTCCCAGGAGATGATAATAAGAACAGAAGTCCTTGAACAAAATACAATATACTAAATTATGTTTCTAACTATTGTTTATTCAGAGATATCAGATTGAAGGACCTTATCTCATTACTTTCAATTTCATTATAGCACATGGTATTGTAGAATTTCAAACATTCTTTTCATAAAATCAATGGATATCATAAAGCAATGTATTTTACACAACATGCCCAATGTCCATCATCTATCTGATAGCACTAAGGTAGGACTCCTTGCTCCTTACACACAGCATATACTCAAGTCAAAACCAGGGGAAGATACGCCAGGCTGTCGAGCATTCCACAGAAGAGTCTAAACTTGTTGGTCTCCTTGTAGAATAGCACTACTCCAAGGTCCTAAACATGTCAAGTTATAAACTCTAGCGATACTCAAGTCCAAGTTGTACGATTTCGTCATCTCTTTCCACATACAAATTCCTGAATTTAGGAGCTGATTGTCCACCAAGTTCAATAACATTTTGTTGTAGTACAGTAAAGCCTGCCAATAAAAATGAGGGGGGCATAACTGTTTGTGATTTAGTAGTTGTTCCTTGCTGGGTAGTAAGATGAGTTCTTTGAGAGTCTGTTTTGGTGGATTTCTCTAAGATGTGTTCCCAGCTTATACTACATAAGCCTAGTTTAATTGCATTTAAGTAAATTCTCTTGACATCTCTATGGTGTTCTTTGTCAGAGTATTGAGCTGATAACTGCTTGGGTTATGAAAAGTATGATCCTATCCACTACGCTGTTGTGTAATGGTGGTGCCATAGTGTTTTAACGGTTAAGTGTTTCCCAAAGGTCCTGTTGTCTTTGTTTTTGTGATTTTTTAGTTGTGATCCTTTGAATTGTGTTTTCTTATCATTGGTGGCAGGTGTTTCTTCATCCATGTCAGTTTTTGCTGCAGATCAATGCCAGCTAGTTGTCATAAATGTCTGATCAAGTTCACTGGTCTTGCAGACATGTTCTATTAATTTGTGACTTTGAGTAAAGTATAGTTTATAATGGCAGACATAAAGTTATAAACAATTTTTGATAATCAAACATTGTCATTTATTTTCATAGTAACTTTAAAATATTATGATTAAATAATATTGCAATTTTCCATTTATTTTACATGTTAGTATTATTTATTAGATAATTATTCATGTTCGTAGACTCTTATGTTTGTGTAACCTGATATTCCTTAATTTCCTTGTCATCCAATGCGCATGTCAATTTTCTTAAAATAACTATTCTGCGCATGTCCAATTAAGGAAATGCTGTATTGCGCATGCGTTTAACTGCCTCTTTGTTTTGTTGCCATTGTTTCTGCAAGTCGTGATCGAATTTTATCGAAGAAAAACTTCCTCCTAAGTCGATTTTCACGAGCAAGTTGATCGGAACTCATGGTTTCTTATCGACAGTTCTGGTAACAGTTCTTTCCTAACAATGACGTCTGCCACAAGTTAGCACAATGTCTGCTAGATCCACTCGATCGAATCGTCGTTCAAGACAAAGAAGCGAGTCCAGCGAGGAAGAACCATCGGCCCGTGTGCAACAGGCCAGAGAGACGTATTCCAATACCAATCCAGGACTTACTGACGATCCACGCAATTGGTACGTCTCCCAACTACGCAATAGGATCGCAAAAGACATTGGAATCGTAAACCTGCCAGTTTCGCTCACGAAAGCACAACTTCTGCACATTTATCAACGACACGCCACTGGATCATCTACCGGAAGTAGGCCACCTCGTTCATCCAGCCAACCATCAGCCACTGTTACATCGGCGGACATTGACACTTCCATACCAGCAGTAGTGGGCGATAGTGACACAATCGACGTGCAGGAGCTTTCTAGGACAGTTAAATCACTGCAGGACACATTAGCAACCCTCACTCAAGTGATATTACCAAACAACGTTCACAGCCAGCCTACTACTACTCCGGTTCACAACATTGAAGAAAACCCTCGCCTAACGACTGGATTTGTAAACAATTCCGTGCCATACGGTAGAGACCCCAACACAGTTGGACCTATCGACACTGTCCCACACAACCTCCGCCAGCAAATACAAGCAGGTAAAGATGTAAATTTAGCCCTGTTGCTCATACCAGATGACCTCAGTACTGACAAGCCTACAATTGAAGTGAATAATTCACAGTTTTTGGTTAAATCCACCCCCGATCACAGACTACACAAAGCTTTGACCATTGGTGAATTCCTCCGTGCCTTTGGCAAATACAAGCGTGTTATTCTTGAGAAACAGCCCCAACGTTCCCATGAACTAGACATTTACCAAGAATTAATTGTAAACCTGACAGCCAAAACAAATGATTCTGCTTGGTACTCTTACCACAAACTGTTCTCAGCTAAGGCAGCAGCCTCACTCATACAATACCAAGAACCTCTCTACTGGGGAATACTTGACAAAGATATATACCTGCAAGTGTACAATTCAAGATCAGTCAACATCTGTGACATTTGCCAGGAGGTCAACCATACCCAAGAATTTTGTCCTTTGGGAGGCAATCAGGTGCGAAGTAAACTCCACTCTACTAGACCATTGTTTCACTACAACCAGGCCCCTAGGAGGGACTTCACCGATGCCAGAGGCCGGCCAGTAGTGTACCACCAAGGCCAGGCGTTGTGCAACAACTACAATGAGGACAGATGTGTACATCAACATTGCAGATTTCTTCATGTCTGTTCCCTGTGCAAAGCGGAGCATCCCAAACACAAGTGTATGAGAGAGAAAGCACCTGACCCATTCTCAAGGAAAGAAAAGAGGAAGTGACTACTTAAGAACCATGACATTATTCCCTCACCTGTTAATACGGACGTCCTGCAAGCCCTTTTGTTACAACATCCGGATCAACTATGTGTAACAAATCTTCTTCATGGATTTACACATGGTTTCTTGACAGGTATTGACAACCCACCCACAACATCAAAAATCTGTAAAAATCTTCTCTCAACTAGGGGCAAGAACAGTGCAATTGTTACAGGCTTGATTAATACCGAGGTACAAAAAGGTTTTTTGGCCGGCCCATTCAACGAACCGGTTTTTGACACTCACAGGATCAATCCTATTGGTTTGGTTCAAGGCAAGTACTCCAAGAAGTACCGACTTATAGTGGACTTGTCAGCACCACATGATGATGACAGTCATGTAAGCCTTAACTCTCTCATAAATAAGGACAAGTTTTCTCTTTCCTATGTGAAAATTGACGATGCAGTTTCTATCATCAAAAGACTGGGAAAGGGTTGTTTTATGTGTAAAACAGATATTCAGGACGCTTTTAAACTCATACCGATACATCCCTCAATGTGGCACTTACACGGCGTAAAATGGCAAAACAAGTACTATTATTACACAAGGTTGGTGTTTGGTTCTAGGTCAAGCCCGAAGATTTTTGACAATTTCTCCAGTGCAATCTGCTGGATTGCCAAACATTGCTTTCACATTGACAATATTTTGCATCTGTTGGATGACTTCATATGTTTTGATCGCAAAGAAGCCCAGGGTCATCAGTCTATGTCCAATCTAAAAGCAATGTTTGGTCAGCTTGGAGTACCACTATCAGCCCATAAAACAGTTGGGCCAACTACTTGCCTCGAGTACCTTGGCATCACCATAGACTCTATCAAGTTGCAAACAAGCCTACCTATGGAAAAGATACAACGTATTGTGTCCATGATAACATCCTTTCTAGCCAAGAAACAAGTTACAAAGAGAGATATGTTAGTCATCCTAGGTCATATGAATTTCGCAATGCAAGTGATACGGCCAGGCAGATCTTTTGTCAGCTATCTA
This sequence comes from Steromphala cineraria, assembly GCA_916613615.1. Lineage (NCBI taxonomy): Eukaryota > Metazoa > Mollusca > Gastropoda > Trochida > Trochidae > Steromphala > Steromphala cineraria. The sequence continues at coordinate 41,482,534 of OU744724.1, read as the reverse complement.
CTGCAACTTGCTCACTCCACACCCAATTTACAGGACAAGGTGTTTATCACTAATGACTGTAGGTTGGATTTCTGCATGTGGAAAAAATTCTTGGAATCTTGGAATGGGGTCTCTATGTTTATCCAAGAAACCCTGGACGCTCCTGAGTTTCAATTGTTCACTGATGCAGCAGGTTCGATTGGATATGGTGGTTGTTTCAGAGACAAATGGTTCGCAATGGCATGGCCAACAGAGATGTACGAAGGCCAACCAGACAGTGCAGGCCCACTTTCTATAGCATGGATGGAATTGTATCCTATTGTCACTGCTGCAGTAGTCTGGGGTCAGGAGTGGTGCAATAAATCTATCAGATTCTATTGTGATAATGTTGCTACGGTACAAATCGTAAACAAAGGTAGATCCAGATGTCAGTTCATCATGTGTCTCATGCGCAAACTTACTTTGACAGCAGTTAAATATAACTTTGTGTTCAGTGCTAAACATGTTCCTGGTAAACTTAACTGTTTGAGTGATGCATTGTCTCGTTTGCAGATCGCCAGGTTCAGAACCCTAGCACCGATGGCTCAGCAAGATATGACCCCCTGCCCAACATTCGATCAGATGATGACACTACCTACCGTCTAGGATATGTGGAGAAACAACTGAATGACCTCTGGTCGGCAGCTATTACTAAGAGGACTGCTCAAGTGTACCAATCAGGATATCGGGCTTATACTTCCTTTGTGTCTCAACATAATTTAGGTTGGGTATCGACTCTACCTCATATAACAGAGTACTACCTGATGCTGTTCGTTGCCTACTGTGTGAGAAATCTCAAGCTGAATGTGTCTACCATCAAGTCCTATTTGTGTGGTATAAGGTTCACCTACATGAGATATGGTGTTGATAATCCGTGGATTCATGGTTCATTAAGTCGACTGCATACCATTGTTCAGGCTGTTAAGAGAATACAAGGTGTTCCGAAAATGTGTCGCTTACCTATTACCAAAGGTGTGCTTACAGCCCTATGTGTAGCTCTAGCTAAAGGTGTGTTTCAGCATAAGTTGTCAATGCTAATGAAGGCAGTGTGTTGCCTTGCATACTTCGGTTTTTTGAGATGTGGGGAGTTTACATGCGATAACTTCCAGCCACAATTCCACCTCTCTGTGAATTCTGTTAAGTTTTCAGACGATTTGTCCTACTTCACTTTGTGCCTGAAAACATCAAAAACTGATCCCTTTCGGAGAGGTGTTACGTTAACAATCAACAAAGTGAGTTCGCCAATCTGCCCAGTCACCAGCATGCTTGCTTACCTCTCTCTTAGACAAAGGGAACAGTGTCAGCCTCTAGACCCTTTGTTTGTAACACCTGAGGGACAAGTGCTGCGAAGAGCTTTCTTTATCAAATACCTAAAGATTCTACTGAACCACTGTGGCTACGATCAGTCTAAGTACAATGGCCACTCATTCCGAATTGGCGCCGCCACCTCGGCAGCAGAGGCGCACATCCCAGACCACATGATCCAAACTCTGGGTCGATGGTCCTCGAACTGTTACACCCGGTACATTCGTTCATCTCAGGTGGATATTGCTCAGGCTCAGGCAGCTATGGCTACCTAAATTGACTTTAGGCTACTGCAGATTGTGAGTTTCGCCTCTATGTGTTTCATTTGTGAAATTTTGACTCTTACTCATGTTGTTTGACCTCAACTTTGATGTAAATGTTTTCTTGGTAACTTTTTATATTTTACAATTTCTAGTCATTTATCTTATGGGGATTCTCAGATTCGCTATTAATCTCATCTTTTCATTTGGGCTTTCATCCACTAAAGTGTATTTTCCATAATATAAATTTCATTTTCCCTGGCGCTCAGGGTGTGTATTGGGGTGCGCTACTCCATTTACGTCTCATTTCCATTTCAAAGTAACCACTGGGTCACTCTGGCGCTCAGAGGTGTTTATGCGGTGCGCTACCAAATTACACAGACCCAGTGGGTGTTTTTTCATATAAGCTAATTCCTGCCGTGCAGGGTAAGTCTAGGTGCGCAACCTAGCTTACATCAATCAGGTAGCATTGAGAATCCCCAACTCCAAACCTGTAAATAAAAATTTCATGTTATTAAAATTTTTTATTGGTAATTCATCTGTCTGTTGTCTGTTCATTATAAATTGTGACTTTGAGTAAAGTATAGTTTATAATGGCAGACATAAAGTTATAAACAATTTTTGATAATCAAACATTGTCATTTATTTTCATAGTAACTTTAAAATATTATGATTAAATAATATTGCAATTTTCCATTTATTTTACATGTTAGTATTATTTATTAGATAATTATTCATGTTCGTAGACTCTTATGTTTGTGTAACCTGATATTCCTTAATTTCCTTGTCATCCAATGCGCATGTCAATTTTCTTAAAATAACTATTCTGCGCATGTCCAATTAAGGAAATGCTGTATTGCGCATGCGTTTAACTGCCTCTTTGTTTTGTTGCCATTGTTTCTGCAAGTCGTGATCGAATCCCACCACCAACCCCAACTCCGCCATTTATATCATGCATCATTCAATAGGGGATTCTCATTGCTATCCTGGCTTTCATCCACTAAAGTGTATTTTCCATAATATAAATTTCATTTTCCCTGGCGCTCAGGGTGTGTATTGGGGTGCGCTACTCCATTTACGTCTCATTTCCATTTCAAAGTAACCACTGGGTCACTCTGGCGCTCAGAGGTGTTTATGCGGTGCGCTACCAAATTACACAGACCCAGTGGGTGTTTTTTCATATAAGCTAATTCCTGCCGTGCAGGGTAAGTCTAGGTGCGCAACCTAGCTTACATCAATCAGGTAGCATTGAGAATCCCCAACTCCAAACCTGTAAATAAAAATTTCATGTTATTAAAATTTTTTATTGGTAATTCATCTGTCTGTTGTCTGTTCATTATAAACTATTTGTTACATCCTCTGAGTGAAAACATTTAGAACATTCTATCACTGAATCAGATTCTTAGAGCTGGTATCATTTGCAGGAATCCTGTCCTGTTCTCTCTTCTTCTTTGTTAGTTCACCGTCTTGACATTCAAGTTCCGATAACAGAAATTTCAGAAGCTCTGATTTTACAAGGTATTTAGAACAAGACATCAGTTCAGTGAAATCCTCGATGTAATAAACATACCGTATATTACAATGTACAGGGCGACCTCGTACATAAGGCGACCCCCTTTCCCAGCCCCCAATATTGCTGTCAAAATCATATACCTCGTACATAAGGCGATCCCCCAATTAGCCGCGAGTGACCCCAACCAAGAAAATCCTTCATGCGAGTTGCATTGAAAATTGACATCGATACTTTTGACTGTTGTTCAGGTCTTCATAAACATCAAATGACACTTTTTCCAGACGTATATTATTAAAAATAATGATAAAAGAAATTGCAAATGCTAACTTACATTGTTTGTTGTTTGTTTTAATCAGATTACATAATTTTATTCTCATGAAAAACGAACGTGAATAATCAGTCGACAGCTTTTGCTGCATGTGTTTACTGGAAGAGAGATATTTGTTACAAGCATTTTCATTGGCCCAGAAATGTAGGTCAACCAATCAGCAAGTCGATTTGAAAACGATGTATGAAACTGAAACGTGGATGTAATAAATTCACGAAAACATATTGTCGATACAATATTAAATGTCCAAATATTCAAATATTTGTTTAACATTTTCGATATATTACATTTTCCAAAACAACATGCAGTTAATTGAAATATTTATGTATATAAAATTCGAAGAAAAACTTACAAATATTATGATAATGAGCACGAAAGAATATTAATAATGTTATTTGTCGTCAAGAAATTACCATTGAGATTCCAAGTACAGTAAAACAACGTGCTTTCGCGAAAGTATATTTGACAAAGATATCTTTGAACTTTGATTAAATATGATAAATAATTTTGGAAATATGCCATATTAAACATTTAGAATGGATAACAAGCTTATAAAGCGATAGTTCTTGATTATATTTTGGGAATCAAATATTTTAATTCCCGATGGCTGATGCAAGTGAACAGCTGGTGAAGCCACATACATCGTGATTTCTGCTGAAATTTAAGAGTACGTTAATGATGCATGAATATTCAAAAACAATATATTATTTTATTTTTATTAATTGACAATGTATATAGTCATTAAAAACAACAACAGGACAATGTATTTTTATTTTTCAAGAAATGGCATCGATGTAAACTTGTGCATTTTGCTTCCGGTGTAAACATCGCTAACGAGTTGACTGTTAGGTATTTGTTACAGTATGTCTATTTCTGTCTGTATTTCATTGAATTATTATTATTTTCTAGTAATATAAGTAGTAATAAAAACATTAAAGCTATGTAATAATTATAAACATAATTTTATTTCCTTATTTTGGCAATGAGTCGATCGATAAGCATGGAGTTGACTGTTTGGTATTTGTTACGGTATGTCTATTTCTGTCTGTATTTCATTGAATTATTATTATTTTCTAGTAATATAAATAGTAATAAAAACATTAAAGCTATGTAATGATTATAAACATAATTTTATTTCGTTATTTTGGCAATGAGTTGACATCAAAACTTTCGGTTTGAATCTTGTCTGTTCGTCTCGCTCGGCCGGCAGATCGTCACCCAACCTCAGAATTTCAGTGTCTGAAACATAGACCTTGTACATAAGTCGACCCCCCTCCTTGACCCCTCAATTTCTGGTATAAAAAACTCGCCTTATACATTGTAAAATACGGTAGTACATACAATTTTCAGATACAAGATAATGTGAATATTTATCAAAACTAACAAAAACATGTAAAAAGTAATATACAGATAAAAATGTGTTCCTCTTGTTGCAGTAAACTCTGATCAAGTTAACTGGTCTTGCGGTCATGTTCTATTAATCTTTTTGTCACATCCTCTGAGTGAAAACATACTGAACATTCAATCATTGAATCAGATTCTTAGATCTGGTATCATTTGCAGGAGTCCTGTCCTGTTCTCTCTTATTCTTTGTTAGTTCACCGTCTTGACATTCAAGTTCCGATAACAGAAATTTCAGAAGCTCTGATTTCACAAGATATTCAGAACAAGACATCAGTTCAGTGAAATCCCTGATGTAATAAACATAGTACATAAAATTTCAGATACTTATCAAATAGAAATATCAAATTAAGGTGAATATTTATCCAAACTTACAAAACACGATAATTAGAAATATCCAGATTAAGATGTGTTCCTCTTGTTGCAGTAAACTCTGATCAAGTTAACTGGTCTTGCGGTCATGTTCTATTAATCTTTTTGTCACATCCTCTGAGTGAAAACATTCTGAACATTCAATCATTGAATCAGATTCTTAGATCTGGTATCATTTGCAGGAGTCCTGTCCTATTCTCTCTTATTCTTTGTGAGTTCACCGTCTTGACATTCAAGTTCTGATAACAGAAATTTCAGAAGCTCTGATTTTACAAGATATTTAGAACAAGACATCAGTTCAGTGAATTCCTCGATGTAATAAACATAGTACATACAATTTTCAGATACTTATCAAATAGAAATATCAAGATAATGTGAATATTTATCAAAACTAACAAAAACATGTAAAAAGTAATATACAGATAAAAATGTGTTCCTCTTGTTGCAGTAAACTCTGATCAAGTTAACTGGTTTTGCGGTCATGTTCTATTAATCTATTTGTCACATCCTCTGAGTGAAAACATACTGAACATTCAATCATTGAATCAGATTCTTAGATCTGGTATCATTTGCAGGAGTCCTGTCCTGTTCTCTCTTATTCTTTGTGAGTTCACTGTCTTGACATTCAAGTTCTGATAACAGAAATTTCAGAAGCTCTGATTTTACAAGATATTTAGAACAAGACATCAGTTCAGTGAAATCCCTGATGTAATAAACATAGTACATAAAATTTCAGATACTTATCAAATAGAAATATCAAATTAATGTGAATATTTATCCAAACTTAAAAAACACGATAATCAGAAATATCCAGATTAAGATGTGTTCCTCTTGTTGCAGTAAACTCTGATCAAGTTAACTGGTCTTGCTGTCATGTTCTATTAATCTTTTTGTCACATCCTCTGAGTGAAAACATACTGAACATTCAATCATTGAATCAGATTCTTAGATCTGGTATCATTTGCAGGAGTCCTGTCCTGTTCTCTCTTATTCTTTGTGAGTTCACTGTCTTGACATTCAAGTTCTGATAACAGAAATTTCAGAAGCTCTGATTTTACAAGATATTTAGAACAAGACATCAGTTCAGTGAATTCCTCGATGTAATATACGTAGTAAATACAATTTTCAGATACTTATCAAATAGAAATATCAAGATAATATGAATATTTCTCAAAACTAACAAAAACATGAAAAAAGAAATATACAGATAAAGATGTGTTCCTCTTGTTGCAGTAAACTCTGATCAAGTTAACTGGTCTTGCGGTCATGTTCTATTAATCTTTTTGTCACATCCTCTGAGTGAAAACATACTGAACATTCAATCATTGAATCAGATTCTTAGATCTGGTATCATTTGCAGGAGTCCTGTCCTGTTCTCTCTTATTCTTTGTGAGTTCACTGTCTTGACATTCAAGTTCTGATAACAGAAATTTCAGAAGCTCTGATTTTACAAGATATTTAGAACAAGACATCAGTTCAGTGAATTCCTCGATGTAATATACGTAGTAAATACAAATTTCAGATACTTATCAAATAGAAATATCAAGATAATATGAATATTTCTCAAAACTAACAAAAACATGAAAAAAGAAATATACAGATAAAGATGTGTTCCTCTTGTTGCAGTAAACTCTGATCAAGTTAACTGGTTTTGCGGTCATGTTCTATTAATCTATTTGTCACATCCTCTGAGTGAAAACATACTGAACATTCAATCATTGAATCAGATTCTTAGATCTGGTATCATTTGCAGGAGTCCTGTCCTGTTCTCTCTTATTCTTTGTGAGTTCACTGTCTTGACATTCAAGTTCTGATAACAGAAATTTCAGAAGCTCTGATTTTACAAGATATTTAGAACAAGACATCAGTTCAGTGAAATCCCTGATATAATAAACATAGTACATAAAATTTCAGATACTTATCAAATAGAAATATCAAATTAATGTGAATATTAATCCAAACTTACAAAACACGATAATCAGAAATATCCAGATTAAGATGTGTTCCTCTTGTTGCAGTAAACTCTGATCAAGTTAACTGGTCTTGCGGTCATGTTCTATTAATCTTTTTGTCACATCCTCTGAGTGAAAACATACTGAACATTCAATCATTGAATCAGATTCTTAGATCTGGTATCATTTGCAGGAGTCCTGTCCTGTTCTCTCTTATTCTTTGTGAGTTCACTGTCTTGACATTCAAGTTCTGATAACAGAAATTTCAGAAGCTCTGATTTCACAAGATATTTAGAACAAGACATCAGTTCAGTAAAATCCTCGATGTAATAAACGTAGTAAATACAATTTTTAGATGCTTTTAAAAAGGAAATATCAAGATAATGTGAATATTTATCCAAACTTACAAAACACGATAAAAAAAATATATCAAGATAAAGATGTGTTCCTCTTGTTGCAGTAATGTCTGATCTAGTTCACTGGTCTTGCGGTCATGTTCTATTAATCTATTTGTCACATTCTCAGAGTTCTAGAATATTCAATCACTGAATCAGATTCTTAGAGCTTGCATCATTTGCAGGAATTCGGTCCTGTTCTCTCTTCTTCTTCTGTTTAAGTTCACCGTCATGACATTTAAGTTCTGATAACAGAAATTTCAGATGCTCTGATTTCACAAGATATCTAGAACAAGACATCAGTTCCTCGATGTAATAAACATAGTACATACAATTTGTAGATACAAGTTTATCAAATAGAAATATCAAGATAATAATGTGTACCTCTTGTTGCAGTAAATTTAGTTTAAAAATTCCTATTATTGTTTTGCAGTATATTACATGGGGGTTTAATAAATCAGGGTTGTCAAAAAGAATTTGAGTAGATGGCAGAAATAATAAAGTAGCAGGCACCTTAACTGAAAATCCGACTTGCCATAGGCAAGTCTGCCAACGACCGAAGGCCGGAGTGGGGGAGAGAGCGAGAGGGGGCATTGTCTCCCCCGCGAGATTTTTGAAAATTGTACGCTCTTAGATGCAATTTTAGGTACTCTTGGCAGGTTAATGACACTGCCAAAATGTTAATTTCACAGAGCATTTTTACTATAATTTTTTTAATTTTCTTGGATTTTGCTACAGGAAAATATTTCATCACAGACAATATGAAATATGATGTTTCTGTGTAACTGTGTATTTTATTAAGGTTACTTGAATTACACAAAACCACAATGCTTTTTAACTTTTCAGACACTTTCAAAAGCTGAACAAGGAAATATTGCATTTACAGCACTTCTGACTAAGCTCAAAGCTTGAAATAATTTAAGTGACAATAGTAATTCAGAAGCTAGGTAATCCTTTCATACACTGACATGTTTTTAATGTGTCTTCTTTCAAACGTATGGATGGCTTTTCTACAAACACCCTACTTTGGTTTTGAACATTTTTCATATTGTGTTTTTTGCACAATAAACCAAAAAAAAACCCTCCCTCTCCACATAACATATTGATCATGAAAATATTATTTATAACATCTTGATGATATTAAATTATAGAAGTTGCATCATCATCAGTTATTTGTTTAAACTCAGTTATCAAATATCAGCAATTAAATTTATTAAATTATTACAATACAATCAGACTTAAAATTTCGTCTACCACGAAAATATGAAACAAGAACCATGCCGCGATATCGTAAACTGAGAACTGTTTTTATCATCGCAATTACGGGTGTTCATTTACATTACGTTGTCTATCAATGTATAAACAAGTTCATGATATTATTAAATCAAAATATCCAATCATACACATCTTGAACATTATCCAGTGGCCTGACAAAAGGGCGACAAAGTTTTTTGCCTTTTCCTGGGCGCGACCATTTTGTAGGAAGTTGCAATGCATTGTGGGTTGTGAATTACCTCCCTTTTGCTCTCCAGTTGAGGGAGATAAGGAATTTGTTATAATAACATCTTGGCTTGATGGCAGGCAATACGTATCTTTTAACACTTGAATATGTTCTGGCATGATAAGATACCATGTCAATTAATCATTTTTGTTAAAAAGAACATCTACAGAATTTGTAGACGGCAATAAAACACAAGTAGACGGCGAAATCGTCGATCGCCGGCACATTTTGACAACCCTGTAAATGTGTAATTCCCTGCTTTGAGATATACAGTTGACTGGTCTCTTTCTACAGCACATCTTTTACATGTCAGTTGACATCTCTCTGCCGAGAGACTATTTTGGTAGATTTTCTCTAAGATGTCTTCCAAGCTTATGCTACATAAGCCTAGTTTTATTGATTTTAGTACATTCTCTTGACATCTCTATGGTGTTCTTTGTCAGAGTATTGAGCTGATAACTGCTTGGGTTATGAATAGTATGATCCTATCCACTACGCTGTTGTGTAATGGTGGTGCCATAGTGTTTTAACGGTTAAGTGTTTCCCAAAGGTCCTGTTGTCTTTGTTTTTGTGTTCTTTTAGTTTTGATCTTTTGAGTAGTGTGAGAATAGACAAGTTTTTTCCTCATCCTTGGTGACAGGTATTTGTGAAAACATTCTGAACATTCAATCATTGAATCAGATTCTTAGATCTGGTATCATTTGCAGGAGTCCTGTCCTGTTCTCTCTTCTTCTTTGTTAGTTCACTGTCTTGACATTCAAGTTCTGATAACAGAAATTTCAGAAGCTCTGATTTCACAAGATATTTAGAACAAGACATCAGTTCAGTAAAATCCTTGATGTAATATACGTAGTAAATACAATTTTCAGATACTTATCAAATGGAAATATCAAGATAATGTGAATATTTATCCAAACTAGCAAAACATGATAAAAAGAAATATCCAGATAAAGATGTGTTCCTCTTGTAGCAGTAAAGTCTACTCAGGTTAACTGGTCTTACGGTCATGTTATATTAATCTATTTGTCATATCCTCAGAGTGAAAACATTTATATCATACATTCATTGAATCAGATTCTTATAGCTGGTATCATTTGCAGGAGTCCTGTCCTGTTCTCTCTTCTTCTTTGTTAGTTCACTGTCTTGACATTCAAGTTCTGATAACAGAAATTTCAGAAGCTCTGATTTCACAAGATATTTAGAACAAGACATCAGTTCAGTGAATTCCTCGATGTAATAAATGTAATAAATAACATTTTCAGATACTTATCAAATAGAAATATCAAGATAATGTGAATATTTATCAAAACTTGATAAAACATGAAACGAAAGAAATATCAAGATAAAGATGTGTTCCTCTTATTGCAGTAAAGTGTGATCAAGTTAACTGGTCTTGCGGTCCCCCTACAAAAAAAATCTCTTGAAACCTTGTTGCTGTAACTTTGCCACAGAAAATTTTGCTGTTGCCAGAGTGTATCCACAAGAAACATCTGGAGGGGATTCGGAACCAAATCTGGATGGTGTCTGTGGTTGTCTTTCCGGACCACATTCACTTCAGTAATCTAGCGAGCAATTTTACGGACTGCTTTTGGAAAGAATGTCAAAACAATTGTAATAAAACCTTCCCTATGCACTCCAGAGCTTCATGATTGTGGCATTGGTTCGGAAAGGCAATGAAACCTTCCGTTTGCACTCCAGAATTGTTTAATGGCATTGATACGGAGAGGTTATAAACCTTCCCTTTACACTCCAGAACTTGATTATTGACATTGGTATGGAAGGGCAATAAACCTTCCCTATGCACTCCAGAACTTAATATATGGCATTGGTACGGAAGGGCAATAAACCTTCCACATGCACTCCAGAACTTAAAGAGACACAGAGTTTGTTGATAGCATCACATATGTCAAATTTTGAAATCGATGTTATTACATCGGGAACCACTAACTGTTACTGAAAATAACAAGTTAAAGGTCAATCAGTACATTAAAGCGAAAATACGGCCATTCAAAGTCGGGATTTTGATCGAAAACCGGACAATGTGGCTCGAGTGGCGCGCGCAAATTTGTCAAACGTAATTTTGAAACCTTGTCATAAGCTGACAGGAAGATATATTCGATTCTATAGTGTTTATTAGGTATTGTAACTAATAGGTAGATTAATTGGATGCATAATTTCGAACGTTTAACGTATTTGAGATATTTTCTTGATTTTTCCATAAAATCAAGCATTTTAGAGATATTATGCATAAATGGATATATTTGCAAGTCCAGTGATGAGATATGAACTTCAATCAGCATATTAGATATTTTGTAGCTTATCAAAACCAAATAAAATTTTAAGAAAGATACTCTGTGTCACTTTAATATATGGCATTGGTACGGAAGGGCAATAAATCTTCCTTATGGCATTGGTACGGAAGGGCAATAAACCTTCCCTTTGCACTCCAGAACTTTATTATTGACATTGGTACGAAAGGGCAATAAACCTTCCCTATGCGCTCCAGAACTTTATTATTGGCATTGGTACGGAAGGGTAATAAACCTTCATTATGCACTCCAGAACCTAAATGGCATTGCTACGTAAGTGCAATAAACCTTCCCTATACAGTCCAGAACAATATTTTATAGCATTAAACCCTTCCGTATACACTCCGAATTCTTCATGACTTAATTTAATAACATATAATAGCAACCCCCTTCAGGAAGGCTTTATGGCTTTTCTTCTGCATTCAATGCGCACAAAAATAACAAATTCGCAGATTATGTTCAATTTTTTAATTCATGTTTGTCCCTGATGGGTTTGGACTCATTGCTAGTTTTGGATTGTCCTAATCTATAACAGGAACAAGGAACTGGCAGAAGCATTCAGGATCGAGGGCAAGGTCTTCAGAACATCAATGTTGTGTCAGTACATCTGGGCTGAGCTCCTAAAACAGAATGGCATGCCAGTTATGTCGTGTCAATTTAATCAAAAAAATATGTCAAATAAATATCATTGTTTCATAATTACTGGCAATTCAAACAATTGATGATATGAGAATATGATTATTAAAGACAAGAATCATCAGAAATTTATGTAAAGAAAAAAAATTACCTAATTTCTTGAAAAGCTTTTCTCATACTGCATATTTTTCTTGGCAGCTGATCTGAGAATTGGGATGGTAGGAGATGCACCGTGCGCAGACCAAAAACTGTAAAAAAAAAAAAAAAAAATTAAATAATTGATTACCTTTTGATAGATAATGCAAATAGGTATGAATATATTTAGTATATCAGTACTCAGGACCAGTGTTTCTGCATATCTTATGCAATAAAATCATTCAGAAAGTATTACATCTTTTGAATCCCAAAAGTCCAAGCAACTTGACTAAGGTAGGGATCGTTCACCAGCGTTGTCAACAGGGAGTATGTACCCAATAGGTAAAGAGACCACTGGTATATATAGTAATATTGGTGTAATAGCATAGTTAATTAAAATCACACCTTCTATTCCCTGTAGAACTGTTTCATTCATCCTCTTAAACTGAGCAGGAGTCTTAGTTCCGAGGTCCTCCGGTCCAAAAAAGCCATCTATCACTTTCTTAAGTCGAAAGGAGGTTGTTGATTCTCTCGTCTTTTCCATGACGGTTGTAAACCAGGTGATGGGGACTGCGAGCTTTGTTCCCTCTGACAGCAGCTGGTAACCTGGCGGCATACGGTCTCCACTGTCAATATCACCTACAAAAAAGTTTTGTATAAAATCATGAATAAGCTAGGAGATTAAAAGATACGAAAAGAGAAAGGACATTGCCAACAGTATCTCTTTAAAGTTTGTAAAATAAGACACTACTGTGAATTATGTGAAGTGAAATCTGGTCTCCAGTAACATTGTACATTTTATTCATTTATTTTACAAAAATGTTGATTTGATTATTCATACATGTGAGAAAAACACTTACAAAGTCGCATTTGGGAATTTGGAGGCCGCGAAATGGCTTGTAGTCAGACCTTTGGGCAGGAGCTGTAACACAAAAACAGAACATTATATATATATAATGAGAAGATCAAACAGACCCGTATATATAAATTCAAAATACCAAAATAGATAGATATTTTGTTTGTTGATGGACCCAAATCATGTCATTTTCTTAATAATTGACTGTTCTACTCAAAAAAAGCATGGAGGCAGTTTCATTTTAAAACATAAAAATATTTCCATACTAAGTTCTCATGTAGCATACCTGCAGCAGCAGTCTGTTTCAGTTTCTCTTCAGAAAGAAGGGCTCGCTCTCTCCAGAGGTTGAGGTTGGTCTGCATGGTCAGCAGCTCAATGTCTTTCCTCCGCAGCTCCTCATCCTTCATATCACACACTCCGCAGTTCAGCATACTTGAAAAGGATGGACCGGTCTGTGGGGGAAACTCTGGTGCAGGGTACAGCGACGTTGGACAGGGTGGGTCAGGATACTGGAATGCAGGAGGCTGGTACTGGGAGCTAGAGGTAGTCTGATACTGGTACGGAGCTGGAGGCAGGTACGGGTTGGAAGCGGGGACAGGAGGCAGGTACGGGACAGACAGGGTCGGAGCGCAGCAGGAGCCGGGACGAAGACAGGGGCAGGAGCCGGGACGGAGACAGGGGCAGTAGCAGGAGCCGGGACGGAGACAAGGGCAGCAGCAGGAGCTTAATTCAGTAGTTTACCACAACAAAGAACTTGTCAACTTGAGCCTGTCAGTCCAATGAGTCCATGTCATGAATTATTGAATTAAATAAAAATTATGGTCCAATCTTAACCATCACATTTTCAAGTCTTGAAAGTTTACAAGCACAAAATCAAATTATGAGATCTTAAGTTCAAATTTCAATAAGACCTAGTCTAGGCCCAGTTAGGTAATATCATAAACTCTCTCGTGTCGTCTGCTGTAGCCATGTTGAAACAAACGCATGACTTCCATTGTGAAAAAAGGAAATACACGAAGATATCCGAGTGTAACGAACTTTTCCGAATGCTTATAAAAAAAAACGGTTTTCAACAAGCGTATCGCAATACGTACCGATCTCATGTTTGAACTGGTTAATACCGGTAAACCGGTTATATTGCGCATCCCAAGTCATACAACTTTAAGTTCCGAATTCAGAAACATACATGCCTCTGAGGAAATGTGGTAAAGTCTGATAATGATCATTCTTCCCATTTGTTATTATAAACATGTTTCGCCTCTCCCAAGGCTTATCAGTGCAGCGTGGGTTATCCACTATTATGAATTGTGTCAATTCAAATGAATGAATAAACTGCAGACATGTTTTTTTAAAACCGTATATGACCGGGTATAAGCTGACCCCCTTACTCAACCCCCCAAATTCCAGTCAAAACCGAGTATCTCATGCATAGGCCGACCCCCCTCCTCGCAGCTCTATTTTGCTGACAGTAAGTCGATATGATGCCAGTTGCATTGAAACTAAAAGCTCATGAATCATCAAATGACACGTTAATTTTAAGACGTATATTATTTTAAAAAACTATAAAAGAAGTTATAAGTGTTCACTTACAGTGTTTGTTGTTTGTTTTAATCATATTATATATTATTCTCGACAAATTGTTAACGAACGACAGTCAACAACCTTCGGTGCATGAAGTGTCTACTGCAAATGAGATTTTTGTTATTGGCTAAATTATGTAGGTCAACCAATCAGCAAGTCCTTTTAAAAAAGATCTACGAAACATAAAACGTGATCGTAATAATTTCATGACAACATTTTGTCGATATAATGTTAAATGTGTAAATATACCAGATTTTCTTACACGTTTTCTATATTTTACTTTTTCAAAATTAACATGCAGTTAATTGAAATATTTGTTTATAGAAATGTCGAATAACGATCAGAAATATAACCATGAGCACAAAATTATATAAGGAATGTTATTTGTCGTCAAGAAATTACGATTGAAATTCAAGGTAATGTAAAACATTGTGCTTTCGCGAGTGTATCTTTGACAAAGATTTGCTTGAATTTTGATAAAATATGATTGAGAAGTTTGGAAATATGTTTTAATAATACTTTAAAATGGACACCAAGCCTTTTGAAGTGATAACTCTTGATAATATTTGAAAAACCGGGTTTCAATCACGACAATTGCCGATCGTGGATGCGAGTGAAGCCACATCGATCTGCTGAAATCTAACAGTACGTGAAGGTTGCTTGAATATTTCATATTAATATATCTTATATATTTTTTAACTACCTTTGTATATTTTCATTAAAAACAACAACACAACAAAAGTATTTTTATTTTACAAGTTCACTATAGAAATAACCTCGATGATTGTGCATGTTGCTTCCTGTGTAAACATCAACTCTCTAACTCGCTGGGCTGACCGATACTCGTGCTTGGTCTCTTGATTTTTTCATCTGCATCATATATCTCGGGTATAGGCTGACCCCCCTCTTTGACCCCCTAATTTCTGGTGTCAAATTCTCGGCGTACAACCGGTGACATATACGGTAATTTTTTTTTTTGGGGGGTGGGTGGGTCTTTCACAAAAACCAAGTTTAATCTTAAGGTATCACAGATGGGCACATATTGGTGAGGGCACAGCAAACGAAGACCATCTTGTCAAGAGCAACACATTTATCTCCAAGTTTGAAAATGAGATAGTCAATTGGGCAGGTAGCTCCAAGAATCTGAAATTTCTGTCGTACAGTTCCAATGACCCTTTCCACATGTATACTTACATTGGCAATTTTTCGTGTTGATTCCACCTCAGGACCACTAAGCTGCTGCTTCCCTCTCATGAACGTGGGGAATTTAACCTCGGCTCCAACTAATGCTACCACTTCCTCAATATAAAATCCCTGATCTGCAAGTCTCCATTAATTAAATTGTCCAAAAATTGGCTGTCAGATACTTGTCACTTGTTCTCCCACCCCATCCCTCAGAAATAAAGCTGACAGTTCCTTGGGGGGTTATTCCTATGAGGTACTTGGCAGTGTTATGGTGTTTGTAGTTTGACCAGGTTTGTGCACGTGCTGTCATGTTGGATGGCCTGTCAATAAAAAGCTCGAAACAGTCTATAATGCATGTTACCCTCCTACCAAAGTTTTTTCGAAACACCATAGGCATGGTCTCGTGCAGTTCATCACGATCTGGCCACCGGACAAAGGGTTGAAAGGCCAAATACATATGATTTAAGGTTTCCATGAATGATCTTGATATGGTAGTTTTAGAAACTCCAAAACGATAACTGAGATCCATGACAGGCAAGTTGAGTCGTAGTCTCATTGGTGTCACAATTATCCTTTGAAATTTGGTCAGAACTGTATTTCTGTTATCACTCATCCTTGGGGCCAGTAAGTTGAAGAGAGCCATAAGTGTGACATGACTTGGCAAGCCAGTGTAGTACTTCACTTTGTCGGAGTCTTGAAAGTCCTCTGGCCCAGTAGCTTTCATCTTGTGGACAATGTTCTTGAGACCTTCATTCTCTCCTCTCAGCTTTTTGTTTTCATCTTTCAGTGCTGCTATATCTCTGTTTGCCAGTTCTAGCTTCTCAACATCAGATAACTGCTCGTCACAGTCCGACTCTTGGAGATGAGGATCAGTACTACACAAATCTGTCGTAATATCTTCTTCCCAATAAGAACTAAGTTCGGGACAACTGAATGCAGCACCTTTGGGTTGCTTTAGATGGGGATGCTGGTCTCTCATAACCTAAGTTCTTGTTTGGAATCCAATCTGGATTTGTCTCATCATTGGGATGTGGCTTTCCTGTTGAAAATAAAGAGATGCACTTCAATAACTACAGTTTAGATAAGAGGTCCATTTATCTGTAAAAACAAGAAAATGAATCAAATAATTTCCTTATTAATTAACTTTTATATATTATGTCTGACATTGCAAACTGAAATAAATACAGTTTATGAATAAGAGATCTATTTAACCATGTTAACTGTAAAAACAAGAAAATAAATAATTTCCATAATAAGTTACTTTCACATATTGTCTGACATTGCACCCTAGATCTACAATAACTGTAAAATGGGTGTCTTGGTTTTACAAGTCTGCCATCATCCAATCAAGGTTCATTGACATGTAAGACAACCATATATTGCCAGCTCTTTGTTAGCGGTGTATAAACAAAATCTAGACTCCCTCATTCAAAATAATAGAATAATATTGAAGAATAATAACCACATATCTAGTTCCTTAATACAGTCTGGAGTCAGCGTCAAGGAGTCAAACAGGTTTGGCACAGTGGTGGAGAGGTATATCAGGTAAGACACGAATGACCTGCCCGGCCTGATCACTCTGGCAAAATTCAAGTGACCGAGCAAAGACAGCAAGGTTTGTTTGGTGCAAGTAGTGGATTTACACACTTCTTTGATGAAGTTTCTAATTCTTTCAACCTTGTTGTTAGGCAAACAAGCTTCCATCTTGTCAGTGTCTTAACATAATGCCTAAGTACTCCAAAACTGTAGTAGGACCTTCCACTTTATGCAGGGGAAGAGGAACGCCCAGTTTCTTGAACAAACCAGTCATCAAGGCTAAAGTTCTTTGAGCAATGTAGTTTGGTTTGTCAATTGTTAGGAAATCATCTAGAAGATGCAGCACAGTTTACACTCCATAATTGTTCCTAGCAATCCAACAAATTGCACAAGATAGGTAATCAAAGATCTTAGGACTGGACCGACATCCAAACACTAATCTTGTGTAAAAATAATACAGATTTTCCCATTTTACCCCTTGTAGCGGCCACAAAGTTGGATGCACAGGAATTTGTTTGAAAGCGTCTTTTATGTCAACGCCACACGGTTTCCTAACATAGAGGATGGCCTACGTTCTGCCAGAAAGCTTGCTTCTTGTAATACTGGGTGGTTCTGGCTAGAGTGCGTATCTCTTCTTACAAGTTTGTCCACCGTGTCTGTCAACCTGTCGATGGAATCTCTTAGTTCCGAAATCTCATGGGCGCGGCCATCTTGGATTTTGTGAGATCTCGGAATGTCTGTCCGTCGACTCAGAAGAGACTGGAACTTGGTCACTTGAAGGCATCAACGTTACTTGTTCCCCTTGCTCCTGAACTGTTATTGTTGATGAACATCTAGGGCGTTCTCTCCTCAAGGGAATAGAGGTGATATCTTTTCAATACAACTTCATTGTCCTTTACAGAACAAAAATAAAAACACTTTCCTTCCATATTCAAAATTCCAATCCAAATACGATCCACGTCTTCTCCAGTCTGATGATTTTCAAGAGAATTTATGTAAAGTAAAGGTGTTTTCATGCCTTCAAGGACTAAATCTGTTAACATTTCAGCAAATGTTTGATATTTCATCAATGGTCAATGACGAATGGTTGGACACTCTAGAACTTGTGACGAAGAGTATTTAACTAAGTTCAATTTTTTCAACAGTTTGTCTATGGGTATAACATTCAATCAAACTGGTTGGCCACATGTCGTCTTCTTTGAAATTTGCTGTCTGTCTGAATGGACAGGCTTAACCAAGTTGTATTGATGCCAACTGGTACAAACTGTACTTGACAAGACCTCTCTTTCAGGTGCAAATTGCAGACTGTTGACTGCTTCTTGGTCACTTTCTTCTCTGTGGATGAGATAAGTTTGAACGATAGTCTCTTAAGTCTATTTTGCAAATGTTACATGATATTTCATCAATGATCAATGACGAATAGTTGGACACTCTAGAACTTGTGACGAAGAGTATTTATCTTGTCTTAACTAAGTTTGTC
Source organism: Steromphala cineraria (assembly GCA_916613615.1). NCBI lineage: Eukaryota > Metazoa > Mollusca > Gastropoda > Trochida > Trochidae > Steromphala > Steromphala cineraria. The sequence continues at coordinate 41,463,771 of OU744724.1, read as the reverse complement.
AATTTCTTTACCGGTTTGTCTATGGGTATAACATTCAATCAAACTGGTTGGCCACATGTCTTCTTCTTTGAAATTTTCAGAAGTTTTTCTGTCTAATTGTCTGAATGGGAAGGCTTAACCAAGTTGTATTGATGCCAACCGGTACATACTGCACTGGACAAGACCCCTCTTTAAGGTGCAAATTGCAGACTCTGTAAACTGCTTCTTGGGCATAACTTCTGTGGGTGAGATAAGTTTGACCAATATATAGTCCCTTAAGCCTCTTTTGCTTCGCTATTATTTTCTTTGAAGGCTTCTTTTTCCGTCTGTGCTGATGGATGCCATATAGACCACATGATAATGCGTCAATCACATACTACTACTCTGACAAATGTCACATGACAAAGGTTGGTGTCCTGAGAGGGAAGAAACTATTATCTGGTCCCTGATGGACCAGTCTACCCGTATGTTGTAGGTCAACAGAAGTGATGCTGCACTAGTAGCAAATGGCCTGTGGTAGTCGTAGAACATCAACCAACTAAATTGATATTGAACAATGGAAAACAATTGAGAACAAAGCTGAAAGGATGTATATATGATGTCTACACATGCATGCAGAAGTAGAAAAGTGGGTCTTGGTAAATTAATTAAACAATTAAAAACTGAAAAGGTTATTCTGTTAAACTCCATTTGCCGACCAAAATGATAATATACTTGGTAAAGATAGCAATGTGAATACATAACAAAATCAACTAGATTAGCGTTTGCGGGATACCGCAAAAGCAGAGCAGCCCCGGAACTTTGGGTTTCGCCTTACCCTGTTCCGCCTTTTACAGGCCTCACCAAATTGGGAATTTTCTCGTGACCTTGACCTTTGACACTCAAGGTCACACAATCAATGAACACATTTCATTGAGTAGAACATTATTGTAATGAAATAAAGTGTTAAAAATTAAATTAATCCATTTTCTCCATATATGTTGACCTTGCTGTGACCTCGACCTTCGACAGTTCGTACCCAAAACTTTTTGAAAATGTTGTACTTCTCAAGAGATAATATATACAAAATCTAAACTTCATAGCACAAAAACTTTTCAAGTTATTGTGTTTACAAGGTATTGCTATAACTCATATCTCATGACCTTGACCTTTGACCTTCAAGGTCACACAATAATTGAACACTTTTTATTGAGTATAACAATCATGTATTGATTAAAAGTCATCATAGGTAAAATTAACCATTTTTGCTAAACCATGCTTAAGTCATGACCTTGCTGTGACCTTGACCTTTGACGGATTGTAGCCGAAACCTTTTCAAAATTTTTTACTTTTCCAAGGATGATATATACCAAGTTAAAGCTTCATAGCACAAAAACTTTTCAAGTTATCGCCTTTACAAGGAATTTTCGCGGTGATTTTATAACTCGTGACCTTGACCTTTGAACTTGAAAGTGAACATGTCATAATGATTCCCTGGAAGTATTAACATTTAGACATGTTCATGAGTTCTGAAAAGCTAAATGGGATAAAGTTATACCCAAATTTAGTGCATTTTGTAATAACTCATATCTCATGACCTTGACCTTTGACCTTCAAGGTCACACAATCATTGAACACTTTTTATTGAGTATAACAATCATGTATTGATTAAAAGTGTTCATAGTTAAAATAAAGCATTTTCGCTAAAACATGCTTACGTCATGACCTTGCTGTGACCTTGACCTTTGACGGATTGTAGCCAAAACCTTTTCAAAATTTTTTACTTTTCCAAGGATGATATATACCAAGTTAGAGCTTCATAGCACAAAAACTTTTCAAGTTATCGCGTTTACAAGGAATTCTTAGAGTGAATACATATCTCGTGACCTTGACCTTTGACCTTGAAAGTGAACGTGTCAAAATCGTTCCCCCAAGGTATGAGTAATAAGGTATGAATAAGAGTTCTGGAAAGCTTAGTGGAAAAAAGTTATAGCTAGTAGTACGAGTGCGGCGGCGGCGGCGATGGAAACTTCACAAAAACTGATAGCAGCCCCGTCCTTAGACGGGGCTGCTAAATATCTGAAAGTACAAAAATCACATATATATATCAATCACGAGGTCCTTTCAGAACGAACCAAAGGAAACAAGTGCGAGTTTTTGGTTATCACGTGATTGTCAGGTCACTTCCCGTCTCACTACTTGGTTCATATAGAAGATAGCCCCGTCAACACGAGGTTCAATCTTTAGTCGGTAAGCATAGGAACATGCATTACTAAGGTAAGGTAAATCTTTTAAACATCTAAAATATTTAGATTTTAATAATTCTGTTGAACTCCATTTGCCGACCAAAATGATAGTTATTTAAAGGATTAAAAAAATATAATGTTGTTGTTGAACAGACTGCTTTTATCTGTGTAGATGTGATGCGTCCAGCCCTAAACCTGAACAGTTTACGTTCAACTTGTTGTCTCGTAGCGACCTTCACATTAACATTTTCTTCATTGCTATAATGGGTCATTCTAAAAAAATGGAGCAATTTGGTGGATGAAAAAACTAAAACAAAATCATTCTCTGTTTCAAATTTTATTTCAATGAATCAAATAAGGTAACCCCTGAAAACAAAATTCTAGATTATGCAATCTTAATCTTGTCTAATTATCAAATTAATTACTGAAAAATATGTTGATTAGAAAATTTATGTCAGTGATGTTACCGAAACATTTTTAATTTTTTCTTAATAACGAATAATAATAATAATGAATTTGTAGAGCGCCTAATTTCCACCATTAAGATGCTCAGTGGCGCTATGACAATAAAAAGAGAATTAAAGTTCAGTTGGAGGTACTAAAGGCAATAGTGAATAGGTGAGTTTTCAGCATTTTTTTAAAAGTTTCCTTTGATGAAATGATCCTCAATTCCTTGGGGAGAGCATTCCAAAGTTGAGGACTGGCAAAAGCAAAGGAACGATCTGTGAGTTGGTTTTGAGATCTGTGAGTGTTAAGGAGAAAGTCAGAGGAGGATCTTATACTTCGCTGGGGTATATACAATGAAACAAGCTGTTTGAGATACTCTGAATAACAAATGCTTGTATATATATTCATATACACCTAATATTGATGATTTATTTCAATGTTAAAAAGGAAAAATTATGAAAACTTACCATCAGAAGTGAAAATTCATAAAAATACTTACAGATTTTGCAACTCGAATTCTCACGAGGTACAACGATAGTTGTACAGAGAGCAAATTAAGTTAATAATTGCTGAAAACACTTCAGAGTGTTTGTAAATGTTGATTTGTAATAAAACATCAAGTGATTTGTGTATATACTTACTTATTCTCTAAAAATAAAAGTTTTAGTTAGTGGTAACATCACTGACAGGAAAGATAACATCACTGACCAAAAAGGTAACATCACTGACAATATATGCATGTAATAAAAGCTGATTAGCCTTTACTTCACAGTCAAAGATTAAGCAGTGTTTCAACTTTTCATTTTCTTGCGTTAAATGTCATACAGTCTTATATTCAAATATGCATATATGCAGGTGTTTTTAGAATGAATTAAAAATTCTTAAAGAAATGGTAACATCACTGACAGAAAAGGTAACATAACTGACATTTTCTTCCAATAAATGCTTTTCAAAAGGGGAAACGTTGTCACAGTTAAAACAATGTTGGCTACTTTGATTAATCAGTGTATTTAATAACGAGCAATATGTGAAATTGATGGTATTTTATTGGTTTAAAGGATAATTCCATAAATCATTAAAAAATGATAACATCACTGACGGGATAGGTAACATTACTGAAATTTGTATGCAAATATTGTTTTCTGAAAGATGAACCTTGATATAGATAAGCAATGTTATAGTATTTCATTAATTAAGGTATTTGTCAGAATGCCTTGTCTTAATTTCAATGAGTTTTATGATACTATCATTTAAATGAACAATAAAAAGAAATATCACTGACAGTAAATGTAACATTACTGACATGGCATAAGTTTTAACCTGAAAGTTTCAATCAAATATCAATCACTGTTTGTAACAGTTAGTTTCTGAAGTTCAAAGCCAGCTAGTCTGATGTTCAAAGATTGACATACATTGGTGCTGTCTACAAGAAATTAGTGCAGAAGCAAAAGTAACCTTGTTGATGGGACGGGTAACATCACTGTCCATAAAAGGCAATAAAACATATTTTAATTCAACATTATAGAAAATGTATTGCATCTAATGGTCCTTCAGGTTAATCCAAGAGAGTCACTTACTGTATTTTGATAAACACTCAGTTATGCTATGACAATAGGAAACATCACGGACAGGAAGAACCATTCAACACAGTAAACTGAACTCTTTTAACATCAACATTCAAAAGTAACAGTAACTAACATGAAACTAACAATAATAAACAGCTTGGATAATAAATGGCAATCTCAACTGGTTCACTAATTGATCTGTATTTTGCTATATCTCTTAATGTCATTATTTTGGCACAGTGGGGTGTTAACTTATGCAATTTGACCAGAACCATCAACAAATTATAGGATGGTTGATTAATGGACATTTCAACATGTGTTCTCAATAACATGTCCAAATAATATATTTTGATGTAACTATCTTCATGTAGCATGGCATCATCTTGGTACAGCAACTAGAATTCAACCTTTGAATTAAAGATTTCCACTGAAACAATCAAGCTAGTAACTGTTGGGAATATTTCCCCAGCTCTCAACACAGAACACTGATCCTCCAATATCTTGTGGTGGAGGTATCAGTGCCCGAATATTCGAGAATGGATACCAGCAGCAATCCTTCTTTTTTGGCCATGCAAATGTTTTCTTCTTTTCACTTCTCTTTTTCATACATTCAACATAAACATCCTTGCGTCCCCAGTCAATTCCTGTGACTACTCCTGGGAATAACTCATTGTCATAACTGACAACAACATTCTTCCCAACAGCAAGAGACTCAATTATCTTAGCATATTGAAGCACAATTACTTCTTCCTTTTTTCTTTTCAGCCTGTTTCCTGTATTCTGGCCATTCATTTCTCCTGCCTCCTCTCCATTCATTCCTTCTGTCTTCTGTTCATTCATTTCTTTAGTTTTCTGTCGATTCATATCTCCTGCCTCCTGTCCATTCATATCTCCTGCCTCCTGTCCATTCATGTCTTCTGGCTTCTGTCCATTCATGTCTTCTGGCTTCTGTCCATTCATATCTCCTGCCTCCTGTCCATTCATGTCTTCTGGCTTCTGTCCATTCATATCTCCTGCCTCCTGTCCATTCATATATATCTCCTGCCTCCTGTCCATTCATATCTCCTGCCTCCTGTCCATTCATATCTCCTGCCTCCTGTCCATTCATATCTCCTGCCTCCTGTCCATTCATTTCTTCTGGCTTCTGTCCATTCATTTCTCCTGCCTCCTGTCTATTCATATCTCCTGCCTCCTGTCTATTCATATCTCCTGCCTCCTGTCCATTCATTTCTTCTGGCTTCTGTCCATTCATTTCTCCTGCCTCCTGTCTATTCATATCTCCTGCCTCCTGTCCATTCATATCTCCTGCCTCCTGTCCATTCATATCTCCTGCCTCCTGTCCATTCATATCTCCTGCCTCCTGTCCATTCATGTCTTCTGTCTCCTGTCCATTCATATCTCCTGCCTCCTGTCCATTCATATCTCCTGCCTCCTGTCTATTCATATCTCCTGCCTCCTGTCTATTCATATCTCCTGCCTCCTGTCTATTCATATCTCCTGCCTTCTGTCCATTCATGTCTTCTGGCTTCTGTCCATTCATTTCTCCTGCCTCCTGTCCATTCATTTCTTCTGGCTTCTGTCCATTCATTTCTTCTTCATGTTCCAACTCAACACTATGCACCCTGTCAACTTGTAAGACAGGCACAAAGTGATTAGCTGTCCAATGTTCATTCACCATGTCAGTCCTTGTTCTACTCCACATTATAACAGCAATGTCATCTTTTGCTCTTATTCTTGGGTGAACAATTCGATGGAGATGTTGTCGCACCTTTTCACTACCAAGACGAGGGTATGCTGAAAATATGGGCACCTTCAATACTGTTGCAAGTCCTAACATTTGCCACATACTCATGAAGGATTTTGGTTTGGTTATTTTCATCACTTCCTTTCGGTAAACTTTGCGAAAGGCTTTTTCTGAAGGGCGAACACCAGGTTCCCACTCCTCTGAATACATCCAAAAGGCTTGTTTGGAGTCATCAGCTGCTGCCTTCAGGTTAGTTGTACCATTCCTCAAGAAAGAGCTGTCCAAGTATGTCTCTTCATTTAGTGCCATTTCAACAGCTAACCGAAGACGAATCTCGGATACTCTGTCAATGGAACCAAATGCAAACACACTCCCTGAGGAGGGAAGACAATCTCCATCTGATCTGACGATTACAGGATACAGAATCTGATCACCAGGGGTATCATTAGGAAGGAAGTTCAATGCTAACTGATCAACTGTCAAATGGGTTTCCAGTATTGTTCTTGTGGATCCTTCCATATCTGGTAGCTTAAGCTTCTCACACTTTGATTTCAGTTCCGCAAAGGATCTACTCCTACCCAATTGCTGAAGATGATATTCGTACATGTCAGCAGTGACTTCTGGAGCAGGAATCTGTGGTGCACTTTCAGAGTTGCATCTTTCATTGTCAGGTTGATATCCAGGTCCACTGTTTCCTGTTCCTGTTTCATGCATGGGTTCATCTGTACCTTTCTCAACATTTGCTCTGTTTCTTTTTCTCCCTTTTTGATAAGGAAATGTGAACTTCTTCCATGCATGTTCTTTGTGCATACTGCTGCCATCACAAAAGCAACTGACATCACGATACAGGATTTCCTCTGGTGATCTTGTGAAAATCTGATGTAGCTTTAGGGTACCTGGAACAGTGGGAAGTCCTTTGCCGAGTGATTTTGCAACTTCTTCAACATCATGAGATGTTACTTCAAACAGTTTTGTGGATGTTCCTGACTGATTGAGCTCTTTTATGAACATGGATGCATTCATGATGTCACTACCTTGCAAAACCTTTTTGTTTGCCGTACGTTTCAATGCAGCTCCAATGCCATCAGGTGCACCCTTCCCATGGCCACTCTCATGGAAGTTCCATGATGACTGTTTGAATCCTCTCTCGAACAGAAGTGTTGAGAACAAAAAGAAATTGTTTTTTTGACGATATTGGACAGATGGTCCATCACTGTAAAAGTGTAGTGTGTCAACAGACGGGAAGTCGTTTTGGATGTCATCTAACACTGGTTTCAGATAGGCCCATATCCCGGTAGGTCCGTGCTGTAGTGAGTCAGAAACAGTACAAAATGTTACTGGATTTTCTTGTCCATGAATGTAGTATACACCAGTGTGAAGAGTCAGTTGATGTTTGGATGCACCGAAGTGCATGCCTTGAATTTCTGAGTTGTATTTACACACGTAGTTCTCAGCAAAGTCAACATGAATAAGTATTTCATTCTCTTTCAGATTTTCTCTCAAGTGTCTGTAATGATTCATCTGGTTATGGATGTTGAATATATGTCGTTTGAAACGACTCATCTGGTTGCTGAATTCCTCCACTAGGTCACTCTTCTTGCCCTCCACTGTAACTTTGGCAGTTAAAGATATTTCTTTCACCTCTCCTTTCACCTCTCTGGCCTCCCGCTCTGTCTTCCATTGTTCCCAGCAAACATCATCTGATTTATCATTTGATGTCAACTCATTAACAACACCCTTTTGATCACATTTAATGCATTCCTCATACATGCAATCTTTGTTGTCAAGGGAGCATACTGACAGGGATGTAAGGTGCATGATGTCATGAGACTTCACTATGTTGTGGTTTACCAGAGCATGAACAAGGAGCTTCATATTTTCATGTATTCTACATGCACATGTTTCTCTGTCTGTTTCTGAAGGCAGTTGGACCCAGAATGGCCTCAGTCTACAAAATGTAGAGTAACTTAGTTTGACTCCAGTATTTTCTTTCAGAAACTGCTGATGTAGGTTTGAAAGACTATCGTTCAGGAATCTTTTCTGTCGCTTGTGTTTGTTTTTTGTGACGGTTTGCTTGATTCCCGACGTTAATCTGCTTATGTCATTCCTTTCAAATAAGCTGGTTATTCTTTGTCTAAGCCTTTTCGTAAGTGTTTTCCTAGTCACTCGAGTGCCATGCTTATTGGTTATCCCCAGTGCCTTGTGAGACACATGAAGCAGTTTATATTTTCTCATGATGCTTCCTGCAGCTATCTGGGCTATAGTTCTCTTTGAACTATTCCTTCCGGTCTTGTAGTAGGATTTCATTTCATGAACAAGCGAGTTGTGAAACATCAAAACCTTCCTGACTGTTTTAAACGACTTTTTTCCAACAGGTACATTTTTCAGGAGATTTTTTGTTTTTGTCCTTGGTGTGTCGGGATTGTCACTCTCCCCCTTTAGTCTCATCCATCTTTGTCTGTATTGTTAATTTTTCTTCTTTTGCAAGTTCAATTCTGCTTTGAGTTTTCTGTTTTCTCTGTAACAGTAAGCCTTTTCTCTTTTTCTTCTTCTTTGAGACAACTGTTGCTGCCTGTTTTCTCTTCTATTCATTTCCATATCTGGGCTTTGTGGAGGAGTAAACAATATGGCTTTCGAGGCATCAGTCTTCTTTTTTCTACTCAACGACTGTTGTAATTTCCAGGTTTTCTTCTGCTGTCTGTGTTCCCTTGGAGTCATCGAAGATATTAACTTCCTTTTTCCATCTGCCTTTTCTTTCTCATACTTCATCCTGGACTTTCTGAGATACTCTTGGCGCTTTTGGGGATTGGCATCTCTTCTTTGCCTATATTTTCTCTGTTTTTCAGCCGCAGTAAGCGCCATGCTGAAAAGGAAATGAATGAACATTAGTATAAATTGAACATTTTAGTACCTGATCACATTGTCTATAACTTGCTTCACCAAGTGATCTGACTTGTTATTTTTAAAAGATTTAATTCTATAATAACTATGTATGAAAACTATTAAACTAATAGGAAACAATTTTAAATCAAAACATTATTTAGTTTGTTTTTTGTTTGATCAGTGTGACAATTAATGTTTTGATTTGTCAGTGATGTTACCATTAGTAATGGAATAGATTACACATTTTTAAGATCAACATGTGTCCAATGACTAATCAATTAACCAAAATTGAACTATCTCAATGAATTATAAAAATGTTAATGAGAATCTAGTGCAATTAAACGTATCATATTTTTTATTTTAACTAAAGATTGGTCAGTGATATGACTATTTTTGTCAGTGATGTTACCACAATTAAGAAAAAACATTAAACCTCTTAAATTTAGATAATTTATTGCTGTAATACATCACAAATATGAATAAAGTTCACCATAATTCATCTCAATAATAATAATAATAATAATAATCAAATTATGGTAAATAAATATCGCAATACAGCTGATGATTTGTCAGTGATGTGACTATTTCTGTCAGTGATGTTACCATAATTAATGTAAAACCTTGTAACTTTTGAATTTTACATTATATTTCCTTGTTGTAATAACTATCATAAACACGAATAAATGTAACTCTTATATAACATAATAATAATAATGAGAAATTAAAGGAAATAAATATATCATATTTTAACTGGATATTTGTCAGTGATGTGACTATTTCTGTCAGTGATGTTACCATAATTAATGTAAAACCTTGTAACTTTTGAATTTTACATTATATTTCCTTGTTGTAATAACTATCATAAACATGAATAAATGTAACTATTATATAACATAATAATAATAATGAGAAATTAAAGGGAATAAATATATCATATTTTAACTGGATATTTGTCAGTGATGTGACTATTTCTGTCAGTGATGTTACCATAATTAATGTAAAACCTTGTAACTTTTGAATTTTACATTATATTTCCTTGTTGTAATAACTATCATAAACATGAATAAATGTAACTATTATATAACATAATAATAATAATGAGAAATTAAAGGGAATAAATATATCATATTTTAACTGGATATTTGTCAGTGATGTGACTATTTCTGTCAGTGATGTTACCATAATTAATGTAAAACCTTGTAAATTTTGAAATTTACATTAAAATTTCATTTTATGATAAATATCATAAACATAAATAAATGTAACCATGATATATCTTACTAATACTAATGAGAAATTTAAGGAAATTAAGTATATCATATATTAACTGACAATTTGTCAGTGATGTGACTATTTCTGTCAGTGATGTTACTTTTATAATGGTAACATCACTGACGGTAACATCACTGAGGACTTTTAAGTAAAGTGTTCAGTATGAACAATGGTTGCTCCCTAGAAAGAAATTCAAGGCGTCATGTGCTAGTGCCTCACAATGGCAAATTGCATCTGTAGCCAAATTAATTTTTAAAAATGTACATTTTTTGAAAACATGGTAACATCACTGACACCAATAAAAGGTACTCATTAAGTGTACTTACCTTTTAAGTTTATGTTGAGCTCAATTTCATTCAAACATCATTAAGGCCACATGCTTCATCAAGAACAGGAAGTGCTTTATGGGAGAGATCATTATTTCTCCTTGATCTAAGAGAGATAACTCTTTCACCCACAATAATTGTACATAGTAACATCACTGACACAAATCTGTGTTAGCGTGTTCTAATTAAAATATTTTAATAATTAACCTGTCAATAATTAATTTAATCAATTTATTTGGATTATGAACCAATTCTGTTCAGATTTCACCCATGAAAAGTATGTTTTTTCCATGAAGAGCAGTATATTTATCAATGTTAATGGTGACCGCTGATCTTTGTTAGTTCAATAAAGTACAAAATATTGGTACTTAATTGGCTCAAAATACACAAATATCGCACAAATTAAAGAATTTATTATTCTAACTTTTTCAAACAAGTTAGATACACCTGTAGAAATCGCATTTGGGGTGAAAAAAACACTAAAATATAATTTAAAAATCCTGTTAGTAAAATTGCTCCATTTTTTGAGAATGACCCCTATACTTTGTCACTTAACATTCCTTGACACTTGTCGTCCCTCAAATCACTTAGAACTTTGGTTTACTTTGCTTGACATTTTTGTACATAGTGTGCACTGTAGTTCTTCATTACTGACAAGCAAACTGACTTGTCTTTTTTAATAAGTGTCTTTAAGAAACTAATAAGTTTTTGTTGCGAGTTATGTTGATGCAAATGCATGCTTGCGTTTTTGGTGTTGAGGAAAATTTTTATTGTAATTAGAATTTTGCCTGAAATTCCGGTTATTTGCTTTGGGAGATAAAACCATGGTTGAATTTAGTAGCCATCTTGACAGTCAACTGACATATCAAAATAATATCAAATATGTTGCCAAAATGCTGCCCAATGGTTGGGTTATTTAATTTTGGAGTATAGCACTTCATGTAGTGATTTTTAGCCAAAGTGCCAAATTGATTTGAGTTTAGAGTGGATTTTTTTAAAGTTGATAAAGCCTTGGGTTTTTAATGAGGATTGGTTTATCCGGCGTGTCCATTGCCTCCATGAGGCAGGACGTGTGTAGAATGTTTTGGATTTAAGATGGGAAGAGGGGGGGGGGAAGGTATAAGGACGTAGCTGTATAAATGGGAGAAGTCGGCAACTTCTTGCAGCAGAGTTAGGGGACGATGTGTATTCTGTAGAGAGCTCCTGAGAGTCGTGGTCAGTCCGCAGGCTAAGCTGTGTATGATGATGATGATGGATGAATGTTCATACCTGGTCTGAGAAATGTTCACAGTTGTTTTCTTAGCCTGAGTTTCATTTTTAGCTCATCTGGCCTGTAAGGCCCGAGGGTCCTAGTCAAAAGGGCCGCATGACAAAAGGGCCGCAAAATGGAAAAGTCAAATGGGTCGCAAAAAAGTCAAATGGGCCGCAAACCCCTAGTCAAAAGGGTCGCACTAAAAAGTCAAAAAGGCTGCATCAAAAAGTCAAATGGGCCCCATACCCTTAGTCAAAAGGGCCCAATATATAAATGAATAATAATTTCTCCTAAAAGTACCTTATGAGACTTTTGCAACTTAGCAAATTTTTTTAATTTCAGGTTTGTTTTAGTAAAATATTATTTTGAAAAGTAAAAGGATCACAGTAGTAGAGAAAAGAAATATGTGATGGATAGTTTTAAGGATAAAAAAGTACAAAAACCCATCATTCATGACCACATCATTCACCACATTAACACCTTAAAGGAGCAGAAGCAAATTTTTTGAAAATTTAAAATTTTCAATGTATCACTGATAATTGTTCATCCTCAATATATTGTTTTGATAGTGTCACAAATCTCATTACACAAACCAATCATCCATAGTCAGAGAACAAATTATAACGATTCACATTAAGTCCATTGACTGCCATTTTTGTGTGAACACCTTTAACTCCTCTTGTTTAAGAAAAAGGAATCGCATGGCTGAACTTAACATCATATATTTGATTTATTACTACTTCATTTAGTTTAAATACATTCTCTTTCAATTGGGACCATCTATTTTCATTTTCCTGACATCACCTAATATTTCCCCTAAAAACATGCTACTGCCCCTTTAAAGCCACACACACTTCTCATAAACATTAAATTACACAAATGTTAGCTATGACGCTAGAGAAAATGCTGCAGCTATTCATATGTGCAAGATTTGATAACATTCATAGCAAGTTTTTACACGATGTACTCTCTTGATGCCATACTGTTGTTAAGACAATCAAGTAAGCAGTCACTAATCTGTTGGATGTTTTCTTTGCTGCAAAGTGAATGCTGTCATACTCTTTCAATATAAAGTTGAGAGATCTTGCAGGTGACATGCAAGTCTCATTAGTCATAGAGTCATTTTAGGACTATAAAGTCAAGGACAGTTCTCATTTGTTACACCACTTGTCTCTACTATGGTGTGAAGTGTTTGAAGACAGTGAGAAAAAATCAGCATGTCATTAAGTGTGACTGTTGCATGCGATGGACTCACAGGACTTGTGACTCGATGGACTCACAGGACTTGTGAAGAGAGCAGTACCTGCAACTTGTAACCAGCAAGGAAAGCTTTCCTTTCAACTGTTGCTTGTGTCAAGCCACTGAGGATGCTGCTGCATCAATCAGTATAGAAGTTGGACGATTCTCCCTGACTCTAGACTCTTCAACAGAAGATGCATCAACCAAACTTGTCTTAATTAGAGCAAATATTATTCTTCAAAGAATATAATTTATATATTATTATTAATCTATATATGGGGCCCTTTTGACTAGGGGTATGGGGCCCATTTGACTTTTTGATGCGGCCTTTTTGACTTTTTAGTCCGGCCCTTTTGACTAGGGGTTTGCGGCCCATTTGACTTTCTTGCGGCCCATTTGACTTTTCCATTTTGCGGCCCTTTTGTCATGCGGCCCTTTTGACCTGTTCCCAGGCCCGATGGGCTTATGGCATGGCATCGTGTCCGGCGTCCGTCCGTCTGTCCGTCCGTAAACTTTGTGGAATTTCGACTTCTTCTCCAGAACCATAAGGCCTAGAAAGCTGAAACTTTGTGTACAGACTCCTTGACTAGTGAAGATTATTTACATACTTGATGTTGCCTAAAGTTAGGCTTATCATTTGTAATGTTTCCCTGTGGTCAACAGACCACTTGAAATCTGAATGAAGGTCAGACATCAGTTCTTCAACATGGTACTCAAAAGGCTTGCAGAAACGTTTTGCTGCATTGTGAGCATGGTGGCATGTATCCACCATCAATGTCCAAAAGATGTGGAGCTCTCTTTGTCCTTATCATGGTTTCTAGTCCCTTCTTTGAACCTCTCATGACTGCACAAGAGTCCATCAATATGGACATCAAATTTGTCCATGGTATGTTGTTTATGACAAACAGCTTATCCAAGGCTTCAAACAATGTCTGACTATCAACTTTGAAAACAGAAAGAGAGTCTAAATGGCAAAGCCTGAAGTAACTCAGGTTTACCATGGTAAACTGCATGTGAATGCATGATACTAGATTTTATCATTGCTAATGGCAAGGTTATTAATCTGAAAGAATGTAAAATTAATGGCTGGGAGCATTTTGCCTTGAAGAAATAAGGTGGAAATAGAAGATTATTAGATGATGTCTGCCACAACAGGACACCAGAAAGAGGAGAACACTTCAACTCCTGTGACATTGATGTCCTCATTTTCAACTGTCTCCTGAAAAACACATTTAGAAGAAGACTGAACAGAGCAAGTTGATTCGTTTCTTCTAACCAAAATCATTAAAAACAAAGGGAATAATACAAGGACAAAATGCTTTTCAAATAATATTTTATTTTATGCTTCACGCATGACCTACACTAGAACAACCACAATTTGATTGGAAAATTGGCGCCATAAAAGAAAACTTATTATAATTATTATTACACTAGATAGATACACATACATCTTTAAAAGGAAGACAGTTGTCAAATGTCAAACAAAACATTTCTGAAAGTATATGGCTATTTAAAAAAGAATATTTATAACACATTACATCACCATGTGGGTAATACGAAATATTTGACACATTAAAGGGTCAGTAACGTGTTTTTTTGATAATTTCATATTGCAAGTTTTTCATTGCTAATTGTAAGTTAATGCTAAATGTATTATTTTGACAGTGTCAAAAATTCTCATTACACAAGCCAATCATCCATAGTCAGAGGACAAAGTATGAAGATTCACATGAAATCCAAGTCCAAAGTTAGGTCTAAATATGACTTTATTTAAATGGTCGTGTTACAAGTTTCAAGAACCTGTCCAAATAATGCTCTCTTACTTTGCAGTTGTTGTTTTTTTGGACAGATAGGACCTTCTGAGATATGTCCTTTATCAGGAATGCCAGGGAATTTCATTCTCAAAACGTTTTTCATAACTTTAAACGGTGAACATCAAAGCAAGGTTTTGCTTCTAATTTTGAATTCCCTGGCCTTCCTGATATTGAATGTGAAAGGACATAGTCATCAGAAAACAGTTTTTCCATCAGAATTTTTACACAAGTTAATAGTTTGTCAGCATAGGCAATTGAATCTCGAAGCTCTGACATGGAGTGGCCATTGAAACACTTAGCTTCATTAGGGACAGGGGCAGTGACAGCAGGGGAAACAGAAGCTGTAGAGGTAGACGGCTGGGAAGAAACAGAAAGACAAGAGGCAGAAGCCGTTGGATTTGTCGTTGTGGCGATGGCGACCTCACAGTTGAAGCAACATTCCATTCTTTCTTGGACAACTTCTCAATACTTCTTCTGAGAAGCTTTACTTCCCTCTTCAGGGCATCAAACTCCTTTTTGGTTACATATCTACAAAATAATAATTGAATCGCATGTGAAATGTACATTTCACATCTTCTTCATTGCATTTTCTATCATATCTTTGTCACCATCTTGCAGCTTGAAGAGCCTCTCGGACTTTCCTGTTGGCATCAAAGGATGTAATTTGCAGATTATGTCTCCCTAGTCCATCCATACTGCATCAGGTCGAGTTGGCCACTTGAATAAGCCCTTGGCATGTTGCATAAAGTTGACCTCACAGTCACCCTCATTGTGATCCATTTCGTTGATCACACCGACAAGCCATTCACCATCATACACTGCTGCAACGTAATCCTGGGTTTTGAGCTGTGTGAAATTATGATCAGGAATTACACTTGCATCGTCGTTTGCCTTACCAGAAGGTTCATCTTCGACATCCACTTCTGACTGAGTTGTAGATGCCACTGCTATATCAAAAGATTGTACTCTTTGTGGAACATCAGGAGTCTTGTCAAGAGTCTCATCAGATTTCCGTGATTGAAGGCAAATAATGCAACAGGGAATGGGAATTGAAATGCTTCAAACCACTGTCTTCGCTCAAACCGGTCATAAGGCTGAAAATCAAGAAGTGGTAGTGGATCATAGCATTCAAGTTCATCTAAACAAAGTCTGACTTTATCATATTCTTCTTCACATTGGGGTTTTCCACTCTCAATCGTTCTTATGGTCCAGTTGTCTGACAAAGCCCTCACAGGCTCAAGAGAGCGGTTTCTTCTGTAGACCGGATAAGTTGGCTTTCTAGAAATGACAAATATTTGTTCATTCCATCAATGAACTCAGAGATTTCTGTTTTGAGTTTTTCAAACTGTTTGTTCTCAAACCAAGGATGGCTTGATAGTGTACACAGTTTGTCGATGTGTTTTTTTAGATCTTCAGCCTTGATAATAGGTTCTCTTTTCTTCTGTATTATCCAATTGTTGAAGCCAACAAATTGGGAAAATGGAAGGGTGATCGCTCTTTTCAAAAAATTTTCTCTTTGTCCATCAAGCACCCACAAACAATCCGTAAGACTGTTTGTAAGTTCTTTACCAAATTGTGCCTGTGATATTTGGAACCCAACCTTGTTGTCCTTGAAGTGTGATAATACTTTGTTGAATAGGACATCCTTCTGGTCACTCACTGTACTTCTGACCTGAAAAAGACAAAAGAAATTACAGTAATAGGCTTAACATTCATAATTTGATGATAAATGTGAAACAATCTCATTAAAAGTTTATCTTTGATTCGTTCCGTAGGTTCAAGCTTTCTTGGATTGCCACTCATCCCCTTATTAAAAGATACGACGGAATCATGTAGAGAGCTGTGTCCCTACTTTCATTTGCATTATCATATATGAGGAACCCAAGTATTAAAACTTAATCTACGGTACAAATCAAAGATAAGATTTTAGTGAGAGTGAATGTGGAAGGATGTACGGAGGAAAAGACTGTTGTTTGTAGACTCCTTGGCAAATGAGGATTCTAAATTGTAGATTTCATGACCTCATGACCCCAAATGGGGTCACAGGGGTCAAAACCTTAAAAACCTATTTTCATCTTCTTCTCCAGTTCCAAAAGGTCTAGAGAGCTAAAAAGTTGTGTGTAGACTCCTGGGCAAATGGGAATTCTAAATTTAAGGTTTGGTTACCCCTTGACCCCAAATGGGGTCACAGGGGTCAAAACCTTAAAAACCTATTTTACTCCATCTTCTCCAGTTCCAAAAGTTCTAGAGGGCTAAAAAGTTGTGTGTAGACTCCTTGGCCAATGAGGATTCTAAATTTTAGGTTTGGTTACCCCTTGACCCCAATTGGGGTCAAAGGGGTCAAAGCCTTAAAAACATATTTTACTCCATCTTCTCCAGTTCCAAAAGTTCTAGAGGGCTAAAAAGTTGTGTGTAGACTCCTTGGCCAATGAGGATTCTAAATTGTAGATTTCATGACCTCATGAGCCCAATTGGGGTCACAGGGTCAAAACCTTAAAAACCTATTTTCATCTTCTTCTCCAGTTCCAAAAGGTCTAGAGAGCTAAAAAGTTGTGTGTAGACTCCTTGGCCAATGGGGATTCTAAATTTTAGGTTTGGTTACCCCTTGACCCCAAATGGGGTCACAGGGGTCAAAACCTTTTTCCATCAAAAATCTGATGAGCTACAGAGCCCATGGCTCTATTTTTGAATGGAGAAGTCTTTCTTGGATGGCTTTGAAGATTTTGTAGCAAATATGATGAACTGCTTTAGAAGTCTCTCCAAACAACCGTCTCAATGCATTTATATATGTTTGTCTGATATCAAGTATGAGTGACATTTAATGTAAAAGTCATTCACATTTTCATTTTTGGGATTTCTTGTCACAGTCTCAGCAAAAGCCTTTGAGATAAAGGTTAGTGTGTTGCAATAGTTAACAATATTCTCAGGGTATTTTTCCATTTCACCTATCTTCCGTTTCACTTCTTTTTGTAAAATAGTAACGTCACTTTCAGGAGAGGCTGCTTTAAGAAACTTCAAAGCTTCATCTTTGTGATAGACATCATAAATTTCTTCTTCCTGCCCGATGAAATGATGATGAATTTTTCTTGAAAATATCAACGTTAAGTGGCACTTCATGAAAATATATATTAAAGAATTGTTCATGAACTTATTTTCATGAAAATTTCAAGAAAACCAAATGATTTTTTCATGAAATATTCATGAATTTTTCATGACTTTTCTGCATGATTAACTGATGATTTTCTCATGAAAATTTCATGCATACTTTTCATGAGAATATCATCAATATTTAATGAAAATATCGTGAACGTTAAGTGGCACTTCATGAAAATACAAGGTCATGAAATTTTCATGGACATTCTCATGAAATTTTCACACAAACTTTCATGATATTCTCATGAACCTGTGGTAAAGCGTTTCAACAAAATGTAATACTTACATAGATGTAGGGTATGAAATTTTAAATAGTCGAGGGAGCTTATTGTTTGGCTGAACCTGAGTGAAATGAAATGTCTGGTTGTCTGGAGAACTTGAATAACAGATTATGATAAACACAAAGATGCATTTTCCAAATATTATATATATATATTCAAAACATGGTACTTTCATAAATGCAATCAGTCACATAATCATTGATAAAGTAATTTCAACATCTGAGAAATTGCTCAAGATATTGAATTCTATTCTGCCATTAATAACAAAACAAACTGTTAAAAATTGAAGTATGTTTATTTGATGATTGAAATTTGCCAGATGACATTATTATCTAAAATGGTCTTGTCCATTCAATATAAGAAGTCATGTAAATGATGATAAAACATGACAACATTACAAAATTGGCCTGCGATCAAAACAACAGTAAACATATTATCATAATTGTATAAATTCCATTACTTCTTTTGAACAAATAATTACATTTGGTAAAATGACCAAGGTTCAAGGCTCAAATTTATATATTTTTATCACATGTATAATGATTAAAAGCTTATAATTTATTTTTGTGCAAGAACAACAAAACACAAGAATAGATACAATGATTTATTACAGACATATTTTGGAGTATATACAGTATGTACATAGGGGCTTCTCTGCTGCCAGTAAACACTTCTTGGCCCTGACGTTTGACTCTCTGCCTTCCTTTGATGTCCGTAAATTGTCGTCTGTCTGGCTGGTTCCTGTCCTCAAGGCCGGTCGGGAAAGATCTGGGTTGGAATCTTTGTGAAGTTTCTCGAATGCTAGGGCAGGCTTCTGTAGTGTGGGTAATGCTGTGGCATACCGTACAGGTTCTGGTACGCCGTCCGGAAGTGCACTGCCCGTAGATCCTGGTGTCGCTCAAGTCCCATCTTGCATGTATACCCTTCTCGGCATACGCGGCAACACAGGCAGCAAACAGTTTATGGTAATCATAGTGCACAAGACCACCGTACAAAGTAGCCAGCTCGATGACGGTGTGTTCGTAGCCGTCAAGTTGTCGTGTTTTTGAAGGGTCATGTTCGCAATACACATCCTTGTACAGGCTGAAAGCTTGAATGAATTCCCCTACGGTGAGAGCTCTATTCAACCTAGGGTCCTCTTTGTGTGTGTACACATTCCCGTCAAATTCAGACATCCTGCTGTCTAACTCATCTTGGTTGGGTAATAATAATAACGCTAAGTTCACATATTAACCCTCTTGAATTTTCTTGCTGAGGGCTGGTGCAACTGTAGAGATCTGACAACTTTTTGGGCTTTTGCCCTTATACCCTTTGCTAGGTTTTGAAAAGTCTTGATGAACTCCTCTCTCTTCATTGAGGAGGCCTCTATTATTATTTTTAATTTATCCTCATCGAGTGGAGGCCTTGGGTCTCGGACACACATTGGAGACCTCTTACCTTCAGTGCAAGAAGCCTAATAATTGAGGGTTTGGTCTCATGAGAGACCAATTGCCTAAGTTGTTGCACTGAAGGTGTAGCTGAGGAAGATATTGGACAAGAAGAGAAAGGAGCTGATGAAGCAGGAGCAGGAGGTGAAGCCCAAGTGTGGGAGTCAGTCAAGATCATTACTTGTTGTTCCAAAGTCCTTATTCTTTGTTTTAGATTTGATAAGTCTTTGCATCTGGGGATTAAAAAATATAATACTGCGTAGCGAAAACGTTGTCATTAAAGTGACATTTGGACATATTGTTACATATCAGAAAACAATGCTTTAATATTACGCAAATCATTTTGTAAATAGCCTTATATATTTTATAATGTCTTATGAGAAGTATGTAACTCGACTGTATACAGGCCTATGGCCTTTCGTACACTAAACATTGATTGATTGATTGAGATATGAGTTATGGCAATTCCTTGTAAACACGATAACTTGAAAATAATAAGCTCTTCAGCAGGACACATTTTGTAAACTGTTCATTGAACAACAATTCCATCAAACAATAATTGAAAGTGTTTTAGAATCACCTCACAGTCTGTCAAAATGGTCATTAGAGGTTTGTAATACTTAGAATTAATACTTTTTCAAAACCTTCATAAACATTAAGAACACAGAGTACTGAATGTAATCCAATCAATTTATAGAATCAGTAGATCCAAAATGGTCCAAACCAGAAGACAAGCGGTACCCAAACAACCATTGTATCAAAAGTTAACAAGAACATTAATGCTTGGACCGAGACAAAACATATTTTTCAAATCTGCTTCATGGTTTCTTTATGTTTTACAGTATGAAGTTGATCATGCAAATTTATGTAGCCTTATAGTCGCAGAGTGCTGAGATCACCTCAGATTTGTATAAAACTAGCTGTATAAATTGAAAGGAGTCTGCGACTTCTTGCAGCCGTGTGAGGTGGCAATCTGTATTCTGTATTCTGTAGAGAGCTCCTGAGAGGTGTGTCCAGTCTGCAGACTAAGCTGGGAATGATGATGATGATTGAAACCTTTATACATGTACCTGCTCTGAGAAATGTTCACAGTTGTTTACTTAGCCTGAGTTTCATTTTTGTTTTCTTGCTCGTTCTTGCTCTTTTGTAGAATCATTTTGTTGGTCATGTTGTTTCTTAAGTGTCGTTGCGTATGTAAAATCAATCTTTCATAGCTGGGCATATAACACACTAGTCTTTGAGGTAGGCACATCCAATAAGCAGGTTTCTGAGTTACTGTACTCACTTCCCTCATACAAACTGTAGCCTCCACATTTTACAAAACTGAAGCAACATGAGAACAGCATTCTCCCAATCCTGCCTGATAGTCGCAGAGTGCTGAGATCACCTTAGATTTGTCTGTGATTATCCAGGGTGTCAAACTTGGTCAGAAAGTTTCTGAGAATGCATGATTCTAGCCTTGAAAATATGTCACGGTGTAATGAATGTCATCTTAGGTAAGACCCAGTAAACCGAACATTATGATACACAATGTAAATAAAGCCAATATAGTAAGAGAATAGCATTGAGTGACAAGAAAACTATTTATTGCTAATCAAACATATGTTGTAAAAAACAATACAGGTCTACATTACACGTAGAAAGAATACTAATTTTTAAGGTACATGAATATATTATAGCTCAACAGAAGAAAAACAAGCTCCTGCAAGTACATGGAAAAATATATAAAATGATCATCACTACATGAGCATAGTAAAGTATTAAGTGGGGCGCTTGGTCAGGGGAAAGTTATTTCAGCTCACAAAAATGCAAATAACATCAAAGTTAATACATATTCAATATTATTGGATACAAAGAACATGATATTCTCACTATATATACATTTGTTGATGACATATTTGAATAATACATTTGATTAGAAGTTGGAGAAAGTTAGCAAGGATGAACACTTGTTGTAAACATTACCCATCCATAAACAAACAGGTCATAAGTTTTAAGACTCTTATAATTTTGAAAGTCCTTGAAGGTGTAAAACAGGCTTGGTTGAAATATCAAGTAATTCAGTTAATCAGGGTATGAAACATCATAGAAGTTGTGATCTCTACTAAACTGAGACTTTTCAATCTGGTTAGGATCCCCAGATTCCCATTTAACTTCCTTAAAAATTCAACAATTTGTACTCCAGATTCAGCAATGAGAACACTTTCTACTTGAACTGAATCCTGTTATAAAATATGTTTACAGTAATTATTTAATCACAAGATACAGGACAATTATTCAGCATTGCATGTTTTTTATTATATATATGTGATTTAAACAGTCTTGTAACTCACATTCTCTCTGATGTGACAATAGCAACTTTAACCCATAGACATATGATTCTTAACCTCCTCTAACACAATGAGATCCCTCAGCTCCGACAACTCCTTGACTGACTCTGATCTAAGCCACCTGTCAAAGACAACTCCCTTCCTAGCAATAAACTCTGCATAGGTCTCAGACTCTAATTTCTTACCCGACCGAAATTTTTGCCAATATGCCTCAGGAGTAATCTCTTACGACCTCAAGATAGCTGACTTAGCCTGCTCAAAATCCTTGGACTGCTCATCTGACAAGGCACTGTAACCTAGAGTAGCCTTACCCCTGAATCCTGAAATAAAATATTTTTACAATAATTATTTAATCACAAAATACTGCAGAATCATTTAGCATTACATGTTTTTATTGATATAGATGTGAATCAATAATAGTCTTGTAACAGCATTGTCTTAAATATACACAGACATATATTGCAAAATATGAACTTTAAGTTCACTGCGATTTCACCACTTCTTCTTGTTTAAAACTTGATAACACATTGCAACAGTCAAAATCACATTATTATAAAAGAGGATGAAGTACAAATCATAGTAGTTGATTAATATTTCATTATTCAAATATTATAATAATTTTGTGAGATGGCAGCAGATTTTTTGTGGGTCATATTATTAAGGTGTTGGGAAGCTGCCTGCTCAATCATCTTCATTTGCTTGTGCTGAAGGTGGGTCATAGCTTCTTCACACAGCCATATATGTCGTCTTTGTCTGTATGCTTGAGTCCTGCAATGAGTTTATTGTTTCTTTCTTGTGAAGCAACATCACTATTGTCCAAACTAGAAGGGTCTTTCAGAGCAGATGGACATTGTTACCACTTGATAATGTAATCCATAACGTTTACATTTGGAGCTGGAGTATCACATTTGTGAGGAAGGTATGGAACCTTTGATCAAACATTCTGGCAGTTGTGAGTGGGTTTTGCCTTAAGATTGAACATTTTGAAGCCCAATCAAGATGTTTCGCATTCTTAAAAATAATTACTATTAAATATTAACACATACACTGCCAAATAAATGTGCACTGTGCACAGTGCACAGTAAACAGTCCCCTCAGATTTCCTTACACAAACCCAGGGTTGGTGGTGCTTGTCACGTAGGCGTTGAGATGTTATCACCATTGTCTTTAAAAAACTGAATGGGGTTTGCTCCACATAATGGTAAAAAATCATGATATTGTTTCCACTCTTTACATATTCATAAGGTCTCAATGATTTGTACGCTGACAAATTGTCATGAGTGAATTGTCCAAGTATATCAACAAGGTAGAAATAGATATCAGTTCAAGTCATGTCCGACCACATTGAAGGATAGTCAATCTATTCAGCCCACAATTTGTATGCTTTGGGCAAAAAGAGAACAAAATAGAGGACTGTTGGAAACATTATCACATTTGTTAGGTACGTATGGAACCTTTGATCAAACATTCTGGCAGCTGTGACTGGGTTTTACTGTAAGATTGAAGATCTTGAGGCCCAGTCAAGATCTATCATTGAATCCCTTAAGAAAACTGCAGAAACTGGCAATCAATAATTTCTGTCCACCTCAGTTCGTTCTGCAGAATAAAAAGAACAAAACCAGGAAATAATTTAAAAATACATGTCTATGTAGAAATAATAAAATTTAATATTATATATATAAAAATCACATCGTGCATTATTAAACATGAAGTAAGACTTGAAGTGCTGTCCATCACCGAAATTTTTGCCAATATGCCTCAGGAGTAATCTCATACGACCTCAAGATAGCTGACTTAGCCTGCTCAAAATCCTTGGACTGCTCATCTGACAAGGCACTGTAACCTAGAGTAGCCTTACCCCTGAATCCTGAAATAAAATATTTTTACAATAATTATTTAATCACAAAATACTGCAGAATCATTTAGCATTACATGTTTTTATTGATATAGATGTGAATCAATAATAGTCTTGTAACAGCATTGTCTTAAATATACACAGACATATATTGCAAAATATGAACTTTAAGTTCACTGCGATTTCACCACTTCTTCTTGTTTAAAACTTGATAACACATTGCAACAGTCAAAATCACATTATTATAAAAGAGGATGAAGTACAAATCATAGTAGTTAATTAATATTTCATTATTCAAATATTATAATAATTTTGTGAGATGGCAGCAGATTTTTTGTGGGTCATATTATTAAGGTGTTGGGAAGCTGCCTGCTCAATCATCTTCATTTTGCTTCTGCTGAAGGTTGGTCTTAGTTCCTTGGAAAGAGCAGATCACTTCCCAGTGATTGAGCAGACGTGAATCTTCTCCTCTGTGAAAACACTTGTTGCAAGCTTCTTCACACAGCCATATATGTCGTCTTTGTCTGTATGCTTGAGTCCTGCAATGAGTTTATTGTTTCTTTCTTGTGAAGCAACATCACTATTGTCCCAACTAGAAGGGTCTTTCAGAGCAGATGGACATTGTTACCACTTGATAATGTAATCCATAACGTTTACATTTGGAGCTGGAGTATCACATTTGTGAGGAAGGTATGGAACCTTTGATCAAACATTCTGGCAGTTGTGAGTGGGTTTTGCCTTAAGATTGAACATTTTGAAGCCCAATCAAGATGTTTCGCATTCTTAAAAATAATTACTATTAAATATTAACACATACACTGCCAAATAAATGTGCACTGTGCACAGTGCACAGTAAACAGTCCCCTCAGATTTCCTTACACAAACCCAGGGTTGGTGGTGCTTGTCACGTAGGCGTTGAGATGTTATCACCATTGTCTTTAAAAAACTGAATGGGGTTTGCTCCACATAATGGTAAAAAATCATGATATTGTTTCCACTCTTTACATATTCATAAGGTCTCAATGATTTGTACGCTGACAAATTGTCATGAGTGAATTGTCCAAGTATATCAACAAGGTAGAAATAGATATCAGTTCAAGTCATGTCCGACCACATTGAAGGATAGTCAGTCTATTCAGCCCACAATTTGTATGCTTTGGGCAAAAAGAGAACAAAATAGAGGACTGTTGGAAACATTATCACATTTGTTAGGTACGTATGGAACCTTTGATCAAACATTCTGGCAGCTGTGACTGGGTTTTACTGTAAGATTGAAGATCTTGAGGCCCAGTCAAGATCTATCATTGAATCCCTTAAGAAAACTGCAGAAACTGGCAATCAATAATTTCTGTCCACCTCAGTTCGTTCTGCAGAATAAAAAGAACAAAACCAGGAAATAATTTAAAAATACATGTCTATGTAGAAATAATAAAATTTAATATTATATATATAAAAATCACATCGTGCATTATTAAACATGAAGTAAGACTTGAAGTGCTGTCCATCACCAAGGGTGTATCTGAGAGTACCTCCAACAAACATGACGCTTCTTATAGGATCTTTTTAATGTACATTTCCTGACTATGGATGAACATGTTGATTGCGTAAGGTTATTAATATGAAATTAGTGAGGTTTTTCACATATACATTCATAAACAAAGCCAAGCCAATGCAATGATTGTAAACCTTCTGAACACTAGCTGTCACTGTACAAAATAAGTACACTAGTGCCATCACAAGAGAAGGTACCTTGCACATTTCTTGAATGGGAATCAAAAACATAAAATTCTCCTCCTTTCAGCACAACAGTGATCACAGCATCACAAAAATGAACAAAACAGGACCATGATTATAGTTAATCCTCATTCCAATGCAACTTCAAGGTAACTAAAACCTCTAAAATCCTGGATGCCTTCAGCAAGCCATAGCATCCCAGACGGGGGTTGGTGTTCAACAAGTCTAAAGTTGGTGTCAAAAGCAGATACATTTTCTGGTAATTTATTCAATAACAGATATGTTGCCGTTACTGTGGATGATCTTTGGATGTGTCCATATAGCTCATTTCCCCTAAAAAGAATACTGTCAAGACTAAGCTAATCACAAAGGTTTCTCACTAATGCATTATATAAAAACATTAAAACATAATTATTTTTTCTCATAGTAAAATGAAAACCTTAAAAAAACATTAAAGCACAGCAAGTGCATTGACAGCCGAAGTTAGGCATGAAGTGCTTACCCCCCTGATAACCCACATATAGGGTATTGTTTCACGGATGCTCCTTATCAAGTTGTGACGTATAAAGGGAGTTGTAATGCTCATTATTTGTGTTCAAATGATTCCTATTGCCTTTACTGTCTTGCTCGCATCCTCAAAGCCAGGATAAATCTTCCCTTCATACTGCACGATGACATGCTGTCCTTGACATGTATATCCAGATCCACTTGACCAATCAGCATTAGGCCTGTATGATCAGAGCTGAGGTCACTTCTCTCAACATGATACACTCTGTGTCATCATCCATAGACAACAAAGGAACTAAGTGGTTTGGGGGTCTAGGACAAATGCCACCCGGACATAACCCCACCGGACAATTGCCAACAGGACAAATGCCACCTAGGACTAATGCCACCTAGGACAAAAGCCACCCAGACAATTGCCACCTAGGACAAATGCCACCCACGCTCCTCAGGTAGTCAATTCGTTGTCTGTTCCTGAAGTCTGCCGCGATGGTCTGCAGAAGCTGCTGGCAATCTATGTACTGTTTCCTGTGTCGGGCAACGTTCTGGCCGCCCAACATCTGCGTGATGACCTGGTCGTTCAGGGCTTGTTCCTTCCTCAGAACCTCAAGGAAGCGCCAGATGCTGGGATGACAACCAGCCATGCTGGTCAGAAGTCTCCGGTGCCATCCCTCAAGATTGTTGTTTGTCCTAGGCAGGTCTGTCAGTGTCCTCTGATGCTGGTTCCAGTTTGAGATGGCAAACATCGGGGGTCGTCGTCCTCGGTGATGCAACCGCCCAATGTAATTGTCCTCAAAGTAGTCAACGACTGTCTACAGGGAATCAGGTAGAGTTTCGGCCAGCGTCTCGAAGGCATCAATCACCTGGTCCTCGGGGATGAATGCCAGAGCTGGTATCATCCTTGCCTGCATCTGTAGCTCGGGTGATGCTGCATATTTACCCTGTAGCCCGGAATTCTGGATGCGGCGGTAAATGTTCTGGCTGAGGTGGTAGAAGCAACCCTTCACTTCTACTCCAGGGTACACAGCAACAGCAGCATTCCAGATGGCTCTCTCGTAGTCCAGCATCACAGTCTCTGGGGCACTGTCTCTCAGCTCCTTCACCTTGGCAAACACTTCCCTGTAGGTCGCTTCCAGCTGCTTGTTGGGCATCAAGGCGTAGACGCAGGGGATCAGGCCGTCAGCAAACCAGTGGGGAGAACGGGCGAGCAGGTCAAGGTTTCTTGTTATTGAGAAGATGAGAATCCGGTTGGGGTTATCCACTCCTCCGTCGTCCAGATTGGCTTAACCTATGAGGCCAAAGCTCACTTCTACTCCAGAGGTAATCTTAAATTTTTATTAAGAAAACACTGATAGACATGACATGACAACGTCTCCTTAAACATAGTGTTTATATGAAGAAACTATCGTATCATCATTTTAGTTTTACCTCGGAATATAATAATAGTGGAATATTGTTGTGATTTTTCAATATTTTTAATATTGCTTCATGTAATATTAACATAACATAACTTTGTTTTATGTCTTGTAATATTAAAAAAAACTGGGTGGTATTTGTCCTAGGTGGCATTTGTCCGGGTTGGTTATGTCCGGGTGGGTTATGTCCGGGTGGCATTTGTCCTGCTCCCGTGGTTTGGTACCCATGCAGAATCTGTCATATCCCTTCTTGTGGTCATCCATAGAACATAGTGTCATCAAATGTGATGTTTTTGAGTTTCCTGTATATTCCATTAAAGGTTTGTTTACTACACGTTTGAATATTGAATATATGTAATATATGTCTGGGTGACTACAAAGCCTGAATAATTCACATTTGAGTAAGCAAATCAAATCCTTGAGCCTAACTCCTATGAACCTGGCTTTCTCATCCCGATTCCACCAATTGAACTCTGCATACATCTCAAAAGTCTTTAATACACAGACACAAGTAAATCCAAGTTTTTTTATAAATTTAGTGAACAGTTTGTCTGAAGAATGAATCAGCCATTTGCACATGTAAGCATTCTTTTCTGATCTTGAAGCTTTTGTTGCTGTAAGAAATATATCATTAATGTTCTCTTGAGATGTGTTCCTGGTAAATTCATGTCTGAATGTTGACTGTATATGTATGGTTAATTTTCAGATTCACTTAGTGCCCTTCCCATCTTTAGTAATTCTTTGTTGAGGTAAATGATTCATGTAGCATTAGTTCACAGCATTCAGATCCTCACCTCTCATGTTCAGTCTGGTATGAAAAATGCAAAGACTCTTTCAACAAATGGAAGAAAGTTGCCATTTCTTTAAAAGGATAGATTTCCCTTAAATCATCAGGGTCACAAGAAACATAATCAAGTGAGTTTTTGTCAACCTCAATATGAACAACTTGGTGTACTTAATTTCACTCGTCTCTTCCCGATTCTGCTTGCTTCAAAACAATCTCTTTCTTTGTTGTTTCAGGCAACAATGCCATGTCATTTGCAGGCTCTTAAGCTTTTATTTCATGGAAATTACCCTCTGCAGTTTGTGATTTTCACATTCATCTGGGGTTGTGCAATTGCAGATAATGTGTTGGTAATGGAATGGGTGATTTTACTGTTGGGTCATATTCGCCCTGTAAGTGTCTTCTATATGTCATTCGGCTATGTCTTGCAGGCAAGAGGCGGTAGGTCTTCATCGGGCGGCTAGACTGGATAACCACCTAGCTGTTTATGTCTTTTAAAAGTTGCCTTTTCACCTCATGGCTGCCTATCATTTTCCTTTCCATACTTTATTATTTTCCTCCCATTCTTCTGATAGAGGATATGAAAATATATATGAAAAATAAAACTTAAATTTAAAAGTAAAGATTTTAATAAGGTCGTCATGAAATGAAAAATTCATAGAGACTTATCCATACAAAATTTCCACAGCAAAAAAAATCGTCAAATTCTGATATACATGACATCTATTGCTTAATTTAGTTCTGTATACTTGACACTTTTATTTCCCACATTGTGATACACATGTTTCACATCAATTTCTTTTCATCAGAGGACGTTATTTTCTCATTTAAGTTGTCTCCTAAAGAAATGGGAATTGTTTTTTCAAACTTCTTGCTTGATGCTCATCACTTTTTAATTTACCTTTAATAACATATTAAGTTATAATTTTTTTTATAAATAAGTTGATGACCTTGTTCCAATTTTAACAGACTCATTTTTTTATTGCTCTCATTGTTCTGTTTGTATCAATAATATCTTTATATCATCATCATTCATGACTTTATTAAAACACCTTCTTTGTGAAGGTATGGGTTGACATGTTTTCATTTTCAGGCGATAATAATCCCAATGATATTTTTGTTATTTTTATTTTATTGTTTGTAATTTTAACTTTCAAGAATGATATAATAATATAAATTGCAGACTTTATATGCCAATTGTTTAGATCATTGCCTTAGATGTGTTTTAATTCTGTACTTCATTCACTGGTAACTAATGTGAATGTTTAATTTTTGGTTTCTTGGTAGTTCTTCTACTTAATGTACAAACTTGACTAGAATTTGTTTGACAAAATTTTATATTTTTTGCATGAGCAAATATTGCAATATTTTGATTTATTAAAATGTTGATTTCTGTCCATGTTATACTAATAATTATATATATATTGGTTTGGTATAGGTTACCGTTTGTATACTGTTAACATATGAATGTCTGTATAATCCCAAGGCTTGTGTAAGGGTAATGAATATGACACTTGTTCGTGTTGTCCTTTTCCTGACCAGGAGATGTCAGGCCTAGCTCAAGTCAATCAAAAGTCATCATGTGGAGAAGTGTGTGTTTTGCTGTTTCAACTTCTTCCCACAAGTTTCTGCAAAGCAATTCTAACAAATTTGACCTGACTAAAACTTAAAACCTAAATGGTTTAGGTCATTGAATCTTTTCTATGTTTAAATAACTTGCTTTTTGGATTTTTATTTTGTATATTTCATTTGGGATTTTAATGTAAACATTAAATTAATGCTTGGCCCAATGAAACGAGGCATGAAGACCAATAACCTGTTTTGACTGCCTTTTGATTGTGTAATAAAATCTTGACATCTATGTTTTGTTTCCTTGTCTTTTCCTTTTACTTACTCTGTTATCCGTGTGAAGAAAACAATGCAAGGTTTTGATTTTTAGCTCATCAGGACTGAAAGTCCAGATGGGCTTATGGCATGGCCCGTCATCCGGCGTCCGTCAGTCGTCCGTCCGTCCGTAAACTTTTGACACTTTCGACTTCTCCTCATGAACCATACACATTAGAGAGCTGAAATTGTGTGTACAGGTACCTTAGCATATGGAGATTCTAATTTGTAACTTTGGTGACCCTGTGACCCCAAATAGGGTCACAGGGGTCACAACTTAAAAAACCTATTTTCATCTTCTTCTCCAGTTCCAAAAGGAGTAGAGAGTTAAAAATGATATGTGCAGACTCCTTGGCCAATGGGGATTCTAATTTGTAACTTTGGTGACCCTGTGATCCCAAATAGGGTCACAGGGGTCACAACCTTAAATACCTATTTTCATCTTCTCCTCCAGTTCCAAAAGGACTAGAGAGTTGAAAGTGATATGTGCAGACACCTTGGCCAATGGGGATTCTTAAGTGTAGATTTCGTGACCCCATGACCCCAAATAGGGTCACAGGGTCACAACCTAAAAACCCTATTTTCATCTTCTTCTCCAGTTCTAAAAGGACTAGAGAGTTAAAAATGATATGTGCAGACTCCTTGGCCAATTGGGATTCTAAATTGTAGATTTCGTGACCCCATGACCCCAAATAGGGTCACAGGGGTCACAACCTTAAAAACCTATTTTCATCTTCTTCTCCAGTTCTAAAAGGAGTTGAGAGTTAATATTGATATGTGCAGACTCCTTGGACAATGGGGATTCTAATTTGTAACTTTGGTGACCCTCTGACCCCAAATAGGGTCACAGGGGTCACAACCTTAAAAAACTATTTTCATCTTCTTCTCAAGTTCCAAAAGGTCTAGAGAGCTGAAATTATATGTGCAGACTCCTTGGCCAATGGGGGTTCTAAATTGTAGATTTTGTGACCCCATGACCTCAAATAGGGTCACATGGGTCACAATCTTAAAAACCTATTTTTCTCCATTAGATGACAGTCTATGCCAAATTTATTTCTCCTTGGATATTTTAGTGTGGACTTCTTTCACTGTCTGATATTGGCGATTTAGAAAGTGTTGAATAATAATAAATCATTTTGGTAAGGAAATTTATTCCGAAATCGTTACATTTGTTTTGTAATTTTTTTATAGGTTTTCTTGCAATAGGTAACATCAGTTTCATTTTTAGCTCATCTGGCCTGTATAAAGCAAACTTGATATGATGCCTGATGAGCTACAGAGCCAATAGCTCTATTTTTTAGATTTAGAGAAACCATGACACAGAGATTGTGAACCCTAAAAGCAAAGACAACCCAAGACCCAAAGGTCTCAGGATTTATGATCTCTGGTAAATCAGAGTAGGATTTGGTTTTTTTTTCTTATCAACAATATGGCAAATAGCAAGCAAGTAGATCATATTTTAATGAGATTGTTTGGCTCCCAAATTGGTTGCAGATTGATTGATAACAATTCATGCCATCTGAAGATAATAAAAATCGAATTGAGCAGATGAATCACCTACCTGTTTTGTGCGTCTTTTTTGTTGCATTTTTACCTTTTACTTATTTCGACACATACTAACTTTACTATAATTTTTTCCTTTTGCGTTCAATGAATATGATAATGTACACCAAACTTAAATAGAATTGTTAACCGATTGTAAAGGGGCAGTAGCAAGTTTTTAGGGGGATATAAGGTGATGAAAATATATTGTTCAAAGTGAATGACAATGTATTCAAACAAAATGAAAAACATTGATAAAATTGAATACATAATGTGAATTTCAGTCATGGGATTCCTGTTTCTTACAGAAAATTGATTAAAGGTTTTCAAATACAAAATGGTATGACGTCACCAGAAAACTCTTGAGTCAAAGCCTTTTGGAAATAAATTACCACACTTTCGACCACAGAGGCATATAACAAACAGAATATCTTTTGTTTTGAGTGTGATATCACTTATCTCTCATCTTGTGCGCCACTCGTGAAAATACTGGCTCTACCCCGTCACTCGATGCCACTCGTGAAAATACTGGCTCTACCCCGTCACTCGATGCCACTCGTGAAAATATAGGCTTTACCCCGTCACAAGATGAGAGATAAGTGATATCACACTCAAAACAAAAGATATCTTCTATATCGTCACTCTACTGAGTAGTGATAAACTTAATCACCACTCGAATGACGTCATGTTTAAGAGTTTGACGTCATGTAACAATGGTCTGACGTCATGAATTCTCATATGACGTCACACTGTTACCGCGTCGACAGGCTCTTCCAAGCGGCCGCTCAACATGAAATTAGCCTTTTTTGACATAATTGGGATTTCATCATATAATAAATAGAATATCTGTCAATTCTTGACAAATACCACATTTATCTCATCTCGTGAGGTAGAAAAGTGAAATTGAAATTACGTAACCGTACGTAGTGAAACAATGTTACCAGAGCTACGTTGACATCAAGAGAATACTAAATGTGAAACAAATAAGTGATCATGAGAAATTGAAGTGTTGTCATTTGCTAAAATAAATCAAATGGATTGTGGTTCAAATTGTTTTCAGCCAGGGGAAACTGCTTTAAAACATGGATTTGTTCGAATTCGAACAGAGGTTGAATCAACATTTTATCATTTAATCTACCTCTTGGATGCTGGGGTCCATAAGACCAATCAGGCGTTTCTTACCTTTACAAACAGACAAAAGTGATGCGACTAAACCGATTTTTTATTACAACATTTTTAATGAAAATGAACATAGCAAAACGGTTAACATAAATAAAATAATCAAAACCAATTTAAACCTACTTTGAAGGTCCTAATGACACGAAACGAGATGCAATAATCACTTTTTAGGAAAATGTCGTCATCACGCTTTTCACTAACAGGGATATCACTTTCACTTTTTTTTTAACAAACCAAAAGTGTAGATAAAGGCGCACTGATAATGAAAATAACCAGTTTTCCCTATGTGCGAACAAAGTGAGCAAAGGATGGCAACGACTTTTTCTCGCCTGGAATCAAATTCTCTTTCTATTGTTTTTTAGCTATACACTCCGTAAACCGGAAGCTTGTGGGGGTAATGGACCCGAAGAACGATTTGAGGGCAGCGTTGAGCGATTAAAATGTTAATTTGATATGTTTCTCATGAATAAATGAATTTTCTGAAGTGTTAACTAAGAGAAACACATTTTGAGGACATGTATGTCTTTAGCGAGTTTTTGGAACAATCGGTGCGCAAACGCTACCTAGATGTTTTTTTATGACAGAGGGGGGTTGCCTTTTCCGATTGATCAATCGATGATTGAATGATTGATGAATTAGTGTTGGGTGATTGATGTATAAGTGTTGGATTAGAAATTACGAATGATTGATTTATGACTGATAAGTCATTGATGGATGATTAGTGAATGTTATTTGAGTGTTGAATGGTTGATAAATTATTGTTTTGTTAATCTTTAATTGTGGAATGGTTGATTATAGATGATTGATAAGTGATTGTTTTAGTGTTTGATAATTGGTAATTGTTTGATCGATGATGAATGATTACAAATTGGTGATTTGATGAATTAATGATTTATGACTCATAATTGAGTGATGAATGGCTGATGGATAAGTGATTCAAGGATAACTTATGACGCATAGGTTAGCAGTGAATGATAAATGATGATAATGATGATGTTATTGTTGGTATTGATGATATAATAATTACTGATCTTATGACCTTGAAATTTTACTCTGTGAATGGGTCAAATATGTTTTAATAGCTTAAATATTCAGCGTTGATATACTCAGATATGTTGGTCACGTGAAAAAGTAAAACTCACTATGAATAAACATTATAGCTTTAAGGGGCAACTTTGTTACCATGTCTTTATTCTCATCATATTAATGGTTTTGAATTTTTAAATTTGGCCTAAATATAACACTTGAAAAACGTAAATGATGAACGTTAAATGCAAAGCTAAAATTATCAAATAAGTCTCCCAGGTAAGAAAAATAGAAAAGAATTGCCTTAGCTCTGTACCTCATCTGGCTTTTTATAGCTATTTTCTGGCTTTTAAAGGTAATTATTCAAAGGACAACAGGGCAATATCTATGGAAATAATTTTCCTTGCAACATGGAATTCACTTTCAGAGGATGTTCTGAAAGGGAGACAATATAGCTTTAAAGCTTCGAAGGAATTGTCCTTCTTAGGGGCAACAAATTCACCAGGTCCCAATTTTTAATCCTATTTTTTGTAAGTAGTGTGTATACAACAAATCTTAAGGGTATATGTTATGGATAACACATAGTCAACGGGCATTATCAACAATAAAGAATGTTTGCCTACGGGCCGTAGGCCAACCAGTTGTAATAACATTGATATGACCGATAACGTGAAAGGGCTTGAAATAACTGAGGCGGCCGTAAAATATAAAAAAAAAACAAATTAAGACCTTTGTTCATAAGAGGACCCAACAAAAGACGATTGTCGGCGCTGACATAATAGCTCAGTGGTTAGAGCGTTGGGTTTAGCGTTCGGCAGTGTGAAGTCTGCGGGTTATCGCCAAAACATTTGCAGTGTCAAAATTAAATTTGCGATATTTTTCCGAAAGTGACACTTTGACATTATCCAAATTCATCAATTACATCGTTCCGAAATAATTATTTGAAGAGGGATATATTATAATAATATCCTGCCTTGCAGGGCGATTATGTTGATAATAACCTGCATCCGAGGGACATTACTCGAATAATTCCCATGTTGTACGAGTCAGAAGGAAATTGAAATATATAAAGACCTCAAAGAACAATGGATTGACGTCACTAAAGGTTTATCAACCTAAATAAAATAGAGCCATTGGCTCTGTAGCTCATCAGACTTCATATTATTATATTCAATTTGGCTGTAGGGTGTTGCCCATGTGGTTTCCCCCTTTGTAGGTTTTAAGTATATATGTGATTTGATTTCAGATACCTGTAATCAATACAGAAATAGCTTAGTCCAAAGGTTTACCCAGCCACCTTTAGGGGTCATAAGAGAAAGAAACTGAAAATTATAATCCTCAATAGCAGAACACAAGACTTCAGCGTTCTATGCCTTTTGCTTCTGAAGAAGCAAATGAAAATAGGTTTTAAGAGTGTGGCCCTTTCAATCCTCACTAGTCAAGAAGCTTGTACACCAAGTTTCAGGTTTTTAGGCCGTATGCTTCTGGAGAAGAAATCGTTTTTAAGGGCGTGGCCCCTGTGACCCTTTTTAGGGGCCACTGAGCCACAAACGATATAATCCTCACTAGTGAAGGAGTCTGTACACAAAGTTTCCTCTTTCAGGCCTCATGCTTCTAGAGAAGAAGTAGAAAATGTGCAAAGTTAATGGACGGACGTCAGACACCATGTCATGCCATGCCATACGTCCATCGACCCTTACAGGCCAGATGAGCTAAAATGATACAAAGTTTGGAGGGAGGGGGAGCCGGGCCGGGGGTACCCTTTTCTCCCAACCCAATCTAACTTACCTCGCTCATCCGCCCACACACCCCCTCACCCTTTTCTTTAAAAAAATCGTTAACCGGAAATCTCACTGTTCAGGGAGGTCAAATTGTATTAATTTGAAAATGAATAAAAACCATTAAATCAAAACACTGAACAAAATTAGTTGAATATCATGGTTCCACTATTTTATTTGAAAGGAAAGTAGGTCAAGATTTATAAAAGATGTAACATATAACTGAAACAACGGAAAAGTAGACTATTGCTGATTATACATAATTCTTTATTTTATCAACTGGAATTATTACAGTCAGGAACGTAACATCGAAGCGAAGGAAAACTTATTATGTATCAATGTCTGCCATGATACGCATGTGTGTACACGACCAACAGAAAGATACTTTAAATCATATTCACATCAATATTTTCAATTATCAGTAATTGGTAAAACATGAATGATCTAAATTTGTATGAACCGTTGAGAAAACCCATATTGATTTTAAATGATATACCCAGAGCAAAAACCAAAACAATTGAACAAGCACTCATAGATAGAGAAGAAATGTAGGAAATCGATTAAGTCAGAGGCAGGAAATCTCATATGTATATAATGTTAATGAGTGATAGTTTGAGTCCACGACATAGATGGTTTGTCCGCGAAGCGCCGTGTCGTATAACCAACTGAACTAGACGACTAATAGGAGCCGAGCCGTATAAATTACCTACAAGGCTTAGTACAACAACTCACATTGACAAAACATGTTTTTGGTAAAAACAATACATAAATTAAAAAAATGCGTTTAACTATGTTGTCTTAACAAAAAGATTTGCCTCATTGCGCTTTCAGAAGCTACCAAATAATAAATGACATTTCATGAATTTAAAAGCTAGCAATATGAGTGGCGTTTGGGGAGAATACTATGGTAGGCGCATGTCCACTTCATGATGAAAACGACATGGATAACTTCAAGTTGGTAAAATATATCAAACCCCGATGTCAATGAAAAACATTTTGCAAATGACTTTGATGTACCTCTGAAAATACGGGGAAAGTACACTGATAGTGAGAACATTTTGGTTAAGGATAAATGAAAAATGTTTCTTGTAACGAAATGAGGCAGTTCAGAACATCCTTCAAGTGCCACTTTCCTGGCAAACTTTCCCATCCTCACAACACAGATCTCTGTCAATGCCGCCTGTGGGCGTTCAGTTGCAACACTCCCTCATCATTGTCATCAACCCCTCTGCCAACAATTGGCACCAGCTGAATTCTTTCTCTTTCACAAAATGTATCTCTAACTCAGGTTCCGACTAGTTTCGCAAATTGAAGGCAGCTGTAGTGAGTGAGTTGGGGTTAAACGTGATGTCAGCAGATATTGCCATCCAGAAGAGAGTAGACAGATCAGGAAGAAAGGGATCTGTCAGGTGTTTCTGTCTTGTTGAGGAGCCTTGATCCCAAACTTCCTTTTTATCTGGTCCCTGAGGTCTTTTAAACGCCACGTGTACATGATCGGGTTCACAATGCTATTCATTACAGCGAGAGAGTACACCACATCTGCTATATGGCGACTCATCGGATTAAACTGTAGAGAGGGGACTATCCATATAGACAAGAACATTGTATACATTGGCAGATTGAGTATGATGAATGGAACAATCACACTAGCACTGGTCAGCGTCGCTTTGAGATTTAGCTGTATTCCACGTTTAAACTTATTCGGTCCGACGAACGTGGGTACAATCTTCTTGATATGATCTCTAGAAGCTTTAAATAGGTAGATATTACATATGATCATGAGGACATTTAAAACAACCCCAAAAGATCCATTTCCAGCGTAATACGACATTGGGACGAGCAGCAACATGTTGCAATCTGTTATATCTCTATTAATGAATTGGAACTCTATTGAAACAAGAATGATAGGACTAATCAAGCAGTAAAGACCGATAAGACGCATGACGAGTCTTGATGACGTCACGTCCTGGTGCTTGTATGGGAGCTTGATGGCGAGGACTCGTTCAACAGAGATCATGAAGACGGTAACCAGCGACATCGCAGAGGTGATTGTCAATAGACTGTATCTCACAATGCACTCTGTGATGTTAAACCAGTCCACACGTACAATTATTGAATGGTAGATGAAGATGTTTCCCACAAGAGTGTCCGAGAAGGCTTGGATGATTAGCAACATCTTGAGAAGCATGTTAATTCCGCGACATCGTACAAGACCCACCGTAGTAATGAGATTGAATAGCAGAATTATGGCCCCAATTAATACTTGTATGATAGATACTGCCATTGGGTTTTTGGCATTTGGACTTAGACTGCTTTCGTTCAAAGAAGAGAATCTCAGCGATTGATTCATTGATCCTTGCTGAGAAGTTGAGGAATTTTCTGAGATATTCATAGACTCCATTTTCCGGACTGAGAAGTGATCTATAATTGTAGATCCGACACCTTGTGTTGTGTCTTAAAAGGTTTGTGAATTCCAAGTAAACTTTTAACAAGTTCTATCACATGATCTTGGTGTTAGACTTTTGCTGCGTTACAAAAAAAGAATATGATTAATTTCCATGACCATCGATCTAACAGATGCCATTTTCACGAGTCCTTGGTACCTTGGTCCTTGGTATATTAAATGCCCTTTTCACGATTCCCGATCACATATAGCGAATCCGGTTAATGATTTCAATAATGTTCTGAACAGAGCAAATAAAAATAGGCCAAACAGGTTTTCAATCCTTCCTCCTCTTTGCCAGTATATCTTCACTGGAATCTGAAACAGTATTGAGGCAAATACATAAATTTGTTTCAAATGTGCAGTACAAAATGCATTTTGTCGAATGAATAAATCACCATTTCCATTTCATATACATTTATTCATAGTTCAAATATTTTGCTGTCTTTTAAGTACCATGTGAAAGATTTGAATGAAATATTTCAAAATGCTACATACAATTCTATATTTTTACAGTTCAATTTCACCACTAGTTATCTCTGTACGCATTAAAAAGGCCAGAAGCACGTTTTTTGGGGGTTTTTAAAAAAAATATCACGCAAATTGTCACAAATAATAAGTTAATGCCAAATTAATTATCTTTAGATCGTCAGAACCGAGGGGCGTTCAATAAGTGTTGCAACTTCAATATAAAACCAACTCGCGTAGTCAATTTTTTACTTTTATTTTTCAATATAGTTACCCTTCACCTCAATACACTTATTCCATTTCTCTTTAAGACTTTTGATGCCGCTTTTGTAGAAGTCTTCCGTTTGCCCCCCTAACCACGCCTCTGTGGCAGCTTTGACGTCCTCGTCATCCCGGAAGTGCCTTCCACGTAGGGCGGATTTCAGGTCTGGGCTGTAGGGTGGGTGGTTAAGCTGTTCGAATCCACAATCACGTATAGCGGCCTGTGCAACTCTTGACTTGTGGACTGGAGCGTTGTCATGCAAAATCAGAACTCCACGTGTCAACATTCCACGGCGTTTCTGTCGAATTGTCTTTCGCAATTCTTACATTAGGTTGGCATAATATTGACCATTCATTGTAGTTTTGGTTGGCAAGTAATCAATTAATAATATGCCTTTTGCATCCCAAAAGATTGTCGCCATAACCTTGCCAGCTGATGGTTGAGTGCGAAACTTCAGGGGAGGCGGTGAACTCGGGTGCTTCCATTGCTTGGAGTCCAGTTTAGTTTCCGGGTCCCAGTGGTGGATCCAGGTTTCGTCACCTGTCACCAGACGAGACAAAAACCTGGCTTCATCCGCATTAAACCGATCCTGGAGCTCCATGCAACTTTCGGTTCTTTTCTGGCGATCTTGTGCTGTGAGGTTTCTGGGTACCCATCTTGCAGATACCTTGGACATACCAAGATGGTCATGAATTATTTTTTCAACACTTCCAACTGATATCTGAAATTCCAAAGACAGTTCAGAAACTTTAACACGGCGGTCAGCTAAAATTCGTCTTTTGATAGCGGCAAAAACTTCCAGTCGGGTGACTTCAGATGGCCTGCCTGACCGTGGGTCATCGTCTAAGGACTCCCTGCCCCGTTAGAACTGAAGAGACCAGCGACAATTAATTGGAACTCTATTGAAACAAGAATGATAGGACTTATCAAGCAGCAAAGACCGATAAGACACATGACGAGTCTTGATGACGTCACGTCCTGGTGCTTGTATGGGAGCTTGATGGCGAGGACTCGTTCAACAGAGATCATGAAGACGGTAACCATCGACATCGCAAAAGTGATTGTCAATAGACTGTATCTCACAATGCAGTCTATGATGTTAAACCAGTCCACACGTACAATTATTGAATGGTAGATGAAGATGTTTCCCACAAGTGTGTCCGAGAAGGCTTGGATGATAAGCAACATCTTGAGAAGCATGTTCATTCCGCGACATCGTACAAGACCCACCGTAGTAATGAGATTGAACAGCAGAATTATGGCCCCATTAATGCTTGTATGAAAGACACTGATATTGGGTATTCGGCATATGGACTTAGACTACTTTTGTTCAAAGAAGGGAATCTCAGCGATTGATTCATTGATCCTTGCTGAGAAGTTGGGGAATTTTCTGAGATTTGTATAGACTCCATTTTCCGGACTGAGAAGTGATCTATAAGTGTAGATCCGACACCTTGTATTGTGTCTTAAAATGTTTGTGAATTCCAAGTAAACTTTCAAACAAGTTCTCTTAAATGATCTTGGTGTTAGGCGTTTGCTGGATAGGGCGTTACTAAAAATTGATTAATTTTCCATGACCATCGAACAGATGCCATCTTCACGAGTTCGTGGGGCATATAATAATTGCCCTTTTCGCGAATCCCGATCACATATAGCGAAATCGGTTAATGATTTCAATAATGTTCTGAACAGAGCAAATAAAAATAAGCCAAATAGGTTTTCAATCCTTCCTCCTCTTTGTCAGTTTACTTTCACTGGAATCTGGACCAGTATCGAGGCAAATACAAATATTTGTTTCAAATGTACAGTACACAATGCATTTTGTCGAATGAATAAATCACCATTCCTATTTCATATACATTTATTCATAGTTCAAATATTTTGCTGTCTTTTAAATACCATGTGAAATATGTCATTCAAATATTTCACATGGTATTTAAAAGACAGCAAAATATCTGAACTATGAATAAATGTGCTTGAACACGTATTAGTCATATTAGGTAGCGAAAAAGTGATTGCGTAGCCTAAGCGAAAATGGTATCTTCAAATTAGAGCTACTACATACCTTTTAATAAATTGTTTTGCAATTGGTAACATCAATTTTGTGAGATCACTCTTTTTCCCTAAAACGTGCTACAACCTCTAACAATTGAATAAGACAGTAGGATATAAGTATATGTAGAGGATACTATATTTATAATATTTTGTTTAAACAGGCAAAAGCGAATTTGATACCAAATCAATAACGAGTTTAATGAGAATACTGAAATAAGTAGAAAGGCAGGTAACTTGTACAAAGAACTATACCTACCCCTATCGCCTTTCGTCGACTACAACGCTTACGTGACATGCAATCGATACAAACTTTGTGCCAAAGTCGGCGAAAAAGGTGATGGGGAGAAGGTAATACTATGTTCATGTTTCCTCCCTTCTTCATTCTGCGAACTAAAACTGTGCTAGGCTTTTGCACAAAAGGATGAAAGCAGCATTGAAAGCAAACCATTCTTCCCTGATGTTTTACCAACACATTTGGAGAGTGTCACCTTGAGATACCATGAAATAAGAAATGCTAACAACTACGAGGTTATTGTTTCTTTTATGTCAGTATAAACGTGTCTTTTTTATGAAGTTCATAACTTCAACATTATGCTAATCCTTAAAGTATATAAAGGAACAATATACAAATGTTCCTTAGATTCTGTTGAGTAGTATAATTTTATTTTAAGACCATCAACGCTTATATTTGAAACCGGGCTATGTATCTTCAAATATAGTTCGATACTCAATGAATTCGATATTTCTTTATAGGATGTTATTCCGTCAAGAAAACATCAAGTGGCATGCGTTGCCGTGTTACATTTCATGGTTTGCACCGATATAATATATCTTAGGATGTAGTCATTTGTACTAGTTGTCTGAGGTATGAGGTCGTACAGAAGGTGAGGTGCGAACTTATTCTTCGTTTCATGAAAGGTAATCCATTCGTTCTATGTATGAAATAAAACGTGTAGTGATACAATGAAAATTAGCAATACAAAGGAAAATTAAATCAGTCCTACGTCCCTACCGCTCAATCTGTTTTATCTATTCAAATATAATCCATTGGGGTTGTCTTTAATCAACTACAGAGCTGGTTGTTTAATCCATTCATTAGTTGTGTTTTTACACGAAAATTTATAAATCCCATGACTCGTAACTACCGCTAATTCTGTGTTTAAATATGAGTGAAATAAGAGTGACATTTTATAAACACTTAATTATTTGACAAAATAGACAACAGATAATTTTGTCTACGTCTAAACTCGTCACCGTTTTTCATGATTCTGTATTATATAAAGGAACCTTTATACAGTCTAGGTCTTAATTCTACGGCTAAATACCAGGGGTATAGGGGATAGGTTGTAGCATAACGCGGAAACATATAGGCTGGTGTAGCAAGATGTCAAGTCATAGGATTATTTTTTTTTCATAATATCCTAAAAAGTGTCACTCTCAGTTAACGGCTTTGATAATCATTGCTAATTAATGATATAACTGTTTTTTAAAACAATATTTTATGTCAGTGTTAACACTGCAGAGATGCATTGTTAACTCTGGTATCGAATATTCATCTGCATTTTATCAAGATACAACAATGAGTAAAAAGTCTTGAATATATAAATTGTCTGTCATCATACAGCTATCAGTTCAGTTCAGTTCTGATGTTCTATGAACAAGGGATAGCACTCAAGTAGCTAATACCGACCGTTTTAAGGGAAGTCTTATTTCAAATCATGAACTACCCAAAGTAAAAAATAGTTTGAACTTTTACCCAAAAAAGGCTTTGTAAAGAAATTTTACCGCGTCTTTCAAGATAATTTTATTCTTGACTATTTTTAAAATGACCCTGCCCAAACGGTTGTAATTTGTTTCATAATCCTCCTCTGATGTCTGTATATTTGTAAATGACCCTCCCCTGAAAAAACCCGGGCCAACACCCCCTTGTAATAAATGACCTATCCCTTATATTGTATTATTATATTTAATATATTTTTCTAACCTTCCAAAAGCCACGCCCTCTTTCAAGGCTAGACCGGAGTCAAAGTTCTATCAAGGAATCGCGAGTCCAATAGCTTATTAGAACGTCAGATGACAGTGCAGTGACAGTCTACTAATCACATTACCTTATTTGGCTTGTTATTTCCTCCACGTGTATCATATTGCTCCAAATTAGCTTCGCGTCAAGCTTTGCACGGTTTCAATTACAGTAGAACTCGGATATAAAGAACTCCAAGGGACCAATTAGTTCGCTATATCCGGTGTTCGCTTTACGCATATAATTTTAATGATATTTTATTAATTAACGATCAATGATATGGCACTTGTATAATTTATACGGGCTTCACTATACGAATCCACAACTTGGCCAATACTGGAAAGCTGGGCCAATACGAGCAAAACAGGGCCAATACGAGCAGACTCTGAGCATGCGCATACACACAAATGGCGAGTCCAAAGCTATCGCTTCAAAACTTTCAACATATATGACAGTTCATTAATCTCATTGATAATTTTGATTTCGGTAAAAATTAACTCTCTTATGTTGTGCAAGTAAATTACAAAGAAGTTAATTAATAAAAACGTCATTAATCAAGTTTTTGGTATTGGCCCAGTAACAGGTTCTCGGTCTTCTGTATTGGCCCTTGGCTTCGCCTCGGGTCAAACAGCAGACCTTGGACCTGTAACTGGACCAATACGGAAAAACTTGATTAATAACATTATAATGTGTTCGCTATATCCGAGTGTTCGCTATATCCGTGTTCTACTGTAGTTTGACTTGTCCATCAAAATATCTTGCTCTCTTATAATTAACGTGCATATAGGTGAATGTATCCAGTTTTATATTTTATAGATCTAGATATATTTATATTTCATGATCTCAATTTCTCTATTAAGATTAACCATTGATGTCTGAATATCTGTGTTTAAAATAATGATGTTACTAAATTGGCCTTATATATTTGTATTAGGAAAAAACATTATCACTTGATACAAACACAATTTCCATTTGAGCGTTTCTCCAAACCCTAATCCCTACGGTAAACTCTTATATGAAAAATAAGATTAAGGTAAAAGAAATTATTTAAAAAATGTAATATTGACAGTATGTCTAAACATATTTTTAGATGACCAAAAAGTCGATTGGCTTTGGCGTTCGGTGGAACAGGGTGGATGATTTTTATTCAAGTGTAGAAAATTTGATGTGGATATCACTTTAAAAATAAGGGCGACAGAGACATCGTTCAATAGTGCTCAGATTATTTAGGACCAGCATAACTGAAATAATATTTAATTTGTAAATATAGTTTTTGGTGATTTTATTCACGGAGAAATTACATTTAAGTTCCAGATACCCTAGGCCTGATAATACAAGAAAGTTAGTTTCTCTCTTTGTTCAAATAAGTTTGTCCCACCTCATGTAAGAATCTCGATCTCTAATTGGTCCACGTGATCCTGGATAAATACTGATATTACCCTCTT
Organism: Steromphala cineraria; assembly: GCA_916613615.1. Classification (NCBI taxonomy): domain Eukaryota; kingdom Metazoa; phylum Mollusca; class Gastropoda; order Trochida; family Trochidae; genus Steromphala; species Steromphala cineraria. The sequence goes on along the minus strand of OU744724.1, from coordinate 41,419,440 downwards.
GAGCGGGGTGATAAAATTATTTATACCCCTGAACACACATATATATATATATATGTATAGAATAAAAACGATTTGTTGAAACTTCGATGACTTTATTCACAAGTACTTTCAACCTTTCGGCATCTTCAGGTGAATGATATATATATATATATATAAAAGCACGAAAAAAGCGTGTCATTGTATGTTACCTATGGTGAAGCTGGTTACCTTTGATCAACCGATTTGTAGCTTTGAACAAACTATAGATAAAGGGTTTACGCAGTTTTTCTTTCTTTTAATTTTAATATTATATATGTTTTGTTTAAACATTCCATAAGATAAATTCGTTATACTATTCATGCGCGGGGTGCATGGGGAGATATCAGCCTCTCGCTTAGTGGCATGCCTTCGGCTCGTCGCATAACACCAAGCTCGAGGCTGATATCTCCCGGTGCGCCCCACGCCTTAATAAATAAATGTCATTTGTTATCCGTGTATCTGATTCGCTGAACACTGTAACAGAAATTCAGTTCATACCTGCATAAACTTAATTTCGTGACGTCACATCACATTTAGCCACGCCCATTCACACCTAGCCACGCCCCAAATGACGGAACTATTCGTAAACTAGCACTTTTTTATGCTGTACCAGTTCGCGAGAGTTCGGTTAAAAGACACAAAGTACAAATAGCTAATATCAAATATAGTCAAAACATGCTATTTTCATCTCGAATCCAACAGCAGCGAGTTTGTGTTTATGTACAACGGTTGACACTAGGAATGTCAAGGCCACGTGACAAGACATTGCGTGATTCCGTTGTGAATTTTCATTGACTGGTGAATTAGTCGTAGGCGGAGCTAAAATAATAATGACGTTTTGATAGACATTTTATCTCTCTCGTTTTGTTGAGAGTTGAATTTGTTCACGTAAATAGTGCAGTCCTATTTGTTGCATTGTGTTTATTTGGAGCAAACAAACGTATTAAAACATCGAATTTGTGTATATTTATTTATAAGAATTGACTTCAAAATTTATTAAGTTCATGGAGGTATAAACTTAAAAACCGCTGTGCAAACTTCGCGTAAATCCGCTACTCGGATTTACACAGTTTGCACAGCGGTTTTTAAGTTTATACCTCCATGAACTTAATAAATTTTGAAGTCAATTCTTAAATGATATAAATTATATTATCAAAGGAAGTAGATGTACGTTGAACATAAATTTAAGAAAATATACAATATGTCAAGATTTTGATTAATTGGATGGATTACATTGTGAAAACTATGCCAGTACACATTCAAAATTTTTAGTACTTCTCAAAATGAATTTAAACTTCAAGTTAAATGTAGCTCTGTAGAAATATATATTATCCATTTAGACCTATGTTGCTTAAACTCTTCAATTGTAAACATCCTTACGTAAAATTTACAATGCCCTTAGTTTAAAGGGTGGAAAAATACGCTGACTGTTATTTAAAAGTTAATTTACAGTTAAATAAAACGATTATTTGTATTAAGGTAATAATCTACTTTTAAGCTATTGATCAAATTTTAAATGATAAATGTATATCGATGTAATCTGTAAAGAAAAACCTCAATTAATTTCATACTTACAAAGCTAAGATCCGAGAAAGTTTCGCAACCAATGACACTGCTAGCAGAGAGAAACGAGGTGCTGTATATTAATGAAGCATGAGTATTTCAACCAAATGCTCAAGAATTAATGTTATATACTATCGTCATCGAAAAGACGTTACCAGGGCGACGGGATTCTTTAGAAATAAGGAAAATAACAAGCATATCATGTTTCGGTTGGGCCTTTATCAACCATGGCTCCTTTGTTGAGAACGGTTGTCGTAATATCACACCACGTTAATCAGGAACAAGATGAGCAAATGAGCAAGACAAATAAGCAGAAAATATCCATTGACAACCATATCACACAAAGAAACAAGGTGATAGGGGTAGGTAGTATAAGGTACAAGTTTCACACAAAGAAACAAGGTGATAGGGGTAGGTAGTACTAGTACAAGTTTCCTGCCTTTTTACTTATTTTAATATTCTCACTCACTCACTCGCAATTAATTGAAATCAAATCCGCCTTTCCTCGTTTCATACAAAATGTTTTACTCGTTTAATAAAAATTGTATTATATTGAAGGTCGTTAAGTATCCTCTACATATACTTATATCCTACTGTCTTATTCAATTGTTAGAGGTTGTAGCACGTTTTAGGGGAAAAGAGTGATATCACAAAATTGATGTTACCAATTGCAAGACAATTTTTAAAAGGTATGTAGTAGCTCTAATTTGAAGATACCATTTTCGCTCAGGCTACGCGAATCCCTTTTTTGCTACCTAATATGATTAATACGTGTTCAAGCGTTCATACGTGTAACGCCCCATCCAGCAAACGCCTAACATCAAGATCATTTAAGAGAACTTGTTGAAAGTTTACTTGGAGTTCACAAACATTTTAAGACACAATACAAGGTGTCGGATCTACAAATATAGATCACTTCTCAGTCCGGAAAATGGAGTCTATATAAATCTCAGAAAATTCCTCAACTTCTCAGCAAGGATCAATGAATCAATCGCTGAGATTCCCTTCTTTGAACGAAAGCAGTCTAAGTCCAAATGCCAAATACCCAATGGCAGTATCTATCATACAAGTATTAATTGGGGCCATAATTCTGCTGTTCAATCTCATTACTACGGTGGGTCTTGTACGATGTCGCGGAATTAACATGCTTCTCAAGATGTTGCTTATCATCCAAGCCAAACAATCTCATTAAAATATGATCTACTTGCTTGCTATTTGCCTAACACCAAGATCATTTAATAGAACTTGTTAAGTTTACTTGGAATTCACAAACATTTTAAGACACAACACAAGATATCGGATCTACAAATATAGATCACTTCTCAGTCCGGAAAATGGAGTCTATATAAATCTCAGAAAATTCCTCAACTTCTCAGCAAGGATCAATGAATCAATCGCTGAGATTCCCTTCTTTGAACGAAAGCAGTCTAAGTCCAAATGCCAAATACCCAATGGCAGTATCTATCATACAAGTATTAATTGGGGCCATAATTCTGCTGTTCAATCTCATTACTACGGTGGGTCTTGTACGATGTCGCGGAATTAACATGCTTCTCAAGATGTTGCTTATCATCCAAGCCAAACAATCTCATTAAAATATGATCTACTTGCTTGCTATTTGCCTAACACCAAGATCATTTAATAGAACTTGTTAAGTTTACTTGGAATTCACAAACATTTTAAGACACAACACAAGATATCGGATCTACAAATATAGATCACTTCTCAGTCCGGAAAATGGAGTCTATGAATATCTCAGAAAATTTCTCAACTTCTCAGCAAGTATCAATGAATCAATCGCTGAGATTCCCTTCTTTGAACGAAAGCAGTCTAAGTCCATTTACACCCCTTGGGCGGTTATATCCCTTCTTTTTTCAATTGGTTTTATCTCATAACTACCTTCTTACAGGTGTTTACCCTTTACACCCCTTGGAAAGTTACTGCCTTTATCTTTGTTGAATGTTATATGCCGTGAGCTCCATTCACGTAGGTTGGTTATCTCATAACCACCTTGGTCGGTTATAAGATTGTATACAATTGCAAACAATTGGACTTGTAAAATTTGGATTTTTAATCAAACAAGAAAGTCAAGATTTATGAACAACAAAAAAGTGGGATTCGAACCAGGGACCTCCATGTTGTCCATCAGCGCTCTTACCTGTTGAGCTACCGTGGATCCATGCCAGTTGATGTAAATTTGTGTGTGTCATGTTTGGTTTGTTTTTTCCCTATAAATATATATTAATATTGCAATAAAATAGTTTTTAATGTAAGGAATCACGTTTTTAGTTCTAAAACCCTAAACAGAGGGTATTGTAAGTAGTCTAAAATAGTATTCTTATCAAGACATATCAAACCCGCAAAATGGATCACTTAAACGTTTTTCAATTATTTGTATGTAAACCAGTTTAGTTCAAACACCGTAATAAAATAGTTTTTATTGTAAGAAACAAGAGTTTTATTTCTAAAACCCTAATATGGGGGTATTTTGAATATTTTCAAGAAATAATAACCTCGCAAAAGATAGCAGTAAAACGTTTTTAAATTAATTGTTTATAAACAAATTAAGTTGAAACCATTGCAGGAGTCTTCCGCGGGAGTGTAAGTCAAATAATAACCCGTTTGCCTCGGGTTATTGAAATAACCTCTGCTCGGGCTACGCCCTCGCGAGGTTATATTCCATAACCCCTCGGTACCGGGTTATTATTTACTACATGCCGAATACCCAATATCAGTGTCTATAATACAAGCATTAACTGGGGCCATAATTCTGCTGTTCAATCTCATTACTACGGTGGGTCTTGTACGATGTCGCGGAATTAACATGCTTCTCAAGATGTTGCTAATCATCCAAGCCTTCTCGGACACTCTTGTGGGAAACATCTTCATCTACCATTCAATAATTGACCGTGTGGACTGGTTTAACATCACAGAGTGCATTGTGAGATACAGTCTATTGACAATCACCTCTGCGATGCACACCGTAGGAACGTGTACGCCTGGAATTTGTTACACAACGGAAGTGAACGAGTTACTCTGCGAGAGATAAGTTTGTTTCTGTGCATTAGGTGTAGGGTTTTGCTCAATAATTCAGTTTTCAGGTACTTTTGAGAAAAAATATTTCGGGCTGTAAAATGGTAGGCACCGGTTAAAGTATAGGCGAAAATTTATGTCATTATGTGCCCTCGGGCGGCTGCTACATCACATTATAGGAGGAAAACTTCGCATCTGAAACTTACATGTGTCCGATACTATCTTATTTTCAAAACATACATAAAAATATTCAAATATCTTTTTACCATATTGTTAACCATCCATTAATCGACAAATGTGTCAAATATAAAGACATATTATTGTCAAATAACAAAATTAGAACCCTTAAACTAGACATGGTGTCAAATCAGAGTGAACGAATTACAGTCGGGGGTGGTAAACGAATTACAGTCACTTGGTGTTGCAGCTAGTGAACGCCTTCCACAACCGTCAATATGAATGATATTTAGCAATTTGTGTTTATTGTTGCTTACATAAAGTGCAATATTGACAAATGTAATTTTTAACCGTTATCATTACTTTCATCAATAAGTTAGAATCGATTTGTCGAGTCTGATGAAAGTGTAAAGATTATACAACCCTTGGCCAAAAGTGAGTCATAATTTGCGAAATTGCATGCTAATTACCTTTTACTAGAATGATTTATGAATTGTGAAAAAGTCATTTTCTTGTTCAGTTTAGAACACAAAGCTACGAAATTGTTTTGCTCACGCTTACGTAATTATTGTTCATCTTTAAACATATAATATATAACTTTTAAAGCGACTGTCCCATTGGCCACCATGTTGAATCTGATAAGTTTTCTGCTTTCACAGGAAATATTTTAATGTGATCTATGTCGAGTTCAGACAAAAAAAATAAAAACAACCATAAGAAACCCATCTACGGGCCAGGACAGCCATACGCTTGCGATTGTGGTGCCCTGTTTCAATGTCGGTCTTCCCTAAAAGAATGTCAAGATGCCTCTTCAGGAAGGACACTGCCTAAAGTTTCCTTAAAGACGTTCATTCATGAAACAAGTGAAATCATATGCTTTATTTCAATTTTCACTGAATAGTATTTAGTAACCTTTTTATATACATGTACATCAGTTTTGCTTTTATTGAAAAAAAATTAATAATCTCAGCATGACGTTGCTCATTCTCTCCCCACAGAGGCAGCTCAGTCATACCCGAGTTAGCCTCTGTTCTATTACGCCAAGATCCTGGGGTTCCGGCAGATTGCCCTAGCGGCAAAAGTTGTAACTTGAGATATCTCCCTTATTTGCAGCCAATGAAAACACCTTTTTGATAATATTATATATCCACGACTTGTGAAATTCTTAACGGTCGTATAGTGACAAGGAAAGTATCATGCCTTTATGTTTATTTTTCATTAACAGTGTGAGAGGGAAATATTTGAAAATCAGATATGGAGTTTTGCATTAGAAAGATACTGTTTTATATTTGTGTTAATTATTATTTGTTTTATGATACATTTTATTTTACTAATTTACCAAATAATAAAAGTACCGAGGGTACAGAAGCTCACTTTAAAATGAATGATGTGGTAATATGGTTGAATTGTGTAATCATCTTTTATATGATAATTGATTATGGCTGCCATCATGATTTTTTTATCTTTTAAAATGCTATTCTTCTGTTGGAAACCACTAGAGTTTGAACAAACATTAATACAAGAATGATATAATCATGATTTGTTAACAAGCAGTAGGTTTTTGTATAACATTTTTGTATATCTATGGCTAAATTGGTGACCATCTTGGACTTTTTAATCTTCAAAATGCTACTTTTATGTGGGCATCTGTATTAATTTCATTATGATATCTTGATTGGTTTAGGAGTATTCATTTAGTCACACTCTCAACTTCCAAAGAACTAAAAAAATGATGCACATAAACATTTGGAATATATCCCTCTGACACAAATCACAAATTCAGCTAGTGATAGGTCCAATTGCCAAAGTAAACTGTCCAGGTCAATGTCGCATGTAATTCTAACTGAAGATTTCTGAATATCTTAAATCTTGACCTATGTTAGTGCAATCTGATTGGTCAGAATAGGCTAGCAACATGGGGGTTTATGCTAATTACTAGATATGATGACCTATGATGACCTCTTGCACCTGCATGTAGCTTATGTAACTTATCCTCTTATGTAAGTTACTGTTATTCCATATAGTGAATGTCCTCCCCTCATTTCAATATGCAAAACAGATACTCTTTAGAGGAGAGTTGCAGGAGAGGGGCTGGAAGGATAGATGGGGGGTTGGGGGGTGGGGGGGAGGGGGATAGAAGGAATGTGGGATAGGTTTGCAATGGAAGGACAGGAGAAAAAAGGGGAGGAGGGAAAGGGGGGATAGAAGGGGTGGGGGTAGAAGAGAGGTTTGCAATGGAAATAATCTGGAGGTCAACTCAGTAATATGTTTATTGAAGTATCTTGACAAACAGAGAGAATTGGTGAAAAAGACTTTCTAAAAAAAGAATTGTTCAGACAGCTGTTCAATTAGTTTTGAAGATGAATATTAAATGATATCTTTTATTAGCATGACAAACAAAATAAAAGATAATTTGTTATTCATTAACCAAAATTTTCAATTTGGAATAAATTAATTGCATGGGAACAATGGACTAAAAAACCTAACAGTTAGTGTTGGGAGTGAACAAATTTAATCATTTTAAATGCTTTTGAAAAGGATTTGTTTGAATTGAATGATCATTATAATTATCTAGATAATCATTGTTCAGACAGTAATCAGATATAGATGGTTATAAAATGTATATTTATCCCTCACTGGCTATGTTATTTGCCATATATATGAAGTGTCAGGAATTATGTAAAACGGAAAGGATTTATTAAAACAGTCATGCTTCAGGCTGTTCGCAGATAAAGATGATTCATACAGTTTTTTGTAACTGTATTTATAGTGTTGATAAATATTACAACAAGCATATCAATACAAATATAATGACATTGATTTGATTGATCAGGAAATGTATTCTTTTCAATGAATTTCATTAAATCTAATTGAAAATTCAATATAATTGACATATTGACCATCTTGGATTCTTGATAATAAAATAAATGCGTCTTTGTCAGGAATCACTATATAAAAAAATACTCACTTTTCAGAATGATATCTTAATTGATTTAGTAGGAGTAGTACTTGGCCTGAAATCTAATTGAAAAATAATGACTTCTATGACGACATGTTGTTCCCAGAACCCCTTCAGCATGATACAATTATCATTTAGTTTTACAGGTATTTATAAAACACATGGTATTGGAACTGGAACCTGATACAAAATACCTCTATCATTAACTTATCATGTGGATAACTGAACATAAAAGCAGATTCTTGACTTGTTTAAATTGTTATTTGTAAAAAGTATTACTATTGATAGAATACAAGTATACTTTTCATAAAGACAATTTTTATACTTTCCATAAAGTCCATAATGTTCTATTAATCAATTAGGTCAGGATTACTATGCAATATACAAGCAGGCAGGGCTGCTAGCCCCAGATCCTTAAGGAGAGTGTAGCAATTTGTGTATTGGGCTTTGTGTACGTATATTTGGAGAAGCATCCTAGTGTGCTGAGCATGTAAACCTGAACTCTGGCTAAGCCCTTTTGTGTGGTATTAATAGACTTGACGGGAGAGAACATGAATTGTTGTGAAAAATATATATAATTTCACAAAATATAGTTAGCTTATGTCCTAACTTGATTTTGTGTCAAGAAGAACTGCTGTTAGATATAGAAATGGTACAAATATGAGTAAAACACAGGAACTGGAACCTGATGCAAAATAACTCTTTCCACATCAACTTATCATGTAGATTGCTAAACACAAAACAAGTGACAAGTTTTGTGTAAGTTGTTATTCTTAGAAAGAACATATCACTGTCATGAGAATACAAGTCTAATTTCCATAACTCTTATTGCATACACATGGCCATATAGCATAATGCTCTACCATATCAATTGGGTCAGGTTGATTATGCAACAGACTAGCAGCTGACACTATGATGCTAGCAGCCTGTATTGGGATGTGTATTAGACAGCATAGTGGACTCAACAGAAATATCTGAACTCTGTCTGACCCCTTATATGTGGTATTTAAAGGAATATAAGGGAGATACCATTGTTCAAAATCAAACATGATGTTTAATGTCATTGGGTTTTTGCAGCTAGTTGCCATAAATATTTTGAACAAATTAATTAATTATGTTTGTCTTTCATCTTAATGTTTTAGAAACACTTAAAATATAGAACAACTTGCATGACAATCTTAAATATTCTATATTCAAGATAAAATTATGATTAGTAAGTTCAAATTAGAGAATTTATATAGTGCGAGTGATCACTTGATGAAAGCTTAAAATTTAGTAATAATGATGTGTTATCTGCAGCTGAAAAGTCAATATGGATGCTATCGCGGCCATCTTGGATTCTCAAAACTGAAACGTCTACCTTTGTGGGAGGAATCACTATAGGTATAACATACTACAATATGAAAATGATATCTAGATTGGTTTAGGAGAAGTAGTCATTTTCATGAAATCTCATTGAAAATTCAATATGGCTGTCATGGCGGCCATCTTGGATTCTCAAAACTGAAACGTCTACCTTTCTGTGAGGAATCACCATGGGTATAACATACTACAATTTCAGAATGATATCTGGATTCGTTTAGGAGGAGTAGTCTTTTTCCTGAAAGTTTACGGACGGACGGATTTCCTACATTTCTTCTCTATCTATGCGTGCTTGTTCAATTTAATAAATAGTAAATGTTACTACGCATATGTGTCATGACATCGCGCGTTGACCGAATAAGTACGTTATAATCGTCAAGTATGACGTCACAATGTCAGCGGGCCGGCCGCGACGATCATGTCGGCGAATATCTTTTTATATTCAATGTTGTAATAAGGCAAGTAATAAAGAAACATTTATATGAAACTCGTGAATGGTATTGACAATTAAAAAACAATTTGAAAGCATTCACTCATTTCATAAATTTTTTATTAAACGGGACATCGTTTAGTATTCTCTATGTAGCTATCATTTAAAAATGAAAATCAGTTTGGTAATTATAAATCAGACAACAAAAATTGTATCCGGTTAGTGTTGTTAATCAAATGAATAAAGATCGCAGCAAATATTTACGGGCTCATGGTGTGAAATTATATTTTAAGCAAGTAGACTTATGTTTCTCGAAACAATATTTGTTAATTACTCTTTTTCGTTTTAATTCACATCATAAAAAAGCAAAACTTTGTTTCAAAGACTCCACATGTGTAAGATTAAGCGTTGAAATCTATCAACCAATCAATTTTCCCTTGCCAAAACAGCATGCGTATGTTGAAAGTGAATCTGCACGTGCATCGCGTGAGGATGCTTCCCGAAAAGAATATCACGAGCTCACTTGTTATTTCTTTTATTCAAATTTCGTATGTGACCTGATTAGTTAAGTTCATTCGTTCGTAACCATTTCAAAAATAAAATATAATTACACTTTTGATGTCAGCTCATTGTTCTTTCGCTCCATGATTTTTCCGTTATTGAGCGTTATATTTCCTTCAAGATATTTAATTGATATTGCATACTGATCAAGTTTTTGATTCGTCTTGATTAAATACATTGTTATGGCCGTGGTCCGAATAAGCTATGCGTGATTGGTCTTACTCATTCTCTCCCAACTGAGGTAGGTCGTTGATTGAGCCTCAGTTCTAATTAGACCGAATCCGTGGGTTCCGGCAGTTGCGGGCGGAAAAAAAATGCACTACAAGAAAATGACAACCCTTTCGCATGGAAATGGCGGTTCATATAACAATGCCTTTGCCATTATTCAGTAGCAAAATAATGATTTTACAACAGCGTCGCCGATTGTTCAACTAACTTTGATTGCCTCCAATCGGGCATCTTCTACACAACAACTTCGACGAATAAGAACAGACGCTCACTTGGTCTGCCGCTCTGGGGGGAATGGGTATTACTTACAATCTAAACGATTAGACAACAGACCCTCATGGTCTAACTTTAACATTTCCTTACTTTTAAGGAAAATATTATTAAGATGATAATATTTGGGTTGTATGAAATGATTTTGTGATGATTAAGAATAGTTACTCTTTTTTTCAATACTTTGAACAGAAAAAAAGATATTGGGACAAACACGATTTTTTAATATTACAATGATCTCCCCTTACATGCAGTTTTTCATAAGTGTTGACATTTATCATTCTCTTACTTTATTTGCCTCGTAGGTTCCTTTTGCAATGCGCAGTCAGCCTTTGTCATTTACAACTAAAAACTAAACTTAACCATCTGAAAAATGTTGGCATTGTTAGCGTGAGTTGGAGACGTACCATAGAAAATAGTTCTATCATTTTGCTAAGAATATGTCCGAATAAGAGTGCACTGCCTTTGTTGAAATATATTTTGGTAAATATATATCCTCATGCAGTTATAAGGGGTTAGAAAAAGCATTTGCAATACGATAATATGTCTAATAAGAATTTCTTTAAGCTTTACAGTGTTTTTAAGTTCATTTACAAAAAACTGTTTTCAAATCCTTCTTTAACGAAAGAAATGGCTAAATATTATTGCACTAAAGCTAAAAAAGAATAAATTTTAATAAACTACGGTTCAGTAAAGAAATATGACAGTTGTATTGTTATATTCGTTTTCCAACAAGTCCAACTACATGTTCTTCAAAATCACTCATGCGTTTCTTTTTGGAATGGAAAAATAAATTTGAAACAAAAAGTTGAAAGGGTTTTCTTGTCGATATTTGCACATTAGTACTTTCTGTTAAGGGACGATAAATGTATTCGGTTACTTACGCTTTGGACATATGCAAATGATTTGCTCTTCCGATAATCGGAAAACGTATTAGTATTCAAATGTAAATACGTCATTCTAATAACACCTAAATAAAGAAGAGCGAGCAAACAATAACGAGCGAGCGTGTAGCCTTAAAGAGACACAGAGTATGTTGATAGGATCACATATGTCAAATTTTGAAATCTATGTTATTACATCGGGAACCACTAACTGTTACTGAAAAAAACAAGTTAAAGGTCAATCAGTACATTAGAGGGAAAATACGGCCATTCATATTCGGAATTTTGATCGAAAACCGGACAATGTGGCTCGAGTTGCGCGCGCAAATTCGCCAAACGTAATTTTGAAACCTTGTCATAAGCTGACAGGAAGATATATTCGATTCGATAGTGTTTATTGGGTATTGTAACTAATAGGTAGATTAATTGGATGCCGGATATCGAATATTAAACATATTTGAGATGTTTTCTTGATTTTTCCATAAAATCAAGCATTTTAGAGATATTATGCACAAATGGATATATTTGCAAGTCCAGTGATGAGATATGAACTTCAATCAGCATATAAGATATTTTGTAGCTTATCAAAACCAAATAAAATTTTACGAATGATACTCTGTGTCACTTTAAATTGACCTGTAATGTTAAGGAAAGATAATCAAATTATAAACACAACATTATATGAAACACAGCCAAATGAACTGTGGATATTTGTTCAGTGTTTTGTTTTTGACTCTAGATTTTGTTTTTTCCAATTCCCAGTTGGTAAGAGTTTTCACAATGTTTTGGGCGTGAAAATTACAACACGGTCTATATATTGACCGAGAAAACATCTTGTCTAACTAAGCTTGACTCCTCGGCTTATTTGTGGTCGATATGTAGCAGCGATAGAGGATTCTGGAGAAGAAACCACAAGTCGCTGGGATGTGAGTCTATCATGACTTTATTTAATATGTATGCAGATATAGAAACAGCCTGAAACACATCATCTCCCAAAGCCAAACACCCTGCCATTGACATGATAATTGTTGAGCATATCATTAATGTTACACATAAACATGCATACACATACATAGCGGATAAATTATAATAACTTCTGAAAACATATTAACTTGACAACGCCATACTGATTATATATACACTTACATAATACACAGCGGTAAATGATATATATGAATACTAACCCTGTATTTGGTCAGTTGCATATGTTGTGTCGGTTAAGTCATTGGATCATGTGATTTGTGATTATTTCACTAGGATCGCGATTATGGTGATCTTGATGTGTTTACTCTCATAAAGGTATTCGCCACGATGGAAAAAGTATTTAATGAATGTAAATTTAACTGGCACAACACTATTAATTTCCATAGAAATGCAAAAATTTCTTCTCTAAACTTCTTGATTTACAATACAGGTTTTTTTCAAATAATAATATAATTTATATTGTGGAAGATGTGTTGATATAATTCTTTTTCCTCCTTGTGAAATCCGTTTAGTAAACTTGAACCTTCGCTTAATACCTTGTTACACGTTACTAGTTACCAAAAGAAAGTATACATTCCACATATTGGCTAAACGAACTGAATAAATTGAAAAATAAAACACTGAGCAATGTTGCACATGTAAAGACCATTTATTTCGGCCAACTAACGTTAACTTAAGTTACTGTATAGAATAACGTTAATTCAAAATCAGGGATTACCCACTTTTCTTGTGTACAATTAATAATGTCCATGAATTTTGGAGGTATAAAAAACAAACTTTGCTTCTAAGCACCCTGGCACCCTGACAATATCCATGAATTTGAAGATAATGATGTTTTAAAAAATTGAAGATATTTTAGAAATAATAGGTCTGGAAGAATTTTTGGATATAGAAACACTGTACAGGCATAGTTTTAACATAATCAGAGCTACTTATCTCCCCCTGTGACCATTTTTACCCTTGCTCTCATTTCACCATTACCTTTCCATTGATGTGACGACATGGTGTTTTGAAAAGGATATTTTAGAAATATAATGTCGAGAAGAGTTTTTGGACATAGAAACATTGAAATAACGGACGGTAATTAAGAGTTTTTAAAATTGAAGATATTTTAGAAACAATTGCTTTAAAAGACGTTTTGGACATAGAAACATTGCAATAATAAAGTGTTAACTCAAACAAAGTAACTTATCTTCCTCTGAGACCTTGTTCAACCCTTACCCTCATGGAACCCTAACCCTATCTACTAATGTGACGATAATGGTGTTTTTCAAATTGAAGATATTTTAGAACAATTGGTTTTAGAAGCAATTTTGGATATAGAAACTTAGTTGAACAAGGTCCAAGAGAAAAATAAGTAAATTAAATTAAATTAACACTTTGGCAATGCAATTTTTCTATGTCCAAAACGTCTTCTACAAATGCTACTTATGCTACAAAAAATAACTTATCTTCCTCTTAGACGTTGTTCAACCCTAACCCTCATTTAACCCTAACCCTATCCACTAATGTGACGATAATGGTGTTTTTCAAATTGAAGATATTTTAGAATAGTTTAAAAGATCTTTTTGCAATGAAAACAGTGTAATAACAAAGTGTTAAGCTACACAAAATAACATGTCTTCCTCTGGGACCATGTTTAATCCTAACCCTCATTTAACCCTAACCCTATCCACTAATGTGACGATAATGGTGTTTTTTCAAATTGAAGATATTTTAGAAATGAATAGTTTAAAAGATCTTTTTGCAATGAAAACAGTGTAATAACAAAGTTAGCTACACAAAATAACATATTTTCATCTGAGACCATGTTCAACCCTGACCCTTATTTAACCCTAACCCTATCCACTAATTTGACGATAATGGTGTTTTTCAAATTGAAGATATTTTAGAAATGATTGGTCTTAAAGAACTTTTTGACATAAGATTAGTGTAATGACAAAATTGTGGTGCGGATTGAAGATATTTTAGAAATGAATAGTTTAAAAGATCTTTTTGACATGAAAACAGTGTAATAACAAAGTGTTAAGCTACACAAAATAACTTATCTTCATTTGAGACCATGTTCAACCCTTACCCTCATTTAACCCTAACCCTTTCCACTAATGTGACGATAACGGTGTTTTTCAAATTGAAGATATTTTAGAAATGATTGGTCTAAAAGAACTTTTGACATAACATTATTGTAATGACAAAGTGTTAAGCTACACAAAATAATTTAACTTCATCTGAGACCATGTTCAACCTTAACCCTCATTTTATCCTAACCCTATCCACTAATGTGACGATAATGGTGTTTTTCTAATTGAAGATATTTTAGAAATGAATAGTTTAAAAGATCTTTTTGACATGAAAACAGTGTAATAACAAAGTGTTAAGCTACACAAAATAACATGTCTTCCTCTGGGACCATGTTCAACCCTAACCCTCATTAAACCCTAACCCTATCCACTAATGTGACGATGATGGTGTTTTTCAAATTGAAGATACTTTAGAAATGATTGGTCTTATTGAACTTTTTGACATAACATTATTGTAATGACAAAGTGTTAAGCTACACAAAACAATTTAACTTCATCTGAGACCATGTTCAACCCTTACCCTCATTTAACCCTAACCCTATCAACTAATGTGACGATAATGGTGTTTTTCAAATTGAAGATATTTCAGAAATGAATAGTTTAAAAGATCTTTTTGACATGAAAACATTGTAATAACAAAGTGTAAAGCTCCAAAAAATAAATTGTCTTCCTCTGGGACCATGTTCAACCCTAACCCTCATTAAACCCTAACCCCTATCCATTAATGTGACGATAATGGTGTTTTACAAATTGAAGATACTTTAGAAATGATTGGTCTTATTGAACTTTTTGACATAAGATTAGTGTAATGACAAAGTGTTAAGCTACACAAAATAACATGTCTTCCTCTGGGACCATGTTCAATCCTAGCCCTCATTTAACCCTAACCCTATCCACTAATGTGACGATAATGGTGTTTTTTCAAATTGAAGATATTTTAGAAATGAATAGTTTAAAAGATCTTTTTGCAATGAAAACAGTGTAATAACAAAGTGTTAAGCTACACAAATTAACATATCTTCCTCTGGGACCATGTTTAATCCTAACCCTCATTTAACCCTAACCCTATCCACTAATGTGACCATAATGGTGTTTTTCAAATTGAAGATATTTTATAAATGAATAGTTTAAAAGATCTTTTTGACATGAAAACATTGTAATTACAAAGTGTTAAGCTGCACAAAATAATTTAACTTCATCTGAGACCATGTTCAACCCTAACCCTCATTAAACCCTAACCCTATCCATTAATGTGACGATAATGGTGTTTTTCAAATTGAAGATATTTTAGAAATGATTGGTCTAAAAGAACCTTTTGACATAACATTATTGTAATGACAAAGTGTTAAGCTACACAAAATAATTTAACTTCATCTGAGACCATGTTCAACCTTAACCCTCATTTTATCATAACCCTATCCACTAATGTGACGATAATGGTGTTTTTCAAATTGAAGATATTTTAGAAATGAATAGTTTAAAAGATCTTTTTGACATGAAAACAGTGTAATAACAAAGTGTTAAGCTACACAAAATAACATGTCTTCCTCTGGGACCATGTTCAACCCTAACCCTCATTAAACCCTAACCCTATCCACTAATGTGACGATGATGGTGTTTTTCAAATTGAAGATATTTTAGAAATGATTGGTCTTAAAGAACTTTTTGACATAAGATTAGTGTAATGACAAAGTGTTAAGCTACACAAAATAACATATCTTCCTCTGGGACCATGTTTAATCCTAAGCTTCATTTAACCCTAACCCTATCCGCTAATGTGACGATAATGGTGTTTTTCAAATTGAAGATATTTTAGAAATGAATAGTTTAAAAGATCTTTTTGCAATGAAAACAGTGTAATAACAAAGTGTTAAGCTACACAAAATAACATATCTTCATCTGAGACCATGTTCAACCCTAACCCTCATTAAACCCTAACCCTATCCACTAATGTGACGATAATGGTGTTTTTCAAATTGAAGATATTCTAGAAATGAATAGTTTAAAAGATCTTTTTGACATGAAAACATTGAAATAACAAAGTGTTAAGCTACACAAAATAACATGTCTTCCTCTGGGACCATGTTTAATCCTAGTCCTCATTAAACCCTAACCCTATCCACTAATGTGACGATAATGGTGTTTTTCAAATTGAAGATATTCTAGAAATGAATAGTTTAAAAGATCTTTTTGACATGAAAACATTGAAATAATAAAGGGTAAACCTACACAAAATAACTTATCTTCATCTGGGACCATGTTAAATCCTAACCCTCAATTAACCCTAACCCTATCAACTAATGTGACGATGATGGTATTTTTCAAATTGAAGATACTTTAGAAATGATTGGTCTTATTGAACTTTTTGACATAAGATTAGTGTAATGACAAAGTGTTAAGCTACACAAATTAAAATATCTTCCTCTGGGACCATGTTTAATCCTAACCCTCATTTAACCCTAACCCTATCCACTAATGTGACGATAATGGTGTTTTTTCAAATTGAAGATATTTTAGAAATGAATAGTTTAAAAGATCTTTTTGCAATGAAAACAGTGTAATAACAAAGTGTTAAGCTACACAAATTAACATATCTTCCTCTTGGACCATGTTTAATCCTAACCCTCATTTAACCCTAACCCTATCCACTAATGTGACCATAATGGTGTTTTTCAAATTGAAGATATTTTAGAAATGAATAGTTTAAAAGATCTTTTTGACATGAAAACATTGTAATTACAAAGTGTTAAGCTGCACAAAATAATTTAACTTCATCTGAGACCATGTTCAACCCTTACCCTCATTTAACCCTAACCCTATCAACTAATGTGACGATAATGGTGTTTTTCAAATTGAAGATATTTCAGAAATGAATAGTTTAAAAGATCTTTTTGACATGAAAACATTGTAATAACAAAGTGTAAAGCTCCAAAAAATAAATTGTCTTCCTCTGGGACCATGTTCAACCCTAACCCTCATTAAACCCTAACCCCTATCCATTAATGTGACGATAATGGTGTTTTACAAATTGAAGATACTTTAGAAATGATTGGTCTTATTGAACTTTTTGACATAAGATTAGTGTAATGACAAAGTGTTAAGCTACACAAAATAACATGTCTTCCTCTGGGACCATGTTCAATCCTAGCCCTCATTTAACCCTAACCCTATCCACTAATGTGACGATAATGGTGTTTTTTCAAATTGAAGATATTTTAGAAATGAATAGTTTAAAAGATCTTTTTGCAATGAAAACAGTGTAATAACAAAGTGTTAAGCTACACAAATTAACATATCTTCCTCTGGGACCATGTTTAATCCTAACCCTCATTTAACCCTAACCCTATCCACTAATGTGACCATAATGGTGTTTTTCAAATTGAAGATATTTTATAAATGAATAGTTTAAAAGATCTTTTTGACATGAAAACATTGTAATTACAAAGTGTTAAGCTGCACAAAATAATTTAACTTCATCTGAGACCATGTTCAACCCTAACCCTCATTAAACCCTAACCCTATCCATTAATGTGACGATAATGGTGTTTTTCAAATTGAAGATATTTTAGAAATGATTGGTCTAAAAGAACCTTTTGACATAACATTATTGTAATGACAAAGTGTTAAGCTACACAAAATAATTTAACTTCATCTGAGACCATGTTCAACCTTAACCCTCATTTTATCATAACCCTATCCACTAATGTGACGATAATGGTGTTTTTCAAATTGAAGATATTTTAGAAATGAATAGTTTAAAAGATCTTTTTGACATGAAAACAGTGTAATAACAAAGTGTTAAGCTACACAAAATAACATGTCTTTCTCTGGGACCATGTTCAACCCTAACCCTCATTAAACCCTAACCCTATCCACTAATGTGACGATGATGGTGTTTTTCAAATTGAAGATATTTTAGAAATGATTGGTCTTAAAGAACTTTTTGACATAAGATTAGTGTAATGACAAAGTGTTAAGCTACACAAAATAACATATCTTCCTCTGGGACCATGTTTAATCCTAAGCTTCATTTAACCCTAACCCTATCCGCTAATGTGACGATAATGGTGTTTTTCAAATTGAAGATATTTTAGAAATGAATAGTTTAAAAGATCTTTTTGCAATGAAAACAGTGTAATAACAAAGTGTTAAGCTACACAAAATAACATATCTTCATCTGAGACCATGTTCAACCCTGACCCTTATTTAACCCTAACCCTATCCACTAATGTGACGATAATGGTGTTTTTCAAATTGAAGATATTCTAGAAATGAATAGTTTAAAAGATCTTTTTGACATGAAAACATTGAAATAACAAAGTGTTAAGCTACACAAAATAACATGTCTTCCTCTGGGACCATGTTTAATCCTAGTCCTCATTAAACCCTAACCCTATCCACTAATGTGACGATAATGGTGTTTTTCAAATTGAAGATATTTTAGAAATGAATAGTTTAAAAGATCTTTTTGACATGAAAACATTGTAATAACAAAGTGTTAAGCTACACAAAATAACTTATCTTCATCTGAGACCATGTTCAACCCTTACCCTCATGTAACCCTAACCCTATCAACTAATGTGACGATAATGGTGTTTTACAAATTGAAGATATTTCAGAAATGAATAGTTTAAAAGATCTTTTTGACATGAAAACATTGTAATAACAAAGTGTTAAGCTACACAAAATAACATATCTTCATCTGAGACCATGTTCAACCCTTACCCTCATTTAACCCTAACCCTATCCACTAATGTGACGATAATGGTGTTTTTCAAATTGAAGATATTCTAGAAATGAATAGTTTAAAAGATCTTTTTGACATGAAAACATTGAAATAACAAAGTGTTAAGCTACACAAAATAACATGTCTTCCTCTGGGACCATGTTTAATCCTAGTCCTCATTAAACCCTAACCCTATCCACTAATGTGACGATAATGGTGTTTTTCAAATTGAAGATATTCTAGAAATGAATAGTTTAAAAGATCTTTTTGACATGAAAACATTGAAATAATAAAGGGTAAACCTACACAAAATAACTTATCTTCATCTGGGACCATGTTAAATCCTAACCCTCAATTAACCCTAACCCTATCAACTAATGTGACGATGATGGTATTTTTCAAATTGAAGATACTTTAGAAATGATTGGTCTTATTGAACTTTTTGACATAAGATTAGTGTAATGACAAAGTGTTAAGCTACACAAATTAAAATATCTTCCTCTGGGACCATGTTTAATCCTAACCCTCATTTAACCCTAACCCTATCCACTAATGTGACGATAATGGTGTTTTTTCAAATTGAAGATATTTTAGAAATGAATAGTTTAAAAGATCTTTTTGCAATGAAAACAGTGTAATAACAAAGTGTTAAGCTACACAAATTAACATATCTTCCTCTTGGACCATGTTTAATCCTAACCCTCATTTAACCCTAACCCTATCCACTAATGTGACCATAATGGTGTTTTTCAAATTGAAGATATTTTAGAAATGAATAGTTTAAAAGATCTTTTTGACATGAAAACATTGTAATTACAAAGTGTTAAGCTGCACAAAATAATTTAACTTCATCTGAGACCATGTTCAACCCTTACCCTCATTTAACCCTAACCCTATCAACTAATGTGACGATAATGGTGTTTTTCAAATTGAAGATATTTCAGAAATGAATAGTTTAAAAGATCTTTTTGACATGAAAACATTGTAATAACAAAGTGTAATGCTCCAAAAAATAAATTGTCTTCCTCTGGGACCATGTTCAACCCTAACCCTCATTTAACCCTAACCCCTATCCACTAATGTGACGATAATGGTGTTTTACAAATTGAAGATACTTTAGAAATGATTGGTCTTATTGAACTTTTTGACATAAGATTAGTGTAATGACAAAGTGTTAAGCTACACAAATTAACATATCTTCCTCTGGGACCATGTTTAATCCTAACCCTCATTTAACCCTAACCCTATCCACTAATGTGACGATAATGGTGTTTTTTCAAATTGAAGATATTTTAGAAATGAATAGTTTAAAAGATCTTTTTGCAATGAAAACAGTGTAATAACAAAGTGTTAAGCTACACAAATTAACATATCTTCCGCTGGGACCATGTTTAATCCTAACCCTCATTTAACCCTAACCCTATCCACTAATGTGACCATAATGGTGTTTTTCAAATTGAAGATATTTTAGAAATGAATAGTTTAAAAGATCTTTTTGACATGAAAACATTGTAATTACAAAGTGTTAAGCTGCACAAAATAATTTAACTTCATCTGAGACCATGTTCAACCCTAACCCTCATTAAACCCTAACCCTATCCACTAATGTGACAATAATGGTGTTTTTCAAATTGAAGATATTTTAGAAATGATTGGTCTAAAAGAACCTTTTGACATAACATTATTGTAATGACAAAGTGTTAAGCTACACAAAATAATTTAACTTCACCTGAGACCATGTTCAACCTTAACCCTCATTTTATCATAACCCGATCCACTAATGTGACGATAATGGTGTTTTTCAAATTGAAGATATTTTAGAAATGAATAGTTTAAAAGATCTTTTTGACATGAAAACAGTGTAATAACAAAGTGTTAAGCTACACAAAATAACATGTCTTCCTCTGGGACCATGTTCAACCCTAACCCTCATTAAACCCTAACCCTATCCACTAATGTGACGATGATGGTGTTTTTCAAATTGAAGATATTTTAGAAATGATTGGTCTTAAAGAACTTTTTGACATAAGATTAGAGTAATGACAAAGTGTTAAGCTACACAAAATAACATATCTTCCTCTGGGACCATGTTTAATCCTAAGCTTCATTTAACCCTAACCCTATCCGCTAATGTGACGATAATGGTGTTTTTCAAATTGAAGATATTTTAGAAATGAATAGTTTAAAAGATCTTTTTGCAATGAAAACAGTGTAATAACAAAGTGTTAAGCTACACAAAATAACATATCTTCATCTGAGACCATGTTCAACCCTGACCCTTATTTAACCCTAACCCTATCCACTAATGTGACGATAATGGTGTTTTTCAAATTGAAGATATTCTAGAAATGAATAGTTTAAAAGATCTTTTTGACATGAAAACATTGTAATAACAAAGTGTTAAGCTACACAAAATAACATGTCTTCCTCTGGGACCATGTTTAATCCTAGCCCTCATTAAACCCTAACCCTATCCACTAATGTGACGATAATGGTGTTTTTCAAATTGATGATATTTTAGAAATGAATAGTTTAAAAGATCTTTTTGACATGAAAACATTGTAATAACAAAGTGTTAAGCTACACAAAATAACTTATCTTCATCTCAGACCATGTTCAACCCTTACCCTGTTTTAACCCTAACCCTATCCACTAATGTGACGATAATGGTGTTTTTCAAATTGAAGATATTTCAGAAATGAATAGTTTAAAAGATCTTTTTGACATGAAAACATTGTAATAACAAAGTGTTAAGCTACACAAAAAAACATATCTTCATCTGAGACCATGTTTAATCCTAGCCCTCATTAAACCCTAACCCTATCCACTAATGTGACGATAATGGTGTTTTTCAAATTGAAGATATTTTAGAAATGAATAGTTTAAAAGATCTTTTTGACATGAAAACATTGTAATAACAAAGTGTTAAGCTACACAAAATAACTTATCTTCATCTGAGACCATGTTCAACCCTTACCCTGATTTAACCCTAACCCTATCCACTAATGTGACGATAATGGTGTTTTTCAAATTGAAGATATTCTAGAAATGAATAGTTTAAAAG
Organism: Steromphala cineraria; assembly: GCA_916613615.1. NCBI lineage: Eukaryota > Metazoa > Mollusca > Gastropoda > Trochida > Trochidae > Steromphala > Steromphala cineraria. Next base: position 41,397,100 of record OU744724.1, on the reverse strand, counting down.
ATCTTTTTGACATGAAAACATTGAAATAATAAAGGGTAAACCTACACAAAATAACTTATCTTCATCTGGGACCATGTTAAATCCTAACCCTCAATTAACCCTAACCCTATCAACTAATGTGACGATGATGGTGTTTTTCAAATTGAAGATACTTTAGAAATGATTGGTCTTATTGAACTTTTTGACATAAGATTAGTGTAATGACAAAGTGTTAAGCTACACAAAATAACATATCTTCCTCTGGGACCATGTTTAATCCTAACCCTCATTTAACACTAACCCTATCCACTAATGTGACAATAATGGTGTTTTTCAAATGGAATATATTTTAGAAATGAATAGTTTAAAAGATCTTTTTGCAATGAAAACAGTGTAATAACAAAGTGTTAAGCTACACAAAATAACATATCTTCATCTGAGACCATGTTCAACCCTGACCCTTATTTAACCCTAACCCTATCCACTAATGTGACGATAATGGTGTTTTTCAAATTGAAGATATTTTAGAAATGAATAGTTTAAAAGATCTTTTTGACATGAAAACATTGTAATAACAAAGTGTTAAGCTACACAAAATAACTTATCTTCATCTGAGACCATGTTCAACCCTTACCCTCATTTAACCCTAACCCTATCAACTAATGTGACGATAATGGTGTTTTTCAAATTGAAGATATTCTAGAAATGAATAGTTTAAAAGATCTTTTTGACATGAAAACATTGAAATAATAAAGGGTAAACCTACACAAAATAACTTATCTTCATCTGGGACCATGTTAAATCCTAACCCTCAATTAACCCTAACCCTATCAACTAATGTGACGATGATGGTGTTTTTCAAATTGAAGATACTTTAGAAATGATTGGTCTTATTGAACTTTTTGACATAAGATTAGTGTAATGACAAAGTGTTAAGCTACACAAAATAACATATCTTCCTTTGGGACCATGTTTAATCCTAACCCTCATTTAACACTAACCCTATCCACTAATGTGACGATAATGGTGTTTTTCAAATGGAATATATTTTAGAAATGAATAGTTTAAAAGATCTTTTTGCAATGAAAACAGTGTAATAACAAAGTGTTAAGCTACACAAAATAACATATCTTCATCTGAGACCATGTTCAACCCTGACCCTTATTTAACCCTAACCCTATCCACTAATGTGACGATAATGGTGTTTTTCAAATTGAAGATATTCTAGAAATGAATAGTTTAAAAGATCTTTTTGACATGAAAACATTGTAATAACAAAGTGTTAAGCTACACAAAATAACTTATCTTCATCTGAGACCATGTTCAACCCTTACCCTCATTTAACCCTAACCCTATCAACTAATGTGACGATAATGGTGTTTTTCAAATTGAAGATATTTCAGAAATGAATAGTTTAAAAGATCTTTTTGACATGAAAACATTGTAATAACAAAGTGTTAAGCTACACAAAATAACATATCTTCATCTGAGACCATGTTTAATCCTAGCCCTCATTAAACCCTAACCCTATCCACTAATGTGACGATAATGGTGTTTTTCAAATTGATGATATTTTAGAAATGAATAGTTTAAAAGATCTTTTTGACATGAAAACATTGTAATAACAAAGTGTTAAGCTACACAAAATAACTTATCTTCATCTGAGACCATGTTCAACCCTTACCCTGTTTTAACCCTAACCCTATCCACTAATGTGACGATAATGGTGTTTTTCAAATTGAAGATATTTCAGAAATGAATAGTTTAAAAGATCTTTTTGACATGAAAACATTGTAATAACAAAGTGTTAAGCTACACAAAAAAACATATCTTCATCTGGGACCATGTTTAATCCTAGCCCTCATTAAACCCTAACCCTATCCACTAATGTGACGATAATGGTGTTTTTCAAATTGAAGATATTTTAGAAATGAATAGTTTAAAAGATCTTTTTGATATGAAAACATTGTAATAACAAAGTGTTAAGCTACACAAAATAACTTATCTTCATCTGAGACCATGTTCAACCCTTACCCTGATTTAACCCTAACCCTATCCACTAATGTGACGATAATGGTGTTTTTCAAATTGAAGATATTCTAGAAATGAATAGTTTAAAAGATCTTTTTGACATGAAAACATTGAAATAATAAAGGGTAAACCTACACAAAATAACTTATCTTCATCTGGGACCATGTTAAATCCTAACCCTCAATTAACCCTAACCCTATCAACTAATGTGACGATGATGGTGTTTTTCAAATTGAAGATACTTTAGAAATGATTGGTCTTATTGAACTTTTTGACATAAGATTAGTGTAATGACAAAGTGTTAAGCTACACAAAATAACATATCTTCCTCTGGGACCATGTTTAATCCTAACCCTCATTTAACACTAACCCTATCCACTAATGTGACGATAATGGTGTTTTTCAAATGGAATATATTTTAGAAATGAATAGTTTAAAAGATCTTTTTGCAATGAAAACAGTGTAATAACAAAGTGTTAAGCTACACAAAATAACATATCTTCATCTGAGACCATGTTCAACCCTGACCCTTATTTAACCCTAACCCTATCCACTAATGTGACGATAATGGTGTTTTTCAAATTGAAGATATTTTAGAAATGAATAGTTTAAAAGATCTTTTTGACATGAAAACATTGTAATAACAAAGTGTTAAGCTACACAAAATAACTTATCTTCATCTGAGACCATGTTCAACCCTTACCCTCATTTAACCCTAACCCTATCAACTAATGTGACGATAATGGTGTTTTTCAAATTGAAGATATTCTAGAAATGAATAGTTTAAAAGATCTTTTTGACATGAAAACATTGAAATAATAAAGGGTAAACCTACACAAAATAACTTATCTTCATCTGGGACCATGTTAAATCCTAACCCTCAATTAACCCTAACCCTATCAACTAATGTGACGATGATGGTGTTTTTCAAATTGAAGATACTTTAGAAATGATTGGTCTTATTGAACTTTTTGACATAAGATTAGTGTAATGACAAAGTGTTAAGCTACACAAAATAACATATCTTCCTTTGGGACCATGTTTAATCCTAACCCTCATTTAACACTAACCCTATCCACTAATGTGACGATAATGGTGTTTTTCAAATGGAATATATTTTAGAAATGAATAGTTTAAAAGATCTTTTTGCAATGAAAACAGTGTAATAACAAAGTGTTAAGCTACACAAAATAACATATCTTCATCTGAGACCATGTTCAACCCTTACCCTGTTTTAACCCTAACCCTATCCACTAATGTGACGATAATGGTGTTTTTCAAATTGAAGATATTTCAGAAATGAATAGTTTAAAAGATCTTTTTGACATGAAAACATTGTAATAACAAAGTGTTAAGCTACACAAAAAAACATATCTTCATCTGAGACCATGTTTAATCCTAGCCCTCATTAAACCCTAACCCTATCCACTAATGTGACGATAATGGTGTTTTTCAAATTGAAGATATTTTAGAAATGAATAGTTTAAAAGATCTTTTTGACATGAAAACATTGTAATAACAAAGTGTTAAGCTACACAAAATAACTTATCTTCATCTGAGACCATGTTCAACCCTTACCCTGATTTAACCCTAACCCTATCCACTAATGTGACGATAATGGTGTTTTTCAAATTGAAGATATTCTAGAAATGAATAGTTTAAAAGATCTTTTTGACATGAAAACATTGTAATAACAAAGTGTTAAGCTACACAAAATAACTTATCTTCATCTGAGACCATGTTCAACCCTTACCCTCATTTAACCCTAACCCTATCAACTAATGTGACGATAATGGTGTTTTTCAAATTGAAGATATTTCAGAAATGAATAGTTTAAAAGATCTTTTTGACATGAAAACATTGTAATAACAAAGTGTTAAGCTACACAAAATAACATATCTTCATCTGAGACCATGTTCAACCCTTATCTTCATTTAACCCTAACCCTATCCACTAATGTGACGATAATGGTGTTTTTCAAATTGAAGATATTCTAGAAATGAATAGTTTAAAAGATCTTTTTGACATGAAAACATTGAAATAATATAGGGTAAACCTACACAAAATAACTTATCTTCATCTGGGACCATGTTAAATCCTAACCCTCAATTAACCCTAACCCTATCAACTAATGTGACGATGATGGTGTTTTTCAAATTGAAGATACTTTAGAAATGATTGGTCTTATTGAACTTTTTGACATAAGATTAGTGTAATGACAAAGTGTTAAGCCACACAAAATAACATATCTTCCTCTGGGACCATGTTTAATCCTAACCCTCATTTAACCCTAACCCTATCCACTAATGTGACGATAATGGTGTTTTTCAAATGGAAGATATTTTAGAAATGAATAGTTTAAAAGATCTTTTTGCAATGAAAACAGTGTAATAACAAAGTGTTAAGCTACACAAAATAACATATCTTCATCTGAGACCATGTTCAACCCTGACCCTTATTTAACCCTAACCCTATCCACTAATGTGACGATAATGGTGTTTTTCAAATTGAAGATATTTTAGAAATGAAAAGTTTAAAAGATCTTTTTGACATGAAAACATTGTAATAACAAAGTGTTAAGCTATACAAAATAACTTATCTTCATCTGAGACCATGTTCAACCCTTACCCTCATTTAACCCTAACCCTATCAACTAATGTGACGATAATGGTGTTTTTCAAATTGAAGATATTTTAGAAATGAAAAGTTTAAAAGATCTTTTTGACATGAAAACATTGTAATAACAAAGTGTTAAGCTATACAAAATAACTTATATTCATCTGAGACCATGTTCAACCCTTACCCTCATTTAACCCTAACCCTATCAACTAATGTGACGATAATGGTGTTTTTCAAATTGAAGATATTTCAGAAATGAATAGTTTAAAAGATCTTTTTGACATGAAAACATTGTAATAACAAAGTGTTAAGCTACACAAAATAACATATCTTCATCTGAGACCATGTTCAACCCTTACCCTCATTTAACCCTAACCCTATCCACTAATGTGACGATAATGGTGTTTTTCAAATTGAAGATATTCTAGAAATGAATAGTTTAAAAGATCTTTTTGACATGAAAACATTGAAATAATAAAGGGTAAACCTACACAAAATAACTTATCTTCATCTGGGACCATGTTAAATCCTAACCCTCAATTAACCCTAACCCTATCAACTAATGTGACGATGATGGTGTTTTTCAAATTGAAGATACTTTAGAAATGATTGGTCTTATTGAACTTTTTGACATAAGATTAGTGTAATGACAAAGTGTTAAGCTACACAAAATAACATATCTTCCTCTGGGACCATGTTTAATCCTAACCCTCATTTAACCCTAACCCTATCCACTAATGTGACGATTATGGTGTTTTTCAAATTGAAGATACTTTAGAAATGATTGGTCTTATTGAACTTTTTGACATAAGATTAGTGTAATGACAAAGTGTTAAGCTACACAAAATAACATGTCTTCCTCTGGGACCATGTTTAATCCTAACCCTCATTTAACCCTAACCCTATCCACTAATGTGACGATAATGGTGTTTTTCAAATGGAAGATATTTTAGAAATGAATAGTTTAAAAGATCTTTTTGCAATGAAAACAGTGTAATAACAAAGTGTTAAGCTACACAAAATAACATATCTTCATCTGAGACCATGTTCAACCCTGACCCTTATTTAACCCTAACCCTATCCACTAATGTGACGATAATGGTGTTTTTCAAATTGAAGATATTTTAGAAATGAAAAGTTTAAAAGATCTTTTTGACATGAAAACATTGTAATAACAAAGTGTTAAGCTATACAAAATAACTTATCTTCATCTGAGACCATGTTCAACCCTTACCCTCATTTAACCCTAACCCTATCAACTAATGTGACGATAATGGTGTTTTTCAAATTGAAGATATTTTAGAAATGAAAAGTTTAAAAGATCTTTTTGACATGAAAACATTGTAATAACAAAGTGTTAAGCTATACAAAATAACTTATATTCATCTGAGACCATGTTCAACCCTTACCCTCATTTAACCCTAACCCTATCAACTAATGTGACGATAATGGTGTTTTTCAAATTGAAGATATTTCAGAAATGAATAGTTTAAAAGATCTTTTTGACATGAAAACATTGTAATAACAAAGTGTTAAGCTACACAAAATAACATATCTTCATCTGAGACCATGTTCAACCCTTACCCTCATTTAACCCTAACCCTATCCACTAATGTGACGATAATGGTGTTTTTCAAATTGAAGATATTCTAGAAATGAATAGTTTAAAAGATCTTTTTGACATGAAAACATTGAAATAATAAAGGGTAAACCTACACAAAATAACTTATCTTCATCTGGGACCATGTTAAATCCTAACCCTCAATTAACCCTAACCCTATCAACTAATGTGACGATGATGGTGTTTTTCAAATTGAAGATACTTTAGAAATGATTGGTCTTATTGAACTTTTTGACATAAGATTAGTGTAATGACAAAGTGTTAAGCTACACAAAATAACATATCTTCCTCTGGGACCATGTTTAATCCTAACCCTCATTTAACCCTAACCCTATCCACTAATGTGACGATTATGGTGTTTTTCAAATTGAAGATACTTTAGAAATGATTGGTCTTATTGAACTTTTTGACATAAGATTAGTGTAATGACAAAGTGTTAAGCTACACAAAATAACATGTCTTCCTCTGGGACCATGTTCAAACCTAACCCTCATTAAACCCTAACCCTATCCACTAATGTGAGGATGATGGTGTTTTTCAAATTGAAGATATTTTAGAAATGATTGGTCTTAAAGAACTTTTTGACATAAGATTAGTGTAATGACAAAGTGTTAAGCTACACAAAATAACATATCTTCCTCTGGGACCATGTTTAATCCTAAGCTTCATTTAACCCTAACCCTATCCGCTAATGTGACGATAATGGTGTTTTTCAAATTGAAGATATTTTAGAAATGAATAGTTTAAAAGATCTTTTTGCAATGAAAACAGTGTAATAACAAAGTGTTAAGCTACACAAAATAACATATCATCATCTGAGACCATGTTCAACCCTGACCCTTATTTAACCCTAACCCTATCCACTAATGTGACGATAATGGTGTTTTTCAAATTGAAGATATTTTAGAAATGAAAAGTTTAAAAGATCTTTTTGACATGAAAACATTGTAATAACAAAGTGTTAAGCTACACAAAATAAATTGTCTTCCTCTGGGACCATGTTCAACCCTAACCCTCATTAAACCCTAACCCTATCCACTAATGTGACGATAATGGTGTTTTTCAAATTGAAGATATTTTAGAAATGATTGGTCTAAAAGAACTTTTTGACATAACATTTTTGTAATGACAAAGTGTTAAGCTACACAAAATAATTTAACTTCATCTGAGACCATGTTCAACCTTAACCCTCATTTTACCCTAACCCTATCCACTAATGTGACGATAATGGTGTTTTTCAAATTGAAGATATTTTAGAAATGAATAGTTTAAAAGATCTTTTTGACATGAAAACAGTGTAATAACAAAGTGTTAAGCTACACAAAATAACATGTCTTCCTCTGGGACCATGTTCAACCCTAACCCTCATTAAACCCTAACCCTATCCACTAATGTGACGATGATGGTGTTTTTCAAATTGAAGATATTTTAGAAATGATTGGTCTTAAAGAACTTTTTGACATAAGATTAGTGTAATGACAAAGTGTTAAGCTACACAAAATAACATATCTTCCTCTGGGACCATGTTTAATCCTAAGCTTCATTTAACCCTAACCCTATCCGCTAATGTGACGATAATGGTGTTTTTCAAATGGAAGATATTTTAGAAATGAATAGTTTAAAAGATCTTTTTGCAATGAAAACATTGTAATAACAAAGTGTTAAGCTACACAAAATAACTTATCTTCATCTGAGACCATGTTCAACCCTTACCCTCATTTAACCCTAACCCTATCAACTAATGTGACGATAATGGTGTTTTTCAAATTGAAGATATTTCAGAAATGAATAGTTTAAAAGATCTTTTTGACATGAAAACATTGTAATAACAAAGTGTTAAGCTACACAAAATAACATATCTTCATCTGAGACCATGTTCAACCCTTACCCTCATTTAACCCTAACCCTATCCACTAATGTGACGATAATGGTGTTTTTCAAATTGAAGATATTCTAGAAATGAATAGTTTAAAAGATCTTTTTGACATGAAAACATTGAAATAACAAAGTGTTAAGCTACACAAAATAACATGTCTTCCTCTGGGACCATGTTTAATCCTAGTCCCCATTAAACCCTAACCCTATCCACTAATGTGACGATAATGGTGTTTTTCAAATTGAAGATATTTTAGAAATGAATAGTTTAAAAGATCTTTTTGACATGAAAACATTGTAATAACAAAGTGTTAAGCTACACAAAATAACTTATCTTCATCTGAGACCATGTTCAACCCTTACCCTCATTTAACCCTAACCCTATCAACTAATGTGACGATAATGGTGTTTTTCAAATTGAAGATATTTCAGAAATGAATAGTTTAAAAGATGTTTTTGACATGAAAACATTGTAATAACAAAGTGTTAAGCTACACAAAATAACATATCTTCATCTGAGACCATGTTCAACCCTTACCCTCATTTAACCCTAACCCTATCCACTAATGTGACGATAATGGTGTTTTTCAAATTGAAGATATTCTAGAAATGAATAGTTTAAAAGATCTTTTTGACATGAAAACATTGAAATACCAAAGTGTTAAGCTACACAAAATAACATGTCTTCCTCTGGGACCATGTTTAATCCTAGTCCTCATTAAACCCTAACCCTATCCACTAATGTGACGATAATGGTGTTTTTCAAATTGAAGATATTCTAGAAATGAATAGTTTAAAAGATCTTTTTGACATGAAAACATTGAAATAATAAAGGGTAAACCTACACAAAATAACTTATCTTCATCTGGGACCATGTTAAATCCTAACCCTCAATTAACCCTAACCCTATCAACTAATGTGAAGATGATGGTGTTTTTCAAATTGAAGATACTTTAGAAATGATTGGTCTTATTGAACTTTTTGACATAAGATTAGTGTAATGACAAAGTGTTAAGCTACACAAATTAAAATATCTTCCTCTGGGACCATGTTTAATCCTAACCCTCATTTAACCCTAACCCTATCCACTAATGTGACGATAATGGTGTTTTTTCAAATTGAAGATATTTTAGAAATGAATAGTTTAAAAGATCTTTTTGCAATGAAAACAGTGTAATAACAAAGTGTTAAGCTACACAAATTAACATATCTTCCTCTGGGACCATGTTTAATCCTAACCCTCATTTAACCCTAACCCTATCCACTAATGTGACCATAATGGTGTTTTTCAAATTGAAGATATTTTAGAAATGAATAGTTTAAAAGATCTTTTTGACATGAAAACATTGTAATTACAAAGTGTTAAGCTGCACAAAATAATTTAACTTCATCTGAGACCATGTTCAACCCTTACCCTCATTTAACCCTAACCCTATCAACTAATGTGACGATAATGGTGTTTTTCAAATTGAAGATATTTCAGAAATGAATAGTTTAAAAGATCTTTTTGACATGAAAACATTGTAATAACAAAGTGTAAAGCTCCAAAAAATAAATTGTCTTCCTCTGGGACCATGTTCAACCCTAACCCTCATTAAACCCTAACCCTATCCACTAATGTGACGATAATGGTGTTTTTCAAATTGAAGATATTTTAGAAATGATTGGTCTTATTGAAATTTTTGACATAAGATTAGTTTAATGACAAAGTGTTAAGCTACACAAATTAACATATCTTCCTCTGGGACCATGTTTAATCCTAACCCTCATTTAACCCTAACCCTATCCACTAATGTGACGATAATGGTGTTTTTTCAAATTGAAGATATTTTAGAAATGATTGGTCTTATTGAACTTTTTGACATAAGATTAGTGTAATAACAAAGTGTTAAGCTACACAAAATAACATATCTTCCTCTGGGACCATGTTTAATCCTAAGCTTCATTTAACCCTAACCCTATCCGCTAATGTGACGATAATGGTGTTTTTCAAATGGAAGATATTTTAGAAATGAATAGTTTAAAAGATCTTTTTGCAATGAAAACAGTGTAATAACAAAGTGTTAAGCTACACAAAATAACTTGTCTTCCTCTGGGACCATGTTTAATCCTAGCCCTCATTTAACCCTAACCCTATCCACTAATGTGACGATAATGGTGTTTTTCAAATTGAAGATATCTTAGAAATGAATAGTTTAAAAGATCTTTTTGACATGTAAACATTGTAATAACAAAGTGTTAAGCTATACAAAATAACATGTCTTCCTCTGGGACCATGTTTAATCCTAACCCTCATTTAACCCTAACCCTATCCACTAATGTGACGATAATGGTGTATTTTCAAATTGAAGATATTTTAGAAATGAATAGTTTAAAAGATCTTTTTGCAATGAAAATAGTGTAATAACAAAGTGTTAAGCTACACAAATTAACATATCTTCCTCTGGGACCATGTTTAATCCTAACCCTCATTTAACCCTAACCCTGTCCACTAATGTGACCATAATGGTGTTTTTCAAATTGAAGATATTTTAGAAATGAATAGTTTAAAAGATCTTTTTGACATGAAAACATTGTAATTACAAAGTGTTAAGCTACACAAAATAATTTAACTTCATCTGAGACCATGTTCAACCCTTACCCTCATTTAACCCTAACCCTATCCACTAATGTGACGATAATGGTGTTTTTCAAATTGAAGATATTCTAGAAATGAATAGTTTAAAAGATCTTTTTGACATGAAAACATTGTAATAACAAAGTGTAAAGCTCCAAAAAATAAATTGTCTTCCTCTGGGACCATGTTCAACCCTAACCCTCATTAAACCCTAACCCCTATCCACTAATGTGACGATAATGGTGTTTTTCAAATTGAAGATACTTTAGAAATGATTGGTCTTATTGAACTTTTTGACATAAGATTAGTGTAATGACAAAGTGTTAAGCTACACAAATTAACATATCTTCCTCTGGGACCATGTTTAATCCTAACCCTCATTTAACCCTAACCCTATCCACTAATGTGACGATAATGGTGTTTTTCAAATGGAAGATATTTTAGAAATGAATAGTTTAAAAGATCTTTTTGCAATGAAAACAGTGTAATAACAAAGTGTTAAGCTACACAAAATAACATATCTTCATCTGAGACCATGTTCAACCCTGACCCTTATTTAACCCTAACCCTATCCACTAATGTGACGATAATGGTGTTTTTCAAATTGAAGATATTTTAGAAATGAAAAGTTTAAAAGATCTTTTTGACATGAAAACATTGAAATAACAAAGTGTTAAGCTACACAAAATAAATTGTCTTCCTCTGGGACCATGTTCAACCCTAACCCTCATTAAACCCTAACCCTATCCACTAATGTGACGATAATGGTGTTTTTCAAATTGAAGATAGTTTAGAAATGATTGGTCTAAAAGAACTTTTTGACATAACATTATTGTAATGACAAAGTGTTAAGCTACACAAAATAATTTAACTTCATCTGAGACCATGTTCAACCTTAACCCTCATTTTACCCTAACCCTATCCACTAATGTGACGATAATGGTGTTTTTCAAATTGAAGATATTTTAGAAATGAATAGTTTAAAAGAACTTTTTGCAATGAAAACAGTGTAATAACAAAGTGTTAAGCTACACAAAATAACTTATCTTCATCTGAGACCATGTTCAACCCTGACCCTTATTTAACCCTAACCCTATCCACTAATGTGACGATAATGGTGTTTTTCAAATTGAAGATATTCTAGAAATGAATAGTTTAAAAGATCTTTTTGACATGAAAACATTGTAATAACAAAGTGTTAAGCTACACAAAATAACATGTCTTCCTCTGGGACCATGTTTAATCCTAGCCCTCATTAAACCCTAACCCTATCCACTAATGTGACGATAATGGTGTTTTTCAAATTGAAGATATTTTAGAAATGAATAGTTTAAAAGATCTTTTTGACATGAAAACATTGTAATAACAAAGTGTTAAGCTACACAAAATAACTTATCTTCATCTGAGACCATGTTCAACCCTTACCCTCATTTAACCCTAACCCTATCAACTAATGTGACGATAATGGTGTTTTTCAAATTGAAGATATTTCAGAAATGAATAGTTTAAAAGATCTTTTTGACATGAAAACATTGTAATAACAAAGTGATAAGCTACACAAAATAACATATCTTCATCTGAGACCATGTTCAACCCTAACCCTCATTTAACCCTAACCCTATCCACTAATGTGACGATAATGGTGTTTTTCAAATTGAAGATATTCTAGAAATGAATAGTTTAAAAGATCTTTTTGACATGAAAACATTGAAATAATAAAGGGTAAACCTACACAAAATAACTTATCTTCATCTGGGACCATGTTAAATCCTAACCCTCAATTAACCCTAACCCTATCAACTAATGTGACGATGATGGTGTTTTTCAAATTGAAGATACTTTAGAAATGATTGGTCTTATTGAACTTTTTGACATAAGATTAGTGTAATGACAAAGTGTTAAGCTACACAAAATAACATATCTTCCTCTGGGACCATGTTTAATCCTAACCCTCATTTAACCCTAACCCTATCCACTAATGTGACGATAATGGTGTTTTTCAAATTGAAGATATTTTAGAAATGAATAGTTTAAAAGATCTTTTTGCAATGAAAACAGTGTAATAACAAAGTGTTAAGCTACACAAAATAACATATCTTCCTCTGGGACCATGTTTAATCCTAACCCTCATTTAACCCTAACCCTATCCACTAATGTGACGATAATGGTGTTTTTCAAATTGAAGATATTTTAGAAATGAAGAGTTTAAAAGATCTTTTTGACATGAAAACATTGTAATAACAAAGTGTTAAGCTACACAAAATAAATTGGCTTCCTCTGGGACCATGTTCAACCCTTACCCTCATTTAACCCTAACCCTATCAACTAATGTGACGATAATGGTGTTTTTCAAATTGAAGATATTTCAGAAATGAATAGTTTAAAAGATCTTTTTGACATGAAAACATTGTAATAACAAAGTGTTAAGCTACACAAAATAACATATCTTCATCTGAGACCATGTTCAACCCTAACCCTCATTAAACCCTAACCCTATCCACTAATGTGACGATAATGGTGTTTTTCAAATTGAAGATAGTTTAGAAATGATTGGTCTAAAAGAACTTTTTGACATAACATTATTGTAATGACAAAGTGTTAAGCTACACAAAATAATTTAACTTCATCTGAGACCATGTTCAACCTTAACCCTCATTTTACCCTTACCCTATCCACTAATGTGACGATAATGGTGTTTTTCAAATTGAAGATATTTTAGAAATGAATAGTTTAAAAGATCTTTTTGACATGAAAACAGTGTAATAACAAAGTGTTAAGCTACACAAAATAACATGTCTTCCTCTGGGACCATGTTTAATCCTAACCCTCAATTAACCCTAACCCTATCCACTAATGTGACGATGATGGTGTTTTTCAAATTGAAGATATTTTAGAAATGATTGGTCTTAAAGAACTTTTTGACATAAGATTAGTGTAATGACAAAGTGTTAAGCTACACAAAATAACATATCTTCCTCTGGGACCATGTTTAATCCTAACCCTCATTTAACCCTAACCCTATCCACTAATGTGACCATAATGGTGCTTTTCAAATTGAAGATATTTTAGAAATGAATAGTTTAAAAGATCTTTTTGACATGAAAACATTGTAATAAGAAAGTGTTAAGCTACATAAAATAACATATCCTCATCTGAGACCATGTTCAACCCTGACCCCTATTTTACCCTAACCCTTTCCGCTAATGTGACGATAATGGTGTTTTTCAAATTGAAGATATTTTAGAAATGAATAGTTTAAAAGATCTTTTTGACATGAAAATATTGTAATGACAAAGTGTTAAGCTACACAAAATAACTTGTCTTCCTCTGGGACCATGTTTAATCCTAGCCCTCATTAAACTCTAACCCTATCCACTAATGTGACGATAATGGTGTTTTTCAAATTGAAGATATTTTAGAAATGAATAGTTTAAAAGATCTTTTTGACATGAAAACAGTGTAATAACAAAGTGTTAAGCTACACAAAATAACATGTCTTCCTCTGAGACCATGTTCAACCCTGACCCTCATTTTACCCTAACCCTATCCACTAATGTGACGATAATGGTGTTTTTCAAATTGATGATATTTTAGAAATGATTGGTCTTAAAGAACTTTTTGACATAAGATTAGTGTAATGACAAAGTGTTAAGCTACACAAAATAATTTTTCATCTGAGACCATGTTCAACCTTAACCCTCATTTTATCCTAACCCTATCCACTAATGTGACGATAATGGTTTTTTTCAAATTGAAGATATTTTAGAAATGAATAGTTTAAAAGATCTTTTTGACATGAAAACAGTGTAATGACAAAGTGTTAAGCTACACAAAATAATTTTTCATCTGAGACCATGTTCAACCTTAACCCTCATTTTATCCTAACCCTATCCACTAATGTGACGATAATGGTGTTTTTCAAATTGAAGATATTTTAGAAATGAATAGTTTAAAAGATCTTTTTGACATGAAAACAGTGTAATAACAAAGTGTTAAGCTACACAAAATAACATGTCTTCCTCTGGGACCATGTTTAATTCTAGCCCTCATTAAACCCTAACCCTATCCATTAATGTGACGATAATGGTGTTTTAAAAATTGAAGATACTTTAGAAATGATTGGTCTTATTGAACTTTTTGACATAAGATTAGTGTAATGACAAAGTGTTAAGCTACACAAAATAATTTTTCATCTGAGACCATGTTCAACCTTAACCCTCATTTTATCCTAACCCTATCCACTAATGTGACGATAATGGTGTTTTTCAAATTGAAGATATTTTAGAAATGAATAGTTTAAAAGATCTTTTTGACATGAAAACAGTGTAATGACAAAGTGTTAAGCTACACAAAATAATTTTTCATCTGAGACCATGTTCAACCTTAACCCTCATTTTATCCTAACCCTATCCACTAATGTGACGATAATGGTGTTTTTCAAATTGAAGATATTTTAGAAATGAATAGTTTAAAAGATCTTTTTGACATGAAAACAGTGTAATGACAAAGTGTTAAGCTACACAAAATAATTTTTCATCTGAGACCATGTTCAACCTAAACCCTCATTTTATCCTAACCCTATCCACTAATGTGACGATAATGGTGTTTTTCAAATTGAAGATATTTTAGAAATGAATAGTTTAAAAGATCTTTTTGACATGAAAACAGTGTAATAACAAAGTGTTAAGCTACACAAAATAACATGTCTTCCTCTGGGACCATGTTTAATCCTAGCCCTCATTAAACTCTAACCCTATCCACTAATGTGACGATAATGGTGTTTTTCAAATTGAAGATATTTTAGAAATGAATAGTTTAAAAGATCTTTTTGACATGAAAACAGTGTAATAACAAAGTTAGCTACACAAAATAACATGTCTTCCTCTGGGACCATGTTTAATCCTAGCCCTCATTAAACCCTAACCCTATCAACTAATGTGACGATAATGGTGTTTTTCAAATTGAAGATATTTTAGAAATGAATAGTTTAAAAGATCTTTTTGACATGAAAACATTGTAATAACAAAGTGTTAAGCTACACAAAATAACATATCTTCATCTGAGACCATGTTCAACCCTGACCCTTATTTAACCCTAACCCTATCCACTAATGTGACGATAATGGTGTTTTTCAAATTGAAGATATTTTAGAAATGAATAGTTTAAAAGATCTTTTTGACTTGAAAACATTGTAATAAGAAAGTGTTAAGCTTCATAAAGTAACATATCTTCATCTGAGACCATGTTCAACCCTGACCCCTATTTTACCCTAACCCTTTCCGCTAATGTGACGATAATGGTGTTTTTGAAGTTGAAGATATTATAGAAATGAATAGTTTAAAAGATCTTTTTGACATGAAAACAGTGTAATAACAAAGTGTTAAGCTACACAAAATAGCTTGTCTTCCTCTGGGACCATGTTTAATCCTAGCCCTCATTAAACCCTAACCCTATCCACTAATGTGACGATAATGGTGTTTTAAAAATTGAAGATACTTTAGAAATGATTGGTCTTATTGAACTTTTTGACATAAGATTAGTGTAATAACAAAGTGTTAAGCTACATAAAATAACATATCTTCCTCTGGGACCATGTTTAATCCTAAGCTTCATTTAACCCTAACCCTATCCGCTAATGTGACGATAATGGTGTTTTTCAAATTGAAGATATTTTAGAAATGAATAGTTTAAAAGATCTTTTTGACATGAAAACATTGTGATAATAAAGTGTAAACCTACACAAAATAACTTATCTTCATCTGGGACCATGTTTAATCCTAACCCTCAATTAACCCTAACCCTATCCACTAATGTGACGATGATGGTGTTTTTCAAATTGAAGATATTTTAGAAATGATTGGTCTTAAAGAACTTTTTGACATAAGATTAGTGTAATAACAAAGTTAGCTACACAAAATAACATATTTTCATCTGAGACCATGTTCAACCCTGACCCTTATTTAACCCTAACCCTATCCACTAATTTGACGATAATGGTGTTTTTCAAATTGAAGATATTTTAGAAATGATTGGTCTTAAAGAACTTTTTGACATAACATTATTGTAATGACAAAGTGTTAAGCTACACAAAATAATTTTTCATCTGAGACCATGTTCAACCTTAACCCTCATTTTATCCTAACCCTATCCACTAATGTGACGATAATGGTGTTTTTCAAATTGAAGATATTTTAGAAATGAATAGTTTAAAAGATCTTTTTGACATGAAAACATTGTAATAACAAAGTGTTAAGCTACACAAAATAAATTGGCTTAATCTGGGACCATGTTCAACCCTAACCCTCATTAAACCCTAACCCTATCCACTAATGTGACGATAATGGTGTTTTTCAAATTGAAGATATTTTAGAAATGATTGGTCTTAAAGAGCTTTTTGACATAAGATTATTGTAATTACAAAGTGTTAAGCTACACAAAATAATTTAACTTCATCTGAGACCATGTTCAACCCTAACCCTCATTTAACCCTAACCCTATCCACTAATGTGACGATAATGGTGTTCACATTGCTCTTGTTCGTGTTAAAATCCAAAACTTTACTAAAAGGTGAACGTTTGACTTGTGAGATTTGTTCTTACTACAAAAGAAGAACGTGGATTTGAAACAGCGAAACGACCCGAAGAGTGGTTCGCATCAAACCTTGCTTGTGAGCAGATGAAGATTTCATGAGTAACATTCTAAACAACACATGTTGATGTCAACAGCACAGACAAGTTAAGATTAACAGCCTCGATACATTGAATATATTCTGACACGTTACAATACTGACGACATTCGTATATCAAATAACCTAGGCGAAACTTTAAGGAGTAGAATTTTCTTATATCTACAAATCGTTGAGCTTCTTGTCGATCATGGTGCA
This sequence comes from Steromphala cineraria, assembly GCA_916613615.1. Taxonomy (NCBI): domain Eukaryota; kingdom Metazoa; phylum Mollusca; class Gastropoda; order Trochida; family Trochidae; genus Steromphala; species Steromphala cineraria. Next base: position 41,379,475 of record OU744724.1, on the reverse strand, counting down.
AATTTAACGATTGTTGATTCGAACGATTAGAGTACGCTTGCTGTAGCCTGTCAGAGAAGTACAGGAATGGTTGAGTGTAGCCTCTCAACGAAGTGTGTGCCTGTTGATGGTCGTGCTAAGGACTGTCTAAGTAAACCTAGCCTCAATAGTACCCGTTTCACTCCGATATTGAGTCTAGAAAGGTCTAGTAGAGGGTCGCGTCAGCCCTCGTATCGAATTGACCAATCAGAACTCACCTTGCCAAGCTACAATAGTCTGCCTTTGCACGCATATCGTTGGTGGGTCATAGGTCGCAGAAAGATCGGCTCACGCGACCCTCTACTAGACCTTTCTAGACTCAATATCGGAGTGAAACGGTAAGGACGGCTCAACTACATTTCTTCTTGCTGCTGCCAAAGGGACTTTTTAATATTGCAAGTAAATAATATTAGTTAGATATTTAACTAACTAAAGGAATAATTAAATGCATAAAAGGTATTTCATATATTCATATTTATTTCATATATTCGGACCTTCTGAAACATGTCATATATCTAATTAAAAATGATGTCGCTTGATTGGTTCAACATGTGCATGATGTTTTGTCATGAAACAATGATAAGATTTCGTTTCAAATAAGTTAAGAAAACTAATTATAACAATATTTAAAAGTGTACGGACAGAAAAGTGAGAATGTAATGTTGATATTTCATGTTTGTATTTTTTCTATAAAAGAATAAGATATTCACTGGACTCATACATTGATTAATGTATTAAATTACCTCATTAGACGAATACAATCGTCCTTAAGGGCACAAAATTACAAAATGTAAAATAAGTAATTCAATGCGTTCTTCATTGTCACAAGATAAATCTATCATCGAACTTTTTACAAAAGTAGTCACGTAAATAGAAATAAAATGGTTTTTGGCGTTCATTTCTTCATAACTCGATCAATGAATGTGATGTTCAAATAACTAAAGTTAATCCAAACTAGCCCCTTTGAACGAATTTTAAAAATATATTTCACATTGCTCTTGTTCATGTAAAAATCCAAAAATTTACTCAAAGGTGAACGTTTGACTTGTGAGATTTGTTCTTACTACAAAAGAAGAACGTGGATTTGAAACAGCGAAACGAAAACGGGTATACTGTTCTTATGCTAGTTTGGCAAAATGGAAACAGAGAAATCTTGCTTGTGAGCAGTTGAAGATTTCATGAGTTACATTCTAAACAACACATGTTGATGTCAACAGCACAGACAAGTTAAAATTAACAGCCTCGATACATTGAATATATTCTGACACGTTACGATACTGACGAAATTCGTATATCAAATAACCTTGGCGAAACTTTAAGGAGTAGAATTTTCTTATATCTACAAATCGTTGAGCTTCTTGTCGATCATGGTGCAAATTTAACCATTGTTGATTCGAACGATTAGAGTACGCTTGCTGTAGCCTGTCAGAGAAGTACAGGAATGGTTGAGTGTAGCCTCTCAACGAAGTGTGTGCTTGTTGATGGTCGTGCTAAGGACTGTCTAAGTAAACCTAGCCTCAATAGTACCCGTTTCACTCCGATATTGAGTCTAGAAAGGTCTAGTAGAGGGTCGCGTCAGCCCTCGTATCGAATTGACCAATCAGAACTCACCTTGCCAAGCTACAATAGTCTGCCTTTGCACGCATAACGTTGGTGGGTCATAGGTCGCAGAAAGATCGGCTCACGCGACCCTCTACTAGACCTTTCTAGACTCAATATCGGAGTGAAACGGTAAGGACGGCTCAACTACATTTCTTCTTGCTGCTGCCAAAGGGACGATAGAGAAAATGGAGATTCTGATTAAAATGGATGTAATACAAGTGAGGTTGAGTATGACTTGTACAATGTTCTGCATTATTTTATCTTGTATAACAACTTCAAAAAATAGAGCCATTGGCTCTGTAGGCTTCATCATCAATTATGCTGTAGAGTGTGGCCAATGTGATTCCCCCTTTGTAAAGGCCACAGGGGCACCAATAATAAAATTAAGTATATAGGCGACAAGTTTCAGTTTTCTAGGCCTTATACTTCAGGAGAAGACGATGAAAATAGGTTTTTAGGGCGTGGCCCCTGTGGCCCTTATTAGGGGTCACAGGGCCACCAAAGCTACAATTTATAATCTTCACCAGTCAAGGAGTCTGCAAACAAAGTTTCAGCTTTCTAGGCTTCATGTTTCTGGAGAAGAAGATGAAAATAGGTTTTTAGGGTGTGGCCCCTGTGGCCCTTATTAAGGGTCACAGGGCCACCAAAGGTACAATTTATAATCCTCACTCTTCAAAGAGGCTATACACAAAGTTTCAGCTTTCTAAGCCTCATAGTTCTGGAGAAGAAGATGAAAATAGGTTTTTAGGGCGTGGCCCATGTGGCCCTTATTAGGGGTTCACAGGGCCACTAAAGCTACAATTTATAATCCTCACTAGCCAAGGAGTCTGTACAAAAAGTTTCAGCTTTCTAGGCCTTATGGTTCTGGAGAAGAAGATGAAAATAGGTTTTTAGGGTGTGGCCCCTATGGCCCTTATTAGGGGTTACAGGGCCACCAAAGCTACAATTTATAATCCTCACTCTTCAAAGAGGCTATACACAAAGTTTCAGCTTTCTAGGCCTCATGGTTCTGGAGAAGAAGATGAAAATAGGTTTTTGGGCGTGGCCCCTGTGGCCCTTATTAGGGGTCACAGGGCTACCAAAGCTACAATTTATAATCCTCACTAGTCAAGGAGTCTGTACACAAAGTTTCAGCTTTCTATTGTTCTGGAGAAGAAGTCGAAATTCCACAAAGTTTACGGACGGATGGACGGACGGACGCCGGACACCATGCCTTGCCATAAGCCCATCGGTCCTTACAGGCCAGATGAGCTAACATTTAAAGTCGTTATTTGTCAAATATGTCAATTGTAGAGCGCATAATGGTTTTACTGCTCTGCTTTTTGCTACAGGCCCCTACAACACAGATGCTTTTGATTTACTACTTTTTTTCAGGGGCTTACGCTGTGCATAAAACAAAAAGGAATACTTTACACTGGGTATGTAAAAAAGGACATATCAGCATTATTCGGCACATCCTGCAACCACCCCAAAACGATTGTCTAAAATGTCAGCCATCCCCCTGTCGATAGTAGATGCGCAAGGCAGAACTCCCCTGTTTGCAGTAGTGACTGCAGGACTCTTGTAAGTAATGGAGCTGTCACTAACGCACATTCTCTCCCCACAGAGACAGATCAAGTCATGAAATGTTGATACAGCCTCTGTTCTATTACGCTGACATCCGTGGGTTCCGGCAGTTTACCCTGGCGGAGAAAAATTGCACCACGATCCATTTGAATTTCTTTATCGAAGACAACGCTTCTCGCATGGAAAGGGTGGTTCACAACACAATACTTTTGCCATGATTCAGTATGATGATTTTAGAACAGCGTCACTGATTGCACAACTAACTTTGATTGCCTCCAATCCGGCATCTCCCATTCTATCCCACAAAGTCGGCGTAATAGAACAGAGGCTGTATCAACATTTCATGATTTGGTCTGCCTCTGTGGGGAGAGAATGCTCATGCAACTGATGACGACGGAAACACAGTATCACACGAAGCTGTTCATTTAAGATGTATTGATGTTGTTAAGCTCGAGGACTACATGGCTGTACACCAATTCCCACTGCAGTTGAAAATGGTAAACCAGATAAATTCAAATGCCTCTTGTCCTCTTATGGTGATATTAAAACACACAATGATTTTAAAAAATCACGTTTGTCCATTCAGTCCTAAAATTAAGCGTCTGTTACAAACTACTGTTTCTAACGAGTTCGTCCGTGGAATTTGATGTCAATTTCACAGTTGCTGTGAAAACGCACGTGCATCCCGTGCAAATTGTTTTGCAGGTTTGTTTCATCTCGCTGTGACATGGACCTTGCGCCCATTTTAGCATATAAGTTGCCAAAGTTTAAGATCAAGAAACACCACACCTCATAACTTTAATTAAATCAAAACGTTCTATAACAAAATGAGGCCTTATCGATAACTTTTCAAAATTCACTGCCCTAACCTTTTCCTTCACTCCGTAAACCGGAAGCTTGTGGGGGTAATGGACCGAAGAACGATTTGAGAGGCAGTGTTGAGCGATTAAAATGCTCAGTATAATATATTTACGTGAATAAATGAAACTTCTAAGGTGTTAAATAAGAGAGCAAAATTTTTTGAAGACATAATCATCTTTGTTGAAATTTTGGAGAAAAAGTTTTGACACACCAAAATTATTTTGATTCCAGGTGATAGAAAATCGTTGCCACCCTCTGCTCACCTAGTTCGCACACAGACAACTGGTTACTTTCATTATCAGTGCGCAAACGCTAAACTTGCCCTTTGCTTCAACAAGCTGTTGCCGACCTTAGTTAAACAAGAAAAGCCTTTTAAAAGGCTAGCTTTGGGGCACCCGGTTATGTATCACTTTATATAGAACCAGGAGATTTAGGTTAGGGAGGACGGGGACAGGGACTTTTACTTGAATAAATTGTTCCAATCGGACTCGCATATTCGTTGCTCTTTGTTTAGATAGTTATCAGTACACTATGTAAAGTAAAACATCTCGTTCGTTCCGCTTAAATTCCAACAATGATAGATACGTCTCCTAATTCAATTATGATATAATTTTTTAAACATTAATACGGTAATTCAAATTTATGTTGCTTTAAAAGATAGCTGACTGTGAGTTTAATACAAGAGCCAGTGATTAATTAGAAGATAAATAGTTGCGCTAGTAAACTTTCCGGGATCAATTGTTTTCCAATACCCGCAAATTTAAAACCCGACGAATTTCCTTGTTTTACATGTTGCAAGAGTAATTTTCCTTAATTGAGTGTTGATCGAATTACAGCCGAAAGGTGCTGATTAATTTAGAAATGATCTCAGCTACAAGTTCATAATTTTCATTATGTTATAGGATGACATTTAAGAATATTTTATTATACTTTAGGCCCTATATGTCGATACTTTCTTCGAGAGACACCCTTAAACGTAAATATATCATTCATAACGTTATGTTTTGAAACATGAAATTTGAAAATGACCTGTTCAGTACCATATTTTTCGTGAGGCGATGAAATGCATTGACTGAACGATCAGTAGGCGTGACATTCAGCGCTCGCGTTATAGTAAACAATTGGAGGAACCGAATTCCTAGTTGATACAAAAATGAAATGTCGTTTCCGAATGTGGAATGCAAAAAAATACACTAACTACAAAACAGCTCACATGTATATGAAAAAATGATATTTATTACGGGTGTAAACGCTCATCCATATATTGTTGAAAATATACGATATATTTTACATCATAACATTATTATAATGATCAGTTTCCAAATTTAAGCTTGCCAATTATTTCGTACCACCCACATGGTCACGTGGGTATAAATATCATTGGTTGAAACTTTTCTTTGAAGTTTCCAAGAGTAATATAGAGAGAACCTCCTGCCATTAGTTTTCAATATCAAATGTTACATAACTTTGGGGTCTCTGGACCCCAAAGCAATAAGTCAACTATTGAAGACTTGCACCACCGAAATACGATAACATATTAAGTATCCTTTGTTTTGTTTTAAGTATAAAGACTATAGAACAATCATATTCCTTCATTCCATGATTGTTATTTTAGAACATTGTGTGATATATATTTCTGTCTCGAACCGAAATCAATCTTCTATTCTTATACTGCTAAATGAGCCATTCCGTGATTTTCATCACGTGCTCTTAAAATTGCTTTGATACGAACGTAAATTGGCTGAATTCATGATATTAAATTGAAAACATGTTACATATCCATTTCCAAATGCTTTTTAAATGACAAAGTCTTTAATTCAAATTCTTAAAACAGTCATATATGTTCGCAAAAGCCTTATTTATTCTTCCAACTTCAACAATTACTATTTATATAACCTATCAAATATGATCGACTCGTAACTTTAATGTGTCCATTTATATAGCGCCAAACTCCACACTAGGTATGCTCATAGCGCTAACAGTAAAATCAATTAATATAAGAGTTTTTGAAGAGATAGGTCTTGAGGTGACATTTAAAGTTGTCTAGGGTTGGACATAGTTTAAGTTCATCAGGGAGGGAGTTCCATTTCACTGAGGCCATGTTCTGGTAAGTTTGATAACCGAACGATTTGCGATTCCATTTGGGCACACAAAGAAGGTTTGATGAGGAAGACCGCAGAGTTCTTGCTGGGACATAGGGAGAGAGGAGTTCTTGGAGATACTGGGGCGCAGTGCCATGAATGCACTGATAGGCAAGTGTGAGGATCTTGTATTCAATACGTGCTTCGACAGGCAACCAATGCAGAGACATCAGAATTGGTGTGATATGGCAATATTTAGGTTTAAGAGTAACTATGCGAGCGGCTGTATTTTGGAGTTTTTGTAGTTTTTGGATAGATTCTTTTGACGCTGCTACCAACAAGCTGTTGCAGTAGTCCAGTCTTGAGAGAATTAGTGTTCTCGCTAATGTAGCCGCTGCGTCTTGTGTCAGGAGATGTCTAATCTGTCCAATGTTACGAAGATGGAAGTAACACTTCCTGCATATGTCTGAAACTTGGTTCTTCATGGAGAGGTCCGATTGAAGTAGCACACCAAGATCCTTTACACAAGATGACGACTGAATAGCTTGATCTCCAACTTTCAACTGATCCTGCTGTGATTTCGATAACATCTTGTTAGTTCCAACAATCATGAACTCTGTTTTGTGTTGATTAAGTTTTAGTTTGTTATTGAACATCCATGTTCCAATAAGCTCAATCGCACCTTCTAATCTTGAGAATTCAGAAATGTCTTTACCGTCCCTGACTAATCCATCAAGCAGTTGTGCGTCATCGGCATAGAGGTGATGATTTGCAGCTATCTCACAAAGCAGGTCACCAATTTCCTTGATATAGAGAGAGAACAGTACAGGACCGAGCACTGATCCTTGGGGTACACCACAAAGGAGAACAGATTTATCGGAGATAGCATTGTGAACAGCAACAGATTGTGTCCTGTTTGATAGGTACGATTTGAACCAGAGGAGAACTGTATCATTGAGTCCATACTGTACTTGAAGCCTTGATAGGAGAATCCGATGATCAACCGTATCAAATGCGGCCGATAGGTCCAGGAGGACAAGAGCAGCTGGGCTTCCACTGTCAACAATCCACTGCAAATCATTAACCACACGAAGGAGAGCTGTTTCCGTGCTGTGGCATGACCTATATGCGGACTGGAATTTGTGGTTGAGATCATGATCAGACATATGTTGTACGAGTTGCACCTTCACCGCTCTCTCCAGGACCTTAGAGAGGAAGGGTAAATTTGAGACAGGCCTGTAATTGTTGAAAGAGGCAGAATCTAGACCAGCCCTTTTCAGTAAGGGTTTCACAATTGCATGCTTGAAACAATCAGGAACAGTTCCACATTTCAAACTCAAGTTGACAATATGAGTAAACACCGGAAGTAAAATGTCAAGATATTCAATGACAAATTTTGTAGGCGCTGGATCAAGAACACATGTTGTGCCCTTTGACTGTTTGATAATAGAGAGAACCTGTTCCTCAGTGAGCGGGTTGAAAGAATCCAAATTCTCGCCTTCGAAGACTGGACCATTTGAAGTGTCTGGCTCAGCAGAGAAATCTTGCCTTATCTTCTCAATCTTGGAAGAAAAGAACTCTCGAAAGTCATTAGCCAGAGTCAAATCATCGTCCACTTCGGGTAAGGTAGTGTTTTTTGTCTTTCCAAGTAAGGAAAACAAATGATCATACAGCGATTTAGGATTCTGCTGATTGATAAAAACACTTTCACTATAGTACCTTGACTTTGTATCTCGAATCAGTTGGTTGTATTGATTCCGAGCTATGATGAACATCTGCCGGTGAATTTCAAGCCTGGTTTTTCTCCACTTTCGCTCCGCCCTGCGTCTGTGATTTTTAGCCAGAACTATCTCATCATTATACCACTGTGGTTCATGCCTTAGTCGCCTGAATCTTGTAACCCGAGGCGCATGAATGTCCAGGAGTTGAACTATTGTTGTATTGTAGAGTTCAGCAAGTTCATTCACATTCTCTGATGGCTCTGTGATCAACTTTGAAGAACGTAGATCATTAGTAAACTCGTCACGAGAAACAAGCTTAAGATTTCTACACTGAACTTCAACAGCTTCATCAGCTGGCTTGAGAAGATTGAGATCAACAGTTATCCAAAAGTGATCAGATGATTGTCTGTCTTCAACAAGGATATTTTGTACAATCTCTTCTTTTTGCCGAACAATTATCCAATCAAGTGTGTGACCAATCCTGTGTGTAGGCTCAGTAACAAGCTGCTTAAGACCATGTGACTCTAACAGCTTCACACATTTCTTGACCTCAGGTTTAGATGCATTGTCAAAATGGATGTTAAAATCACCAATTAACAGTAAGTTCCCATTTTTCACAGTTATGTCATCCAATAACTTCGAAAAATCTTCATAAAATTGGCAAAAGGATAACTTGTTTACCTTCGATGATGGTGGCCTATACATGCAGAAAAGTCGTACAGCTTGACTGTTGAGAGTCAAAAACGTCTCCATAAATTCAAAAGAAGAGAAGGAATCAGTAGACGTTCCAGACACTGACATATTTAATGATGATCTATAGATGACAGCCACGCCACCTCCAGAAGAATGTTCACGTGGGACGTGTTGAAATGAATAACCATATGGAGTCATTTCTGTGATCTTTGGTTCGTCACCTTGATTCTTCAGCCACGACTCAGTGATGAATAGAATATCCACACTATCTTCAATGATTGAATCAGCAATGTACAGGGACTTATTCCTAGCTGATTGTGCGTTCCATAGACAAAGTTTTAAGTATGGTGATTTCTTTACAGGATGTACGGTAATCAGATTTGAGTAATCAACAGTTTTCACATCATTTTGAGAACCAAGTCTCTGAAAAACACCAGTCAGAACCTTGATTGGTCTCTGTTTTCGTCGGCCAGCACGCTTACCCCTCCATGTGGGCTTTGAAACACTTAATCCAAGCTGGCGAATCTTACAATACACCTCAATTGGAAGCTTATATCCTCGTGAACAGGTATTGTTGAGTGCAAGCAGTTGATCCCTTGTGTAGACGGTCATCCTTTGTTCTTCAATCAGAGGGACCCAGCAGTAGGCTTTGCAAGTGATTGGTCCATTGTCAATGAAGAAACCTTCCCTCCATGATTTGTGAATGAGACAACATACAAATAGTATGAAAACTGCACGATAATGAGCCATATTTACATTTTTAAGAGTCAAAAAGTTCAAGAGAGATGCTTGAACACAAGACAAATTTCCATGACAAGTTTTGAAATTCACCAAGATGTATAACTAGGTGAAAAAGCAGATAATAGTCAGAGCCAAAAATGACAGCTGCCTGTCAGGCGCAAAGTCACATATTCTAAACTTTTGTTTTGACTGCTTTAGATAGCCTTTAGAAGTTTCCGAGTTGCGTTTGACTGATTGACGTGCGACAATGTAGTTTACGATCACAATCGTGAATTCCAACCTTACTGTTGTCACTATACGATAAGCTATAAAGTGATACTCTCCAATATAAAAAAGTTTGGCATATATCACTCCTGACAACTCACGGAGTGGCTCTTTAAAGGACTTTGTTTTCCGATGAAAGTTTCGCTTACCTCAGTATTATTTTTTCTAAAAGAACCAAAGTTTTTTTTACAAACATTACTCTCAAATTATGCAGTGTTTATTTGTATCGAATGTTTCTGATCATATTACAATTTGGCTTCCACAACCATATGAAATCAAAACCATGTTGATGTATATTTTCCCAATTATCTTGATTTAAGATTGCATTTGGAATTAAGGTTGCCATTTCGCTAGGTAAATTATCTTATAAGTTAATGGGAATGCACGTATTCGTGTTATGAAGGTAATGACCTTTTGACCCATTTTTTTTACATATTTCTTCTTAATTCAAGATGGAGAATGTTAGGTTTTTTTCAGAACTCACTCAACACATTTAGTTAGTATAAGTTACTGGTTAAGAATTGTCTGACAACCAAGTCAGGAAACTCTCAATCTGCATGTGAAATACGTGTTTTATGAGTATACTATACAATCGATAATGTAGTAATGTTAAAGGGGCAGCAGCATGTTTTAGGGGGCATATAAGGTGATGTCAGGAAAATGAAAATAAATGGTTCCAATCGAAAAAGACAATGTATTTAAACTAAATGCAGCAGTAATAATTCAAATATGTAACCTAAAGTTTAGCCATGCGATTCCTATTTCTTATACAAAATGAATTAATGGTGTTCACAAAAAATGGCCGCCAATGGATTTTGTGTGAATCCATTTACTTTGTCGTCTGACTATGGATGATTGGCTTGTGTGATGAGATTGTTGACACTGTCAATAAAATACATTTAGCATTAACTTGCAATTAACAAGGAATATTTATACATAAAATTATCAAAAAACGTGCTACTGCCCCTTTAAGGAGCGGATTTCGCTCGATGATTATCACAGATTTTCACTCAATCAGAGGTCATTATTTCAAGCACAGTCGCACGCGCACCAGTGTTTATTCAACATGCTTGAAAACGGCCCAGTCCGAAACGTCGCAATTGTTTACAATAAAGAGGTTGATCATCCATAAAACTCTGTCTTCCTATGAATAAAGGAAATAGGAATTCCGAATAAATGGACCATTCTATCTATTTTACCTTGCCAAAATTGACTTTATACATATGAGTATCATATAATATGCTATCGGTAGGCAGCAGTTTACTGTGTAACTGAAATCGACGGAAAGGAGTTTCTTTTGGTTGTTGGTAAAATATGCCATACTAGCAGATGTTTGAAGTAAGATTTTCAAAAGTTTGATTTTGAAAGTATCCTTTCGATGTAAGAAAGTTCCATTTACAGGTCAACATTCTCAACTGAATAGTTAATAGAGAAACATACCGTATAGAGAGAAACTTTCAACTACAAACACGTCAATAATGATGATTCTGGTATGTAGTATTTCACTAGAAATAGATTTCATTTAGATAAGAAAATGGGTCCAGGATTTCTTTACGTGAAACGATATCTGCATTCAGGGTTGAACAGATAGTTGAGAGGACAGCTGAACAATACCATAATAGAAATGTTAATGATGAAAAACAATTAAGAACATTTAAAACGTAACCTTGCCTCACTTATACCCCGACCGTGCATCCATGACCTACTAAATGAGAACCCATAACTTAGACATCCCATTATGATTATCCAGACCATTAGTAAATGTCTCTTGCACCCACCCCATCAGTCCCCTTGAAAATAGAGCCATGGGCTCTGTAGCTCAGACTTTTGATGGAAGTAGGTTTTTAAGGTTATGACCCCTGTGACCCTATTTGGGGTCATGGGGTCACACAATCTACAATTTAGAATCCTCATTGGCCAAGGAGTCTACAGACAACTTTTCAGCTCTCTAAACCTTTTGGAACTGGAGAAGAAGATGAAAATAGGTTATTAAGGTTTTGACACCTGTGACCCAATTTGGGGTCACGAGATCACCAAACCTAAAATTTGTAATCCTCATTGGCCAAGGAGTCTACACACAACTTTTCAGCTCTCTAGAGCTTTTGGAACTGGAGAAAAAGATAAAGATAGATTTTTAAGGTTTTGACCCCTAGTACCCCATTTGGGGTCATGGGGTCACCAAACCTACAATTTAAAATCCTCATTGGCCAAGAAGTCTACAGACAACTTTTCAGCTCTCTAGACCTTTTGGAACTGGAGAAGATGAAAATGTGTTTTTAAGGTTTTGACCCCTGTGACCCAATTTGGGGTCAAGAGATCACCAAACCTAAAATTTAGAATCCTCATTGGCCAAGGAGTCTACACACAACTTTTCAGCTCTCTAGAGCTTTTGGAACTGGAGAAAAAGATAAAGATAGATGTTTAAGGTTTTGAACCCTGTGACCTCATTTTGGGTCATGGTGTCACCAAACCTACAATTTAGAATCCTCATTGGCCAAGGCGTCTGCACATCAAATTTCAGCTCTCTAGAGTCATTGGTTCTGGAGAAGAAGTTGAACAAGTTACAGGTTTACGGATGGACAGATGGACGGACGCCGGACGCAATGCCATGCCATAAGTCCATCAGGTCTTTCAGACCTGATGAGCTAAAAACAAAACATGACTATTACTATACCTTGTAATTTAGCATTTCACCTCTCCTAATAATGTCAAAGACATGTGCATTATTTTTAAAGACCGGGATGAACAGTTTTTCTGCAATAAGTCTGACAAATTTTTGTATTGTTTTAAGTAATTTTGAAAAAAGTGTAAAATTAACAAAACCACTTGTTAATTTGCACTGAACCCCTCCTAGTAGGGTAGAAGACATGTGAAAATTTTTAAAACAATCGGATGAAATTTTTTATTTGTAATAGGTAGAACAAAAATGTCCTTGGACGGACGGAATTGTTGGTATTAACTACATACCCTCCACCGAAATGTCACAGTGACACCCGAATCATATGGAGCAGACCCTTGAACTAAAGTCTGTAGAGTACATCTAAAAGATATAAACCTCTCCCTTGGTTTTGGTTTAAAATGTAAACATGAGGGTGATGGGAATGCTTGGTCCTCTAGCCTTGTTGAACCAGGTTGGCTCAGGGGGAGCTTTATATACTTTACATGTTCTCAAAAAACTTTAAGAATGAGATAAAAAAAATCATGAAAGGAATAACTCAAACAGAAAATCAGTTTTAACAGATATTTGGTTTATTCATGATAATACAACTAGAGATATTGTAAAAATATATCAACTTTGTTCAACAAAGATCACTGTTATGCTCTCTACCTCACTAAATGCATAATTTGTGCGTTGATACGGTATAGCTGCCTCAATACTTCCACCACCCAGGCTCTAGAATACTGTTACATAGTTAATAATCAACATGTTAATATAATAATCATCATTATTGAAGACGATCAAACCACACATTATTGCAGTAACATACAGAAATCAAATACTAACGATACACTCAGGAAATCTTCCATATAAGTCATATATAAGTTATTAGTAAGTGCAAATGTACTCTATGGCCTAAAATTGAAAATTTGAGGGCGATGTGAGTGATATAGTGATAAAAATTTTACCTTGAAAACCTCAGTTAGTTGCATGTTTCACTAAGAAAAATGAACAATTCTTTAATAGTCATGATAATACTTGAATCACACAAAATACTGATTGTCAGTTAGTATACATGCATACATACATAAAGCAAATGTATCAAGGATACTCAATACTGAAAACTAGCTAGCTGTCTGGAAGATCAAAAGGCACTTATAGCTTTATCATCTGTTTGCTTTTGAACAGATTTGATAAACTTAAGACCTCTAAATATATCCAGAATTGCAGCCCACTTTCTAAGGAATTTGTCTATTTTCTCTGGTCATCCGGTGTATCTGGTTGATTATTGGCGTCGGCAGCCTTGAAGGCATCCAGTTTGACAAGCTCTGCATGAATTCTTGCAATGGTTGGATAGCGGTTCAGGTCAACGTCAAACCTATGGGCACAAAAGTTGATAATGTTCCAATCCAGCTGTAATGTATACGTCCCATAAGTCCTCACGTTACATCTAGCAACTAGCATCTAGCATGTGCGGAAATCAACCAATTAAAAAATAGAGCCATGGGCTCTTTAGCTCATCAGACTTTTGATTAAAATATGTTTTGACCCCTGTGACCCCATTTGGGGTCATGGGGTCACGAAATCTACAATTCAGAATCCCCATTTGCCAAGGAGTCTACACACAACTTTTCAGCTCTCTAGACATTTTGGAACTGGAGAAGAAGATGAAAACAGGCTTTTGAGATTTTGACCCCTGTGACCCCATTTGGGGTCAAGGGGTCACCAAATCTAATATTTAGAATCGTTATTGTCCAAGGAGTCTACTCACAACTTTTCAGCTCTCAAGACCTTTTGGAACTGGAGGAGAAGATGAAAGTAGGTTTTTAAGGTTTTGACCCCTGTGACCCCATTTGGGGTCATGGGGTCACGAAATCTACAATTTAGAATCCCAATTGGCCAAGGAGTCTACACACAACTTTTCAGCCCTCTAGACCTTTTGGAACTGGAGAAAAAGATGAAAATAGGTTTTTAAGGTTTTGACCCCTGTGACCCCATTTGGGGTCATGGGGTCACGAAATCTACAATTTAGAATCCCCATTGGCCAAGGAGTCTACACACAACTTTTCAGCTCTCTAGACCTTTTGGAACTTGAGGAGAAGATGAAAGTAGGTTTTTACGGTTTTGACCCCTGTGACCCCATTTGGGGTCATGGGGTCACGAAATCTACAATTTAGAATCCCCATTGGCCAAGGAGTCTACACACAACTTTTCAGCTCTCTAGACATTCTGGAACTGGAGGAGAAGATGAAAGTAGGTTTTTACGGTTTTGACCCCTGTGACCCCATTTGGGGTCATGGGGTCACGAAATCTACAATTTAGAATCCCCATTGGCCAAGGAGTCTACACACAACTTTTCAGCCCTCTAGACCTTTTGGAACTGAAGAAGAAGATGAAAATAGGTTTTTAAGGTTTTGACCCCTGTGACCCCATTTGGGGTCATGGGGTCACGAAATCTACAATTTAGAATCCCCATTTGCCAAGGAGTCTGCACATCAAATTTCAGCTCTCTAGAGTCATTGGTTTCGGAGAAGAAGATGAAAATGTGAAAAGTTTACGGATGGACGGACGGACGGACGGACGGATGGACGGACGGACGCCGGACGCCATGCCATGCCATAAGCCCATCGGGTCTTTCAGACCTGATGAGCTAAAAAGAACTGGCTGACCTCTTTGAATCGAATAATCTAGTTAAAACTAGCCGTTAGAATCGGGCAATCTAGTTAAAACTAGCTTAAATATTTATGTCAATAAGTCATATATTAAAATTATTGACATTTATATTAATAATATGTCAAATGCAATGTAAATCCTAACGACGCCGGATTCAAAGAGATCAGCCAGTTCTTTATCCATTGGTTGATTTTCGTGCATGCTCGACACGGACCAGGTGGGTTAGTAGCTAGATGTAACGCGTGAGGACTTAGGGGACTATAACATTACAGCTAGTTTTAACTAGATTGATAATGTTCAGAATATACACAGTAAAATGAGGTGGCAATTGCAGTGCGAGAAAAATATTGTTGACCTTCCAGACTTGTGGTTTGTAAAATAAACTATCCCTCCTGAACATTTACAAGCCTGAAATATAAAGACAGTTAGTATCTCATTCTAAATGAATGTAGATGAACAGGTTTTTCATATTAGGTCCCACTGTTGATTTAGCATCGACCGATGAGCCCGTCCTGTTGAACTGACTCACAATCGGCCACTTGGCATAGCAGAAAAGATGGCCCATCTCGCAGAAGGCTTCCATTCCGACAGCTCAGTCACACTGTTTTCGAATTAATGCTGTATGGAGTATCTTCATTTGGTAAACAGTACTAAACGCTGAGCAATCAACTTTATGAATTATTTGATTGCAAGGATTTATTCATAGATTGTAATTTTAGAAGCCTCCCTTCTGAACTTTACATTGTCAAAACTGCTTTAAAGTTAGAGTAACCTCTGCCTATTTCAATATTCTCTCTTGAAACCATTTCATTGAGTTTTTGTTTCAAGGGCAGATCATTTTAGTACAACTTTTTCTGATGAAAGTTCCAAGGGCTGTTAATGATAAGACTTTACAACAATGCCTTGTAATACCGTAGTTTTCACACTCACTATTGATTGGCTTCACTTTTTGGACCAGACGTCCACTCATCTTGACAAAGTTATAAAAAATCAAAAAAAGATAAATGTAAGCCCCAGTAACATGTTTCAATAAGGTTGTGTTATAACCATAAACATATTATATGTATATAATAAACTGAAATGTCCCCTTTAACTTTGTTTCCACATAAATACCCTAATGCAAAAGGGGGTTTGCACCCATCGAAACACAAAGATCACAAGAGGCTGACTGCATCCAAGAAAGTTTTATGTTACGTTTCGGGGAGCGATTGCTCCCCTTCATCAGACGAAAAACATAAATACCCCGATAGGATTGTACCTTCATAATGTTCTCATGAGCTACAAATTAGAGACTCGTCACTGACCTGTTAGCGTTGTAGACCTGAGGTACAAGGCAGAGATCGGCCATAGTGACCTCATCGCCTACACAGTACGTCCCTGCTGTAGCTTGTAGAGCCAGCTCCAGGGCTGAAAACATCAAAACCATTTGAGAAAATAAAGAAAAAGTAGCGCATTATTGTGCAATTTTATTTCCCTAAACTTTTCCCAAATAGTGCTAATTGTGTCATAGGTCAAATATCTTGATTATCCCTTTTAAGTCATAAATGATTAGGTATTAAGAATCAAGCAAACACTGCTGGCGGCCATTTTTGTGTGAACATCTTTAATCATTTGAGACATCAAGTGAATTCACGTAGCATAACCAAATATGTGTTGTTGTGAAAATACCATGATTGCTTGCAATTTGGGAAATTCTTTATTTATTTTGCAATATCCCTTTGTTTACCAAGCGCATTCCTAATGGCCCTTGAAGGATTCCATATTTTTTACTTAAATGGATACTTCTTTATTAACTATCGAGATTCAACCTTGTTATTTTGATAGGTTTCCTCTCCACATGGGTCCAACCGCATATCAAATTGCTGCTTAATTTTTGTCACACAATATAACAAAAAATTTCCAAGATATTAGGAAACTGTTCTAATAAAAAAAACTAAATGATACCAACTTTATGTTCACTGTTGGGCATAATTCGAGTAAACTGACAAAATTAAAATAAAAAAATAAAAAATTATGTATTTGGATCTGAAAGATTAATTTGATCATATGTAAAAATATATTTTCAAAATTGTTCTTCATGACACACCTTCAGATTACTGTGTTTCTTCATATCAAATTTGATCCAAATGTAATAATTAGTTATTTAAGAAGTAGTGAGCCGGACAGGACTTGTAACAGTTTTCCAACAGAGTCCTCATTTTTTGCCCAAAAAGGCAAAAATTTATAAAAATATTTTCAAAATTGTTCTTCATGACACACCTTCATATGATAATGTATCTCCATATCAAATTTGATCAATATGTGATGATTAGTTTAGAAGTTGTGAGCCGGACAGGACTTGTAACAGTTTTCCAAGAGAGTCCTCATTTTTTGCCAAAAAAGGCAAAAATTTATTAAAATATTTTCAAAAGTGTTCTATATGACACACCTTCATATGATTATGTATCTCCATATCAAATTTGATCAATATGTGATTATTAGTTTAGAACTTGTGAGCCGGACAGGACTTGTAACAGATTTTACAAATTATCACTTTTTCTCCAAAATCCTAATATTTCATGTAGATTTTCAGAAAATTGTTGCTCATGACACATTATTACATGTTTCTTCATTTCCATGACAAATTTGAATTCAAATGGTTGATTAGTGAGAAAGTTATGAGCCGGACACAAAGTGTAACGGACGGACGGTACCCATTTTAATACCCCCCGCAACTTCGTTGTTGTGGGGGATAAAAAATGGACTCTAGCTGGACAGTGGAAGCCCTACTAGCAGCATAGCTAGCTTCTCTTTCAACATCATTTGCCAACTTTCTTTATTCTGCAAAGAAATTCATACAGAATACAATGGCATCATGCCCTACCATCAAAGCCTCTCTCGATCCATCTCTTGCCCCAGGCCATCTTTGTGTCCCCAATCTCCTGCAGGACTCGGAGGTTCTGTATGGGCTGGATACCAGCATTCACGATCTCAGACAGCGCTCTAGCCTGCAGGGGGATTTATAGAATAAGAGATGCATGGATAACAACCAAAGAAGTGTGTCATCTATCTATTTTGAACCTCCCAAAAAATTGAGGAAATTTAAATAATCATTAAACAGAAGTCATCAGTAGATGACATTTCCCACCAATCCCCATCAAAGTTACCTGATACGTTTCCATTGAAACCGTCACAAATCTGAAGAAGTTTAAAATACCAAAAGGCACATGCTGACTAATCCACATACAAAGTTTTATTGAGCTAGGTCTAACAATTTTTGAACTTTGCTCCAGAAGCCCAATTGTAAGTCACGTTTCCTTGGAAATTAAACTGACAAAAATAAGTATGCACAGAAGTTCTAATCTAAATATGCTGACTGATCTACATACCAAGTTTCATTGAGCTCTGTTTTTGAGTTCTGCTACGGAAACGTGGCATGACGATGACCATATCCCACGGTATTACATTTCGGTGGGATAAAAAGTAAATACAATGTAGATTGAAAATCCCCTACCCTATATCAATAGGCTATAGGAATAACAGATGTCTAATTCCAAAATCCTGCGCTTACTGGCTAATATATGTGTTGCTCATAATTTTTACCTTTTGTTTCTTGACAGGATCTGCAGGCAAAAGTTTCACCCCTGGCCTGGTCTCTTCCAAGTACTCAATAATTGGTAACTGAAACATATCTGTCAGTTTATATTCAAACAATAAATATATTTTAAGATGATTTAGTAAAATAATGCCAATTGTAGCAGCTTGCGTATCAGCATAAAAATGGCCTTGATGTCATTTTTTTTTAAATTAAATTTTTATTTCAGATGTGCCTGTTACAAAAAGGAGAACATGCCGAGGGTAGCATGAACCCATTTATTATATAGAGTATACTAAACGACCTTCCATTTAATACTTTTTTTATTAAACGAGTTAATGATTGTGTATAAAACCAGCAAAAGCGAGTTTGATACCAAATCATTCACAAGTTTAATAAAAATAGTATTAAATGGAAGAGAGTTTAGTATTCTGTTTACTTGCCCTCAAAATCAAGCAAAACCGGCGAGTGTATGCTGAAACGAACTTTTCCGCAACTCGGCAGCCATTGTGACGGCGCGCTTCCACAATGATGTCACAACCACACACTACTGTGACGTCATACTTCAATTGTGTTATTTCACTATTTTAATATTGCCATATAAATATTACACTGCGATATCTTACACGGGCGAGTAATAATGAAAATGAAGCCATTTCTGAGTTTTATTGTGTTTTTCTACACAAAAGACACGGACAGTTCACTCACTCACACTTTCTCATGTTATGCACAGAAAGGATGGACAAATGACAAAAGCATACTGAGATGCTTCATAATTAAACTCATGAATAATAAAAGCATATACAAATAAGCTGTAGGAAGGATATTCAACAGATAAAGAATAATCCCCGATTTGGGATATAGCCAATCAAACCATTTTCTCGTTGAAATTTTACCGAGAAGGTGGCAAGAAAATGATTTGATTGGCTACATCCCAAGTCGGGCCGCTCGAGCAAATCTAGCTTCTGAGCCCAGGGTACAGATCCGTGGTGTTAGCGTAACGTTCGTACCCCTTAAACAGGATGCGCCAGTGCAAACATGGACGGGAACTCAGCCAAAACCAATATGTCTTCCGACCCTTCTGAGGGGTTCAATAATTACTGTAGCAAAACACAAGCTATAAACTCCTGACTCACCGACTGGAAGAAAACCTGGTCATCTATAGCCAGTGCTGGGACTTGCTCCATTGGGTTCAGCTTCTTGTAGAAGTCATCATGCTGACATCAGCAATATGGTAGAAACAGTGACAATTTGAAAATGAAAATCAACAAGCAAAAAAGCGATGGTGGCTCACTAATACCCCCGACTGTGCATCCCTGACTAACTGAATTATTTTTTACTTTCAATGTAGTCATTTCTTGCACAGCATTTGACCCCCAAAGAGGAATTGAGAAAAATGACTAATAAAAAAAATGGAACTTAGTAAAAAAAACACACACACAAAAAACCCTTATCAATTTTAGTTTGATTTAGCGCCGCACTCCTCCTAGTAGGGTAGAAGACAGGTGCAAAATTTGAAATAAATCGGATGAATAGTTTTCACGTACCGGTAATAGGTCAGACAGACAGACAGACACACACAAGGAATCGTTGGTGTTACTAGATACCCTGGACCGTTGGTCGGGGGTATAATATTTGATACAATCTATAATCTTAGATATAACAGTGCATGTAAATAACTTGAAACACAGCAAATCAAATATGCTAGATTTTTCCTTAAACATTTAATATTACATAAATCAAAATTGCAAATTATGGATATTGAATATTTCTCAAGCCTGATGGAATTTATGCCCATATTTGAAATGCTTTGTTTCTGAACTGTTTTGAAAGTATGACTTTAGATTAAAATCTTAATTGCGTTATGATGACATAATTTTTATAATATTGTTCTTAGGTTATACTATTCTAAGCAGTGTTGTTCAACATAAAACCTACCTGTTGTCCCCCATCCTTGACCAGATGCACTGCTTTATACTCATAGTCAATTCCTTTGAGAGCCAAAGCTGGGAAATGAAAACTCAATAATTAACTTCATTTTATCAATAATCTAACTTTCTGAGCTGGTGATACTAAAAACACTGAGTCTTGTAATAATAATACAGCTTTTCATTTTAAATGTAGTTCCAACATCAGAGAGCAAATAGGGGTCACACAGTGTTTTACCTCAAACACAAAAGTCATATGAGGTGTTAGAATAAGTCTGTCTTTCAGAATTAGCCATTATACTTGGCTGTCAGTCGCCATCAGTCATGTGGTGTTACACTGATTGCAGAAGGTCATGTGACCAACTTAAGAGAGGCTGTTCAGTTGTTTTAGGGTCAAAAATCAAAATTGAGCGATACTAGACCGACAATCCAATGATAGGTGGCAATTTAACACTACATTATCATCCCTTGACTGGCATTAAGCAGTATTCTTCTTTATGGCGAAAAGCATGTTATAGACTATAATCTTAATCCTTCATCAGGCTGGATTTATCATCTTTCACAATGAAACTTATTTACCACCATATGGAAACTGGAAATAAAATCCTAAAACCTTTTACCAAAATGATTATTATATATGAAGTAGGGATGTCACGCCATGCATCGTCGTAGTACAGTTCACGATACAATACAAGATACAGTTACCTGTATCGTGATACAAATTTTAGTGAGTATCGTTAGTTTTGGTGTGAATATTGAGTCAAGAAATCAAGAGTTGGTTAAATTCCTTGTTAAGATAGCTTTGATATAGATTTAAATGACTTTTTTATGAAGAAGTTGGCTTATTTTACTGTTTAAATGCTTGTTACTCAGATAAGTCTTGTTTCTAATATAAAATTTTGATCCCTGAATTTGTATCTCACCGTAATAATGTCGCATTTAGTGTATTGTGATATGTATCGTATCGTGACCTAAGTATCGTATCGCAAGGTACCTGTATCGTGACATCCCTAATATGAAGTGAATCTGATATTGTTTTGCAGTGATCGAGTGAAATGTTTTGAAGCTTACCTATTCTGACTCTCCAAGCACAAGAGCTACGCCAGTACGAGTATAAGATGGGCTTGAATTAAAGAAACAAATTTTGTATAAGTACAAGCCTTTTCATCAATCAGGTGAGGGTTGACTTTAATGGAACATTGTATATATTTACAGCATTGGCATAGCTTCTTTTGAAGTTTTGGGGTGGGAGATTCTTTTTTAGGTCAGTGGATGGTTTGAGGGTTGGCGCTTTAATGGGAAGTTTGTAGACAATGTAGACGGTACACAATTATATACTAGGTTTAATTATAATCGTCAAGTAATATTAGCATTAAAAGAATAAACAGGTATGTCCACTTGAATTTTGTTTCCACAAAAGATAAAAACAATTGTAACAGCATTTAACCATGTATAAAGAAATTGTTTGTAATCTTTCTATCAGAATATCTATTTTATGTATATCTATCTATTCATGACCTAGTTTTAGAATTTGTCTCACTTTCATGTTAAGTTTTTGTAAAGGT
Organism: Steromphala cineraria; assembly: GCA_916613615.1. Taxonomy (NCBI): domain Eukaryota; kingdom Metazoa; phylum Mollusca; class Gastropoda; order Trochida; family Trochidae; genus Steromphala; species Steromphala cineraria. The sequence continues at coordinate 41,357,529 of OU744724.1, read as the reverse complement.
TAAACATAAAGACATGATGCATGTCAATCATTGCAAAGATGTAAAATAACAACATACTCGATGTAAAAAGAGTAGATAAGCTCTTAGCTTTAATGAGGTTTTACTATAAATATTGCAGTTTTTTACCAGTTGTCAGCACTACAGTACTGATGAAAAGAATAAATACTTTGAATTCTGATGGGTTAGCTGCTGTTATCTTTCACCCAGACAAAACAGTACAAACAGGTATGTCCACATGAATTTTGTTTCCACAAAATATAACCCACAGGAACGGAGGTTGACCGGAGTCACGGCGAGCATACATCTAGCAATGATGGATCTATATCGAATCTAGAACGAAGCTTCTGAGTTCTGTCGCCAAATTATATCTCTCGCACACCTAGCCACATAGGGTTGCAACTTGCAGCCATGCAAGCAAGGCTATCGTCGTATCGACCTGTCGTCGACAGGTCGACGATAGGCTTAATTTGCTTGCATGGCTGCAAGTTGCAACCCTATGACATAGGCTATGTGTCGACCTATCTCATCTTACTCGATTGGTTCCACAAACCGTTTAGCTAAAAAAAAGAGGTTTGTTGCGTCGTATTCTTTTTTAATCAGCGGTATACCAAAGAAACAAAAAGTTCAACCACTGTATGTCAGCTGTCAACACGTAGATCGGACATATTTGCATCAAACATAATCATAACCACGACATGCATGTATCACCTTGGTCGCCATGTTTGCAGAGAGCGCAAAGCTATCATGCTGTAGAGGTTTCGTACTTTACACAACTGATTCGTACATAAACGAAGCTCGCGTTTCGTAACTGAAACTCTGTCTCGTTTTTCATATTGGTTTGACATAATCAAGCAGATATTGTTCACGAATCCATTGATCACAAAGAAGAATGTTTCACTGTCTGATTTGCATTGCCGTCAATGAGAAGATTCCTCCAAAACTTCCATTTTTTGTTGATCGTAAATCGTTAATTAAATATATATATTTATTATAAACATAATGCACATTCATCTATTTATTTTTGGTTGTTTTCTTTCAAGTAGTGTACAAGTGTCACTAATATTGTCTTAATTTTCTGGTGTCATCTAAATATAGTCATCTGGTATCAACGTACAATACCGGGGTTCTCAGTATTTCGTTCAGCACCTCGACATAGACTAGCTCTAACCAAGAGCTCTTATATTTTTTCTTTGTATTGGTGAGATTGTCCGTTTTACATTTGGGTTGCTAAACACACAATACTTAAGACCAAATTAAAGGTTACATAATATGCATGTAATGTTCAAACACAACAATTTAATGTTTTTATTAAATGAAATATAAAAAGAATATTGATTTGATGAAATATTTTAGTGTTTTACCATGTGCATTGAATTATTTGATTCGTTTTTAAACTAATTATACATCTGAAGTCGGGCCGCGCGAGCGAATCTAGCTTCTGAGCCCAGGGTACAGATTAGTGGAGTTAGCGTAACGTTCGTACCCTGAGACAGGATGAAACAAACCTTGAATATAGAATTTTCTTAAGAACATTCTTCAAATGTACAGAGTAAATCCCGTGTTGACGATACCACATAACAGAAATTGACTGGGGTCGTTGCACAAAACGACTTAACACTAAGGTTAACCTTGCACTAAAGTTACCTTACTCACTTAAGGTCGCCTTAGTGTTTTGTGCAATTAGTTGTTATTAACCAGGAAATGTCAACACAGACAATTTGTTGTCAATGATGTCCGTCAAAAATTCATTTTCTTCTGTTATGATAACACTGGAGTAAGATGTTGGGATATGATCCGCAATTACCAGTTCATATTGGTGCCTTACATTCTCCAAAAGCCAACGACTAAAATAGAGTATGTAAATTCTTATTTTTGACAAATAATGAAGTTTAAATTTGTTTATTCCTGTGAATGTTTCTTATATATATTTTTTTTTTACGAAGAGACAATATATAACATATGTTATATAACTACATGTATATATACACAAAGAACTTAATTAAGCACCCCCGTATTTTGTAAAATGAATTTGGGTGGTCTTGGACTATTTGGATTAATTTGATGAATTAACAAATATAAAACAATTCCTTTTTTGTTGACTATTTAATTGAACTAAAAATCTAACTATTGTCATAGGGGGACAACTACACATTAAACTTTGGATGATATGAATAAAAAATAACAAGTTTGATCCCTAGTTGACATAAATACACAAAAAACCCTTTTATTATGCATGATAAGAGGCTAGCAAGACATTGAATTTTCAGTACTTTTTTCATCAAAAATTTATAAAATGCCTATAATCTAATGCCTCTAATACCTGTGAGTAAATTTGAGATTCCTTGAGTTGAACTTGTTGATCAAAAACTTCTTTCTTCTTCCTTTAGATAAGCCATTATCTTTGACAGTGGCAAATTAATGTCTTTGTGCAGTTTTCTTTGAATTTGATTTTTTATAATTTGGTGAGTTTGAAGGTTCATACTGCCTTAACGATTGACTTTTTCTATGAGGTTATTTACTAAAAAATTGTTTAATTGAACATTTGTTTTGTTTATCATCAGCAGTGTTTTTCTGTTTGAAAAAGTGGGGGGTGCTTACACATAATTACACATGACAATTCACTTAAAAATTACCGACTCAAATTTACCCTTACGCAATCTTGTCAACGAGTTGTCTGTCATGTCGACTGTTTCAACGACCTGCTAGAAGGGGGCGGGGTCGCCTTATAAATGAGATATATGATTTTGACAGCAATTTGGGGGGATGAGAAAGGGGGTCGCCTTATGTACGAGGTCGCCGTGTACATTAAAATATACGGTAATAAAGTTCTTTGTGTATATATAGTCTCTGGTTTACGTCAACGTCACTTTACGTCTAGACACTTCTACGATCGGCCATCGCATTTCAGGAAGAATTTCATGAAATATATTTCATCAACCTTTCGTTTCATTGGTAGAATGATGTCAAGAAATAATTATTATATATACCCTCTAGGTATAACGAGCACCTGTCATTGTCTACGTTTATCATACTTATATCTGGCCATCGAGAATATGTTATTAGAAATGTGGCTTGTTATATTTTCCATGCGTCAAATATACGCCTTAAAGGGGCAGTAGCACGTTTTTTGATAATTTAATATTTTAAAATTTTCACTGATAATTGTATGTTAATGCTTAATGTATTATTTTGTTAGGGTCAAAAATCTCATGACACAAGCCAATCATCCAAAGTCAGAGGACAAAGTATGAAGATTCGCATAAAATCCATTGGCGGCCATTTTATTGTGAACACCTTTAATTCTATTGTGTAAGAAAAATGAATTACATGGCTAAACTTTACATTATATATTTGATTTAGTACTGCTCCATTTAGTTTGAATACATTATCTTTCAATTGAAACCAATAATCTTCATTTTCCTGACACCACCTTATATTGCCCCTAAAAACGTGCTACTGCCCCTTTAAGACACCACTAAAATAATCAATATACTGTTTGTGCATAATGTGTTTTTATTATGTATGGAGTTGATGGCCCATACCATTGTATAGAAATACAGAAATTGAAATTGAACGCATAAGAACATAACAGAAGCAGATGTTGATATGTTGACCAATTCTGTCTGTTCGGTCATGTGAATTGTCCCTTTCCTTCTATTTTAAGTATTGAGTAAGAGTATTTTGTGAAATTGGGACAGTTTTGGCACTTCATCTTTTGGTGACTCGTACTTCAAGAAAAATACCGTTCAAGATAGCCGCTAATGGCTGCAATACCGCCCACGCGGCGCTAAACAATAATAACTTTCAAGATAGCACATGTACACTCACTATTAACAGCAAGTGTAATATCTAAACAATATGCAGTTAAACTTTATACATATGTAGTATACATACATTATTCTTAAGATATATATATTTTTTAGATTTTTGTTGTTATTGTTCGAATTACATACACATGTATTCATGTAAGAATGACATCTCTGTTCCAAAATCATTGCAGAAATATATTTGACAAGTTTTCATAAGAAAATACGCGAACCAACATTTCACAGTCTTCAGAGATGAATGTAGGCACAAAACATGTTATTTTTACACGAACAACAATATAAACAAATAATAGATAATTAAATAGTAATCAATAAATATATACAACCAAAATGAAATTAGATTAGATAATCTTTTTCCAGAAAATAAATTTTCCTCCTTTATATGAAAAGAATAAATGGTGAACACAGCAGCCTTTTCCACTGTACATGCAATTTACCTACAGGACAAATGAAGCATGTGTATGATACTTCTGCGGTAGAACAAACTTTCGTACTGATTCAAACCCACACCCTACGGCACCGATTGTCCAAACGTCTTACCCACTCAAACACCTCGACCTCCATTACAAATTGTACCACTGCAGATAGTGTGATTCGAATTTAACAATGTGTCATATGAAGATAGAATAAGAGGTACCTTGAAAAAAACCCAACTGAATCCTTTTAATTCTCTTCATATCCCTCAATCGCGATTTTTCATTACTTATAAAAAGTCTTAAAGTAAGATATGAAGTCCTTTTTAGCGTTCTTTTTTCATTTGAAATAAGTCATTGTGTGGAAAATTCTGCTAAAACTTCACATAATTTTCACTTTTGAAGAATTTAGGTACATCGTTTCAGTTAAAACTTTGCGGTCATTTTACCCCCATCGAAAGGAGTGACGAACTTTGTATTTGACCTGAACACTCTGATTGGTCAAGTCAGCTTTGATTGACAGCTTGTTGATTTCAAACCCCTGAGACACATTATACCTTGTGATAATCTTTCTTCCAAGTTGAACCTGAAATATTTCATAAATAGATTAATTTTAAATTATTATTTTGATTTAAGTTTCTTGTGCAAACTTCTTTTATGGATAAATTAAATTTTTTTTAAGGTTTTTATTTAAAACATATTTGTATTATTTAATTTACAAAATTAACTTCAGTAAGTGTAACGGTATTGAATCACAGGTTTTATCCCATTGCATGATAGTTACGGATCAAGGGTTTTTAATGATTGGGGCTTTAGATCATTGAATTTACAAAGATAAAATTCCCAAAGGGACTCCCCAACCGTGGATGCGCAACTGCATAAATGATTTGGGCTATGGGGCTTTGGAAGATTAAATTGATTAAAACAAAATCCATAAAGGGGAATCCCTAACCGTGGATGTGCACTCCTCGCGATAACTAACTTACCCTTACGAAAGACCTCTTGAAGCAATATCTAACCTACCCTTAAGAAATACCCCTTGACGCGATATCAACTTATAGCCTCACGAAAGACCTCTTGACGCGATATCTAACTTATACCCTCACGAAAGACCTCTTGACACGTTATCTAACTTACCCTCATGAAAGACCCCTCGACGCGATATCTAACATACCCTTATGAAAGACCCCTCGATGCGATATCTAATTTACCCTCATGAACGACCCCTCGACGCATTATCTAATTAACCCTCACGAAAGACCCATCGACGCGATATCTAATTAACCCTCACGAAAGACCCGTCGAAGCGATATCTAACTTACCAACACGAAAGACCCCTCGACGCGATTTCTAACTTACCCTCACGAAAGATCCCTCGACGCGAAATTTAACTTACCCTCATGAAAGATCCCTCGACGCAATATCTAACTTACCCTTACAAAAGACCCCTTGACGCGATATCTAACTTGCCCTCACGAAAGATCCCTCGACGCGAAGTTTAACTTACCCTCATTAAAGACCCCTTGACGCGAAATTTAACTTGCCCTCATTAAAGATTCCTCGACGCGATATCTAATTTACCCTGACGAAAGATCCCTCGACACGAAATTCAATTAACTTACCCTCATTAAAGATCCCTCGACGCGAAATTTAACTTGAAAGTTTGCATTCTCTTTCATCCGAAATTTTTGGTTGTTCGATCTGAGTTCTTTCCATATAGATGTTTTCTTTTGGATAACCAGATGACCCATGTGTTTCCCAGGGAGGAAGGAATGAGCCAGAGCAAAGCCATTACCATACAATATATACTGGACCCTGAAGTATCATTAAAATATTGTTACAAATGATAGCACATTATATAAGGTAACATTGAAAATTACAACAAAGTTACAACGGAATCATAACATACATTCAGGGGCAAAAGAAACGATACCATATAAAATGCATGATAGGTTAATCTACGATTGATAGTTACAGCTAAAACAGGGTTAATTCATGTATTCAAGAGCTAACTGAACTAAGTTTTTAATTTCAGAGCTATATCTGTTAACGCTTTTGAAATACTAGCCTTTCAAAAAACGCTGTTAAAAAATCTCCTTAACTAGACGAGATAGGATAGTGAAAATGGCCCTTTTTCTTGTTTGTTAAACCAAAATACAGGCAAAATGCGTGAAAAAATTAACTTCTGCAAGGGTTATTTATATTGATAACATCTTAGATTTTATAGATTTTTAAATTTCATAATCATTTGATTCCAATTCCAAAGATTATGACCAAAAATAACATCGAAAAAGCTGGGTTTTTTTACCCCTCGTGTATTTGAACAGTCATACAATTATAAGTATTATACTTTGATGTTTGAAATTGTGAGTACTTCTTCACAACTGCTGTGCCTATCACAAGGGCTCGTAGTCGCATTTCATTTACAACAGGATTTTGTTTTGTACTCTTTTGAAAAGTTGGTATCGTTTCTTTTGCCCCTGAGTGTAGTAAATGGTAGTTTAATTCAGGGAACTTTTTTACGATATATATTTTGGTGTTCATATATGCTTTAACAGAATGATGATTATTTTCATTAAAAAAATATTCATAATATGCTAAACATTTATAATTTTCAATTAAATAAAAAACACACGTTATCCGGGTTTCGATCAGAGTCGCGATTTCATACGCTTATATTTATAAAGTAAAGAGTTTGAAGATTAACACAGATCTAATACTAAGCTTACTGTGTATCGGTAGTGAATGTCGCTGTCCTTCCTTCAATTACGATGTAGGTTCCATCGTTAATCGGACAGGTAAAGTTAATAAAATTATATTGGCCAGTCACCTTAATAAGAAAATTTGTTGTAAAATTGATAGTTGTGTGGCTTAGAACAGAAACACTTATTGATGCAAATTGATTTGTCAATTTAGCATTTGTAAAACCCCGGGTGCATTTAATGCAATTAATTGTTAATTACGATATTCAAATTAGAAAAATATATGCTTTGGATCGTCAAACCTTAAAAAAATCACTAGATGAAAACCTCACACATTGGTCTTACTTGGATTTCCCCTTCAGGTTTTATAAATCAAAACCTCTCTCTCTTATTTTATCCTTATCATTTTATCTTTCCGAAATAGGATATAGAAAAGGTTTCAAAACTCGTGTTCAGAGAGGTCAAGTTAAAGAGCCATTCCATGATTTTCAACACATATTATTTATTATTTGAAATGAACGCAAATGGCACTGTTAATGATATAGATTAAAAATATCTCACATATTCATTCCAAATAGCATTTTTACGATAAATTCTGGTTTTAAATGAAAACCTCATAACAGACATACATCTTAGTGAAAGTCAAATTAAGAAGTCAAAATTACATGAATACTAATAATATAACATATTCAACGTTATCTGCATGTAATTGTTAAATTGAAAGCTGTAAATAAGTTTCCAAAATAATGTTTAAGTGATTGACGCGCGTCATTGTCCGGTTTTCGATCATTTTCACGACTTCAAATTGTCTATTATTACACGACGTCTATTGGTTCTAATATAATACTTTCCTGTTAAAGTCGATACTTTCGATCAAATAACACAATTAACAGAGTTTGGCATAAGTGACCACAAGCAACTCACGGAGTTTCTTTAAAGGGGCAGTGGCACGTTTTTAGGGTGAATATAAGGTGATGTCAGGAAAATTAAAATTAATGGTCTCATCTGAAAGACAATGTATTTAAACTAAATAGAGCAGTAATAATTCAAATATATAACGTAAAATTTAGCCTTGCGATTCCTTTTTCTTACACAAAATGAATAAAAGGTTTTCACACAAAATGGCCGCCAATGGATTTGATGTGAATCTTCATACTTTGTCCTCTGACTATGGATGATTGGATTGTGCAATGAGATTTATGAAACTGTCAAAAAAATACACTTAGCATTTACTTACAATTATCACTGAAATATTTAGAATATAAAATTATCAAAAAACGTGCTACTGCCTCTTTAAGATTAGCAAACCAATAAAGAAGACATTATGATCCATACTATTCCATGCCACATGTAACTATGACAAAGCCCAGGCGGCGAGCTCCATTGTCCCCCAGGTAAACAGGTGATAGTATTATTCTCATCTGATCTACATCGAGAATACCTATAATTACAGGTATACTCCACCATTTGCCCGACTACTCCATAGGTTTCCCTGATTCTAGCATTTTCGATATGAGGCCTCGAACAATGGCTCGCATCTGAAAAATAGACCAATTGGTATAAAGATATAAATCAAATAAGTGAAATAATTTTCGAAATAAAAATGGGTAACGGGTTGGAGACATTTTGAAGGTGAAGAGAACGTTATACCTTGTCATTTGTCTCAAGATCATCTTGAAATGTTAATAAATAAAATAATATGAGAAAACATGATTGACAGCATTCTCCCCACAGAGGCAGATCAAGTCATGATATGTTAATGCAGCCTCTGTTTTATTACGCCGACTTTGTGGGATAGAATGGGAGATGCCTGATTGGAGACAATAAAAGTTACAATCAGCGACGCTGGTCTATGATCATCATCATCATCTACTGAATCATGGCAAAAGCATTGTGATATGAACCACCCTTTCCATGCGAGAAGCGTTGTCATTTGCTAAAGAAATTCAATGGATTAATTGTACCGCAATTTTTCCGCCAGGGGAAACTGCCGCAACCCACAGATGTCGGCGAGTTAGAATAGAGGCCAAATCAACATTTCATGACTTGATCTGCCTCTGTGGTGAGGGAATGGATTGAAAGAAACAATTACATACCTTTGGTGGATAAGGAGAGGGTTGTCTCTCGCCAATCAATACCAGTATCCCTTTGAACGATGTTTCCTTATCAAATGAGAAGATTAACACCAAGAATTATCAATATTGCATCATGTTTTAGGAAAGAAATAAAGTCATTTCACGCAAAGAAGAACAAGTTAACATATTGCAAGGCAATCGTTTTTTAATATAATGATATATTTAAATACAAGATCTTACGTCATTTTTATTAAGATATAAGCTACGAAGATCGTTTGCTAATCAAACATCCTTCGAAAAATGATTAAAATGTGTTCACAAAAAGATGCCGCCAACAGTCTTCAATATATACGACAATGAATAATTGTGTTGTTCAATGTTATACAAAAATGTTCAAAATAAATAACAAATGAAGTAAAGAGTCAATTCAAAGTCTTAGAAAAATCAAGCATCATACAACACATACATTTACCTGACTGCATGAATATTCTTCTGTAGATATAACTTTTTTCTGAAGTTATTCCAAGTAATATGCATAGCATATACTCCTTTTGAAATTGAAACCCACAGCATCGTTCATTCATTGTACAAAGGGTGCCACATCTTAGAGTTGAAACTTTTTTGGATGTGAATAACATCTTAACACGAGACAGTGAGGAAAAGTGTACATAATGTCTTTCAACTTGATCATTTAGTTCACTGTTACAACAAACAGAAGACCACACTAAAAGTAAGAATGTATACACCGCCATTCCAAATTATTAAGTGTCAAAATGAACTTTTCTATAAACTAGTGTCAATTAAGCGTTAAAATTGTTCATAGAGAGAATATTGACTAGAATATTTCACATCCTGAGTTTAAAATCATTTCTGAATTTAAAGATATGCGTGCCGAATAAATAAATAAATATCTGTTTCAATATCTTGAAAACATCGGATATCAGAAAGGAAAATAGGGTTATTGATGCAGTGATAAAATTCAATTGGAGGCCAATTTAAGTGGCTATTTATTTTTATTTGAAATCGATCCGATCGCTTTAAGTTGACAAACTAAGTGTTAAAGGGACAGTAGCACTTTTTGGGGGAATATAATTATATATATGTCAGGGAAATGATAGTAAATGGTTCCAATTGAAAGACATTGTATTTAAACTCAATGAAGCAGTAATAAATCAAATATATAACGTAAAGTTCAGCTATGCGATATTTTTTTCTGACACACAATGAATTTAATTGTTCACACAAAACCGCCAAAGGACTCTATGTGAATCTTTATATTTTTTTCTCTGAATATGAATGATTGGTTTGTGTGATGAAATTTTTTACGCTACCAAAATAATACATAAAGCATTAAAGTACAATTATCAGTGAAAAATTGGAAATATCATCAAATTAAAAAAAACCGTGCTACTGCCCCTTTAAGATGTGGTGTACCTTACGTTTACAAAACTTATGTTTACAATAGACCTCAATGTCAACAAATTGACAATATATCATTTTATGTAATTAAACTTTTTCATATCTTCAGACCAGAGTTCGTTGTTTACTGATAAAAACATTTTAAAGTTGTATGTGTTTTTCATGAGAAATCTTATTGAAAGTAAAAGTATTCAGGAATGAAAATGTGTTTCGTTTCCTTCTTAGAATATGGCAATTGAAAATAACGTCTACTATTTCATAGTCGTTGAATCGCATTCAAGTAATTTGACTTATAATAAATGCTTATATGTAGATTTTATTATCATTTTATGAATGCAATAAACCGTATAAAACGTGAATATAATGTTCAGATTTCTTATCAACTTGTATGTATCATTATCCCTTAGATAAAATTTAATTATTAATGCTTTCGTACAAATTTTGTGTTAAACTATCATATATTAGAAATCACTTTATTTGAAAACCTAGCTGATATTATCTGATTGACCAAATAGCATGTATAATGGACAGCGACGCGTTCTTAAAATAAAAAAAGGTACATAAAGAAATACAAAGCAAATCTAAATGAAAGTTATTTATTTTAAACAAAAACATATGTCATTAAACGAAAGTGTTACTTTGGTCTTGCTAGGCAAGTGCATGTTCATTTTTTCTCCATTTTTCATAATATATCGTATTGTCTTTTGGATGCACGTGCCCTAGGGTCTGTTCATTTCCCCCCATTTTTCAAACTATCTCATATCGTCTGTTTGATGGGTATCGTCTCAAAAGACAGAATTCCCAAAAGACAGAACGCTTAAAACAACAATTTTCCTGGTTGACAAATGATGTGTAACATGGCCTTTACCCTATAGAATAATGGAACATAACATAAAGATACCTATCCAGAAGGAACTGGGGCGCACCTTTCTGTGATGGGACATACTCTATTCTTTGTAGGCCAGCCATATCGAAATAGGACAATTTTTGCAACTATTTACGTGTGTTTATATACTCTAAATAGTACAAGAGGAAATTGCTCAAAAACATTCTTATCTTCTCTGGTAAAATGCAATAATATCCACAACTTGACTTGACATGGCTTACAACTTGTTACTAGTGCATAAAGCAGATCGGGTCAGTTCATTGATTAATTAGGGGTGGTCAGCACTGCTTAGCTAATTAGTGTTGTGATTGATTCTGTGATTTGGGAATTCTATCTTTTGGGAATTCATTCTTATGGTACTAAATCGTTTGCTGCACGTGCCCTAGGGCCTGTTTTTTATTATTTATTTATTTATTTTTCATACTGTAAATCAGGCATTTCGGGTGATCTTATAGACACCGGATTTTACATTGAATACTTGATAGTGGTACGGTGCTATTTTCATTTAAAAAACGTTTTTTTTTGCAAATCTAAGAATCTCACTAAAATTACAAATGTTGTAGTCGAAAGATTGGTTTTAACCTATGACTTGTAGGTTTCAGGCCCAGTGAGCTAACTATTACAGCAAGTGCAAGAAGTGGATGTTTTTCATTAAACCCCTTGGGCGGTTATATCCCTTTTTTCAATTGGTTTTAACTCATAACTACCGTCCTATTGATGTTTACCATTTCGTCCCTTGGGAAGTTATTGCCTTTATTTTAGTTGAATTTTATAAGCCGTTAGCTCCAATTAAGGATTGTTTTACATGTTTTGTGCCAATACAAAGTTGAATCAAAATTGAGAACTCCATAAACTAAAACGGCCGAAAATTTAATTTCGTTTTCGCAACCATTGACACCCATGCAATCACAATTCGTTTTAACCGGAATCCGCATTTTCTTAATAACCCTAATTAGCATATCACACGACGTTCAAAATGTTAAATAATGATTAGGTTTTCTAACTGGAAACATTACCCTAAAATATTGTTAATATATTTATCATCTAAAATAAATCGTTGTTACCAAATGTATTAAAGGGGCAGTAGCACGCTTTTAGGGGGAATATAAGGTGATGTCAAGAAAATGAAAATTAATGGTTCCAATTGAAAGACAATGTATTTAAACTAAATGGAGCAGTAACAATTCAAATATATAACTTAAAGTTTAGCCTTGCCATTCCTTTGCCTTACACAAAATGAATTAAAGATGTTCACAAAAAATGGCCGCCAATGGATTTTATGTGAATCTTCACACTTTGTCCTCTGACTATGAATAATTGGCTTGTGTAATGAGATATGTGACAATGTCAAAATAATACATTTAGCGTTAACTAACAGTTATCAATGAAAATTTCAAAATATAAAATTATCAAAAAACGTGCTACTGCTCCTTTAAAACATATAAAAGTTGTGTTTTCCGTAACTGTGTTCATATAAAAAATGGTCACGCTATCTATTTTGAAAGGGCCAACAGTACGGCTCCGCTTGAACATTTCAAGTGGCAGTGCATATGCAGGACTAGTCGCTTATGCCAATCTAAGCTACCTGAAAAGACAAATTGTTTCTCCAATTTGAGTCAACGTTTCACCGTTTCGGTATATAAGATAGGGCAGTAGCACGTTTTTAGGGGGAATATAAGGTGATATCAGGAAAATGAGAATTAATGGTTCCAATTGAAAGACAATGTTTTTAAACTAAACGAAGCAGTGATGATTCAAATATATAACGTAAAGTTAAGCCATGCGATTCCGTTTTCATTCAAAATGAATTAAAGGTGTTCACACAAAATGGCCGCCAATGGATTTTACATGAATCGTCATACTTTGTCCTCTGACTATGGCTGATTGGTTTGTGTAATGATATTTATGACACTTTCAAAATAATACATTTAGCATTAACGTACAATTATCAGTGAAATATTTAAAATATAAAAAAATGGCTCAAACCATACCAACATTGTAATTGTAATCATTGTAATGTTATTGTCAACAAAATATAAAAATGTCTGTAAAAACCACGAGTGTTTTGATTGGTATTTCATGCTTGGTAACAAGGTTGTAATGACGCCTGAGATAACAGCTAAGTGACGAGACGGATGTGTCATGTATTATTTTTCAGTATTGGGGAGCGGTACCAAACCCAACTAAAAGCTGAAACATGTAATAATATTGAAATATTTCAGGTGATGATACGCATTTTTTTCTTATCTCAATATGCTCGTGCACATGGAAACGGGATTTTTGTTGGTTATTCTCGGTATTTATTATTCACAAATTGTTTTGCCTTGAAACAAGATTATCAACTTCCGTTGCTTTTAATACAACCCATCTTTTTCGCTGCTGTTCAAGAGATTGTTCACGTGTGTCTCGCTGAACTGGATGTGACCTCACGGCACAAGCACTTGAGGCATGGGTATTGCTCATGAACACTGCCCATGCATCAAGTGTTGTGCCTCACGTACGGCTGCGTTCGTTTTGCTCCAGTTCGACTTGCTCTAGTGTAATCTTGAGCTTGCCAGTATGCAAACAATATGACCGACAAAATGCATCGAACACATTAATTTATCAATGAAACTGTAAGTTTAATTTGGTCTCCGAAAACACTTATAACTTCTATGTTTCCTACACCTAAATCTAAACCTCACATCGACTATTTGTAAAAGTCTTTAAATATGTCTATTCATGTAAGTATGTCTGGGTGTTTTGTTGAAAACACCGCGTTAAATGACATACTTTCGTTTCCTTCACGCCCTCTCTCTTCGATTTAGCAGGTGCAGCCTCGAGTGACTCCAGGGCTGCGTTCGTTTTGACTCACTCGAGTGTAATCTTGCGCATTCTCGGATGGCACTAAGAGCGAACGACTTAAATGCTCTACTGAGTGTCGCACTTGGTTGCCTGGCTGTAAACAATATGGCCAAAAATTGAATTGATTGCAAACATTTAATCAGTTAAATTCTAACAACACATAGTCTTCAAAATCAACGATATGATATTGTTTTCCTTTAACTAAATCTATACCTCACATCGGTTTGTAGCGATTGTGTTAAAACAGACTGATATTGAAGTAAGCATGTCTTTGGTATGTTATAAACACCGTGTCAATTGACGTATTTCCGTTACTCTCACGACCTCCCTCCCCGATTTAGCAGGAGGGACATTGAGTGACTCTAGAGTGCACACGAGAGTGACACTAACTTCGTTCGATTAGGAATTTCATCGCTCGTGCGACACACTCTGTGCAAAACGAACGCAGCCCAGAAAGCACACGAGAGTGACACTGCGTTCACTTGTAGATTTCATCGCACGTGCGACACACTTTATTCAAAACGAAGGCAGCCCAGGCGTCACAATACCCACGGGGTGCACGTACAGCACGTGCAGCACGTGCAGCACGGGAAGTCAATGCGCTTATCAGTATCGCCTGTCTAAACTAAAGAAGACATTGTTTCTCCGATTTGAGTCAACTATCATATTGTAACAGACGTGGATATTAGTGTAATAGGCGCGCCCTCTAATAGGCGGCCCAGCGACAGGAGTTAGAGCAGAGTTGTACCAAGTTGTTACCCTGATTGTGTATTCCCAATAGAAGACTTTGCGTTGTGTTATTATTACTGATGTTAAGTTGAAAATTAGGAATTCACAATACAGTCTACAAGCTCCCTTCAGTTTTCTTGGTATTTGTCACCTCTCTGGTAAATCGCAACAACAGGCAGAAGTTTAACAAAAAGAGTTTTATTCGGGGGTTTAACAGTGAAAAACGAAAGGTCAACAAACTGTAAAACAGAGCACTTTCGCACACAGAAACCTAACCTAATTCCTAACTTGTTCCTAAACGCTAATTTCTAATGTAAGGACAACAAACCGATGCACAGATATATACCGAACGTAATTATTCCATACTGAGAAGAAGTCCCGAAGGATTTTATGGACTAAAAGTAAGCAACAGCCGAAATAAGGACTACAAGTTGTACTACAAGCATAAAGGTAGCATCGAAGTACCCCTAAACGAGTAGATTTCTAGTAATAAAACCTCCTTGTTGACCCGTTTACCTAAGTACTGATGTATGCAAGAGACTTATATAAATAGCCACCCAACCTCCCGA
Organism: Steromphala cineraria; assembly: GCA_916613615.1. NCBI lineage: Eukaryota > Metazoa > Mollusca > Gastropoda > Trochida > Trochidae > Steromphala > Steromphala cineraria. The sequence continues at coordinate 41,342,065 of OU744724.1, read as the reverse complement.
TGAATGCATAAGACTAAATCATGATTAAATATTACTTATGAATACCTCCCACCAACCCACGTATATATATATTTAACCCAATAATTCCTACATTCCCTCCCCTAACGTAGGCCACAGGACATTCTTGAATATTTCGTCTGATGGACTTTCCACCATAACATCTATGGGAACTCTAATCTCATGCCCAAACATCATCAGGTTAGGAGAACAGTGTGTATTTTTATGTTCACTACAACGGTATGCCATTAATACATATGGAAGGTGGTTATCCCAATCACGTGGTTCTTGATGGACATAAATGGACAGCATTTGTTTTAGTGTTCTATTGAAACGCTCAACCAGACCATCTGATTGTGAACGATACGGCGTGGTTCTCGTCTTTTCAATCAATTCCCAATAGCTAACAGACTTCAGTAAACAAATTGGACTCGAATTCTCGTCCCTGGGCTGTATGTTATTGTAAAGGGCAACCAAAACGACAGAAGACCTCCGAAACCAATTTATCAACAACTGTAACTGCAGTATGATCAGGTATTGCAAATGCTTCTTTCCATTTAGTGAAATAATCTCAGACAACCATAATGTATTCATTGCCATTTTGGGTTATGGGTAAAGGTCCTACTATATCAAGTGCCAGACATTCAAAAGGTGTCTCAGAGGGGATTTCCCCTTTCCAGGATCTGGCTTCCACCTAGCACAATATAAGCAAGTTTTACACCAACGCTTAATGTCTTTGGTCATATTAGGCCAATAAAACCTTGACTTGATTGATTTGAGTGTTTTATCTCGGCCGAAAAGACCTGCCGACCTACCAGCATGTAAATGTTGAAATATCCTTTCTCGTACAGACGCAGGAGCCAATAATTGTTATCTAGGACCAAAGAAAGCACACTCATTTTTCCTGTACAAGAGACCATTTGAACAACTAAGTTATGCCACTGTCCCCATAGACTTTTTGCATCAGCAGAAAAATCAATTATTTCTATCCTGGATGGTTTTTCAGAATTTTATTTTAATAAGCTCAGTATTGGACCTATCCCTACATCTTTTTCCTGTCCCTCTAAAATCACATCTCTAGTCCAAACGGGTAACCAATTAAAATCGTTAGCTGAAGACTGATCAGCTCGAGACTGTGATGAGAACTGCTCATCTGTGTCGTCTGAAAACTGTCCACCCCGTAGAGGATGTAATGCTTTCACTGGCAGAAATACGAGTACAGTTGTAAGTTTTCATGTTTGTACTGTTTGAGTTTGCCATGTAAAGTGTTAAGTATCTTCTTTCTAATCTTGATCTCGCAATCGTACGCCTCAAAGAAATCCATGCCAATGATACTACTTAAGTGCCCCAGGTCTGCAACCACAAATTCCTGTTTAAACAGTAAACTCAAATGTTGCACAACCATAAACATCCACAGGATGATAACTGAAATTTTCCCAAAACTTTGCGTTGTGATTTTACAGCCAATGTCCACGCTGTTTCCCAGATTCGAGATGTAGCTTTTGCAATTAATAACAAATAAGTAAATTGCCTTTAAATATTTTAAATAACAAAAAGTAAACTTTAAAGAATACAAACTCAACAATTACTGGGAGTAGCCTTATTTAAGAAAATGAAAAATTAAACCCTACTTCTAGAGCTAGTGAATCATGTGTGTGTGTGTCTGCCGTGGTTAACGCGATAGATACCCCACCCCCCCCTTTAGTAAGAAAAGAAAAATAATTCAAAGCAATGTTTGTTTTCAAAGCACAACAAGTAAAAAAATAACAAGTAACAGTATAAAAGTTAGGTAGTTCAAGGAACTCCCGATCCTGACAATATTGGTCCTCGCGGGTGATGGGAATCACAAGCGACATCGCTCGGCGTCGCAGTTGTTCCCTCCTTCGTAGTATGGCGCGGGCGTCTGGCGCAGCAGGAGACAGGAGATCCCCTGGATCCCGGAACTCTGGGTTTGGTGCATGGATGGCGGTGAAGCCGGCGCGAAATGGGTGGGTCTCCACATGTTTCCTGGCATGGGGTCTTCGCCTGTCTCTGCGCCCGCAGTTGTTGCAACGGTAGAACACCCTGGTCGGGAGATGGAAATAGTTTCAGTGGTTCATATAACCATTCCACCTCACAAAGGTACCCTGGGAACAACCAGCCTCTTGACACTTCATTCCCTCCGTCGGCCATGGTTCCCGGAAGTCCTCCTGGAACTCTCTTAATCCCTTGTGGTTCACAGTTAGTTTCATTCTGCCAGGAAAGCAATAAAAAAATGTAAAAAAGTGAAAGGGTCTAGTTTACTCTGCGTTAGGGCGTTAGGACCCTCCGCCCACATCGTGTGTACCTAGCCCCTATACTAGTTCCCCCAGCGGCCTGGATTCTCAATGAATTGTCCGCCTCCGGAGTCGCTTCTCCATCTTCAGCTGCTAATTCTACTTCAGGGACTGCACTAGGTTGTTCTAGGAGCCAATTACAAGGAGCATTAATCTCCTCATACTGCTTGATATCGTCTACATAATTATACTGAGATTGCTGATTTATTGCTATCTTTTTGTATTTTGTAGATGAGAGTGGACAACTTCTCAATAACAAGAGAGGGACCCGTTCAGCCGAGTTCAAGTTTCTGACCTGCTTTGGGAGGATACCAACGCCAAACAAACTGCCCAGCCTCAAATTCCTGGTGCCTAACATTAACGTCATAATGTTTCTTTTGATGACTAGCAGCAACCCCAAGATTCTTATAAGCAAACTCAAAATTCCTCTGAATCGACCTCTGAAGCCATTCTAAATACTTTGCTGGACATTCAGCCTGGAGAACTCGTTCATATCAAGCGGCATCCTGACTTCGCTACTGCTTTTACTTTATTTCTGTATTTCTTTACATTTTCGACTCCTTCTCCAGAACCAATGACTCTAGAGAGCTGAAATTTGATGTGCAGACTCCTTGGCCAATAGGGATTCTAAATTGTAGATTTTGTGACCCCATGACCCCTAATGATGTCACAGGGTTCAAAACCTTAAAAATCTATTTTCATCTTCTTCTCCAGTTCCAAAAAGTCTAGAGAGTTGAAAAGTTGTGAGTAGACTCCTTGGCCAATGGGGATTCTAAACTGTAGATTTTGTGACCCCATGACCCCAAATGGGGTCACAGGGGTCAAAACCTTAAAATTCTATTTTCATCTTCTTCTCCAGTTCCAAAAGGTCTAGAGAGCTGAAAGTTGTGAGTAGACTCCTTGGCCAATGGGGATTCTAAATTGTAGATTTCATGACCCCATGACCCAAAATGGCGTCACAGGGGTCAAAACTTTAAAATCCTATTTTCATTTTCTTCTCCAGTTCCAAAAGGTCTAGAGAGCTGACTCCTATTTTCATTCCTTTTGGGGTCACAGGGGTCAAAACAAAAGAACTATCCCCATCAAAAGTCTGATGAGCTACAGAGCCCATGGCTCTATTTTTCATATGTAGGTCTGTTGGTCCTAAGGTTGCGTTTCTGCGTTGAATATGTATCAATCGAGGGAGTATAATGCTTGTTTCTGGAAACAAATAGGGCTTAAATGATTCGCAGCAACGATGCAATGCTATCACCGTCACGTATGATTTCATTCTTAAAAAATCTTAAAAAATTTTGTTTGAATATTACCCGAAGAAATATTGCTTGCTATCTAAACATTACTTATCAAGGACCATAATGACACATTATCTCGTATTATAACTGTTTTATTTTTTTAATAATGAGATATACAATCAGACATGTCGTAAATTACACGATTGCTGCCGACAATTTTCTAATCACTTTATTGAAAGATTGTTTGTTTTACGTGCTTAAATTGATGTCTTATTTCATTTACAGTACAGATTTTCGACTTGTTGAAACGTTTGTTCTTTGACAGGATACCTAATTAACAAATATGTCACAGAAATATCGTACCCCGTCCCCGTGTATATCGATCCAGACTGAACATTTGTCCATAATTCGGTTGTTTTTTCTTGATTTCTATATTTGCCATACCTAAAATGTTATTTTAAATGTATTTATTGATGAGGATATATTGTTGGTTAAAAGAAATGAGCTTTGAAATTATTACGACTGCAATTGTCCACTTTAATTGAGGATGAGTGCGGGTCAGTAAGTTGGGACTTCATCTAGTACTGTCGTGAACATTAGCCCGATAGGCCATGGGGAGAAACGGTAATTGGTCATCCCAGTCTTAAAGGGGCAGTAGCACGTTTTTATGGGGAATATAAGGTGATGTCAGGAAAATGAAAATTAATGGTTCCAATTAAAAGACAATGTATTTAAACTAAATGGAGTAGTAATATTTCAAATATATTACATTAAGTTTAGCCATGCAATTCCTTTTTCTTACACAAAATGGATTAAAGGTGTTCACACAAAATGGCCACCAGCTGAGTTTATGTGAATCTTCATACTTTGTCCTCTGACTATGGATGACTGATTTGTGTAATGAGATTTTTGTCACTGTCAAAATAATACATTTAGCATTTACTTACTATTTTCAGTGAAAGTTTTAAAATACAAAATTGTCAAAAACGTGCTACTGCCCCTTTAAGGCTCCTGGTGGACATAGATGGAGAGCATATGGCGAAGAGTATGGTTCAATCGTTCAACTAGACCGTCAGACTGGGGATGATACGGATACGGATGATGTAAGTTGTTTACGCTCAACCTCTACCGCCCCTTTTAGACTCGTTTCAGCTTATGTCCAAACCGTTTCAAGTTAATTGTTTTATAGATATGGTTTTGAAAGTAGATTTTGAAGAATGCCCTGTCATCAGAAAATGCATGACATCACAAACGTTTTACATCAACAGTAATGATATCACAATGCTAAGATAAGATAAGATAATTTTTATTTGCACAGAGAACACCCTTCTTGGGCAGTGTACAAAATGTGAACAAACAAATTTCATGACATACATAATATATACATAACAAATAACAGAGATATGCTATTATACACAATGACACTGCATGCCATTTATCTTAATCTGCATTGTGTTAGGACTGTTAGACAAACGGCTTATGTCTCTGTTTGAGTTTAATATACATTCATATCGTAATGAATTAATGAATTATCAAACCTCAATTTTCAACTTTAGCTATATGAATACTGGTGACATTATTCATGGGCATCTTCGTTTTCAGATGTTTCAGTGTAGATAGGATAGTTGGTTAAGGTGATTGAGGACGAGCAACGGTAAACAACAACATGTATGTCAATATTTGATAGTTCAACGCTGTAACCATGGAAACTGCCAGGTAAATGCAATACTGTGTCTCATCAGTGACAATGTCAATGGCAACGTCTCACCGGAGACAATTCCATATGTTCGTTTAAGTGGTTTAAAAAAGACAAAGTTTTCTTTTGATTTAAAAAAATTGCAGTTTTATTCATTAAAAATATGACAATAAGTTGTAAAAACTTGAAAACGTTTATTGTGTTATTGTCTATTGACTTATTTCTTGGTGGTACTTGTTGAACATTCAACATGTAGATATTGTAGATTTCAAAAGAACCTATGATTTAATTTATACCAACATTTTAAGGCTCCTGCTTGACCCTTGTTGTCGATTGGCTAATAATTGACCAATCATAATCTGCGTAACGGAGCACATCACTATCAGTCTTCATTCAATGAATATTATTTTTCCAGGAATCTTCTGCAGTCGGTTTTCTCTTTGATTACATTTAATTGTACATGGGAATAGTCATATTTAAATTAAAGCTTTAATACAATAGTTGAATATTTAACTTATTCTTCAACTAGAGCTATAATTGTGCACACAATCTTATATACCACCAAACGTCAAACCATACAAAGCTACTCCTAAAGATAACCAATCTGAGTAAAATCGATCGTGGACTGAGGAATTAAATTCTTCCCTCGGGTACGAACTCAATCGACCCGCGATTTCTACTCCGTCATGGTCTTCCCGCACCCAACGTTGTCGTATGTTTCTGACGTAAGCTCATCTAGCCAATCGCAAGCTACTCCGGCAAAAGCTTTCGGTATCAGTCCAAGGGCAGGTAACTCCAGTGTCAATTCGATATACACGATCGCCGCTAAACGCTATCTAAAAACGACGATGTGATTGGATCGCTGATGACTGATCTGGTAAACTGGTTATAGCAACACGCGAGGAGGTTGACTGAACTGTGACCTTGTGAGAAGAATCTTCTCCGATAGAACAAGTTCGATTCCGGGTAGCATAAATAATTCGTAAATTTCCCCGGACCAGGGTCAATTTTAATCAGACTTTAAAGAGAACATATGGGAAATCGTACATTTCTACATTTCAATCAGTTTATCGTCCTCACAAAACAGTGAAAACAGTTTTTAAAAAAAAGTAAGAGTGGTATCTATAAGAATATCTTTATGTTCCAGGATCATAGAATTTTTACATTTGATTTCATGTATTTTACAATAACATAGCGTTGTTTTCAAAATAATAAAATCACCAATTCACAATTATTTCTATTCACCCCATGTAAAGGGGACGAACAACTTTATAGTTAACTACAACTTTTTCTCCTTGTAGGTTGCTGTTGATTCCTATACTAGTTATTTCGATCTTATTTGAAACACTGTATCGTGCTATTATCTTCTTATGAAGATTGACCTGAAATGTAAATAAACAGAGTCAATGAAATGTAAAATATATATTACACCAAAACAATATGAAAATAAAAGAGCAATGGCATTATTATAGACATCATTCCATAAAATCAATTGTCGAAAGTAATTATCATCAGAAGTATGCTGACTAACTCAATCATATAAACATTATTTTTAAGATAGACCATGCATGTCAACATAGTAAGGGGCGATTTGGAAGTACTATGATTTAGAATAAATACTCACCACAATCCCCTTCTCAGTAACACGAAATTTTATTTCTACAAGTTTTGTTGCAACGATTTCAAAAGGATGAATAATTGGCTTGAGTTCCATCCATCCCGATGTATATGTTCTTGTTTTTACTACAAGAGTACATTTTTTATCCTTCTCTTTAGGACATGAAATGGAGTTTGAATAGATGGCATCTTTGCTATGAAGGTTATAGGTCATATTGCATAATCTGGAACAGAAATGAAAAAAATAATGATAATGATAATTTTTTACTAAATATTAAAATAATAAATTTTATTAAATATTAAAATAAATTTTGTGTTGTGAATCCCGCATGTAAGCACCCTTTCTTCACCAAGACACCATAACGAGTTTGTCAAATACTCTAAAATATTTATTTGAACATAATTTTGCAGTAGGTTGTAAATGAAGACTTACCATGCTTCTGAGATGTTTTCTCGAAGTTGACAGTATCAGAAAAAACATTAATGCTTGAATTTATACCGAAAAGTCGCCATTGTCAATTATGAATTAAGAGAACTTGAAAGTCCATAAAAACATAGAATTCCTAAAAGGAGGATGGTTTTCAAGTTAACGGTTGGATATTAATTAAAGCAAACTCTTCTTAAACAGCCAATACTTATCGTACAGTGTGTTTGAGGTACTCCCAGGCCTCCCTTCAAAAGTGATAAGAGCTCCATCGTCGATAGGACAGGTAACGTTTATCATGTGTTCATTAGGCTGTAACACATAAGATATATATTGATATTTACTATACAAATCAAAAGTATAAAGAGGAAATTATATGAGTGTGCCTGTTAACGACACGAGTGGCTAAATAATAGTATTTCCCGAGCGAGAGCGAGTGATATCCTGATAAGTACCAGCGTCTTAAACAAAGTATGTATCGGCACGAATGTAATATTAATATTCTGTTTACTATCGAGGTCCCAACATTTAAGAAAATGCTCAAAACATTCTTCCCAGCATGGGCTGACTAGCCGCCGTAGGCCCGTATAAATTGTAACGATATAGATGAACCGTAATGTCGAAGCATTGTTTTTAACGTGACGTCACAATTAAATGTGATATTTTGCCCAAGGGCTACATATGAAAAATATTAACCTCGATATGACTACCCTCGTTGGTAAATTAAAAAAAAAAGCTATATTATGGATAACACATAGTCTACGGTTATTATCAATAATAAAAGATGTTTGTCCGCGGTAAACTCTGCGGGTTCGAGACGGCATATCGCCAAAATATTTGCAGTGTCAAAAATAGATTTGTGATATTTTTACTCAGTGATAGTCAGCTGACACTTTGACTTTAACAAAAATCATAAATTACATCTGTCGAAAATAATTATTTGAATAGGATTATGTAGTAAATAATAACCCGGTACCGAGGGGTTATGGAAAATAACCTCGCGAGGGCGTAGCCCGAGCAGAGGTTATTTCCATAACCCGAGGCAAACGGGTTATTATTTGACTTACACTCCCGCGGAAGACTCCTGCAATGGTTTCAACTTAATTTGTTTATAATAAATACATTTAAAAACCTTTCACTGATATCAATACAAAATATTTAAAATACCCCAAGATTAGAGTTGTAGAAATAAATGCTTAATTTCGTACAATAAAAACTAAATTGGGTTTCAACTAAATTGGTTTACATACAAATAATTGAAAAACGTTTTAGTGATCCATTTTGCGGGTTTGATATGTCTTTTTTTTTTTTTTTTTTTTTTATTTTCCATAATTTGTGATACAGGCAAATCAAACATTATACACACAGCACATATGTACAAATACATAATTCCTCATTTGGCTGATAAATACATAAGTTAAGCATAACAGGACTATTTCTTAACAATTCATTATTTTCAAACAGGACTATTCTTGAATAGTAAGTGCAGAGATGACCAATATTTAAAAAACTTTTCTTCAGTTTCTGTCGACAAAAACACAAATTTTGATATATCATAGTAACGTACAATTTTATTTTTCACATATTCTAATTTTGGTTTAAAACCATTTATGCTGCATCTATAAATATACTGTTTGACTATTAAAATGATTGCATTTACAGGGTTATTGTTCTTTCCTTTCATTCCTAATATTATAATCTTATTTGTGAATTCCAATTTCAATTGTACAGAATTTAACCATGATTCTATTTCTTTCCATAACTTAAAGATAGGTTCACAATCCCAAAACATGTGGTTAATTGTTTCGATTTCCGTTTGGCAAAATGGACAAAGTGGGGATGATATATATCCAATTCTGTTGAGGAAGTGTCTTGTTGGCAAAATATTATGAATGATTCTGTATTGCAACCATTTTAAATCTGTACATCCTGAACATTTATTTGCAATTATATTAAAAATTTTCCAATCATTGTCAGCAAATTCAACTTGTAGAATTCTTTCCCATTTTAAAAAGCTGGGAAGCCGAACGAATTTTGAGTCAAGTAGAAAGGCATACAATCTTTTACCCTCAATTATGGTGTTTATTTGTGATATGTTAAAAGGATATATAGGACCAAACAGTTTTCTATTAAATTTGGTAATTTTTAGAGATCGGCTGTATGCCAATGGTTTGATATGTCTTGATAAGAATACTATTTTAGACTACTTACAATACCCCCTGCTAAGGGTTTTAGAACTAAAAAATTTATTCCTTACATTAAAAACTATTTTATTGCAATATTAATATATATTTATAGGGAAAAGTAAAAACCAAACATGACACACAGAAATTTACATCGGCTGTCATGGATTCTCGGTAGCTGAACAGGTAAGAGCGCTGCTTGGCAACATAGAGGTCCCTGGTTCGATTCCCACTTTCGTTGTTCATATATCTTAACTTTCTTGTTTGATTAAAAATCCAAATTTTACAAGTCCAATTGTTTGCGAATGTTTACAAGCTTATAACCGACCAAGGTGGTTATGAGATAACCAACCTATGCGGATGGAGCTCACGACATATAACATTCAACTAAAATACAGGCAATAACTTCCCAAGGGGTGTATAGGGGAAACACCTATAAGAAGGTAGTTATGACTTAAAACCAATTGAAAAAAGGAGGGAGATAACCGCCCAAGGGGTGTAAACCATAATAATACCCTGCCTTGCAGGGCGGTTATCTTGATAATAACCTGCATCGATATCCGAGGGACATTACTTGACCCGAGTCAGAAGGAAATAAAAATATATAAAGACCTCAAAGAACAATGGAGTGACGTCACCAAAGGTTTATAAAGTGGTTTATTATGTGAGCGTAATTTTCCGGCAATCCGATTAGTCGAGAACCGGTCACGTGACATTGATATTGACTTGACCCCCGTGGCTCCGAGTCCGACCAAAAGTGATATTGACTTGAGTAACAACAAAATAGAGCCGATGACGTCAAACCGTTGTTTCATGACGTCATGTTATTGTTATCATGACGTCATTGACCCGTCCTTGCCAACAATCGCGCCGAAATGCCGTTCATTAGCTGTAGTTTTCTATTCACTTTTCGATTTTGAACCGAAACATAATAAAACAATTATGGACTGGTGAATTCGGTCAATACCTGTTTTTATAGACCCGAAGACTTCATCCTCGGTCAATATTGTTTTCCTCGGGTCTATAAAAACAGGTATTGACCTCATCACCAGTCTATAATTGTATAATATCGCTTCCACCAGATTCTATAATACATGTCTAAATAACAAGATACGGCAGAGTCGGATCTTCATGAAAACCGGGAATAGCAACTGGGATCCGTCTAAGCGTAGTTATAAGCTAAGTAACCAGTTTAATCAATTCCGGCAACCTTGCACACCCGAATCTCTTGAACCTTGTTATTTAAACAGGTGTGAATACAGACACGTTTATGTTTTATGAAATACTTACACAATATTAAAAAAAGATGTATTTTTTCCTTTTTTGTTATCCTTATTGTGCAATATATCAGATGCATGCCGACATAATACAAACATGGACACAACAGTAAGCTTTAGGCAAATATCAACAAGAGTCATCAGAAGATGATATACCCCACCGGTCGCCAATCATAACATATATCTTAAAATAACCTATGTATGACATTATAAAAAATTCTTTTGAAAGAAGTTAAGATTTTGGCAATATCCTAGAAGAACTCTCAAATGTATACATAGCCAAACTCCTAGATGTTTCAGTTGAAAACAATGCTTTAATTTTATAACATTTCAGTTGCCTGAAAATATCAAAAGTCGCTACCTCAGTAGGTTTGTAATGACGTGCGGATATTTCTTTGGTAAAACTTACGTACATGTATAGGATTTGCTTGGCCAACTCCTAATTGTTTCAATTGAATTTAAAATAAAAGTACCGAGGGTACAGAAGCTCACCTTAAAATGAATGATGTGGTATTGGTTTAATTATACATGTAACCATCTTTTATATAATTGATTATGGCTGCCATCATGATTTTTTTATCTTTTAAAATACTAGTCTTCTTTTGGAAACGACTAGAGCTTGAACAAACATTAATACACGAATGATATAATCATGATAAGTTAACAAGCAGTAGGTTTTTGTATAACTTTTTTGTATATCTATGGCTGAATTGGTGACCATCTTGTACTTTTTAATCTCCAAAATGCTACTTTTATGTGGGCATCCGTATTAATTTCATTATGATATCTTGATTGGTTTAGGTGTATCCATTTAAATGTCATTCATTACTTACAGGATGGTGGGCACTTACATTTGTTTTATAGTGAATCATTAATATGATTTCAAGATTATTTCACTGATGGTTATGCTGCATGGGATATTGAGAATCCCAAAAGTACAGATTTTTCAAGGAAAATGAATGACTGATTGAGAGGAAAGTCATAAACACAGCAATGCATAAGACACGTATATTTTGTTCACATAATATTTACATGTCAAGTGACCATGAGATGTCTTTCATTAAAGTATCAATTTATTTAACACTCATACAGTACTATAATGGTAAACATTTTTGCATTGTCAAATCAACAGAGAGATATGACAAATCAAATTTCCTTACTTTTCTTACTAAACCCTTTTCGATTTTCATCTGCATATTTATTCCACATCAACTTATCATGTAGATTGCTAAACACAAAGCTTATTGTAGACAAGTTTTGTGTAAGTTGTTATTCTTAGAAAGAACATATCACTGTCATGAGAATACAAGTCCATAACTTTTATTGCATACACATGGGCCATGGCCATATAGCATAATGCTCTACCATATCAATTGGGTCAGGTTGATTATGCAACAGACTAGCAGCTGACACTGTGATGCTAGCAGCCTGCCTTGGGATGTGTATTAGACAGCATAGTGGAATATCTGAACTCTGGTTGACCCCTTATGTGTGGTATTTAAAGGAATAAAAGGGAAATACCATTGTTTAAAATTTAACACGTTTAATGTGATTTGGTTTTTGCAGCTAGTTGCCATAAAGATTTTAAACAAATTAATCAATTATGTTTGTCTTTCATCTTAATTTTCTTTAGAAACACTTAAAAATATAGAACAACTTGCACGACAATCTTAAATATTCCATATTTAAGATAATATTATGATTAGTAAGTTCAAATTAGAGAATGTATATGGTGCCAGTGATCACTTGATGAAAGCTTAAAATTTAATAATAATGATGTGTCATCTGCAACTGAAAAGTCAATATGGCTGCTATTGCAGCCATCTTGGATTCTCAAAACTGAAACGTCTACCTTTCTGTGCGGAATCACTATAGGTATAACATACTACAATATAAAAATGATATCTAGATTGGTTTAGGAGAAATAGTCTTTGTCATGAAATCTAATTGAAAATTCAATATGGCTGCCATGGCGGCCATATTGGATTCTCAAAACTTTAACGTCTACCTTTCTGTGCGGAATCACCATAGGTATAACATACTACAATTTCAGAATGATATCTGTATTCGTTTAGAAGGAGTAGTCTTTTTCATGAAATCTAATTGAAAATTCAATATGGCTGTCATGGCGGCCATCTTGGATTCTCAAAACTGAAACGTCTACCTTTCTGTGAGGAATCACCATGGGTATAACATACTACAATTTCAGAATGATATCTGAATTCGTTTAGGAAGAGTAGTCTTTTTCGTGAAAGTTTACGGACGGACGGACGGACAGACGGACGGACGGACGGACAGACGGACGGACAGACAGACGGACGACGGACGAAGCGCCATGACATAAGCTCACATTTACTTTGTAAAGGTGAGCTAAAAAACCCAACATCTTAACAGCCTTAAAATTAATCGCCACTTTAGTAGGTTTGTAATGGCGAGCGGAGATTTCTTTAGTAAAGGTAACGTATAGGATTCGCTTGGACCCATTTCGACCAACAGATTCATATGGGCAATATAATGCACCGTTAGAATGATTCTATCGGACATTCGACAGAAAATATTAAGTTGGGACATGTACCACGAATTTGACCCAAGCATGCGGGGCGAATCACTGACTGGCTGGATCAAAGGTGAATCTAACGGCTGTTATTACCGAGCCTTGTATGATGGAATTTCATTAAATCGATCATCAGACAGAGCGAAGAATACATCTCAGGATATATATATACATACAGTAGCGGACCAAGAGTTCAAACATTCCCTCCGTTTTGAACATTTTCCCACCAAAATCGCCCGCAAAAAGGACGAACCTCGAGGATGAAGCCCTCTAACTTTCAACATTTATGGATTCCCCACAGACAACACGATGCGATATGATACTTACAAATCCATGCCACTGGTTCCTGTGACAGATACCAGGTGGTTTGCTCCATTGTCCAGTAGACAGACAGGTGATGCTATCCTTCTCGGCAGTCTTACACCGAGTGTACCTGTAGTTGCATGTGTACGTCACAACATCACCGATCATCCCTAACGTTCTTCCTGTGGCGGCGTGGTCAATATTAGGCTCATCACATCCGATAGGAACTGAAAGGTATTCATTTCTGAATCAAAATGGTTAAGATTTAATAAGCACACACTAGAGTCCTTTCCAATAATGAATAAGCCTTTTAAAAATGTACCCGAAAGGTGAATCAAACTGGTTAGGATTTAATGGACGAAAAGTGTGTCTAGTTAAAACTAGCTGTAATACGTACGTCCCATAAGTCCTACGTTACATCTAGCCACTTACCCAATTAAATCAACCAATGAAAACAGAATTGGCTCAACTCGTAGAATCGGACAATCAAGCTATTAAAACTAGCTTACATGTTTATGTCCCATACGTCCTATTAAATCATTGACATTTAAATTTACATTTTGTGCAAAAAAGCAATGTAAATCCAGACGACGTCCGATTCTAAGAGATCAGCCAGTTCTTTTTTCATTGGTTGACGTCCGCGCATGCTCGACACGGACCAAGTGGGTAACTTGCTAGATGTAACGTAGGACTTTTGGGACGTAAACATTACTAGATTAGGCTTTTTGATGCTAAATCGTAGACTATGTTGATGTAAATAGAATTCAAAGTCATAAGTAGTCTTTTATCTTTTATACTAATGAACGAATGCATATAGTCATTGAATAATATCAGTATGGGTACATTACCTGAAGTCTGTGTAGTTGAGGTCACTGAATCTCTAGATTTCTCATCCACGGGCTTTTCTGTATTAGAAATAGAATAAAATATTCTCTAATAACATTATGAAGTGATTGTTTTTTACAGTAGAAGTTATGAACATATATCAACCGTGGTTCCTACTTTTCTTACTGTGTTCACCATTGCCGCAAATGGACAGTTACCGGACGTGTTTATTAATACATTTTCCACTTAAACCTTTGGTTAAACCTGTGTCCCTATTCTTCTCACTATGTTCACGACTTCGACAAATGGACAGTTACCGTACGTGTTTATCAACATAATTTCTCCTTTAAACCATTGGTTAAACCTTTTGTCCCTATTCTTCTTAATATTTTAACCATTTCCGCAAATGGACAGTTACGTAGACGATTATCAACATAATTTCTCCTTTAAACCATTGATTCAACCTGTGTCCCTATTCTTCTCACAATGTTCACGACTTCGGCAAATGGACAGTTACCATAGACGATTATCAACATAAATTCTCCTTTAAACCATTAGTTAAAACTTTTGTCCCTATTCTTCTTACTATGTTAACAATTTCCTTAAATGGACGGTTACTGTAGACGATTATCAACATATATGTAATTTCTCCTTTAAACCATTGCTTCAACCTGTGTCCCATTTTTTCTTACTATGTTCGCAACACCCGCAAATTGACAGTTACCGTAAACGTTAATTAACATAATCTCAACATTTCTCCCACCTTGTAGAAAGAAAAGGCGTCGTTTTTGTCCTCCCTGTGTCTTCTGATACATTTTACAGGACATATCTAGTTGATCGAAATCAAATCCAACACACTTTTTATACACTGAACATTGTACGCTGCATTTCAGCAATGCAGTTTCTCTAGTGCTGAACAAGTCACCCAATGGTGCTGAAACGCCCCTGATATAGTTGTAAGTAATCAGTCCCCGTGCTATTTCACAATTCACCTTTCTCACCAAAGAAATAATTAATATCGTGAATGCTAAGAAAATAACTGTCCTGTGGATAGTGAACGCATTTGTCTTGGACATTCTATACATTGATGGTGTTTCTTTCCGTTTAGTTTTAAAAGTTTCAAACTGTTAGTTAAAAATAATGGATCAAGAAAGCATTGAAATTCATAGTCCATAATAGATTGTTGAATGAGATTCGCCGCCAATAAAGTTTATATCTCTAAACCTGTTTCCATTAAGAAACACCATTTGTCTTTAAGATATACCTTAGTAGCGTACTTGTAACATAAAATAGAATAATGAACGTATTAAGTAGCTGTTAAACATTTCTAATATGGGATTTAGTGTTAGTGATATGAATTTCATTTGTTCCAAAATTTTTTACTTTTCGTAAATTTGTTTGACATTTTTGAAAACTAACATTTACATTTATGGTACTTGATGCTCCCATTAGACGTGAAAAAAGGTGATTCGCATTATATGTACCTTCTGAAAAAAATAGCAATCGGAGTAATAGATTTTTAAAAATCTTCAGAATTTTAACTATTTTCGTTCTATCCTTTACGTCAAAGTTAAGGAAATTACCAGAAACACATAAATCACAAAACTATTTTCTTCTCATTATTGTTCCTGTTCTCGAACGACCTCAAATAGGGACTTTTTTGGCTTGAAATTCGCTAGACGAAAGACCTGTTAGAATGTCTTTAAATGTTCTGATACTTTTATCAAAAGCCCCCACACATGTTACATATTAAGTAATTAAGACATACAGTCGAATCAAGGATTTTTCTTTACCCAGAAAAAAAATGTTATTGAATCCTGCTGACACCACTGCCAAAATCTTCTCAATGTCCCCTGAAACACATTCGATATTGTTGCAATATGTAGCTGTACGTAAAGATTCATAACAGTGTTCTATTGCCCTTCAAATTGTAGATACATAACGTCACTTTGAAAATCACAAATGCCAGTTGATGTTTAATTCACCAGATCCCCGATTGAGACTGAAAATTACCTTTAATGGTATACGCAACGGAAAGCGCACTTATTTTTTCAATTTAAAGTGTATCCTGGAAACACATTTTCAATGAAAAAATATTTAAACTCGGAAATTGTTGTAAAAATTTCAACCGCCGACATACTGTTTAGATGTAAAAGTTTTATTCATCTTTAAATATGTTACATTGAAATTCCTTGGATAAGTGTTACTCATTTTGAGCAGTAGGGGAGACCGGGGCAGGCAGGTCTTTTCGCTGTAATTTTTTCCCGGGGCCACTTTAAATCAAATTGGTAATTCCTAACTCTCACACTGACTTTAAAATGGTGACAGTCCAACATGTCCTTTACAAACTGTTGAAGAAAACCCGTTTTTCATCTAGTTGAGTAAAATATTTGACTTCAGTTCACTATGGTTTTGACAAATGTTGACTGCGTTTAGGAATATGTTCTTAAGTGAGCATAAACGAATATGCCAAGACGTATGTAACGAACAAGTTATTTTGTTATGAGGGCTGTGTATTTTCGCAGCATATAAAAAAGAACAAACGTGGTGTGTGGGGTACGTTCGGTCATTACAGGCGGGGCACATTCGGCAGTGAGGACGAGTCACCAAAAATTAAGGTCGTCCTCGAAATCAGTTTCAACAGGTCCTCCTCCTCAAAAGGACCCTCTTGAAGGTCCTTGAAAACTTGGCTCCTCTAATTGAAAAGAAATCGGATTTCTTTTCGTAATAGAAAGTTAACTGATTTTACTTCATTGAATAATATATCTTTGTGAAGTAATGTAGTAGTTTTTCTGTCCCAAATATCGAATTCTATATGTAGCATCTTATCTCTGATTAATTATTGTAGCCTGAACATGTACTAATTGTTCCCAACGATGAACGAACCTGCCCCTGAGGGAAACCGAACTTACCCCGATGCGGGGCATGTTCGTCTTTTCAACTCGTCGTCTTAAAAGCATAGTAATAGGCAAGCTGGTTGAGTTAGGCACTTCCAACAATTATTGCAATAAAGTTAAGATATGTCTCAATATATGTACAAACGTACACTAGTATATTGCAAGAGAACGACTCATTATCTCTATTTTAGTGATAAGGGGACGTGCCTGCCCCGGTCTCCCCTATATATAAATTAATGACTAAAGTTTGATGTGAATTTTGCATACTGAACCAGTCGTGAATGTACGTGGAAGAGCCTTATCTTTTGTTTATCTTAATTTTATTGCCAGTACAAACCAACAGGTCACATGTCCACCTGCTGTGACTTAAAGTTCGCCAAGGCTGCGAATCTAAATTACATGACCATTCCGAATGCACGATGTGTTGACATATTTCGCTGCTTGCTATAGGTAATCTTTGTATAATCAATGTATTTTTGAACATGAAATAAACGAACTATTTTGCTTTGACTAATTAATATTCATACACGTCTCGATCATCCTCTTGTTTTGACAATGATATTTACATAGAAACGTTAGTGAGTAATAAACAACATGCCAAACTATTGGCAATGTTATAATATGTTCTGATACCAAATTCTCGTTGCTTATTTGTTTCTATCACAAAACCATGTGTTAAATATTCTCTTTTTGTATTGTCATTACTTTTGCAGAACGAAAACTATTTATCTAGGGCAAAAGACCAAACAATTAAAATGGCCTGCCCGATGAAATAACATACTTATAGACATTGGGTCAAAGTGTCAACAGTTTATTGAAATAACTTTAGAGTCCGAATATAAGAAGCAAGAGTATGTATTTATCTGTTAAGGTTTTTTTTTATCAAGGTTGCATTGACAGAGCGTATTGCAAAACTTGCAATGAAAAACAATAGAGGCAATGCATTTTTAATGTTGCAACTCACATAGTAGACTAACGTTTCTCAGTCTCAGAAGTACTTTTCAATAATGGAAATATTTTTTAACAATTCATGTATTATAACAAAATGTAGATCTGAAGATGCTTTAACGTCAGAATAATCTAGACTTTTATAACATTATAGTCTGGGTTGGTCGTCAAATAAACATTTTTGCTGTAGACTTCTCCCAGAGCTTATTAGGGACACAGTAAGTCAATGAATGATATAAACTTTCATAATTGGTTTATAAATGCACTGATAAACATTCTTACAAGGGATCACGCTGGGTTTTAAAGTGACTTTTAGAACCAAGCTTATTATGGGTTAAAATGTCTAAAAACATATTTTTTCTGAGAAGTACATGTATATATTCATGTACATGCAAATTTATAATACAGCCAAAATAAACAAAATACAATTTTGAAAAGTAAAACTTGGCTGAAATCGTGCATTCAACTTATACCGTCACCTTTATGGTATGAAAGACTTTATCATCCAAAACTGTTCCCCCGGAAATATGGCTTGTGGAAGATCGAGCGATATCTACCAGACCATATCGTTTTGTTAGCAGATTTTAAACAATGATCTACTAGTAATGGCATCAACAAATTAAATACATTTAGATCAACAAGACCGAAAAGGCTGTCCGTCTCGCTGAACTCTCGCGAATCAGGAGATTTCTGGCAGCTCAACGCACTGTTTGCGAAGTTGATGTTTATCGAGTTCATCTTCATTCGGAAAACGCCAAGCGACCATCTCGATGAATTATCTGATTGCTGGGATGTATTTATAGTTTATCAGTATTGGTTTTCCATGGTTTAGTGTTGTTTCTAGTTGTCAATGGCAAAATAATACTGATCACACAGAAACTTACTTACTTAGTTGGAGCATGCTTAGTGTCAATACTTATAAAAGCTGCAAGGGGGGATAACTGTTTAATTTTAAAATCTTTTTATTCAAAGAATTAATCATAAAACCCAAACAATTTCATACAACAAAAATTAATATAAGTAACAAAAAACAATGTTTGTTCTTTCAGAATGCATCACTCGCCACACTGTTATCAAGAACATCACACGTTTCTTCCGTTCAACCGAATTTGAACTGTTTGTTACACGGAATTTAAAGATGCTATATCATACTTGCAATGTTTTTTAAAGTATTTTTAATGTATACGTTGTATTTTTAGAAAAAAATAGCGACCAACCTTGAGGACATCGGACCAAAATTCATCAAATAGGAGATAATTTCCCAAAAAATACCGAAACGGCAGTCGACATAAGGGCGAATCAAGTGTGGCCATTTCACAACTTCCTGTTTCTAAATGTACGCTTGAAAACCGTCATTGTCGCGCTCTACTAGATTTTATATTCTTTTTCTCCAAATTAGGTATTCGTTGTTGTCAAAGTTGATACCCATCGAACGCAATAACGGTAGTTGAGACACGGTGTACATCCTACAAGCATAATGTTTACGTCACCGAAAGCGGGTTCGCAAAATGACATGCCCTTTCCAGGAGGGGTACTGTGCTTGAAGCGTCGAAATAAGTATGTTATTGTTGATTAAACAATCTAAATATGATATCAAAATTTCGACGAAAGATTTTTCTACAAAGTGATGTATTTCATTTCTCAATAGCTAAGTTTCATCCCGAACCGCTTGCAAGTATGATACAGCATCTTTAATGGATCAATTCGTGATTTCCTTAATTTCACCGGTACGGCCTCTCATACATGTTAGATCAAAGGCCAAGTTTAGCGTTTGCGCACTGATATGAACGTAACCAGTTGTCTCTACAGTGTATGTGCGAACGAAGTGATCAAAGGTTGGCAACGACTTTCTCTCGGCTGGAAACAAAATAATTTTGGTGTGTCATATTTTTTTCTCTAAAAATTCAAAAAGGTCTTCAAAAATTTTTACTTTCTTAGTTTAAACCTAAGAAATGTCGTTAATTCACGTAGAATATATTTAATTGAGCATTTTAATCCTTCAACACTGCCTCTCAAATCGTTCTTCGGGTCCATTTCCCGAACACGTTCCGGTTTACGGAGTGACTAGCAAAAAGCAATAGAAAAGCTTAAGGGAATATCTCTAAATACACGTTGTAATACATTGACATACATTTTCTTAGCATGGCAACAGAGTTGAAATTTCAATGGTTTATTGTCATTTTTCAAGTTTTTGGGGTTTAAGAACAATAGTGTCCATGGAAAAAGGGAACCTTTAAACATTGGCAAGACATAAATAGTTTTGTACAATTGCTTGTGAAACAAATCAAGAATTCTTCTTTCTGAATTCGTATCGTAAAACACATTTATTGGCTTTTATTCTGAAATATAATACATATATTTATATATTTAGAAATAAATGAATTGATATTCTTTACATTTACAATTCTACACTTATTCAAAATTTGTACATTACATGTACAATTTCATTTCCAAGTATACATAATAACATATTATCGATTGGACACAACTACCAATCCAACATCTTAGACATCTCTTAATATAAGGAGAAACAATTATAACTCCCATAGCCTCAAAGACAATTGCAGCAATTTATGAATGATTTAGTACTTAATGGTAAGTGTCTTCATCATATGTCTAACATTAGAATCAAACGACCTTTACGGAAGATGCTGGTCAAAAGCGAATATGACATTTTCTTGTGTGGTTATATATCTGATACTTTTTGTAGTTAATTCATCAGATCCGAATAACCACTTGAAAACCAGACATTTTTCTAAACATACCTCAGCTGCTGTTAGACTACTAACCCGAAAAAAGACGGAATCTTTACTGACTTGTAGTTTTTACTGCTTTCATCTACAACAATGCTCTGGATTTTGGTATTCAACGAAGAACCAATCGTGCAATTTTCTTGAGAAGAATGAAGATGGCATAGGCAAAACTGTTTTCATTGAAAAAGGTTCAATTTTACATATTTCATGATCGAGTTGGTCAATCAATCTTGATCAATACTTGAAAGACACACAGTGCTTCAATGGTTACAAACAGATGTGTTATGATAGAAAATGTATGTTATTGTTATTTAATAACCGCAGAGGAGCCATTCTGAATATGCAAAATATGCTTAAAACTTACTTTGAAAATGTTTGTTTTTACTAATGTTTTTTCTTTATTGCTCTCATTAATAATCAAATGGGGTCAATTCAGAAAAGATATACTTGACTTTATTTCCCTGGGTGGGCGCTGTCATCAAACTAGAAGAGTCAAGGGTTGACAGCAAGGGTTAAATATGTCAGGTCCGCAAATGGCATTTTAATCTATGCGTAAGAAAATGACGTGAACAAGAAACGAAATTGAAATATCTATATTGTGCCACTTCTCGAGCAGTGAGTCCGTATTTTGTTTTTTCAGAAACAAGGGGGTGTGGTAAACCACAAATAAAGAACATTAAGGTAGCAGAAGAACATGCAATGATCGGCCAAGAAGTTGAGTACACCTGTGAAGAAGGATATACTCTTTGTGGTTATAACAAGAAGAGAAAAGTTACTTGCATGCCAGGTGGTCTATGGAGTCAACCAGCAATTGCCTGTCATAAATGTGTATGGTCTGCCTTGGTATGTATATTTCAGTTTGATAATCTGGGCCTAGATTACGAAGCTCTCTTAGAAGTAAGATACTCCTAAATCAATGTTAAGGTATAGTACTTACTTACTATCATAGCACTAAGAGAGCTTCGAAAATCCAGGTCCTGATGTATAAATTATGAAAAAATTATAAATGGTTAAGAATATCTTTGCTTCATAGAGCTGCATTTTCATTAATTTTCTTGAAATTCCTTTTTACCATAATCATTTATATTCGCAACTCGTTCTCTTTAACTTAAATACAATACAATGGAATATAATGTCATTGAATAAATCACCCATAGTTCTTCATGAAGCAACCATGTATCTTCGTATACTGGACATTCATTTTATTTATATACATTTTTCGAGACATTAATGAATTAGTGAAATATTCCTAACTTATTTTGATCAGAATCCAAGTAATTTGTCCATTTGAAAAGCTTACAAAAGTTCAATGGTGATATTTGAGTAATTCGCCTTGTTGTTAAATTTTCAAAAAAATGATATGAACATATTTACAACATATTTAGGTTTATTTCATCTAGTAAATAACCCTATACCAATTATATGTATAAGTATTATAAAAAATATGAAAGTACAGTACAGTACAGAATCGTACAGTAATAACCTTTCATTTGTGACGTCTTACCCAGAATGACATCAAATCACAGTGACGTTAACATAGTAACTACATAACATCGAGTATCATATCGAGTAATGTCTACTCAAATTGTCAAAAATGTCAAACTCAAAATTTTGAATTGTTTATTTTATAAATGTGACAGTGCAAAATGAAAAGTATCTAAGAAACACTAAGATATAGAACACTTTTAAAATGTGTGTTCACGTATTTATTTGAAATGACGTATTCAGTGACAGACAATCTGAGAAATTTTTATTTTGGATGAAAGTGAGAACATATTGATAAATCAAATTAAATTTAAGAACTACTTGCTTTTCAAACTTATTTACTTCCCTGTGAATTGCATTTCATTATTGAACGTTCAGGTGAAAGGACAGCGCAATGATGTGAATCTCACGTGTCCGATCAAGAGAGCAGCCAAAATCTGCATACTTGGAAAAATTGAAGTGTTCAACCATGATACAATGTATGTTTATTTCATTCTTATTTCACCTAGAATAATATTCTCGGCTTGTGAGTTTCATTTCATTCTAATTACCGACTCCCAGTGAACGATTTGAAAGCAATGTTTTTTTTTGTAAATGTTTCATTATGTACACGAAAATATCTTCTATTACAGCATGAATATAATATGCCCTCAAGTCTATATATATTTATTGTATTGACAAGTTTTCTTATAAAAAAAGTAAAAATTCTACTGTCTCTCTTGTGAAATAGTGCACTTCATCTAATGACATTTCCTCTGCCGTATCGCCGAAGTATTTCATGTACTTGGAATAATGTCAGGAAAGGTTCCGGAGTTTCTTTAACAAAACCTTTGTCATTGTTTAGAATAGTATAAACGAAAAGAGAAAACGACATGATACTTGTATGTCAGGTATAAAAAATTATATATCTATTTCTACAGCGTCCGGATTAACATATCAGGAAACGGTGTTGTTGTAGCATTCTTACTCTGGCCAAAGAAAAACGGGAACGCTTGGTTTGAACTCCGATTTAAAGGAAATGCGTCAAAATGGAAAGTACAGTCACGGTTTCCAGCCTCGTTTAAGATGGAGGAAAATACCAGCACCCATTTTCAGTTTGATGTTTACCGAAAAGCAGTTGCAGTAAGTCACGTTTTTTTGTTGAGAAAGCGTTTTTATTGTTTTATATTTGTCAAGATAGATAAACCTTAACTGACCTGAACATCATAAGTTTGGGCTAAAGATGACCTTCTTTCACCTTCAATTTCAGTTGTAGTGAATAGCGTATTTTGTCAAGAATTATTTTATAAAAAAATTTGGATGAAATAAATGTTACAAACTTTTGCGCTTACTGAAACATCACAATTTATAACAAAATATGACCGTCTATCACTTAATTTATAAAAAAGGCAAATTAAAATAATCGAATTATCTTCTCACAACCAATTCGGAAGCTTTTGATGTTATGCCACCGAGACAGAATATGAATAAAGCTATAGGGTTGTCAAAAAAGTTTATTTTAAAAATGTTTGCAAGAAAATCATGCTAAAGAAGGAAGAACTTTTAACTCTAACCAAAAATTCATACTTGATAAAAAGATGAATTTGTTTAATTTCAGTTGCTGGTAAACGGAAAAGCCACCTCAAGATACGGTTCCCGGAATCGTCTCAACGTTGATAAATTGACTTTCAGTAGTGATCTTAACATTCAAAATATCCAAGTGACGTATCGATTTCGTCGCAAAGGTTGATGCAACGATCAAAGCGGTTCTTGATTCGACATTCCAATATGTGAAATATAGTATTTTCATCGAATATCAATGTTTAAGGTTTGATACAAGTTGGAAAGTGTTGTAAAAAATATGCCTTTTTATTCAGATGTTTTCAGTTGAAAAAATGGAACTTTATTCAAACGTTGAAACATTGACTTTTAAAAGGCATCATATTTCTGTACATGTAGTTCTTCACACTAGTTCTTCGTCAGTGGAGACGTGATAAAAATATTGCTTTTCTTTTCATGGGATTTGTTGTTATTCTTCTGTCTTTTGTAAAAAGATGTAATAAAGCAATACGCGTCTTCACATTATTTTGATCTGTCTATGAAGTGTATTCAAATAATTGTTCTCCAAAACATAAACTGGAGGAAACAAATTCGTTCATTAAACTGGGGAACAAAGAGAAAAATCGTATATTTGCCTCAGTGAAACAACATACATGCGTATTGGTGCAGGATATAACGAGTATTTTTATGGCCGCATTGTCCCTTGCAGTCAGTTAATCAGCTGATAATTTACTAATCTGAGAAAAAAACAAAAGTCGTTTATTTGGGTCATCCGTCATATTTTTTATTAGAGACCGGTCATTTATTACAGAGGTGTTCCGGGTTATTTTTCACTTGAGTCTGTACATAAAAATACGGAAGCTAAATAGGGCCACTATACATTGTTTTTTGATGATTGGTATCTTGAAATTTCAACTTAGTATCTTGAAATTTCAACTTACAATCCTGAAATTTCAACTTAGTATCTTGAAATTTCAACATACCATCTTGAAATTTCAACTTAGTATCTTGAAATTTCAACATACCATCTTGAAATTTCAACTTACTATCTTGAAATTTCAACATACTATCTTGAAATTTCAACCTACTATCTTGAAATTTCAACATACTATCTTGAAATTTCAACTTACTATCTTGAAATTTCAACATACTATCTTGAAATTTCAACTTTGACATAATATTTAAAGACAGCAGTAACAACCCCTATAGACGCAGTGTATCGACGCAGAACACAATGGGTGATGTGTGCGAGAGAGACGAGCTTGTTAGATTGTATTATAAGCTTGGATTTAGTAACAGCGAGATATTATACGCGCTTGCAGAAAATCTTCATATTGTCATAAGTAGACGAACTCTGAAACGTTTGACAGCAACATGCGGACTTTTTCGCCGTGGAAAGCATTCAGATATACTAGAAGTGTCGCTCTTCATCATGCAACAGTCAGACCATTCCTCAAATCTGCATGGCTACAAGTGGATGCACAGAAAGTGCTTAGATGAGGGTTTCAAGGTTCCCAGGGAAACAGTGAGAATTCTGCGTTTACTTCTGGATTCCGAGGGCGTGGAAGCTCGAAGAAGGAGACGTCTTCATCGCAGGCTATATCAGTCACCCGGACCCAATGCGGTGTGGCATATAGATGGGTATGATAAATTGAAACCTTTCGGTATTTGTATCCATGGTTGTATTGATGGGTTTTCAAGATACATCAAATTGATGGAGGCCTGGTCTTCAAATAACGACCCAAAATTAATTGGCGGATATTTTGTTGAAGCTCTACGAGATGCAGGTGGTATCCCTGAGAGGGTTCGATCAGATGGTGGCACAGAAAATGGACACGTGCAGCAGATACATTGTCTTCACCGACAGGACAACGAAGATAGATATGCAGGCAATCAAAGTTTCTTGTATGGCAGGAGTACAACAAATCAACGTATTGAAAGTTGGTGGGAAATTTTGCGCAGACAGTGTGTTCAGCATTGGATGGACCTTTTCAAACAATTGCAGCATGACGGATTTTATTCAGGTGATTTCCTTTGACAAGAACTTAGTGAGGTTTTGCTTCATGGATGCTATCCAGGTAGGCTTTTAAAGTATTATTTATATTATTAGGTAGAATATTGCGTTTACATCAGTCATAGAATAATTATATTTATCTTTTTCTTCACCTTTGACATGCCCACTGCAATTTTACATGAAGCTAAGATGTCGCAGGGCTTTTGAAACAGTGTTGGTTTTGATCTGAAGTCTGTTGATCAAATCAATATATTGTTATAGTTTGAACTAAATGAGGACATGTATTGCAATCTTTCCATGGTATTAGGTTATAACGCAAAGTCACATCAATTAAGAGTATTCTTCATATTTTTCAGAAAGAAATCAAGGATGTTGTTAGCGTTTGGAACAACCATCGCATTCGGGCGTCTAAACAGAGTGACAGCCCTACAGGCAAACCGTCAGTGCTCTACCATCTACCTGTACTGTGTGGAGGAGAGGATAGACTGAAACCCTATGACGACCACGCTCTGGACGTGTGCGAGGCTGAGTGCAGGAAGAGGGATGGTGTACCTTGTGATGAAATCGTGTTTCAGATCTGTACCCTTATCATGGAGGATTTGCAGTGGAACTTTCCTGAGGAACCCTGTCATCTCGTTGACTTGTACTTGGCTCTACAGCAGGAAATCAAGAAAGAACTGTAAAAGTATCCACAGCATTGAAAACGCATTCAGATGTTCCATAAATTTTGCATATAGTTGGACTGATGAACATCAGTAAGCATGATCACAACCCTGAGATGCAGTTTAATAACTTTGCTGGTGTTGCTGACATCTAGACATGTGATGTTTCATTGCTTTGAAATATGTTTTTGGGTAGGCTACATTTAGGGACTACAATGTCCGATTGAAATAAATTGCACTCAACCATTTGTGAGTTACTGTTGAATGCCACTTGGGCAATATTACAGCCATTAACGATGACTTCATCAGTAGATTTATGATTAAGATTGTGTTATGCTGCAAACATTAATGTGGTATATACAATCGTACTCACATATCTACAATCTCTCCCACCAACTGTTGATACAACTTCATAAATATTATACAACATTAAAGTAAAACTAGTGATACAATATGTTAACGTGTCTGTGCAGTGAAAGGAAAGCTCAGTTTTCAACTGGTGAAAGAACGAATTAAAGGGCATGTAGAAGTGAAATACATCAGGAAACCATGATATCTGGTTACCTTTTGGGATGTGTATTATTCTGTCTCCAGAAAGATGCGTATCTGTGTAACATACGAGATTGAAATTTACGCTTGAATTATAATAACATTTACGAGTGACAGATATGCATAACTTTACTTTACATTACTTAAATAATTAGAATGCGATTCTGAAATAACTTACCAAATATGAATTCGATTATACCTACAGGTCCTGCCTTGTATATATTGTATGTGGGACATTTATTTAATATTGTTTTATAAATATTGACAAAGCCCACATTTCCATCCAGTCGGTGATTGCTCAAGACGCTTTTCAATTTCAAAACGGCATTCTTTCACCGTCAAATCATTTTTCAACTCTCCCTGGGGAGTATGCAACCGACAACGGCATATGTAGCACTCAGGTTAGGGACCATTTATCTAACAACGACATATGTATAGCACTCGGGTTAGGGACCATTAATCTAACAACAACATATGTAGCACTCGGGTTAGGGACCGTTTATCTAACTCTAATACCCGGTAGCCTCACACTCGGTACTTTCAGTTTGGACATAAATATGTTTCTTTTCAATATTTCTTTATACATGTACATGCTTTACTGTCGTGAATATATTATCAGTACAATACACATTTAAGTCTTATTGGCATTGACAAATCTGATAACTAAGTGGAAGGTTGTCGTGTAGATTGACCGCTAATATTATCGATTGGTAGATCGCGCAGATAGTGTTTGCATGTAAACTTTCTTGGATTGTCTGAAACTGTAGTGCGAAGTTATGCACTGATTTGGTAAATGCCACCTCATGCAGGTGTAAAATTGTTTTTAACTGAAAAATCTTATGATTAACGTTCACATTCAAAATAACACAATGGTCGGTTCACTCTGAGATGTTTAGACAAAATTTCTTTTCGGAGTAATAGGGATAATTATTTCGGCTAACTCCATGGTCACGTTGTTAAAAATTTGCTACAGCTGTGTTCATTGGTCATATATTTTTTTCCAAAATATGGAGAAGCATGATTGGTTTAAAGTTTATTTTGAATGTTCAAACTAATATAGGGTGAAATCCAACTGTATCACTGTGTAACTTATAAGGAAGTTAAAATTCACATGTAAATATAACGTTGGAAAACAAAAACGTATCCTTTTGTACTTTCTACTGTTTTGAAAATCTAATTAATATAATTTGGGCTGTGTAGTTCATCAAAACAATTATACTAATGACATTATTATCGGCCCATCTCTAAAGTTTGTAGCAGTTGACATGTACCTATATTTATCATATAATGGGCAGTGTTATCGGTGCAATAAACCCATCTTGTAATCATGTTATCAGATCCCTGATAACAATGCAAATGAGGTCAAAACCCGAACTATTTTCTCAAAACTCAATGCATGTCATGCGAGTCCTAAACCGGTCTCTAAACATTGATAACGTCGTCGGGAGTTTTCAGGTTTTGTGGGTTTTTTATCGAATAAAATATCGTAAACAAAATCTGTCAAAACTTATCACGCATTCGTATTTTAGAAATAGCTTGCTTATCGAAGCATTTCAAGTTGTTTTCATTGTGCGTTTAAAAATAAAACGATATGCAGCTAACAATATCGGCTATCGAAAAAATAGGTGCTTCAATTTTCGTGCATAACATAGGCCTAGATCGCTTTGGTCATGTCGATTACCAACTTATCAGCATAAACAAATCATATTTTAGTGATAGTACAGATAATCTAGTAGCAGAGTAACAAACGCAACAACCTCACCTTCGCAAATAGTCGACGTTTAGTCTAAGGATACCGTAACTGAACTGGCGTAACAACAATGACAATGCAGCTGTTCTAAATGCAGTTAGAGTTACTTCCCCTGTTGTAGCGACGTTGACAACTGGTTCTTACACATTTTGTGTTATTAAAAAATACAATGTTTACTCGTGCATTAGAAATCAGACTGAAATTGTTCATAGATTGAAGGAGACGTTTCTATCACTGTGAAAAAAATAATTTCATGAAGGAATATTTCTAGACTGTTCACAACTGTACATCGCCGACAATATGACCTTCACCTTGGTTTATTGTGAAAGCAATATTACTCCGCGAAATCTAGGTCAAACATATTTTTAGAAGGTATCATATTTTCGTTTAAATCCTTTTATTTCAAAATGACATTATATGATAAAGAAATTATTAACCTCGTGTGTTTCCGTATCATTAATATCATATAATAGGAATAAAAATATATGTATTATGCTCGCCAAAGGCTCGCATAATACAAATTTTTTTCCTTTTATATGATATTAATGATACGGAAACACACTCGGTTAATAATCTCTATATAATCATTCACTTGCGCTACACCGCTCTATGTCAGATGTGAAGGTTACATAACACTGCTGTCCTGTGCTGTGAGGGGAGGAGACAGTTGGTACTAAACTGAATAGGCAAAATATCTGTCACATCCGTATTGCTGTTAATAGGGCCTATAGGTACAATGCATCTCACCAAATTTCAGCTTTGAGGGTGCAACAATTCTTGAGAAGTACACAAGTCGAAAATGTCAAAAGTTTACGGACAACGGACGCCGGACAACGAGCCATGCCATAAGCCCACCTGGCCTGTCAGGCCTGATGAGCTAAAAGCAAAACCATTTAATAAGCGGCTTAAGCTTCATCAAATTATTCAATTTAGAAATATATAAGCATTTATAACCTTCTTTATTAGGCATATATAAACATTATCCATTAAGATCTGTCTCTTTGTACCAGTGAAATTATTTCAGAAGTATGAAAACCTTCCCAGAGTTTGAATTGTCAATTTATCAAAACATAATAAAACCAATGAAGTCGCAACAGGTTAAGTAAAGTATGTTTACGTGAACAAATTGGATAGCTAACATGTTTTTTAAACTCCCGACATTCTGGTTATATAGAAAAAAGTAATCTTTTTTTCATGGTCCCGTGAAATTTACTTAATGAGTTGCGACTTTCCGCTTTTCTTAAAGTACCATGCAAATAAGTACCCAAGGCAACAAAACCATTGTTCTTTATTTGTTAAAACCATCATCTGCAGTATCATTTGTCCATGACATTAAGCATACAGTAGAATACCCGTAGGCAACAAAACCGTTGTATTTTTTTAAAACTAACAATTGCAATATCATGTGTCCATGAGATTAAGAATACAGAAGAATACACGTAAGCAACCAAAACCATCATGTTTATGGTTAAAACTAACAATTGCAATATCATTTGTCCATGACATTAAGAATACAGAGGAATTTAATACACGTAAGCAACCAAAACAGTATGTTTATGGTTAAAACTAAAACATCTGCGCTGCAGGACCATTAATTTTGTTCATGATATTCAACTTACATTAGAATACCCAGACAAAAAACCATTGTATTTTTAAAAACTATCATTTGCAGTATCATTTGTTCAGGACATTAAGCATACAGAACAATATTTTAACGTAAATTAATAAAGATATTGTTTTATGTGTAAAAACAAACATAGACTCTGCAAAAACATTTTTCAATGACCCAACCATATACAGAACAGCAACATAGGGTAATACAAACTTCTGCAATGTCACCAGTCAACAATAACATTTGGTAACGAAGAAATCCAAAATATCCAATTAAAGTTTTAAATTGTAACTAAATACATCTGCAATATGATGTAAAAACCAAAAAAAAACATCTGAAAAACAAACAAACTGATTATGCCATGGTCGCTTTACCAATTTCACATCTGATAAGAATTAACAGTGACAAATATATAATGCAGTTCTGAATCTTGCATAGACACGTGTGCGTGCTCGTAAAGTCTACAAGTGAAATAGATTGACACCTTTCTGTGAGACCAAAGTCACACAAAGTCCATAACCCACACGTCACTTCGCAGCAGAGATGAAAACTCGGATCTGAACTCCAAGAAGCTGTCATAACGTTCTGGCACTTCTAGAACACGACCACAGGTGTGGGCGACAGGACGTCTTGAGAGACCTGAGATGCCTGTGAAGCGAATTGTTATCGTGAGATACTGGCCGGCTCCGTCCATTAGGAGGATGTCTGAACCTGTGCAAAACCTGAGGAATGAGGCCAAGAGATCCGAATCCATCTCCCTGACGAATCGCTTCAAGAAGTCTGAAGTAGACAACTGCAGGCGGGTCATGTTATCAGGAAAGCATAAGATCTTGACAACTCTTCTGTTGTTTGGGATTAAACTACCATAGAGACTGTCCAGAGAGTGCCTGCCGAGATCAAAATTGAGAGACGTTAGTTGGTGAAACCAACATTCCTTGATGAACATTGGTTGCTGAATGATTTCTTTGTGTGCTATCTCTGTGATGACTTGCTTTAGGTTTTCAGTTTTGGGCACAACGCGGCAATCATGATTGCCAAGAACTTCAAGCAAATCATCTTTGTCAAAGTCACCTTCAAGGGCTGATGAAAGAACTTCCTTCTCTGATTGTGGAATGTGCATCAAAAACTCCTCCATGAGACTCTCTGTGGATGACCCAAAAGTATCCATTCCGAAAATGCTGCAGGAAAGAAAGCTTTCGAGAGCTGAATGGGAAAGTAATGTTGCTTTTTCCACCCAAGGTACAAAACCTTTGCTATTGACTTCCAGTCTTCTTCTTGGTAGTCGTGTCTGATGAACGGAATCTTGAAGTGGCTGCCGACTGTACACTGCTCATAAAAAGAGCTCCAAAACTCGACTAAGGCGTCTCGGAGGACACCCCCGCTATCCTCAGCTGGCTCTTCTTCTCCGTTGGGAAGAATCATCTGAAAGGTGAAGAGGTCCTTCTGGAGATTATGTTTCTGACTTTTGAATTCACCTTTTAATTCTGCAAATACATGTCCTCTGTGCAATCGAATATTGTGATTAATGCCTATGTGCATGTCAAATTCATCAAGAATGCTTTCGATGTCAGGTGGTTCCTCTCCTGCAGCGGGCACTGCTGTGCTGTTGTAACTTGTTAAACCCCACAGGTCAGGGAGAGAACTGTCAGGCGAGAGAAGGTCAAAAGAATCATCTGGGTCTTCTGCGTCAATAGGATTGTTGTGCTTAGAAGTAGTCGGACTGTTCACTTCCGGTTCTCCTGAAGCTTCAGGTTTTTCACCACCCATTGCCTTGTTTTCATCCACTGGGCGACGCTTGATTGACAAGTAGAAGCGGAGGTTTGGGAGTTTCGAGATGGCATAAATCTCCTGGATTGTGAGATCAGGTTCGAGAGTCACATACTGATAGTCCACAACATCACAGTCATAATCCGCGCAGGATCCAAATTTCGCAGATCTTCCGTTTGGAAAAAATATGTTCTTTCCTTCATCCAGGATGTCAGTTTTTGTGGCACTCTTTAACATTGAAGTGTTTCTAGTACCCCCACCTAATTTGGTCCGCACTTGAAGATAGGTTTTCTTCTTTTCATCATATTGCATGAGACCAATTCCAATCATTCTTGTGTTTTTTACAGCATTCCGAACCTGTGGACTGCTTTTAGTCACCTTACTTGTTGTCGGTTCAGCTTCATCATCTCGTCTCTTCAACTTGTTTCTCAGACGAGAAAATAAGCTTTCTCTGCGTGTAGACTGCGTGTAGATCGAAGCGCTAATCTATCCCCATAATGTGGGATGTAGGCAGCCAGCTGATCATCAGCTGATATTTAAGCATGCAGCGTCAATCTGAAACATAAAACATATTCTTTTAAGGGAGAGTTTTATTTTGGTAAATCAAATGAAAGAAACCTGGAGGAGACAAGTATTTATTTTGATAAATATCTAGATTTGTCAAATCTACCACTAATAAAACATCGTCTTCAATTATGTGTTTGTGATTAGTGCATAAACAGTTTATGTATTGCTTTTGAAATGCTTGCACAGGAACATTACGTTTCCACAAAAAAATACTTCTCTGAGTCAACTGTGCTGTTTACACAGGCTACCATATATAGTCTGAAACAGTTTGTTCTATTTATCCATACATGGACGTACAGATACATTCATATAGACATAAGACTAACTGAGAGAACATGTTACTTGAATTCTTTCATTGTCAAACTTACCTTTTCGGTGTTAATTCTCTCAATTATAGAGTCCGGTATGCCTCTGTCTCGGAGAAAGTCCTCCATTTTCTCCAGTAACCTGTGGACGTCTAAGCTGGCTGCTGACACAGCGAAAATGACATAAACCGCGTCCAAGTGCAACGAAGTCAAAAAGTTGAAATTTCAAAATACTAAGTTGAAATTTCGAGATACTAAGTTGAAATTTCAAGATAGTATGTTGAAATTTCAAGATACTAAGTTGAAATTTCAAGATACTAAGTTGAAATTTCAAGATAGTATGTTGAAATTTCAAGATACTAAGTTGAAATTTCAGGATAGTATGTTGAAATTTCAAGATACTAAGTTGAAATTTCAAGATAGTATGTTGAAATTTCAAGATAGTATGTTGAAATTTCAAGATACTAAGTTGAAATTTCAAGATACCAATCATCAAAAAAACAATGTATAGTGGCCCTATTTGGCTTCCGTATAAAAATATGACCCTTCCCAACTGTATGTAATTTTTTGGGCCACTCTCCCCATGTAAGTGTATTTCTTTCATGACCCTCCCTCAACTTATATCAACAAAAATCATGAAATTTAACTTCTGAAACAAAATCGATTCTACATTTAATATTTTTTGACACTTTAAATAATAATTAATAGAATGATGTACCATTCAAATATACCCTTTTAAATGATTATGTATGGTAAATGCAGAGTTTGGGAGACATGCCTGGGACAAAATGACCTCCTCATGGGCTCGCAGTTAAAATAATGGACAGTTGGCTTTGGTAAACAGAAAATGATAATTTTCATTGATAGATTTCTAAAGGATAATGGTAGACTTGAATATCCCTTATTGATATTCTAGAATGTATAGTTTTTAAGATAAGTCTTGTGGAATTGATTACTCTCAGTCAGTGGTAAATAAGACAATCCTAATATCTAAGACGAAAACAGACTACAAGACTGAAATTTAAAAAGGGAATATCTACACATCAAAGGGTTTGATTTTGGAAAAAAAATAGCTTTAAACTATCAATTCCAGACTTTAAAGTGGATGGCCCTCCGACTATTTTCTTGCCAATTGGTTACATGACATATACATTAGAAAGTTCAAAGTTAAACTTGTAGTATATTGAAACATTTATTCCGTGAATATGTAGAATTCTTTCTTGTTCCGAGGAGACACCCTAACAGCTAGATACAGTTAGCCATTATTTAGTGAATTAAAATACTCTTCTTAATTGGTACTCAATTCGGGAGAAAATATATTTAGAGACACTGCAGTTAAAGGATCTTTGAAGAGAGGAATGTTTTATTTGGGTCTTCCTTGCATCACTTTATTACTCAAAGGTTCCTGCATCCGAAATATCAGATAATGATAATTTGAATGAAGTTGCTTTTTTCACTTTTGAAATTTTAATCATTAGCTGAGACGAAAATTATACTTTTGGATAAAGTGTGTACCAGAGATAACCAGAGTCTATATTATAGCATACATGTGTGTGAAATAAAAAGTACAAATTATGAAATCAGTACTGTACAATTATCTTACTACTAATTTGATAAGGAAATGCAACAGTATTTGTATTTGCTTATAGAGTGAATGTGTTTGGGTTTAACATGTTGCCAGCAGTATTTAACAGTGGATGTTGCCACAAAAAAGAGAAAGGGGTTTGACGGGAAGAGTAAAAGACGGAGAGAATGCATAATCAGAGATCGACCAAAACTAAGTCTCGCTTCTACCTGTCGATCTTTCCAACTTGGGTGACCCTACCCATTCTATCCCCACAGAGGCAGATCAAGTCATGAAATGTTGATACAGCCTCTGTTGTTACGTCGAGTTTGTGGGATAGAATGGGAGATGCCTGATTGGAGGCAAACAAAGTTAGTTGTGCAATCAGCGACGCTGTTCCAAAATCATCATTTTGGCTACTGAATCATGACAAAAGCATTTTGATATGAACCACCCTTTCCATACGAGAAGCGTTGTCATATAATTAGCAGCCCCCAGTCTAAGGACGGGGCTGTTATTAGTTTTTGTTAAGTTTCCGCCGCCGCCGCCGTGATGGTATTACTGACCATAACTTTTTTCCACTAATCTTTCCAGAACTCTTATTCATCACTTACTACTAATACCTCGGGAGAACGATTTTGACACGTTCACTTTTTAAGGTCAAAGGTTAATGTTATGACTCTAAGAATTCCTTGTAAACACGATAACTTGAAAACGATTGGTTTTGCTATGAAGGTCTAACTTGGTATATATCATCCTTGGAAAAGTACAACATTTTGAAAAGGTTTCAGCTACAATCCGTCAAAGGTCAAGGTCACAGCAAGGTCGTGACTTTAGCATGGTTTGGCGAAAATGCTTTATTCTAACTATGAACACCTTTAATCAATACATGATTGTTAAACTTAATAAAAAGTGTTCATTGATTGTGTGACCTTGAAGGTCAAAGGTCAAAATCATGAGATATGAGTTATTGCAATGTGCACCTAATTTAGGTATAACTTTATCCCATTTAGCTTTTCACATCTCATGAACATGTCTAAATGTTAACACTTCCAGGGAATCATTATGGCATGTTAACTTTCAAGGTCAAGGTTAGAACAGAGGCTGTATCAACATTTCACGACTTGATCTGCCTTTGTGGGTAGAGAATGAACCCTACCAGGAGCATTTAAGCTGCAGATGGCAGTGCTCTCATGGTCTCTGAAGCACCAAAACCACCACACTGCCATAAGGTATTAGGGTCAAGAGGTCGATTTGCTTTTAATGAAGAGAAATTTATTTTTCCAGGCCTCAAGTGTTCGGGTTTCGAAGGCAACTGATCAAAGATTTTTCATCTATGTAGTTTCCGGAAACATATGCTATCAAGGCTGTAACAGAATGCTACTGAAACGAAAAATGCCATGGCAATTCTCCATTGACCTTTTGTCATGCCATTTAGACATGTAATAAGCATTTTGATGACAATGAAAAAATATAGTAGTTGGATGAATACTTTAAAAAGAACTTTATGCTTAAGGTGTTATGAAAATGTATGTTGGTCATTTGTCAAAAGCGTCAATTAGCACGGTCAACTGTACCGGACCAAACTAGTACTGAGCAGCAGTCGTGTCTCTAGTCGCCGTTTGATGTTGTATGGAGTTCGTCATTCTGAACACGCCGAGCGACCAAATATAGCACCTAGGTGAATAATTCGATTGCTAAGATGTATTCATAGATAATAATTATTTATTTTTCAAATGGTTTAGAGTGGATCGTCTATAATGCTCACATTATAAAATCACAATGATAATTACAATTAGTTTTCAAAGGTGCATTGACCGGAAGTGGCTTCCATCAATGGTCATTTTCACATGTGATCAACTACTCTTAAACCAGGATTTCTGAGTCATTGCAGCAGTTAGATGAAAGTTTCTCTGTTGTAGTCGAAGGTTTTGGCAATGGTTTTGGAAGGTTTGGTGTTGAAAACCCTGTATGATCTTTCTTACAGCTGTTTCTCTTAATTGGAGTCAAACCTGATAACAATTGTTTTTAACTACTGTGCTGCTAAGGTATCCCCGTTAACGTTAACTTTAACTGACAGAAAATATTAAGATTTACTTGTACAGCATTACTCACTGTGGTTTTCGCTTTTACACATTTAAAAAAATAAGTAAATGTTAAGAGCGTATACTTTTTTAAGCACTAGTTTATAAACTAGAGTGTCCACATGAATTTCGTTTCTACTTAACATACGCCCTTAAGTTTCATTGTACCCTTTTCGTGCTTATAAAGCTTATCTAAGAATTGAATATAAGTTGGTGTGTATTCAATAAAATACAAATTATCTCTAATTAAGCTGCGTTCAAACCCTCGGCACGTCTGGGATATTTTTAACTTGTATCACCTCGATCAAATCTAATATGGTAAGAAGACATAAAATTATCTATGTATGCACATTTGGTATTCTCGAGTGTCAATGAAGAGAATACAAATGATAGTTAATGCAGCCATCTGCAATTTGGCAATCTCAAAGCTTCTGAGAGCAGAACTTTCAGGTAGCAATATAGAATATATAAGCTGATCCAGACGATGAAAACATTCATTATCGATAATCACTTTGGAACATAGCTTAGGGATTTTTTATATCGATATTTTGATAAAATTTGATTAAAATATAAACGTTTCTCAAACAACCAATAAGTTGTTAATGCATTTCTAGACGCTTGAGCAGAAAAGTCACATTTCTCACTAAACACGCCACTTAATATGACAAATTTATCCCAGACTTTATCATCACATCCTTGTGATATGGTATGTCATTCCCTGTTGCAATGTTTTGCTGTTGTCAGTTTCATACAATGTTTAAAATTTTGTAGGAAGAAATCCATAGACGAAGACAAACCTCTTCTCAAAGACGTCGTACAAAAGTTTGGTAAGTAAATCTCATGATATTCTTGAGTAACTTTATTTTGTTATATCTTGTAACATGAAATGCATTGAAGCACTCAATAACGTGGTCTCACGAAAGAAGACAAATCTTAACTAGCAGAATCATCCTGTCTCAGGGTACGAACTTTACGAACTCCAATAATCTGTACCCTGGGTTTAGAAGCTTAGTTAACCTTAGTGTTAAGTCGTTTTGTGCAACGACCCCAGTCAATTTCTGTTATGTGGTATCGACAACACGGGATTTACTCTGTACATTTGAAGAATGTTCTTCAAAAAACTCTATATTCAAGGTTTGTATCATCCTGTCTCAGGGTACGAACGTTACGCTATGTAGGATGTAGCAGAATATGATTTTTAAAATCGACACAATGATTTCAAGAATGTATTTACTTCTATTAAGCCTAAACAATCTATTTCTTCAAATAAAATGATTTAAAACAAACACGAGACGCCATTTTCTACGAATAATCGGCTGTGATTTTTAACCCTCTGAAGTAATTGTTATTTTAATATTTTTCCAAGAATTAAAAACCCTTTATATATATTTCAACTAAATCAAACTTTGAATCCCTTCATGTGTAAGGATTAACCGATTTGGATAATAATTTTTGTTATATCAATAGTTTTCCTTTTTTTCTATATTTTCATAAATATTATTTGAAATCTGAGTCACTGATTGTCCTCCCTAAAGCGTAATTTTAAAGAAAAGCATGTAGTTAACACCGAGTTTCTTTAGGACCTCTTTCAGTATCTTTGTGATATTTAGACCATGGCGATCTTTTGTTTTGTTAAATTAAGAAATGCATTTCATAATGTATTTGTCCACACAGTTTAACCTGTGTAAAACCCGTAAGTTAAACTTGTATAACTAGCGAAGCTTGCGCAGTCAGTAATACAAACGTTTAACTTTCGACTTCATAGAAAAGATTATGAAAAATATCATGCTTGTTTTTCTTTTGAATAATTTTAGTCAATTATTAAACTCAAGAATGAATATTAAGTTTTATCTAAACACTTTCAAAAGATTTTGTGAAAGCAGTGTGTTATGGCGGTTTCATCACATTGCAATGGTACATTGTTAAAACAGTTTTTGACCTTGATTCGTCCAGGATCAGCAGGCCCCGATTCGTACATATATAACCTTCATAATGTGACGGTTATTTTGTATAACCTCCAATTTAGGGTTCATTTAAATGTATATCGGTCACATGATGTTGTTCAATCCAATCAGAAGGGTGCATTTCACATGAATATCAAAGTCTGAATGTATTCGTTTAAATGTTTAGGTAGACCATTAGCGTTAATCGTGTAAAAACCGTTTAACTGATTTTCAACAAGGCCCAAATAGTGATTTTCGCCTAGACTATGGGCACATGTATTATTCATTAATTATTAAGAATAATCAACATTATAAAGATATCTTGTGGCAATGAATACGAACTTTTTGAGGGGGTCCGTGTTACACAAGAAGTCTGTACAAACACGTGTAAGATGCACGTGCAGATTTAGTTCTGACATGCATATAGCGTGTTTCTATCATTTGGGCGAGGGATTCGAAAGTTTCAGATGTTTATTCACAATTCTATCCGACGCATATGGAGACTTTTTTCTTGAATGCGTGGTGAGTATGATTAGGAATTACAACTCTACACCGAATAAAAAGTTAGGCATCCATTTCATGCTGAGAAGAATGTGATAATATTTACAAAATATGATTTTATTTCTTAGTAAAATAATAAATCTCTAACAGCTTGACAAAGTAAAAAGTTTTCTTCGCAAATAACCTTTCTGATAAAAAGTAGTTCCGCCCTTATTTTAACTGTTAATATAATACATCCGTAATACCAAAGTCTCAATTTTGCAAGGCAAATTTTAAAGCTCTAAAGCTCATACATTATTTGATGAAGTAGTTTGAAGCTTGGAGAAAATATGAATTATGATTCAGCGATTGGAACGTTGGTTTTTTGCGCCATGGACCAGATATATAAATCTATTAGATAAAGTCCATTCATACTCTAACACTCATTAGAATAAGACTGATGTAAGTGAATCCGACCATTGAGACAGTACATGAAAACCGGTTGTCCGATGTTGTCAATCGTCCAATCAAAATAAATTTAGATCAGCAGGTTTTATATTAGGTCATACTTTTGATCTAATATTGACCGGGGCGGGCCGTCTCTGACATCAGACGCTCGGCCAATCAGAAAAGATGTCCTACCTCGCTGGAAGTTTAACAACTATAATCCGATTGTTTGGATGTATTAATAGATTATGCTTTTTAGATGGTTTAGCTTACTTGCTAGTTGTCAATAATAAATAATGACTGCAAATCGCAAATTTTCTAACGTTTCGAATAATAAAAATTTAGAGCATGATGAATGTCAATATTTACTAAGAACTGTATACAAGGGGAGGTTTAGAGCATGATGAATGTCAATATTTACTAAGAACTGTACACAAGGGGAGGTAACACTTTTATTTGAAATTCGTTTGAACTTGTTTACGTCATTTCCATCCAAATGATTAAATAAAAGTACTTATTGCCAATCATAAAACAAAACTATTTCATACAACCAAAATATAATCATCCTAATGATATGTTCCTTATCACTAACATGAATGAGCTTTATTTTTCCTCACAGAGGCAGATCAAGTCATGATATGTTGTTGCAGCCTCTGTTCTATTGCGCCGAAATCCATGGGTTCCGGCAGTTTCTTCTGGCGGGAAAAAATTGCACCACAATCCATTTGAATTTTTTTTATCAAATGACAGCGCTTCTCGCATGGAAAGGGTGGTTTATTTCACTATGCTTTTGCCATGATTCAGTAGCCAAAATGATGATTTAAGAACAGCGTCGCTGATTGCACAACTAACTTTATTTGCCTCCAATCAAGCATCTCCCATTCTATCCCACAAAGTCGGCGAATAAGAACAGAGGCTGTATCAACATTTTATGACTTGATCTGTTTCTTTTGGGAGAGAAAACTGTAATTGAGAGCAGGCCATAATCTATCATACGTCATACGTAGAGTGTACCATTTTGGAACTGTTTGTGGCGCCAAATTAGACTGATCAATTCGCAAATTCTTTATTGTACACGAAAGGTTATCGGGACGACCTCTCACACTGGTCAATATTAGATCAACA
Source organism: Steromphala cineraria (assembly GCA_916613615.1). NCBI lineage: Eukaryota > Metazoa > Mollusca > Gastropoda > Trochida > Trochidae > Steromphala > Steromphala cineraria. The sequence goes on along the minus strand of OU744724.1, from coordinate 41,301,151 downwards.
GTATGACCTGATATAACTTGTTGATCTAAATTTATTAAGATTGTCATTTGGATCACGTCAGGAACACTTTAACGTGACCTGTCCGAAATGATATTGCAAGCCTTAACTGAAAACAACGGACAGGGGTAGTACGGTTCTAAATATTAGGGGATGAAATTAACACAAATCTGAAATTGTTGCAAACGACGGGCGCATGAATATTTGCCCCGTAAAACAAAGCCATACCTGGTAATACAGTATTGCAGTACTCAACCATTCGTTTAATGTTTTGAATAAGTGCAGTTGATATATTTTTATCTACTCGTTACAGTGTATACAAGGGATATCGGAAGCGCATCAGAAAATCAAACTTTGAAAGAAGGTTGGTTTTTGTATATATTTCAATTTAAAGGTGCAGTAGGACGTTTTTTGAAAATTTTATATTTGCAAGTTTCACTGACAACTGTGCCTTAATGCTAAATGTATCAAGTTGATAATGTCAAGAATCTCATTACAAAAACCAATCATCCATAGACAGAGAACAAATTATAAGGATTTACATAAAGTCCATTCGGGGCCATTTTTGTGTGAACATCTTTAATTTATTTTGCATAAAAAAGGAATCGCATGGCTGAATTTTACATTGTATATTTGATTTTTTACTGCTCCATTTAGTAATACATTGTCTTTCAGATGGAACCGTTATTTTCCTTTTTCCCGATAAAACCTTATATTTCCCCGAAAATGTGCTACTTCTCCTTTAGTTGAACTAAAATATTGTTTTAATGATTTAAAATGATTTTCCTTCTACAATAGTATGTTTTCATTTTCTTTTCGTGTGATAACTAGCTTACTTTAATTTCTAAATTCTTATTTGATTTTGAACTGTTTTAATTGTTTTTAATAAAGTGACATTTTTCTTTATCGATCATTGTTTCCTTGTAAATATTCTTTTTACATTAAATGCTATTTTCGAAATCAAATTTTCAACAATAGGTAATTTTCTTCACATAAAAATTCTATTTTTGCAATAACCGATTTATTAACAACAGGTCATAGGGGCTGTCACGTTGTCAATTATTCAAGCATTCAAACAACAAAAATGTACGGAGTTATTGGAGAAAAGATGCCATACAAATGCGTTTACGGTTATACATTCTGTCCAACGAATGAAAGGGAGGTTGATAAGGAAATGGTATGTCTACCAAATGGACAATGGAGTCAACCATCCGTGAAATGTATCAGAAAAATTTGGAGCCATCCGGTAGGACTTTATAATCTTTTTTCTTAAAAACTCTATGTTACAAATGTTTAAAATTAAGGACTTATCAATTTCAAAAGTATGATACTTTTAGGTATGAAAATACAAAACCATCTATTGCAAGGCTTCAATGTTATATACACTCGTGTCTAAAAGAAACGGTACCAAGATTTCAACGTCGTCGAAAACAAATTTCGGTTTTGAGTGTATTTGACAGACATGTGTATTGTGAAAAAGTATGCACAATTTCATTCTTAAGGAAAGTATACTTTTGATTATGAGTCTCTTCAAACGCACAATTGTCTTTTTTGTTGTTGCACAGAATGTTCGCCATTTCAGTTTAAAATTGATTAATTATGGCATTTAGGTAAGAAAACAATATTGTCGATATAATGCACCTCAATTGACATAAATTCGTTGACGCGTTATTGTTCTAGCAAGTTTTAAAACAAGCAAAAGTGTTCAATTTCTGTCTGTTATCTCGCCTAGTTAAAATTCCAAATCGATAATTTTTTAAAAGCGTGTTTCCCGCTAACATGAAGATAATGTTTCAAAATTTCACACATAAGTATATAAGTTGACTTCTGGAGAATTGATGCAAATATATTTTAGTCGTATCAATCACTAGTGGATTGGATCTTGCAATTTGTATAGTCGCGTATCTTTTTGACACTTGTATAGTTTAGATAATTATAATTTGCAATATATAATTACTTACTGAATTAATTCACATATGGAAACGTGAGTTCTTGATGTTTCATAATTTCATCTTTTAGCAGGCAAGAGCAGCGAAATGCACATGATGATAGTATAAATTAGTTTCACAAATTAAAATAATAAGTATCATTGAATTATTATAAATGATATTGAATTAATTCACTTATGGAAACGTGAGTTTTTGATGTTATATGATTTCATCTTTTAGCAGGCAAAAGCAGTGTAATGCACATGATGATAGTGTAAATTAGTTTCACAAATTAAAAAAAATTAACATAGTTAATCATCCTATCTCATTGCGTTCCATAAGCAACCTATTTTCATTATAGGCGAAAAAAGGAGAATCTATAATAATACCGCTAAACTGTGAATCCCTTGATACTTGGAGCGTTGACCTAGCTACCATACTGGATGCCAATCGAGAGTGAGTATTCATCAGGTTTTTTATGTTTGATAATTTTAATTTTTCAATTCTTAAGATATATTCAACGTGATATAAAATCATTTAATATGTATGCTCTCGTGGGCATAGGAAACAATATAATTTTTTCTAAACAGTTATAACAAATAATTGTTTGAAGGGTTGAATGTTGGATTAAGAAATATTTACTTCACTCGTGACATTCGCCATAATTTTTTATAACTTTTCAATCACACCCCAGAACTGGCCATTTCAACTTGGTTTGACATTAAAGTTAAAAAATAAACTAAATTTTAATCAGCAAGTGTTTCTGACGCACGTGAATTAAAATTTTTTTCTAAAGTCCCTAAATCATGCAGGGGGTAATAACAATTCTTACACCATTTACACTTCTATCCCGTCAAAGGAGTTTCAAATGAACGATTTTGTCATTTTATAGGAACATGATTCGATAATGTCTCTAAATTTATTAGCTACATTTACAATATACATTAAGTTTGTTCACTTACCTGCAAATTCTAGTGCAAATATCATATAATTTTGAATGTATTTGAGGTAGCATTGCGAAGGGAAACGGATAATGTCAAATTTTACTACGTTAATCAAGATTCAGTTTGCTGTAACATATTCGTATGTCATACCTAACAGTTTACCAAGGATCAATATCTCGAAAACACTGTTTTAATTTCTCTACAAAACCTTACATGAATGATCAACAACTTTAGATCCAAGTCATATTCGTTCCTTTACACTGAGACAATGTTATTGTCGTGGGTTTTTCTTACAAAGTCTATGTGAATATTGAAATCGAAATTTTCGAATTATGAATTTCCCCCTGCTTATTTAACCATGCCAAATATCGACATTCCGGACCAGTGACGAGACGATCCCGAAATACGGTTTGAAAATGGTGATTTTACACATGGACAATTTGTGATTTTTCTTAGTGCTCCTGGAGTCAAAAACGAAACCAAATTACATGATATTTGCACTATGAAGCACAAACAAGTGAACAAACTTAAGATACGCAGCTGTACTTAAGTTACCTTCTGAACACATGTGGTGACACTTTGTGTTAACCGTATTTCTCATTCGAGGATGAAACTATAATGCATTTAGGTATCAATGTTTCGTTTTCTTATTAGTGTTAGCATGTATAAATAACATGGAGTATTTGCTGTTATTTCTAGAGTGTCCTGGTTCCTAAAGGGAAATGAAGTAAGACTGATCCTGAAATTTTACCTCAACTTAAAGGAAAAGGAATCTAAATTGATTATACAAGAGGAAAGAAAATATATGAAGGTCAACGAAGATATTGTCCAAATTCGAAATGTCGATCGATTCATGCGTATGAATGTAAAGGCAAAGAGTGAATATGTAAAGGTAAGCCGTCGCAGATCATTAGACAATAATGTTTAGAATAATGCCAAAAGAAAAAAATAATGGGAGACACATGAAATAGAAGCTTATTGTTGATATCATGTATTCATAAAGGATGTATTTTGAAGAGGGAAAGTATGGTTTTGATACTTGCAAGTGCCATTTGTACTGTTTTACAAATAATAATACGCAAACTCATTCATATTATCAACAATAATACTAACAACATGACCATTTAGACCCAAAACAACCTATATCTGTCTTTTGTGTTTGACGTCATAAACATAATGACGTCACTATAATATGACTTCACAGCAATGGAAGCCCAATGTCAGTTTTGTATTCAGAGATTTAATTTTTAAGTAAAACTAATAATGATATTGGATAATAAATAGAATCTCACCCTCGTTTCTTCTGATATAAAATGTATCAACACTCGTTTATAAAAGTAAAATGTTACACATTAATCAACACATGTTGATATATTTGATATTAGAAGACACTTGGGTGAGATTCTCTATATATCCAAAAAAAACGATACCAGACAAATTGCAACATTATTCAACCCACTGGTGATTGATACGACTAAACCATAGTTTTCTCCATTCTTTCCCCACAGAGGCAGATCAAGTCATGTTGATTCAGCCTCTGTTCTATTACGCCGAAATCCGTGGGTTCCGGCAGTTTCCCCTGGCGGAAAAAAACTTTCATCTCAATACATTTGAATTTCTTTATCAAATGACAAGGCTTCTCGCATTGAAAGGGTGGTTCATATCACAATGCCTTTACCTTGTTTCAGTAGCCAAAATGATGATTTAAGAACAGCGTCGCTGATTGCACAACTAATTTTGATTGCCTCCAATCAGGCATCTCCCATTCTATCCCACAAACTCGTCGTAATAGAACAGAGGCTTAATCAAAAATGACTTGATCTGCCTCTGTGGAGAGAGAATGAGTTTTCTCATTTCCTCCGAAATCAACTAACCTTCATGTTACATTTTGAAATATTACTTTTTCGTGTTTGATGAATCTCCTGGTCGAGATATCAGAGACAAATCGAACACTTTTGCTTTTTTAAACGTTCTAGAGCAATGAAGCGACAGCGAAGTCATGTCAAATAAAGTGAATTATGCCGACACTATTGGTTTCTTACCAAAAATTCAACAATTTTTCAATTTTAAACTGAAATATGAAACCAGAAATATGTGCTAGAACTTTTTGAAATTGCCATTTATGTAACCCATCTGCCTTTGAATAGACACAAAATCAAAAGCCTTTTAAATACACTGAAAACCGAAAACGACGTTGAAAACTGGTTATTTTTCAGATATCTGTTAACAAGAGAGGAATTGGGACGCACAGGATTCCTGGACTTCTAAACTTGATTTCTGAAGTTGAGATCACCAGCACCGTCACAAATCTCCGAATCAATCTTTACATTTGAGTAATTAGAAATATACAAGCAAAGTGTGTCAGTGTTTTTTATTTTGATGCCAATCAACGAACATGTCATTCAAAGATGACCATTCTTACAGTCTTAAAAAAATATTCAATGAATGGATTTTTATTCAGAAGAGAAAATGATAACGAATAAACACACTTACCCTCCCTGTTCTTTTGAATTATATATATGAATGTTCTGTATAAAGATACAAATCAAGCCTATCTATTAGAGACGGATGCTTGGAACAAACGATGTGAAAAGAAGCAACACACGGTATTTGAGTGTGTGACCATAGATACAAATATATGATATATTGATACTTATATTATCTATTTTCTTCTAAAAGTGATACTTTAACTAAATTGTAATGCTTCTAATTAACAACGAAAACGAAAGAAGTTTAGGAATCACCACCTCTAACAAATTTTAATCTAACAGTTCTCATAATAACGAATCATTTAGGGATAAGGATGAAAATAACTAAGGGAGGTCTCAGATAGCTGTAATTGTGTGTACAGACTCGTTATTTGACATTCTTTACGAATCTGTGATCCTCTATGAAAATTAAAATTCAGGGTGTATGTACAACTTCCCTCAAAAAGTAATCTGAAACCCTGTAGGCGTATCGCTGCACTACAACCAACAAAAAATTCAATTATTATTTCTTTTCTTTGAAAGAGTATAATGGTGCTACATTACCATGTTAATCATTCTTTTCTCGAGAGTCAACGACATAACTTCGATTCATTCTTTATTCTCTGGAATAGGCTATGTTAATGATAAATCAATACAAAATGTGTGTCTATGAACATGAAACAATAGAACTGTCAGATGATTCTATCATGAAATGATATTGCACACATGTGTTAGATTTCCTAAATCGTTCCTTGCAATACTAGACTTTTTTGTATATGCGATTCCCGCAAAACACTTAATCTCGGAGGGCTGGAGTGGATTTCTTACTGTTGAATGAATAAAATATGTTTGAATTTTGCAGACACTCTAATGATTATTCTTAAATTCGATTCACATTCACAAGCTTGTTTATTTTACGATCTAAGATCATTTACTGCCATTGTTTGATAAACGTTCAAGATACATCGATCTAAAATAGATATATGTTACATGTATGTTAGCATATATATATATATACCCATACATGAAGTTTTCATTATTATTTGAACAGTTTCAAAATAATTTAGTTTAATTGGCTACTGCTGAATTATATATTACAAGCTGACGGGCAAAAGAAACGATACCATTTAGAATTAAACATAATTCGATCAAGTCACAAGCTAATACAACTAAAAAAGGTTACTTCATGTCTTAAAGGGGCAGTAGCATGTTATTTGGTAATTTTATATTTCAAAATTTTCGCTGATAAATGTACGTTAATGCTAAATGTATTATTTTGATAGTGTCTTTTTGTATATCTAAATCCTATCTCGTATACTTAAGGAATTTACAAAACGACATTTTTCAAAAATATGAAAATTATTTTGTTTAAAACTCGTTTTTAGCTTAAAGGGGCAGTAGCACGTTTTTAGGGGGACTATAAGGTGATGTCAGGAAATGGAAAATTAATGGTGCCAATTGAAAGACAATATATTTAAACTAAATGGAGCAGTAATAATTCAAATATATAACGTTCAGTTTAGCCATGCGATTGCTTTATATTACACAAAATGAATTAAAGGTGTTCACACAAAAATGGCCGCCAATGGATTTTATGTGAATCTTCATACTTTGTCCTCTGACTATGGCTGTTTGGCTTGTGTAATGAGATTTGTTGGCACTGTCAAACTAATACATTTAGCATTCACTTACAATTATCAGTGAAAAATTTTGAATATAGAATTATAAAAAACGTGCTACTGCCCCTTTAATTCTAAAACTATTTTTGCAATCATCTGGTCTCTCCTGATTTTTTTCGAATTTTGCCATGATGAACTGGTTATGCATTTGAAATCATGCTATTTTGATTAACATTCCACATCAACTCCCATGTAAAGCAATCAGAAAATAACATTGGCTTGGTGCAAAGGAACACTATAACTTGTGCTTATATATTGATCAAGGATTATATAGACAAAAATACAAAGTAGTGTTTTCGGAAAAACGTCCCCTGGTCACTTAAATGACCTGTCGAAACTGTTACAATTAACTGTTAGATATGACATTTGAATCTGATAGCATACTATAAATCTGCACTACTGTAGCTAAATTTTCTGTTTCGATATAGCAATGCCACGATACCTCAAAGACATCCAGAATTACACGATATTTGAATTAGGAACACCCATAACGCTCAACACTATACTTGAATGAGTATATACCAAGATAGAAATCCGTCAAATGAAAGTTTTAAGACCAAAGTGTAGTCATTTCATGAAAACTGACACGATTAGTCCACATAATCGTTAAAACAACATCACAATGTGAATTTATTTGAATTTATCGTACGACGAATTTCGATTTCAGCCACAACAGATATCATTGAAATGAGCCACAGCATTAACTCGCCATTAGTTTTTATCATCCACCGGGGTTTGAATCGGTGATTTGACAATACAATAACAAATATCATACAATTCTAGACGTTTTAATCATATATCGTTTTGATATTGTCAAAAACATATATTTATCAATTCGGGTGAAAAAGTTTTCAAAAATCTGTCTAGATTTTTAGCATGTTATTAAAGAAAGATCAGCTTCCTAAAATCTGATAACAAAATCAGGACCTTATATTCGGATTAAATAGTAGCTGACACACCAAAAACTACTCAAAACAAAATGTAGTATAGACTTTATATTCATATGCTTTATTACGCCAGGAGAGACAGATTAATACTAAAATTAATATCTTAATGCCAAAGCTTACATGCTTAGTGTTGATGCGAGTAAAAGTGATAAAAGTATATATAAGAAATGTGAAGGGCAGGCAAACAGGCATTCTCTCCCAACAGAAGCAGCACAGTCGTGTTACATTGTTCTGGCCTCTGTTCCAATTAGACCAAATAACGTGGTTTCGGCAGTTTCCCCTGGCGGAAAAAATTGCGCCACAATCCATTTGAATTTTTCTTCATCAAATGACAACGTTTCTCGCATGGACAGTGGCTCTTATCACAATACCTTTGCCTAGATTCAGTAGCCAGAATGATGATTCTAGGACAGCGTCGCTGAGAACACAACTAACTTTAATTGTCTCAAATCAGGCATCTCCCATTCTATCCCACAAACTCGACCTAACAGAACAGAGACTGTATCAACATTTCATGACTTGATCTGCCTCTGTGGGGAGAGAATTGGTAGGGTCACCCTAGTTGGAAAGATCGACAGGTAGAAGCGAGACTTAATTTTGGTCGATCTCTGATTATGTCTTCTTTCCGTCTCTTCCTCATCCCGTCAAACCCTTTTCTCTTTTTTTGTGTCTCCAATCACGTTACAAGAACACGTGAGCACACATGTAGCAAGGACAAAAATAAACTTAATTAGATAGATAATATATTAATAGCAAATATGACAATAAAATGATTGAAAGGAATATCTCGTTCCGGTTAAGCTAAAAATCAAAATAAAGGAAGAGTGTAAACTCAATAAGCAACCTTAACCCCGTATAAATGCAATACTTCATTGATAGATATCTTATTCAAAACACATTGATCATTTAAATAAAAGTGTGTGATGGTGTTGTTTCCAATCTTTACCTGAAATGTAGAACATTCCTCATTACAAAAGTATTCATTTGACATTGAAATACCTATTATTAAGAATGATTTTAGAGGGTACCATTTGTACTACTACAGAGGATGAGTTATGTACTTTAGATGTGAATTTCTGGAATTGATGATGTACGAATTTTTGTATTACTTTCAACCTCTTTAGTAAAAAAAAATGGCAATCAATTATGAACATTTTTAACGATTACAACTTCTTTATTCTGAGAGTCTCACGATTCGATACATATTCTTGTAGATTTGTCAGGCATGTACATGTACCATAGACAAAAATATAAAAACGTGCCTAAACGTAGCAATTTCATAACAAAAGAAGTTGTAATCCTTAGAAATTGTACTTGTTGTTTCTGTCTTCTAAATGTCACCCAAAGAAGACGAAAGGTAATCCAATCAATTACCTACAAACCTATTGCTATTGATAATTGCAAAGTCATAGCTACAAAATACATCATTAGGTATCTCATCCAAATAATTCTCAGAGGTAAAATGGCCGAGGGTAATATTCTTGATTATGTCTCTCACATTGTTTTCATAGGGAGCTGAAGAAATAAGAAATAGTTTCTTCGCTAAAGATATAAGGTATTGTTGAAACTAACATACTGAATTTGAAATACTTACAATAAATGTATCCTTTTTGCGTTGGATTATGTATTCGTTGACGGAATCTGTTTTGATCGAGATTGAGCCTTTCAGAGATGTAAGGATTATCCAACCTGAGGCGTCTTTGCTCTTTAAGGCGGTGAAATTACCCTTATCTTTCCTTTTTACCCAAAACCTTAGCAGAAGGGTGATTCTACGTCCAGTCAGAGTTACTTCTAATCTGTTGGTTTATACAAAGGGAACATTTCATCTAAAACTGTATTCCACGGACATCCTGTCTCAGGGTACGAACGTTACGCTAACTCCATTAATCTGTACCCTGGGCTCAGAAGCCCGACTTGGGATATAGCCAATCAAATCATTTTCTCGCGACCTTCTCGATAAAATTTCAACGAGAGAGGATGTTCCACGGGACATCCAATGGAGATAAAGTTACAATAAAGGTTATACTTTTGTGTAAACAGATATGGAACTGTCGATCTAAATTTGTTTAGATTGTGTATCATTGAACAAAATGAACAATGATTTTGGATGATAAATAGAATCTCGTCCTCGTGCGCCTGACATCAAACATAACCCCTTTCGTTGATAAAAATAAAACAACAAAATGTACATAACTTTGTACATACACACATATGTTGAATCAAATTTGTAAAAATACTGGCAAATTGGTATATCGCTTAAAACATTAAAACATTATGAACATTTTCACTAATAAGAAGGTTAAATAATTACGTTTTTGAGCCTTCTTTCTTGCTTTTAGTTGTTGTTAAAATGATGAAACAACACAAGATTAAAAACGTACATATAGATGCAACAAGTTTGTTTGTGTATTGGTGTATTCATTGTTACAGGGGGAACCTTATTCAAGAAGACAGTCTTTGGAATCTGAACAACAAACCATTTGGTTCTGTACCACACCAGACTCCAAAAGTATATCAATTCATAAACTAGTGTCCAAAAGAAACGCTACCAAGATTTCAACGGCGACAAAAACAAATTCCCATTGCCTGACAGAGCTAGTTTTGAGTGTATTTGACAGCCATTTGTCTTGTGAAAATGGATGCACAATTTCATCCTTCAGAAAAAGATACTATTGATTGTGTGTCTCTTCAAATGCACATGGGGTGAAGAAATCGCATATAATGGAATTTATCTAAGAAAACAATATTGTCGATATAATGCACCTTATTTGACATAAATTCGTTGACGTGTAATTGCTCTAGAAAGTATTAAAACAATCAAAGGTGTTCAATTTCTGTTTGCTATCTCGCCTAGTGAAAGAGATTCCAAATCGATGATTTTTTTAAAAGTGTGTTTCCGGCTAACATGAAAGATATTGTTAAAAAAATTTCACACCAAAGTAAGTTGACTTCTGGAGAATTGATGAAAATATGTGTTAGTCGTATCAATCACTAGTGGATTGAGTTATCTTGCAATTTGTATGGTAGCGTTTATATGGACACTATAGTTTAAGACCTTAGTGACTCTCATATGAAACATTTCAGACTCTACTAATCGATTTAGCTTTATTCCCTTTTAGCGAATTACTCTGTTCACATCATTTCAACTTTTTATGGTATTTGTTTTCGCTACTTATATATCCGCGTCCCTTATCAGGAAGATGATGAACTGGCGCTATTTTTTCTTACCGTGTGGAAAAGTTGAATCTTTCCAATTTACCAAATATGTGTATGGTAGCCTCGTTCTCAATAGGACAGGCTGGTCTAATGATGTTGAGCTCTCTGTTCCTCTGGAACATAGCTTGATAGAATAAGAACATCGTAGCCATTTACTTTTGCTTATTATGCAATACCACTAAGGATTTGCTGTAATGATTTGTTTGTTATAAGAATTTTCGTCCTTGGTAACTGAGGATTAAAATAGATCTTGGTCTTCAGTGGAAGTGTGTCACATGACTTTTACGAAATGAGCATGAATCTCTGTATTACATGAGCGAGTGCGAGTTTTAAAACGTCACAGACGTAAAAAAACGGGGCGTCGCGTTAAAAGAATAGTGCTCATTTTGAAAATATTTTACTAGTTATTTACCACTATTTAGGTTATAAAACTTATTAATTTCTTAAATTGTTCAGCAAAACCTCTTAAAGCCTGAGGCACTCCGTGATTTGTTGAAGTCACTTTTTTAAAAGGTATTAAGCCGCAGTTCTGATTTCAAATCCTTGAAATGGCACGCGTTGAGAAGCCAGTCGCATTTATATAAACTTGTCAAACGCAAATAGAAACTTTAAAAGTTACATGACTACTATTTTTTTGTTATTTGGCTTCGACAGATACATATTGGTTTTGTCCGATTTCCAATGAAAACTGAAAATGTTAATATAAATGTACATAGTGCCTTTAAAAAAGAATTCATGAAATGTCTCAATTCAAATACCTGCCACAACATTGTAAAATATTCTTTAAGGGGCAGTAGCACATTTTGGGGGAATATAAGGTGATGTCAGTAAAATGTGAATCTTTATACTTTGTCCTCTGACTATGGATGATTGATTTGTGTAATGAGATTTTGACACTATCAAAATAATACATTTACCATTAACATACAATTGTCAGCGATAATTTAAAATATAAAATTTAAAAAAAACCGTGCTACTGCCTCTTTGAAGGCGATACATACGAACTCCTGCCAGGTGTTTCTTAAGCAAGGCGAAGGGGGTAGAGTCCATTTCCCATTGCTCTTACAAGCGATCGTGTTCTTGTTATTAGTCCCACAGCGAGTGTAGAAATCGTTACACTCGTATTCAATTGAATCTCCTATTTCTCCATAACTCCTTAACCCGATGCCATTTTCAATTTTGGGTTGTCCACATGCATGCCGTTCTGAAACAATGATTGCTAAAAAATACGGTACAAAACATTTTGCATGTTTTCATTACATTTTTTTCGCAATTTTTCATTAACGTTGCAACATAAGTCGATCTATAATACACGTGATGACAATTTTGAGTCGTTATGATAAGTATCTTCTCATTAGAACAATATGTTTAATTTGTTAGCAGAAGCCTTCCTATAGGCGCCTATTGAGTTGTTTGCAAAATCGTAAAAATAGGTATAAAAATGGATATAATGATAGTTAGATTTATCTTTTTGAGTTCAGGGGTAAAATTGACAACACTTTAATCAGGGGGGGGGGGGGGGGGGATCCGAGAAGTATTTATCAAAAAATGAGTAAACCTCTTGTGGGGATATTCGTCATCGACTTACATTTTGTAAGCCTCTTTCACATGGACACAGTTTACTTATATAAGCAATTGACTTACAAGAGTGAATATACTCACATAAGTTAATGTGAAAGTAAATTTACATCGTGTTCACATGTTGTTTTCGCCAGGTATAAGTAAACTTACGACTGTGATTAAAATAATAAAATATTTCTCATAACTATTTCTTGAAATACTTACTATGCAAACATGAAATTCTGTTCAAATGACCACAGAAACTCTAGGAGTATTTATACTTATAAGTCGATATACTTTTCCTAGATCTCTGAAGGTGTAGTAAATAATTATACTTTTACTTAGGTGTATTTACTCCAGGAGTAAATGCGTTCACATGCCACCCAAAGTAAATTTACTTACATGAGCATGTTTACTCACATAAGCGAATGTGTCCATGTAACAAGGGCGTTTGATTAGATTTTCATAGTATCATATTGAGAGGTGTTTCGATACTGCGATACAGTTATTTATCGCGATAATTTATTCATGATATATCGTATCGTTTGAAGGATGCATATCGTGATATACAAAATATTACTGAATTATCAATGTAGATGATAGATATTTCAAAGATATTTTACTTGCACATATTAACTTCCCCTAATAATTGGTAGTTTGATGATATTAAAATTATAAATTTATATCAACACAGGTCAAGTTAAATTCTTGCACAAAAATAATTGATCCAAATATTTTGTGAAAAGACTATTGTGGAAGGGAATAATGTGTATCGGGATTCGTATTCAATAGCGACCCTCCTGTATCCTTACACCTCTAGTCACATTTGGGATTCCACTATCTGCGAAAGTTCATAACATTATTATGATCTGCGGTCTTCCTGTTCAAGTTCAGCCACACTCTTTGAATCGAAGCAAACCTCTGCTGTTTGTAAACCGCCGAAACCTTGATATTGTAAGTCATTGAGAATTCAAAAACGATACTACAATTGTATAGTAAAAAAAAGAATAAAAAAATCCAACGAAGTAAACAAGGTTTTTGATACTTAAACATATGATACATTAGATTATTCACTTATGTAAGCGAATGAATCGTACGAATGAACAAATCGTTGGATAAATTTCTTTTAAGACTTGATAAAATCAGTTACCTGTTTTTCCAACTGGAGAGGGATCGGTGGTATCGCGATTCATTGCAGCTATAAATCAGATAATTTATTGATTATTACCTATTACGGCAATCATATGGCGGCTAATCAAAATAACTCTTTAATACGTTTGTTTAAGAATATAATGATATATAAATACCTGTTTTTCTTACTGGAGAAGGATACTCGGAGGTAAAGTGATTCAATGCAGCTGTAAATTAGAAAACAATTGTATGTCATAAAGAGGTTCCTACTATTATTATCATATTATAGATCGTTTCATGATATATGCACATTTCAATAAAATATTGTGGCACGTTGTCAAAATAATTTATACAATAATACGTATCAAACGAAAACAGAATTCCATTGAACTCTTAACAAGTACCTTCATAATTGGTAGATCTTGACTCAAATCTGGAAATGTTTAAAGAAAATAACTCTGCAGTGTGGTCATATGAAATTGATTACTAATGCTATAAACAAGATGAAGAAATGAATAAGCAAGAACAGGCCTCTTACCTTAAGAATAGATAATCAAGAAATTTTAGCATATAAGCTTAACACCACCTGTATCACATTAATTTTTTTTTATGATATAAACAAGAAAGAAATGAATAAGCAAGAACAGAACTTTATGAAAAGATAATCAAGCAGTTTGAGCATATATAGAGGATATCTTTTGTTTTGAGTGTGATATCACTTATCTCTCATCGATTGACGGGGTAGAGCCAGTATTTTCACGAGTGGCGCAGCCACGAGTGAAAATATAGGCTTTACCCCGTCACGAGATGAGAGATAAGTGATATCACACTCAAAACAAAAGATATTCTGTTTATTATATGCCTCTGTGGTCGAAAATTTTGTAATTTATGTCAAAAAGGCTTTGACTCGAGAGTTTTCTGGCGACGTCATGCCATTGTTTGGCGTAACTTAGCGACGGCGATGACGTTGCGTTGATTGTAGAAGTGACGTCAAACCATTGTACACATGACGTCATCCCCTCTGTGATATTTTCACTGACTTGAAAAAGTGATATCACACTCAGTGGCGAGAACACTTTTCTAGAACTGAGAAAACTCAGTCTCTCACCGCTTAGCATATAATAAAAGCCTAACACCACCTGTGTCACATTAATAGTTTGCTAATGATATAAACAAGAAATAAATGAAAAATCATGAACAGGCCTCATAACAGATAATCAAGCAATTTGAGCAAATAAGCCTTATACCACCTCTTTCAATGTAGATGATGTTCACTGGATCCTTCTGATGCCTAGATATTCGGTAGAGAGAACAGGAAGTTGTCCTCAGGATGAAATAGAACCCGATGCATGGTCTCAGAGTGGAACATACAGAGGAACATTGAAGTGTAGATACCGTTTTAGTTCTTGTGAGATTTGTGACTGAAGATGTTCTTCTTTCAAATTTAAAACTTTTCATATCGAACTGTTCCTGTGCATTTTCCACATGACTCAAAAACAGTATCAAGAGAAGGAACCCATTGGTGGCATGAATGAAAAGTCTGATTTTCATCAACATGTTACCAATGTTGGTTCGCTTTTGTGAATTTGACAACTATGAACTCATACTCGAAACTTACGAAACATGTTTTATTCATGAACTATCTCGATTTGTCTAAATGTCTGCATTTATGCTTTAAACATATGGGATTATATCCGAATATGCATATCACCGAAGGCTTAAAGGAAATGAAATGTTCGCGATGCATTTAATAGCATCGTTGATTTTCTAAAGATATACTTTCTTACACATTGAAACAGTTTTAATGCTCTAAAAACAGAAGATGTACGCAATAATCAGGGAAATATTACTTATGTTATACTTATATGAATTGTCTAAAACCATCTATACTTCCTGGTATATGTATTAGCGATTCGATTGCTCAATATATGAAGTTCATTGAAACAATATATATTCCAATAACTGATTTTAAAACTTAAAGGCACATTATCAAGAATTTTTGCGCTCAAATTTGGAAATATATTGGAAATGAGAAAGCATTTTTGCTTTATACTTCAATATAAGATTGATGCAATAACACAATTCATATTATTTATAATTGATCAATAACTAAAAAATGAAGACGGCTAAGGTCATTAAGGGATAAACAGTTTACATTGAATTGGAAAAAAATGGATGTTGAAAAAGGTTGAATAAGATTTGTATGCAGCTATTGCATGTATCACCTTTTCTTAGTGAGAACAAATGGAGAAACATTCTTCATTAAGGTACATCTTTTTTTCTTCAGATTGTTGGCACTGATTTTGCATAAACCTAAACGGCTGCTCCTTTTGTTTTTATCACTGTAAGCAAATTTTGTATATTTAGGTAGTTTCCTCAAATACTACTTTATTCCTCAGCTATTTTAGAATGAAATATTAAACCTTAAAGGGGCAGCAGCACGTTTTTAGGTGATGTCAGGAAAATTAAAATAGTTAGTTCCAATTGAAAGACAATGTATTTAAACTAAATGAAGCAGTAATAAATCAAATATGTAATGTAAAGTTCAACCATGCGTTTCCTTTTTCTTACACAAAATGAATTAAAGGTATGAAGCCGCAGTGCTTCAAATCCTTGAAATGGCGTGCGTTAAGAAGTCAGCCGTATTTATATAAACTTGTCAAAAACAGATGGAAATTTGAAGAGTTACATGACTACTTTTTTTTGTTATTTGGCTTCGAGAGATACATATTGGTTTTGTCCAATTTCCACTGAAAACTGAAAATGTTGATATACATAGTGCCTTTAAAAAATGAATTCATGAAATGTCTCGATTCAAATACCTGTCACAAAATTGAAAAATATTCTTAAAGAGACAGTAGCACATTTGGGGGGAATAAAAGGTGATGTAAGTAAAATGTAATAAAACGTTTCAATTGAAGAACAATGTATTTAAACTAAATGGAGTAGTAATAATTGATATATATAACGTAAAGTTCAACCATGCGTTTCCTTTTTCTTACACAAAATGGATTAAAGGTGTTCACATAAAAATGGCGACCAATGGACTTTATGCGAATCTTTATGATTTATTCTCTGACTATAGATGATTGGTTTGTGAAATGAGATTATTGACACAATCAAAATAATACATTTAGCATTTACGTACACATTATCAGTTAAAAATAGAGCCATTGGCTCTGTAGCTCATCAGGCTTCATCATCAATTATGCTGTAGAGTGTGACCAATGTGATTCCTCCTTTGTAGAGGCTTCAGGGTTACCAATCATAAAATTAAGTATATAGGCGACAAGTTTCAGTTTTCTAGGCCTTATGCTTTAGGAGAAGAAGATGAAAATAGATTTGAAGGACGTTTCTGTTGCCTTTATTAGGGGCAACAGGGTCACCAAAGCTACAATTCATAATCATCACTAGTCAAGGAGTCTGTACACAAAGTTTCAGCTTTCTAGGCCTCATGGTTCTGGAGAAGATGAAAATAGGTTTTTAGGGCGTGGCACCTGTGGCCCTAATTAGGGGTCACAGGGCCACTAAAGCTACAATTTATAATCCTCACTAGCCAAGAAGTCTGTACACAAAGTTTCAGCTTTCTAGGCCTTATACTTTAAGAGAAGAAGATGAAAATAGATTTGAAGGACGTTCCTGTTGCCCTTATTAGGGGTCACAGGACCACTAAAGCTACAATTTATAATCCTCACTAGCCAAGGAGTCTGTACACAAAGTTTCAGCTTTCTAGGCCTCATAGTTCTGGAGAAGAAGATGAAAATAGGTTTTTAGGGCGTGACCCCTGTGGCCCTTATTAGAGGTCACAGAGCCACTAAAGCTACAATTTATAATCCTCACTAGCTAAGGAGTCTGTACACAAAGTTTCAGCTTTCTAGGCCTTATGGTTCTGGAGAAGAAGATGAAAATAGGTTTTTAGGGCGTGGCCTCTGTGGCCCTTATTAGGGGTCACAGGGCCACCAAAGCTACAATTTATAATCCTCACTGACCAAGGAGTCTGTACACAAAGTTTCTGCTTTCTAGGCCTCATGGTTCTGGAGAAGAAGATTAAAATAGGTTTTTAGGGCGTGGCCCCTGTGGCCCTTTTTAGGGGTCACAGGGCCACCAAAGCTACAATTTATAATCCTCACTAGCCAAGGAGTCTGTACACAAAGTTTCAGCTCTCTAGGCCTCATGGTTCTGGAGAAGAAGATTAAAATAGGTTTTTGGACGTGGCACCTGTGGCCCTTATTAGGGATCACAGGGCCACTAAAGCTACAATTTATAATCCTCACTAGCCAAGGAGTCTGTACACAAAGTTTCAGCTTTTTAGGCCTTATGGTTCTGGAGAAGAAGATGAAAATAGGTTTTTAGGGCGTGGCCTTTGTGGCCCTCATTAGGGGTCACAGGGCCACCAAAGCTACAATTTATAATCCTCACTAGACAAGGAGTATGTACACAAAGTTTAAGCTTTCTAGGCCTTATGGTTCTGGAGAAGAAGTCAAAATTCCACAAAGTTTACGGACGGACGGAAGGACGGAAGGACGGACGGACGGACGGATGGACGGACGGACGCCGGACACCATGCCATGCCATAAGCCCATCGGGCCTTACAGGCCAGATGAGCTAAAAATTTTAAATAGAAAAACATCAAAATGTGCTTTTGCCTCTTTTGCCACAATTATTTAACCTTTTGGGAAACTCAGACGATAGCAATTAATTACCAAGAATTTATCTGGTGGAATTATTAAAATGATAGTAACACGGTATTTTAAAAGAAATAATTCAAAGAAATATTACTTAATTTAAAATATATCATCTTTATAGAGTAAATATTATTTTTTTCAACCTAATTATATAAACGTTTATGGATTAATAATATAGATATATTATATGACGCGATGACGTGGGTTTGAGAATAGATATTTTAAAAATGGTAAAAGGTAGCTAATTGTGAATTATTTTTCGATTCAACAAAACGATAGTTTTGGAACTATTTGAGAAAGAAATAACGATAAAGAATTTGTCGACTCTGCTCTTTTCTCAGCCAAATGAAAAGGGTGTCATAAAAAAAAGTAGTATCAAACGAGTAAACTTAAAAAAGGGAAATATATAAAAATGGCTGTATTTATAAGAACATCATCAAAAGATCATCAAACGATACTATGTACTAAATACATGTACTATGTTAAAGGTGCAGTAGCACTTTTTTTGATAATTTTATATTTCAAAATTTTCACTGATAATTGTAAGGTAATGCTAAATGTATTATTTTGACACTGTCAAAAATCTCATTACACCAGCCAATATTCCATAGTCAGAGAACAAAGTATGAAGATTCACCTAAAATCCATTGGCGGCCATTTTTTGTGAACACCTTTAATTCATTTTGTGTAAGAAAAAGGAATCGCATGGCTAAATTTAAAAATATATATTTGAATTATTACCGCTCCATTTAGTTTAAATGCATTGTCTTTCAAGTGGAACCATTATTTTCATTTTCCTGACATCACCTTATATTCCCCCTAAAAACGTGCTACTTCCCCTTTAATGGTGCATCATATTTCAAGAAATATATTTAGATACCATTAGTGTTAACTGCAATTTATAACTGTTGTGAAGAAGACATATCTGAAAAATAAATGTCCAAATTAAGGAAGGAAAATCTGCAGTGATGGTTTGGATTGATTCCAAATATTGATAGAACCAATATAAAAGCCTTGAATAGTGAATGTCTATCTTCAATTTCATCAAACTGTTTTCAGACTGCTTGTGTGTCAATTAAAGCGACCTGAAGCCATAAAATTAATCCAAGAATCTTCAATGAAAAATTTAGACATGGGTAAATACCCCCACGTCGCTTGACATTAAGCTCTGCCGACCAGAGAAACAAATAACAATAATGCAGAGTTTAACAAGTGTTGCGCTCATAATATTTGCTATTTATTTAAAGTTCTTAAAATCTTCAAAGATAAGTGATGTAAGAAGTATTACGAAATGCTTTCATCGTCACATAGTTCTGAAATCGACAGTTGGTCAAACTCGCTTGGAGAGAGGAATAGTCTCATCACTTTCATGTGCACGAACGTGTACTGGAAATGTTTATTGCAAGGCGTTTACATTTGATAAGGAGGAAAGTACGTGCAACATATTTGAATGCGTTTCAAACTTGTCACCAAACTTGAGGATTCCAGAGTCAATGAAGATGAACAAGTACATCCAGCTCGGTGAGTTTGCTATACTTATTTTAAGGAAGAAGAAGATTATTTATTAAAGGGGCAGTAGCACGTTTTTAAGGAGGAACAAAAGGTGATGTCAGGAAAATGAAAAGTAATGGTTCCAATTGAAAGACAATGTATTTAAACTTAATAGAGCAGTAATAATTCAAATATTAAACGTAAAGTCTAGCCAGCGATTCCTTTTTCTTACACAAAATGTATTAAAGGTGTTCACACAAATCTTCATACTTTGCTCTCTGACAATGTATGATTGGCTTGTGTACTGATATTTTTAACACTGACAAAACAATACATTTGGCATTAATTTACAATTATCAGTGAACAATTTGATCTTCTGTCCATCGAATATGTCTAAACAAATATAGACCAAGTTCCATTTATAACAAAAATTAACTTAAATTACTCTTTTTTAAATTTTGAAATATAAGAAGGAAACTATCCTTTGTTAATTCAGCCTGGAAAAGAGTTTGTAAACAATGTCAGTGTATATGTTTCTTATTAACCAACGTATCGTATTCAGCAAGGTAACATTTCACATTTCCTTTCTCTTTTGAATTGTTTGAAGGCTGGTAAAAACAAATGATTTATTTTGCACTAAGGTATGACAACTGATGTCAATTGCTTTGATCTGGCGAGAAAGAACAGGAAACAACGGAGACGGAAAATAAATGGTAACAAACCAATATCTGTTAAAAGATGAATAACTAAACGGATTCATTTTTGTCAATATTTATAATTTCATTATTAAAATATATCAACAGCTGCGTACCTTAAGTTTGTTCACTTACCTACTTTTTCTAATGCAAATATCATACAATTGTAATTGTCTGAAATAGTCCTGGGGCTGAGGGGGGTCCTGTGTGCAAAAATATGTCCCCGAAGTTTGACTCTCGATTCCTGTAGGACACCCTTAGGAGATCGATAAAGACTTGGGTAGACATTCCAAATGTGGGGCAGGAAGCTGTAATTCAAGATGGCGTCCAAGATGGCCGCCGTATCCTTATAAACCATATAAATCAATCTGGATCTGTCCTAGAATGTTGAAATTGGTGTCTTTACCTAGGTGTTCGGGGTCAAGGAATCCAATGAAATCATTTTTAAAGGTACAAAAAGTAACAGATAATGGTAAATTCCAAGATGGCCGTCAGAAAAGCGCCAAATCCTTTAGGCAAGCATATAATGGTTCCTAACTGTCATAGGAGAGTAAGCTTAGTGTCCTTTCTGGGATTTTAGGGGTCAGTGATTACGGTCAGACCATTCACTAACTGGATAATTATTAAATTCAATACAGAGCATCTATTTTATCAGTATATTGATGTAGACGTGCCCAGAATGCATACATTTTCACCAGCAATGGTGTATCTGAACACTTTTTGCCTTTAGTATCCCTGCAATTTATGTAAAATTACTCTTCAAACATGTTTCACATGCAATGGTATTAAAAATACAACGAGATCATTGCTGAGAAATGCTTCGTTAAAAAAAGAACATCCGCACCTAATACCACATCGCCGGCCTTCACATTACAATGTGATAAAGACCCATTCTGTTTAACATCAAGGTTCATAGTTGAGATGTGAGAGTACGCTTGGTGGCTTTTATGGAGAGTTTGGGCTCAGACATTTATAAAAACAAGACCTCGTGCTATCTAATATCCATCAGTTTTTAGGCGTGTTTGTGTCTTTTAGATAAAGATCATTTTACAAGAACATTGATAACATATTTTAAATTGGAATGATTGATGTTCAATATGAAAATTATATAAATATATAGAAACCAATACCCCCTCATATATGCAATAGTCTAAAGGACAGATAGTCGCCATGCTGTTCAGGGACGGCAAATCGCGTCCTCGCGTCATGTTTGGCTTATATAAAAAGTTCTACATAATGTCATCAGCTGTAACCTGCTGCAAATTGTTTTTAAGTTTTCCTAATATATGAATACGGATAAAGATTCTATTAGATACAAGCCCTTTCGCTCAAAACCTCGACCATTTATTCATTCAGATCATCATGAACACTTACACAATATCTTCTGCTAAACAGAAACCCTAGACTTGCCTCAGCAGAATTTGAAATTCTTTCTCTTTATTTAAAGTGATTGCAGATTGCAAAATGTGAACACCTTGTTTTAGATTTGACCAATCACAGTCACTTCCGTCTAGAATTTCTGTCTGGCGAGAAATTTGACAACATGGTGCATGTCTGTCCTTAAGGCTGTTTTAAAGGGAAGGAGGTACTGCTTCTTTACACGTTTGAATACTGATTATTTTTAAATTCCTGTGACTCTCCTTTTCTTTGAAACATTCCATTAAAGAGTTGAAATATTGCAATATATAGATAAACCCTACTCACTCACTAACTCACTGACCATATATTACAAAGAATCAGATACACATGCATGTCTTTTATTCTGTAGAATGGGGAGTCTGTGGCAGGCCAAACATTCCAAACACGATAATAAAAAAATCTTCGTCTGGAACTGCGACGTTCACATGTTCGTTTGGGTACGGGTTCTGTAGCACCCAATTTAATAACACCATCTTCTGTCAACCAAATGGAAACTGGAGTCGGCCTCTTGTGTCCTGTAAAAGACGACTGTGGAACAATTTTGTGAGTACAGAACAGCCCTACCAATCTAGTCCTAAATATATTTATTTTGTTTAATGCTTCGAATTGATACATTGTAGGCTAATGATTTAATATTGAAGTCAACCTACATGTTCCTTTATCTATAGTTAACACTGAAATGTAATTTTCGTTATTTTATCTCGTGTTTAACCGGCGTTCCTCGCTGTGTTTGATCCGAATACTGATCCAAGACAAGGTTGGGGAACCATCGGCACCATAAGATATCTTAGTGTATGATTCGAATTAATGAAAGGTACTCATATGAGAAACACAGCGAGGTACGAGTGAAATACAAGCAGACAGATAAAGTTTCTTTTACATCTTACTTCAATGATTTCATTATATTTAGATAAATTATATTCACCGCCGCCGCACTCGTATAACTTAACTTTTTTCCATTATCCTTTCCAGAACTCTTATTCATAACTAACTACCTATACCTCGGGAGAACATTTTCACTTTCAAGGTCAAAGGTCAAGGTCATTAGTTATAAAATCACTAAACAATTGCTTGAAAACGATAACTTTAAACGTATTTGTACTATGAAGTTGTCACTTGATACATATCTTTGGAAAAGAAAAGAAAAAAAAAAAAGGTTTCCGCTACAACCGATCGACGGTCAAGGTCACAGCAAGGTTGCGGCTTAATAATGGTTTAGCGAAAATGCCTTTTTAAAAAATATAAACCCTTTTTATCATTACATGATTGAGTCTTCGTTGATTGTGTGACCTTAGATGTCAAAGGCCAAGAGAAAAGGGTCAATTTCTTGAGGCCTGTAGAAGGCGGAAAAGGGCAAGGACAAGGCAAAAACCCCAGTTTCGGGTCTGTTCTGCTTTTGCGGTGTACCATTTACGCTAATCTAGTTCAACAATATAACATGTCTTTTCATCCTTGTAAAATTTAAAAAGCAGATTTAAAATTAATTAACATATTATTTGGTAAATAAAATAAAATAAATTATTTTCTAAATCTGACTTATTCAAGATAATGGGAATAGGAGAACACACTTGTTAAAAATAATCATCTAAGGTCATCATACAATACAAAGTACATATATTTCATAGTTGACATCATTAGACCAATTTGCTATTTTAGAAAACCATTCTCATAAGGTAAATCCTGATTTTTAAATGAGATTTAATTTATGGTTCTCATAATACACGTGCTGATGTAAATGAGATTTAGTTAATGATTCTCATTATGTACGCTCTGATTTCAATGAGATATAGATTTTGATTCTCATAATGCACGTCCTATTAAGATGAGTTTTAGTAAAGATTCTCATAATGGATGTCCTGATTAAAATTAGATTTAGTTAATGATTCTCATAAAACACGTCCTGATTTAAAATGATATTTAGTTAATGACTCTCGTAATGCACGTCCTGATTTAATGAGATTTAATAGATAGTTATAATAATACACATCCTGATTTAAAATAAGATTTAGTTAACGGTTCTCACATTGCATAATTGAATTAGATTTATAATTTATTCTTATAATGCTGGAATCTCATTTGAACGAGATTTAGTTAATGATTCGCAAAATGCTCGTGTCTGATTTAAGTGAGATTTTGTTGATGATTCGCATAATGTTCGTATCTGATTTAAATGAGATTAAGTTAATGATTCGCATAATGCTCGAATCTGATTTGAAGGAGATTATATTAATGATTAGCATGATGCTCGTATCTGATTTGATATGGATTTAGTTATAGGATTCTTATAATGCTCGTATCTTATTCGAATGAGATTAAGTAAATGATTCTCCTAATGCACGGCCTGATTTAAATGAGATTAGTTATTGATTCTCATAATGTTGGTATCTGATTTTTATGACATTTAGTCAATGATTCGCATAATACTCGTATCTGATTTGAATTGGATTAAGTTAATGATTCCCATAATGCACGGCCTGATTTAAATGAGATTAGTTACTGAATCTTATAATGCATGGTCTGGTTAGAATGAGATTTAGTTAATGATTCTCATGATGGATGTCCTGATTTAAATGAGATTAAGTTAATGATTCCCATAATGCACGGCCTGATTTAAATAAGATTAGTTACTGAGTCTTATGACGCATGGCCTCTTTAGAATGAGATTTAGTTA
Source organism: Steromphala cineraria (assembly GCA_916613615.1). NCBI lineage: Eukaryota > Metazoa > Mollusca > Gastropoda > Trochida > Trochidae > Steromphala > Steromphala cineraria. The sequence goes on along the minus strand of OU744724.1, from coordinate 41,276,320 downwards.
ATGATTCTCATGATGCTCGTTTCTGATTTAAATGAGATTAAGTTAATGATTCCCATTATGCACGACCTGATTTAAATGAGATTAGTTACTGAGTCTTATAATGCATGGCCTCTTTAGAATGAGATTTAGTTAATGATTCTCATGATGCTCGTTCTGATTTAAATGAGATTTTGTTAATGATTCCTTTAATGCTCGAATCTGATTTGAATGAGATGTAGTTAATGATTCGAATAATGCTCGTGTCTGATTTAAATGAGATCAAGTTAATGATTCTCAAAATCACGTCCTGATTTAAATGAGATGATGACAATAATATGTTCTCTAGGTGAAGGGAAAGGCCCTGTCGATCAAATTCCCCTGTCCGGCCTCCACAGGTTCTCGTATCGCCGTATACGGGAAGTTGTACTCGGCAGTCATCAGGTAAGATTGCATGCCGTGTGCAAGTGTTCTACTTTCACTTTCGTGTCTATATAGAGATTTCAAAACTCAGTCACAAGTCACTCCGTTTAGTGCTAATCCATTCCCTCCCAGGGTAGTACAAGTGAAACAAGGGACAGAGTCTGCTACATCAACAGGGAGAAGTTTAAACTATCCTAAGCAGATCCATTCTCTTCCCACAAAGGCAGATCAGTTTATGAAATGTTGATACAGCCTCTGTTCTATTACGCCGAAATCAGTTGGTTCAGTCATTTTCCCCTGGCGGAAAAAATTTGCACAATCCGCAATCCACAATCCATTTGAATTTCATTATGAAATGACAACGCTTCATGCACGCATGGAAAGGGTGGTTCATATCACATTGCTTATGTCCTGATCCAGAAGGCAAAATGATGATTTAAGAACAGCGTTGCTGATTACACAACTAACTTTGATTGTCTCCAATCAGGCATACCAAATTCAAGCCCACAAAGTCGGCGAAATAGAACAGAGGCTGTATCAAATTTCATGACTTGATCTGCCTCTGTGGGGAGAGAATGAAGCCGATCATTGGTACTAAATTTACACCAGATAATTGTTCATAATCCAAAGTTTCATTGCCCTGAAAATTGCATTGTTATTTGCGTTGAAATCTAAACTGCCACAATTTCGGTAGAAAACACTACATACATGATGATTGTTCAACATTCAAGTTTAAATAGCATGATATGTCCATCGCCTCTGATAATTATTTAACCTATGAAATACAATTACATCTTCAGTAAGAGTTGTTTCAAATGTTTCAAGTTCTGTTTAGCTACGCGAGTCAAGTTTTCTATCTCAAATACGTAAGCTGCTCACAAACTAAATGGCAGCCAAAAGTGTTTGATTGATATTTGATAGTTTCTTCACCGATAAATCTGGTAAATAAATACGATTTTTATTTCTCTGAAGATTATTAATTTGTATATTAGGGAAATTCTGAAGAAATACATTCACAAAAACAACGTTCTACTACTTTAAGATTTGAATATTTGATGCGTTTCAGATGGCAGTGCACGTTGATTTGGAGAGATGAAGCCTTGACCCACGAGTTTATTCTGCAAGACAGGGAGATGTCTTTTCACGTTCGTTATCGCACTCCATCTGGAAGTTTGAGAAATATTTTCGACAAAAACTGCACACTTCCGCCATCCGAGAACTGGATTTTCAAACTCAAAATCTTCCTTAAATATCTGAGCGTCAGGGTGAGTGTTAATTGATAATTTAATCAATTGATTCGAGATTTATCAATATGAGATTGGTTTTAAGTTTGAAAATTTTCAGAGTCAAAGGATTTCAAGATCCTGCCAGGCCTATTACGAGGTACATATTCAGTCTAGTAAGCATATGAAAAGTATGAAATACCACTGCATTCCGAAAGTTTTTCCACTTATCTGAGCATCCTGGGGCAAATATCATGGATAACTAAATGTCTATGAGGCATCGTAGCGAAACTAAATGGATGGTGTTGAATTTTCACTACAAAATTGAAGATCATTGTACCTTGAGATATTTGTATACCAAGCCTCTCAGTTAACCGTAACAGTTAAGATGTCCAAATTATGATGCCTCCTATTTCTTTGTTTGTTTATGCAATCAAATCAGTTTCATTCTTTGTTTCTGTATATCTGGGGCCTAATACGAGCATTACAACAAATTTGTTAGTCTTAAAATAGTAAATAACAATGTAATAACACAGAATCGGCTATATCCTGAAAACATCAATAGGCAGTATTTCAAGGCACCACCACATATGATGATTCTTCAACATGGCGGGAGATAATGACATAGTTTGATTATGATTTGATCATCTTCATTCAATCAAGGCACAACAGAAGAATTAAGATTCCTGATAAATGGATATTGATAATGTATTCTCAAGTCTTAGATACACATCAATGCCTCTGAAATGAACCTTAACTTGGTTATCTCGCTCCCATCAATTCTAAGAGACTGATAAAGACTAACAAAATAATAATATTACGGAACTGCCTATCATTAACAATTTCTGGAAATTGAGAAAAAAATGACATCCACGCTTTTAAAAAAACCATAGATACGAGACATAGACTCTTGTTTCTCTTTAGATATATTTACCGGAGACCATTATATATTGTATAACTGTCCAGAAAGAGCATACAATTCCTATATTACAATATCTTTTGCTTTCAGATTGATTAAAAATGTCAGTAAAATATTGTTTATTTGATAAAAACACAACCATTAACCATGCGCGAATACGTAATTGTATTTAAGGACAATATACAAATGTTCCTTACATTACTTTGACTTGTATACTTCATGCCATTTTGAGAATTACATACAATGTACGTTTTTCTCTCTGCAGGTAACCTGGGATAAAATGCAAATCGGGGAGTACCATGTAGAAAAGCCTTTGCAAGTCGAGTCTTTGTTGGCTGGGGGTAATGTTGACACCGTGACTATTCGAGTGGACTAGCAAAAGGAACCAGCCTCTTCAACCAAGGCCAAATGTTCCGATTCTTTACACTATATCAACTTTTGACTTTTCATCAGAAATCTTTTTTTTACTGAAATGAACATGCGTTTGAGTCCTGTTCTTGCAAACTAACGACTCTTAAGCATTTTGTTTTTTAATTAACTTTGAGCACAAACAACCGGCAACCAAATGGACATAACTCGGTCTGGCTTAATTTCGAAGTGCACTTTGTGACCTGGAAACAGTAGTGACGATTTACGCGTTCTAGTACTTAAACGACCAATTAGAGGGGCTGAAACATCCATGCGGTGGAAAGTACACTAAAAATATCACGTGATTACGTTTTTCCCGCACTTCAACGATATTTTCCAACGCCTGAATTTTTTTCTTCAAAGATGGTTAAGTGATGTTTTACCTGTTATCGTGCGTTGTCATGTATAAAACTTATTTACATATGAAGATTAATGTTCCCACATCATTTATGTATGATAAATTGTACTAATTAACCATGTAAACATATTGAAACATATTTTTGAAAAAAAACGAGTCGATGTTCAGAATATTTCACCAAAGGGAGGCAACTCTGCTGAAAACTTCGTCTTGTACAAGATGTAGTGTTACAAGAGATACTTCCGGTTTAATGGCCGACTTACTGTGAGAACTGAAAACGAGTGATAACTGATTGAATTTATGTAAGAAAATAGATTATTTATTTAAATTTGTAAGTTTTATATTAAAATATAAACATAATTTGTTTATTGTGTTACAACTCAGGTAATGACAAACAGTTTTATTACCGATTGAAAAATGTAAACAAAACAGATTAAGACTTTTTAAGAAATTAACAAGACAATAGCTTAGTGTAATTTTTACTTTTTTACTTTTTTTTTACTTTAAATTTTTTTTTTAAATTTCTTTATTATTCCCAAAAACTCATTGTCATAAAATAATACAGTATTTCAAACATTGTCAAGTTCATGCAAATAAAATCAAACACTTCAAATGAATATTCATTCAAGTTGTGTTATTTTTAATTATTTAGTGTAAGACAAAGTTCTAGCTTCAGATTTCTACATTCTATGTGACATTTCCTTTTATCCATGCAGCAGTTAAAAAGTCTTATGCAAAATTGTAAATTTCCAAAAAGACAGTGTTGTCGTCAAAACTGAGAACACCGCACACACGGACTGTGTTCATGAAACCCTTGAAAACAAACTTACGTATATTATAATTCTGGACCTAGGATGTAAAAGTTATTGACCTCGACCTCGGGTTCAAGTTAGATAAATCCTCGCACACGTAAATCATGAACGCCGAGGTCTGTAAATATTTTACACACTGGCTCAACTATATATCAATCCAATTTCAACATGCCATCAATTTCGTTAATGCGGATAAGTTGGATAATGCACATCTTTCTTAGATATAATGGCAAGATGAAACGTTGACTCTAATTGGAGAAACAATGTCTGTTTCAAGTAGCTGATGAGCCTATCGTGCTGCACGTGCAATCCGTGCGGAGCCGTACAAGCTACCACAATAGTTTGTATACACATATTGATATGAAAACAGCTTACAAAAAAAATTATATGCATATAAACATTTGATACCAAATTGAATTAATAATATGAAATATATTTTCATATTAAAATGTTTATCTTGCTCAGTTAGGGGTCAGATACATATCAAATGAAGTCTAATTTTGTCTTCTTCTTTTCGGAATATAAAGAATTTCCGTTTGGTACTTGGCTCTAATAATACCTTACACCATCATACATATATGTACTTCAAACTTCCCACCAAAGCAAAAACTCTTGCTCTTGGGTATCCAGTGATGAATAACATTTTTGACGTGTTTTCTTTATTAATTCACAAGTCCAACAAAACAAATAACATAACAAGCAGACATTTATATACACTCGTAACAGAAAAAAATCATATAATCAAATATGTAAAGCTATATAGTACTAGCATGCATAAATCAAACAAAAACACATATCCAAATCTTCAAATCCTTCTAAAGTTCAAGTTTGTATAACAAACCAGCAATAATAACGAGTTCACATTCATCCAGAGCACCATTCCCGTCATGACGTTTAGGATTCCCGATGAAAACAACAGGAATCATATGATCTTTGTACAAACACCAGGGAAGGAATATTCACAAATGGTTCTGATGTACGTGGTTTCTTAGAAGCCGGATAGTTGTTGCTTTCAGACCGACGTCGTTTCCTTCCTTTCGAAGCTGACGAAGAAATATCTGTGAACAAGTCCTCAGTAGATGTTTCCTTCAACATCCATGTATTCAATGGCTGAACATTCTCCTCAAACACGGACTCTGATGTAACATCCCTAAGAAGATCAGTGATATCTTGATCTGTCCAACCGTCCGGTTTGAAGTTGGAGACGAGGTCTTCACAGGATTCTGCAGAGGAAAGAATGAAATCAATAAGAAATCGATAAACCCGCCCGTGTCATCATCCATATTCATTTAGATATTTTTAATTTACCATTATCAAGCGTTGCAAAGTAACATATTTGTTTGGATTCAAAGATACCGAAATTTATAAGTTGATAATCGTTACATGTTTATTAAATCATATGCGATCATTATGAGTTTTATAGATAACGCTAGCTTTCTTTCACATAAAGTTCATAAAAATTAGCTGAAATGGTGTTATGTCAATTAAAGGGAAACATATCTTCATTATATTTCTAGATCATCATTATTTTAGATTAGTTACGCCATTACCTATAAGTGAGAAAAGATCGTTATCAACGTCGACAGAAAGTATTTCTTTGTCTGTTTTGACGTCGTAATGATCATCGTCAGCAACGTATTGTGTCCAATCTGTAGCAATGAAGAGAGCGGGCTTGTACATGTGTTGTGGATCATCCAGGCCAGGGAACAAGGTCATGTCCAAGTCATAGGTGATGTTGGTGTCTACACTGAGAGGTTGCAGAAGATGTGAAGGTACATCCATGGTCACAGTCCTAGTTGAGAATGATATCGTCAAAAAAACTGTCTCGGAATATATACCTCCTTAAGAAGCCCACGGTTGGTGACGCGCAGCTGACATCAGCCAATCTAAACATAGACCGTCAATGGACGCCCAAAGATGACCACTCGAGTGGTAATACAATGGACGTTGATTGACTCGTTGACACGGTACCTCAGAGGATTTACGATCACAGTTTGCGATGTTAATTGATTGTGATTTTTGCTCTGATTTACTTTAATCATTGAGTGCGTGGATCTGTCAAATTCCGGATCATGAAAGCTGTATAAATGCATCTCGCAATCTCAAATATGTTTTTACCTCAAATTTTAAAGCAATATCCATGTATGAAGCTCACTGTTTTATGTTCATGACATTACCACTTGCAAGCTTAAGATTATATTGTATATCAAAAAGACAATTCATTGTCAATTACATTTGGCATTTTCATTTGCCATGTACCAAATTTTAGACGCCTCAAACAAATTCCTTCTCTGAAAATTACTATTGCTGAAGTAAGTTATATGATTATATACATATTTTGATAACATTTAATACAAGAAGGGATTGTCTAACAAGCCAGAAGGCCGCTCCAATATAATTACATGTCTAAGTATATACAACAAATTATAGTCCTTTTTTGGGACACTACCTCCAAATGGATCTCTGCACAAGTAGAATTAACATTGAGAGACCAGTTTTATCAATCCTGGCGAAGTTCTGTCCGCAATAGCTTCAAAGGAATACATTATAAACTGATTAAAGAAACCCCCAATTTCGAACGATTTCTCCTTCTACAAAAGTCATCATATTAAAATTAAGAACGTGTAACCATAACTTCCCTGTTGAAACCGGCAGATGGCGTGGTCTACCCCGTGAGGATAGAACATGCCCTCTCTGCGACTCCCCAGCCATCGCAGATGAAATACATTATTTATTCAAATGTAAAGCCTTTGAAACAGAACGTCGTCTCTATATTAATCAATCTTTCTTAACATGGCCAAATATGTACAAGCACAAAAAATTACTATCTTCAACAAAGCTATCAGAAGTTAAGAACCTATCGAGATATCTGCGTATTGTTTATAACAAGTTAAAATGATTGTTATCTTTAATGCCACCATTCTTGTCTGTTTATTATGTATATATGTATTTTTGTATTCTCTTGTACCACCGTGGGTGGTTTTTCGAGAAATAAACTTTGATTGATTGATTGAATGAATTTCAAATCCACTTTTCAAAACCTTTCTTTAAAACCGTCCAGGTAACCTTCAAATTTTATGTACTTACAAATACAGAAAAAAGGAACATAAAAACACTTTCAGTTTGATGATCTTTTTTCGAAATTGTGCTTGATGCATGACTGTCACACAATGTGCATTGAAAGTTTTTATTTTTCAATTTCAATCACAAGATACTGTAACAAGGTTTGGTTATTTAACAAAAAGAAATAAATGTTGATAACAATTCACAAGCTAATCTCTGAGACGCCAAGGTTTCTGTTTTTTATTTATGTTTACATTGAAAAAGAATAACCCAAATGTATATTTACCTCTTATCGATGTTGTTAAAACTATATTTGAAAATACTGGTTTAAACTACATTTGGTTATCTCAAAATTGCAAAAATACGAATTGGCTTAAACGTGAAGTTAAATCTATCTTAAGAAACCAATTTTGTCAACACTGGAACGAATCTAAATCAAAATCCTCTAAAGGATACTATTATAATATGTTTAAGTCATCACCATACCTGGAATGTTATTTATTGCACTTCCCATTAAATGTGCGCATTTGGCTCACTAAAATCAGAACTTGTAACCATAGACTCCCAATAGAAACAGGTAGATGGTATAACATTAGAAAGGAAGAGAGATTATGTGTACTCAGTAAAATATCAATCGGAGATGAGGCCCATATTATTTTGTATTGTCCATTTCTTAACTCAGTAAGAGATTCATTATTTCCTGACTATTATTGTAAATACCCATCTTTAGATAAGTTTATATCATTAATGTCATGTGAGCATAAAGCCCTTCAATTGAAATTATGCAATTATGTCAAAACCTTTCTACGTATGCTCCCATAAACCAACCTGTATATTTGTATTGTTTCTCTATGTCACTTTTTGTGATCTTCATGAGAATAATTCATTCATTCATTCATTCATTCATTCATTCATTCATTCATTCATTCATTCATTCATTCATTCATTCATTCATTCATTCATTCATTCATTCATTCATTCATTCATTCATTGTTCATCTAGTTAACATTAGCTTTGATGTTTCATAATGAGATGAAATTCTCATTAATAAGTACTCTGCAAACATACTATTGTTGTTACACCGAAGCCGCTTTCATGGAAATGTGACAAGGTGTTATAAGCAGGATTCACTAATTGATCTGTTACCTGCCACCAGGTGTTGATCCGATAACAATTAATTACAGGACATGTTTATTTAGGGTTTTATTGCTCCTTGTAACAATTTATTTCTAATCAAGGACGAAATTAAGAACGCAAGGTATTGTCTTTAATCGATGTTATTTCACCATTGTTTTGAATAACATTTTACATTAGATAACAGTGTAATCAAGGACGAAATAAAGAACGTATGGTATTGCCTTCAATCGAAGGTTTTTAATAATTGTTTTCAATCAGCTTTTACACTAGATAACCGATTATACCTTTTTTATCACATTATTTCTTTTTTTTAAATGGGTAAAGCGGCTTTTCATTTCACCAGTAATACATTGTTTGGTACAATGAATGGAATTGATAACGAATTACGTATCTATATAAATAGATTGTGGCAAGATGACCAAAATGTGATAAATGAATCGTATTTACATTGCGAATAGGCGTTGGATTTATGCAAATGGTAATTGTATCTTAATTTCGGCTTGAGTCCATCAAGGGAAGGCAATATATTTAAAAAATTTCGTGAGTATATATATTCTTTTGTCAGCGTGAAAATCCAATTAAGAACGCTATTTCTTCTTTCTTTAAACCCAAGAAATATTATTTTCGCATTTATTCTTAAACAAGTATCGGTTTTAATTTCAATCCATTTAAGTAAAGCTTTTACCTTGATTGTTAACTCAAACGCAAATACAAAGATTAAGAGGGTTAATGTTATACCCAAAATTCAAGACAAATAGTATGGATAACAACTTCTTTATTGATTTTTCACCACGTTTCTGGGCCAATTCTTGCCCTTTCTTCAGGTTACTAATAATGAAGTATCCAGTATGGTACTTATATACAGATATACATGAAAACAAACTTTAAAAGAAAAACTTTGAATCAGAGCATTTTTTTCAACCATCTTTGTCAGATTTAAAAGATAGCCATATATATTCATATGAGCTTTTAAATGGTAAATTACAAAATCATGTAATGATGAGTATACAGTAAGATACTATTAAGAGTTAATGGTACAACAGCACCATTGTCCGAACGGTAATCCAATTCAAACTGTAATTATAATTAGGATGCAAAGCAAATGTATGTAAATGCATGATATTATAAAGAGTTAATGGTACAACAGCACCATTATCCGAACGGTAATCCAATTCAAACTGTAATTATAATTAGGATGCAAAGCAAATGTATGTAAATGCATGATACTATAAAGAGTTAATGGTACAACAGCACCATTATCCGAACGGTAATCCAATTCAAACTGTAATTATAATTAGTATGCAAAGCAAATGTATGTAAATGCATAAATGATTAATTTTGCATATATTACATTATGTGATAAAATATTGTTCTATTTTATAAATTGAATTAACCTTTGCATCAAGTTTTCCCTGTGTTTAAAGAACAAGTTTTTAGTTACATTTAGGATCACATTATCCGAAAAAAGTACAAATTCTTGCATTTCGGTCTAGTATTTTGCTGGATGATAACCCAAATCTCCAGAGTCAGTCAACACCGTACCAACACCCGACTCGCCTGGACTTAATTGTACCTTATTGTTTTATGTACATTTTATTTTAGCACTTTCAATATTTTCTTCTTCTTCTTCTACTAAAAAATAAACCTCCTTTTCAGGATCTTTTTCTAACTTCCTTAGGTAGCTTCACAAGCATCTCAACCAGAAGAACAAACAACGCCAAACCAAATCCTGAGCACAGAATGTAAAATGCTGAAGCAACGTCTACTAAATGTATATCATGCACTTCGTCCTCCCGGAAACATGTTTGTGGCTTTTTGACACCCCAGCGCTTCCACCATAGGTCAAAAAGGCCACTGTCTGCGATGACGGATAATCTGTCAAGAAATTGAGGATATTCATGCTTGCGATTTGCGACAATTTGGCGCCCAATATAGTTCGCAATGTTCAATTTCTTAGATTGCTACCTCTATAGTTGTTATTGTTGTCGTACGACTTTTCGAACACGTAATTTTTCAGCATCACGTGGAATTACAGCCTGCGAATGTGATCCGAAATTACAGCCTGCGTTTGTGGTCCGAAATAAAAGCTGAGTGCAAATAAAAAATGACGAAATATAGCGGGAATTTGATTCCAATGTACTTTAACACATTGGTCGTTCTTTTTATATCCCTATTAACATTTTCTAATTGCTTTTTAATAAGAGTTAGAGTATAACCGGACTATGTCTATTACCAAGACATCTGGTCTAAGGTGAAATAACATTTACTTAAAGAAGGATGGCTGGTATCAAATATGAGTCTTTATACGTCTAGATCCTAATCATGCGAGTCTAGAATTAACTTAACACAGATGCAATGGAATATCTTAAAGTTAAGGTACTGTGAATAATTTTTGATTATTTGTAGACTATATTTTATTCATTAAATATGATTATTCACAAAACGTTTCTGACATCGCTTAATCATATTTGATATTTTTCGCTGCTTGTACATACTTCAATAAGACATTTCACTGGTATTGATATTTCAAGATTTGCCTTCATAAGGTAAGATTATGACTTCAGTGTTCTTACAAATTACCTTTATTTGGAAACTAAAACAGCTACTCCCATCATTATGTCACTTGTTTAACAGTCGACAAATCTAATCATTTCGTTCAACATGCACTCCTATGTATCAGATTTACACTAATATCAAATGACATAACAAATATATCCAAATATTCGTGAATCAAATATATTATATTGCGTTTCGCCTTTGAAATACGCTGACATTCGTATATATAGCATGTCGGGTTTCTTTTAAAACGCAAACTGTTCAATAGTTTTAGACACTAAGACAAAAGATACATAAATCTAAAGTATGTATAAACATAAAAAAACTCACATGTTTTCTATGTCTTTCCTGAGCGGGTAGTCGGTGGGTACACCAAGACCATATTGATGCCATATGACGTCCTGACCGACAATGTTGATGGTACAGTCATTCTTCATAAGCCCATACAGTGTATGGCGACTCTCAAAAAATGCATATTTGCCTCGTTTCAATTTTGCTAAATGTTTTTCTTTATCCCTGCTTAAAACATCTGGATCGGTCTTGTTTGCTTCTACAGCACCTTCCCAAGCTAACCTCATATCTTCGCCCCTCGACAGCTGCAAACAAACAGATGTACAGCTGCATAACTAAAGGTTACTTAGTTCATACGTTTCTATGTAAAATCATCATTTTTGGCATTTTTAAATTGTTACCATAATTACCAGAATACTTTACAAATAATTTTGTTTCGGTTAAAGGTTCATACGTACACAACCGTCACAAGGCACATGTATGTAGAATGCTGGAGACAATTCTGGCACGAGTTTAACTGTCAAATTATACAATGAAATATTATTCAAACATATTTTTTCAAATTTCAACAGAATTTGTCAACTTTTGTTAAAGTTATGACATATTTGTTTAAACGAAAAATATTAAATTGCTCATTGTTCCGTTTTTACTTGTTCAAAAGAAAATACAAACCCGAAATATGTGCTCCCTAATGTGGCCTGACTGAAACCCCCATTTGAAATCCTTCTGCCGCACAAGTTCCCGAAGGTCTTTGAATGGAATCGGGTTTTTATGGACTGCAAATTGGGCGACAAGGTTTGCGCTGTAGAATGCAGCAACAATGATACCAAACAGACCCCATGAGAACACCAGCAACCGAATTGATTCGCGTTTTGTATGTATACCAACACCTATAATTGGAATAAAGAAAACCATTTTATAGGATTTTTAACATTTGATTTTTTTCAGGAACCTATCATGTTGATATGTTATCACAATTCAAGTAAACTAGGAAACACCAATATCATAAATAAAAGATCAACATCTTCATAATAAAGCTACAAGAGATGGGGTATACCGATATTTGAATAGAAGTGTCGCAAACACAGTATGATATAACATGGAAAACGTATATTTAGTTAGAAATATTTATAGATAAATATGTGAACCTTCATATCATTTCAACCAATAACACCATATTCACTATGATAGCTGTATATTAAGGCTGATAGGTTCTATCTGAATATTGAGACTGATAGGTTCAATCTGAATATTGAGACTGAATGGTTCAATCTGAATTTTGAGACTGAATGGTTCAATCTGAATTTTGAGACTGAATGGTTCAATCTAAATATTGAGACTGATAGGTTCAATCTGAATTTTGAGACTGATAGGTTCAATCTGAATTTTGAGACTGAATGGTTCAATCTGAATATTGAGACTGAATGGTTCAGTCTGAATATTGAGACTGAATGGTTCAATCTGAATATTGAGACTGAATGGTTCAATCTGAATTTTGAGACTGAATGGTTCAATCTGAATTTTGAGACTGAATGGTTCAATCTGAATTTTGAGACTGAATGGTTCAGAATTTTGAGACTGAATGGTTCAGAATTTTGAGACTGAATGGTTCAATCTGAATTTTGAGACTGAATGGTTCAATCTGAATTTTGAGACTGAATGGTTCAATCTGAATTTTGAGACTGAATGGTTCAATCTGAATTTTGAGACTGAATGGTTCAATCTGAATTTTTAGACAGATAGGTTCAATCTGAATTTTGAGACTGAATGGTTCAATCTGAATTTTGAGAGTGATACGTTCAATCTGAATTTTGAGACTGAATGGTTCAATCTGAATTTTGAGACTGATAGGTTCAATCTGAATTTTGAGACAGATAGGATCAATCTGAACTTTGAGACTGATAGGTTCAATCTGAATTTTGAGACAGATAGGATCAATCTGAATTTGAGACTGATAGGTTCAATCTGAACTTTGAAACTGATAGGTTCAATCTGAATTTTGAGACTGAATGGTTCAACACGCGTACGGAACCATTCCTTTTAAACATTCTATTAAACAGCGATAAACATATTTACCCCTGTTTAGTAACATCCCAAATGTATACAGAAAATGGTCGCTTATTCCACTGGGCCAGATATACAACAGTACAGGTGATTTTTTCAGTTTGTCGTTGGTTAACTTCAAAAGGTAGTTGAGAAGAATGGTGTAGACAAACAACGTTGTTGTCAGGATAAGCAGTACGGTATTGGAGAAACTGTCAAGGAAAAGCCGCCATCTTGTATTTGCGTCTATTGGACGTTTGTAAGCAATGTCATCTGCCTTTGTGAAGACTGGCGGGTATAGAAAATCCATCACCTTCTCTCTGTCCTCGTGGATTGACAAAGAGGCGATCACAAAGTCCACTTCCTGTAAGTATGTATCGTTTACAATTGTCATTGATCGTATGTCTTTCAATATCAACCTACATCCTATCTATCAAATCAAAGAAATATATATATCCTATATAACCATATGCCTGCTTCTACTAAAATTGTTCTCTAAGCCGAAAATTTGACAAAGTATTCATACGATTCGTATTCAATTCAATTCAATTCAATTCTTTTATTTCGGTAAAAGGCCTTAGGCCCACGTACAAAACATATATACAAAACAAGACAATTATATAAGAGAGAACATTGAAAGTACATTGTAAGTTAATTTGATGATAGAAACATTGAGCGTAGAGCGAGTGCATCTCTAATAAAACATGAGTATGATGAAATAATTTCTAAGTTTTGATGTTGTAAAACATTTTGAAGGTAACATATATGATTATTTTCAGGTACATTTAGGATATATTTCTTTCTTAATTCACTGAAACAAGGACATTTGAATAAAAAGTGTATTTCGTCTTCAATTACATCATTTTTACACAGTTTACAAAATCTTAAAAATCTAGGTATTCCTTCTCTTCTTCCTGTATTTTTACGTATTGATAAGGCACCTATTCTTAACAAAGTTATTCTACGACGTGCTTCTTTCGATTTAATTGTTGTGAGATAAGGTTCTATACAAAAAGTGCGTTTAATGGTAGAATATAAATCTAAAGAAGAACTTGCATTTATGTCAGCAAATATGTTTTGTACACAACAATCATTTATTCTTAATACAAAATTACGTAAAAATTCATTTTTGTTGCCAACACCCTGGGCTTCCCACACATAACCAAAACCATACATAAATAATATCTTTTTAACATTAGAAGCCCACGTGTTACGACCTACTGCTTCTAGCTTACACATCATTATATAACATTGCTTTGGATATCTCATTTCATGATACTCTAGTAATTTAAACCAGTATTTGATAACTCTTTGAAGGGTGTCAATATATACATAATTTCGCCCACACTCAGCAAGCACAGCAACATTTGAACATTTATAACTCACACCAAGAACATATTTACAAAATCGAACATGAAATCTTTCAATAATTTCCCATTTGTTTACTCCCCAAATTTCACAACCATACAATATAATTGGCTTTAGCTGGACATCAAAGATTTTAAAAAGCACAGATGGAGAAATATTTTTCAATCTTAAAGAAAATAATTTGACTGATGCCATTGCTCTATTAGCTCTCATAACTAAATTTTGTACATTTTTAGACCAAGATAATCTGTTTGAAAATGTTAAACCAAGATAATTATAATATGTTGATACATTGAGTTTAAGACCATCCATATACCACTTTTCATAAGCTCTTAATTTTCCTCCATTTCTAAATACAAGGATTTCTGTTTTATCAAAATTAATAGAGAGACCTAAGCCGAAAATTTGACAAAGTATTCATACGATTCGTATTCGATACCTTTCAATTTAAGTATTTATTAACTTACATTTGTCCTTTATCCTTCTTTGCGAACGATATTAGTGACAATAATAAAACATGTAGGTTCACACCTGTCTACACAAATCCTTTGTCCGGCAATAATTCTATGCCTAAAGATCCACTTCGTGAAAAAATCATGTATTTTCTTGCATGAATACAAATGTAAATAGTAAAATTGAGTACATAACTCCCAAAAATATTCGATGAATACTTCTTTTCAATGGAAATTTAAAAACAGTCATTTATATTTGCGGAAGACAAAGTCATACGTCCATTGACATGAATACTAGTTATATATCCTTATGAACATTATCAACTCGTAACAGTCCTTCTCAATGCTTTCGATAAGTTTGAAAAATCACGTTTGACTGATAGATGTCTGTTTTTCGATCACCATCGCGATTATATACATACATTTAAACTTAACCTAAAACATAGAAAACTTGTTGAAGAAAAGTGAAATCGGATGAAGTTGAAGTGATTAACTTACTCTCTTTTCTAACTGTCCTACAAGTCCATTCCATGTTCCGTTAATCTCTGCTCCCCACTCTCCGTCTTCCGGTTCAATGATTTCATAGCTGAAAGGAGACCATATATTTTTATAAACAATAAAATGATAATAATAATGTAGTTTTGTAGATTCCATGAAAAATATGCTCAAGCGCAACTCAATCTATGTACAAAAATAAGGTAGACTTAAGGTAGATTGAGATATTGATATATACATATGAGTGTGAACTGTAAATAAACTAAAATCCAAAAGAAACGTCCCCTTTCGTTTTTTCATACACATAAAAAATCACGAAAGATAATTAAAAAATGTCACCATTCTTATATATGCCAAGGCACTATCTGCATTCTTATATATGCCAAGGCACTACAAAACTGTCGTTTTGTTTTATTTGTTGTTCTATCGAGAATCGAGAATCGAGAATCAAATATAGAGGGGACGTTTCCTTTGGATCTTAGTATAGTTTGTTTCAGCTGTAGTACATTGTGAAGAGGTGTGTACATGTGTATTTAGCATTAACTGAAATTTTCTGAAAGACTGTATGGTTCTCATTTTTATTGGAAGATCATCCCAGAGCATTGGGACGGCAGTCCTGAATGCTCTCAGTCCATAACCCTTCAGGCTGTATGGTTCAACTTTCAGAAGATGTTGACTCCCTGAGAGTAGATTTCTTGTTGGCTGACGTCCACACAGACGGTTATTGAGGTGTGACAAGAAGCAGATCAAGTAATCAAGAATCTTTTTTATCTTCGACAAACTCGATATAGAACTGTTTTATGTTAATGGTCATTTTCATAAACATTAGCTTTATGGACCACGAATGACCGTTTGCTTAATAATCACAAAAAACATTTCTTTCGACGTGAAAGATCAAATATTGTAAATGCTAGCTGTTTGATGTTGAACATTACATTGTATTGCTTTAAAACTCCTGTTGCTAATGAGCCTTCTCAAGTATATACATTATTGTTTTTAAACTAAATGAATTATGTTTAGGATAATATCGATAAAAAAGTCCATCGTCAACCAATCAATCACTTAAAAGTGATTTGACACATATCTGTCACAACAAATTAATATGAAACCCCTTAACAGTAGTTTTATGATAAAGACTTTTATTGATGTGTTAAGATCAATAACGCTTCTTTTACGTCTTAAACGTTACTTACACCTAGTTGCATTGTCCTTTAAATGAAAACGTTAAGTCATGCTCAGATTATCAATAAATACCATTTCTTTAACTGAAATCACTTTCCATGCATCGGCTTTTAGCTTTCCATAAATGTGCACAAACCTTCTCTTGTGATTACAGATGTAAATTACCTGAAATTAAGCGCTGATGAAAGGCTGTCCAGTAGGTCAATAAAGTAGCCAATGTAACGGCTGTTCTTCTTCATCGTGAACATGTCATTCTTTCATTGAAACAAAATTGGACAACAATTAGATCAAACATATAAACACCGAGAAACTCTTCCAACGTCTAAACGGTTTTGCTATGCAATGTGTGCAGAATAATCCAAATGTATTTTATACATTCCCTCTCTATACTTAACCTCTGGCAGATACGAGTACTTAAAGATGCATGTGAGTTAAGAGTCTATCCATGGTTAAAGGGGCAATAGGACTTTATTTGACAATTTCATATTTACAAATTTTTCACTCATAATTGTACATTAATGCTAAATATATTATTTTGATAGTGTCAACAATCTCATTACACAAACCAATCATCCAGAGTCAGAGATCAAATTATAAAGATTCACATAAAGTCCATTGGCTGCAATACACATTTGCATTTGTTCCGTTTCCTCTATTAAAGGGTAAGTACATTTATGTCATTATGATTGAAATATCTGCTAAAGCATTCGTTGGATCTAGGGTTTACTCATAAAAAAAACGAACGAAAAAAGGTTTACCCTTTTTGTCTCAGTTATTTAGATGATTATCAAATAAAACAGCATAATTTGAAATAATCGAAAAATGGTACCCCGTAGAAGATTGGATAGCTTAAAAAATAGAATTAACCATTATTATATGAGATCAAGTTTGAAAACACAAACGACAAGACCATCTACAGAAAGCTCTCGTTAACAAATTTATGTAGTTGGTTCAAAAACGGATTTGCTTATGCATATAAAAGCTAGATTAAATAGCTAAACATTTCAATTCGTGCCGTTTACTTAATTCTTACCTCTAGTGTAGACACAATCAGAGTTCTATTATTCAAGCCATATTTCATATTTTGAAAGACGTCACTTGGTGCTTCCCATTCTGTTTTCCTTGGTGAAAACTCCCTGCCTTGTGACACAGTTATCAGTTGCCACGCCCTGATGTATTCTGTCTGTAAAATGATATTTTAGATATACAACTGCTTGCCTTAAATTGTTTTACTTACCTGCGTTTTCTAGAGCAAATTCATGTAATTTGGAATTATTTTAAGGCATCTTGTAATTGCTAAAACGAAACAGATAATGTTGAAATTTAACTACATAAGTTATTTAAGTTACCATTGGTGTAACTTTCGCAAACGTTTTTTATTTTCATTTTCAAAATCCTTCATAAGTAATCAATAACTTTAGTCATATTGTTCCGTTGCAATCAAAGTCAATGGTATTGTGGTGATTTTATTCTCAGAGAGTCTATATGGAATATTGAGTTAAGGTTTGCGCATTGTTATTTTACACATGGGCAATTGGCGATCCTTTGTCAGATCAGCTGGATTTATTTATTTGACGTCCAAAAAGGCATATATCATTTGCACTAAAGTACACAAGCAAGTGAACAGACATCGAGTTTACTTTGGAGAACGTTGACAGAATATCCTAACATATAGTCTAAGCTCCCAAACAAAATCGATATGATAATAATATTAGTCAGTACGTTTGAGTTGGCCTCATTATTGGGTTGTTGCAATATTATAACAACACTTGTAAATTTGCTTTTCATTAACGTGTTTGAACATACAGTTTGGGGAAGCAAATGCAAACACCAACTAAACCGTCAGGCAAAAGAAAATACACACCAGAGTTTATTTAAACCTACTTTATGTCTTAGAAACATGTGATGTACTATATTGTGGCACGTTTACAATAACACTTTTTTGAAGTAATGGATTCTGTCAATATGTAAAACAATAGGAACGTTTTATGATTTTCACATAGATAATGTCTTCTTTGTTTATGAACATATGTGTTTTATCAAAATCAGCCGTCTTATAACAAGTAAGCTTATCAAAAAATCTATCAAACGCTGTCAATCTTAACCTGTCCTAAAGTGTGCCTTATCAAAGTTTCCTAAATAGAATCATTGGCGTTCATCACTGTCCGTTTTTTTCAATTAATATCGCAAATTTTAATTATTATACTTGTCTTTATAATGAACAGATTAGATTTTTAAAACTTTTTTGGAGCAACAATCAGTTTTTATCGATTACATGACTCAGTTGATGACGTTTGGCATATTTTCCTCTGACAACTTCCAAATAGAATCTCTGGTGAGAAAAGTGTTCTTTTTTGGTACGAAACAGCAATTTGACCAAAATGCCTTTTGCGTGAAAAGGATACGCCTGATCTATACATAGACTGAGGAAACACCATTTCTAATTAGTTCGATTTCTATGCTTATTTTGGAATAAATGGAACATCATCGTGAAAATTCGTGTATCTGTGTTTCAATGAGATAATATTTTACAATCTTCCTAAATCTGTATCATAAATAATTAATAAAACTTTATCCATATTAATAAACGTTAAAAATTGGTTGTGGATAGAAAGTACATGTAATGGAAATGAAGACATTCTCTACGCTCAGGTCGTTATTTGTATTAATATCGCCGGATATATTTTAAAAGGAATCTGATACTTTTGATTTCTCAAGACGATGGTACATATGTCTGATCTATAATTACCCCTGAGGGTGAAAGAAGGATGACGTTCTCCAGATGTTGGATCCCAGGATGAGGTCCAGAGGGAGGCTGACATACAGAGGTACAAGCTTGGATCCAGAAGGAAAAGTGCCTGAAATCTGTCGTTCTGTTCAACTCCTTGTCAATACGGTCAACCTTGTAGTTAAGAGGAAGACAGCGATACATTTGGGCTCTATATAGATGTATATAGAGTATGTTGTTTTGAAGCAGTCAACCATAAATTGAATAACGACAACGGCGTGAAAAAGAATTGCACATGTGCACATGCACCTGTCAGGCGGCGACCTCATTTTTGTAAGTGCATATTTTATGATCTGATAACATTTTTGACAATTTGATATTCACCCTGCAAAAGTGCTTTCTACAAATGTATTCTGTAGAAATTATCTACCTATGTAAACTATGATGACACAATCTCCCTCAGATAACACCAACTCTTATTTCTTGATAGTGTTTTTTGGGTCATGTTTTATCCCAAGACAAACAAAGGTTAAAGGAAATGTATTTCAGAACAAACTAAATGAAACAATACAATAATGTTCAATTACTCACGACATTCAGTAGTATATTTGCCATCCTGTAATCTGTCAGCAGTATGAAGTTTAGTCCAGGGAAGAATCTCTGATGGACGGACTGAAGGAAAGCCATGAACCCAGATTCTGACATCAACTCTTGGTTCAGTTCCTGCAGGAGGAAGGAAGCTGGCAGGATGTCTAAGTCCTGGTGTAGAAGCAGCTCTCGTACTGTGGAATCTGGGGAAGGAAGATGTCACACTTTATTCGATCTTTCAATCCTACACCAGTGTGAATGCGTTTCTCAAATGTGCAAGTGAATAGTGTAAACTGCATATTGTTTGCAAGATACAAGGTTAATTTCCTCTATTGATACTTGTTATCAAATTTTACGTTTCATGAGATGAAATAAACCTCTTTTTTTATGTCGTACTCTAAAAATAACCAGTACAGGAGATTAGTCATCAAAGAAAACTTCTGAATGTTTTTTTAATTATTTTACCCAAAAAAATGGCCATTAAAATAATTTGCATACGGTTATTTTGATAAAACGAAACTGTGTATATACATACCGTATATATTCTATGTTCTACTGGTGTGTCGGCAGATTAATCTCAAAATTGATATTCAAAATGACTATAATTACCGACCGGAACATATTTGAGTAGTGACATTTGGCATACAACATTTGATCTTCATCAGACAATTATATATTCCAAAGTAAACACTAAAATGTATTTGTACTTATGAAATAAATTAGCCATGTTGTTCACACATTAACAATATTCAAAACATTGTGGGATGTCATGTTGGTGGGTTTTTTTTAATTTACCCCTGCCTACATAAAACAAATTCACGTTAAGATATTTTGATAAAGCATAAACAAGACACGAAAAAACTGATACAAAGTACTGCAGTTATTATTATTTTGATCATGCAATAATCAAATACATCACTTGCCTTTTATTTATCTTATAAATAGGGGAAAAAGACTGTGATTTAAACTTTCTTTTGTACTTCCCTGTTTCATAAAGTACAGAAACAAGTTTGAGGACTAATTTCAAACTGATGAACTCTTTAACACGATTTTGTAATGAATTCTTGTCTCTCAGGAGTTATGTGTGAAGAAGGGAATATGCGCTTTTAATACGTAAGATAAAGAGCTCTATTGTGTAGTTTTATAATGTTTCCAATTATTTGTTATTCTTTTAGTTTAATAAACCATAACTTTCTGGTTTTTTTTTAAAAACAGAGACACATGTTGCACTTGCACACACTTTAACCATGTGATATTTATGCATCACTATTTGATTAGGAAAAAAAATATATATTTCAAACTGTTGTTTTAACATCAATTGTTCCTCTTAAACAATGTCAACAGGGTGATTTATGTTAACAACGTGTGGGTCACAACTTCGTTTCGTTGCAATGCAGTAAAAAGATTCGCATGACAAGGAGAGAGTTGATAAGATTTATGCTAAACAGGACGTAAAGAACATTTTATTTTATGAATGAATTTATTAATAGAAACATTTGATACACTTTACGTTTTCTAAATGCAACTTAGCAACCCAAAAGAAGCATTTCATTCCATTCTCGTCACATAAGTACAACTCTTCACTTCATTTAGATTTATGTAATTTAAATATATGAAAAACATATACAGCGTGCATGAATTCAATATTCTATTTATTTCATTTACTTAAGCACAAAGCACAAACAAATTGTAATTTATTATGAATGACTTTCCAGGCTACTTACACGATTCAGCATCAAATAATACAATTATTTTCTTCCACTGAAGGACTTTGATTGTGTGAGACAATTCTATAGCCATCGATAAACCATCTCGGGCTGGTTGGAGTGTTGTGTTGTTGGGCCAAGCTGTTTCAGAAACATCAAAATAGTAAATATCAAATTAGATTTGAAATTTCAAATATGTTATTGATTTTCGTATAGTCTGTTCGACATGGATAAAGTAATGTTTCCAATCATGGTGAAATGGGACCATTATCTTTTAGATTTTCTTGAAAACATATTTTGTCAAACACTTTCCATGCACATAGAACATTTTGATGACATACTGATGGGATACTTTGACATCCAAATAAGTAAATATGCATTGACTGACAAGAAACAACGTAACGAATAAATTGAAATGGACACTGCCTTGTCTTCGACGTAGGATAATCGATATTGATTAGTATGATGTTATTGAGTAAATAATTACATATTCCTGTTTCATATTTCACAGAATTGAGAAAAATTGATTTTGTCACAACAATCAAATAATGATTTAACTGTGTAATTGTAGCTACAGGAGACCGTATTCTCGCTGATGATATATAGATATTTAAGGAATTGGAAAGTTAAAGTTTTTGTTAATTTTAAGGTTTGCATAAAGAACATACTTTGTATTCAATTTAGATCAAAGACATGTAAAGATATAATCAATAAATGATATAAATCATTGTATGAATTTTCTAAATATATGAGAGCTTTAAAGGGGCAGTAGCACGTTTTTTGATAATTATATATTTTAAAAATTGCACTTATAATTGTAAGTAAATGCCTAATGTATTCTATTGACAATGTCAACAATCGCATTACACAAGCCAATCACCCATAGTCAGAGGACAAAGTAAGAGGATTCATATAAAATCCATTGGCGGCCATTTTTGTAAGAAAAATTATCGCATGGCTGAACCTTACGCTATATATTTGAATTATTACTGCTCCATTTAGTCTAAATACATTGTCATCCATTTGAAACCATTAATTTTCATTTTCCTGACATCACCTTATATTCCCCCTAAAAACGTGCTACTGCCCCTTTAAGGTTTTGCAAACAATCAGACTTTACTTACCATTTGTCTTGAAAGCATCTTGTGCTGTAGATATCAGCACATTCAGATAAGTTAAAGCCAAAATGAGTCCAAGCATATCTGCAAATGTAATTTAAACATTATTCAGAGAAAGGCATATGAAACAATTGGATATTATATTGACACATATACAGAATTATATTGGCAGGTATGATTTAATATTTTAATAATTGATATATTTTAATATTTATCCTTTTAAAATGACATATACTCATTTGTAAAGGTAACATGATGACGTAAATATCACTCCTGTGTCATTGTAAGTTATCCTTATTTCAATATAATCTAATTAAATTAGTTTATATTTATCATTTATAATCCTTTGTCTTATAAATCAATAGAAAGTACACATGACTTACGGTTGTAAATGATGAGATCAATTCTTTGTGTAGACCAAGCCTATGTACACATGACTAATTGTTGTAAATAATGAGATCAATATATGAGTAAAAGAGTGTCCTTAGCAATATTGAAAGGAAGGGAAGCAACATCAGCATGGCCAACCTTTTTGGTGAGGTACAAAACTGGTATGGGAAAACTGATAATTTTGAGCAACCTTTTCAACACAACACCGGTCAACAAAATTCGCATATGAGGGTCCCGAGAATTTGTTCAACGTTTGTACAGGGGCATTCTCTCCACACAGAGGCAAGCCGCTGTTCTATTACGCCAAGATCCGGCATCCGGCAGATTGCCCTAGCGGCAAAAAGTTGTAATTTAAGATATCTCCCTTATTTGCAGCCAATGGAAACACCTTTTGGATATCCATGACTTGGGGAATTCTTAACGGTCATATGGTGGCATGGAAAATATCATGCCTTTATGTTTATTTGCATTAACAGTTTGAGAGGGAAAATATTTGAAAATAAGATATGGATAGGGTTTTTGGTTTAAACATATTTATTTCTTTTCTAGAAGAACTGGATTGGTAAACAAGCTCAAAGCTTATCTGAATACCGCTCCAGTGTACATATAACAATTCAAGTCATGGTGTATTTACAAAAGCATGAATATTTACAAATCTTAATAATTTCATAACACTTATTGTAATGTGATCTTTCAAAACAACAACAAATGCCACAGAAGTCATTCATCATGAGAATACATAAACATAACAAGTTATTTCTCAAATCTGCCTGTTAAATCTATAAACATGTGCACAGAAGTTAAAAGTTCATTATTTTCAATAGAAGAACAGTTTGAATTCCCAAATAGAACTGATTTCAAATCAAATTCCCGATTATAAAAGAACAAATTTTGCCTTATGACATTGTAAAGAGGACATGAGAAGAAATAGTGAGATGGGTCTTCGTAATGATTGCCACATGAGCAGACAGGTGTTTGTGATATGAATCGTTCGTACTTATGTGCGTTTAGGTCACTGCATCCAAGTCTGAGTCGAGAATGTATGATTTGACAAAACCTGTTACCGTAATTAAGGTCAAAATGAGTGTATGTGTCGGTATCTTTTAGAAGTGCATTCTTAAAACTTAGTAAGGATTGTGAATCTCTGTGTTCTTTCGGTAATGAGTTCCATAACCTAACAGTATCGGGAAGGAAAGATTTTGCATAATTTACAGTTTTACAGTTTATGGTCTGAAGTTTTGAATCATCGCGAAGACTATAACTAACAACTGCTGATGTTTTTGGAGGTACAAGGTTGCTTAGGTAATTTGGTGTACTATTATTGGTCATTTTATAGAAGAAAGTCATTTTTTGAACGTATCGTCTATCGGACAGTGGTTGGCAATTGGTTTCTTTATATATCTTGTTGTGGCTGGTGCCGCGAACGGCGCCACACACTGTTCTCAGAGCATCAAGATTGAGCTTTTCAAGTACATCTGCTTGCTGATTTGTGCAATTATCCCATATATGACTACAGTAGTCAAATAAAGGGAGAATGAACTGTTTATACATTGTTTCTAGTGTTTTCCTGTTTAGACGATATTTGAGACTTCTAAGGCAATTTACCATTGGTGCAACTTTGTTAGCAATGTCATTTATTTGATCATTCCAAGAACAGTCATGTTGTAAAATAAGACCTAAATGTTTATGACTCTGAACTGAATCTATAATATTACCATTCATGGTTAGATCTGGCAAGTGGGGTGGATGCTTTTTTCGGGTAAAACGAATAGATGCTGTCTTATTCGGATTAAATGTGACCTGCCATTTATCTGCCCATACTGCAATTCGGTTCAAATCGTCATTTATATTATTAGCAGTTTCCATGGGGTCACCAATAATCGCATATAATGATGTATCATCCGCGAAAAGGCGTATATTGTTGTTTATACCTTCAACTATATCATTTATATATACAATGAACAAGAGCGGCCCTAGTACCGAGCCCTGGGGCACACCGGCATAAACAGCTCTTTTATCTGATTTAAATCCATTAATTACAACAGATTGTTGTCTATTTTCAAGATAACTCTCGAACCATTTTAGCAAGTTACCCTGAATACCATATCGTTTTAATTTATGTATGATTCCCTTATGCCAAACTCTATCAAATGCTTTACTAATATCACAGAAAACAGCTTTAATCTCTTTACCTTTATCTACTGCTCCAGCTATGAAATCATATAAGTACGTCAGTTGATTAACAGTGGAGTCTCCTGGTGTGAAACCGGATTGGAGATTTGACAGTATATCATTATCTCTGAAATAATTAAAAACGTGTTTAAAAATACACTTTTCAAAAACCTTTGCCAGACAACTTGTTAGTGCAACGGGTCTGTAATTACAGCATTCATTAATACTTCCTTTCTTATGAATAGGGACAACAGAGGCTTCTTTCCACACTTGCGGAAATGTTGTTTCTGTTAGCGATAGATTAAAGACTTCAGAGAGGGGGGCGGCCAATAGCTTAGCGTTCATTTTAAGGAATTTATTGCTTATACCATCTGGGCCAGTTGCTTTTGTTGCATCTACGGAAGAAAGTATATCGCAAACTTCATTTGTAGTAATATACAAGTCGCATAAGGGATTATTAATGTCAGGAATACCATCTTCAATGTGTTTATTAGGATAAGTGACTGTTGTTTGATTTATAAAATACTCATTCATTATGTCTGCAATTTCATTGCTATCTTCATATAGCTTGTCATCGTGTAATACAGGAGGAAATGGCCTCAGTCCGTTTTTGCTTTTAGTGAAATTTTTAATTAAGCGCCACCAGATTTTCGTTCCATGTTTCTCGTTTATCATTTTATCAATTTTGTCAGTGTATATTCTTTTGGCATTTCTTACTGACGATATGACCTTATTTCTGTTTAATCTGAACTTGGCCCAATCGGTCGGTAAATTACGCCGTTTAGCAATCTTATGAAAACGATTCCGTTTACGAATCAGTGTCCGAGTTTCATTGTTCATCCACGGAGCATCGTTTGGCCTGATAGTGACAACTTTGTTTGGCACATGTTTGTCGCATATATTTATTAAAGTGGTGGTTAATAAACTTGCTATTTGATTTACGTTGTCAGAGGAAACTATTTTATTCCAATCAAATGTACTAAGATCAGCACTAAGGGTTTCAAGGTCAGTTAAACTATAATCATATATTTTTCTTTTGTAAGTGATTAATTTCGGCACGGGTTCTTTTAGAGTAATAAATACGGGACAATGATCACTACATATAGGATCAAGTACACCAGAGTCTAGTACAAGACCAACATGTGATATAAAAATTAGATCAATCAAAGTGCTAGAGTTGGGTGTAATCCTTGTTGGGTCGGTAATGATTTGTGATAACCCATTCAACAGTTTGATTTGTTCTATTCTGTTTGATTTTGTTGTAAGAATATCTTCATTAAAGTCCCCGGTTACTATTGTAATCAAACCAAGATCAACAGCATTAGTGATTGATTCATCTATTAAATCCCAGTAAGCATTCTTTTTATCTGGTTTATAAAATGTCCCAATAAGATAGTTGCGTGTTTTACATCTTATTTTAACCCATATCGCCTCAAGCGCAGGTAAATCTAAAATGTCCATATACTCAAAAGTTAAATATGTTTTGATATAAACTGCCACCCCTCCACCTCTAGTCTGTCTGTCTTTTCGTAATGGTAAATGGTAACCTGGAATCCTTATATCATAACTATTTATACCACTATGCAACCATGATTCTGTAATACAAATGACATCATATAAGTCTAGTTCAGCTTGGAGTATATCTAGCTTATCTTTTAGACTTCGTACATTTAGATGTAGTATTTTGAGATCAAATGTGTGTAATGGTCCTGGGTTTGGGTGAACATCACCGCAAGTCAACAGTAGTAAGGTGATAAGAAGGGAAACATGGCGGTTATAAATACAAATTATTGAAAAAAGATAACACTGTTTTCTAAATTTAAAGGCAGATTTGCTATGAATGTGACAAACAAAAGAACCCACCGCTTGTCTATACTGCATGATATCAATCATTGTCATAGAGCAAAATACAAGAGTTCGGGTGGGTGGGTTCATACAAAGAAATGCAATAGTAAAGAGATATAACAGCCTTATGTAGCAAATACAATTGTGGCATAGAGTAATGTTCCTGTTCGGAGATGAATGAAATATGAAAAGCAACACATTCTAAATTCTGACAATAGGTGTCGTATGTACACAAAACAGTTGACTGATAGGGTTTTTCAGTAGATAGAAACTGTTTTATAATTGTGTAAATTATTATTTGTTTTATGATAGATTTTATTTTACTAATTAACCAAATAAATACTTATGAGAAGGTAGAAAACGATGTTTTGTAAAAGAAAGAGTTATCTCCCCTGGTTGTTAAATTTCAACGATAGCTTTGCCGAACCACACGGAAATAGCCGAGGTTTTACGAATGACCAACGGCGTCGGTGATTGCAAACTAACTTCGATTGCCTCAAGATTTCTACCCTTCTATCCCATGTATTAGCCGTAATAGAACAGAGGTTAACAGTATGGCCGAGCTGCCTCTGTGGGGAGAGAATGGTACAGGGGCAGTAGCTCTTTTGTAAATAATCATTTTTCATGTTTTCCCAATAAATATTTGTTTATCCCAAATGAATCATCTTCATAGGATCAAACACATTATATTATCCAAACGGTTTTCAAGTGTCAGGCACGCAATCTTTTCGTGTAAAGAAACAAAACATGACACGTTCTGCTAGGCTTGATTTTAAAACATTGTCTAGCACTTGGTAACATTTATTTTCGTGTTCATGATATCCTTTTTACCTAAAACGTGCAACTGCCCCTTTAAAACACTGTGTCAATAATACAATACCTTGTTTTGGTCTTTCCCTCCGTTCCAGTAAAATGTAATACCCCCACACTCACACACACTGGATCCATAGCATGTCTTGAGTTAAATCCAAATATACCTTTCAAATAGATACCAGAATGACCTGTTCAGTCAAACCCAAAACATCATTTCAGGTAAAACTGAAACACTCCTTGGGTTTCAGTATTGTCAAGTGTTCTATCGTTATTGACAGTAATTGCAAATTAAGAGTCAATCGGGTCGTGCATTGTGAATCCGATGCATCCAACTACACTCCACAGGGTTGAAAACTGTTGATCCTCCATTAGCTATGATAGCAATAACTACTTCTCCATACTGTTCAAATACATATGCGGAAAGAGAAATCTGTAACGAGATGATCTTCCTCTGACTATCGAACAGTCTAATCGATGTCCACGGGGTTGCAAACGATTAATCCTTCATTACACAAATTGGGTACCTGAATACGGGAAGTACGGACCCATGTGGTCGCGCGAAGCGCTTAGTAGCGACTTTGAAAGTACAATTCCTTCAGGGTAATATTTAATGTACAGCCAATGAGCAGTGCTTGCACTGGATATTAGGCTTAAAAATGTTCATTAGGTCTTCAGACGAAAGTCAAAGACCTATTGTTATTACCGGGATTATTAGGTCTTCAGACGAAAAGTCTGAAAGACCTATTGTTATTACCGGGATTATTCTTTCTTTTATTATTATTTGCAGAATTTTGTGACAGCTCTAGCGCATTAACGACTGTAGCTA
The DNA here is from genome assembly GCA_916613615.1 of Steromphala cineraria. Lineage (NCBI taxonomy): Eukaryota > Metazoa > Mollusca > Gastropoda > Trochida > Trochidae > Steromphala > Steromphala cineraria. The sequence continues at coordinate 41,247,428 of OU744724.1, read as the reverse complement.
CTTGCATGAAGCTTACAGCATTGATAGCCCCTGAACTGAAATTGATACAGATGAAAAAAAATCCGACCTATCTACTTCCGTTTCCGGTATACAGCCATTTCAAATTCGAAAATTTAACATTGGAAATTTTTTCAAAAGGAACTTAGAGACTTAAAATTTCACATGAAGATGAGCATCGACCTGCAGAACAAAAAAGTCAATCATGAAGAATCTCTAAATCACGTGACTTGGCCGCCATCTTGTTTTTAGTGCATTTTTTACCATTTCGGACCCCTACCACCTTTGAAAATCTTCTCCTCTGAAGATACTTGCACTAGAGAGCTGAAATTTACACATAATGTAGATGAAGCATTGTAGTTTTCAATTTGCTCATTTCAGAGTCCTTACCCAAATACTTAGGTCACTGTGACCTTTCAAAGTTGACCGAAAACGAAAAATTGCAAACTTCAAGGGCTCATAGCTCAAAAACCTAGCCGTAGAATTTCATGATTTTTGCATGGGACCTAGACATGCATAAGGTCTACAAGAATCAAGAATAAAATCGATCGCGAACAGTCATTTCCGGTTTTAACAGGGCTTCAAAAATTGAAATTTCGGATTTTGAAAATTTTAACATGGGCAAAATTTTCAAAATGCACTTAGAGACTTGAAATTTCACATGGAGATGCGCATTGACCTGAGGAAGAAAAAAGGCTATCATGACGACTTGGTAGGTCACATGGTTTAGGCGCCATTTTGAATTTACTGTACGACCTTGCACATTTTGAGCGGAAATGGACTTCCAGAGACATGTAGATAGAGCTCATAGCTCAAAAACCTGGCCATAGAATTTCATGATTTTTGCATGAGAGCTAGACATGCATAAGGTCTACAAGAATCAAGAATAAAATCGATCGCGAACAGTCATTTCCGGTTTTTACAGGGCTTCAAAAATTGAAATTTCGGATTTGGAAAATTTTAACATGGGGACATTTTTCAAAATGCACTTAGAGACTTGAAATTTCACATGAAGATGCGCATTGACCAGAGGAAGAAAAAAGGCAATCATGACGACTTCATGGTCACGTGGTTTAGGCGCCATTTTGAATTTACTGTACGACTTTGCACATTTTAACCAGAAATGGACTGCCAAAATGCTTCTAGAGCCTTGCACATTGCTTCAGACGATGTTTAATGACGGTCCAGCATTATGATGCATTCAAATGAACCTTACGAATAAAACAGCGGTCTGAAGACCGTCAGAGTTGCCTGGGCAACCCTAGTTCTTTCTTTTATTATTATTATTTGCAGAATTTTGTGACAGCTCTAGCGGATTAACAACTGTAGCTACTTGCATGAAACTTACAGCACTGATAGCCCCTGAACTGAAATTGATACAGATGAAAAGAAATCCGACCTATCTACTTCCGTTTCCGGTATACAGCCATTTCAAATTCGAAAATTTAACATGGGAAATTTTTTCAAAATGCACTTAGAGACTTGAAATTTCACATGAAGATGAGCATCGACCTGCAGAACAAAAAAGTCAATCATGAAGAATCTCTAAGTCACGTGACTTGGCCGCCATCTTGTTTTTAGTGCATTTTTGACCATTTCGGACCCCTACCACCTTTGAAAATCTTCTCCTCTGAAGATACTTGAACTAGAGAGATGAAATTTACACATAATGTAGATGAAGCATTGTAGTTTTCAATTTGCTCATTTCAGAGTCCTTACCCAAATACTTAGGTCACTGTGACCTTTCAAAGTTGACCGAAAACGAAAAATTGCAAACTTCAAGGGCTCATAGGTCAAAAACCAAGCCGTAGAATTTCATGATTTTTGCATGGGACCTAGACATGCATAAGGTCTACAAGAATCAAGAATAAAATCGATCGCGAACAGTCATTTCCGGTTTTTACAGGGCTTCAAAAATTGAAATTTCGGATTTTGAAAATTTTAACATAGGCAAAATTTTCAAAATGCACTTAGAGACTTGAAATTTCACATGGAGATGCGCATTGACCTGAGGAAGAAAAAAGGCAATCATGACGACTTGGTAGGTTACGTGGTTTAGGCGCCATTTTGAATTTACTGTACGACCTTGCACATTTTGAGCGGAAATGGACTTCCAGAGACATGTAGATTGCACTTAGAGACTTGAAATTTCACATGAAGATGCGCTTTGACGTGCTGAAGAAAAAGGTCAATTAAGAACAATCTCTTGGTCACGTGACTTGGCCGCCATCTTGCTTTAAGTGCATTTTTGACCATTTCGGACCCCTACCACCTTTTAAAATCTTCTCCTCTGATGATACTTGCACTAGAGAGCTGAAATTTACACATAAGGTAGATGAAGCATTGTAGTTTTTAATTTGCTCATTTGAAAGTCCTAGCATTATTAGGTAGGTAACTGTGACCTTTCAAAGTTGACCAAAAACGAAAAAGAATTACTGTACGACCTTGCACATTTTGACCGGAAATAGACTCCCAGAGACATGCAGATTGCTCAAGACGATGCATAATGACATTCCAGCATTGTGATACATTTTAATGCACCTTACGAATTGAACAGCGGTCTGAAGACCGTCAGAGTTGCCTGGGCAACCCTAGTTATTATTATTATTATTATTACCTATGATAGCAATAACTACTTCATCATAATGTTCACGCACATGCTGAAATAAAAATCTATGACAAGAACTGATGATCTTCCTATGTCTATATAATAGTTAAATATGCTTCCTGTACAAATAATGAATAGCAATTAACGCTTAATAATTGCTGGTACGTGATCTATAAATACAACACAAGACTATTGATCATGTTGTCATCTTGATGCAATCATCGAACTTTAAAGGGGCAGTAGCACGTTTTTAGGGGGAAGATAAGGTGGTGTCTGGAATATGAAAATAAATGGTCCCAATTGAAAGACAATGTATTTACACTAAATAAAGCAGTAATAATTCAAATTTATAAAGTAAATAAAGTTTATCCATGCGATTCCATTTTCTTACACAAAATGAATTAAAGGTGTTCACAAAAAATGGCGGCCAATGGATTTAATGTGAATCCTCATTCTTTGTCCTCTGACTATGGATGATTGGCTTATGTAATGACACTTGTTGTCAATATAATACATTTAGCATAACTTACAATTATAAGTGAAATATTTAAAATATAAGATTATCAAAACACCTGCTACTGCCCCTTTAAATATATGTGACAGTGAAATATACAAGGATACCAAATGTACCAATGTCCTCTGTGAAATGTTTTATGTGTCTAAATGTATTATGCCAACAACTCCAAGTTGAGAAGAAATCATTTATCACACTTAATGTACCATGATAAACTGAATAATGACGTTTTTACACCTGTATTCATTAATTATAATAAGTAAACTTGTTTGTGTTAAGAGAAATTTGTATACGTTGAATAATATACTATTGGCAATTATTAGCGTATAAACTCTTTGATATGCGCGCGAGCAAGTACACATTATGATTTAATGAGATGAAACCGTACTGTAAGTTATATGATAATTGCTATACCTTGATACAACAGTGGATGGTACTCAAGCATCCATTATAGAGTACGTTATAGCACGTTGTAAGATAAAAACAATAATCTCACAAAATCGAAAAATATGTTACTATTATACAACTATGTTTTAAAACAAATAATACAGTTCTTAAACGAACATACAATGTTCAATTAAGCTACATATGAACCCTTTTTTTCTACCTCAAGCATTAAAAGGTTTTCACACCAAGAAAGGCCGCCGGTGACTACGCATATATGGTTGAGTGTTGCATCCTCTGCATATACTTAATTTGGCATAAACTGATCAAGATAGAGAGTTGGAAAGTTGGAGTTTTTCTACCGTAATGTATGGTTTATTGGAATACCTCCATGTTCCTAAACACATCAGTGGAAGGTCTGATATAGTTACCTTAAATCAAATTCTTCCATGAATGTGATGAATACTTCCTATTCATTCACGGCAGCGTGTTTGATTTACGGAAACTGTCGATATTTACCTTCATTCGACCAGGCATTTGTTCAAAGAGGGGGGCGGTGTTAATGCGAGGGTCAGTGGTCAAAAGTTGGAAGAAGTTTGATAGTTTGGGCGAGATGTTCAGCAAGCTAAACGAATGATCTACGATTCCAATGTATAATCTTGAGATGAAATTAAGTTTTAATTGCACCACACGTTAAATAGTCGGGGTGTCCCGTTTTCGATCAGGTTTCACTGCCCCCCCCCCCCCCCCCCCCCCCCCTTCTGTATTCTATATAATAGGTAGAGGTTACGCTAAAATCTTTATTTCTTGACCGATTTAGTTCAAATTTGAGATGTAGGTTTACCTCAACATAGGAAAACGATAATTATATGAGTTAAATTATTTTTAAGCCGAACAATTCCGTCAAATGCCGCTGATTTCCAAAACAATATGTTTATGTACATTCTACCATAACAACGAACTTTGTTCTTTCGCATTGACTCCAGTGTGCTGTGTCATGATGCCAGTGCATGATTTCCACGGACCATTATTCATACAATATTGACGTATTAAACTCGAATGACGTTGCTTGCAGTAGGCCTCGTACGTTATCGACAATATTCAAATGCTTCAAAGGGAGTTCACTCTATTCTGGACACGTTAGTATTTTACGACCATTGTCAGCGTTAGAATGCGTTCTGTTATTATTCATAAAAAAATTATGTACATATCATGACATTGCTGTTGTAAATAAATTCAAGGTTAATGTATTCCGTTTTTCGATTAATATTTCTTGATATCCTGTCGATAAATCTTTTTCGAGACTGTTTTGGTCTAAAGCTATTTTACTGAATGAGGGACCTTGCCATCAGGAATCTAAACAGGTTTTTTGTGGTTTTTAAAAATCTTTTTTATTCCATTTCCAACATGAACATTACAGAGTTGCATCTATGTTGTGGCAATAAACAATTTTGCAGAAGAACAACTATACATTTGGGTTCATACAGTAGTCATAATGCAATCTTTCAGGGATTTTATGGGTGCTTCGTGAACAAATTATAGAATCATGGCCAGTCCTTGCCATTTCCTGGAAAAGTGATAATATCTGTCATTTTTTATTGCAATAAATCTAAACAGTTGTCAGTGTGGTATATTTTGCCAGTTTTGACAGCATTCAAATATTCAACCGTATACTTGAGTAAAGTTTGATTAAAATTGATAAATAATGCACTTAAACACTGTGATGACTTATTTTGTGAAAATTTTCGACACAACAGTAATATATGAGAACTACTTGTTGCTAGGCAGGCGACAAATGAATTCTTGCGCATCAGCTAATCAGAAACGAGTATTTTGCACACTTATGGTCATTCTCTCCCCACAGAGGTAGTCATAAAATGTTGATATATTCTACCTCTGTTCTAATAATACCAAATCAGTGCGTTCCGGTGGTTTCCCCTGGGGGATAAAAGTTTCACCACAATCCATTGAATTTCTTGAGCAAATGACAACGCTTCTCGCATAGAAATGGTGGTTCATATCATAATGCCATTGTCAGGATTCAGTATCCAAAATGATGATTTTAGAACAGCGTCGTTGATTGCACAACTAACTGCCTCCAATCAGGCATCTCCCATTCTAGCCCACAGCAGAGGCTGTATCAACATTTCATGACTTGATCTTCCTCTGAGGTGAGAAGATGGCTATAACCACAGAGGTTCGAATCTCGGACAATCTAAATAAATTTAGATCAACAGGTTTTATATTTGGTCATACTGTTGATCTAAGATTGGCCCGTAAGGCAGGTCGTCCCGGTGACCTCTGACATCAGCCTCTCGGCCAATCAGAAAACTTGCCCTAGCTCGCTGGAAGTTAAAAAACTCAGCAGCGCATCTTTTGAAATGGATGATTTTCGGAGCTTTGTCATTCGGAGCGGATTGCTTGGATGTATTAATAGATTAGATTTTTTCATTTTGAAATGATTTAGCGTATTTGCTAGTTGTCGATGACAAATGATAATTGCACGTCGCACAGATACTAACGTGGCGAATAATAATCACAAAGTTAGAGCTTGATAAATGCCAATATCTGCGAAAATCCATATGCAAGGGGAGGTAACTCCTTTTTTATCAAACTCGTTTATACTAATTTATTTCATTGTCATCCAAATAATGTTTAAAATAGTGATTTTTGTCGATCATAAAACTAAAAATATTTCATACAACCAAAATAAAATCAACCTATTAATATTTTTCTTATCAGTATCGAAAACAAGATTTATTTTTCACAATGCACACTGTTATTGAGAACAGGCCATAAGCCATCATATATTTCTTCCGTTCATTCTTTGAAATTGCGACTATGAACTGTTTGTAACGTCGAATTTGATTGATCAAATCGCAAATCCTTATTTGCATACGAAAGGTCACCGGGACGACCTCTCACACTGGTCAATCTTAGATCAACAGTATGACAAAATAAAAAATCTGTTGATCTAAATTTATTTAGATTGAATCTCGGAGTGGATAGTATCATACAAAGTTGTATTCTATATAACAGATAGGAATTACGCTAAAATGTTCATTTCTTGACCGATTTCGTTAAAATTTTAAATGTATGTTTATCTCAACATATGACAACGATATATGAGTGCAAAAGTTTGAAAAAAATAATTATAGGGTCCACTCCGAGAATCTAACCTCTGTGGCTATAACGTGCGCTAAAGAGAAGGGTTTATGGGAGAGTAAGAAGCTTCTAACTACATGTGTTGTTAAATAATACATAGCAGAACAGATATGTACAGTAAATGTTTTGAGCGTTGTGCCTTTGATACATCCCATGATAAAATAATTTGTGGCCTAGTACCACGTGATTTGGCCTTTTACTCTTGAGTCTTGGCTTTTGCAACAAGGTATCCGTTTTCACCGAAAGAGGATAAGGCTCGAATCGGTTTACTGTCCGACATGACTTACGCATTGAAAATATATAAATAACAATCTCTAAATAGACATTTTGTTGAAATGGCTCCAGTATATACCGTCGACAAATGTGATAAAAGCATATGCCATATTAAAAAAAAAAAAGTATGACAGTCTCCTGAAAAAATCACTAATTCATCCTCAAATAAGTATCCCCGCCGCAAATTGATGTTAACAAAAAGCATAATGTATAATAGAAACACTTGTCAACACTTGTCATGCTACTAGATGTCATTTAAACCATAACAAACGACTGGTCCCTGGGTCTTCCAAATAAGAAGCCTTGTGCACAAAAAGACTCAGGCTGTGAGAATATAGAGAACAGTTCTTAATATATCAGCCTTATAAACTGAACGCCAAAAGAAATGTTACACCTCTTTGAATTTTAATAAAGTAAAAAGTTACGTGGTCAGAGGAATTTGCTTTGATGTGTTGTAACACTCCATTAGTTTAGTGTTTTGTGCTAAGATATCAGACCTATAACTTTAATGGTAAATAACTTACAGCCAGTTCTTCATGGGTGGGGTCAGTTGTCCGATTTCCGACCATACAATAATTGAAGTGAAAATTGTAAAACTAACCAACTGACTTTGTTTTCTTTGATAATGAATGCACATTCAAAAAAGGAAATAAGTTATGATTTTGGAAACATTTAGTCGTTATGTTGTCTGAAAATGACGGAATATTGAGATTTGTTATTTTTCTATTCTAAACACGTTTTTGATTTTAAGATTCTAAGAAAACATTTTTGTTAAAAATGTGCTTCGACTTTTTTAGGAAGCTATGGCACATGTTTACAGACTTTGTTTGGTTTCTAAATGTTTCTAAATAGTGAACTTCTTTTACATTTTGGATTTCATCAGAAGGATCATGTCACCAAAACGTAGCTATAGAATTTTTACAACGCATACACTGCCATTGAACTTATAGTTAATAACGGATATTAAAGGCCCCTGTATTCAATATTTCACACCATTATTCGATTACAATGCCGAAATTAACAACTGAAAAGCGGAAAAGAGCGATTGGAATGCTGCAGACTGGGTCCACTGATGGAGAAGTCGCTGCCGCATTCGGATGTCATCGTCTCACCATTTTAAGGCTGTGTGGACGCCTACAACAGACTTGATCGACTCGAGACCGAACTAGAAGCGGTAGGCCGCCAGTGACAACCCTAAATGAAGACCGGTAGCTGCTTCAACTGCATCTCTGGGACCGCTTTCAAGCCGCCACAACGACAGCTTCTACTGCACTTGGACACCGAATCGGTCCCCAGACGGTAAGAAGAAGGCTCCAGCAACATAGACTGAGGTCATACCGGCCGATGCGAGCAATGCTGTTGACACGCCGACAGCGACAAAACAGGGTTGCCTGGGCCAGAAATGTTCGACGTTAGTTGAACCAAAACTGACAGAGAGTGTTATTTGCTGAGGAAAGTTGGTTCCAAATGCACGTAGCAGACGGTAGAAGGAGGGTCTACCGTCGCCGGGGTGAAAGGGAGGCGCGCTGCTGCGTACAGGAAGTTATCCCTTCCGGTGGAGGCAGTGTCATGGTCTGGAGTGGGATACGGGGCAACGCAACCACCGACCTCATTGTTATTGACGACAATCTATCTGTTGACAGGGTCCTACAGCCAGAGGTCATCCCATTCTTACAACGCCATCCAAACACGCTTTTTCAACAGGACAATGCTCGTCCTCATATAGCCAGAGTGACTTTACTGTACCTCACCGTCAATAACGTCCACGTTTTGCCTTGGCCTGTCAGATTGCGCGATATGAATCCCATCGAGTACCTCTGGGATTACATCGATCGAAGGATCCGTCAACGTCGACACCAACCACACACACATGTCAATAACTTATTGCTGCATTGATGGCCGAATGGAGGCACAAACCACCTGCTTTCATCAGACGACTGACGTTTTCTGTGAGACGTAGAAGGCATGTTTGAATGCCAACGGCGGACATACCAGGTAGTGGTCACATACAATTTGTCATTAAACGAATGAATATTCTTTGATTTTGTTGTTTTTGTGCATGATCGGAAATAGGACAATTGACCCCACCCATGAAGAACTGGAGATATCTTATTTACCATTAAAGTTACAGGTCTGCTATTTTAGCACAAAACACTAAACTGATGAAGTGTTAAAACACAAGAAAGCAAATTCCTCTGAACACGTAACTTTGTATTATATTCAAATTCAAAGAGGTCTAACATTTCCCTTGGCGTTCAGTTTGATAAGCTTTCAATGCATGTTGGCTTCACTGTGTAAACTATGAAGAGAATCCAGTTAATGGTTCTTGAGATATCCCGCTGACAAGCCTAAAATGCAGGTTTCAATGTTTAAATTTTCAAAGTCTCGCTATGACCTTGAAAATAATGTGAAGATCACCAAAATCGACTGGACCCGGCGCCTCTCCAATAAGACGCCTTTAGTTAATTATGAACAGAATCCAGTTAATCGTTCTTGAAATATCCCGCTGACAAGCCTAAAATGCAGGTTTTAATGCTGAAATTTTCAAAGCCTCGCTGTGACCTTGGAAATAATGTGAAGTTCACCAAACTCGACTGGACCCGGCGCCTTCCCAATAAGACGCCTTGTGTAAATTATGAAGAAAGTCAAATTAATTGTTCTTGAAATATCCCGCTGACAAGCCTAATATGCAGGTTTCAATGCTGAAATTATCAAAGCCTCGCTGTGACATTGAAAACAATGTGAAGGTCACCAAAATCGACTGGACCCGGCGCCTTCCCAATAAGACGCCTTTAGTAAATTATGAAGAGAATCCGATGAATAGTCAGTCCTTGAGATATCCTGCTGACAAGCCTCAAATGCAGATTTCAATGCTGAAATTTTCAAAGTCTCGCTGTGACCTTGAAAATAATGTGAAGGTCACCAAAATTGACTGGGCCCGGCGTCTTCCCAATAAGATGCTTTGTGTAAATTATGAAGAGAATCCACTTAATGGTTCCTGAAAAATCCCGCTGAAAGGCCTAAAATGCAGGTATCAATGATTAAAATTTCAAAGTCTCGCTGTGACCTTGAAAATAATGTGAAGGTCACCAGATGCAATGTGTAAGTTATGAAGAGAATCCTGTGAATGGTTCTTGAGATATCATGCTGACAAGGGAAGAATTTCAAAGTCTCGTTGTGACCGTGAAATGAAGGCGGGGGATAAAAAGGCATCAGCCAAACAGTGAACACAATGTTATTGGTCCTCTTTGAGTGGGTTTTGGTCTAGAAACGTGTAATGTGCATTTTCCATGAAACTTTTAGGACACAAATCACTACCGTTAAAATGTCAAGGAGAATGTTCATTTTAATTATTAACTCATTAGTTACATGTACATGTTTCTATTCTCACGGCGTTGACAGGACATTTCCTAAGCATTCGTAAGCAATCGTCTCATGTTAATGAATTTTATCCAAAGTAAGACAAACATTGCATGGTTGACATTTACAACGTAGGCGATCTGTGAAACTTCATTTACAACGTAGGCGATCTGTGAAACTTATGGTAAATCATAAAAATACTAGATGTTGTGCACTTTTAACTCCCAAAAGATATATTTTTTCTAATCTTTCAAAAGTATCAAAAGTGTTTGACATAAAAGTGAAAATAAATGAAAAGTATGTTAATTCATTTTTTCATTTGTTATATTCTTTCAATTTTTAAACCATGCTTATATATGTTTGTCTGATAAAATATGTCTCACTTGCTCAATTTATAACTAAATCCATGGAAAGACCAAAAAATGTAATTCAAGTTTTAAAAAGTTTTATAAACTCTAAACAACAAGTGATCAAGAGCTACCAGTTTTTGAAATACTTGACTGGACGGAAAGAGAACAACGTTTAATAAAGACTGACATGAATAGCAGGAAAATTGCAAAACAATATCAAATGTTTAAACCTTTTCTAATGTCCGTGAGTTTCTCTATCAAAAGTACTATTCCTGCAAATCCGAGACCCGCAACAAGTATAACAAACACTGATGCGACATCTTTTAAAGAAAGGGAGGCAACTCTGTCTTCTTTTAAACAGTTAATTGACTTCGTAAGATTCCAACGAGTCTTCCAGACGTTCAGCAGACTGCTGTCAGCTAAAATAGATAATCTGAAAGAGAGAATAGGATAATTCTTGATAAAAATCTCCATTATACTCCATCTGAAAGCATCACATTGGTCTAATAAAGAATGTCATAATCTATCTTACCCTAACTTTTGGCGGTCCCTTTGTTGAGTGTGCCCGCATTTACTTGAAATCAAAAGGTAAATTGAGTTTAACTGATTTGTCAAATAAATTATTGATGTGTTTGCTGTTAATTAACAAAAGGTTCCATTTTCTTATGAAAAGCCCAAGATGGTATAGTGCAAAGCATCAGAATATTGAGCCCCAGGTAACCGAGGATGTCTACATTATATTTTTAGGCTTCCCACTGTTGTTATGTGTGTGCTTTCCGGACAATATGCGTTTTAATTAGCTGATAATTTGGATTTAATGCCGCCAGATAAATCTGCTATTACCTCAGAAATGACCCAAGTAAAACAGGAGTTAGCCTGGTAAAATACTAGAGATTCCTGTTAGACAAGAAGATACTATCAAACATCATCGACCTGAAAGAATCATTATGTGACTATTTTATTTTTGAAAACAAGAACTTTACCTCCGAGCCAAAAAAATAAGACAAATATAGATTAACCGTATTTATTAAAGTTTTGACATAAACATATATGAAATTTGGAACAGATTTAGATAATTCATATACAAATTGTATGAAATAAGCCGAAACTCAATCAGTCTACTATTTCAAGATATACACTGTGAAATCTGCTTAAACATATATTTTTTCAAATCCTCTGTTGGTTCTGAAAACAACTTGTGCAAAGTTAAATGAACCTTTTATTTCAAATCTGCAGAGTATTTTGATTCTAGTGTTATAAATTTACACGCAATCATTCGCTTAACAACTTAAGTTAAGTTTTTTTAAATATTTACATTTTGTCTAATATTTGTGTTCAGCAACCTATCACATAAAAACCAAGAGCCTTTACTTGAATAAATGAAACCTGTGATTTACAAGAGCGTCGATAATCAATTTTTTTCATTTTTTCCGGCACCATTTTGAACAATGAAAAATTTGACTCCGACTTGCACAGTACCTCTGCAACTCGAAATCTCGCCAAAAATGGGTAAAAGATACCCCAAGGTGTACCCTGTATTTCCAACAATTTCTTATCTCATTACCACCATGCATGATAAAAAACGCGAAGTCTTTGTTTTGCTTTGTTTTTCTGCATTGCGGCGGTCACTAGGAAGTCGTCTGCTATAGCGTCGTCACGTGACCGGACCCAATGACAGGGTAGATAATGCACTGAACTTCATAGAAATGTCACAGCTGCTAAAAATTTCCAAACAATATCCGAAGTTTTCGAGTTGCAATTTTGAGATTTGTCTCTATTTTTTTGCTCAGAGCTTTAATTAAATGGTTGTTTTAACAAACAGTTTTGGAATGTACAACTTGTGTAAGTGAACCTTAAAATATACAAGGAATGGTTCGAGATTTTGTTTTTATACTTACTCTTCTTCAATTACACGACTCAGAGGGTATCCCGTAGGAACTCCAACAGTATACTGATGCATTATTATGCCCTCACCAACCTCCTTTAGATTACAGTCCTCTTCCTGCCCATGATAGTATTGCTCTTCAAAAAAGGCATATTTTTCTGTATTAAGTTTGTTCATGTGTGTCGCCAAATCTGGACTTAATACATCCGGGTCACTTTTGTTCATCTCTACGATTCCTGCCCAGGCTAGTGCCATGTCACCAGTCTTGGACATCTAAAAAACATAAGGAAAACGCAAAAGCCTTGTGATAGTTAGAAATGTTTGAGATTGAATTATCCAATAGTAGGACATGTTACATTCGCATGGCATTACGTCACACACAGTGCGGAAGAAAACCTGAATAAACAAATCTGTTGATTTGTTCTGTTTTCACGTCAGATAAGGTATATAGGAAAACGTCTATAACCATTTCAACTAAGACATGAAAAATTATAATTTTTACTAAAGGTTTACCAAACTCGATTTTACAATCTGCAACCAAATTCAATGATTAAAAAAAAATCGTTTATACTAAATCACTTCAGCTATCGGCATTCAAATCAATCTCGAGGAACAAGTTGCATAAAATTGATTTTTTAGTTACACCTACCTTCGGACCCCTCATTTACTCTTAGACTGTAAATATCACTTGACTAAAATATCCCGGATTATGTTTGGTGATGTTTCTTTGCTCATGGGTATGTCTGTAAATTTCTGCCAAAAGCTAGCTTATGATTATTGCATGTTCGTGACTCAAGGTGCACAGTAGAATATCTTGGGGACACAACTGACAATGTTTGCACACAATCAATATTCTCCATTTTTGGCCCGAGAGATACGAGGCTTTTGCTTTGATCTATAGCAGGTACTTACCTTAAAGATATGTTCCCGAATATTACCAGACAAAAATCCCCATTTATATTCCGTTTGCCTCACAAGTTCTCCAAGATTATTGAACGGAAGTTGTTGCCGATGCAAAGAGAACATTGCCACAAGATTTGCACTGTATGCAGCTGCAATCACCACACTGAACAATCCCCAGGTAAATAGTAACAGGCGTATGGATTGTCGACTTGACGCCTTTTCAACACCTTCAACAGAAATTTAATGTTAGGTCGAAATTACACGCGTCCGTATTGGGCAATGCGTAATGGGTGTTTTACACTTTATACTAAATTAGTGGAACTTGATTCGATGTTCGCGTAGTGCTTTAACAAACTGGAATAAACTTGTATAGTGACAACTGAAGCCAACAACAAATTCAACATTTATTTACAAAGTAAAAGTTTGCCATTATGGGAAATTCTCGTGACTAGCAACCCTTGATCAAGCCACATGTGGGTCAAAATTGTATGATAGTACATCGGCATGTGTTGCACAATGCCTAAGCGTTGGGACAAACAGGGATGGAACCCCTGGTGATGCAGAGTCGGAGAAACTGGCTGGTTTCACCGAATTCTCCTGTGGTGAAGCGTGGAAACTTGTTCGAAAGTCAAAACCCACATGCTGTGACTTGGATCCCATTCCGACACAGATCGTCCTTTAAAACATAGATATCTTACTTCCTAGTCAAACTAAAACCATCAAAGCAAGTCTAGAACATTGATTTGTACCATCTTCCTTCAAGTCAGTTCTTATGAGACCGCTTCATAAAAGTCCAACGTAAACACAGACTCAGATCTCCTAAGAAACAACCTGCCAGTGTCCACCTCAGGTATATCTTCAAGCTAATTGAGCGTGCTGTGTGCACAAGATTAACTGAACATCTTGAGAAGTTTGGACATTATGGTCATCTCCAGTCCGTCAATCGAAGCTACCATAGCACGAAAACTGCATTGCTCATAATGGTCAACGACATTCGGCTTCTCCGCGATCTCAGCAGTGCGTTTGACACCATCAATGACTCCCGCTCCTGGAACGCTTGAAGTTTATATTCCACATTCCATGATAATGTTTTTAGATGGACAACATCTTATCTGGCTGATTATCATTGTCTTTGACAATATCTCATCCGACCTATCTAAGCTCACATGTGGTGAATGACATGGATCTGTTTTTGTCCCCCGCCACAACGTCGAACGGGGGACATTGTATTCAGCGGCGTCCGTCCGTCCGTACGTCCGTCTCCTTGTTAACGCGATAGCTCACGAACTGTTGCACCCAATGTATTCAAATTTGGTCACAGCCTCACTTGGGGGATGACGCAGACACCAGTTACTTTTGGTGACCTTGACCTTATTTTCAAGGTCACAACGGCACTTTGACCACTCTTGAAACGCTTGTTAACGCGATAGCTCATGAACCATTGCACCCAATGTAATAAATTTGGTCACATTCTCACTTGGGGGACTACGCAGACACCAGTCACTTTGGGTGACCTTGACCTTATTTTCAAGGTCACAACGGCACTTTGACCACCCTTGAAACACTTGTTAACGCGATAGCTCATAAACCATTGCACCCAATGTCTTCAAATTTGATCACAGCCTACCTTGAGAGATTATGCAGACACAAGTTACTGCGGGTGACCGTGACCTTATTTTAAAGGTCACTACAGCACCTCGGCCACTTTTGAAATTCTTGTTTATACAATATCTCTTAAACCATTTTACAAAATGGCTTCAAATTTAGTCACAGCCTATATTGTTGCACTACGCAGATACTTTTGATGACCTTGACCTTAACTTTCAAGGTCACGACAGTTCTTTGAACACTTTTGAAACATCTTATATTTTATGAACCGATTCATGAAATATCCTCAAATTTGGTCACACTCTACATTGAGGGATTACGCAGACACCAGTCACTTTGGGTGACCTAGACCCTAATTTCTATGTCACCACTTTGGCCACTCTTGTTTACTTGATATCTCATAAACCACTGCACCAAATGTCTTCAAATTTGATCAGAGCCTACATTTGGGAATTACGCAGACACCAGTCACTTATTTTCAAGGTCACAAGGTCACTTTGACCACTTTTGAAACTCTTGCTAACACTATACCTCTTGAACCATTGCACTTATTGTCAATGGGAATATAGCATTTGCTTATTGTGACAATTCTTATACTTGTATGACCTGTGCTATTCCCATATATCAGATTCCTCGAGTCTTGGCCAAAGCTTGCACAAGCAGGTTCGAGTGAACTGAGCACATGATGTTAGGATATTAAGGCACGGATGTTCAACAACAAGCTAAACATGATTAGAATCGACTACTGCTACTACCAGCCATGTGTGATGATGACGCAAAGCCACGATGAAAGTGTTGATAGTTTAGATTGGAATCACTGAGAATATCCCGAACCGAGCCAAACTGGAGCATTTGCAATGGAAAGAATGTTAATAAATTATGTATCACTTTAAGATGTGGCCATTTTCAACGTTTACATTTTAAAGTCTAAATCTTACCTCTGCTGAGAAGAACTCCAAGGAAATATAAAAGCAGATCCATCAAACCATGAACTTCCTCATACCCAATAGTATAGTGGTCAGAGAATCTCATTAGAGTATAAGCAAAGCCGCTGAAAGCCAGAAACGTTACTCCCAGAACTACAAATACAGCAGACTTGAAACTCGCAATGAATATTTCCCATCTCACGCCATCGTTAGCAGCAAGCTTGAATAATAATCTGTCATATTCAATGAAGAAGGGAGGGTTTAAGAAATCCATAACCTCCTCCCTGTCCTGATGCACAGTCAGTGGTGCTACCACTAAATCTACCTCCTGCAAAAGAAAATTAAGAATATGGCAAATCAATTATTTAAACGCTTTTACCTATACATATACCGATGATAGTTTATGACAATCCACATCAACGTCAACGTAAATCTTGAAGTTCTTCATATTCAATTAAAGATAAGACTACAAAGTAGTGTAATATTCTATCTGTAGAGACATCGTTGATATATTTAATTCAAACTGCAATGACGGAGCAAAGAATCTGCTGTATCAGCGTATTTGAATCCGTTCACTCCTACTGTATCCTGATATCCATCAAAGCAAATCCCTCGCTCTCTTTGTGAATAGCTAATGATTTGACATGCAACCAGCAATAATCGCAGTAGCCGGATGAGAGGATAATATAGGGGATCAGGCTTTATTATATGATTGAGGGTGAGCTACTTAGTTCTATCAATGAAATAACCTTCCATCTGGCTACAGTGGCTCAAACCTTTATCTGACTACTGAGTTTTGTAACGTTTCTCAGCACTTGAGTGGCGTCAAGTTCAAGAGTTTGACGTCATGAAACAATGGTCTAATGTAACGAATTCTCATATGACGTCACACTGTTACCACAGCGACTGGCTCCTCCAAGCGGCCGCTCAACGTGAAATTCGTCCTTTTTGAAGTTTTTAGAACACTTTTATCATATAATAATAGCATATCTGTCATTTCCTGACAATTCCATCTTTATCTCTTCCCATGAGGTAGAAAACATTAAAAATTCACTCGTGAAAAAATACAGTTTCTACCTTAATCGATGGTAATATTGAGGATATACAGATATGCTCATTATATGCTTATCGAATAACGACATTTTATTGGCTGAAACTGTATGTACTATCTAGTGGTCATGGAATGACACCTAACAAAGATATGGGGCGTCTATAAAAAAGATGTCAGTGTACTGAATGAGTTATACGGATACAAATACGTGTATGTAGCAGGATGAATAAACATGATGATTGACCAATGTAAATGAGATACAGGTTAACCCTTGATTTAATGACAGACAATAGCTGACGAAACACTAGTCTATTATCATCTGAATTATTGTCTGATAAGAAAATCCAAAGAATATATATCGGTACATATAGGTTTTCTTTTATTAATCAAGCTTATTGTATGGAGAGACACATTAGTCAATATTCGTAACATGAATGTATAAATGAAATTTTAGTATGAAAACGGTATAATGGGTAATGAATCATACTCTTTTCTGTAGTTGTCCCGTTAAACCATTCCATGTTCCGTCTATTTCTGCTCCGAACTGATTATCTGTAGGGTTGATGATCTCATAGCTGAATTAAACAAAATTAAAAAGCGTTAAAAAAGTTTTATCCGCAAACAATACGAAGGATCAATAAATAGCAAAATATTCCATGAGATAGTATTTTAAAAGCTCTTAACTTCAATTCAATGAGGTAATTTGGACTTACTGCAAGGTATAGGCATCATTTCATTTCATTTTAATTGTCCAAAGTATGATTTGATAAAAAAATTCACTTATATTCGCTGTTAAATATTTGTCTTTGGTATTAATATAAAGTACGAAGTGTTATTTGTTGGAATATAGTTGACTGTCCTTATCGACCCGTCTTACCTGAAATTGATCTTTGATGCTAGATACTCGATGACCTCGATGCAGTAACCATCAAAACCCTCACTTGTCTTGATAACAAATGGGATGTCCTTGAATAAGACGGAGGGAATCATTATTTTGCACCGAGAATTGTAATAACATGATATCTTATAGTTTCACTACAGATCTATCCCACAAAGGATTTGAAGGTTTCCCCGACTAATCAGGGAGCCAAAGTCTGTACGATCGAAAAAAAGGTTTGACCTGACACCCTCTGCTATATTTGGTTTGACTATATATTTATATTCAGTATTCATTGAAGAGTCAGAAAAGCGATGTTGGCAAGCCGCAAGAATATTTTATAGGTTTGTTTCCATCACAATCATGAAAATGCCAAAATTTCAATGTAAATCACTAAACTTAAACGTTAGTTTTTGAACATGGAAGAATGCTTTATGATTCAAATCAAAGGATTTTAATTTCTCCATTTGCCAAATGATCTAGTTTGCATCATATACTGATGGAAATTAATAAAGGAACGCATGTATTGATGGTGAAATTGGTTTTTTGTCATGGTTTTTTTTATCAAGTATATTTCATAAAGTATGTACACCACAGGTGAAATTTCAGTATCTGGTGTGTCCTCCCTGTTTCCTGATCACTTCTTCACACCGTCGTGGAACACTTTGGATCAACTTCCGGATGACAGCCCTAGGAACTGCGCGCCGCTCTTCTTGGAGAGCCTGGAACATGGCAAGTGTCTGGGGTAGAACATCACGATCCCTCACCCGACGTCCAAGAACGTCCCAGATATGTTCAATGTGATTAATGTCTGGGCTCTTGGACGGCCATGGCAACACTCTGACGTTGTTCTGCGTGAGAAAATCCCTGCTGACGTGAGCCGTGTGTGGTCGAGCATTGTCATGTTGAAATTTAAAGTTTACACCCACTCTACGGCGGAAAGGAAAAACAACAGGTTGCAACACTTCGTCTCGGTAACAAACACCAGTCACCCTTCCATCAAGTCGAACAAGGTTGGTCCTATGGTCGTAGGTTATGCCGCCCCATACCATCACAGATCCGCTCCCGTAGGAATCGTGTTGTTTGATGGTGCACTGATGGTGACGTTCACGAAGGCGTCGCCAAACGCGGATCCGACCATCTGCGAAGTCCAAATTGAATCTAGACTCATCACTGAACATGGTATTACGCCAATGTCGAAGTTGTCTTAGTCGATGTTGTGTAGCCCATGCTCTTCTGAGACGTCTGTGTTCCGCAGTCAACCTTACCCCAACAACAGGACGACGAGACTTTAAGCCTGCTGCTTTAAGTCTGTTTCTGACAGTACGGTCACAAATTCTTAGTTTCGTTACTGCCCTGAACTCAGACTTTATTTTCGATGCTGGTTGAAATCGGTTACGTAAGGACAGCAGCACCAGCTGGCGGTCGTTTCGGGGCGTTGTCTTACGTTTTGAACCACGACCTGGTCTAATCTTTACGTTCCCTGTCTGGCGGTACCGGTTCCACAGTCGCGAAATCACACTTTTAAACTTGTTACATTGTCTGGCTGTCTGGAATATTGATTGACCGCTGTTTATGCACCTGATAGCCTGCCATTTCTCATTATCAGAAAGGTATGCTCTTGGCATGATTCTGAAGGTAAAGGCACACTGACATTCGTTGACTCCTTGAAGGTTAAATGGACGTTGCCATGCATGAAGTTCATGGAAATAAATTTTCACGTGCACGGTACCTTTTTCAGTGAAACTAAACATTTTCAGTTTATAATGGCCCTACGCAGCCTCGAACAAACGGAACATGCCAGACATAAGTCACAGTAATTAAGCGTTCCCTTATTCGTTTCCATCAGTATACATAATTTGCATAGTCATGAATAATAATGAGGCTGTGATTCAACTGGATTTTCTTGGTATTACGGATAGGTGTAAGTTCTCTTTCAAAGAACATACGTCTTATGACTTTATTAGGTGAAATTGTACAAATAACAAGGCAAATCTTTCGTAGATAGATTGTATTATGTTTTTAGTTTCCATTTATTTTCATGTCATTATGAAACACCCATGCAGGAACTTGATAATGTTTTGTTTAACAACCGGTCTGGATAAGATTTCTTCATATTATGTTTTCTTTTACATTCCTATCCATGGACCTTCCTATATGTTTTCAAAACTTGTATTTGTTCATTAAAAAGCATTTACCTATATTTTTATTTATAGTAATAATCTGGTTTGCATAATCTTCAATATACTCATTTAAAAAATATGGGAACACTTATTAAATTTAAGCTAATTTAATTACTAACAAAGAAATGAAAACAAAACAATATAATATGTACTTACTACGTATAACACAATTTTTCCTAGTAGGAATCGTGTCCCTATGAGGGACTTAGTATCCCTACCTGTACCTAAGATTAGGTGTATCATACTTAAAGATACATACTCAGAGTTCAATATTTTTTAAAGTAATGTTACTGTTTTCCTAGTATTTTTGCAAAATTTTGCGACCAATCTAGGGAAAATCGAACAAAAATTCATTAAATAGAAGATGATATACCAAAATTACCGAAACGGCAGCCAACATAAAGGTGAATCAAGTGTGGCCATCTCACAACTTTTGGTTTCTGAATATACGCTTAAAAACAGTCTTGTTTGTGCACGACTAGATTTAATTTTCTTTTTCTCCGAATTAGGTTTTCGTTGCTGCCAAAGTTGATACCAATCGAACGCAATTACGGTAGTTGAGACATGGTGTAAATCCTACACGCATAATGATTACGTCACAGAAAGCGAGTTCGTTAAATGCTATACCCTTTTTACAGGGGGTATTGTGCTCTTGGTGTCGAAATAAGAATGTTATTGTTGATAAATAAAATGTAAATGTGATATCAAAATTTTGACGAAAGATATTTCTACAGACTGATGTAATTATATTCTCAATAGCTAAATTTCATCCCGAACCGCATGCAAGTATGATAATGTATCTTTTAGAATTAGTATCCTACTTGGAACACAGTATCTCCTACGAAGGACAGCGTATCAGCTACATAGGTCATAGTATATATTAGGGAATAAATTCTCCTACGAAGGACCGAGAACCTCATACGATCGACGTATTATTTATTATGTCTTGGTATCTCATACGAAGGACTTAGTTATAATGATCAAATGAATATAATAGAGCTTACATATATCATGTGTTTTAAATAATATATACATTTCTTATTTTCTTTATTCAATGTGATTATTCATGACTGTTTCAACTACAATACGGTTATGTAAATAATATAATCCTTTTCATTGTACAACTATATTTTCGAAACTGCACAGTACATTTTGCACAAATATTTATGGTAAATCTTGTATTCTACCATGACATTTCAAAATCCTCGAAGTTCATTGGTTTATTTTCATGGTCGAGCCTCCATTCGAGCTCCATTTTTTATGACGGGCGATTAACCGCTTTTTGATACACACTCCCATAGAAACGAATTTCAATGCACGAGTCGCCATGCATACAGTCACAATACGATTCGCGAGATGCTTTGTCTGAATACTTACTAAAACTTGTTTTATCATTGTCCTACCCGTACATGTTTATATCTAGGAAATAGTATAATTTTGAGCGACAGGCTGACTGTAGATCATGAAGCTACCGCAACCGGGTTTGCTTCAGTGATCATGACGTCAACCTTTGACGTCATTAGCACAATACATTATGATGTTACAGTGTTGACCAAAGCACATCTGACGTTGCGCTGTAGAAAATAAATATCAGTAAAAACGCTAAAAAACGCTGTCATGGTAGATTTCAGATAAACCTGCTGTCTTCCGAATGATATCAACAGGTATCGAATCTACGTTCGACCACAAAAATTTAAAATCACAGTAGGTTTATCTCCTAATTTACCCTTTTTTAATTGTTATTCTTAATAGCATATGTATGTTTATTAATTGTAATTTGGCAAGGCCCAATGAGTGTTTTCAATTTGCCTTTTTCATTTGACCGTTGCCTCAGTATGATATATTTAAACAAAACTAATAGATGTTACACTATTATGCGTGTGTATATTTGGGTCGAATACAATTTGTGAGGATGTTATAATGCATGTAACAGGACTATTCATAGACTAAAAGGTGAACAAATTGACTCTTCTCTTATGATTTGCACGTTGAATTGAATTGCATAGCTTCGTCATCTCACTACGAATATAAAGAAAGTTTCGCATTTTTAAAGTTGGGCTTACTTTGACATAAATCCGGAACAGCTGTAAACTAAGTTATGTAAACTATTACCTCTGCTGTAGAGACAATGAGAGTCCGGTCGTTAAATATACTTCGAAAATATACTTCATAGTAAAAAAGGTTTCGTCATCAGATTTTGGATATAAAGAGACTTTCGCTTATTCAAAGTTGTGACTACATCAACATAAATCCTTTCGGAATCCATTAAAGGTCCAAGGACAGGAGAGCGAAAACAGCCCCACTGGAAGCGCGAATAAAATCTCCAAAATAAGTAAATAAGCACCAATTACCTCTGTTGTAGAGACAATGAGAGTCCGCTGGTTCAAGCCATATTTTTTATTCTGAAAGATGTCCCTCTCGCTGAGTATACCATCATTTCGTAACAGCGAGAACATTCGCCCCTTTGTGGTTACAATGAGGTCCCAAATATCAATTCTTTCATTCTGTACCTAAGGCAATGGAAAGGCATGCTTCAAATAACAAAAGGATATTGATAATTCTAGTCTAGTTCTAATGAAATGATGACGTATCTGTAAAAATGCATAATGCCTTCACTTGAATATATATATTATGATATACGGTATGATAAATATATCGTATCTGATGTGAAAAGCAAAGTTTCTATCTTTGTAATAATACATATATTACCAACAGATTATAGATATTAAATGTTGTAAGGATGATTTCATATAACCCAGTGATTTGACATGTACGTTCTTGAAATGTTTCAGAAATGTATTGAGATAGACAGTAATTGTATCTAGGCATATTCTTTGTATATATCAATAACACATCTACATATAATATAGAGTAAAATACAGTCTGAACGTCCATGTTGTATTTCGTTTTAAAACATGTCTGTGTTAAAAATCGTTTGTTCCAAAGTCCATCCAGTAAGTAAAACACCCACTGGCCTTTCCCCTTCAACAGCTACATGCTTTTTAAAAGCCTGTTCACATATGTGTTGACGTTTTCTTAGCGTTGAAAGGGTTAATAATAATATAAATATTTCAGATTTAATCGCCAATATTTTGATTCACCCAACCTTCGACGGTGACAGAAGGATGACGTTCTCCAGATGGAGGATCCCCGGATGAGGTCCAGAGGGAGGCTGACATACAGAGGTACAAGCTTGGATCCAGAAGGAAAAGTGCCGGAAATCTGTCGATCTGTTCAACTGCTTGTCAGCAGTGTCAACCTAAAGGCAAATTATACTTTTCACAGTCTGATTAAAATCGACCGTACTCCGAGGAATAAAATGTCAAAAATATTGTCTCTATCGGGGCTCGAACCAGCCAGAACATCCTCTTCGTCTCGGTCTGAATGCACCCACCTCTATCGCATGTTCCTATGACCAGTTTAGCGCAGACAAACCCAGTCATAAGCTATCCAATCACATCCTCGTTTTAAATAGCGCCTAGCGGCGATTATGTATAACGAATGGTACACTGGAGTTACCTGCCCCTGCATGATATTGAAGCTTTTACTGCGCCCCTTGCGATTGGCTAGATGAGCTTGCGTCAGAACATGCGGGTAATAGGGGTGCCTTCAGACTGTGCATGAGAGGAAGGCCGGATTGGTTGAAGTTCAAACCCCACTAGAGGCAATATTTTTATACTTATTTTCCTCGAATCACAGTCGATTTTAATCAGACTGATACTTTTCATGGAGTACTCGATTAAAGAAGGTACACTCACAGGAAATTGAGCATAATCAAATATAATGTTATAACAATCAATAATAAAGTCAAAATACGAAGCAGATAAAATATACTCCCCCATATACAATAGGCTGAAGGAGAGACAGGTGACAAATAAGCTCAGTTCTCAAAATCCCCACCTCGCACTACTCGTGGGCTGCTATCACAAATACTACACATTGACATCTGCCATAACTTACCGCCGAGTCTTTACTAGGTTTCATACTTATTGGAGACCGACAAATTATTTCGAGTATGTACTTACTTTCCCTCAAAACACCTCGAAAGACAAATCTCGCCCTGAAAATTACGAAACATAACTTCCGACAGACAGAAACCACTGACGGCAGTGACGTCATAAACGTACTTGAATCGTCTTACGCTCTCAGCCGCTGGTCAGGGGAGGTAACTTTTCATTGTCAAAATTACCCATTTTACCTATTTTCATTGTATTTTAAGATTAATTAGTTAAATAAAGTTTATCATAAAGCTAATACTTACGTACACAGCTATAATACAGTCATTATTTTATATGAACCTTAATCTTTATTTAAATTTTCAATGATTTGCCCTCACACTGTCAGTAAAAAATAAACATAAAATTATAAACCTTATAAAAGTTGCAAAATCGAAGTAGATATTTACATTTTACTTCCTAGTGTAGAAACATAACGCTTTATCACACATTTCGGATGCATTGTCGTAGTGATTAGTAAAGGACGTCAATTTATTGTTGATTTTGTCACAACTAAAAACTTATTTTGCCCTCGATGAATACTATGCAACTAGGAAAAATACAAGCGCTTGTATAATTTACCAGAAGTAAACAATATGTTGTATCATAAATGATTCATCGATGATGTAAGGGAATACATTGTAAGTAAGAAATCAGTGAGGTCTTGACAAATTTATCTCAAAATGAATATTTTATGTTCTTGTTGGAAAATGAAAGGTTTATAATTTTATGTTTATTTTTTACTGACAGTGTGAGGGCAAATCATTGAAAATTTAAATAAAGATTAAAGAGGGACTGAAATGCTATATGGCAACTTTCGGGATTCATGAAATAGTGATAACAATTTTACATGGACTCAACTTTAAATTTCTGAAATCGACCTAGAAACGGCTTAATTACGACTGTATAAAGAACACCGCCTAATTAGGCCGGCGAACAGAATAAAACGCACTGAAGCGTGACTGCCTCGTGACGTGTTAGTAGTTGATGTGATACCCCCTTGTGTGCCCTCGTTATGTAAAATAACAAAAGCTAACAGAACAGCTCAAACCCAGGACCAAACCCAGCCCCAAAACCCACATAATCTTAAACCTAAAAAAAACACACCTAATTTCTCTAAACCTCACGTGCCCTCTGGCAAAACAAACCCAAACAGCCCGCGAAACTTTTCCAACAAAAACCTTACCGAAGGTCTCGCTCTTTTTCTCGCGGCAATTATCATTAAACCTAATGCTTCGCTAAAGCACATCCACAAACTCACGGTTAAATCTAAATTAACCAAACTCGGCTTCAATACCTTCAACACTCGCGTTCAGCACATCCTCGCCGATGCCTAAACCAAAAAACGTGCCAATTTTTCCTCCAACTAATTAATAACTCCATAATGCAGCTTAACCCATATATATTTTTTCTTATAGCATTTTCCACTAGTATGCAAATCCTACAGTGGAACGCTTGTGGCCTTTCGGCTCATGGCCACGAGCTTAAAGCATTAATTAAACTAAAAAAATTAAACCCCCAAATAATTACAATTCAGGAAACCCATTTCGGCCCTAGGTCAAATTTTAACATTCCTGGATATAAAACGCTAAGGCATGACCGACCCAAAACCAATCCCGGTCGCTCCTATGGAGGCCTAGCTATTTTTATTCAGGAACACTTAAATCATAACCTATTCCAAATAAATACTCCAAACTTAGAGGCCCAGGCCATAACTATTACTCATAAAACCAAAAGCATAAATATTTATAATATTTATCATAGGGTTACAAATACTTTTACCATAGAGGACCTTAAAGTCCTACAAAATTCAGCCCCCCCTCGCTCCATATTTTTGGGCGATTTCAATTCCCACCACCCTTCCTGGGGTTGTAATGATACGGTCGATCGCAGTGGGGAACTACTCTCCAACTGGATCATAAATAATGATTATGTACTACATAATCAAAATATACCAACTAGGTACGGTTGGCGACATCAGGAGATGTCGGCAATCGACTTAACGATCAGCACCCTGGACATCGCTAACGAGATCTTGTGGGAGGTCCTCGATGATCCGTGGGGAAGTGATCATTTCCCTATTATTATCACTCTAAACAATTTCCTTCCAAATGACTCAAATATTCAAAATTGCCCCCAAAACCCAAAATTTCTTTACAACAAGGCCGACTGGGAAAAATTCCAAACGCTCTGTGAGCACCTAAACCCAGAGGACCTTGAAAATAAAGACCCCCACACCTTTTTAATTAATTTCACTAATGCTATCATCACAGCTGCAAAACAATCCATCCCTTTCACCACCCCTAAAGCCGCTAAACCCTCAGTTCCCTGGTGGACTGAGGAAATAAAAAACGCGCGCAAACTTCGCAAACGGGCATTTAACAAAGCAAAACGCGACATCACACAGCTCCCTTATGCAAGGCACCTCAAAAACCAAGTACATACATTAATAAAAAATACAAAAAAACAACACTGGGAAAAATTCTGCGAGGAGCTTAATGGTAAAACAAACTCTAAACAAGTTTGGAA
Organism: Steromphala cineraria; assembly: GCA_916613615.1. Taxonomy (NCBI): domain Eukaryota; kingdom Metazoa; phylum Mollusca; class Gastropoda; order Trochida; family Trochidae; genus Steromphala; species Steromphala cineraria. The sequence continues at coordinate 41,220,820 of OU744724.1, read as the reverse complement.
TAAGCTCCGAGTCATCCATGGCGCCAAAAGTAGAAGCAACATCCCACCAATAAATAATCTCACCACACCTAAGGCTAAAGCTAATGCTCTAGCAGAGCAATTTGCGAATGCCAGCAGCAACAACAACCTCACCGACACATTCAAACAACACAAGCAAAACACTCCAATCATCCCAAGGCAAAAAACAGATAACCAACCAATTAACCAACCATTCACACTGGAGGAACTTCAATTTGTATTAAATAATAGGAAAAAGGGGACTGCCCCAGGCATGGACCAAACTTCCTACCAAATAATTAAGAAGCTTCCTCCAAACACCATCAACATACTCCTTAAACTTTATAACCTTATTTGGCAGCTAGGCATAATTCCCTCCTCCTGGAAGGAAGCTTTAGTAATACCCATCCCTAAACCAAATAAGCCCTCCGGGGACCCTAACTCTTATAGGCCAATTTCTCTTACTTCAAATTTATGTAAGGTAATGGAGGCGATGGTAAAAAATCGTCTCCAACACCATCTTAAACTAAACCCATTAAATGAGGACCAGAGTGGCTTCACTCCAGATCGCTCAACCCTAAACAATCTTGCTCGCCTCGAGCAAGAAATACAAACCGGGCATTTATACAAACACTACACCCTAGCTATATTCTTGGATTTTTCCAACGCTTTTGACATGGTTTGGCATAACGGCCTTACCCAAAAACTTCTAAAAAAGGCCTCTCTGGCAACATAATTAATTTCATCCAGGATTTTCTCCACAATAGGCAAATAACTGTCGGGGTCGACAACCAAAATTCGGACAAATTTACCCTCGAAAATGGTACCCCCCAAGGCAGCATTCTTAGCCCTTCACTATTTAACATTATGGTGGATGACCTCTTCGAGGGAATCTCCAGTAAAGTAAATACTTCCAAATTCGCAGACGACGGAGCTCTATGTGTCCGAAGTCCTAACCTTAAAACCTCAATTAAATTACTCCAGTCCGCACTAAATAAAGTCGACCAATGGGCCGACAAATGGGGATTTAAACTTAATGCGGATAAAACCACTGGAGTAGCATTTAAAACTAAAAACATGCACCCAATCTCTCCCAACCTTTATCTTGAAAATAATAAAATCAACTTTCAATCTAAAACTAAATTCCTGGTGCTAATCTTTGACCAACATCTCAACTGGGATGCACACGTCAAAGACCTAGTCTCCAGTAGCCCGTTTCACAAAGACCTCTTACCGCTACGACCTCGTAAAGCAGGTCGTAGCCCACCTCTTACAATTTTTACCCGTTTCACAAAGAGCCCCTAAATTTACACTGCGTCGTAAACGGCCCAAAATTTAGGACCCCGATTGACCTGTCCTAAATCATTTAGGACGTCGTAAATTATAAAAAACATGGCGGCAAGCTCCCGCTTGGACTAAAAAAATCATAGTTTATCTGTGTTTCCGAACATTTTGTCGAGTAAAAATTCGTCAGAACTTCAATCTTTTCATTCACTGACGAATGGATTCACCCCTCACTCAACCAAACTCTTGTAGTTGCAAATAAGTCATTCATATGGTATTGAGTTATGTGTGGGTCACAAACAATAGTTTTCTCAACTGTAGTTAGATGGTCCGACATGCCTGACAATGTATTTTTCACGAAAGCATACTCGTGCAACAAACCGTCTAAAACTGCGGCGACTGCCGGTTCTGTGACCTTCACCTTTTCATGTCAACAATCACTCGTAACATGCAAGGATTTATATTCAGTACAAATTTTCTTAATGTACCGCGCACTTTAATAATATTCGAAGATAATAAGTACGTTTTTCGTTAGTGAATGATTGGCAAGGGAAAAAAGGAATTATTAGGAATTAATAGCAAACAAACTGGTAGCTTAGCCTTTAATTCGTAGATAGTAGGCTAGATATTAATTTTGTGATGAAGCGTCACTTTGCTGGTCACTTTTCTAGACTTTGTATAGGCTCTTGTTTTCAAGAATATGATTTTATGACGATTAGTCGTTTTTATTGCATTGTATTAGTATAAATTATATTTCTTCAATGAAATTTAGTAGTTCTTGTACTTTATTTTTTACTTATTCTCGGTGAAATAAGTTCATCTATTTTTAAATTAAAAAAACCCGGTCAGTTTATGTATTAAAATGCCTACATTTAAAAAGCCACAAATGTTTCTAGCTTAAACTTTCTATGCATATTCAAGCTCAGCTGTATAAAATCAGAATTTACAATAAAACATTGATATGATTAAGAGAAAATTTATAACAATATTTGGAATTAAATTTATAGATAATATAATTTGTCTATTTGTGTATTCATTTATGTTTTATGTTTTAGCAACTGCTGTTTAGCATTTACTATGAGTATTTAATTAAATGTCTATCAGTGTAGTTGAAATAGACTGGAAACCTTGCCTGATCTTAAAATTAATTGGTCAATTCCTTAAATAAAATAAAGAAAAAATTTGAAAAATTACCAGTCCTGACCAAAAAGTAGCCAGTTGAAGGACTGACAGACAAGCTTTATTTATAAAAATGGCTTTATCCCTAAAAGATCCTACCTCAAGAAACTACACCAGCACAGGAGTTTGAAAATAATAAAATAACATTTTTTGTAATATAAAGACTAAAATAGTCCATCCACTGTACTCATCATTTCATATATATTTAAATACTCAATTTTAATGTGTTATTCTGTAATATTGATTATCTTTCCATATTTCCACATATGGTGGCAGATAAACATGATTTAGATATCAACAAACTGCACTTGATGATAAAATATAGTCTTTAATATTCATTAGCTGTGAATAAACTAACCTGTTATTGCCACACAGAATATTATTGATTGCCTATTTTGTTGGAATCACTGATGTGTTAGTACAAGTAACTCTATTAGGTTAACTTTATAATCAGTTAAGAAACATTTTAAATCATGTAACAATTATTTGTATTAATCTTCCAACAATGAAATTTTTATTCATAGATCATGTTACTGGCCCAAAACAATGTCTCAAAGATAATCACTGTTAGCTTATGGGATCAGTCAGTAATGATTTATCTTTTGTTTTGCTGTACAAAGTGAAAATCTTACACATAATTTTCAACAACTTTTAAACTAAACAAATATTCAAAACAAATTCAATTAAGGAATTCAGCTTAAAATTGGAGCCTGTTGAGCTTATGGCACAAATTATATGTGCAAATATGAGTAATAAGTACATTTAGATTTTCTATTTCATTTAAAATAACAACATATTCTTATTTTAATCCTATATAGTATAAGATTTGTAACTTATGCAAAACATGTGCATATTATAATCTTGAAACAATATTGTTTGAAATTCATGGATTTTGTGCAGCATTTGTTTCCTTTCTGCTACACACAAATGATAGATTTTTTTAGTGTGTAATAGGCTGAGAAGTCATTATTTAACTAGATTCTAAATTCCCTGAGAATATCTATGATAGACTGAAGAGTGCCCCTGTATAGTTTACTTACTTATATATGTACATGTAATAATAATATACACTATTCCTTTCCTTTTGTTGGTGAATGTTTTTTCTTCACTGGGATTGATAAATCAACATGAAATTGTATTTGACAATCTAAAACTCCAAAAGATTACTGATTTGAAAAAAACTATTTTTATCCTTGTTTGAAAAATTCTGATTAAAATCAAATTACTTTTCTTGCACTTTACATGCAAAACAGAAGATCATAATTGGAATAGTCTTGTTTACAAGACTAAACTTATAGAAATGCTTGAAATTAGGCAAATCTACAGTACAAATCAAACAGTTCAAGCAAAGGATTATATTGTAATCATGAACAATTGTGACTCAGACTTGGAAAGTATTTTACAGTTGGAAGCATGAGTTATCTATTTATATCCTATTGATTAAGATATTCATTAAAATGTTGAAATCCCTACAGTAGATATTTTATTAACGCTTCATTTTTTACCTGAAATAAGACAGTGACAATCTTGACCTACATAATTTTTTAATGAGGCCGAGTTCTACCAAAGTATCCGTTGACAGATGATTCATATTTTCAAAAGACTTAACCAAGTTTAACAGGCTCATGGTGACCGATCAAGGATCTTATAAGTCTGTTGACATTTACCGTCAGCATTCCCGTCACGCGACAGAAGGAAAATAAAGGGAATTAACTCATGCTTTCTATGTTATTGTTTTCATACGAAAGTGTTTCAAGTTCAAATCTCATAGATTTTATCCGAAAACCTTTTTTTTTTGTTCTTTAATTATTATTTCAATTTTGGTATTCGAATGTTTATTATTTTGGTGAATTAAAACTTTGTTATAGAACAACATGCATTCAAAAAGTGAATTATTTGATGAAAATTTATCAAATTGTTTATATTGTTGAGACAGAGAGGTGAACTATATACAAAATTGAGGAAACAGGTGCGCGTCGTGACGAAATCATGTGTTGCTATGCAACCAAGTACCTCTTACTGGATATACGACATGGATTTACGACCCGTTGTACGACATGGATACGACCCCGTTGTGAAACGGTCGTAGAGCATGTCGTAAGAGCGTCGTAAACAAGGTCGTATGTGCTACGACCTCCTAAATTTAGGAGGCCTTTGTGAAACGGGGAACAGGTGCTCAAAGGACCTTAACGTCCTGCGGGCAGTCTCCGGCACCAGCTGGGGAGCAAATAAATAAACTTTAATACATCTCTATATTTCCCTAATTAGGTCCAAATTGTACTATGGTGCACCTATATATAATACCTTAAATAAAACCCTTTCGGATAAACTAAACACTATCCAATACCAATCTCTTAAACTAGCAACACGCACACAACAGGGTTCCTCCTTGGAAGCACTCCTTGCCCTAACTGGTGAAATACCCCTCAAACTGAGACGGGACCAACTCACCCTAAACTTCTGGGCTGCTTCCTCCGAGGACCCTCTAATCCAAAAACTTACAAACACCACCCTCCCGGTTCAAAAAACGGCAATTTCTAACCTTAAACCTCTGCAGGCACCCATTTCACACCGCATCCGCATGCTCGTACAACAAGCAAACCTATCCCACATCCAACCACCCACCAAAAACACAAATCCCATATTCATCCCACAACTTCCAAAACCTAGGGTAAACTTACACCTCACCAAAATTACTTCCAAAAAAACCCATATCACGCAAAAACAACAGCCACTCAATACATACAGGACAACTGGGCCGACTGGTGCCACGTATACACCGACGGATCTAAGGATCCAGAGGCACGCACAACAGGCTTCGGCTACTATGCTCACAACACCACAATACCACTTCAACCACACAAACTTCAGAATGACCAATCTGTCATCACGGCAGAACTTATGGCCATTCTCACAGCACTACAAAATCCAACAATACAACAACACAATAAAATCCTAATCCTTTCAGACTCACTTAGTGGGCTGGAAGCACTTAAACATAAATCCACCAAAAACCGCGCAGGTATCATTTCTCAAATCTTACAAATCATTAAACAACTAAACCACCAGGGTAAAACCATTAAATTTCTCTGGGTGCCTGCCCACATTGGCTTAATCGGAAACGAGAAAGCTGACCAAGCAGCCAAACAGGGATTAAAACTTCCTAATCCCACTATCTTTATCCCACACTATAAACAAGAGGTCAAAAGCCTCGCTAAACAACATTTTAAAGCCATCTGGCATAAACAATACTCCAACAGTGCCAAGGCACAACACACAAAATGCATTCTCCCCACTCCACTCCCCAAATTTAAAACATACAGCAACAACAAAAACATCGACAGGGCCATCACAAAACTACAGACAGGGCACACCAAACTTAAATCTTATACCACCAACCCATCCAAATGCATACACTGCAAGCAAACAGATTCCATCGAACACGCACTGATACAATGCACGCACTACAACCGCACTCACTTACATAACATTCTCTTACAACACAACCTAAATCCGAATAACATACAACACATCCTCAGCCCCAGAAATAATCAACAAATTCTCAACGACCTAGGCTCCTTTATAAAGGATTCGGGTCTTTTGGCCCGAATCTAATTAAATAAATCCCAAATTCCTCCCATTCCAATCCCCTCCCCCCTCCCCCCGCCCCCATCCCCCTCACTTTTCCTCCTCTTTAAATATATTCCAAATTTCAAAATTTCAAAATTCAAACCCTTTCGGCCACGGCATCAAAATTCAATTTACCATTTTTTCAAATCCTTTATTAAAGGTCTTAGGACCCAAGTGCGAAATCAGCTCCGCTGAAAGCGCTTGTAAAATCTCCAAACTAAGTAAGTAAGTACAGCTCGATGTTTAACCGTCGATTAAACATCCTAAACAACATCCAAACATCTCAAACCTTCAATAAATCGGTAGTTTATTTATTCAACTGGCAATTTGTATTGATGAAAACGTAAGACCCTGATTAAAAACGAAGTTGTGCGCATAATGCTACAGCATGTAGGCCTAGATGGTCTCGCTTTGCGCAATGTTGTCATAAGACTGCACGTGAGAACCCAGATGTATATGTAAACAATTGCTCCCGTGTGAACTGTTTTATCTTCGTGCACAGTTGTTGGTTGTTATTGAATATTACTTTAGTAGCACAGCAGAAAGGATGTTATTATACAATACTATTTTTATTTACATTTAAACCATATTTTTAGAATTGCCTTTTACTTCATTTTGTAACAGGATAAAAAATATATACGTTTTTCTTAGTTATTTCATTTAGTGATGGACAAGTTACAATTCTCAATGAAAGACATGTATTGGATGATGAGTGATGTCTTGTTTAAAACATTATTTTAATAACCATTTCACTGAAATCTTAATGTTTTCACTCTTGTACATAGAGGAGATATTTTCCACAACAATACCCGATACATGGCCAAACAGAATGAAGATTTATTAAATGAACCTTATCCAAAATAATTATCAGATAGAGCAAAAACGGTATTCCTAATTTCAGGTTAATAGGTTATAATTTACCAATCGGAGAAAAAAGGGATGTTAAGGAATACAATTGCTATTTGATGTTACCTAATTAGCTGATGTCATAAAATAGCCAGGTGTTGATGATTGTGCATTATATAACCTACCTGCTATAGTCATCATTTGATATCATCTAATTAGGAAACAGACAGGAAATACGATAGACAGTAAAGTAATTGTGTAATAAGTGAGTATCTGATCTAAAGAAAGTAAGTAACACCTGCAGACCAATGTCATTGTTTATTCAACCTTTTTACACAACGTTCAAATCTAAATGTGAGTATTGTATATTCGGATTATTACCATAAATCAGCCCAAAACGTTGTGCTATGTTTTATATTTTACTAATCTCCCTTTTCTCAGCATGCCAAAGTGTTCATTCAGTGAAAATGCGAGCTCGAAGCAGAAAATCGGTGTAGTGATCGAAACACGTGAGTTCGATGTAGATTGTCACATTGCTCTGTTTGACCTAACACAGCGGGTCAATTTGGCGTGAAACCATCAATATGATGGGAATTTGTCTACGGAGACTTCATCAGGAGATACTCTAGGACAGTTGGCAGCAACACAATGATATAACATACTGTTAATCGCTTTGAAAAGGCAGTACTGCGGATTTCGCCTATCATTTTCCATATAAGCAGACGAACGCTTCGCCTACTGCCACGTCACTTCAGGTATCCCCTGCCCGTGGCCTCTCAGCCTTGTTTTGGTTTGTCGCAGACGCCTTGTTACGCAATGTTTACTTAGCTGTAGCTTCATTGAGAAACTGTGTATCGTTGCTGTTTTGGCCTAATATTTATGTTATATACTTATTTGACCAATATCTTTTGAAAAATATATTGACAAAAGGTTATGCAGCCCTTCTTTAAGGTTCATATAAAATAATTACTGTATTATAGCTGTGTACCTAAGTATTAGCTTTATGATAAACTTTATTTAACTAATTAATCTTAAAATACAATGAAAATAGGTAAAATGGGTAATTTTGACAATGAAAAGTTACCTCCCCTGACCAGCGGCTGAGAGCGTAAGACGATTCAAGTACGTTTGTGACGTCACTGCCGTCAGTGGTTTCTGTCTGTCGGAAGTTATGTTTCGTAATTTTCAGGGCGAGATTCGTCTTTCGAGGTGTTTTGAGGGAAAGTAAGTACATAATCGAAATAATTTGTGGGTCTCCAATAAGTATGAAACCTAGTAAAGACTCGGCGGTAAGTTATGGCAGATGTCAATGTGTAGTATTTGTGATAGCAGCCCACGAGTAGTGCGAGGTGGGGATTTTGAGAACTGAGCTTATATGTCACCTGTCTCTCCTTCAGCCTATTGTATATGGGGGAGTATATTTTATCTGCTTCGTATTTTGACTTTATTATTGATTGTTATAACATTATATTTGATTATTCTCAATTTCCTGTGGGTACACTGTCGTGTTAAAGAATAGTGCCGGAAATCTGTCATTCTGTTCAACTCTGTCAGCCTTAGGGTTTAAAGTTATGGTATATTGTTATCTATAAATCTATATACTATCTAAAGAAAGAACGAAATTTACTTCATACAGTCGATAGGAAAACACTCTACCACGAATACAATTTATGAAATCTTCACGTTTATTATGATTCAATAACCATTATGAGAGATAACCGTCTAATTATTTTTATAAATTTATATATTTTAAAGTGTCATTTCTTCATTGATTCATCTGATTTTAAAAGTAAGTTTATGATTACAATATATTTGTGATATTATGTTTTATATTTTGTAATTAAATGTATTTGAACATGTGAAATATACAACCATTTCCTTCAACAAATAAATTCGTCGAAGTGGTGTATTGTCAAACTTACCTTCATGTATCAAATCTATCATCAATAGTTTCTTTATGGGATGAAATAGGTCTTTTAAATGAGTTCTCTTGGTATTTTGTTCTGTACAGCAACCCGAAACAGCAACACATTTGTCAATGTTTTGATAATAATAGTATATATAAAATGTTTTCAATAAAAATACATCCTTAAACGTTAATAACAAGGCATTCTAAGAAGATCAAAAGGTAAATACTTTTATCATTTACCTTAACCGTGCATGTAGTGTAAGAACTTACAGTTGCAAGAAGAGTAGCAGCTCTTTCGTATTCAGCAAGCAGTATAAAGTTCAGTTCAGGAAAGAATCTCTGATGGACGGACTGAAGGAAAGCCATGAACTCAGATTCTGACATCAAATCTTGGTTCAGTTCCTGCAGGAGGAAGGAAGCTGGCAGGATGTCGAAGTCCTGGTGTAGGAGCAGCTCTCGTACTGTGGAATCTGGGAGGAGGATGTCAAACTATCATGAATTATTCAATCCTAATTATAAATAAAATGCAAATAAATGTATTTTAAATGTTCAAGTGTTCCTAATGTTTATCACATGCAATGTTTATTTGTGTTAGTTATAGTTGATATATCGAATTTCACATTTCATGATATGAAATAAACCTTCATCATTCTTTTTGTCTGGGGGAGGAGAATGTCAAACTGTTATGAATCATCTCAGGACATTCTAGTTATTCAGGAATAATATAGTAAAAAGAAGCTGTTGAAAATCAATCTAATTGACAATGGGTTCTGTAGTATTTGCAATGATGTTTCTGGAAGTACATGTAGTTTCCATGTTTACTGGGATTGTTACGAAACCATGAAGTGTTTTAAGGATCTTGGGTTAACAACCATTTCCCGCAGGAGATACATTTTTCGAAATACTTGATTTCGTTCATAACACTACATATAAATGTATTGATAACCCAAATCATTATCCCCGCGAAAAATATATAAATGTATGTAACATCAAAAATATGACTCCCAAATTAGATCATTACAAAAAATACAATTAAAACAAATATTCCTAGTTCAAAGACTTTTTTCATAAGTAGTATGAAACTGAAACATTCAAAAATAGTTATGGACCTTTCATCCCAATATTCAACAACCAACTATGATTGATGTAACCCTGTCTATATTGCTGAGTCTATGTCATACTATGTTTTGATGTCAATATATAGATTTTCTTTTGTTATAAAGGGATAGTCATAGAGTGTAAATCAGTTGAAATCATTTCTGTTGCAATTTGTAGTGGGTTGACTGAATATTTTGCTAGAATTACTGGACTAAAGGGGAAAATGCCAAACATTATGAGTTGTCTGCCATAACTTAATACGTTATTCAAAAGTAATAAATTATGTACGCTTGATAGCGCTCAATAGCAAGGTGGTACAGGAACCGTTGAGTATAATATGCGGTCCTGCACTGTATTTCAAATGTTCTTATTCGTTTGAAAAAGATGCTGCAATGTAAGATTCAATACTTTGCAATACAAACTTAATACCGCTACGCATTTGATGTCAAAGTAGGGTGGCATTTTGACGTCACAGTGTTGGGACCACCGTTACAATAGCATCCAACTCGCGCAACTCGTTTAACCACACTTTCGACTATTACACTTGGATTATTATGTTGCGAGTGATAAACAGAACACTAAAATTGTGGCAATTTTGGCATCAACTCGCCTTTTTTCCTTTTATTTGGTCGTTTTCATAAAAATATCATTAAATGGAAGGTTGTTTATTATCCTCTATTTATCATTGTAATTTTCTCCCAAACAAGGGATTGCGACGTAATCGTGTTTTAGTCTTACTTTATGACGTGAAAGCAACTGAGCTGTTTTGGAAGGGCCTTTTGGAACTCTGTCAAAATAATATTCTAACATGACACGAAAACTAGTTTGAAAATACTGCGTTCTGATTGGTTACTCATAAACATTTTCGAGTATTTATTTCGCCGATAATCACCTCTAAATATTTACGACCTCTTCACATTCCTCCGCGCACGCGTATACAATCTGCACTCAGCGACTTTCTGTTTACCTGTCTGCTGTCACTGCCCCTACCTCGAGCTCTAATTTACAAGTGACCACTTTTCCTGTCACAGTCTCCCCAACCATGACACAAAATATAACTTTCTTGACAGCTTCCACTAAGTTTGAAACAGTTCACCGACACGTAGTGAACAACTATTTTCAGAGTAACGTCCCTTGACTTGGTCAGTCCTTGTCGCTCTTGTAGGGGTGATGGGTCGACCCATGTATTTAGGTAAAAACTCGTAACTTTGACGACATTGAAATCTGTTTTCTATTGATAATATGCTCCATAGATTACAGATGAGTCTATTTAAAAACGTGTTTTCTGTAATATGTAATGACATTTTAATTTGTATGTGGTCTTTATGAAAGTGGACTGTACCGTTGTTTTGCAAGTGAGTGGAACCGGTCTGCACCGGTTTGACCTAATCACAATGCTTTTGCTCAAGTCAAAATAGTTCCACCTTTTTTTACTAATTAGTCATGTTAGAATGGTGATAAATCCATTCTGATTTTTATTTTGGGGTTGTATGTCGTGCATTCTTTACCCCTTAATATAATTTCAAACCTCGCATGTTTATTTAGGGGTAAAGAATGCACGACATACAACCCCAAAATAAAAAACAGAATAGATTTATCCCCTAATTTCATGTCTTTTTAAAATGTCCTTATAGCCTCGGTAAACCACTGGACCACTGGCAATTTGATTCGTTTACGCTTTTTAAGAGTAGGAAATTTGAGTGCGTATTTTCCTCGTAAAAAACTCCCAGGTATAGTGAAGTGTAGAGTTTCGGACCACAAAGCTCGGGACGACTGAGGATGTATTGTACTAAGCCCCGAGAGATCTTAAATCCTGCTAGCATTGTGAGAAAAAGAATGCTCTCCACACTGTCTAGTCAATGGAGCTCGCTTTGCAGATATAGGCCCTGCTTGATTGGTAACCCGGCGTGCTATCAGGCGTACGCCGCAGGAAGTGACGATCCGTGCAAAGCACTTTATTGGTACCATGTGTGCGCACTAGGCGTGTGCACAATACGCCGGTTTGAAAGACGTGCGTACCCAGCGTATAATGGCGAACAACTATCTTCCGTGTGACATTCCACAACTAATTTTTAACATGAATACTTTTCATGAAAACTTATCAAAATTATTAATATGAATAAAAAACGAACGTGACTTCTTAAGTACAGTGCATTTAACGAAAGTTGATGTTTTATCAACATTTCGACAAAATGTTAAAATTAAGATTCGTCTGACATGGATAAGATGTTAATTGAAGCTACTTTAAAGGGGCAGTAGCACGTTTTTTGACAATTTTATATTTTAAATTTTTCACTGATAACTATAAGTTAATGCTAAATGTATTACTTTGATAGTATCATGAATCTCATAACACAAACCAATCATCCGTAGTCAGAGAACAAAGTATGAGGATTCACATAAAAGCCATTGGCAGCCATTTTTGTGTGAACACCTTTAATTCATTTTGCGTAAGAAAAGGAATCGCATGGCTTAACTTTACATTGTATATTTGATTTATTACTGCTCCATTTAGTTGTTATACATTGTCTAAAGATTGGAACCATTTATTTTCATTTTCCTGACATCACCTTATATTCCCCCTAAAAACGTGCTACTGCCCCTTTAAGGTATGCTCATTACTTCCTGTGCATACGCCGATACACTTGATTCAACTTCTGCCTGTTGCAGACCCGGATTACGCCGGACACGTGACAGGCGTATACGCCTCTTAGACGAATCAAGCAGGGCTATGCAACCATTTGGGAACAAATACAAAAACTCAGGACATCCAGTCATCAGTCAGCACTGTAAGTTTAGTTCAGGAAGGAACATGCAATTGGCGGACTGAAAGAGCTTGACATGGTGCATTTCGGAGGGGCAGTCCAGTTATAAAAGGGGTTTATAATTTGACAAATCATAGATAATATTAGCGTAGATATCAAACTAATGCCTCGAATGATTCACAGACTTTTCGGCTTAGTTAATTTAAAATGGCAGCAGATCGTTTGTCTTTGTAAATATAATGATGTCGCTAATCAAAGAATGCAGAAACGAATGCGAATTCATTTCCCTACCTAAACTGAATTAAAGGCATTCATGCGAAATTGGTCGCCAGAAGTGTTTGCTTGACATGACTTCAAATTATAGGAGCGAGTATGATATGCTTGACCCTCTGAATGAAATTAAATGATTAAAGAAGTGATATATCCGAAACAAAACTTACAATGTTAGACTTTCAAAAAGCTAAGTAAAATAGATATGCCGATATGTTCACAACTATAAGAAAACATAAATACTTACAATAATCTTTTTCATAAATTAGAATAATCCTTCTCCATTGAAGTTTTAATACAAGCTGAATAATGCTGCCCACAAGTTGGTGAGATACTTCTTGTCCATGTGCAGTTTGTGGCTTCAACAACTCTGTGGACAAAATAAAACCAACAATATGTTACTGATACAGCCCCGAAAAAAACTGATAATGTATTTGAAAAATAAACATGTACAATTGTTGATCCTACACAATAAAAACTTATTACATGTACATACTCAAAAAATCCATTTTTCAATATTGAGATCTTCTATAGCTAATTATCTAATATTATGTATTTTATGATGGTTAAAAATGGAATCATAATTGAGTGGTGCTTAACTTTCGTTCTGTATCTAAACTAAGATCATCTTGTTTTACCTTCATGTACTCATTTTTAAAAATGGGAAGCTGGAATAAAATTCACCTTTTAAAATCAAGCTTAAACAATATGTCAGATCACAGTTGTCCAATTATAGTTTTAAAGAGATCAGTTGTCTTCAATTATTACAAATAAACTGATTCTTTAAAAATAGAGGAGTTTGTTAACATTTGAATGTCCTTTAAACCATTATTCTATAGGTTTATGCGAAATATGCGTATTTAGTAAAGTAATTAGAAAGAGAGACCTTCAATCTCAGAAACTGCCAACATAGTTAGCCGATCTTTATATAAAAGATTACTAATATAAATATACAAAAAAGAAAGGTAAATGTCATTCTAAATACTTTTGAAAAGTTTACAAAATCACTTCTGAGTGAATGACACCCGCACTGTCCGGTTTTCGATCACAATTACGACATCAAACCTTCTTTTTGACACGATACAACGTCGACCCGCTTTATAATATTCTTTCATGAAACATACAACTCTTCACAAAATGAATCCAACAACTCACGGTTTCTTCATTCGCAAATATCATATAATTTGGGTTTGATTTTGACTTTTTTCAATTAGGTTCAGCAAACAAACAAAGGTTCAGCAATAGTCTATGTGTAAAGTAACATTTTATTAATTAAAGTAAATTTCTTGTTTGTTAGGTTTGAATTTTGCCATGATGTAATTGACAAAAGGATAAAATAATTTTAAAATATTTTTTACTTTTGATCAAAATATCCCATATTGATTTACTGAGATCAATACAGTAACATTAACTCAATGCAAAGGAACATTATGACATGTGTTTAAATCTGTTGAGCACTAATGAAGGATTTTGTAGGGGAATATATAATTTATGTTTTCGAAATTTTGACCTACATGTAGGTGTCTTCAATGAACTGCCAAACTTGTTACAGTCAACTGTGCGGTGAAGATAAAATTAATCATATCTTCAGAAGCGAAATTTCAACCTGATTCTTTTCGTTTTCTCAATGCTGCGATTGTCTGGTTTCTCATTCTAAGGTTTGAATTTTGGCATGATGACCGCTATGTTGCGATTACCCAGAGGCGTCCAAAATTAAATGATATTTGCTCAAGGATATACAGGGAAGTGAATTAACTTGATAAAATGTCCGTCGTAAAATCATGATCCTTACCATTACTGTATGATTTGTCAAAAACAACTTACCTGAGTAGTTAGCGTTGGGGATAAATCCTTCAAATGAATAAAATAGAAGGAGAAAGGAACTCAAAGATAAGCTCCTGTACATGACTTATTTCATAACCAGAACACACTCTTCATTCTTTTATGACTAAGTTGCAATCAATGATCTTTTAACTAACATGTTTGTAGTCTGGTATAGCAACGTTATGTATATATGATCAGTAGTGCTATTGATGTATGAACGCGGGGAAGTCTGAAAGTAGTGATCAATTATTACATCGCCAGACGAAGTCAAATGTAAATATAATGTCAGTAAACGTAGATTGCTCTTAATTTAGGTTGGTAATGATACGTAGACTGATATGTATTTACCTTGTTAAATGGTGTTCAGGGAGAGCAGATATTTTTTTACTTTATTAGACATTATATATAAATTAAATATATACAACTGCGTATCTTAAGTTTGTTCACTAACCTGCGTTTTTAGTGCAATTATCAGCTAGTTTGGATAGTCTTTGAGACATCCTAGCATTGACAAAACGAAACGGATAATGTTGAAATTTGAGTACATAACATAACATTCAGTTTGCGTTGACATATTCGTATGTCATACCTTAAAGAAAACCGTGACTAATTTGGCAGGGCATTGAAATGACCAGGGGTAAAAATTTAGATTTTTTTGCATTTTTACAAAATCCTTCATTAGTGATCAATAGCTTTAGATCTAAGTCATATTTGTTCCTTTGCATTAATGCAATATAATTGTACTGATTTCTTTCTTACAAAGTTTATATGGAATATTCAAAGAAGTATGTGCTCAGGGGCATTTCCTTCACCAATGAACGAATTCTATTCAGTTTCCAATGCTCAGAAATTCTTTTAAATCATATTATTTTCATTACAAAAAACAAATAAATATCCAAGGCATTAAGCAAAATAAACTTAATTTTGAAAAACTCCTGAGAATCATTAATTATTTTTTCAACATTGCCTACATGTAAAAGTTTTAACTGCTTTTGCAGAAAATTGATGCCACTTGCCCACATTCTTGATCAAAGTTAAAAGACTTATCTTATCTTATGTATATGTTATTGGACCTACATGTACATGTATGTAAAGAAATTGAAAAAAAAAATTATATAGAGAGATAGTTGAAATGAGAGAGGTAATTTGTAGACAGAGATTTTTAAGGAGAGAGAGGGACAATTGAAGGAGAGAGAGATTGAGAGAGGGGGAAAGAGTGATAATTGATAATTGATTGATTATTGGCACAGTAGGAAAGAGATAAGAAGGGGAGAGAGATGAGAGATGGGAAAGAGAAAGGATCACGTTGAAATGATGATGTTTTAGCATAAACTGCAAATTTACACAAGGAACAGCCATAACAGTGATACGCATTGCTGCATATTGCTAAAATAATGCCGAATTCATTCATTTACTGTATGCTTTATGCCACAAGCTTGGTTGGATAATCTATTGTAGAACCTTGGTTCGATCTCATTAGTGAGGGAGGTTGTTTGCACACTGTTATAGAAATGCATTGTAAATAAGCTGTGACAAATACTAAATAATGTATTGATACACAAATCAGAATAGACTGAGTGATCAATAATTACCTATTTCCTTAAACAAACCAGTCAAATGTAAATAGGTAATCTAACAAATGCCGAATGGCGTTGATATGACAAACTGATAAGTATTAATGAGTCAGGTAATATTGAATGTTGTTTTAATTCCAGTAGTATTGTTCACATGTATGTGGGGAAAATCAAGATGTATTAGAAACAACAAAAAACTACATCCCTGACGTTTCTTCACATCTCTCGTGAAAATTTAATATGAATTGTATAAAATCAAAATTTACATTTTCATTTTAAAAAAGAAATTTGCTGTCCACCACAACACACATGGATGTCAAAATACCCTTCTATACTCGTACAATGAACCAAAAACTAAAAGACAAATTGGAAAATGATGATCATGTCCTACATATGTCATCGAAGCTGACAGGGAAACAAAAATATCAACCATAGAGATAAAATCATGCATTACTGTAATTATAATACATTAGATAGAATGGAAAACTAGAAATTGACATTCTCTCCCCACAGAGGCAGATCAAGTCATGAAATGTTGATACAGCCTCTGTACTACGCCGACTTTGTGGGATAGAATGGGAGATGCCTGATTAGAGGCAATCAAAGTTAGTTGTGCAATCAGCGACGCTGTTCTAAAATAACCCTTTTGGCTACTGAATCATGGCAAAAGCATTGTGATATTAACCACCCTTTCCATGCGAGAAGCGTCGTCATTTGCTAAAGAAATTCAAATGGATTATGGTGCAATTTTTTTCCGCCAGGGGAAACTGCCGGAAGCCACGGAATTCAGCGAGTTAGAACAGAGGCTGTATCAACATTTCATGACTTGATCTGCCTCTTTTGGGGGAGAATATGTATTTGGTCAAATCCTCAGGTAGACGATGGCATGAAAAGTACATTTAACGATGTGATGGGTCCTTTTGTTTGCGACCAAATTCTGAATACTCTTAATGTATTTAGTTTCGAGTGTTTGGAATAGATAGGTAGATAGATAGAAGAATAGTTCTACACTTCTTTGCATATTGAACAGTTCAATTTGCTTTCAAAATGGTGTGTTAATGGTCTCTCGATTTGAAGCTATTAAAACGCAGGTGAAGGAAAGAAATACATCCAAATTTTTTCAGAAGATTATGAGTGATAGACTTTATTCAAAATGTTTACATGAGTGTAGACAAACGTTGATTTTGTACTAATCAAAAGAACCGCTTCCTAAATTTTAAAATCAAACATTTTTTCTTTGATATCGGCGAAAGGTACGATTTGTTTTACCCAAACACTGTTCATTGACCGCCCACTAATCACTGTAATGTGTACGCTTATCATAATGTGCCTCAATGATGATCTGAAACCATTCTTTTGTATAAACCAAACAGTAAACTGATATGATTTGTTTTCTTTTCTGTTATACTCTTCAAATCCGATCTATATTTAGTTTGGTATCAATTATGAAATGGTAGTTTGTTTGCCCTCAGGATGAGCTTCATGGATATACATGACATATATTTTTTTCAGTCATTGGAATGTCATAATTGGAGGGGTATGTACACATGTAGCAAACATCTCAAACGCTTCTGTTCTTTCTTCCAGGTACTGCATTATTCTGTCCGAGGGTAGATATACCATGGCTCTTATTTGTGTCATGCGTAAAGAGGATTTCACTTCAAATTCTAATCGATATTGCACACGGATATACAGGGAAGTGAATAAGTTTGATGATCTATGCTCTCGGTTTTAAATTACAAAATCGCATTTAAAATCGTGATAGTAACTATTACTATTATTTCGTATTTGTATGTTTTGTTAAAAACGACTTACCTGAATAGTTTGCGTTGGTTCCTTCATATGGAAAGAGTAGAAGAAGAAAAGAACTCAAAGATAAGCTCCAGAACATGACAGATCTTCCTTCTTTTATGACATTCAAACCAATTTCTCTATTATTGACTACCTTTGCATGTAACCAATGATCGTTTAAATAACATGTTTGCAGTCTGGTATAGCAACGTTTTGTATAATTGGTTGTCAATGTTAATAATGTGTGAACGCGGGATGGTCTTAGTAGTGATCAATAGTGACGTTTAATCGTCAAACAGAGTCATATGTAAATTGTGTTTAAACGGTTTGTAGAGGGATGTTTATTTACCATGTTGAACGGTGTTCAAGGACAGCAGGTATTTGTAGCCTTTAATGACAGAAAGAGTTTGAGAGAAAGGGACTTTAGGGAAAGGTTGACATATCATCTGCTTGGAATTTTTGAGAAACATTGTAGTATAGATTGCTAATGGATGCAACGCACAGCACATATTTGTCATAAGCAATTGCGTCATTACTGAGCTTAGTCAAAACAATGCCGAAATCTTTTTGAACCCATTAGTGGGAACATTTGTCTGCATTCCGTTTTAGAAACGCTTTGTAAATTAAATGTTATAAATATTAGTCCATGTATTGATGTATGAAAGGTGAATAGACTGAGTGATCAATAGCTATCTGTGTTCCTAAACAAACCAGTCAAATGTAAATATACTATTTCAAAGTGATGAAGTGATGCGATAAAAGCAAATTGGCGTTACTCTAGCTTTGGAAAGATATGTAATGATGGATTGGGTTGAATGTTGTTTTAATTCCAGTAGTATCGCCCATATATACACAAAGAACTTAGTTAAGCACCCCCCTATGTTTTCAGAAAAAAACTTCTGCTAATAAACCATACAAAGTTCAAGAAAAACAATTAGGGTTTTTCGATAGAATGATCATTTAGCAATGTAGAAATGAAAACTTCACTCAATTTACGATTCACTGTCTCTTGATAACTTATTTCCCCCGACTTTGTATTTTTGAAAATCCAAGTTTACTTATAACTGAAAATGAAAGTAAATATTTTTTGCTGCAATATGATAATGATTATCCT
Source organism: Steromphala cineraria (assembly GCA_916613615.1). NCBI lineage: Eukaryota > Metazoa > Mollusca > Gastropoda > Trochida > Trochidae > Steromphala > Steromphala cineraria. The sequence goes on along the minus strand of OU744724.1, from coordinate 41,201,539 downwards.
CTTGACTGAATTGATAATTTTCAGTAAGGACCTCTTAGGAAATGTTCGTCTTTAGAGCAGTATGAGCCTTCAAAATCACAAAATTATCAAATATCAAATTTCAAAAAAGCTTCCCTAAGAAAAAACTTGCGACTCTTTAAGAAAATGGCTTATCTAAAGGAAGAAGTGTTTGACCCACAAGTCCAACTCAAAGAATCTCAAATTTACTCACAGATTTGAAAAAATTCTTAATTTTCTCTATTATGGTTGAAAAAAGTAGTGAACATTCAATGTCCTGCTAGGCTTTTATCGTGCATGATAAAAAAGGTTTTTCTAATTGAAGGTCAACTAGGGATCAAAAATGTTATTTTTGATTGAAAAAATCCAAGGTTTCATGCGTGGTTTCTCACCAAAGACAATACTTGTATTTTGCCAAATTTCAGTGGTCTCACATTTTTTCTCATATTTTCAATTATTTTGTATTATAAGGATTTTTACGTCAATTAAATAGTACATAAAACGGCAATTGTTATATCTAGAGTTGTCAATACATCAAACATATCACAATATTAAAAAAACTCCCAATTTCATTTTACAAAATGGGCGGTGCTTAATTAAGTTCTTTGTGTATATATGTGAGAGAAAAACAGATGTATTAGAAACAGCTCAAGCTGCATTCCTAAAGTTTGTTCATATCCCTCGTGCAATTATGATATGACTTGTCTCAATACCACAAGATGACGTTTTCAAATAAGTGACTACTTAATGTCCAATAACTAAATCTAAACCAGGCATTACTGGTAATCCTAACGCATTTTGAAGCAAACATATCTTTTTTATATTCGTACGAAGTACCGCAAAGCAATAGACGAATTGGAGGGGGATAATTCATATATCATATCAATCATATATCAGAATGAATGGCTGAACTGCTGCAGATAATCATGATGCATAAGAATGAATACCTAACTTCAAATGGGTGGTAAATAATTTTAACTTGGTAAAATCTTCAGGTGAACAACTGCATGAAAAGTAAATATAACGAAGTGATGGGTCCCCTTTTTTTACACCAAAAACTAAATAATTTCTATGTCTCTAGTTTCGAGTTTTTGGAAAACATGAGGGATGAAACCTTTTTATAGTAGAAAAGTTCGATCAAATTAATTCATCATTGTGTATTGAAAAAATTATTGCTCTTTCAAAATGGTGTGTTTATGATCTCTCTATGATTTGAAAGTATTGAAACGCAGGTGAAGGAAATAAATATATCCAAACCTTTATCAAAAAATTATAAGTCATATGCTTTATCTAAAATGTGTACGGGGTTGTCAGACAAAGTTAGATTGCTAACTTCAATGAATTTATAAACTAGCGATCAAAAGAAGAGCTTCCTATCGTCCCCGGAAAGGAATGTAAGGCCAAACATGAAATGTCTTGTAGCCACTATCTATCATCATACTGGTGACCAAATATCTACAACACTGAAGAAACCAACATAAGGATTGAAGAGTGGTTGTCAGACAACCTGTTTGCATTGATTTCATAACAGTTGAACATGTGGTTTATTTATTTACGACGAAGTTTGGAGGAGCACGTCTTGTATATCACATTTCCAAAGGAAAAACTTATTTTGCACAGTAGCGACGTGTTTCTGATGAGGTTTGAATCTGAGTTTGATATCATTGTAGTATAAATTTAAATTGTTAGGGTTTTTTTCAGGGTCATTCATTGATATAGATGGTATATATTTTCTTCAGCCACTGGAATGTCATAATTTTAGGAGGATGTAGCAAATATCTTAATCCCTTCCGTCCTTTCTTCCAGGTACTGCATTATTCTGCCCGAGGGTAGACATACTTTGGCTCTTATGTATAGACATGTGAGGCATTTGCCTTTAAACATAATTAAGGTATTGTGAAATCTTTATGTAGGAGAATGTCTCAAATTGACAAATGAAGGATAAGTCATGAGGTATTAATTAATATCATTTTATTATATAATGCTTTTTCTAACCGTGGTTTGATTCTCACTGGCAGTGATCTCACTCAATATAGATCCAATGATGGTATTGCTTAAAGGGGCAGTAGCACGTTTTTTGATATTTTAATATTTTAAAATTTTCACTGATAATTGTAAGTTAATGTTAAATGTATTATTTTGACAGTGTCAAAAATCGCATTACACAAGCCAGTCTTCCATAGTCAGAGGACAACGTATGAAGATTCATATTAAATACATTGGCGGCCATTTTTTTTGAACACCTTTAATTAATTTTGTGTAAGAAAAAGGAATCCCATGGCTAAACTTTACGTTATATAGACCTCTCCACAGAGCAGTGCGTCATGCCGCTCTCAGTTACCTCCCTTTGGGTGGCGCTAGCATCGTCCGCCATTAAGCGGCTGCAATCCTACGTCGACGTCCTACGTGCAAGCTTACATTTGACGTTTTTATTAATGATATGACTTCTAACAAATTAGAATGATCGTAAGCTGTCATGAACGGTTTGTGTCATTAAGTACCTTTCTTTGAATTCATATATTATGTCAAAAGAATCCCCTTGCACAGCTAAAAACCCGTCAGAGAGTCACTGTCACTGTTATTTTCTCCTACTGCATCTATATATAGGTCTATCATCTCCAAAGAGCTCCTATCATATTTTCTGATTTATGTCTAGCTAAGGTATCACATACTGAATTTTACCAATTATGAAGCAGTTTTTGACCGATGTGAGTTTTAGTCAAAATTTAATAGAATAGATATCATATAATCTTAAAATTATACAGAAAGTAAGCTTTATGTTTAAACACGTAACACTTACCCTTATTCACAAGTTCGACAAGATAGTAAAAACGTGTGCACCATAGTGCCTTTTTTTTGTTAAAAAGGGAAATTATCATTTTAAAAAACTCAACTTATATAAGGTAAACAATTTTCTGGTTATACTTCTCATTGATCTATGAAATCTTCCTAATATTAAAATAGAAAGCATGATTTCACTATCCTAACCTTTGTCATTACAAATTATGTGTTAATACTCAAGAAATACACACACACTCAAAACACGAAATAAGAGGAATTGTTTGGCCTATATATAATGCTTAAATAATATTTAATTACTTTAGTAATTACTTTTATACCTATTGAAGATATGATGACTGATATCGTAAATCTTGTATTTTCAGTATTTTTTGTCGATCAATGGACTCATCATGTCAAGACTCGTTTAATTTTGAAGGGTGATTAAAACAAGTTAAAATTAATGTATAATGTGTAATCGGTACGAATGTCACGCGATATAAATCGTATTTAGAAAAAATGTAATGGAATATTTTTTCCTATCTTCGATGATACCACGATATCGGGTCCAAATTCAACCACTGCAAGACATATAACCCCGACATGGTACTGTATAAATCAAATCATTACATCCAGTGATAAATAGTGCCAATACCATGTCAATATGTTCCGAGTTAAAAGAAAACACAAAACTTGCTCTCGATCTGTGAAACTTCATTTACAACGTAGGCAATCTGTGAAACTTATGGTAAATCATAAAAATACTAGATGTTGTGCATAGAAAACAGCACTTTCAACTCCCAAAAGATATATTTTTACTACTCTTTTAAAAGTATCAAAAGTGTTTGACAGAAAAGTGAAAATAAATGAAAAGTATGTTAATTCATGTTTTTATTTGTTATATTCTTTCAACTTTTAAACCATGTTTATATTTGTTTGTCTGATTAAATATGTCTCACTTGCTCAATTTATAACTAAATCCATGGAAAGACCAAAAAATATAATTCAAGTGTAAACAAGTTTTATAAACTCTAAACAACAAGTGATCAAGACCTACCAGTTTTTATCCGACCGGTATGTAATACCGTGGGATATAGTCATCACCCTGTCCGTCTGTATGTCCGTCCGTCCGTCCGTCCGTCCGTCCGTAATCATTTCGTTTCCGGAGCAGAACTCAAAAACCGGTCCACATATCTTTCTGAAACTTTACATGTGTATTGCCCACCTTCTGAAGTGGTGCCTTTTGATATTTTCACATTTCTGAAAATTTTATTTTTTATTACTTCCATGGAAACGGCTCTTATTTGGACTCTGTTCATGAAAGGTTTCGTTTCATATATATTAGCTTATACTATTATGAACCTTGCTTGAAAAAATTACAATTATCTTTCAAAGGTTTACATCTTACAATCATGTGGAACCGATGGGATATGTCATCTTCTGATGACTCTTGTTAAAAATACTTGACTGGACGGAAAGAGAACAACGTTTTATAAAGACTGACATGAATAGCAGGAAAATTGCAAAACAATATCAAATGTTTAAACCTTTTCTAATGTCCGTGAGTTTCTCTATCAAAAGTACTATTCCTGCAAATCCGAGACCCGCAACAAGTATAACAAACACTGATGCGACATCTTTTAAAGAAAGGGAGGCAACTCTGTCTTCTTTTAAACAGTTAATTGACTTCGTAAGATTCCAACGAGTCTTCCAGACGTTAAGCAGACTGCTGTCAGCTAAAATAGATAATCTGAAAGAGAGAATAGGATAATTCTTGAAAAAAATCTCCATTACATTTCATCTGAAAGCATCACATTGGTCTAATAAAGAATGTCATAATCTATCTTACCCTAACTTTTGGCGGTCCCTTTGTTGAGTGTGCCCGCATTTACTTGAAATCAAAAGGTAAATTGAGTTTAACTGATTTGTCAAATAAACTATTGATGTGTTTGCTGATTATTAACAATAGGTTCCATTTTCTTATGAAAAGCCCAAGATGGTATAGTGCAAAGCATCAGAACATTGAGCCCCAGGTAACCGAGGATGTCTACATTATCTTTTTAGGCTTCCCACTGTTGTTATGTGTGTGCTTTCCGGACAATATGCGTTTTAATTAGCTGATAATTTGGATTTAATGCCGCCAGATAAATCTGCTATTACCTCAGAAATGACCCAATTAAAACAGGAGCCTGGTAAAATACTAGAGATTCCTGTTAGACAAGAAGATACTATCAAACATCATCGACCTGAAAGAATCATTATGTGACTATTTTATTTTTGAAAACAAGAACTTTACCTCCGAGCCAAAAAAATAAGACAAATATAGATTAACTGTATTTATTAAAGTTTTGACATATACATATATGAAATTTGGAACAGATTTAGATAATTCATATACAAATTGTATGAAATAAGCCGAAACTCAATCAGTCTACTATTTCATGATATACTCTGTGAAATCTGCTTAAACATATATTTTTTCAAATCCTCTGTTGGTTCTGAAAACAACTTGTGCAAAGTTAAATGAACCTTTTATTTCAAATCTGCAGAGTACATTATTTTGATTCTAGTGTTATAAATTTACACGCAATCATTCGCTTAACAACTTAAGTTAAGTGTCTTAGTTTTTTAAAACTACAAGAAATCCATACTATGTATGTGAACGCGATTTTAAAAAAAAATATTTACACTTTGTCTTATATTTGTGTTCAGCAACTTATCACATAAAAACCAAGAGCCTTTACTTGAATAAATGAAACCTGTGATTTACAAGAGCGTCGATAATCAATTTTTTTCAATTTTTCGACACCATTTTGAACAATGAAAAATTTGACTCCGACTTGCACAGTACCTCTGCAACTCGAAATCTCGCCAAAAATGGGTAAAAGATACCCCAAAGTATACCCTGTATTTCCAACAATTTCTTATCTCATTACCACCATGCATGATAAAAAACGCGAAGTCTTTGTTTTGCTTTGTTTTTCTGCATTGCGGTGGTCACTAGGAAGTCGTCTGCTATAGCGTCGTCACGTGACCGGACCCAATGACAGGGTAGATAATGCACAGAACTTCATATAAATGTCACAGCTGCTAAAAATTTCCAAACAATATCCGAAGTTTTTGAGTTGCAATTTTGAGATTTGTCTCTATTTTTTTTTGCTCAGAGCTATCATTTAATGGTTGTTTTGACAAACAGTTTTGGAATGTACAAGTTTTGTAAGTGAACCTTAAAATATACAAGGAATGGTTTGAGATTTTGTTTTTATACTTACTCTTCTTCAATTACACGACTCAGAGGGTATCCCGTAGGAACTCCAACAGTATACTGATGCATTATTATGCCCTCACCAACCTCCTTTAGATTACAGTCCTCTTCCTGCCCATGATAGTATCGCTCTCCAAAAAAGGCATATTTTTCTGTATTAAGTTTGTTCATGTGTGTCGCCAAATCTGGACTTAATACATCCGGGTCACTTTTGTTCATCTCTACGATTCCTGCCCAGGCTAGTGCCATGTCACCAGTCTTGGACGTCTAAAAAACATAAGGAAAACGCAAAAGCCTTGTGATAGTTAGAAATGTTTGAGATTGAATTAGCCAATAGTAGGACATGTTACATACCGCATGGCATTACGTCACACACAGTGCGGAAGGGAACCTGAATAAACAAATCTGTTGATTTGTTTTGTTTTCACGTCAGATAAGGTATATAGGAAAACGTCTATAACCATTTCAGCTAAGACATGAAAAATTATAATATTTACTAAAGGTTTACCAAATTCGATTTTACATTCTGCAACCAAATTCAATGATTAAAAAAATTAATCGTTTATACTTAATCACTTCAGCTATCGGCATTCAAATCAATTTCGAGGAACAAGTTGCATAAAATTGATTTTTTAGTTACACCTACCTTCGGACCCCTCATTTACTCTTAGACTGTAAATATCACTTGACTAAAATATCCCGGATTATGTTTGGTGATGTTTCTTTGCTCATGGGTATGTCTGTAAATTTCTGCCAAAAGCTAGCTTATGATTATTGCATGTTCGTGACTCAAGGTGCACAGTAGAATATCTTGGGGACACAACTGACAATGTTTGCACACAATCAATATTCTCCATTTTTGGCCCGAGAGATACGAGGCTTTTGCTTTGATCTATAGCAGGTACTTACCTTAAAGATATGTTCCCGAATATTACCAGACAAAAATCCCCATTTATATTCCGTTTGCCTCACAAGTTCTCCCAGATTATTGAACGGAAGTTGTTGCCGATGCAAAGAGAACATTGCCACAAGATTTGCAATGTATGCAGCTGCAATCACAACACTGAACAATCCCCAGGTAAATAGTAACAGTCGTATGGATTGTCGACTTGACGCCTTTTCAACACCTTCAACAGAAATTTATTGTTAGGTCGAAATTCCATGCGTCCGTATTGGGCAATGCGTAATGGGTGTTTTACACTTTATACTAAATTAGTGGAACTTGATTCGATACGCGTAATGCTTTAACAAACTGGAATAAACTTGTATAATGACAACTGAAGCCAACAGTAAATTCAACATTTATTTACAAAGTAAAAGTTTGCCATTATGGGAAATTCTCGTGACTAGAAACCCTTGATCAAGCCACATGTGGATCAAATTTGTATGATAGTACATCGGCATTTGTTGCACAATGCCTAAGCGTTGGGACAAACAGGGATGGAACCCCTGGTGATGCAGAGTCGGAGAAACTGGCTGGTTTCACCGAATTCTCCTGTGGTGAAGCGTGGAAACTTGTTCGTAAGTCAAAACCCACATGCTGTGACTTGGATCCCATTCCGACACAGATCGTCCTTTAAAACATAGATATCTTACTTCCTAGTCAAACGAAAACCATCAAAGCAAGTCTAGAACATTGATTTGTACCATCTTCCTTTAAGTCAGTTCTTATGAGCCCGCTTCATAAAAGTCCAACGTAAACACAGACTCAGATCTCCTAAGAAACAACCTGCCAGTGTCCACCTCAGGTATATCTTCAAGCTAATTGAGCGTGCTGTGTGCACAAGATTAACTGAACATCTTGAGAAGTTTGAACATTATGGTCATCTCCAGTCCGTCAATCGAAGCTACCATAGCACGAAAACTGCATTGCTCATAATGGTCAACGACATTCGGCTTCTCCTCGATCTCAGCAGTGCGTTTGACACCATCAATGACTACTGGAACGCTTGAAGTTTATATTCCACATTCCATGATGATAATGTTTTTAGATGGACAACATCTTATCTGGCTGATAATCATTAAAGTCTTTGACAATATCTCATCCGACCTATCTAAGCTCACATGTGGTGAATGGCATGGATCTGTTTTTGTCCCCCGCCACAACGTGGAACGGGGGACATTGTATTCAGCGGCGTCCGTCCGTCCGTACGTCCGGATCCTTGTTAACGCGATATCTCATGAACCATTGCACCCGATGTAATAAATTTGGTCACAGCCTCACTTGGGGAATAACGCAGACACCAGTCACTTTTGGTGACCTTGACCTTATTTCCGAGGTCACAACGGTACTTTGACCACCCTTGAAACACTTGTTAACGCGATAGCTCATAAACCATTGCACCCAATGTCTTCAAATTTGATCACAGCCTACCTTAAGGGATTATGCAGACACAAGTTACTGCGGGTGACCTTGACCTATTTTAAAGGTCACTACAGCACCTCGGCCACTTTTGAAATTCTTGTTTATACAATATCTCTTAAACTGTTTTACAAAATGGCTTCAAATATAGTCACAGCCTATATTGTTGGACTACGCAGATACTTTTGATGACCTTGACCTTAACTTTCAAGGTCACAACAGTACTTTGAACACTTTTGAAACATCTTATATTTTATGAACCGATTCATGAAATATCCTCAAATTTGGTCACACCCTACATTGAGGGATTACGCAGACACCAGTCAATTTGGGTGACCTAGACCTTAATTTCTAGGTCACCACTTTGGCCACTCTTGTTTACTTGATATCTCATAAACCACTGCACCAAATGTCTTCAAATTTGGTCAGAGCCTACATTTGGGAATTACGCAGACACCAGTCACTTATTTTCAAGGTCACAAGGTCACTTTGACCACTTTTGAAACTCTTGCTAACACTATACCTCTTGAACCATTGCACTTATTGTCAATGGGAATATAGCATTTGCTTATTGTGACAATTCTTACACTTGTATGACCTGTGCTATTCCCATATATCAGATTCCTCGAGTCTTGGCCAAAGCTTGCACAAGCAGGTTCGAGTGAACTGAGCACATGTTGTTAGGATATTAAAGAGACACAGAGTATGTTGATAGGATCACATATGTCCAATTTTTTTAATCGATGTTATTACATCGGGAACCACTAACTGTTACTGAAAATAACAAGTTAAAGGTCAATCTGTACATTAGGGCGAAAAAACGGCCATTCAAAGTCGGGATTTTGATCGAAAACCGGACAATGTGGCTCGAGTGGTGCGCGCAAATTTGCAAAACGTAATTTTGAAACCTTGTCATAAGCTGACAGGAAGATATATTCGATTCGATAGTGTTTATTAGGTATTGTAACTAATAGGTAGATTAATTGGATGCATAATTTCGAATATTAAACGTATTTGAGATATTTTCTTGATGTTTCCACAAAATCAAGCATTTTATAGATATTATCATAAATGGATATATTTGCAAGTCCAGTGATGAGATATGAACTTCAATCAGCATATTAGATATGTTGTAGCTTATCAAAACCAAATGAAATTTAAAAAAAGATACTCTGTGTCACTTTAAGGCACGGATGTTCAACAACAAACTAAACATGATTAGAATCGACTACTGCTACTACCAGCCATGTGTGATGATGACGCAAAGCCACGATGAATGTGTTGATAGTTTAGATTGGAATCACTGAGAATATCCCGAACCGAGCAAAACCGGAGCATTTGCAATGGAAAGAATGTTAATAAATCATGTATCACTTTAAGATGTGGCCATTTTCAACGTTTACATTTTAAAGTCTAAATCTTACCTCTGCTGAGAAGAACTCCAAGGAAATATAAAAGCAGATCCATCAAACCATGAACTTCCTCATACCCAATAGTATAGTGGTCAGAGAATCTCATTAGAGTATAAGCAAAGCCGCTGAAAGCCAGAAACGTTACTCCCAGAACTACAAATACAGCAGACTTGAAACTCGCAATGAATATTTCCCATCTCACGCCATCGTTAGCAGCAAGCTTGAATAATAAACTGTCATATTCAATGAAGAAGGGAGGGTTTAAGAAATCCATAACCTCCTCCCTGTCCTGATGCACAGTCAGTGGTGCTACCACTAAATCTACCTCCTGCAAAGAAAATTAAGAATATGGCAAATCAATTATTTAAACGCTTTTCCTATACATATACCGATGATAGTTTATGACAATCCACATCAACGTCATCGTAGTGAAATCTTGAAGTTCTTCATATTCAATTAAAGATAAGACTACAAAATAGTGTAATCTTCTATCTGTAGAGACATCGTTGATTTATTTAATTCAAACTGCAATGACGGAGCAAAGAATCTGCTGTATCAGCGCATTTGAATCCGTTCACTCCTACTGTATCCTGATATCCATCAAAGCAAATCCCTCGCTCTCTTTGTGAATAGCTAATGATTTGACATGCAACCAGCAATAATCGCAGTAGCGGGATGAGAGGATAATATAGGGGATCAGGCTTTATTATATGATTGAGGGTGAGTTACTCAGTTCTATCAATGAAATAACCCTCCATCTGGCTACAGTGGCGAAAACCTTTATCTGACTACTGAGTTTTGTAACGTTTCTCAACACTTGAGGGGCGTTAAGTTCAAGAGTTTGACGTCATGAAACAATGGTCTAATGTAACGAATTCTCATATGACGTCACACTGTTACCACGGCGACTGGCTCCTCCAAGCGGCTGCTCAACGTGAAATTTGTCCTTTTTGAAGTTTTTAGAACAATTTTATCATATAATAATAACATATCTGTCATTTCCTAATAATTCCATCTTTATCTCTTCCCATGAGGTAGAAAACATTAAAAATTCACTCGTGAAAAAAAGGAGTTTCTACCTTAATCGATGGTAATATTGAGGATATACAGATATGCTCATTTTATGCTTATCGAATAACGACATTTTATTGGCTGAAAACTGTATGTACTATCTAGTGATCATGGAATGACACCTAACAAAGATATGGGGCGTCTATAACAAAGATATCAGTGTACTGAATGAGTTATACGGATACAAATACGTGTATGTAGCAGGATGAATAAACATGATGATTGACCAATGTAAATGAGATACAGGTTAACCCTTGATTTAATGACAGACAATAGCTGACGAAACACTAGTCTATTATCATCTGAATTATTGTCTGATAAGAAAATCCAAAGAATATATATCGGTACATATAGGTTTTCTTATATTAATCAAGCTTATTGTATGGAGAACATCATTAGTCAATATTCGTAACATGAATGTATAAATGAAATTTTAGTATGAAAACGGTATAATGGGTAATGAATCATACTCTTTTCTGTAGTTGTCCCGTTAAACCATTCCATGTTCCGTCTATTTCTGCTCCGAACTGATTATCTGTAGGGTTGATGATCTCATAGCTGAATTAAACAAAATTAAAAAGCGTTAAAAGATTTATCCGCAAACAATACGAAGGATCAATAAATAGCAAAATATTCCATGAGATAGTATTTTAAAAGCTCTTAACTTCAATTCAATGAGGTAATTTGGACTTACTGCAAGGAATAGGCATCATTTCATTTCATTTTAATTGTCCAAAGTATGATTTGATAAAAAAAATTCACTTATATTCGCTGTTAAATATTTGTCTTTGGTATTAATATAAAGTACGAAGTGTTATTTGTTGGAATATAGTTGACTGACCTTATCGACCCGTCTTACCTGAAATTGATCTTTGATGCTAGATACTCGATGACCTCGATGCAATAACCATCAAAACCCTCACTTGTCTTGATAACAAATGGGTGGTACTTGAATAAGACGGAGGGAATCATTATTTTGCACCGAGAATTGTAATAACATGATATCTTATAGTTTCACTACAGATCTATCCCACAAAGGATTTGAAGGTTTAATCTGTACGATCGAAAAAAAGGTTTGACCTGACACCCTCTGCTGTATTTGGTTTGACTATATATCTATATTCAGTATTTATTAGTCAGAAAAGCGATGTTGGCAAGCCGCAAGAATATTTTATAGGTTTGAAACAAACCTATAAAATATTCTTGCGGCTTGCCAACATCGCCAATCATAAAAATGCCAAAATTTCAATGTAAATCACTAAACTTAAACGTTAGTTTTTTTAACATTGAAGAATGCTTTATGATTCAAATCAAAGGATTTTAATTACTCCATTTGCCAAATGATCTAGTTTGCATCATATACTGATGGAAATGAATAAAGGAAGGCATGTATTGATGGTGAAATTGGTTTTTTGTCATGGTTTTTTTTATCAAGTATATTTCATAAAGTATGTACACCACAGGTGAAATTTCAGTATCTGGTGTGTCCTCCCTGTTTCCTGATCACTTCTTCACACCGTCGTGGAACACTTTGGATCAACTTCCGGATGACAGCCCTAGGAACTGCGCGCCACTCTTCTTGGAGAGCCTGGAACATGGCAAGTGTCTGGGGTAGAACATCACGATCCCTCACCCGACGTCCAAGAACGTCCCAGAGGTGTTCAATGGGATTAATGTCTGGGCTCTTGGACGGCCATGGCAGCACTCTGACGTTGTTCTGCGTGAGTAAATCCCTGCTGACGTGAGCCGTGTGGGGTCGAGCATTGTCATGTTGAAATTTAAAGTTTACACCCACTCTACGGCGGAAAGGAAGAACAACAGGTTGCAACACTTCGTCTCGGTAACATACACCAGTCACCCTTCCATCAGGTTGCAACACTTCGTCTCGGTAACATACACCAGTCACCCTTCCATCAAGTCGAACAAGGTTGGTCCTATGGTCGTAGGTTATGCCGCCCCATACCATCACAGATCCACTCCCGTAGGAATCGTGTTGTTTGATGGTGCACTGATGGTGACGTTCACGAAGGCGTCGCCAAACGCGGATCCGACCATCTGCGAAGTCCAAATTGAATCTAGACTCATCACTGAACATGGTATTACGCCAATGTCGAAGTTGTCTTACTCGATGTTGTGTAGCCCATGCTCTTCTGAGACGTCTGTGTTCCGCAGTCAACCTTACAGGACGACGAGACTTTAAGCCTGCTGCTTTAAGTCTGTTTCTGACAGTACGGTCACAAATTCTTAGTTTCGTTACTGCCCTGAACTCAGAATTTATTTTCGATGCTGGTTGAAATCGGTTACGTAAGGACAGCAGCACCAGCTGGTGGTCGTTTCGGCGCGTTGTCTTACGTTTTGGACCACGACCTGGTCTAATCTTTACGTTCCCTGTCTGACGGTACCGGTTCGACAGTCGCGAAATCACACTTTTAAACTTGTTACATTGTCTGGCTGTCTGGAATTTTGATTGACCGCTGTTTATGCACCCGATAGCCTGCCATTTCTCATTATCAGAAAGGTATGCTCTTGGCATGATTCTGAAGGTAAAGGCACACTGACATTCGTTGACTCCTTGAAGGTTAAATGGACGTTGCCATGCATGAAGTTCATGGAAATAAATTTTCACGTGCACGGTACCTTTTTCAGTGAAACTAAACTTCAACATTTTCAGTTTATAATGGCCCCACGCAGCCTCGAACAAACGGAACATGCCAGACATAAGTAACAGTAATTAAGCGTTCCCTTATTCGTTTCCATCAGTATACATAATTTGCATAGTCATGAATAATAATGAGGCTGTGATTCAACTGGATTTTCTTGGTATTACGGATAGGTGTAAGTTCTCTTTCAAAGAACATACGTCTTATGACTTTGTTAGGTGAAATTGTACAAATAACAAGGCAAATCTTTCGTAGATAGATTGTATTATGTTTTTAGTTTCCATTTATTTTCATGTCATAATGAAACACCCTTGCAGGAACTTGATAATGTTTTGTTTAACAACCGGTCTGGATAAGATTTCTTCATTTTATGTTTTCTTTTACATTCCTATCCATGGACCTTCCTATATGTTTTCAAAACTTGTATTTGTTGAAATAAAAGCATTTACCTATATTTTTGTTTATAGTAATAATCTGGTTTGCATAATCTTCAATATATTCATTTTAAAAATATGGGAACACTTATTAAATTTAAGCTTATTTAATTACTAACAAAGAAATGAAAACAAAACAATATAATATGTACTTAATATGTATAACACAATATTTCCTAGTAGGAATCGTGTCCCTATTAGGGACTTAGTATCCCTACATGTACCTTAGATTAGGTGTATCCTACTTAAAGAAACATACTCAGAGTTCAATATTTTTAAAAGTAATGTTACTGTTTTCCTAGTATTTTTGCAAAATTTTGCGACCAATCTAGGGAAAATCGAACAAAAATTCATTAAATAGAAGATGATATACCAAAATTACCGAAACGGCAGCCAACATAAAGGTGAATCAAGTGTGGCCATCTCACAACTTCCGGTTTCTGAATATACGCTTAAAAACAGTCTTTTTTGTGCACGACTAGATTTTATTTTCTTTTTCTCCGAATTAGGTATTCGTTGCTGCCAAAGTTGATACCAATCGAACGCAATTACAGTAGTTGAGACATGGTGTAAATCCTACACGCATAATGATTACGTCACAGAAAGCGAGTTCGTTAAATGCTATGCCCTTTTTACAGGGGGTATTGTGCTCTTGGTGTCGAAATAAGATTGTTATTGTTGATAAAAAAAATGTAAATGTGATATCAAAATTTCGACGAAAGATGTTTCTACTGTGTGATGTAATTATATTCTTAATAGCTAAATTTCATCCCGAACCGCATGCAAGTATGATAATGTATCTTTTAGAATTAGTATCCTACTTGGAACACAGTATCTCCTACGAAGGACAGCGTATCAGCTACATGAGTCATAGTATATATAAGGGAATAAAATCTCCTACAAAGGACCGAGAACCTCATACGATCGACATTGTTTCTTGTATCACCTACATAAGATATTACAAACATATTCTACGTATTATTTATTATGTCTTGGTATCTCATACGAATGAATATAATAGAGTTTACATATATCATATGTTTTAAATAATATATACATTTCTTATTTTCTTTATTCAATGTGATTATTCATGACTGTTTCAACTACAATACGGTTATGTAAATAATATAATCAATTTATCCTTTTCATTGTACAACTATATTTTCGAAACTGCATTGTACATTTTTGCGCAAATATTTATGGTAAATCTTGTATTCTACCATGACATTTCAAAATCCTCGAAGTTCATTGGTTTATTTTCATGGTCGAACCTCCATTCGAACTCGATTGTTATGACGGGCGATTAACCGCTTTTTGATACACACTCCCATAGAAACGAATTTCAATGCACGAGTCGCCATGCATACAGTCACAATACGATTCGCGAGATGTTTTGTCTGAATACTTACTAAAAGTTTTTTATCATTGTCCTACCCGTACATGTTTATATCTAGGAAATAGTATAATTTTGAGCGACAGGCTGACTGTAGATCATGAAGCTACCGCAAGCGGTTTTGCTTCAGTGATCATGACTTCAACCTTTGACGTCATTAGCACAATACATCTGACGTTGCGCTGTAGAAAATAAATATCAGTAAAAACGCTACAAAACGCTGTCATGGTAGATTTCAGATAAACCTGCTGTCTTCCAAATGATATCAACAGGTATCGAATCTACGTTCGACCACAAACAATTAAAACCACAGTAGGTTTATCTCCTAATTTACCCTTTTTTAATTGTTATTCTTAATAGCATATGTATGTTTATTAATTGTAATTTGGCAAGGCCCCATGAGTGTTTTCAATTTGCCTTTTTCATTTGACCGTTGCGTCAGAATGATATATTTAAACAAAACTAATAGATGTTACACTATTATGCGTGTGTATATTTGGGTCGAATACAATTTGTGAGGATGTTGTATTGCATGTAACAGGACTAAAAGGTGAACAAATTGACTCTTCTCTTATGATTTGCATTCCCTTAATCAATCATTAAACAATGCTTTTAAATTACAATTCGTTAGGATTCCTGAAAAAGATCAGATGCGCTGCATATTCAATAATGAATATTTTCTTCTGCCATTATACTTCTTATAAAATCAATGTTGGATGAGAAATGACTTATTCATGGTCCCCTTGAATTGCATAGATTCGTCTTCTCACTACGAATATAAAGAAAGTTTCACATATTTAAATTTGGGCTTACTTTGACATAAATCCTGAACAGCTGTAAACTATTTTATGTAAACAATTACCTCTGCTGTAGAGACAATGAGAGTCCGGTCGTTAAATAAACTTCGAAAATATACTTCATAGTAAAAAAGGTTTCGTCATCAGATTTTTGATATAAAGAGACTTTCGCTTATTCAAAGTTGTGACTACATCAACATAAATCCTTTCGGAATCCATTAAAGGTCCAAGGAGAGGAGAGCGAAAACAGCCCCACTGGAAGCGCGAATAAAATCTCCAAAATAAGTAAATAAGCACCAATTACCTCTGTTGTAGAGACAATGAGAGTCCGCTGGTTCAAGCCATATTTTTTATTCTGAAAGATGTCCCTCTCGCTGAGTATACAATCATTTCGTAACAGCGAGAACATTCGCCCCTTTGTGGTTACAATGAGGTCCCAAATATCAATTCTTTCATTCTGTACCTAAGGCAATGGAAAGGCATGCTTCAAATAACAAAAGGATATTGATAATTCTAGTCTAGTTCTAATAAAATGATGACGTATCTGTAAAAATGCATAATGCCTTCACTTAAATATATATATTATGATATACGGTATGATATATATATATAAATCGTATCTGATGTGAACGTTTCTATCTTTGTAATGTTACATAAATTACCAACAGATTATAGATATTAAATGTTGTAAGGATGATTTCATATAACCCAGTGATTTGACATGTACGTTCTTGAAATGTTTCAGAAATGTATTGAGATAGACAGTAATTGTATCTAGGCATATTCTTTGTATATATCAATAACACATCTACATAGAATATAGAGTAAAATACAGTCTGAACGTCCATGTTGTATTTCGTTTTAAAACATGTCTGTGTTAAAAATAGTTTGTTCCAAAGTCCATCCAGTAAGTAAAACACCCACTGGCATTACCCCTTCAACAGCTACGTGCTTTTTAAAAGTTTGTTCACATATGTGTTGACGATTTCTTATAGTTGAAAGGGTTAATAATAATATAAATTTTCAGATTAAATCGCCAATATTTTGATTCACCCAACCTTCGACGGTGACAGAAGGATGACGTTCTCCAGATGTTGGATCCCCGGATGAGGTCCAGAGGGAGGCTGACATACAGAGGTACAAGCTTGGATCCAGAAGGAAAAGTGCCGGAAATCTG
This sequence comes from Steromphala cineraria, assembly GCA_916613615.1. Lineage (NCBI taxonomy): Eukaryota > Metazoa > Mollusca > Gastropoda > Trochida > Trochidae > Steromphala > Steromphala cineraria. The sequence goes on along the minus strand of OU744724.1, from coordinate 41,184,193 downwards.
TCGTTCTGTTCAACTGCTTGTCAGCAGTGTCAACCTAAAGGCAAATTATACTTTTCACAGTCTGATTAAAATCGACCATACTCAGAGGAATAAAATGTCAAAAATATTGTCTCTATCGGGGCTCGAACCAGCCAGAACATCCTCTTCGTCTCGGTCTGAATGCACCCACCTCTATCGCATGTTCCTATGACCAGTTTAGCGCAGACAAACCCAGTCATAAGCTATCCAATCACATCCTCGTTTTAAATAGAGCTTAGCGGCGATTATGTATAACGAATGGTACACTGGAGTTACCTGCCCCTGCATGATATCGAAGCTTTTACTGCGCCCCTTGCGATTGGCTAGATGAGCTTGCGTCAGAACATGCTGGTAATAGGGGTGCCTTCAGACTGTGAATGAGAGGAAGGCCGGACTGGTTGAAGTTCAAACTCCACTAGAGGCAATATTTTTACACTTATTTTCCTCGAATCACAGTCGATTTTAATCAGACTGATACTTTTCATTGAGTACACGATTAAAGAAGGTACACTGTCGTGTTAAAGAATAGTGCCGGAAATCTGTCATTCTGTTCAACTCTGTCAACCTTAGGGTTTAAAGTTATGGTATATTGTTATCTCTAAATCTATATACTATCTTAAGAAAGAACGAAATTTACTTGATACAGTCGATAGGAAAACACTCTACCACGAACTACAATTTATGAAATCTTCACGTTTATTATGACTCAATAACCATTATGAGAGATAACCGTCTAATTATTTTTATAAATTTATATATTTTAAAGTGTCATTTCTTCATTGATTCATCTGATTTTAAAAGTAAGTCTATGATTACAATATATTTGTGATATTATGTTTTATATTTTGTAATTAAATGTATTTGAACATGTGAAATATACAACCATTTCCTTCAACAATTAATTCGTCGAAGTGGTGTATTATCAAACTTACCTTCATGTATCAAATCTATTATCAATAGTTTCTTAATGGGATAAAATAGGTCTTTTAAATGAGTTCTCTTGGTATTTTGTTCTGTACAGCAACCCGAAACAGCAACACATTTGTCAATGTTTTGACAATAATAGTATATATAAAATGTTTCAATAAAAATACATCCTTAAACGTTAATAACAAGGCAAGTTCTTACCATTCTAAGAAGATCAAAAGGTAAATACTTTTATCATTTACCTTAACCGTGCATGTAGTGTAAGAACTTACAGTTGTAAGAAGAGTAGCAGCCCGTTCGTATTCAGCAAGCAGTATAAAGTTCAGTTCAGGAAAGAATCTCTGATGGACGGACTGAAGGAAAGCCATGAACCCAGATTCTGACGTCAACTCTTGATTCAGTTCCTGCAGGAGGAAGGAAGCTGGCAGGATGTCGAAGTCCTGGTGTAAGAGCAGCTCTCGTACTGTGGAATCTGGGAGGAGGATGTCAAACTATCATGAATTATTCAATCCTAATTATAAACAAAATGTAAATAAATGTATTTTAAATGTTCAAGTGTTCCTAATGTTTATCACATGCACTGTTAATTTGTGTTAGTTATAGTTGATATATCGAATTTCACATTCATCATTCCTTTAGTCTGGGGGAGGAGAATGTCAAACTATCACGAATCATCACAGGACGTTCTAGTTATTCATGAATAATACAGTAAAAAGAAGCTGTTGAAAATGAATCTTATTGACAATAATTTCTGTAGTTTTTGCAATGATGTTTCTGAGAGTATTTTTCATGTTTACTTGGGTTGTTCCTCAACCATGAAATGTTGGAAGGAACTTCAACCTTGGGTTAACAACTATATCCCGCAGGAGATAAGTTTCTCGAAATACTTGATTTTGTTCATAACACTACATAAAAATGTATTGATAACCCAAATCATTATCCCCGCGAAAAATATATAAATTTATGTAACATCAAAAATATGATTCCCAAATTAGATCATTACAAAAAATACAATTAAAACAAATATTCTTGGTTCAAAGACTTTTTTCATAAGTAGTATGAAACTGAAACATTCAAAAATAGTTATGGGCCTTTCATCCCAATATTCAACAACCAACTATGATTGCTGTAACCCTGTCTATATTACTGAGTCTATGTCATACTATGTTTTGATGTCAACATATAGATTTTCTTTTGTCATAAAGGGATAGTCATAGAGTGTAAATCAGTTGAAATCATTTCTGTTGCAATTTGTGGTGGGTTGACTGAAAATTTTGCTAGAATTACTGGACTAAAGGGGAAAATGCAATAATTAAGAGTTGTCTGCCATAACTTAATACGCAATTCAAAAGTAATAAATTATGTACGCTTGATACCGCTCAATATCAAGGTGGTACAGGAACTGTTGAGTATGATATGCGGTCCTGCACTGTATTTCAAATGTTCTTATTCGTTTGAGAAAGATGCTGCAATGTAAGATTCAATACTTTGCAATACAAGCTTAATACCGCTAGGCATATGATGTCAAAGTAGGGTGGAATTTTGACGTCACAGTGTTGGTACTGCCGTTACAATGGCATCCAACTCGCGCAACTCGTTTAACCACACTTTCGACTATTACACTTGGATTGATATGTTGCGAGTGATAAACAGAACACTAAAAGTGTGGCAAATTTGGCATCAACTCGCCTTTTCTCCTTTTATTTGGTCGTTTTCATAAAAATATCATTAAATGGAAGGTTGTTTATTATCCTCTATTTATCATTGTAATTTTCTCCCAAACAAGGGATTGCGATGTAATCGTGTTTTAGTCTTACTTTATGACGTGAAAACAACTGAGCTGTTTTGGAAGGGCCTTTTGGAACTCTGTCAAAATAATATTCTAACATGACACGAAAACTAGTTTGAAAATACTGCGTTCTGATTGGTTACTCATAAATTGGGAGTAATTATTTCACCTCTAAATATTTACGACCGCTTCACATTCCTCCGCGTACGCGTATACAATCTGCACTCAGCGACTTTCTGTTTACCTGTCTGCTGTCACTGCCCCTACCTCGAGCTCTAATTTACAAGTGACCACTTTTCCTGTCACAGTCTCCCCAACCATGACAAAAAATATAACTTTCTTGACAGCTTCCACTAAGTTTGAAACACTTCACCGACACGTAGTGAACAACTATTTTCAGAGTAACGTCCATTGACTTGGTCAGTCCTTGTCGCTCTTGTAGGGGTGATGGGTCAACCCATGAATTTAGGTAAAAACTCGTAACTTTGACGACTTTGAAATCTGTTTTCTATTGATAATATGCTCAACAGATTACAGATGAGTCTATTTAAAAACATGTTTTCTGTAATATGTAATGACATTTTAATTTTTATGTGTTCTTTATGAAAGTGGACTGTACCGTTGTTTTGCAAGTGAGTGGAACCGGTCTGCACCGGTTTGACCTTATCACAATGCTTTTGCGCAAGTCAAAATAGTTCCACCTTTTTTTACTAATTAGTCATGTTAGAATGGTGATAAATCCATTCTGTTTTTTATTTTGGGGTTGTATGTCGTGCGCATGCATTCTTTACCCATAAATAAACATTTCATACCTCGCAAGCTCGGTTTGAAAGTATATGGAGGGGTAAAGAATGCACGACATACAACCCCAAAATAAAAAACAGAATGGATTTATCCCCTAATTTCATGTCTTTTTAAAATGTCCTTATAGCCTCGGTAAACCACTGGAACACTGGCAATTTGATTCGTTTACGCTTTTTAAGAGTAGGTAATTTGAGTGCGTATTTTCCTCGTAAAAACTCCCAGGTATAGTGAAGTGTAGAGTTTCGGACCACAAAGCTCCGGACGACTGAGGATGTATTGTACTAAGCCCCGAGAGATCTTAAATCCTGCTAGCATTGTGAGAAAAAGAATGCTCTACCAACTGTCTAGTCAATGGAGCTCGCTTTGCAGACAGACAGACAGACAGACAAGTATTTTATTAAAGTCTCACTTGTGTACATTCATTTTATATTTACATAGAAAATGCAATAAAATGCACGGATGCGGTTAAAAGTACACAACCAATCACTTGGTGATTTATGAGAGACTAAAAGCAAAATATATTCATATGCATAAAATAAATGTAAAACTGTAAATAAGTTAAAATGAGATAATATTGTATAGAACCATAAAACTAAGAGCGTAAAATTACGAATATAAAAGATGACGGCGTTTTGATAAGATAAGATTACAGGTCCTGGCAGTGTGTAAAACAATATTACAGTCACTAAAAAGAACGTAAAACTTTAAAGCATCGGTAAAACTAGTAAAATTAGAAAATATCTGTGCACTTTTCCTAAAGTTCGTCTCTCTCCTCATTATACAGTGGTCATTTAAAAAAGGCATGGAATTCATCCTCAGTTTCATTACAGTTAAAAACAAAACGTAGCGGCCTGTCTCTATCCTTAGAGGGGCTACACCAAAACGGAACTTTGCAAATGAACTTCGGTGTGATTTCGCTATCGGGGCATGTAGATATGACTCTGTGCAGAAGTCCTGTTTAAAGTGCTTGTATTTTCGAAGTTTGGTTCGTCCGTTTCTTGTCTCTTCGCACTGGACATTTTCCCTCCATTCGGTTTTGTAGTTATTAAAAGCTTTCGTCTTTACAGTTCTTACAAGAAGGCGTGACTCTATCCGTTGTTGAGTTCTTAAATGGGAGAGATTATTTTGATCCATTTAGACCTTTACTCTGTGGGCCCAGTTCTTCCTTTTGACAGACCATAAAAACGTGATTTTATTTATTCTTGTCTCTCGCATATTCTTGTATCGTGCTCACTGCCTAGCTACAGCAGACCACTGACGTACTATAGGAGGAATCCAGCCAGCATCTCCATTTATTGCTAGGTTTGGGGTGTACTTTCCAACGCCAAGATAAAAGCGGATAGCTCGATGATGAACTGCGTTGATGCATGAAAAGTTTGATGTTCCCCAGATTGACGAGCTATAGTCCATAATTGGCCACACCATGGTATCGTATAGTTTGGTAAAAACGTTAAAAGGTAGTCCACCAAAACTTTTCGATTTGGAGATCATGAGACCTAGAGCTCTACTGGCGGACTTAGCTGCTGCCTTAGCCATAAGTTGGTAGTTCAGGTGTTCGGTGAGAAGCACTCCTAGGTACTGGTAACTGTCTACTACTTCCAGTGTCTTGTCTCCACAAGTGAAAGGTGAACTCGTTCTTGCAACTGAAGGGCCTCTAAAGTGGACAACGTTAGATTTAGCTTGGTTCACGTTCATCATGTTTCTAATACACCAGTCGTCAAGGGCAGAGAGTAATATATTGAGATCTTCCTCATTCTCGGCAATTAGTGCTACATCATCTGCATACTCTAACACATTGTCCTCCACAGTCCACACCTCTTCCAACTGCGTTTATACTTCTGATGAGGTCATCTATGTAAAGGTTAAACAGCAGTGGAGATAATATACATCCTTGTTTCAGACCTCTGTTTACACCGAACCACGCTGTCTGGAGGTGATTTACTCGAACAGAACATTGGACGTCATGGTAGAGAGACTTGATTGCTGACATAATTTTCCCCTGAGCACCACATTTCATAGTCTTTCCCATAGTTTCTCCCGATTTATCCCATCGTACGCCTTCTTAAAATCGATGAAGGCTACAAGTAGGTTTCCTTAAAAGTTTCCTCGTCTCGATTACATTCGTAAGTGTCCCTATGTGGTCTTGGGTCGAATGGCCGCGGCGGAATCCATTTTGGGCATCACTGATGACGTCATTACTTTCAGCCCATGATAAAAGTCTGTCATTAAGAACTTTACAGTACAGCTTGTAGATAGCAGGAGCAAGGGTCAAACCCCGGTAACTAAGAGGGTCTCTCGTGTCTGATGTTGAGGCCTTTGGTATAGGAGATATAATTCCTTTATTCCATGTTGAGGGTACAGTCGAAGATGAGAAGCATATGTTGAAAAGCTTGTGAAGTATATGAGGGATGTTCTCTCCTTTCAATAACTGAACGGGAATCTCGTCCACTGCTGGGGCTTTTCCATTCTTTGCTGTTTTGATAGCTTTTTTCACCTCATCCAGACTAATGGAGTAGCTCATTTCATCCTCAGGGTAAGATAAATCTTCAGTTACGGTGTCGGTACTATCAGGGGGGTGGTCATAGTTGAGCAGTTTCTGGTAATCTGATCGCCACCGGTCGAGCACGACATCCTTGTCTGTACAGATATCGCCATCCTCATTCACAATCTCCCATGGAATAGCCTTCCGTCTCTCACTACCTACTCCTATTTTCCCAATACATTTCCAAACTTGACCGTTATTGTCCTCACACATATCTCCTATCTCATTATACAGATCTCCGCGATATCGTCTCTTAGCTTTCTGCACATGCTTGTCGAACTCTTTCCTCAGCTGAATATACCTGTATTTTAACTGTAGTTTGTTCCCTGTGATCTTGCATCTGCACCATGCTCTCTCCGCTTGACACATCATGTTCCACCTCGATGATAGGTCGTCGTTCCACCATGGATGTCGTTGACGTCGTTTCTTATTAGTTCTGATGCTGTCTGTAAGATATATCTGTTTCTTTGGAAGTCGCATGTTCATTTCATTATGTACAACACTAACCAATTTGTCATAACACTTGTTGATTTCGTCTTGATATCTTGTTACTTGTCTCTAGTTTCTCAACTATATCACGTAGTTGACGTGTAGTGTCAGGAGACTGAAGGAAATCTTTAGGTGGATTCTTTGTCAAAGTTATGTCAATAAAGTCATCTCTATGATCAGTATTGTCACATTCTGGCTCATTCCGTTCAAATTCCATATTCCATATGATCATAGAATGGTCAACTTTCAGTAAAACATCACCATCAATTGTTCCCACACATCCCGCTTTATCTACAAGTTCACTAGGGCGTATCACTTCAAAGGTCTGAAACTTTGATAAACATTCATGTGGAACAAAACAATAATCAACCACTGACTTACCAATATTGGAAACATAAGTGAAATCATTTTTTAATGAACACCTTCCATTTAAAATACACATGTTAGATCTAATTAAAAAGTCAAGACATATTTTACCACTTGCATTCAGGGTGTAATCAACCACATTCCTCTCAGGTACAGAGTCCACGCCTTCTATAAAGTCTGCTTTATCGCCACATCGGCTATTAAAATCGCCACAGATAAACAAAACATGTTTATATTCATAAAGCTGTGTCAACAAAGTATCAAAAAAGGTTTCAACACATATATTCCTAGTGGAAGAGTCTGGTGGTAGGTAACAACCACATATATAGCTAATAGTGCCATCAGTCTTGTTGCACAAAGATAGCCACAGTATACCCTCATGAGAATTGTCTTTAATACAAACATCGTAATCATGTAAAAGTTTATTTTTAATCAAAAAGCCCACTCCCCCTGAGCCTTATGTAGTTGTACACGGTAATGTCCGAACCATGTATAGTCCTCAACTTCTAACACATTATGATCACGAAGGTGAGTCTCTGTTACCCCGATAATATCACATTTAGAGTATTTGACACATAATTGTCGTAAAACATCATTTGGAGAGTCTAATTCGCTTGCCCAGCCGTTCACGTTCCAGCACCCGCATGTAGCCTAGTATGAGGACGAAGGGGGCGGGGTTCTGTTGTCCGTGCTTCTATCTTGTCCCTGATTGGATGACCTTTGCCCTGACCTCTCATCTGTCCACGTTCTTGTTCCATGCGTTGTTCTTCGATTGTTCGGTCCCGTGTCACGTGACCAGTCATGCTCGTTGTGTTGATAAACATTGCCATGTGCTCCGGAGCGGCTGCCTCCTTGTCTTCTGTTGTTGCTGTCCCGCTGCCTGGTGTTGTGTGTAGTCGATCTGTGGGGGTCAGCATCCCGTCTGTCTGGGTCGCCACGCCGCACCCTGCCTCCCGACAGGACTAGGTTGTCACCGATAGACTCGCACAGTACCTTCATGTTTGCTTCCATCACGCGTTGTTGAAAACTTTTGTCAGATGCGATATATATGTCCTTATAATTCCTTGAATCTTTAAGTTTTCTTTTCTGTTTTAGTATTTCTGATTTTTCTTCCATTGAGCGACACCTTGCTACTATCA